>CM042069.1:0-1473546 GCA_023512825.1 Liposcelis brunnea
ATGGCACCGGCTCCGTTAAGAAAATATTTGGAAAAAACAAACTTCCAGGAAAATGTTAAATTGATTATCCAAATCTCGTGGAGGGTAAGATATTCAAATGATCTTCTCTTGCTGCCTTAGACTACATGCATCTCAAGTCAATGAAAAGTCTAAGTTCACCGCCTTAAGATACATGCATCTCAAGGCAATGAAAAGTCTATGTCCCTAGCCTTAAGCGAGATATTTGGACATTTAAATTTTCTATGTTTAGCTTATGGGGGGAAAAAATGTTGCTTAGGCAAGGAGCTATCCAAATCTATATTCAAAAATTTTTGTCCAGCAGGAGTTGGGACTTGTAACTTTTTTGATTTTTTGTGAAGACAACATGACGTCATCAGATAGTACTCGACAAGAGGAACATTTTTTCTCCTATCAACCATGGTCGTATCTTGCTCCTAAACATTTTTTTTACAAAATTTACAATTTTTTAAAATTTAAATAATTCATAGCAGCTAAACTACTCGTTAGAATTAGACATGTTAATAGTCTATTTTCTTCCTCTTGGCGAGTACTATCCGCTGGTGAAAGAAAATGTTCCAGGTTAGATGGTTTTAAAAAAGTTAAGTCATTTTACACGTATCACTATTGATCAAAAAAAAAGTTTGTATACAAGAATAGAAAGACTACAAAAAATGCTATTCTTTTGGCCATCTTCAAAAATTTTTTTTGCAGGAAAAAAAAATTTTTTTTTTATATCTTAAAAAAAAAGGCAAAAACGGGCTGTAACATGGGGGCTTTTCGTGATCCTCGTCAAATTTCCTATCCGATAGGCATCCTTTAAACAAATTCTACCGAACACAGGTACCTATAACCTTGCATCGAAATACGTCTGGTAGTATACAGTTTGAAGCTGTGGAGCGTGGGGAAAAAAACAATTGAGCAAAAATCGATTTCGATATCGATTCGATATTATAAATCCGTTTTTCCTAAATATCTTTTCGAAAACGAAAAACTGAGTGTTCTACCTAGTCTTAATCGATTCCTCAGATTAAAATACATCTCCCAGTATATAATTCATCGATATTTTGGCCCGTTTCAAGCTAAAAAATTCATATATCGAAATTGAAATATCGATTTGAAAACATCGAAAAAACGCCCATTTTTTTCGTTAGAGCGAAACCTAAAAATTCAAATATCTCGAGAACGCGACCGAATTTTTTGATTCTGTAAATTCCACGAGATTCCTTGCATCGAAATACGTCTGGTAGTATACAGTTTGAAGCTGTGGAGCGTGGGGAAAAAAACAATTGAGCAAAAATCGATTTCGATATCGATTCGATATTTAAAATCCGTTTTTCCTAAATATCTTTTCGAAAACGAAAAACTGAGTGTTCTACCTAGTCTTAATCGATTCCTCAGATTAAAATACATCTCCCAGTATATAATTCATCGATATTTTGGCCCGTTTCAAGCTAAAAAATTCATATATCGAAATTGAAATATCGATTTGAAAACATCGAAAAAACGCCCATTTTTTTCGTTAGAGCGAAACCTAAAAATTCAAATATCTCGAGAACGCGACCGAATTTTTTGATTCTGTAACTTCCACGAGATTCCTTGCATCGAAATACGTCTGGTAGTATACAGTTTGAAGCTGTGGAGCGTGGGGAAAAAAACAATTGAGCAAAAATCGATTTCGATATCGATTCGATATTAAAAATCCGTTTTTCCTAAATATCTTTTCGAAAACGAAAAACTGAGTGTTCTACCTAGTCTTAATCGATTCCTCAGATTAAAATACATCTCCCAGTATATAATTCATCGATATTTTGGCCCGTTTCAAGCTAAAAAATTCATATATCGAAATTGAAATATCGATTTGAAAACATCGAAAAAACGCCCATTTTTTTCGTTAGAGCGAAACCTAAAAATTCAAATATCTCGAGAACGCGACCGAATTTTTTGATTCTGTAAATTCCACGAGATTCCTTGCATCGAAATACGTCTGGTAGTATACAGTTTGAAGCTGTGGAGCGTGGGGAAAAAAACAATTGAGCAAAAATCGATTTCGATATCGATTCGATATTAAAAATCCGTTTTTCCTAAATATCTTTTCGAAAACGAAAAACTGAGTGTTCTACCTAGTCTTAATCGATTCCTCAGATTAAAATACATCTCCCAGTATATAATTCATCGATATTTTGGCCCGTTTCAAGCTAAAAAATTCATATATCGAAATTGAAATATCGATTTGAAAACATCGAAAAAACGCCCATTTTTTTCGTTAGAGCGAAACCTAAAAATTCAAATATCTCGAGAACGCGACCGAATTTTTTAATTCTGTAAATTCCACGAGATTCCTTGCATCGAAATACGTCTGGTAGTATACAGTTTGAAGCTGTGGAGCGTGGGGAAAAAAACAATTGAGCAAAAATCGATTTCGATATCGATTCGATATTAAAAATCCGTTTTTCCTAAATATCTTTTCGAAAACGAAAAACTGAGTGTTCTACCTAGTCTTAATCGATTCCTCAGATTAAAATACATCTCCCAGTATATAATTCATCGATATTTTGGCCCGTTTCAAGCTAAAAAATTCATATATCGAAATTGAAATATCGATTTGAAAACATCGAAAAAACGCCCATTTTTTTCGTTAGAGCGAAACCTAAAAATTCAAATATCTCGAGAACGCGACCGAATTTTTTGATTCTGTAAATTCCACGAGATTCCTTGCATCGAAATACGTCTGGTAGTATACAGTTTGAAGCTGTGGAGCGTGGGGAAAAAAACAATTGAGCAAAAATCGATTTCGATATCGATTCGATATTAAAAATCCGTTTTTCCTAAATATCTTTTCGAAAACGAAAAACTGAGTGTTCTACCTAGTCTTAATCGATTCCTCAGATTAAAATACATCTCCCAGTATATAATTCATCGATATTTTGGCCCGTTTCAAGCTAAAAAATTCATATATCGAAATTGAAATATCGATTTGAAAACATCGAAAAAACGCCCATTTTTTTCGTTAGAGCGAAACCTAAAAATTCAAATATCTCGAGAACGCGACCGAATTTTTTGATTCTGTAAATTCCACGAGATTCCTTGCATCGAAATACGTCTGGTAGTATACAGTTTGAAGCTGTGGAGCGTGGGGAAAAAAACAATTGAGCAAAAATCGATTTCGATATCGATTCGATATTAAAAATCCGTTTTTCCTAAATATCTTTTCGAAAACGAAAAACTGAGTGTTCTACCTAGTCTTAATCGATTCCTCAGATTAAAATACATCTCCCAGTATATAATTCATGGATATTTTGGCCCGTTTCAAGCTAAAAAATTCATATATCGAAATTGAAATATCGATTTGAAAACATCGAAAAAACGCCCATTTTTTTCGTTAGAGCGAAACCTAAAAATTCAAATATCTCGAGAACGCGACCGAATTTTTTAATTCTGTAAATTCCACGAGATTCCTTGCATCGAAATACGTCTGGTAGTATACAGTTTGAAGCTGTGGAGCGTGGGGAAAAAAACAATTGAGCAAAAATCGATTTCGATATCGATTCGATATTAAAAATCCGTTTTTCCTAAATATCTTTTCGAAAACGAAAAACTGAGTGTTCTACCTAGTCTTAATCGATTCCTCAGATTAAAATACATCTCCCAGTATATAATTCATCGATATTTTGGCCCGTTTCAAGCTAAAAAATTCATATATCGAAATTGAAATATCGATTTGAAAACATCGAAAAAACGCCCATTTTTTTCGTTAGAGCGAAACCTAAAAATTCAAATATCTCGAGAACGCGACCGAATTTTTTGATTCTGTAACTTCCACGAGATTCCTTGCATCGAAATACGTCTGGTAGTATACAGTTTGAAGCTGTGGAGCGTGGGGAAAAAAACAATTGAGCAAAAATCGATTTCGATATCGATTCGATATTAAAAATCCGTTTTTCCTAAATATCTTTTCGAAAACGAAAAACTGAGTGTTCTACCTAGTCTTAATCGATTCCTCAGATTAAAATACATCTCCCAGTATAAAATTCATCGATATTTTGGCCCGTTTCAAGCTAAAAAATTCATATATCGAAATTGAAATATCGATTTGAAAACATCGAAAAAACGCCCATTTTTTTCGTTAGAGCGAAACCTAAAAATTCAAATATCTCGAGAACGCGACCGAATTTTTTGATTCTGTAAATTCCACGAGATTCCTTGCATCGAAATACGTCTGGTAGTATACAGTTTGAAGCTGTGGAGCGTGGGGAAAAAAACAATTGAGCAAAAATCGATTTCGATATCGATTCGATATTAAAAATCCGTTTTTCCTAAATATCTTTTCGAAAACGAAAAACTGAGTGTTCTACCTAGTCTTAATCGATTCCTCAGATTAAAATACATCTCCCAGTATATAATTCATCGATATTTTGGCCCGTTTCAAGCTAAAAAATTCATATATCGAAATTGAAATATCGATTTGAAAACATCGAAAAAACGCCCATTTTTTTCGTTAGAGCGAAACCTAAAAATTCAAATATCTCGAGAACGCGACCGAATTTTTTGATTCTGTAAATTCCACGAGATTCCTTGCATCGAAATACGTCTGGTAGTATACAGTTTGAAGCTGTGGAGCGTGGGGAAAAAAACAATTGAGCAAAAATCGATTTCGATATCGATTCGATATTAAAAATCCGTTTTTCCTAAATATCTTTTCGAAAACGAAAAACTGAGTGTTCTACCTAGTCTTAATCGATTCCTCAGATTAAAATACATCTCCCAGTATATAATTCATGGATATTTTGGCCCGTTTCAAGCTAAAAAATTCATATATCGAAATTGAAATATCGATTTGAAAACATCGAAAAAACGCCCATTTTTTTCGTTAGAGCGAAACCTAAAAATTCAAATATCTCGAGAACGCGACCGAATTTTTTAATTCTGTAAATTCCACGAGATTCCTTGCATCGAAATACGTCTGGTAGTATACAGTTTGAAGCTGTGGAGCGTGGGGAAAAAAACAATTGAGCAAAAATCGATTTCGATATCGATTCGATATTAAAAATCCGTTTTTCCTAAATATCTTTTCGAAAACGAAAAACTGAGTGTTCTACCTAGTCTTAATCGATTCCTCAGATTAAAATACATCTCCCAGTATATAATTCATCGATATTTTGGCCCGTTTCAAGCTAAAAAATTCATATATCGAAATTGAAATATCGATTTGAAAACATCGAAAAAACGCCCATTTTTTTCGTTAGAGCGAAACCTAAAAATTCAAATATCTCGAGAACGCGACCGAATTTTTTGATTCTGTAACTTCCACGAGATTCCTTGCATCGAAATACGTCTGGTAGTATACAGTTTGAAGCTGTGGAGCGTGGGGAAAAAAACAATTGAGCAAAAATCGATTTCGATATCGATTCGATATTAAAAATCCGTTTTTCCTAAATATCTTTTCGAAAACGAAAAACTGAGTGTTCTACCTAGTCTTAATCGATTCCTCAGATTAAAATACATCTCCCAGTATAAAATTCATCGATATTTTGGCCCGTTTCAAGCTAAAAAATTCATATATCGAAATTGAAATATCGATTTGAAAACTTAGTCACTGTACCTTAGTCCCTGTACGTAGACGAGATAACTTAGTCACAATACCGGAAGTGTATTATCTCGATTTCTTGTCGAATTCATTTAAAACCGTTATAAAAAGGTTCGAGAAGGTTGAAATAAATTTTTTTCGTTTTCGAAATTCTTTTTTTTCCTTCGAAAACGAGATAACTTTTGAATTCGACCTTAAATATTAAAATCCCATTCAAAAAAATAACCATGCAAGCTGAACCTTTAAGTTGGAATTCATGTCTAACGCTGTAACACGAAGGAAAATTAAGCGATCGATAATTTTGTTCATTTATACATTTTATAAGGGTTTTAATTAAAACCCTTATCAAAAGGTTCGAGAAGGTTGAAATATATTTTTTTCGTTTTCGGAATTCTTTTTTTTTCCTTCGAAAACGAGATCATTTTTTTAAAAAGATCATTTTTTTTAAAAAAAAATAATTATGCAAGCTGAACCTTTAGGCTAAAATTCATGTCTAAGCTTTAACACGAAAATTTAAAGTGCGTAGTCAATAGAAACTATGTAGAACCGAAATACTTATACAGTATAGTGTCGATTGCGTACCAAAAAGCATTAGGTAGGTAACCTTGCGTCGATAATTCAAACACCAACACAAATTTTTCTTATTTATCTCTAATAGATAAGGCTTTTTTACTCAATTTATTCGTCGTTTAACAAACAGTATTGGTGGTACCGTGTTAACGGTGATAGCGGGATGGGATCTCAATGGACAACTTGAAAATTTAAATTGAAGATGATAGTTTAAATTATTTTTTCTTCAGATTATAATTAAATATTTACAAACGATTTATACGGCAGTGATCTACTTGTAACGAGCATTACTTCTGTAAGTTGGACGAGAGCACGGAGGAAGACGGGGCCTGGCAGGAGTGTTGGAATGAGAAGCTCCATCTCCAAGATCCAATTCCATTTCTTGTTCTTGAAGCTGCAGTTGGTTCAACGTTGATGTAGCCATAGCAACGTCGGGCATTACATCCGACAAGTGACCGTCACTGCACGAACTGGTTTCCGGCTGTAAATTAAGGAACTTTATATTATTTTTAACCAGGCCAATAACCGTTTCTGCCAATATTCGTCTTTTAAATGCACATTTTCCCAAACAAAGTTTTTTTGCACGATTCTTCCGACTAACCTCCAAGTTGGGTCGGTATGCATGATCCCTCAAGGTCGAATGCACATTAAAGCTGGGAACAACAGATGCAGTGTGCCTAGACGAAGTTGCCATATTCGGTTCAGTTTCGTCGGGTTCTGAGCAATAGCATGCAGCGTTCTGCAATAAAAACATTCTGATTACTAGGAAAAGTAAACAAAACCATTCAACGGTTCTTTCTCTTTCTGATATCTGAACGGAACTTTCTCATATCTGATTAAAATTAGGCAATCAAATGGAATTTTCAACGGCATAGTTACAATCAGAAACATTAGCATAAATATTTTTATTAAATGCATACTTCCAACAAATCGGCTACTTGGTCTGGTAAATTGAATTCTCTGACGACTCGCAGTCGCACTTGACGATTAATTTCTCTTCTTGATGATAACGGCAACGCCAGTGCTCTCTGACAACACGGAGACGAGCGCACTTTCTGTTCGCGGCGCACCATTGCAGACATAACGGCAGGATCGGGAACTGAAAGTACACAACATGAACTTTTTTATAAAAAGCAAGTCACATTGCGTTGAAACTAGTTCAAGAAGCAACCGAAAGAAAAAAAATTGAAATTAAAGATTTGCGCTTTAGCGCCAACCACGTTTCAAGCTTTATAATTTTATGTAAAAATCGATGAATAAATTATTTGAAAGCCTTCACCACGTTTAAACTGATCACCGTAATGATCACGGGTGAGCTGCTGATTAACTGTGGTCAATGCGACAGTCACTAGGTGAAGATTTAAGATCAGAACAATAGTGACAAAAAGAAATGAGTCTTATGAATAACAGTAAACAATCCATCAGGTAAATACGAAGCAAAAACCTTTTGGTGAAAATTTACTGAAATTTTTTCTGAGATTATTTCCTTAATGTTCACACCATTTCCTAACGAATTACCAAAGGCAAGAAGTTGAGGTCATATAGGGCCGACCTCCCCGAGCCAAAAACCTTTTATTCATGTAACCCTTAAGTAGAGACCTATATACATTCTGAATGAAAATCTTTTTTAGTTCCGAATGAAAATTTATTTTTTATCAATTTTAATGGCTTTTGTTTAGATAGTTCCAGTTTTTAATTTTGGATGGATTAAAAAAAAGAAAAAACAAGAGATTCAAAATTCAATATTCAAAATTGAAAAACCAAAAGATTCCATCAAAAATTTACCAGGAATAGCAGCAGCTAGCACGTCGACTCCCAACGAACGAGGCTTGTCTTCTACCATGTACAGTGTATCTGGAATGTCGGCGACGTATCTCGAACGTCTGAGTCTTGACAGTTCCGTCTGATGCAACATTTGATCTTCAAATATGGCCTGTAAAATAGATAAAAAATTAAAACTAAATATTAAAATAATGGAAAAATTAAAAAAAAAAAATTGATTTTACCATAATATGGCCAATTAAGACAGCTATAACTAATTTATACGCCAAAAACTTAGAATTTGCATCTTCCTTACCTTTATTTCCTCGTAATACGGCATGAAAAGTCTCGGCCGAACATATAGTCCGTTGTTTTTCCCACTCCGAATCCACGCGTTGACCCTGAGGACTTCTCGGTCGCCTCCGATCATATGGCTCGGAGGAGTGCTTACAAGCCTTCTTCTGATCGCTTGAGTCAAAACTTCACTGTTCGGTGGAAGAATGTGATCCATTCTTACCTGAAATTTACGTATAAAGAAATTAATCAATAAAAAGAATTATGCGCTTTAATTAATAACTTACATTAGCCTATGTTATTGCTTTTAATTATCTTTTTAAAATTTATTTCAACTTTATTTGCAAGAATTCCTTAAGGATTTTTTTTTTTTTTTTTTTTTTTTTTTTTTTTTGGGAGTTGTAGAAAAATAAAAGCTGATGATGGTGATGTAAACTAAACTTACATGCTGAAGAAGATCGGATAGAATTTCTCGCAACTCGACATCACTGAGATCTCTTTTCTTAATACCTTTTTTCGTCACCGAGTGAGCTGTGTGGTTAAGCAAATTCGGTTCTGTAAAAAAATAAACATTTGTAATCCTATCCAGATGCGACACGAGTTTTTAAAGGCGATGCCGGGTTTGCAAGTAATACTTCAATTATTCGATTTAGTCGAATTGGAAATGGGTTTCGAAAAAAACTGGTTAGGTCTCAAGTTTTTAAAAAAAAAACTCCACTACCTCGGTCTTCCATTCTGCGAACCAGTTTTTGCTCGCCCCATTTTAACACAGCCTGAAGAATTTCTAATTCACTAGCTTGAAGAAAAGAGCTTTGCAGAGCTTCCATTAGATGAGATTTATCCAGCTGATATAAAACGGGTCCCCCTATGACTGCTTGAAATTCCTCCCTGAGAAAATGAAGCGCCTGCCTTTTAACCCAAGCTGAACCGTGAGGCTGGCTGCCCCATCTGTAAAATTAAAATTTTTTGAAAAGTCTATCGCCGTAAAATTCAAAATTCATTCCATCTGAAATCAAAAGTTTCTTAAAATCACAATTCAATTGAAGCTCTTTATGGTTTGAAAAATCAAAAAAATCAGCTCTTTTGTTAGACCTGCATGAGAACAAGGGGGGGGGGGGGGGGGGGCGGAAACATGAAATTTTCAGAAAACTTAACCTTATTGAGTTTGATAGCTGAGAGTATACAGCAGTAGTTACCTTTACGTTCTGCTACGGTTGAAGATGGCTATAAAATTCTTAGCACAACTATAAAAAGAAGTTCCATTTTAAATTTTATAAACAGTCAGGTTTACCTTAAAACACTCGGTAAGGAGTCCAACGTAAGACCTTCAAGAATGATATCTTCACATCCTTGGGCCAAAATATCCAATTCTAAGAAACGGCCGATTTGGTAAAGTTCCATCGCCTCTTCTAGAGCCGATAATCTAGACGGTTGGCGTGCCATTGTCGGAGCTTCGCTAAGACTCAACAAAGACGCACAAGATCCTCGCAGTATCAGCGATAGATCTACCGTGTCCAAGTATATGGCATGAAGTAACAGTCTTGCATACCTTCGGGGTATTACCGATTCATCCAACACGATCCTGTAAAATAATCAACAGTTAAATTCAAAATGGCTTCACCTTTTCATTTTCTTGATATTTACTCAGGAATTTCGAATTCGGTATTTGAATGCGAGGCACAATGGATTCGCAAACGATACCGCGATCGTTCAAGTTTTCGATAGAGTTTTGACAACTTCATGTAATTTCTTAACTTTTTCAATATGCTTTTGATATTGAGTACCAACTTGAATTAATTTTAACTTGTGACAGCAGAAGTGAACTGTAACTTTTGCATTAACTTTCGTCCTTCGAAAAATTTGTTTTCACAACTGGCAACGCACAACTGAACGCCGCGGGATAGGCATGTAGACTAAGTGGATTTATTTCTCAAGCTTAAAAAGAAATATGTGGGAGATTCTACAAGAGGTTTCCAGAAATATTTCTCGGCTAATCATCATTTCAAGCGCAGTAACGCCTGCCCTTTGAGCATATAACTTCATTTTCCAATATTACGAGCGGATCAATTATTTGTAGTTATGAAAATAAATTAAAGGTAACTCGCTTCGGCTAAAAATAAAAGTTTGCAGAGTTCTTTCTGATTTAACGTGCCTTGATACCTGTTAAAAAGTATGACCTGCCTTCTGTTATAGCAGGTTTTCACAGAAGAGAATTTTCATGCATCTAGTCCGTGTGAGAGACGTTTACCAGTAAAAACGATTTTTTGCTGAGACAGCAAAAACTAGCTCACAGATTTAAGATGCTAAAAGAGGACGCACCTCCTAAAACTACATTTTGTAAAAATGTTAAAAAATTTACCAACCTGGTAAGCATATTTAAGGCTCGCTCTGTATGTTCTTCACCAGAACGAGTACGGCGCTGAATTATGTTTCTAAAGAATGGAGATCTAGCACTCAGTATCGCTTTATGACAGGGTAGTTCAACCTGTTTAACAAAAACGAACAATAAATATTGAGACGCTGATAATTTAATGATGGTACGGGTACTTTGGAATAAATTCAAATTTTCTATATTTATCAATTTATCAATCTGCAGATTGATAAATTGAAAAATATCTGTTTGTTGAAACAGCAAACAGCAAAGGACTAACAACTGGATCACAATAATAGCAACATATTTAAATATTTAACAAGATGTCATGAGACATTACAAATACCTTTGGTCTGAATCCATACTCGGAAGTTGTATACTCCGGACGCTGACTATCTCCGTTTGTAAAAACAAGAGCAGCATCTGCATAATCCCCTGTTTCCAGTAAAGTTCTTAAATCTCTTTCTAATGGAGCAGGTAAACCAAATTCATCTCCCAACTGCCTTAAAACAGCAATATCAACACCATCCTGAAAAAATTCGAAAAAACAATTTCATCAAAAGCATGTACAGAATTATCCTACCATGCAAAATGGAAAGGAGACATAGAAGAAAAATATCCCTATGGGCAAAATGGCAAAGTGGGTTGAAGTTGTACTGGTCCTCAATTATTGTCCTAAAAAAGACTTCTTTAAGACATCATCTTGCACACCAGGATATGTGATAAAAGATTTCACAAAAAGCTTGTTGTCAAATTTAATTCTGACAACCCATTTCTGCATTGTCAAAACAACAACTGTAAGTACAACTTAAGTAAAACAAAGTTAACATCTTGAACATCTAGACTACCTCCGTTATAGGGCTGATCAACAGTGTTGAACATCAAGATTAACATCTTATTGTAGAAACAAGGTTAACATTGTTGACTATTTTAAAATTCAAATAAACAACAATGAGGTTATAGTTCATTTCACATGGTTAATTCAAAATATGGAAACTTTCAAGAAATGATATTATGGTTGTTGAAAGAGTAAAGAATTTGTCAATAATATAGTACTTACCTCAGGTCTGATATCTCCTGTGTACAAATATCTGAGAAGAACAGAGAATGTAGATACATCAACTCCAGGTGTGCGAAGTTCCAAGCATATACGAGCACCGTGACCAGGACATCCTGCCAATAATTCCCTGAAGTAAGGGCATCTTACTGACAATAAGGCCCTGTGAACAGGAAAGCAAGCCCCTCGAAACACTAGATCAACATCTGTGCAACACTTAAAGTCATACAAAGCACATAAATCTTGTTTATAAGTTGCTGCTGGTGGTCTCGCCAACTCTGCTTGCACCGATAAATCTTTCAAAGCTGCCAAAGCCTCATACTCTTCCAATAAGGAACCAATTTCGATGGGACTCCAATCTGATACCAGTTCTCTCATGACTCTGCCATGATCGCATGTTTTTGAGGATCTACGTTTCCTTATAAACTTTTTTTTCAAAGTGGCAAATCCAGTAACCTTTTTCTTTCTCTCCCTTTGAAAAAAAGCAGATAAATGTTCTTCTGTATTGGATACAGTCATCCCAGTGCAGTGTGAGGGATCCTGCTCCCCGGACACCATTGACGAAGAAGCACCCATTTTTTTATTCATACAATGTCGCTTTTATACGGCCTACGATTCGGTAGGCCCAATTTATCCGCGGGCACCATCGGACCATAAACTTGTAATTTCATAATCGATCCGAGAAAATATTTAATTATATTAATTCAAATAATTAAAATAGAACCGGATTGAAGAGCGATAGATCGGGAACCTTTAACACCACCGAATTAAGAATATTTTTTAAACTTTTTAAAAAAATAATAATTTTGTATGTAACATTTCGGGCTTCTTCTCGTCGCCATATTATAATATAGTGGGGAGGGCTGTCAAAATCAATGATCCAAAAAGCTGTACCCGAGTTGACACGAAAACTATTGTCGATATTACGACTGACACTTTTTATTTTATTTTGCTTTTCTTGCAATTCCGATAGTCTACTACTTTTCAAGTGTTCATTTTCTTTAAAATTTGACAAAAATATTTCTGATGATGCTAGCAATAAACACAAAAATATTCCTTCCTACATTTTACCACCGCTAGATGCCAGCAGCGCTGGACTGACAGAGCATAGACCTAAAAACAAGTAAGTGGACTAGATGATCGATCTTGTCCCTTGTGCCGTCTGAAGCCTGTATTCGAACGTGACTGACTTATCCACGATCCCAAGTAGCACAAAGTAAAATTCACATCTTCTAGACAACATAAGTTACGCTAATTTCCCTCTACGGAGTCTTCTAGTAGACGTTTTTGTCTTCTAGATGTCTTGTAGATGTCTAGAAGCTTAAGATGTCTTCTAGAAGACTCCGTAGAGGGAAATTAGCGTAATTTATGTTGTCTAGAAGATGTGAATTTGACTCTGTGCTACTTGGGGATCACGATCTCCTCTCGAGTACTCCAGAGCTTAATTTAAAAATGTTCGAATTCGAAACCCCTGGGAATTCGACTGTTTCGCTGTTTTAAATCCTCTTAAAACGAAAAAACAAATTAAACTCCGTCGCCTTTAAAATTCTTCGGCATATCCTTATTCTTTTCAAAAAACTTTTTAAGTAAACTAATTCAACTTATCAAATACATAGCATAGCAGTATTGTAGAGACCTAACTATGGTTCCTATACTTTAACTTGAAAAGTGTATCCCCTCATCTCGTTGTAAAAGGTCGCTTAAAAAAATCATGCCAACAGGATATGTTACGATTAAATATAAGTAGAATTCATTATGAGAATTTTATTACCATTTTATTTTACATCAATCGGGGTTTTCGAAAAGTCGATCAGATTCATACAGGATAGAATTGGCTGTGATTCGTCGACAACGAGTCGGATTGCTCCGATCGACTTTCTGAAAATCCCTTGATCGCCGCCTTTCTTATTCTGCTATGCAGAGTCCCAATCGAAAACCGATTTCAACTAAATTCTGAGGCGCATCATCACAATGGCAAACATAAACTTCTCTACGATGAGGTGTAAAAAATAGTCGCCTGAAAGGAAAACAAATACAAATTCACATAAATATTAAATGAGACTGAAGACAGAGAGTATAAAAGAGGCTGACATTAGATTCCCCGACATTAGCGGCCTTTATTCCTTTCTGATCAGGCTCTGCTCCCCTTTTCTTTTAATCTTTTAAACAAAACCTTTTCAGCAATATCTGCTTTTTAAACTTGAGAACAATAAGGGTTTTTGGAATCAACTTTTTTTATTTGGTCATTACTTTTTATATAAACTAAAAGAATCCATACGGCCCCTTTGAGTCTAGCATATGATTAGTATTTTACTCACCCGATTACCCAATATAGCAAAGACCCATTCTTTTTCGTTGTATTTTCATTTTCCAAAGACGTGCCCGCAGCTAAAAGTAAACCATGTTCTTTTACTGCTACTAATGACTTGTTGATAAACGATTTAGATCCGTCTTCGTTATTTTTTTTAAATCTTACGTTATTATCTAAAAGCGAATGAATTAGTTGTGCAGCTCTACGAAAGTTTTCAATAATTTCTTTCAATTTAATCGATGATTCTTCCGAAACTGAAGCTGGAGCAATCAAAATCCCTTCTGATTCGTTTAAATGAAGGAAATGGAACAACGAATTTTCTACTCCGGTTGTAAGCCTACAGATCAAATATTTGTTTACGTGACAGGAATTTTGTTGCTTCATGCATTTATTCTAATATTAACTAAGGTATAACTATTCGTATTCGCAATTACCTTGAACGTGAGGAGAAACGGTCCTTAAAAACTTTAGATTCGAATAAAATCCCACTTGCAAACTCTTGCTGATGTGCCAAGTCCTGGAAAAGAACCAAATAAAATATGCAGCGCATGTGTAGCGCACCTGATAGCATTTAGAGCTCTGCAATGTTTTTAATCAAGGATAATTAAAAATTTTAAGCTTCGATAGTTTTGCCACAGAAAAAAAGCGAAACCTTTCGTCGATCACCGACGACGCTTCAATACCGCTGTCAAATCAAACCCATTTTAAAGTTTTTCAAGAATTAACCTTGAGTAAAATAAAGGGAAAGTGAAAGGTGCAACGTGACCAGAGAAAGAAAAAAACTTTACCTGAAAAGACTCCCAGTCAGAATCCGAATTTTCCGATTCGTCAGATATCATTTCCGGCAGAACACAACTTCTTTCTGCTCTTCTACCAAGAATGGGAGCATTCTCGTCACTTATCTCGCTTTGATTACTCGGAGCCTGGCTCGTAGAATCTTCCGATGTTTCTGCATAAGAAATTTTGCTGCTTTTTAAAATATTTTCACTGGATTGTTTTATTTCCATTAACAATGGTGATTCTGAAAACAAATTTCAATGATTATAGCTTCAACAATATCTAGTATTTTCATTTTCGCTAAAATGTAGGATTTATGGACTTTCCTTTAAAAGCACTAACCTAAATATTTTTGTGCTTCGTCCGCTGACTTAATTACGTCTAATATAGTATCTGTTTTCTTATTCTTTTTGAAAGGAAAATATTCTTCCGCCGTAACGGTTTTGGAGTGTGAGGTATCGGACAACAGAAGGCTTGCAAGTTTTGATATCCCCATTTTTTTCAAGTGCCGTAATCTTTCTTCTCCATATTCGATGAAACTGATCATGGAATGTAAATGTTTTACAAGTTTTCCCCAAAATCCATGCAATTCCAGAATGAAAACTATAGCATCGTGTTCCTAAAAAAATCGTTACACCCGCATATTATTGCGATGAAATTATCGTCTTCATTATCGCAATTATCGTCATCGATTAATAAGTAAACTTACTTGTCCGATAATTATGAGAAACCATCTTCTAAAATAATTTGGTACCGAGCATGGCTCGTTAAAATCAACAGAGTAAGGATACACTTCACGCCATATAACTAATGATTTAACGGGTTCTCTTCGAAAGAGCTGAATCAATCCGTTTTGTCGAAAAAATGAATGTACATTTAACAGGTCTTCTTTCGAGAAGTGTGAACCCAACAAGTATCCTTTATGATACACGCAAGAGCCGATTACATAAGATCCTTTTCCAAATTTTATCTTTTTTCTTTCTTCGTCATCTTTATAGCCTGCGTCGGCGTCATTTTCATCGCTGACAACGCCGTCGTCATCGTCACTCAGTTCAGCCAAATTTTCATCCTCATCGGCTTCCTTCAAAAGAATTAATGTTAGGTTTTGTGAGAGCGAATTTTTGT
Source organism: Liposcelis brunnea (assembly GCA_023512825.1). Lineage (NCBI taxonomy): Eukaryota > Metazoa > Arthropoda > Insecta > Psocodea > Liposcelididae > Liposcelis > Liposcelis brunnea. Next base: position 15,851 of record CM042069.1, read on the forward strand.
TTTATCATGCAAATGATTTACCTCAGAATCGTAATTAGCTTCCACCTCGCTTAACAAATCATCAAGTTGAATCTAAAAAAAAAAAATTAACCAAGGAAAAATAAACAAACTGAAACTAACAACCAGGTAAAAGATAAAAGCTCTTGCAAATATACGACTAGGAAAATCTAAATTCCTTAGTGCTGCCTATTTCAAGATTTCATCAAAAAGCATGAACATATTCCTTTAATTTTAGCGTTTAAACTTTTTTGGTAGAAACGAGCAAAGTGCATAAAACTCGAACGACCCCTACTTAACGAGTTTCATTCAAAAAGAAAAATGTGTGTAAAACTTTCCGCCTTTTTTTCAAGGATTACAAACCTGCATTTCTTTTGGCAAAGTCAAGCATTCTACGTATTGTAAAAGATGTTCGAATTGGAACGGAACCGATTCAACGGAAAAGTCGACTTTTCCTAATGTTATGTCTCGAGGAGCATTCGCTGCAAATCCACAATAAAGTAATCGTGAAAAAAATACGGAAAAGAAATGATTTAAATTTGATGTGCTGCTGCATTTGAAACACCTGCAAAAACAAAAATGATATAACGGTGTCTTCATTCTTTCCGATGCATGGTTGATCCTTATTTTACCTGTATAGAGTTTGGTGACTAAATAGTAAACATCTTGTCAAGTCTGCAATAATATATGACGCCTCGAGATAGCTGCACCGACTAGCAGGAATTGCAATAAGCAAAAGATATTCATCTTCGGGGACGTAATACACGTGAGTCAACTGGTTCTTGTAATATGCGCTGGAACTAATTAAAAATAAGTTCAAAACTTTGTTTTGTGTGGCCTTTATGCCTACGAACGCGAATACCTTTACGATTTGGGATTCTTTTTAGAAACGAAAACGGACTTAGCTTCGTTTTCGTTTGTTTATTTTTTAGCGTCGAGCAAGGGGTATGAAGCCCCGCGTTTACTATTGCTTCTCTATCTCATTACAAAAAAAATGTTCTCTCGAACCGCAAATACCTGTAACATTTGTTTTTTAGAGCTATATCCGGCGATAGATGATGCAATGTAACGAAGCTACCTAAACCGGCTGTGAGAATAGATTCGGTTGGAAAGCTGTACACCAATTCTTTTTGACTGGAATACTGACTTTTTAAATGAACGAAAATCGCGCCGACAGCTTCATTCCTAAGCACGTTTTCTAACTCTTCACAATTATTTGTGAGACTTTGCACCAAAGCCGATCGAGATTTTTTCTTCACATTTTTTTCAATGGTTACAGTTAACTGAAACAAAGTGAAGGTAAATTTAAAAAAGTTGCCGACGTTTTACTTATTAGCTAAGAGTAAAAGGTTGCAAAATATTTTACTTCGACAGGAAATTTTAAAGATTCAAACAGCCGATCGACGTTTTCGGAAGACAGTCTTTCGTTGTTGATTCCGAGTAAAACGTCACCTGCAACTGATTTTATGCGAACATTCGAAACTCAACGCTTCTTTTCCTTCTTTAAAAAACGGTAATATAAACCTGTTTACGAACCAATATTAACATCTTTTAATCCGTTCAAAGGCGTATCATTAGTAAATCCTGTAATAAAGAATTTTTGCAATTCCGATGAAAAAAAGGTTTTCAAACCTAAAACCTTCTCGATTACATCGGATCCTTTTCCTAGCCCGTCTAATCTCAGCAAGATTTCTTTTAATTTTTGACAAGTTTCGGAAACGTTTGCTTGTACAGATTCAGAGCCTGCATTCTCTTGTGCCGAGTTCAGCGATAGCCTTTCCGATTCGCAGGGAAACTTGGATATTCGCCGCTTCACACGATTTCTTTTTATCCAATTTTTGAACTTTCCTAAAAAAGAAAACAGTTTTATTACTACCACAATTTATTAATTTACACATGAAAGAATTAGCACGATTTTATTATTTTTCAATGACGTGTAAGAAATTCCGCACGCTGATTACCGTTATCATAATGAAGCAACTTCGTTAGGGTAAGGGGTATAGCAGTTATCGACACTTTAAGGATATTTTTAGGACTTTTTTGATGTTTTATGATCTAATTGCGGCATGTTAATCCTTTTTTTTAAATTTGATTAAATGAGGCACTTATACAGTGACCAAAGAAATATAAGATGAAGCCAACTTTATTCAAAAAAAAGTCTCAAAAGTTTTTAATTATTAAGGTGACAATAGCTGTAACAGATATTTGTCAATGACTAAAACATCAATTTTTTCGACCGTTACAGTTATTGGCATTTTTTTACCAGGGCTGTGGTTCTGGTTCTAATTCTGATTCCGATTCCCGAGATTCCTAGCCTTTTTTCGGACCCGGTTTCGATTCCGAAAGAGTAAAAAAAAATTCAGATTTCGATTCCGATTCCAAAAATAAAAAAAGGATATGAATGATTTCGATCCCTATTTTCATTGGTAAAAACTAAAATGTTTAGGTTCTGATTCCGATTCCGACATTGTAAGAAAAGAACCGGAGATTGCGATTCCGATTAGTGCGAACAAAAGTTTTGGGAAAGCTATTATTAAAGAAAATGAAAATAAACTTACAGTATTCTTGTTTTATTCTTGTTTTTTTTTTTTTTTTTTTTTTTTTTTTTTTTTTTTTGAGGTAACTAGAGATGGTATACTGACATGGTTTTTTCTTTTTTTTACCTATTTTATGTTTATCACTTAAAATGCATGTTTTTATTCAATATATTGCAGGGTTTCTCATTATTTATCCAGTTAAAAAGCCTAACCTAACGGCAATTAATTCTGATTGGCACCTTACAAAAATTTATTTCAAGAATGTATTTCAAGTGATTAATTTGATCTCCGCGAAGAAGCCGATTCCGATCCCGATTATTTTTTCTTAAGAAAATTTTTAAGGATTTCGATACCAATTCCGATTAAGACATTTACTGATAAAACCAGTTTCAATTTCGATTCTTAATTTTTTTTTTTAAGAAATTGAGATTCCGATTCTAATTTCGATTCCAATTCTTATTTTTTTAAAAAACTTTAAAATTCCAATTCCGCTTTTGTCCAATGTTTCCAATTCCGCAATCAAGAGTCTAGAGTGCAGACAAAAAAAATGCCGCGGTTTGATTTTTACATACCTTTCCTAGAGTCTGTAGATTTTTCAAGTGCCTGCTCTTTTTCACGAACTTCGTGATTCTCATGTTTTGAACGATCATCAACCGTTTGTTCAAAAGGTTCTGATTCAATGTAGAACAACTCTCCGTTTGCATCAATTTCGGATTTCCAGTCTGCACTGAAAAGAAAAGAAAAATTTGCAATAAATGTCACAACTACACAGGTGATAGGGGACCATGAAAAAAAGGAGTGTTAACACAATTCCGCTTGGTAGTTATTATTAATATGACACTTTCAATTTATTTATTTAATTAATGGAAATGATAATATTATTTTTTAAAGCGTACTGTATTGAATTTGTAATTTTATTTACCTAAACACTGAATCAGGCCCAGAACAAGATGTATTGCAACTCGAATGAGATTCTTCTGCCCACCAACCAACGGATTCGTCCGCACTTGAATCCGGTGAGTCGCAAAAATTATTTTTTTTGTACGAATATGCTTTGAGAGTGTTTTTCAAGCGGAGTTTATCATCTTCTTCTAAAAGTGCTTCGTTTTCTTCCATAGCAGCTAAATTGCCTCACGATTTTTCAAATCTAAAATAATTTAATACATTAGAATGTGAATCAAATGAGATTTTACAATTTGACCTTTTAAAGCGAATTTCTAATTTGATCTACAGAGCCTCGAAAATATACGTTACGTTATTAATACACACAGCAGTGCCTCAGTTTCATTATTTTCAAACAAGCATGTTATTATGACCTAGATAATAAACAATTGTGTTAAAGAAATTCTCAAGATTTTCTCTCCTACATTGCACACAATGTTAGCAAAAGGTATAGTGCTACAAACAGCGGATTCTTTAGAAAACAACAAAAATGATTGTGAATTCTAAGAATTCTAAGACTGATTGTCCGAATATACCGTATAAACCTGTCCCAGTTATTTTTCAGTTTTTGAAAACATATCCAGAAAATTCCGAAAAATTGCGGAGTAACTTTGGCTTTCGCTTTTATTTACTATCACAATTAAAATTTTTGTTGAATGCATACTAGACAAAGGAAAAAATGAAAACGAGGTGAATACCTGCTCGATTTGCTTAAGAGGAGTCAACGCACCGTACTGAACTAAACACGATGCCTTTAGCCTAAACCTAGTATTACCTGGTAATTCCTCAACACTGGTTCATGCGCCCCGGTGGCGGCTCTCTTACATCCGACTTGATTAGAAGTCTTACCCCTCAAAAACTGAATCGAAACTTTAATTTTTTGCAATTTTTTCACAATCGAAGTATTATTTCCAGACTTTTGACGAGATCAGAAAACGCCGTACTCTACAGGTTAATTAATTCCTTTCTATATATTCTGATTACAATAGAACAGAAAAACATACGGCAGGCTTCGAATTTCCTTCTTTCTGTCCCACTTGCTTACGGCCGATGGTCTCACCATAAATACAAAGAACAGCTTTGGTTCAGCTTGAATTACTTTCGAATTAATTTGTAAATGAATTAAAAGAAGGGTAAAAATAAAAACGGATGCAAATTATATGAAAATTAACGTTTCCAAGCTTTCGTTGAGGAATTTGATAAGGCGCGGAAAACAAAACGGGTTATAATCGTGAAGCTTTTACTTGAAAATCATAGGAATGGTTCAACATTTTGAAATTTCATAAGGCATCACCAAAATTTGAATTCCCCGAATCTTCCCAAAGCCTTCTAAACAAGCTCGTTTTCACCGTGGCTTGTCTTACTTGTTTATAAAAATATGGACATTTTGAAATACATTATTCATAAACATAGTCTAAATTTTAAAATCTACGTTATTAAAAATAATGAGCAATACTTTTATTAACTGAATGTTATGCAAAGCAATATTTACAAGCGTTGGCGAAGTGATCTTCTTTTAAAAAATTATGTTTTTCTAACAAAGTTAATTTTTGTGCAAAATAATGAATCTTTGTTTTTGGATTTTCGTTTCGATCGTCATATTAACATCCTTGTTTCTTTTATCTGTAGTAAGTACAATTAAAAATTTCCGATTATTGTTTATATAAAGCCAAAAATAAAATATTCGAAACAGTTGGATGGAAAATTTGACATTTACAAGTTTCACTTAAACTAAGAAATCAAACATAATCAATTTATAATCGTTGAAACATGTAAGTTAAAAATTTCGACTTATAGAAATTTTACAAAGTAAACAAGTGAAAGATATTTAATTTTAATACTGTCCAGGTTTCGGAATGTATAAGATAAAATAATTTTTATAAGAAGCTGAGAACTAAGATTCTGGTAAATCGCTATAAATATTAATGCCGATTATTCACAAACCGTGAAAGACGACCGATTTAAAATAAAAACTTTTCATCCCGAAAATAAAAAAGTAACATTATAAAGGGTGTTCAACAAATCTTTTTTTTTATTTTAAACGAACTTAGGAATAAAAAAAAAAAGAAAATTTAAGACTGCTCTGTTAACTTAATAATTTGACCATGCTTTATTTTTACCCTTTATACTTTTTATTCGTTTTTTTTCTTTTAGTTCGAGGAAAAAACCGAAGAACTTCGAGAACATGTAAGTGCGATTTCTTTGGAAAAAAATCGTATCTGAAATTGCGACGAGTGTAGCAAAAAAGTAAAAATGTACAGAATAAATTATTTTCAATCACGCAACGGTCCGATAACGGCGAAAAAACCATGCTTATGTCCTCCCTTTTACCTTTCTCATAGTTCCTAAACCTTACTCGTCAAAACCAGATTTCTCGGGAGCTAGATACTAGACGACCGAATTATACCAGCTCCCGTAAAATTCTAATCTAATATTCTTTTTAAATTTTCAGGTAATTTTTCCTGAAGGTTGCTTCACTGCCACAGTCACTGAAGCTTTAACACAACCCCAGGTAAATTCCGACGTTCTATTTTCATAAAATCGAAATGCAAAAAAAAAAGTATGCCAAAAAAATTACAACGGTTCGGAGATCGGATAGATCGGGATCGTGCTATTTATAGACTCGTTCATTTAAATATTATCTTGTTCGCAGGATCGAATGCGAAATTTAGGTAATAAAATTTCATCTAAAAGCACCAGGTTAGAAATATCTCAGGAGAGGCTAAAGGAAACTAAGAATGCCATTCAAGAGCTGGAATTAACGAACGCAGAAATACAGAAAAAATATCGCGAAACGTTAAAAGAATTAAAGCAGGAGTTGGCAAAGACCGAATCAGAATGTCAAAATCTTCACGACCAAATAGAAAAGATCACGACTAAAAGGGACAAACTAAAACAGGAGTTGGAAGATCATTTGTCATTTAATACCATGTATTAAAGACCCCAGCAAGAGATGAACACCGTTTGAATCCTTTTTTTTTTTTTTTTTTTTTTTGGTTAACACACGAAATTATAGATTTTCACAAGTTACAACAAACTTAAATTTCCTAAGATCTCACTTGAATGTTATATTTAACACAAATTTTACATAAACTATTTCATCGGACAATTTATTTTTTTCTTGCCCATTTCAAATTAGGCCTAAATCCGATTAAAGAAACGTTTCTGCGGTAGTTACTGAAGAGGTCGTTTTGCAAGTATTTTTTGTGGTCCCTGTAAAAAATCCTCCTGCTGCCTACAGGTTGCAGACTTCGAAAATTATCTCTGATCGATAGCTCTCGAAAACTTTGGATCTGAAAAACAAATTAACCTTTTTCTGGCAAGAAATTTTTTTAAAGAGCCACAAACGACCTATTTTTTCTACACGGTGTTCTACTCTTTTGTAAGCATAATCTCTAAAACCAACCTGTTCGAAGGAGATGGGTATCGAGTCTGGAAAAACGAACCAAGTAACGACTTCTGAACACGGAGGAGAGCTTAACGATCCGTTGTATGTGAAAAATGAACCTAGCCTTTTGGGTAGAAGTGCAGTCAGTGCAAAGGATTTGTCTAAATTTATCACGTCTCCTTCTTTACTGATACGATTAAGCTTATTTATAATCATTTTAAAATGATTGTTAGGTTTCATTCGAAGCTGCAAAATTAAACGCACAACTAATTACTTTGACTAATTTATGAAATTCTACTATATTCGATGAAAATGGATAATCAATTAGAATTTAGTGAAATTATTTTTTAATCTACATGTTCTGCCTACTAAGGAAACTCCCCACTAAGCCCTACTAAGGAAACTTCAGAAAAAAATTAAATCAAATTTTCAGATGCAAATTAATTTTTCTTATATCATTGAGATATATCATTGTACAAAACCAATTGTAACGTAACTTTACTTACTCGAAAGAAAAAAGCCAAAACTACGATACCATCTTTATGTCTCATCGCTTGATTCAGATCAAAATAGTTTTTGTTTCGATGTATTATGTGCATTTCCAAAGGATACCTAGAACCAAGTTCTTTTGAAAATGTTCCGCCACTAGAATCATGTATATTTAAACAGAAAAGTCAATCGGAAAGGTTCAAGAAGTTAAGATGGCCCAAGGAGTTTTTCAAAGGTCGATCAAAACCATTTCACTATGCGTTCCGTAAACGGAAAAAGGTGCCGCGTCTTTTTGTTTTCAAAAGGTCCAAAAGAAAATCAAATGAAAACTGCTAAACAAAAACCCTCAGCGCAGAAATTTCAAATCAATTTTCTTGAAGGATTGTTGAAATCGTCACTTGTCTTTAATTAATTTATACAAAGACGATCAAAGCTTACCGAATGTTGTTGAGTACATGTTCGCTTCCTCGATCGTTTTCCATTCCCCAATGAAAATGCAACGTCTCTAGTTCGTACTCGTTCATCAAAAATCCTCCGGATATTTTAGGATTTTTGAACTTGATTTCTTCGTTATGCAGGCCAGGTTTTAATTTCACTGTCAAAAACAAAAAAGAAAAAGGAGTTGTTAATGGTCAATCAATAAAACTAAAACGATCGAGCTCCTCAAATAATTAAAGTTAGCTTTTAGATCCACACAAAATTTGATGTCGACGTGTTATTTGCTATGAGCGTTTGCTATAATTTTAATTACTGTATTTACGGTGGCGATATTGGAAATTTACTCAAGCGAAATAAAGTGGCACACAAAACCCTTGAGATTTAAAGTAAACCTCTCTTAAAGGGAATCAAAAAATCTGTTAGCTTTTTCAATAGAGGTGTCCTAAATAATCATGTAAATTTTGAAAAGATCCTTAAAGTGTTGATTGACATTATAGTTTACATACTTAAATTTGAAAATAACACAGAAATTTTGAGAAAGATTGTTAAAAAAGAATATAATTACCAGTGTGTCCATCATTTTGTAATGTTATGGGTGGTGCTAAAAAGTTTTCGTAATCGATAAAATTTAAAGCAGGCATTAAAATAGGTTCTACCCTGAAGGTTTCAATATGAATCGGAGTTTGAGAGGTTCCATATAAGCACTCCAGATTTTTGAACAGCCAATGGTCTTGTGCTTTAAAAAAAAAATTAAATTGTACATTCTTAAAAGTGTTCCTCTTGGATCCCAACTTACCATGCTTGGGATTCTACTGTCAAGCTTTCATGTAATATTAAACTAATAGATAATGAAAGAAATTTTAGTAGCAGTAAGGGGACAATAATAGTTAACCGTTTAATCTATTTAATTTTGTAAAAGAAAAAAAAAATTCATAAAGGTGACTTACTTTTTATTGTCCCAGGGTAAAAGCCATGGATAAAATGCACTGCTAAAAAAGAAAAATTAAAATAATATACCTTTAAAAATAACCATTACATAAACATGTCTAAGCAAACCACTTTACAATTATTTGCATAATAAGCAGGTAAAACGTAAAATTTTAAAAAAATGCAAAAACAGTGCACTTCAATTTAAAAGAAAGCTTAGGTTTTTAGAGAAATGACTTTCACAAGAAACACCTGCTATTTTTTATTAAAAAAAGCTTTCATAAAATAAAAGTTGAAAGAATACTTTTCATTTTCAAAGTTTTCCCTACAAGTACCTGCAAAAATTAATAAATAAAAATACTGCATCACGGAGATGAACACACTTAAATAAATATTCTTGCAAGAAAAATATTTTTTACACTGATGATCTTAATCTCTTGTCGTTATGTAAAAATTAGCGCTCATTAACTTTCATTTATATACAGTTAGAAAGTACAATTTGAAGGATGTCTTCATTAACTCTTAAACAGATAATCTTGTAATTTTAACCCAGAAAAAAAACCTTCATAATGAAAACACATGAATTTTCCACTCTTTGATTACTTTGATTCTTATGATTAGTCCTAAAAATTATAAACACAAAAAAGATGTACCTGTAATGATATTTCCTGTTGTTGTTTTCATAACAACGTACTAATTTAAACGAAAATAATAATTATAAAAAATAGACAAGACGTAATTCCGATAAAAAACCAAAAACTCGCGCACGGCGAGGTGTTGGCTTGGCTTGGCATGGTTGGCATGGGCCATGGACTGCCAATTCAATTCGATGGCGATCTACTCCATCCAATTCCAATTCTTTCTTCTCTATTCTCAACGAAACTTACGTTCTATATTTCGAACGCGGTCGTCTCGTCTCGTCTGCTTTTGATTTTTGATTTGACGGATTTGACTTTGACGTAAAAAATGGTAGCTTATTGCTATTGTTTGTTTTTATCCTGCACAAAAGAAGCGTCAGATAAAAAATAAATTGTCGAGATTTGTCAAATCGTGTTTTTCGCGATGGCGGATTCGGCAACCAGCAAGGAAATCCTTTCGGCCGACAAATCCGAAGACGTTTGCCGTTCTCATCCCGATCTACTCGAATTTTTGTCTTCGGCTTACGAAGTTTTACGCAAAGTGTTTTCTTATTTAAACCTGGAAGATTTGGGGAACGCCGCAAAAGCTTACGACTCGTGGAAAGCCGTTGCCGAAGTGACCATCAGAGAAAGAAGCATCATTGAAACTTTCGTTCTTTCGGATCACAAGTATAAAATGACTCCCATTTGGAGTGAAGCAGCCTTTTGCATTTCTTTTTGCTCGGCGGCGAACAAAGAATTGGAACGGGAAGTGACTCGCTTCGTTAGACCGGACGGAGAAATACTGTCGTGTCTGGCCACGAGCGGGGTGATCGGATCGTTGCACGACCTCTCCGGGATAGTGCAGCAAAAGATTCGAGTGGGTTTGCCTTTGGCTCCCAAAAAATTTTTTTTGACGTCGCTCAGATTTCCGAATATTCCGAACGTCGGCGTCGAAACTTTCGTTTGGGAAGAGGAAGAAGACGAAGATTTCGAAACGTTTAAAAAGAATTTTCGCGTACCGGACGATAAAGTTATTAAGTGCCTCTTGATTTTGATGGTGGCGGAAGAAAGAGGAAGAAGTGCTTCTAATCACAAAGACGATTTCGTCTCGTTTTTGAGAGCAAGACAAAAAGAAAGTTTCGCCGTCGGAGGTTGCATATTGGACAATTTTCAAAACCACGAAAGGAAAAACCCCAATCATTCGGTAGTGAAATATGTCGTGTTTTATGGAGATAACGTCGATGCGGCGTCGACGGTTTTGACTGCAGACATTAAAACCCCGGCTAGTATAGATCACAAAGTGTCCGAACTGAAAAGGAAATGTCCGGAGATGAAAAAAGGAGCCCTTTTCATCTTTAGGTGTACTGGAAGGCAAAAAGTTTTGAGAAGGTACAAAATGAAAAACGATATTGTCAAATGGGAAGGTGAGGCAATATCCAAATATTTTCCAAATACCCCAATGGTCGGTTGTTTCGGCTATGGGGAGTTTGGTAACGAACATCCTTCCGATAATAATTTAATTTCCCCCAATAAAAGAATTAGGGGTTCCGAAACTTTGGAATTTAGTTTTAGCACTAGCATAGTTTACTTGGGATTTAAAAGATAATCTGGTTACGTTTGAGCAAAACATGGAAAAAAAAAAAGAGCATTGATGAATGATGATTGTACAACCAGGCTAAAATAAGCCGGAAAAAAATTGTCAGAACTCACGGTCCTTTTAATCTTAAAACACAACCTGAGGTAAATCTCATTTGATCAATTGAAACTTAAGGTTGTAGACGAGGGTCGATGTTTCGAAAATGTTGGTTGTCATTTTCATCGATTCTCTTCTTTTTTTTCTTTTTTTTTTAATCAAGCAAAGAGAGCGTTAGTTTTTTTTACGATCTTATATCTTACACATATATACAGTATAACAAGCCTAATTGCACCCTCTGGTTCTAAGAAGTTCCCTGAGTGGCAAAATATTTCTAAAATTTCAGAAGATTTTCGAGACGGAGTGTGCCATTAGAAAATAAAATAATTTTATAAAAATTAATTATTTAGGAAAATTTTTTTATTTTGACTTTTACATTCTACGGATTCCGATTGATTCAGCACAATTATTGAAAAGCGTGACCATAATCTTGCAAAATTAATTGTAATTTTTCATAAAAATTTGATGAAAAACTTTTGGTAATATAACGTGCTGAATTTGAAAAGGGATTCCCTCACCGAGATGTTATTGTAGTTTGAAAAATTAAGACAAGAATCGCCAAAAGCTCGAAAAGAGGAAATATTTTTACGGCATGACATTTTAATCAAAATATCATGCGCATAAGGTTACAAAATTAATTTTTTCACGCACCCTGACGTGCGAAAAATTGCAGTGGCAAGGTGATTTCATCAAGTGTAAATTGAAGAATAATTTCTCAGTGGTAGACAAATATGTGGACATTTCTATTATCGCTCTCTATGTTTCTTCGATACCTGTGATTTTTCACCATAAAAACTAGGCCACGTTTATTGGTCTCCAACCTTTTTGCTTGTTCTGGCTCGATTTTTCCTTTCGAACCACACATCTGGAATTAGGGAAATCTGGACAAGATAAAAAAAATTGTGGCAACCCCTAAAGGGACGAAAGACAGGATTAATTTTTATCGTAGGAAATGAAGTAAATTATTTTTGAAAAGGCAGAAGCGGATTCAAAATAGCAAAAGATCCGGTACACGATGAAAATTTCCTCATTTTTTATTATTTTGCTATTTGTTTTAAATAAAAGTGCAAAGCCGGAAAGTTTCTCGGAAATAAACGATTGTTTAAACGAGTTAATTTATCGATATTTCCGGCTGAAGCCGCTGCGGGTTTACTTGGCGGACGATTTTTGTTTTACCGGAAAAGCTGGAATTGGGAATCTGTCGGTCAGGACGTTCGAATGCCTCGATTACAAAGTTTTATTTTCATCGGTCGCCGGTATCGAAATTATTCGTTTTTTCGATTTCGAAGAACGCTTGCAATACGAAAACGCTGTCTTGATTGCGACTAACCAAAACGATGGCGCTTTAAAAAAAATTATTCGAAACTTGAAAATAAATTCATTTTGGAACACAAAATTGCTGGCGGTTTTATTTAAGGAAACCGAAAATCGTCCAACTTTGGAAAATTTACTTTTACAACTTTGGAAAGAAGCAAGAATATGGAAGGCTGCGGTAATGGCGGTCCCAAACTTTAACGGGCCTTTTTTTCTCTACGGCCGACATCCCTACAAAAAAAATTCTTGCGAAAAAACAATCGATTCGATCGTGATGGACAAATGGGAAAAAGGCAAATTTTTTTTCGGTCGCGATCCGTTTCCGAACAGGATAGCAAAAGGATTGAACGGGTGCACGGTGACGGCTTCGACGACTCAAACGAATCCTTACGTCTTGAGAAGGAAAAACCCTTTGGATTTCCATAAAGGCTTCGACGTTAGAATATTAAACGCCGCAGCAATCCAGTACGACTTTCGTGTTCGATTCGCTTTCCCTCCCGAAGGAGAAAATCACTGGACATCGCGAGATGAATCCGGGAATTACATCGGAACGATGGGACTGTTGCGACGAAACGAAGCCGATCTCGGATTTTCCGGGCTCAAACTCGAAAAGGATTTTTATCGAGATTTCGGAATTTCAAAAATTTATCTAAGAGATTCGATTGTATGGTGCGTACCGAGACCCTCTAAAATTAAAGCCTGGAAAAAAATCGTAGTCGTTTTTTCGGTGAGGTTATGGCTTTCAGTGGGTTTAGTTTTCCTAACCACAGTTTCGGTATTCTGTTTCTTATCGACGAAACGGACCGACCCGATCCATTCGATTTCGCCGATGATTCGGTTCATGGACGTGCTTCGTTTATCTTTGGGTTCTTGCGTGCCTCGACCTCCGACGGGATTACCATCGAGATGTCTTTTCCTTTCTTTCGTTCTTTATTCCCTCAACATCGGCACTTGTTATCAGTCTTCTCTCGTGTCAATATTAACGCGAGTCTCGTACGAAGAGCCGATAGAATCCGCTAGAGAAGCCTTGGAAAAAGGGTTATCCCTTACCGTTTTCCCAATGGAAATGAGATTGCACCGAGAAGAATTTTCGGAGAAAGAGATGCAGGGTTGGCCGGATAAATTCCGGCTGACTAGAAGATTACAGGATACTATGGACGAGGTCGCCTACAATCGAACGACCGCTTTTGCCTTGTCCCAAATACGGGCCAAATTCGCCGTAAATCAAAAATATTTAGACGACCAAGGCGTGCCTCTCGTTCGCTTCACTTCTAAAGTCGCGGCCAGCGAACTCCTCGTTTTTTATTTTTCTCCGAATCATCCTTTAAAATTTCATTTCGACAACGTCATCATCAGATTGCAGGAATCGGGAATCTTAAATTTATGGCTTCGAGATTTTTTTAAAAGAGCCGACGTAAAAGAAAAAGAAAAACCTCGACATCGCCCGCTTAGCTTTGTTCATCTCGAAGGAGCCTTCATGCTTTTGGTTGCTTTGCTAGCCTTTTCGTGTCTGGTTTTTTCGTGCGAAATTATGTTTTTTCATTTATTCCGAACCTAGCTTTCCCCCCGAAAATCGGCCAGAACACAAAGCATAAACTTAACATCTGTTTTTTCCGCTCGGAGTGTTACAACAATTTCTAGAAAATCGTCATGTTAACCCTTATTATGCATGGTGAATATTTTTCGTCTTATTTCGGTTATTTTTGCTAGACTGGTATTAGGTAAACTGAGATTTAAAAACGATCGCGTTAGGAAATTTACAAAATCGGAATATCTAATAAAATTAATTTGAACTGTAAAAAGATTATTGCTTAATTTTTCAACTACTCTATTATTTTCCTGTGATCCTTTTGTCTCATGCTATCTTTTATAAAACACTCTAAATCCGATCTTCGCCCCTTAACTTTGGATCCGAATTCGCTGATACTTTTAATCTTTAAAAATCAAAGTTTTTCATACACGCCACTATGTAACGAAAAACATTTGGTTCACAACCTGAATCTTAATTCGGCGAGAAAAAGCACGCAAGACATGCAATAACCGGTTAAAAGAAGAATGAAAGCCAGAAAAATTTCCTCGATCTTGACGGAAGAAATGTTTTCGGAATCTTGCAACGGTCTCCTCGCCCATGAGCCTTCATAGAATCCGAGTTCCATTTTTTTTAAAATCCCGCAGGATCGAAAATGCATTAACCTGTAAAAAAAATTGAAACTCGGGAGAAAGCACCGAAGAAAAGCAGGTTATGTTTAATTGCCATTAGGATAACCTACTCTCTGTTCAAATCCTCTCGGAAAGGCGAATATTTAGGGATGCCGATGGCCAAGTGTTGTAAAAATATCGGTCCGGGAATTTCGGCGAGACTGCATTCATACCTTCCGAGGCCGAGCACGTTTTCCCTGATGCCCACATAAGCGGAAACCCCGTTGCAAATCCCGTCTATTCCTTCCCTATCATTTTTTGGTAGTTCGGTGAACTCTAACAGAAAATCTTTTTCGGAAATCTTTTTTTTTGGAAAATACTCCTCCTACAATGGAACCAAAAAATCAAAGCCAAGTTGCAAACGGATGTAGTTCATCTTAAATCTCGGACAAGGTTCAATTTTTTACTTTGAAATAATATGGAACAAAGCTGTCGGCGATGGCAGTTATTTTGTATTTTCCGCTGACGAAAAACCCGTCCAGATCGACAAAAGGTAACAAGGGTTTGTGAACCGTCAACGAAGACGCTATCGATCCCGAATAGGCGGTGAACAAAATCGTAACGACCAGAGACGAGACGAACTGAAAAATCTTGGCGGGACGAGAGTCGGAAATTTCAAATCTTGCTAATACCGATGAAAATATAATTTTTTTGATTGATGTAAATTAAAATATCAATATTAGTACGATATGATTTTACCTTGACAACAAAATATTCGGAAAGCCGTTAAAAAAGAATCGAACACGTCCGAATTCGACTGGATCGATCGGCCTTCCTTTTCAAAATGTTTGCGATTAAAATGCTTCAAAAGAAAAATGGCGACTCCAGTGAGCAAAACGGAAATTCCAACGGTAGTCCAAACTTTTGTATCAAAAGGTTTTAAATAAGAAAACCAATAAGCATCGACTCGTTCCCCGCTCTTGATATACATCATCGTCCTGTAAAAATAAAAGGGGATTAGCTTTCGGTGTTGCACGTCTTAGAAATATTTTAAGTCGGTATCTCGGTTACTTTAAAACAAACGTAGGCCAAACAAAGTCGTAAGTCTGCAGTCTTTTCGTGGAAACAACAAAACTTCCGCTCGAGGCGTCCACTTCTTTATCCGACAACATCTTAAAAAGGCCGGAATAAGAACCGTTCGGAAAAACGTACGGATTCTCTTTGTCTTTGCACTCGACGGTTTTCTTTCTGTAAAAAAAGATTTTTTTTTTAAATCGGGCTTTGCAGCCTGTGTGATTTCACAAGCAAACTTACGTAAAATTAAGCCGGGCACCCATCAAATAAAAAATCTCTTGATGAAAACATCGGATTTTTTGGAAAACGTGTTGTTCTTCCATTTTTCTGCAAGGGATTTCCTGCAAGAAAAAAATTGATAGGAGAAAAACAAAATTGAAATTCGAGTGGTTAAATATTTATCACACTTTAAACAACTCACAGAAACCAAACCTAAACTCAAAGTGATGCCTTGAAAATTCTCGTTTTTCTGGAGTCTAAGCTTCCGAGTAACACTTGGTTCGCCTTTGACGCCCATTTGTTTTTCCTTGTTCGAACCGAATTTTTCGTGAGCCGACATTCCCGTTCGTATGAAAAACGTGCGTACACTGAATGGTACGGTGACTTTTCCAAAATCATCATCATCCTCGGAATCGACGAAAACGAGCCACGTGGAAGAAAAATTCTCGTTTATTCTCTTATTTAAAAATAAAAAATAAATTTCGGAAAAAAGTTTTAGTTTGAGATAATAGTACGTAGAAGACGGTACCTTCCAAAGAAAGTCAAGTCCTTCGACGCTCTTTTTGACCATAAGCGTTTTTGCAAATACGTCTTCTCTTAAGTTTTGGAATTTTTCTAATGCAATACTACTGGAAAAAATTTTCATTTTAGATAAAAACTTGAAAGTAGCGGGATTCGGTTTCTGCACAAACAAAATGAATTTCATATTAAGATGATCGCTTAAAACCGAAAGAGTTTTTAGGTCATCTTGTGTAAAAAATGACGACGACCAGCATTCTTTGGTGGCGAAAAATCGGAAAAGAATTACTAAAAAATAAAGAATCTTCATATTTAAAGAAAGGAATATTCTGCTTCTTCCGTGGAAAGTGACAATAATTTTTTTCAATTATTTTTATCCATCAAAATTGCGCATCTGGAAAATAAATGTTTCCTATTAAATACTGTATATGAATTAATTTCATCTTAAATCTCTGTTTAAAAATTCTTTCTTACCTTTATAATTTTAGAATTTCTTGAAAACTATTGTTAAAAGTTGTAAAAGGCCCCCTTTGTAAATGAGACGGTGTAAACGGAGGAAGTTTCTCTTCTGACGGCCCATATACGCAAAATCTAAATTACTTTAATTGTTTCGCGACCCCGTGTTATCATTCAATCGACCAAATACTGTATATTATTGCGCTATATTTACACGGAAAGCTTCATGACATGCGATTCGTGATTTTCTTCAAAATTTCAGCTCATTAAATTTGTCCCACTAAATTTTAATGAGATTTTTAAAAAAATATGCTTTCGCAACTGATCAATAATATCAAGGGGTTCGGTAGAGCCCCGAGCCAAGAACCGGCAATCCACTGTTCACGCAAAACTACTGTGCACGCAAAAAGGCTATACCGTTCCCTCTTTATAGGAACCAAAGTAGGCCATTTTCGAGATTGCTTTTCTCCGCAACGGTGATGGATAGAAAAATCGAATTTTTTTTAAATGCTTGGGACTAAGGGTACCTTTTCCCCATTTGAATATTAATTTTACAATTTGTTTATCAAAGAAGCTACACAGATTCAAAATTGCTGATTTTAAAAGCAAAAAGTTCTCCTCTTTCTTCTTTTTCTTCAGCTAAAACATGCAGACGCAATTATCTCGAAAACGAGACAGCGGATTTTTTTGAAATTTTTAAAGTGGAAGGTTCTTGGCCACCTTTACACTTCTGGTGTTTTTGTTGGGTTTAAAGCATTCGAAAAATAAAGGACTGAATAAAAAATTTAAAAAAAAAAGATTTTATTTGTTAAAAATAAAATTAGCTTAGAGAAGGAACCGATTCGAAGACGGTCACTTTTTTGGATATGTCGGTTCGAATGAGATCGTAACCTACGCCCTGATGAATTAATTTAATGTGTTGCTTGCACCTCGTTCTCGTGACGAAACCTTTGTGACAATGAGGACAAACGTAAGGTTTTTCTCCGGTGTGAGTCCTGATGTGAACTTTCAAATGATTGGCCTCGTGAAATTTTTTGCTGCAATAAGGGCAATCGAAATCCCTCGTGTCGAAATGATATTTTTTGTGCCTTTTGATTTCGAAAAGTGTGTAGAATGATTTTTGGCAACCTTGGACGTCGCAAGAAAAAGGTCGAATCCCCTCGTGAGTAAGAAGATGTCGACGATAATTTCTTTCTTCGAAGAATCGTTTTCCGCAGTGAGGGCACAAAATCCCGTTGGATTCGAAATGGCGGTCCATGTGAAGGGCGAGGGATTGGAAGGTAGACAAACGTTTCCTGCACAAAGTGCATTCCGTCGTTTTATATTTTGGATGCATCTTGATGTGGCGAGCAAATTCTTTTCCCACGTAAAACTTTTCGTGGCAAACGTTACATTCCATGGGTTTTAAGCCGCTGACGTGACCCGTATGGGCTCGGTGACAAGTCAAGGCCTCTTTCGAGAGGAAACTTAGATTGCACACGTTGCAGTCGTGAGTGACGGAGCCGATTTTGTGAGTTTCCGAATGTCTTCGAAGCCCGGACGCCGAAGGCAAAGGAAGCTTGCAAACTTCGCACTCGAAATAATTTGGGTTCAAATGAGCCGCTAAATGTCGGTCGAAAGTTTTTTGATTAGAGAAATTCCTGTCGCAAAGTTTGCATTTCCAGAAGGAATTTTCTTTGTCGGTCAAATGAAGTTTCTTGTGTTTGCTCAAACCCGAATTTTTTGAAAATCTCATGCCGCATATTTCACAAACGACTTGGGCAACTCCGAGGCCGTTCCCATCTTCCCATCCTTCTTCGTCGTGTTGCTTAGAATGTTCGCCTAATTTTCTCCTGTTGGCAAAAGTTTTTCTGCAAAAACCGCACGTCGGCCGTTTTCCGTTTTCGTTTCGATCGCTCGAGTGCCTGGAAAAATGCTTTTCGTAACTGACTCTACCGGTGCATTTCAACCCGCATCTCTCGCATACAAAATCCCTTAACGCTCTCCCTTCGTCCGTGTGTAGCCGTAAATGTTTCGCGATTTCGTTTTTCGATCGAAAGGAACCGGAACATAAATCGCAAACGTACGGAGGTTTTTCCAAAAGCGCTGCTTTGGGCATGATCACGTCGAATGATGCAGAGTGCTTTTCACTTGAATCCAATAAAAATCCCGATCCTTTTTCGGCGTCTTCGTCAGCTTTCGGATTGTGATCGTGCCTCGCCAAATGATCGTAAAAAAGGCACGACCGTTTTGCATCGTCCGAAATGCCGGTGCCGACGGATTCTCGACAAATAGGGCAATAAAAAAAATGTCCGGCCGTCGAATCGCTTTCTTCGTAAGTTTTTGACTGATCGCGGGAAGCATTTCCTGAAAGACTCTCTTTCCTCGTAATTATTTCTTTCGCTTTTTTCATGTTTAAAAATACCTTTTCGCTTTTTTTAACTGGAACGGGATTTCCCAAACCGTCGACTTTTACGAAATTCACTCCATCTTTTTTATGAGAATACAAATGTTTGACAAAACCGGTTCGGTCGTTGATTTGATCCTTCCTGCAAATGGGGCACGTGTAAACCAGGCAAAGCTTTCCCTCGTTTTCGAAATCCACGCCGTGACACTCTTTTTCGTGATCGACAAAACTTTTCAACGATACCAAATATTTTCCGCACTTTTCACAACCGCAACCCTTGAGGCATATTTTTAAAAGTTTACGCTCGATGGTTTTCGATGGATTTTCGATCGACGATCCCTCGTTGTCAAAATTAAATTTTAAAAACGTTAATCCTTCGCTCTCGTGCATTCTTAAGTGCTCTGTATACAAATCGTTGTCAGTTTCGGAAAATCGACACACGGGACATACCAAAGTGCTTCGTCCCGCTTCGGAATCTTCGTCGTAGCAAGTGTTGACGTGACTTAAAAATTCCGAAGTCGCAGCGAAAAATCTGTTGCATCGACTGCACGTATAAAAGGACGAATCGTG
Organism: Liposcelis brunnea; assembly: GCA_023512825.1. Classification (NCBI taxonomy): domain Eukaryota; kingdom Metazoa; phylum Arthropoda; class Insecta; order Psocodea; family Liposcelididae; genus Liposcelis; species Liposcelis brunnea. Next base: position 35,559 of record CM042069.1, read on the forward strand.
GTCTTGTCCATAATTTTTCGTTTCCTCTCGGACTACTGGATTTACTACTTCTTTGGAATATGTATGATCGAGGCACCCGTGGTTTAGACCTCCCGAAACTTCGGGTGAAAGTGTCGATTCTGCACCAGAATTCGAGACCACAATCAAAAATAGCTTGTTTTCTTTTATTAATTTATTTGCATCAGGCTCTGGCGGATCTTCTTCATTTATGAATGCCTTCTTTTCTTTCCTCACAGACAAAAAACTTCGCAAACGGTGGTCTACCGTCTTCACTTTGCACACAAAGTCGTACGTTTCTTCGACTTTCTTTTTGCATTCCGAGCATACTTTTTTCGGCAGGTCGTCACATATATCTAACTGAAAAAAAATTATATTTTTTATAAAGACTTTTCTTTAGTTTCTAGTAAAACATTTTGCCTTGCTCAGAGTCAAGGTCAATTTCTAATCCTGCTCTTGCTTTGCCTAAAATCAATCGTTAACATTATAAAATCGAGAGGACTTTTTTATGGTTTAAATACCAAACATCATTTCAATTACTTGGCAAATATATCCAAGGTTTTCCCTATGCATAAGACAAGCATTCTTCAGTTCTAGTTTTATTTTACTTTTTGTGTATTCCTTTACTGTGAATCAAACTTTAAAATGTTTTAAAAATATGAAATTTAGTCTTCATTTTCAATAAATGGTCATATATGTGAGGAATGCTTTTCATAAAAGTGGCAGCGGTTTCTGTTTCCTTGACAATAATGATTTTCATTTAGATTCAAAAAAAAAAATTGTTTTAATTCTACATATAAACTGTTTGCATTGCATGACAATAACAGTATAAAAATTAAACATGTGATCATTTGCTGGAATTTCACTGCCCTGATAAAATCTTTAACTGCTTATATCTACTGTGTAAATTAAATTTTTAATTTCACGATCGTAATTACTTTTAAGACCTTAGCACTTGAGCCTAGGGGGTTAATTGATATTTCAGTTTGTGTTCTCGAGTAATTGCGCTATTAAAATCAAAACAAAAAATGAATATACCTCCAAACGAGTGATCTCTATTATTTTGTCTGACATTCCAGCCTCGAACAAATCAACTAGATCATTGTTGTTTCGTAAGCAAAGTCGGCAAACTATATCCAAATCATCAGATCCATCGGATTCGGGCACGACTAAATTTGAAAAAATTGAAGACGCCATCCTCGTATCAAACAAAAGTAATATTTAACCGGCATATAACTCATCTCCAAAAATCACATCTACAATGAAATGCAACAAAGACAAAGACATTGACATTGACCAAACCAAAACACAAGCAGAAGCAAAAAAAAAACGACTCCTCCCTCGGGCTCGATCTCGACATCATCGTGATCGTGGAAGCAACGAGAAAACTATCACCACAGAGTTTTGGTTCGGTTCAAATGGTTCAAAAATTCGCTCGATTCTCTATTACGGTGTACACTAGTCTTGAAAATGGAATGAATATGATGAGCAGAGCAGAAGAAACAAAGTAATCGTGGTCTCGTCGAATATAGGAGGAGTTTTAGAAGCCAAGGTTTTGATCGGTCGGGCGTATAGCGTAGGCGACGTTAACAGAGCAGCTCGATCGTAACGATAAAGATTAATAGTAGAAAAGGAAAATGTCACGGCAAAACGACAGACAAAACTATACTCAAACGTACAAATTAGTCGTTGTCGGTGGCGGAGGGGTTGGAAAATCGGCGTTAACAATTCAATTTATTCAAGTAAGTTTTTCTGGACATGGGTGGATTTTCGCACACCTACGCTTGTAAAATTTAAATAGCTCCAAGACGTAAGATAAACGTAGGAATAATTTCGGATGCTATTGGCTTTATTGCTCAATCAAAATTTGTCACTTCCTTTTTTATACTTGCTCATGTATTACAAGTATTAATTTTAGTTCTTGTGACCTTAAAAATTATTTAACATTTTCTTTGTAGCATCTGCTAGTTCATCAAATTCCTAGATGCATCTTCTTAATCTTACTTTCTAGTAAAGTTGGGAACTGTTTCATTTCATTGAAAACTTTACCATTTACCTATTGCCTTATTGAAACTTTACATTGCATCCAAATGCAATTGGTTTAAATTTGACCAGCAAACAGAGATGCATTTAAACTCTGTGCAGTTGATGCTGTCAACTTGGTTTGTCGTGATTGTGTTGCATCAAAATAATTGAACATAAGCAAAAAAAAATACATATTATTTATTTTGTCCCTTTTTTGGATCTTTCCTGCAGCAATGATGTTGTGAATTGCTGTTTCAGCAACCATAATGGTCTAGCTCATATGGAAAATGCATTTGTTTCTATAATGAATTATTTAATTGCTTTCAGAGTTATTTCGTGACAGACTATGATCCTACTATAGAAGATTCTTACACAAAGCAATGTGTGATAGATGATATTACAGCAAAGTTAGACAGTAAGTGGAAAGCATTTAAAAGTCAGAAATGGTTGTTGCCAGTGTATGACAATGTATAATGTGTAGTTTTAGATACTGCTGGTCAGGAGGAATTCAGCGCTATGAGGGAACAGTACATGCGCTCTGGAGAAGGATTTTTATTGGTATTCTCAGTAACAGATCATGCCAGTTTTGATGAAATGTACAAATTTCATAGGCAAATTTTGCGTGTGAAAGACAGGGACGAATTCCCTATGCTAATGGTTGGTAACAAGGCAGACTTGGAACATCACAGAGCAGTAAGCAGAACTTGTGTCATTTTTTTTATAGAATTGAACTGGCGGAATTTAAAACTAATGAAAACTACTTTCTCTTGAAGGTATCCTCTGCAGAAGCCCAAGCGTTATCCCAGCAGCTACGAGTGCCGTATATCGAATGCAGTGCCAAACTACGAATGAACGTTGACCAGGCTTTTCACGAACTAGTGCGAATCGTTCGTAAGTTTCAAGTGGCAGAAAGACCACCCTTGAAGCCTAGTTCAAACAAAAGCAAAAAAAAATGTGTCATTTTATGAAAATTCTTCCCGATGTTTGTTGGAGGGGAAAATCGACGCGTCCCCACCGATATTAAAAGAATGCGCTTAACAATTATTAATGTACTTGTAAATTGACTAATCTGAAAACCTTAGAGGCCTTAAATTATTAACCAGTCAGCTATTACTGAAAAAATTAGATTTTTTTTTAAATCCTAGATTAAATTTAATCTTAATAAAAAATAATCAAATGTAAAGTTAAAAAAAACAAAATTAGCATCCTAATAGAAAAAAATTTTAACCAATGTACTATGGGAATGATGTAAAAAAAATGACTTTCATTCTTGGTATAGGAATATTAATAAGACGACGCTTAAAAGAGTTGTACAAATATTTGAATTTAGAGCATTTAGGAAAAAAATTTTAACGATTCGTGTCCCGATGAATTAGTTTTTTCCTTTCAAATATTTAATAATTATAAATGATCAAAACTAATTCTGAAAAAATTAACAACAAAATGTTTTCCTCGTTTGATTTTCTGTTTGTGTTTTTAGAGAAAGCTTTGGCTAGCACGAAAATATTATAGTTTTTAGCCTGAGCTCTCTGTTAATGATATTTTTTATTTCAACGTTGAACGTTTTGGCGATTTATCTTGGAGCCACATGTTTTTCAGTATTCAATATACCGGGTGGAAACTTCTGTGTTGTTTACATGTAATGTTTGTCTCATGGATGACGATGGCAACCATCACCGCAAGATCTTTTCCACCCTGTATGATAAAATTATCACAAGTTTGCCTTATAAGAAGATATCAGTCGCACGAACGAATGGATAAACTTTGTTTTTCATTTCATTTCATAATTACGTTTTCGAATTGTCTGCTACTTTTTAAAATTTAGTTTTCTCGCTACAATTTATTATTGATTTAGTGTTTAACTTAATATTTTCGAGGCGGCTAATTATTTATATAATATATTATTGTTCATGATGAACTTGAGAGATAATCCCACCGAAGCGATTGAAGCGAAAATCTGTTTTTTTTCCTGCTTATCGTAATAAGCAAAATCTTCAACTACTTTAATGGGATTTCCTCTTCATTAAATATCATTTTTTAGTGTGATTTACAAGGGCCGAATTGATCAGTGCCTTAATTACAATGGGAGCTTCAAGACTTATTTTAAACGAACGATGAACTTCTTAGCAATAGGAATAAAAATATTTTTGGGAAAAAAATCTATTCCGAATAACACAAATAATGATAATTTTGATAACAATTAAGAAAAGTGCCTCAGTGTGAAGTCGACACTTTTGCCTTTACCTTGGGATAATTTATTTTTAAAATTGGACCTGCACTTACTGCAGCAAAGAATACATCGATCTCTTTTTATTATTTCATGTCGAACAAAATGTTCAAGATACTAATTTTGTGGAGCACCTGGATTTAAAAATATTTAGGTGCCAATATGATACCTAACATGTAAGATTTAATTGTTTGGGTCGTTCGACTGGATAAGGCACAATCAATTAAATTTAATCGATGGACCTATTCACAAATAATTATTAAGAGGTTAGCCACTTTATTTCATACGATTCTGATTTTATTGTCGTTTATGTCTATACATTATTTTTAATGCTTTCTTGTTACTTGTTTGCAACAATATTTTTTGATTCTTGTTTCTTTTCTATCTCTTTAAAAGTCTACATCAAAGTTTTAAAAAAAATTAAAATTTATTATTGAAATTTTAAAAAGGTTTTTTAAAAAATGTTGAAACAGACAGTGTAAAAATAATATAGTAAAATTTATATGTATATATTTTGAATAAACTTTACTGTAAGATTAACACCATTTTATGTAGCATAGTTTCAAAATATATTTGGTACTGCCAAAAATTTACTTGACGGTCTTTTTTTACTGCTCTTTGAACCCGGATCGCCGTAAGTGGATGTTGTTACAAATAGCCAGTTCTTAACAGTAAAAGTTCCATGGCCCGTTATTTATTTAAGCCGTTAGAAAATTCCACGGAGTTCGAAATGGCATCAATAAGAAAAGACTGTATCACGGCACAAAATAGAAGAAAAACTGACGACTGAAATTTTTGAGGAGGAAATCAGTGCACTGGTAACAGCGATAGTTGATCGGAACGAACGGATCAAACGAGAGAAGAGTTTCAATCATATTAAATCGTACAGCTTACGTCTATTATCGTTCCTTATAATAATTCAACAATTGCGATTCGTTTCACTTTTATTGCGATTCCAAGCAGGAGTTTGCTTTTCGAAAGTGAGGTAGGGGTTCCGGACCCTGTTGAAATCGGTCCAATTCCCCAGGGGTTCCAGCATCATCGGAAGGCGTTTTTTCCCCGATTCGGAACGGATTAGTTTCAAGATTTCCCTCCAAATCCTCCCATTAAATTACCCAGACCGCCCGCCGCACCTTGTTGCAACTGTCGCATCATGCTCTGCAAACCACTCATACCTCCCATTTGGTGCAAGACCCTCGGATCCATCATTTTTGCCATTTGTTGATTTAATTTGGCCATTTGAGCCTGGTTTACATTTTTTGCCATGTCACCTCCTTTGAACAAACCTTTGATGCCACCCATTTTTTTTACCACGGCTGCAAATTTTGTATACTGGGAAATCAAGTCTTTCACTTCTTTTTCGGTGACCCCAGCTCCCTGAGCTACTCGGACTATTCTACCGGTTTGTTTGGTAAATAATTTGGCTCCGTCTCTGTTGTCCAATTCTGTAAATTTGAAAAAAAAAAAAAATAAGAATATAATATAAAAAAAATTTTACTCGGCCATCGTCATGGTTCTCACCTCCATCATTCATGCTGTCCATTATCGTCATTAACCGTTTCAACCTGGCCATTGATTCTTGCTCGCTTCCTTTCGATAGAAAATCCTGACTAAAACCGGGAATCATTCCCTAAAAACGTAAAATAATTTTTTGTTCATCTATTCAAAAAAAAGCGGTTCCTTTCATGTTTTGCTTACCATAATTTGTGAAAAGGGACCCATTTTCATTATGTTCTGAAACTGTTCGTACATGTCTCTTAATGTGAACTGACCGTGTTTTATTTTTTCTATAAGTTCTTCGTTATCGTCTAATTTGAGCTCGTTGACTTTATCTATAAGTCCTTCGATGTCACCCATACCAAGCAATTTACTCACGAAAGGCTTAGTTTTAAAGGGTTCGAAATCGTCTATGTGTTCCCCGGTCCCTATAAATATTATTGGGCTATTGGTAGCGGCGACAGCACTTAAAGCGCCTCCTCCTTTCGCATGCCCGTCCAATTTTGTTACTATGACCGATCCGACGTCTACTTTTTCTTTAAAAGCTCTGGCTTGAGATTCGCAAGCTTGGCCTATCGTAGCGTCCATTACGAATATAATGTTATCCGGTTTCTGAAAAAAAATATTAGTGTTGGTGTACTAAGAATCATCAAAATGACATTTTCTAATTTTTAAAACTTTTTTAGCTTACTATTGCATTAGAAACTTGCAACATTTCTTCAAAAAGCGACTCCTCTTGTTTATGTCTTCCACTGGTATCTACAATGATGATTTCGAATCCCTCTTTTTTAAACATTTCGACTCCATCTTGGGCTATCACGACAGGATCAACTTCCGTGTAGCTTCCATAAAAAGGGATGCGTGCCTTGGTCGCGTTTTGTTTTAGCTGATCATAGGCACCCGCTCTGAATGTGTCTGCGCAAACTAGACAAGCTTTCCAATTTTTTTTCAGATAGTGATATGCCAATTTGGTGCAAGTGGTTGTTTTCCCAGAACCCTGGAGACCAACGAACATGATCACGTTAGCTCGTCCTTTAACCGGTTGATGAGCCTTTACCCCTGGATCCACCAGCTTGACCAATTCTTTAAAAACTGCACTTTGAATCATTCTCCTTTTATTTAATCCGCCTGCCATTTCTTCAAAATCTATCACAGCTCTAACATTTTCCCTGAGTGTTTTCACTAAACGAATGTTTACATCTGCCTCTAATAATGCAGCACATATATCCTTTAACATAGAATTTAAAACCTGGAAAAAAAACCAAATAATTCAACACTATTTCTTCTTAATTCTTAGTCAATCACCAAAAGACTGGGTATGTGTGGTGAGTATGTTGTAGTTTAAGAAATTAATATGATTTCAATAATTAGTGTTGACCTTACACAAGTATAAAACATAAAAAGTGAAAATGGATTGTGATGTTATCAAGAGGAAAAAGGACTCAGCTAATAGCAAAAATGCACTGTTACAAAAACATTAGGTGAAAAAAAAAAGCATGATCCTTCTTTCGTTCAAGATCAAGGGTTTTTTCTTTCAGGATCGTTTTCGGGATCTTCTTCTAGATTTAATCTTCGTTGTAGCAAGTGTTGGATTTAAATAAAGTGTTAATCGGAATAATTGGAAAACATATGTGATAAGACAATGCAGAACAGAAATTGAGTCAGCCGTGTTGTAAAGATTACCTCTTCATTGATGACCGTTGCTTTGCTGAGTGAATGCAAAGCGGACGTAATTTTACGTCCTAAATCTGCTAAAACCATCCTGGAAAAACTTTTGTATTTATGTCCGACGTGACAAAACTATTTACAATGGTTTATCCTCCTGAACAACAACATGGCAATTGAGGTTGCCAAATGCCAACTTAATCTTTTCGTTGCCAGTTGCCATGCCACTAATAAACGTGGAAGAAATTTTCTCCTGCCACGACTTCTCATTACGCGCTTTTTATGAGGGCGGCGCTTTTGCTTTTATCGATCGAGATCGATACGCCTTACTGCAATCGCACTTTTTTGTAAAACGAGTCAACACAAGACCTCAGTCAACCTGGGAAAAACTATAGCAAGTCAGTTTGAATCGGTTTACGATTTAGAAAGCTTCCTCATTCATCTCAAAATTGAAAAAATGGCTACAAGGACGATGGCAGATAGCACGGGTAATCTTTCTAACTTACAGAAACGTGTTTTTAAAAATAAGCAACATATTACTTATTATATGAGTTTCTATTTTTTTTTTTAAAGTAAAAGCAAAACCGTGAACGAGACAGTCGAATTATTACTTGCATCACTATGAATATATGGGGATTCCTTTAAAACTACTTTCACAATTTTTTTTTCATTTTATCAAAATTTATCCAAAATAGCTGCTACACTTGATTTAATCAGAGTTTCTTTTAGTTCGTTGTGTAGTTTTTCTCGAAATGTTGTTTTCCGGTATTATAAAATCTTTTGACATATTAAAAAGTGAAGATTGTTTAAAAAAACATTGTTGTTCTTATTGCAGGAGTAGATAACCTTACAGAATCTGTCGAGGAATTACGTTTAAGATTAGAGGCAATGAAGAAAATGATGGAAAACGAAGATGTAGACCAAGAAAAAGGAAGAAGAAAAACGGCTAGTTGCAAGGAATCTATTATTGACGGAAGCTTTTTAAGTTCCGTTTTCGTTATTGTTCTTATTTTAATAATTTGTGTTAGCTTTTACGCTTTTCAAAACCTTTACTATGCGGTATTAAAAAAATTCCCAGGAAAAAAACACACAGAGTTATAAATTAAAATACTAGTAAAAAGCAAAGGGCTGTAAAAATGAAGTGAAATTTTTTATTTGATGAAATAGCTCAAAGGCATTTCTCGTTTGAGATTGACTAGAAAGCGACATACTGGTTTACTGAAGCAAAAATTTTGATAAAAGAAATTTTCAATTTTTGAAAAGGAAAGAGCCACAAATGTTAAGTGCGAATTTTGCGGAAAACCCAAAATAACGAATAATAATCGAGGATATCGTTGCCAAATGAATGATCAAACCAGTAAAAGGTATTTTTAAACAAATTGCGTTTGAATACCATTTTATGTTTGCATTTGTTTTCCAATCTGATTTCATTACGATCAATTTTTTTCCCGTAAATCGAGAAAATCCCTTATCTTGCTTTGTAAAACTAAGATAACTAATATGATGAAGAACCATGAAGAATTTTGACTAAAGGTACGGTCCTAAATTGATATTTCTGCTTCGAATCATCATCGAGAAAGAAACAGAATGATGATGATACCCTAAAACAACCACTCGATATTGCTCCGGTTTTAAAATCACTGGTACCAATATAAAAGTCAGAGAATTAAAAGAATCATCTTTGAAGGTCACGAAATTTTTGCCGGCTTTTAATCAAAGTTCTAAATAAATTATTTTGCATCAATTTTAAAAAATGATTAATAATGTATCGATTATATAACAATCGAATTTCATAACATTTGCAATTTAATTAACTATTAAAAAGCAATATCAAGACAGTCAAGAAAATTAACGGTCATTAAACATTGTAAAAAACCCACATTTTTGTTCCTTTGTTTTTACGAACGCTCATCCTTCGTATAGGACTCGTCTGCAGAACAAACTTCTTCGTCTGAATCCTCGTCTCCGTCGTCGTCTTCTTCGCTATCTTCCTGATCTGATACCTCCTCTTCCTCGTCTCCGAAATCAGTAAAGTTTCTTTCAGAGGAATCTTTGAATCCGCCGTTGCCGTAGCTGTAATCGTCATCGTCATCGCAGTAATATCCTTCTGCTTGACTCTGCCTTCCGAATTTGTGATTACGAGCTGAAAAAGAAATGTTTTATTTTCATATCTTTTAAAAAGGAGAAAAATCTATTACAGGCATGTTGAATTACTTACTTGACATGCTTAATTCTTTGGTCTGGGAAGTTTCAAATCCACACTTTGGACAAGGAAGCGGTTTGTTTTTTTCATACTTGAATCCTTTTCTCCTGACATGATCTTCACAATAACAGGTTTTACATTTTAAGCAGGAATATTGCCCCATTTTGTTACATGATTGGCATTTAAAATTTTCAGAATCTAAAATTTGGCATGAGGCTTGATGTTCAAATTGATCATCTTCGCAAAGAAAAGCAGAACAAAAAGAGCATTTAAAAATGCGTCCACCATGATCCCACACTCCTCGTTCACATTCTATACAAACAGCATCTTGCAAAGGACAAGAACATCCATGAGTGGTCAAACATCGTCGACCATGGCATATCCACGCTTCACAATGATCGCAAATGGCTCCCTACAAACACTGATACTTAGAATTTGATGGTGAAAATTCAAAATTCAAAATACTAACCACCATGCCGAGCCCAGTTGTGAAGATTCCTGCATGTCGAACAACACAATCACCAGTCTTAATCATGCATTTAACCTTTCCACATTGAGCACAAACTGGAAGGCGTTGCACACTTTGACAAAAATAACAAAATGCACGAGATTTTTGTTTCTTCTGACATTTGTCACATTCCTGCAAACATAAAATTGATAATAAAGATTTCAAAAATGTTTGTAAATTCTGAAATACATTAAAATAAAATTAAGATCAAAAACATTTACAATAATAAGTATGTCCCCACCATGCTTTGCTATAAAATGTGCCTCCTACTGGCCAGAATTTATAATTATTATTTTTTCAAAACTATTCCCAAAGTCCCAAGTGGAAAATTAAATTCAACAGGATTTAATTTACCATAAAGAAATAACTAACCATAGTGAGGTTGCAAGGAAATTTTGCAAAATCCAAATTGTCCTTAGCAGTCCTTATTTCTTTTTGTCGAATTTTTTGTTTCTCGGCTTTTTTACGCTGACCAGTTTTCTTTTTCGGCATTTTAAATATTTTTTTAATAACAAAACACCAATATTTTCTTTTTTCTTGTTCGGTGGCAGACGGAGAGAAGGCGACGCCACGGCCACAAATCTAATTTCGTTCGTCTATGCTGATACGTGCTGCCGTGTGCAAATCTGAATGCGACTGTATCATAAATGTACCAATGCCTCCGCGATCGGCGATGCAATTTCTCATAACATTTGGGTCATTTTAATAAATCTTTACAGGACAATGAGAATTTTAAAATTAATCCCCCCCGTCTTTTTCTGACTTGAAGAAATGATTTATCACTAAATTGAAGATTAGTAGGATATTTTTTAACATTTCCATAAGGGCTAGCCCAAAATATAAATACGATTTAATTTTTCTTACCTGTGATCTCAATTAGCTTTTAGGGATTTAATACGAGACTCCTGGAAGAGAACCGACATTTTAAAAGAAACCTTAAAATAATTTTTTTCCTAATCGGACTTAAGGAGAGAAGACGGCCATATTTATTATATTTCATAGGATTTATGAATAACTTTCCTTCGAAACAAAATCAAATAAAAAAAATGGATTCAATTCTTAAATTAATTCTTAGTTGCCACTAATGTAGAAGAGATGTACGTCGTATACCTACCTTCCAGAGGTATCTCCTTCCAATTCGAGTGCCTTAATTTTGCCGTAACCTTGTCAGAAATATCATTTTTTTTAATGTCCCACCCCCCCCCCCCCCAAAAAATTTGGTTCTTAACTGTTATTTTTTCCGAGCAAAATTTCTGGCCGCTTGCCCTTAAAGCACACTTAGTTTTAGAGACGTTTCAAAGCATTTTAGTGGCTTCAAAGAAATAGCAGGAACGAGACGTTGTGTGCTGTAGGAGAGGTTATATTATATTCCTCGTCAAAAATTACGCCACCTTAACTTCTGTTCTTTGTTTTTAAACGATCCTTCGAATTTTAGGAGCAGTTAAGTTTCATCACAATAATTTAATACATACGGGATGTGATTTAATCGCAAGAAGTGCAGGCAAATAACTAGCTCTGGAAACTAGCAGCTTGTTTCCAAAATTGGTTGCAATTCACCGCTACAGTAGGAATAGAAAGAAATAAGCAGAAAGTTTTGTGTAACGATTTTTTGTATTTTACCGTTTCAAAAAAATTAAACAGTTTGCTTCTGAGCTAATTCTCGTGATTTCGCTCTTTCTATTTTCGAAATTCGGGCCATCGATTTTGCCCCAAGCAAACCGCCGCCCCAGTGTTTTCTGATTTCCTCGTAGCGGTCATTAAAATTGGCATTAATCGTTTCGATTACTTTAGTAAAAGCAGCACGATCTCCAGAATCAACCTGAAACAAATAGAGATTCTTTGAAATAATGTTTGATTTTCAAACAAGCCTCATTAACATTTATCTTCGGATCAGATAATATTAGGTGGTAGTAATATTTTCATCACTGCAACTAGCAGATAGCAAATACTGTATCATCATTAAATTCAATAAAGAAACACTCAAATTTTTTAATCCGAGATCTATAAACTTTTTGTCTGTCATCAAAACCTTTGCTTTAAAAGTTTTAATTATTAAACCATTTTTTTTTAAAAATCAAAAACTTATTATCCAAATTCTTAGTGTTCCAAGAGAGGTTACATCTCTTTTGCGGTAAGATATATTCTGTTCATAACAAAAGTAAAACTAAATGATCAATGTTTTAAAATAGATTACCTGAGTCAAGGCCAGAGCGGTACATGTCTTTCTTCGAACCAGACGACCAAGTCGTGCTTTGCCTTTGACGATGCAGTATGGTACACCCATTTTACGACACAAAGCAGGAAGGAATAGCACCAGCTGTAAATGTAAAAAAAGTTCATAATAAATTTGTTAAAAATTAAAACGATTTCGCTGAAATCGAACTCTCAAATGGTTTAACGTATAGCCAATACATACAGTATAGACGCTTCTATTAACAAATGTTGAATCTAGATTCAATTTTTAATTAAAACAATATCACCCTAATTAATTTCGCCTAAAAAAAAGTGAAATTTGAAATGTGTCAGCAAAACAAAACATTTAAGAACAAACCTCAACTGGATCCACATCATGTGCAATTACAACTAGTTGGGCCTTCTTCTGTTCTACCAGTTTTGTGACAGTGTTGGTGCCCTGTTTAACTAAATTAGGTTTTTTTGTCGGAGCATCCGGTTTCTTAGCAACTTTGGCTTCAGCTCTTGCTTTTAGCCTTTTAGCTTTAGCTTCTTTGCTTTCGGGTCTGTATTTTTCCAAAATCTTGAATAGCTGAGATGCTGAATTAAAAAAAACAATTACAATTAATCATATTGTGAGAGATACATAATGATGCAAAATGGGAATAAAAATTTAACATATAAAAAGCAGAAACATCTGTTACCATCTAATGACATTCAAAAATGTTTGAATCTTAAAAAATGCTGTTAAATAACAAGTATCGATAATAGAAGAGCATCACCTAAATATATTGTTTTTACCAATAAATTAATATCATCATTAATAACATAAACAGATAATATTTCTGCCAAATTATAAAATTTTTTTTTAAAACAGTCCATTAATGATTTTTGAGAGTATAAACTTACCCGACTGTTTGTCCAAGGCTTTAGAAAACTGGTGAATTGGTGGTGGAATTTTCAACCGCTTTAAGAGAACTGATTTTTGCCGCTGAATTCTGATATATTTAGGCCATTTAACAAATCGACTTAGATCTCTCTTCGGCTGGATATCTTGTCCTGTTAAAAAAGAAACCATACAAAATTTTATTCCTCCATATAAATTCTTTGCAAAAGAAGGAAACAACACATGCTAATAACAAACATAGAGGTCTTTATGCAGAAAAATTTATCTTAATGATTATCATATTTCTACTGAAAGTAGGAAAAAATCATTACAATCAATAATTTTAAATTCTGTTACAAGAAAAAGACTCACTACTCTTCACTAAAAATTCTACATGAGATTGCTCATGATATTGCAAGAGGTCATTATGGTTCGAATTTGATTTTGAAAAACCTTCTTTCGTTTGGATTGCTCAGTGTTAAAAAGCTCGTTACGATGATCATCATAATATATCTGATTGATTAATTACATCACTGCAACCCTAAAGGTTCTCATAAAATTAACAACTATTATAAAACTGAGCAAATAAAGGATGTAATTACAAACCTATGCCGAAGTTGCGTGGCCTTTTCTCAAAAAGTGGATTACTAATTTTTTTTGGCTCCGGCTTTTTAACTGCCAAGGGAGCCGCCGCTACCTTCTTCCCGGGCCTTTTCTTTCCCTGCAAAAAAAACGATTCTATATGAAAAAGTGATTTAAAGCCCAAATTGCAACCATTATTGATCGGAATAGCTTTCACTTGGCAGTATAAATACACGCGACACTTTCCACAGCTGAGATGAACAGAACTTAGTTTATGCCAAAAAGTATTTAAATATATAAATCTTACTAGTAATTACCTTTTTATTGACCATTTTTTGTATAATTACACTCTAAAACTGCGATGTACTCCGATAAAATTTTTGGTCACTATATGCATTCAGACGATAACACGTTGACAAGCCGACATGCCAGAGAATTTTTTTCCAACCATAGAGGACGAGGATGAAAGTCGCGTTCGACTCGATTCTAGGCAGGGTGTTTGCCTTTAGAGAGAGGTGCTTTCGGAAGACCGGGTTTAACTAGCTCTGAACTCAAACAAACTTTAATATCTAAATTTATTTGACGTTTCTTTCGGTCTTTTGTTGGATTTTCTCTTAATTCCATTCTTTCTCCAAAAAAAAAAAAAAAAAAAAACTTAACTTGTTTTATTTTTTTTCATTTATTTAATTAATTAACAAATATCATCAAGATATATATTTTAAAAACAATTAAATTTTTGAAGTTTATCTAAAGGGGTTTATACTTTTGGCCTCGCAAAGTGTGACACTGCTGATGTACTAAAAAACATTGTACTATAGCATTTAATATAATAATAATAATATTTCAAATTCACTTTCCACATACAGATGTGGATCATTCTGACTTTTTCGATCTGGGATGTAGGAAATTGGTATTATTGCAATATACAAGTACCTACCTATAAAAATATCTATCAATTGTACAGACATTTATCAGATACTGTAAAATTAAACTAACAGCCACATTAAATATCACAAAATTCTTTATCAAAATCATCTACTGAAATTTTTTTTCGTTTTAATTTAGAGATAAGAGCGACGTCTTTCGCAAGCGATGCAAAGTCTTCATCGCTAATTTTACTTTTTTTTCTTTTTTTAGAAACTTTGATCTTGTTCGCAGTCTGCGCCACTTTGCCGCGCACTTTTTCCACTTTATTTCTATTGCTCTGAGTTCTTCTCTTCTGTCTGGAATCATCCTTTTTGCAGGGCCACTTATTGGTCAATGAAAAAATGCTCAATTTGTTTTGCCGAGCTTTTTCTTGGCAAGGATTTTTATAACTAATAGAATTAAAATCTACATCGTACGGTGTAAAATGTTCCATTTGTTTTTTGCATTTAATTTCGGGCATCTTGGGCAATTTTAACAAACCGAAACTCGTGGCCAAACTCCCAAAGGGGAGATCTTTTACTTTTAAAATGAGCGAACATTCGTGTTTAGAATACGACTGAATGAAAGATACAAACGCCCTATTAGCACGATCGAAATTCACACGGTTTTCCAACTGAAGGCTTCTCATTTCGTTCAAAACACTAGGTTGATCCCAATCGAGCTTCAAGCATTTTAAGTATACTTTTTGGTTTCTTTGAATGAAATCGACATAAGTTTCCTCTGTCGGAAGAAGAATAACAAGAGAAGATCCACTTTCGCCGTTTCTAGCTGTTCTTCCGACGCGATGGACGAAAGCCTCGGATTTTTTCGGAGGGTCGAATTGAATTACCCAATGAACTTCGGGTACGTCGATTCCTCTCGCCATCACGTCTGTGCACAGCAAAATTCCAGAATCGGACGATCGAAATTTTTCTAAAGTATCGTATCTGTGACTTCCCATTTTCCCATGAAGCGAATAAACTTTTCTGTCGTTCAAAATTTTTTTTAATACGATATAAAACCATTCAACGCAGGCGCAAGTCGAGAAAAAAATTATGTACTTTTTCTCAAACCCTTGTTTATCGATAAAACCGAGAAGCGTCCCAATTTTATTGTCTGGTTCACAAACAACGTAATAGTTGGTAAGGGACAACGGAGTGGAACACCGACTGCCGACTTTTTCTTTTACAAAAACAGCTACAGGATTTCTCAAGCCGGCTCGAACCAAAGATTGCAGCTCTTTCGTTTGAGTGGCAGAAAATAAACCGGTCCGACGTTGTCTGGGCAGATACTTCAGTATATTATTAAGAGAATTTTCAAATCCAAGATCAAGTAGTCTATCCGCCTCATCCAGTATTAACACTTCCTAAAAAAAATCACCAAAATATTAGACCCTATTCCCCTAGGCAAGAAATAAAATGTCTAAAAAAAGCATTTTTCATATTACTTTTGTTTAAAAAGATCAAATTAACATTTTCCAAAAAATTACTCAGATCAAGTAATGAAAAGCCTAATATCTTTAATCTTACAATCAGTAGTTATGTTTTTTACGTACTAATGATTTCACAGCAGATAAAAGGTTGCAGTTTTTTTGCCTAACAAGCAAATCCTCAAATCGACCAGGGGTAGCAATAATTATGTTCCCTCCAACAGTTTTTAGATGATGAATGTCTTCTTCCACAGGATTTCCTCCGACTAATAAAGCATGGGAAAATCGTGCATGATCCAAAAATTTTCTAAGAACTTCCCATGTCTGAAGAGCCAATTCTCTAGTTGGTGATATGACAAGTGCTCCGATTTCTTGTTGCTTCCATTTTTCTTTTCTTCTTAACATTATTTCTACGATCGGTATCAAAAAGGACAATGTTTTTCCACTGCCAGTCACTGCTTCTGCAACGATGTCTTTATTTTTCAAGAAAAGTGGTATACATGCTGCCTAAAAAACAATCTCAATTTAAAGTTTTGAAATTTGCAGTGTATCTTCTATTTTGCTGACTGGGTCATAGTGTTTTTAGTTGTTACAAACATAATGATACACTACAAAGAAACGTAAAGCTCAATTATATTGTTTACCTGAACAGGCGTCATATATTTGAACCCAAATTCTCCAAGAGTTATCAAAACCGGTGCACTAAGTGGAACTTCCAAACTTTCCCAATCGGTCGAGCTACGTTTTGGGCCTTCCGAATTATTTGCCATCGTTGTGAGCAATTAATTTATCCGATAGAATTGTCCAACAGTTTAAAGATCATGTCGAGTGTTGATAAACGTCGTCAGGTTCCAGTAAGTTGCTTAATCCGTGAAATGCATAATGAAATGATACGGTGAAAACGCGGATTATGGTGCGCCTAGCCACGGATTATTATATCTAAGTGGTGAAAACATAGTCCTTAGTTAAGTGGTGTGGTGTCTGTCTGCACACGGCACACTGCACTGGTCTGTTGAGTCTGTGGTCGAACATGTCCAAAGGAATTAGCGCCGAAAATACATATAGGCATCTTTTTTGTTATGGCGGCCGCGTTGTAAATATCAGTTTCATTAAGAACATTTTTGTGAAATTTATTAAACTATCTGTCGTTTGTTTTGCAAAATTTTACCTTAAAGACCGTGATTAATTTTAGTGATAGTCGGTATTTTACAAGTTCCGCACACCGGCACACGTGAATGAGTGAATCCGATTTCAATCGTTCAAGCTTAGCTGTCGCTGTAGAATGTAACTTAATATGATGAAAAAAATGAGTTGCTGATACCAAGAAAAATTATTTGTCGAAACTAAATGTATACAGCATTTCTTCAGCTTCAGTAATCCTTAACGGTAAGTTTCTAAAATGTTGTAGTATCCATTGCATTGTTAATATCGGTAGATTGAGTTATTATTCACGTCACTGAAACATACAGAGCTAGGGAGCCTATTAAGAGTACAACAAGCAACATTCTTGTTTGAATATTAGGTTGTACAAAGATGCCAGGATAAATGAATTGGCTCTGCTGTAATTTTCAAACACAGCGTAATAAATCTATTGTGAATGCTTAAGCAAAGACAAACTGTTATTTCCCTTTTTTTTTTGAAGATACAAACTACCAAATGTTAGTTTGTACTGGTAGAACCTCTAAAATATCATGTTTACATTATTTGTTGTGTGTACCTAGAGCTGACTTAGACCATTCCTATACAGTCAGTAATGAAATGGTAATTTTAAGAAAAATTTATTTTATGAAGATTTATAATTGTTTTCTTGGTTTACAAGCATTTGTGTCAACTGTCAATAAGTGTGATGAATTAGGTGTAAGGTGGTTGTTTGTAAATCAGAAAAACCAAGAAGCCAATTAACATCCTCAAGGAAATCTGTGGCATTATTGACGAGATTTGTTATTATACAGTATTAATATGGACAGTTTAACTGATAATATTTTGCAATAAGTGTGTTGGTGTACTGTTACAGGACTCAATGTTTAATTAGCTAAACCAAAAAGAATATTTGTCTTTGTGTATTATCAACATTCTAAATAAGAAACCTCTACTTTGAAACTATTTTTACATGTCGTGCACTGAATGAAAAATGCCTGCAGGATTGAATTGATTTTACAATCTTTAATTAATTTTCTTAGTGATGATTTTAGGAAAATCACTGCTTTTACACAGATTCAATAAAATTTACATATGACAGTAACTGAAATATTGTTAACGAAAACGCGACCGAATTTATAATTCTGTAAATTCCAACGGACTCCTTGCATCAAAATACATCTGACAGGATGTAGTTTGCAGCTCTTGAGTGTAGGAAAAATCATTTTTGTGTAACAATAGATTTTCGACAAAGTCAGATTCTAAAAATCTGTTTTTTCCAAATATCTTTTTAAAAACGACAAACTGAGTGTTCTACCTAGTCTCAATCGATTCCTCAGATTAAAATACATCTCCCAGTATATAATTCATCCATATTTTGCCCCGATTTACGCCAAAAAATTCATATATCGAAATTGAAATATCGATTTTCAAACATCGAAAAAACGCCCATTTTTTTCGTTAGAGCGAAACCTAAAAATGCAAATATCTCGAGAACGCGGCCGAATTTTTTAATTCTGTAAATTCCAGCTGATTCCTTGAATCGAAATACGTCTGGTATGATAGAGTTTGAAGCTCTGGAGCGTGGGGAAAAAAAGATTTGAGTAAAAATCCATTTTCGATAAAGTTGGATTCTAAAAATCCGTTTTTTCCAAATATCTTTTCAAAAACGAAAAACTGAGTGTTCTACCTAGTCTTAATCGATTCCTCAGATTAAAATACATCTCCCAGTATATAATTCGTCGATATCTTGCCCCGTTTCAAGCCAAAAAATTCATATATCGAAATTGAAATATCCATTTTCAAACATCGAAAAAATGCCCATTTTTTTCGTTAAAGCGAAACCTAAAAATGCAAATATCTCGAGAACGCGGCCGAATTTTTTAATTCTGTAAATTCCAGGTGATTCCTTGGATGGAAAAACGTCTGGTATGATACAGTTTGAAGCTCTGGAGCGTGGGGAAAAAAAGATTTGAGTAAAAATCCATTTTCGATAAAGTTGGATTCTAAAAATCCGTTTTTTCCAAATATCTTTTCAAAAACGAAAAACTGAGTGTTCTACCTAGTCTTAATCGATTCCTCAGATTAAAATACATCTCCCAGTATATAATTCGTCGATATTTTGCCCCGTTTTAAGCCAAAAAATTCATATATCGAAATTGAAATATCGATTTTCAAACATCGAAAAAATGCCCATTTTTTTCGTTAGAGCGAAACCTAAAAATGCAAATATCTCGAGAACGCGGCCGAATTTTTTAATTCTGTAAATTCCAACGGATTCCTTAGATCAAAATACATCTGATAGGATGTAGTTTGGAGGTCTTGAGGGTAGGAAAAATCTTTTTTGTGTAAAAATAGATTTTCCATAAAGTTGGATTCTAAAAATCCGTTTTTTGCAAATATCTTTTTAAAAACAAAAAACTGAGTGTTCTACCTAGTCTCAATCGATTCCTCAGATTGAAATAATCTCCCAGTATATAATTCATCCATATTTTGCCCCGTTTTAAGCCACAAAATTCATATATCGAAATTGAAATATCGATTTTCAAACATCGAAAAAATGCCCATTTTTTTCGTTAGAGCGAAACCTAAAAATGCAAATATTTTGAGAACGCGGCCGAATTTTTTAATTCTGTAAATTCCAACGGATTCCTTAGATCAAAATACATCTGATAGGATGTAGTTTGGAGGTCTTGAGGTTAGGAAAAATCTTTTTTGTGTAAAAATCCATTTTCGATAAAGTTGGATTCCAAAAATCCGTTTTTTCCAAATATCTTTTTAAAAACGAAAAACTGAGTGTTCTACCTAGTCTCAATCGATTCCTCAGATTGAAATAATCTCCCAGTATATAATTCATCCATATTTTGCCCCGTTTTAAGCCACAAAATTCATATATCGAAATTGAAATATCGATTTTCAAACATCGAAAAAATGCCCATTTTTTTTTGTTAGAGCGAAACCTAAAAATGCAAATATCTCGAGAACGCGGCCGAATTTTTTAATTCTGTAAATTCCAGCTGATTCCTTGCATCGAAATACGTCTGGTATGATACAGTTTGAAGCTCTGGAGCGTGGGGAAAAAAAGATTTGAGTAAAAATCCATTTTCGATAAAGTTGGATTCTAAAAATCCGTTTTTTCCAAATATCTTTTCAAAAACGAAAAACTGAGTGTTCTACCTAGTCTTAATCGATTCCTCAGATTAAAATACATCTCCCAGTATATAATTCGTCGATATCTTGCCCCGTTTCAAGCCAAAAAATTCATATATCGAAATTGAAATATCCATTTTCAAACATCGAAAAAATGCCCATTTTTTTCGTTAAAGCGAAACCTAAAAATGCAAATATCTCGAGAACGCGGCCGAATTTTTTAATTCTGTAAATTCCAGGTGATTCCTTGGATGGAAAAACGTCTGGTATGATACAGTTTGAAGCTCTGGAGCGTGGGGAAAAAAAGATTTGAGTAAAAATCCATTTTCGATAAAGTTGGATTCTAAAAATCCGTTTTTTCCAAATATCTTTTCAAAAACGAAAAACTGAGTGTTCTACCTAGTCTTAATCGATTCCTCAGATTAAAATACATCTCCCAGTATATAATTCGTCGATATTTTGCCCCGTTTTAAGCCAAAAAATTCATATATCGAAATTGAAATATCGATTTTCAAACATCGAAAAAATGCCCATTTTTTTCGTTAGAGCGAAACCTAAAAATGCAAATATCTCGAGAACGCGGCCGAATTTTTTAATTCTGTAAATTCCAACGGATTCCTTAGATCAAAATACATCTGATAGGATGTAGTTTGGAGGTCTTGAGGGTAGGAAAAATCTTTTTTGTGTAAAAATAGATTTTCCATAAAGTTGGATTCTAAAAATCCGTTTTTTGCAAATATCTTTTTAAAAACAAAAAACTGAGTGTTCTACCTAGTCTCAATCGATTCCTCAGATTGAAATAATCTCCCAGTATATAATTCATCCATATTTTGCCCCGTTTTAAGCCACAAAATTCATATATCGAAATTGAAATATCGATTTTCAAACATCGAAAAAATGCCCATTTTTTTCGTTAGAGCGAAACCTAAAAATGCAAATATTTTGAGAACGCGGCCGAATTTTTTAATTCTGTAAATTCCAACGGATTCCTTAGATCAAAATACATCTGATAGGATGTAGTTTGGAGGTCTTGAGGTTAGGAAAAATCTTTTTTGTGTAAAAATCCATTTTCGATAAAGTTGGATTCCAAAAATCCGTTTTTTCCAAATATCTTTTTAAAAACGAAAAACTGAGTGTTCTACCTAGTCTCAATCGATTCCTCAGATTGAAATAATCTCCCAGTATATAATTCATCCATATTTTGCCCCGTTTTAAGCCACAAAATTCATATATCGAAATTGAAATATCGATTTTCAAACATCGAAAAAATGCCCATTTTTTTTTGTTAGAGCGAAACCTAAAAATGCAAATATCTCGAGAACGCGGCCGAATTTTTTAATTCTGTAAATTCCAGCTGATTCCTTGCATCGAAATACGTCTGGTATGATACAGTTTGAAGCTCTGGAGCGTGGGGAAAAAAAGATTTGAGTAAAAATCCATTTTCGATAAAGTTGGATTCTAAAAATCCGTTTTTTCCAAATATCTTTTCAAAAACGAAAAACTGAGTGTTCTACCTAGTCTTAATCGATTCCTCAGATTAAAATACATCTCCCAGTATATAATTCGTCGATATTTTGCCCCGTTTCAAGCCAAAAAATTCATATATCGAAATTGAAATATCGATTTTCAAACATCGAAAAAATGCCCATTTTTTTCGTTAGAGCGAAACCTAAAAATGCAAATATTTTGAGAACGCGGCCGAATTTTTTATTTCTGTAAATTCCAACGGATTCCTTAGATCAAAATACATCTGATAGGATGTAGTTTGGAGGTCTTGAGGGTAGGAAAAATCTTTTTTGTGTAAAAATAGATTTTCCATAAAGTTGGATTCTAAAAATCCGTTTTTTGCAAATATCTTTTTAAAAACAAAAAACTGAGTGTTCTACCTAGTCTCAATCGATTCCTCAGATTGAAATAATCTCCCAGTATATAATTCATCCATATTTTGCCCCGTTTTAAGCCACAAAATTCATATATCGAAATTGAAATATCGATTTTCAAACATCGAAAAAATGCCCATTTTTTTCGTTAGAGCGAAACCTAAAAATGCAAATATTTTGAGAACGCGGCCGAATTTTTTAATTCTGTAAATTCCAACGGATTCCTTAGATCAAAATACATCTGATAGGATGTAGTTTGGAGGTCTTGAGGTTAGGAAAAATCTTTTTTGTGTAAAAATCCATTTTCGATAAAGTTGGATTCTAAAAATCCGTTTTTTCCAAATATCTTTTTAAAAACGAAAAACTGAGTGTTCTACCTAGTCTCAATCGATTCCTCAGATTGAAATACATCTCCCAGTATATAATTCATCGATTTTTTGCCCCGTTTTAAGCTAAAAAATTCATATATCGAAATTGAATTATCGATTTGAAAACATCGGAAAAATGCGGAAACTAAACGGAAACTAAAAAATGCAAATGTCTTATTCTGCTTGGAATGCGATTAGACATCTGAGTAGGTTGCCACAACAATACCCAAACAAATGGTACCAGATAGAACTTGAAATGGTGCCTTAGGTACCTTCCAATTCTAATGCCAAAGAGCTATGAAATAATAATGAGGAAATGGAGTGGAAAACTGTATACATACATATTTTCACATGATTAGAATGAGTTTATTGATGAGGCATGTGTTTAAGTTTATGAATAACATTACTGACATCAAAAGGTAACAGCATATTGCAGTGGATGTATTGTCCGTGAAACTTCATTAGTTGAAAGTAAGTATTTTTTCCAAAAGCTTACCAATAGTATCGAAAAGACCGATCAGCCCATAATTGCAGGGAAATCATAGGTCTTAGATTATGCGTGTGCCTCGAGGCTTATCTTCAGTCTAAAGAGGAAGTTGTGATTTGACGCATTCCATGGTGGATTTTATTTTTTTGTCTCCTAGTTTGGTCCAACTGGTGTCCTTTTTCGGTTTAATTTTCTTGTGAATTTATTTGATTAGCTAAGTCCATTTTGGCATCAGCGGTTGTTGATCGATTTTCATTTTGTTGAGTACATTCAATTTATTACAGCAAGTGAAATCCACAAGTCTTGGTAAAAAGGGGCGACCGAGTGCTTAGAACAGAGATTCGATTTATAGTGCTGTATTTAGATGCAGATGTCCATTTTATTCAATCTGATCGTTTGAAAACCGTAGAATTTTTTGCATTTTAAGGTTTCTCTTTTAGGGTTTTACGGGGGGGGGGGGGGGGGGGGGGCGGCAATCCGGTGTAAAATGCCTTGTGAGTCAGCTAGAATACATTGGCCACTCTCAAAAGTTACTCATGACTCGAGTTTGTTACCTTTTAACTTATTTTTGGAAAGACGATGAAAAAAGTTCACCGATGGCCGAGGAGGCAAAGCCATCTTTGATTGTCTTATCGTTACATTTGAAATCTGTAAAATTCTACTGACAAAGGACTTCTTCGGTACGATCTTGTTATAGGAAATTGGTAATTAAACGAAAAAAAATCTAAAGAAATGAGGAACCTTTCATTATAATGTTAAAATGAATTCGTTTTCCAGATTTGATACAGGCACATACCCACACATACCCATACAGTAATATATCTACATATTTTCGCATATAAAACAATGGTAACTTCAATACCGCGACTTTTTGAAAACTTATTTTTCAACATAATTTTTTATCCTAATTATTTTTTATTTTTATATATCTATCGGTTTTTAATTTTAAATCTTAATACTCAATAATTATGAACAAATTATTAAGCTACATCTACTGTACAAACGTGTAATTCTTGCACTGTATTTTTAATTTTTAATACAATATATTTCTTTAAATAACAATTTATCAAACAAAAAATACAGTAAATACACTTTTTTGCCCCTTTTACTTTTTTATTTTTATTTTTATTTTATTCTATATTTTTTATTAAATTACAAAAATACCGATTTTTGCTTAAACATTCATAAGAATTCTTCTTAGCATTTTAGCTTTTAAAGGAAGAAAAAAAAAAGGAAATAGGATAAATAAGTTTACCCAAACCTTTTTTAAACAGTTTAAAAGATTTGAATAAAAATGGATCACGATTCAAAAAAAAAGATAAAACTTTTATTTTTTTATTGTGTTCCATCGCGTTATTAAAATCTTTTTAAAACAAGACTTGAATAAATAAATTTTAATCAAAACGACTAAAAATATTTTAAATTTAGGAAATTTTTCTCGCTTAAAAAATTTTTATATGCTCAGTTAAAACTAAAAGAATATTGAAGGAACCACCCCTTTTGACAGGTTTTAATGTTTTGAAAATCAAAAGCTAACACTGGTTTTAGCTCCTTTACATTAAAACCAATTCGTCCAAAGACTGCTTAAGGAAAATCGGTCGTTGAAAATAGTAAATGCAAAAGCTGGAATAAAATCCAGACTATTAAAAATTCATATTTTGGACTGTGTAGGTAGAGGTAAGCTAAAAAATTCATGCTCAAGTCATACTTTTTTTGACTTACCAATAATTTATTTAAAAGTAGCAGACTGATTATTTAAAACTATCTCATTTAGTATACCTTTTAAACATTAATTCGAAATAAATCTTATTTGTTTTTAACCGGAGAAAAGAACGGAGTGGCTCTTGTAAAATTCGCGCTTTTGTTATTTTTTATCAAATTAAATGAAAAATAGAGTTAACAGCATTATATTTTAGCTGTTCGAAGCAGTCGGTTACATCTGTTTATTATTTCCTTGTGGATTATAGCATTACAAGACATATTATAGGATCAAATACAATTCTGAAAGAGGGAATTGTGTTATTTAACGGAATTTTTTAAGAAAAGGTTTAGATAACTCAAAATTTTAAATTAGAAAATGACAATAGTATTTCTTTGGCAGATTTTACTGGTTTGTGAAACTATTTTTCGTGATTTGATGGCAGAAAGGCCATTTAATCTCTTAGATTAAATTTTGTATTGATCGATTGAATTTCACAATCGATTTTCGCCTATTCTTGTTCGTTTCTTATTAGTGGTTCTCAAATATATTTGATGAAACGTTTTGTTTCACATTGAAAAGCTAGTGTTATATTTTCAAAACTTTCAACAGATTTTTACATTTTCCTAAACAAATGACAAGTTCACAATTAATTTATATTGTTAATAGGTAGCGATGGTTTTTTATAATTTTCTGCGGGTCTTATATCGACTCTTTAAAAATTTTGGTAACTATATTAAAACATTAAATGTCTTATCTTTTCCAAGCTAAGCCTGCATTCGATTTTAGTTTCAACAAGAAAAATTATATCTTTACAATAATATCAAATTTTAACTCAAATAATACAGTAGTTATATACAGTATATGACACGTTTATATTATGGTAACTCTGAAAATATTATATTGGTAACTTTATCTGACAAAATTTTTTGATTTTTATCTTTAAAACGAAAAACCTCAAAGAGTAGAAAATGTTTCTGTCTTGAAAAACCTTTTTAACAATAATCGCTTAGGAAATTTACTATAGTTAGACAGCATTTTAAGGACCTCCTTCACAAACTCGAAAAAATCCTGATAATCGAGTGAAAAGTTCCTCGTCGATATTTTGTTTGTTACAATAGGGAAATTTTGTCTAGTGCGAAACAGGCCTTAAATGAAAAACAATATGCAGTAGTAAATGTAATTTTTTTAGAACGATACTAATAAATTGAACCGGTCAAAAAAAAGGGGAAAAAAATGAAAATTTGAATCAAGGTCTGACAACGACAAGCTAAACAAGCTGTATAGTCTCCTTTCTTTCGAAATTTGTTTTATGCACTTACAGAGTTTTTAGAAAATTTTTTTAAAATTCTGTTACTTCGTTTGAGTTGAATATTGTTTTTTTATTTTTGATCATTTGTAAAGTTCTATTGAAAAAATGGAATGTTGTTATTATCGTTAATAAAACGAGTCAAACTAGAGGAGCCAAGTAAATGCTTAAATTAAGACTTTTCTAATAATAAAAGAACTTGAATTCTTTCCTGTAATAAAACCTCTAAAATTCTCTTTTAAGCATTAAGTAAATTTTGAAAGGTTCGACCTATAGTAATTTTGTTTTTTTTAATAGAAGAAAAGATTTGGCGACTCGAAATCAGTTAAATAAAATGCTGTACGTACGTGATTGGCCACTATTATTTACAGACTACGGCGAAAAAATCAGTTATTGTACTTCGAAACGAGGCAGCCTTTTAAGTGGTTACAACTCTTAGAAAAGGTTTATACGATCTTTATTTACGACAGCTTTTTTCAGGGGGAAACTTCCGAATTTATGAAATTTTTGGGGGAAAAAAACTTGCTTGTTAGTTTGCTAGGCTTTTTTTATGAAATCGGTCACTCGTCCAGATCACTAATCGTTATTAAAATTCATGTCTAGATATACCGAGAGAAATATTATTTATAGATTATTTCATTGCATAAGGCACAATTTTAGTTTATGAATCGTTAAAAAAGAGAAGCTAGATACCGTAAACGGCTTCTATTATTCTTCTTTTTCTTATTATTATTATTTTATTAATTATGGCAGTATGGCTGGTTACAGTGATATTTATTTATTGGCAGTACGTGGCTGGTTTCTTTTGCTTATACTGTATTTACTATCATTCTAATCTTATCCTATAAATGCATATTAATTTTACTTCCAAAAAAAAAAAAAAAATCGAAACGATTTACAATTGATTCATACGAATAATCCTCACTTTAAATATTTCATCATTATGATTGATTTGCTTATTAAAACAATGTTGTACTCGTATGAAATTCTGAAGTCTAAAAAATGAAATGCTTGAAAAGCAGGGACCCAGAGTTTACACTCTCCGCTGTTACCATTATTAATATTATTATTTTTGTGTTTGTTTTATCCAAAATGCATCTGTTGGAAAATGTAGGCGATTTAGAGCAAGTTTTTGAAATAAAATTGAGAATTTTGAATGGTCAAAGAATACATGATTGATAAAATATCAGATTAAAATAAAAATAAAATTGTTCAAAGCAAACCCGATTCTATCAAAAATCGAAATCATGCTTTTAAAATTTTTACGATAGCTTGAGAGATTTATTGAAAATAATTTTCTATTATTATTATTATTATTATTTAAAATGATTTTTTCCTGGTATCATTGAAATTTTTCTCACGAAGACAATTCCTTACGTATTTTTTTCTCTTTTACTCTTTATGGCCAATTCACTAACAAAGTTTAAGAGATTATTTTTTAAACTTTGTTGGTGAGATTGACCCTTGATTAACTTTGTGAGAAAAGTTTAATCCTTGCAGTACCTTTTTTGCTTATACAGTATAAAGTATTTTCGTTAATTTAATACTGTACACGGTTACTTGGGCTTACTAGACACCAAAAAGAATTAAAAAATGAAAGATCATTTTGAAGACTTAACAAAAGTTATTTTTCAGGAATTCAAGCTTGCATTCTGCTTAATTTGGAAATTTGAACATTTAAATTCAAAGTAAAAAAGTTTAGATTTGTGAATATCAAAATTAAAACATTGTCGTCGTTTTAAAATCTTAAGACTTAAAATTTCTACACGTTGTGAATCAAGATCAACGGTTTACTTTTTAAAAAAATCATAAAGATTACGTCTAATTTTAATAATGAGTAACCAGCCCAGATTAATCTTTAGACTAAAATGTAAAAGAGTTTAGAAAAATCAAGTCACCAATCGATTTAAAAGATGAAAAAAGCGATCAGAAAAACTAGTTGTGGTATCGGTTGAGTCAGATGATCGGATTATATGGAATCGTATGAGGAAGCTAAAATGAGTTTCAAGTTACACAAGATTGGCTTTCACATAAACGTAAAAAATTTTCTTTTAAAACTTGAGATAATATGAGGACTTATCTTAAATTTGCCGGCTCGACCTTTTTTTGCATATCGACCTGTTAAGAATTCATCTTTTGCTTTTGCTTAAACTTTGCTATGGTCGTTTGATCTTTCGTGAATCATCTTCTCGAAGATTCTTGGCTAACGTTTTTCAAATTTTAATAGCTATGTCTAATTCGTGATGTTTACGTTTCCTTTAATTATTTCCGTGATGACGTGTGCGGATTTGTGATGATAGTCAGAGGTGAAGTTTTGAAAAGTGCATCCCAACAAAATATTTAGCAGGGAAAAATTTTTCGAAGCATTTTAAAAGGCTGGGATTTTTTTTAAGTAAAGATATTCTGATGCCGGTTTAAAGCAGCCAGATTTGCGCCTTTTGTTTTGTCGTAAGCGCCGGATTTAGTTGCCCATCTAATGTTTTATCGAGTTAGGATCCAGTTAGTAAAACTTTCGCACATTTTGCGATGAAAAAAGAATTGTGTTAAACGATTTCGCTTTTTGGTTTCATGCAAAAGCTAACCGTAAGCGCACCGAGTCCGGAAAATAAGCTCCAGGAGTCAGAACGTCTAAAGCAAAAATCCCGATCCTACAGATAACATCCGAAAGAAAGCTTAAGGAATAGACAAGTTATTTTAAGTACATTTTTAATTTGAAGATCAAATAAGCGCGTCCAAAATTTCAAAGCTCGAAAATCTGCGTTATCGAATTGCTTGATTCTTTCGGCGACAATTTTTTAAATGTTTAGTATAATGTACACTCTGCTAAATTATTTTTTAGGTAACCAAAATTTGAATTTAATAATAAATCGTAAGATTTTATACATAAATTTACAACATAAAGGAACTTGATAAATGATGTGTTTATAAATTTCTTATAACATAACAAAAAAAAAACGTTTTTAGATTTTTTTAACTTCAGAATCTTTTTGAACATTTAAGCAGATAACTCTTTTAAAGATTTGAAGTTTTCCGGTGGTTTTCGTAGGCAATGACAGTACTATAAGTTAACGTTTTAATAAAAACCGTTTACTACCTCTGAATCGCAGAGTTCAATAAAAAAGGAACGTAAAACATTTTACTTTCTAGGAGAAGAGTAGCTGCAGATTGTATCTGAAAATAAAAGAGGCGCGACGGTTATTATCGAAAATTTGAATATAAAAGACAAAAAATTACCTCTGGCAGTCGAAGGAGCAGCTCGTGAAACCTTGCAGGTTGCTGCGGAAAGCTATGCTCGACATAGCTTCTTAGGCACATCATATATCTATCTTGAATGACTTCCAGTTCGGAAGATCCTCCGCGACCTTGATTTAACATGGTGATCACCTTTAAGCAAACGTATTCTTCCATGCGAAGTTTTACCCGTCGGAACATGAGAGTCACGTGAGTTATTTTTTCGACCATGAGCCCCACGTCTTGTCTGAGCTGGTCCATCGTGATCGGTCGACCCATCATCGATGTGAGGCACGTTTGTAAAGTCACGAGATTGTTAGACACCTGTAACGTGTTCGGTTTTCGTTATAAACCTTGTTCGAACGAGCCTTTTCCCTTTTGCACAGAGATTCATTCGGACTTACTTCTTGCGTGAAATCGGCTTCGTGACCGGCGGTGCTGGTGCTGGATAATTTATGAACTCCGTGAATAGCTTGGTATGCAGAAGTAGTTAACACTAACAATTCATGCCATTTGTGTGTAAGAAGTCTCGTGTGGACTTCCACCGGTAGTTCCAAATAGAATGGCAGTCGTTTCGTCCATTGGACTAATTTGTACACTATAGAATCTCCTATTTGACACAATTTATCTGAGAGATCTGATTTATGGTCTAGTAAGTCTTCCAAGTTCTGTAAAGGTAAAAACGTTTGATAATTAAAACATTTCCATTTGAATTGCTGCGTCTGACTCGGAATATTTTGAAAAAATAGACTGTTTATTTTACTAACCCGCAACGTCGCGATATCTTGAAATTCATCACAGTCTACAAGAGCTTGAATCATGCTAAGAATAGTATCTAGAGGAAAAGTTCTATCTCGAGATGAACTGACGGTGTTGTCAAATCTTTGCCTTAGGTGAACAACCTGTAAAACGAAGAAAAAATTTAAACATGATCTCTTGCTAAGGGTTCGGTTTTTTCGTGTTACTTACTTCGCTAGGATTGGTAAGTGCAGTCTTGAGAATGGTGCCATTAACAACGTGAGACGGGAGGTTTTGCTCAGGTAAGATAGAACTTTTCTGTTGATTCATCTTTTCGCTGGCACCTCCCTTCACCTGCCCGTTTTTTGGATTCTTTTTGTGCTTTTTGTATTTTACCTTGAAATAATTATTCTTCATTAAAATCTCAGATAATTCGGTCGGATGTTGCTTTATCTGTTCTGCCTTGAGACTTCCTTTGATTTGAGGTTCGAAGGACCGATATTGCTCATTTGTGCTTACCTTGTACAAATTGTAAACGGCTCCCGAGTTCCGTCCACCAGGCATTCTATCTTCTCGAACAGCTGAAAACCGATTAATTAATTATTCGTTCGTTTCGTTTTGTTTTTACGATTGATTAGCTATTTATAATACGAAAAAGTCTGAATTCATATTCTGTTCGCCGAGTCGAAAAAGATAAGTTTTATAGCCGATCGTAGAGAAGGTTTATTCTGGTTGTAGTCGAAAACTTTTTTTCGTCATTTACAGCCTATAAAACTGTCGAGAATTGTCGATATCTGATCCCGTTGCTTTCGAGACTAGCTCGCCGATGAGAGGTCGTTGTAAAGAGCGAAAGTCATGCCCAAGAAAACAATTAATAAGCTCAGGCGGTTGCGTATGCAATAAAAATATTTACACGAGTACAATTGAGAATAAGCTGAGGGGAAGTTATAAATTTACATATTGGAACGACCCTCAATGGATGAACCGTTTATTCTTATTATTTTTATGGAATAAAACCTTTACTAGCCATACCCTAAAAATTCTCGTTAGAACTGACATGTTATTTTTCTTCTACGTTTCTTCGTGATTGCAATTTCAAGGGATTTTAATAGGGGGTTCACTCCGTAGTTAGGAAAATCTTATCAGATCATACTTGTCGGTATTTTTGCCTCTTTGAACCTTTTAGTTGAGTAGTTAATAAATAAATAGTAAAGCAGTAGGTGGATGGGAGTGTTCGAATAATCCAATAATAGAGATGAAAGAAAAGGTAAAGAAGAAGAAAAACATACCTTGCAAAACCATTCCTTGCTCGATACATTTTTTGAATCGACAATATTGACATCTGTTTCTTTGGGCTTTCGTGATCTCGCAGTTCCCGTCTGCCACACACGTATAAACTCTTCTGTTTTGCACCGTTCTTTTGAAGAATCCTTTACATCTAAAACAACCCAAACCCTTCCATAAACCACGACAGATTTACAAGGAATAAAGTACCGTCTCCTATCTTAATTTTAACGGAAAAATCATTCCATGAAATTCTCTTGTTCCAAATTAAATTTTTCGTTTTGATTTTTGGGAAAAATCATTATTCATTTTTTCACTGCAATTTCATTTCAACTATTTTTCCTTTCTAGAATTATTAGTCAATATTTGTAATTAATAAGAAAGGCCGAATAACAAGTTTTAAGGGATTTCAACACTTTGTCGAGCTTACGGCCGCTCTTTTAGTATCATGATGTTTAAAAAAAAGTTAAAAGAGAAAAGAAAGAAGCAGGGAGGAAAGGAAATAAAGTAATAAAAAAAAACCGTTTGCTTACCCTTCGCAAGTTATAATACCATAATGAAGGCCGGTCGCTCTGTCTTCGCAGATCATGCAGATCATAGGTTGCTCTTCGTCGTCGGGATCGTGCCTTGTGGCGTCGGTGATGACGGTCATTCCCTGAGGTTTGTTTTCGCGCGGCCACGCTCCGGATGGCATCGCTAAATTAAGCGCTTGATTTTGTTGGGAAGCTGGAAGCTGAGTGAGATCGCCAGCCCACAAGCGCTCCATGTTCAAAGGTTGAGAATAATGAGAATGAGTTTGTTCTTGAAGTTGTTGCTGAGGCTGCTGCTGCGCTTGCGTCGGCGCCGAGGGCGGTTGAGGTTGTTGATGCTGCTGCTGCTGCTGCTGCTGCTGAGGAGGCTGCTGTTGTTGCGGTTGCTGCTGCGATTGCTGCTGAGGCGACGGTTGCGATTGCGACTGAGGCATCTGTTGAAGGTGGTGATGTTGCGGATGATGATGATGGTGGTGGTGGTGGGGATGGTGATGAAGTTGCGATTGTTGTTGTTGATGTTGATGCTGCTGCTGCTGCTGCTGTTGTTGTTGTTGCTGCTGCAGCGGTTGCCTGTCGGACTGTCCGAGGTTAAGCAAGAGCTGTGCCGCGGATTCTTCGCTGCTGTTGCTGCTTCCTCCTCCCGCACTCGATTGAGAAGACGTCGACCAACCTACGGCCGATGTCGATGCCGATATATTTTGCGGAGAAGTTTCTGGGGGAGAAGCGGGATTCGGTTGAGTCCAGATCATGGTTCTCACGCCCCCCGCCTCCCCCATGATCACGGTCGGCGTCTGCCTCGAGCCGCCTGAAGAAACCGGGACGGCGATGGTTCTCGGGGGTTTCATGTCCGCTCCTTGCACGTGAGAGGGAAACGCTGCGTTGACGTTGACGTTTCCTCCGATGAGTTCCGGTCGCACGCCGTTTATGCGTCCGCCGGACGCGGGACTCATCCAAAAGGATCCGGGAGACACTATGCTGATGACGCTGCTCACTTGATCTCCTACCGCGACTTGTCGCTGAACCACCGGGCTGCTCCTGTGAATCAGAGGACTGGATCTTTGCTGTTGCTCCGGGCTTAACTTGGCTCTGGACTGGAGCTGTTGCTGATGTTCCGGACTCGAGCGAACGCGAGTTTGCTCGGGACTCAGTCTCGACCGGATTTGCTCGGTACACGATTTCGAACGATCCGGACTAGATCTCGTTTTGATTTCGGGGCTCGTCCTCGTTCTCTGACGATCCGGGCTCGATCTCGCTCTTTCGAGGACGGTAGGACTTTGACGTTGTCTTTCGACTATCACTCTTTCACTTTGTACCGGTGGATATTTTATGCGTTCACTGTTTACGGGGCTGTGCCACTTTTCGGTAACCGGGCTGTGCCACTGTCGCTCCTGATGTTCACTCGTTTCCTCTTTATCACTTATAACTATATTCCTTTTTTGGTCACTGATAACATTCAAAACCGAGTTCTGCCGATTCCACTCCGTTTCTTGTTTGCACCGAAGATTTTCCCGCATTTCTCGACTCAAATATTCTTCCTCCCTGTTGCACGAATCCTCTCTCTCTTTCGCCTCTCCTTCCTTTTCGTCCTTGCGCTCGCTCGCGTTGGACGTTTCCTTTCTTTCTCCTTCTCGAGCGGAGTCCACGTCCTCGGAGGTTTCTCGCAGTCTATTTATTTCCTTATCTTCCGTTTCTTTATCGTCTCGTCTTCGACTCTGTTGAGATCTTTGCTCCTGAAGCTCTTCTTGTTTGATCTCAAGGGCCTCGGCGGTTTCTTCTTCGGTTTTATTTCCGCCGTCCTCGTGGCACTCGACCTCTTTTCCCTCCGAAACGGTCTCTTCTTTAAACGTTTTCTTTTCTTTCTCTCCGGTTTTGATTTTTTCGTCGTAGTTCACTCCGACGTTCCCCCCGCCGTCGAACACGCTGTTGTCTCCTTCTTCTTTTACGGACGGAAGTTCACCTTCGCCCATTTTCAATCGAACTTCACTCTCGGGCGTCCTGTAAACCAGGATAAAATCTTTTTATTATTTCAAGTATGGGAAAGCGAACGGGATTTTTAAATTGTTTCCCGTTGAAACTCAAACTTTGTACTTTGTGGCTAATTTTAAAAAATACCATTCCGCTGACCTTTCTCTTAAAGATAGTTCTGGTTCAGGACTAGTAGAAGCTAATTTAGGGCACGGAGATGAAGGTCCCGCCATATCTGGAGACGATGTGCTTGTTTCTGCAACACTCTCACCTGAAAAAAAAAAACATTTTTTCAAGAAAAAATGTTAACGATTATATGCAGTATAAGAAATAAAAGTGTGCAGTAGTTGGAATTTGAAAAATATAGACGAAACAGCGGGAATGGAAAAACTGTAGGGGGAAAAAGAGAAGAGTATGGAAACAAAATAAATTTTAAGCGATGAAATCAACAAAACGAGAGAAAATTATTTGCATAAACACGTTCACCTAAGACGATGACAACGCTGTTCGAGCAGAGGTCACAATTTTTTATGAGAAGCCCAAGGTGAGAGCCTATCTCGGAAGGGTTAATGTTTATTAATGTAAATGAACGATGATCTGAATATTGGCAAAGTTGGCAGGAAACTTTCGAACGAGCAACGACGATGTC
Organism: Liposcelis brunnea; assembly: GCA_023512825.1. Taxonomy (NCBI): domain Eukaryota; kingdom Metazoa; phylum Arthropoda; class Insecta; order Psocodea; family Liposcelididae; genus Liposcelis; species Liposcelis brunnea. The sequence continues at coordinate 70,083 of CM042069.1, forward strand.
AAAATCATTAGTCTGATCGAGGGAACTGACCAAGACGAAAAAAATATCGGGGAAGAAAGATAAAAGTAACATGGTCTCATTAATGAAAATCAATTTCAAGCTAATTTACATTATTTCGCTGGAAATGGACTTAAAAATCGGATCGCATAAACATTTTTCCGATAAAAAGACTTACCGTCGCTGCTGCACCGTGAATCTACTTTGCGCCGCTTGAGTTTGAGGTCTTGAAACAGGCTCATCGTATCCAGTTCACACGGGGTTCTGGTCAGTGTCATAATTCCTGAAAAGAAATATATTCGTTTAAAAGAGAATCCTTTTATCAAAAAAAAAAGATTGCTATTTTGCTATTAAAAGGGTCGACGAAGTATTGAAAAGCGCAAGAAAAAATTGGTGACCCAAAAAGCGTTTTCCACGAAACCGTTCGTTTCGGTTTCATTATCAATATCAAAGAGATAACGTAACTAGGTCGTACGTCATTCAAAAATTTTCCTGTGTGCCACAAAAAAAAAATAATGAGTTTAGTCTCAAAGCTGGTTCCAAATTTTAACTTTTTAATCCGAATCGAAGTGCAAATTTACAATCAATTTTGTCGCCTTTTCTTAAAAACTTAAGCCAAAATAATAGATTAAATCCGATTTTGTATCTTTCACCGTCGAATTCGTCTCGACGATTTCCACTTTCGAACGAAATACCTTTTTTAGGCTCTAGGACCATTAAAAAATGGAAGCCTTGTAAACCTGCTTAAATCGGTCGTTTCGACCTTTGCTGGAACGAAAGGCTCCATTTTGGCTTTGAAACTCGGGATGACTTATCCTTTTTTCATCCGAATCAGAGGAAAGAACAAGAAAATTTTATCATAAAATAAATTGTTTCCCCATTTTTTTTTAATCTCGATTAAAAATAATTAATTAATGTAATTAAATTAATAAATAAAAAGAGGAGGTGTTTATATGTTGTGAATCTTAAGAGAACTTGACCCTCCGAAAAGAATTAATATTTGAATTACGAAAATGTGTTTTGCTTTTGCTATTAATAATGATAAAATAGAGAGGGCAACAACCCGACTCGGAAAAGTAGGTCAGTATTGTGACGTCGACCGTAAAGCGTAATACTCGAGTCCTGTTCGGATTCAAAACGCTTTTTAAAATCTTTTTTTTTTTTCTTTTTTAAATGAAAATCTTTTCCCACTCTTTTCCGCACAAGTTTTCCATTTCCACTCTTCATCTGGAAAATCTGGAAAAAAAGTGCAAATATTTTTTTTTAAAAAATGGATCGCGACAAAAAAAAAGAAAAGCTTTGGATCTCTTCGAGTAAAAGAAAACAAAGTAAAAGTTAACTTTATTCCTAAAATGTAGTTAAAGATTTTTGATTTCTTGGATATTCCGGTAAAATATCGTGTCGGCTTTTCTTTCACGCTTGCTTTTACGCGCGTGGCTTAGAAATTTCTCGACAGAGGATTAATCCTCTCATTGTTGTTAACTATTTTCGAGAAAATGCATTACATAATAAAGAGTTTTTTTTTTCGAGTCAGCTTCGAAACGGCCATTTCCGTGGTAAGGGATACTTTCAGTTTTAAAATGTTTTCTTACGTAAGTTAAAAGCGAATTATTTAAAGATATTTTATAAAAGAAACGGCTTTGCCAACGTTTAAAAGGAGGAAAAGAATCCAAGTTAGATTGCGAGGGATTCGGAATCCTAAGTTGCCTTTTGATGCGTATCCATCGCCAAAGACACGAAAATATTTTATCGCGGATGATTTTTTTAAAAGCTTGGCTCGATATTATTTACGAATAGGATGTTCCGTCTTTTTAGATTAATTTATATTGTACGTGTATTTTAAAGGCATTGAACTCGGCAATGTTGACCTACTAAAGCAAATTACAAGGCGAAATATTGCGAAACTGCCACAATGGCTCTATTCCTTAAGACTTTTACTTTTTAATGCAGTCTGGCGATCGGCTTTATGCTGCTACGCCGTTCCTGAATGTCAAGGTGCAAATTTTATTTATTTCGCTTTTTCTGTCTTCCCCTTTTCCATCGAAAAATCCCTCGAGGTACAGGGCAAGAGAAAAAAATCCGAAAACCAATTTTTCCGCAGTTTATCTCGTCCTTTTCGTCTCGTTTTTAGCAGCAGATAAAGCAAAGTCGTCGAGGTATTTAAAGGTATCCTGCCCGCCCGTCCGCCTGTATTTTTTACGATTCAGAAAATTTTGGAAGCTTTTGTGTAAAACTGAGAAGCGCAGTCGGTACAAGGTCTGGCCGGCGGAGCTTTTGGGCGACACGGTTGCAAAGTTTTCGGAAAAAGATGATCGTCGCCGGAGGTTTTTTTTTTTCATCTGAAACGGGGCTTAAGAGTGTTCGATGAAAGCGTAAAGGCGCGGGCAAGTCGGTTCGGCGAAGATACGAGTCATAAACAAAGTTCCTTCGTCGTTAAATAATTTGTTACAATCACTTTCACTGCAAAACTCGGCGGGTAAATTCGTATCGAATCCATAAGGTAAGAATAAACGGAAGAGATTTATTCGAGAGAGCGAACTTAGCACCGGTTGGCAGTGTCCTCATTTTGCGAAGTTCACTGCCCGCTATTTGCCCGATCACGTGGTCTCAGACAAATGAATTAAAGCTATCCTTGAATAAGGAGTAAGTTTCGAAATATCGCCTTGTTTCGAGATATCTTTTCTCCGACTTTTATTTATCATCCTACCAGGATCGACTCGAACCGCCTTTTCTCGGCAAAACCAAAACCAAAACTCTTCTTCGGCTTGTCTACTTATCGTTATGATCCAAGGCGCTTATTAAAAAAATTTAGCTTTTATTTTTGTACGATGCAACATTGATTGACCTAAAATCATTTGAAACGTCGCGACTTGCTCATCTTTCTACTGCAAAGCGTTTCTCCCGTTCGCAAGCCAAATAGCAAAATCCAATTTTTTAGAGGAAGCGACCTTAAGAGAAAAAAATGGTCTTTGGGTCGTGAATTTTAAAAAGACTCGATTCCAAGTGTTATATAATGAGGTTATTGCACTTGAAGTTTACTTGCATCACTTTCCATTTCAAAAATCAGGCAACTTCTTGCATCAACTTTCTATAATGTATAAAAAATTAATCGAATTCATATTTTAAATCTTCCTGATTTATTTTGCCGATCACTGTAACCCGTAGAAAGAAAACCTCTCTCTCTCTCTCTCTCTCTCTCTCTCTCTCTCTCTCACACGATTTTCATTGAATTTTGCTCGGTTTTTTTCCCAAAATTCATCGCATTTAGATTTTATTGTCGTCTTTTCGCTTGCATCGGAGTGCTTTGCTTACACGAAAAAAAATTGGATCCGCGTTGAATTTAAATCGGTGCGACCGGCTGACTTTTTCTATGTAAGGTTTTTTTAATTTCCTCTTTTCAGCTTTATTTTTTATTATTACTTTCAATTTTAAACAAAGTTATTTCATTCGAATCCTTGGACCGATTCCTACCCTTTCCAGGCCCCGGAATTCATAAGTTCCCGGTGTAATATTCATGGATTGGACCGCTTTCCGAGAAGAAAAAAGACGAAAAAGCCTGACTTATCGTGGTTTGATTTTCCCTACTTTTGGTCATTAACTTCGAGCAGATGACTAAAGATTAAAATCTCTCGGTCGACCCACCGGTTTTTTCATTAATTTTCCGGGTCATCATTTTTAAACGGACACGTTTGTATTTTAGTGCCTTTTTTGGCAGGCAGTTTACTTTACCGAAAAGTTTAAAGAAGGGATAGCGGGAACAAAAATGCAATTATGTTGGACCGATTAATCGCTTGTGCTTTATATAGGATAGAATATCAATTTCCTGCTGCTTGTAAACGTCGATATTATGCGCAAGTCGAAGGAAACGTTTATACGAAACTTTATTGCGAATTCGTCATTAGGCTCGGGCTTCGTCCTTGTCCGCGACCCTTTGGGACAAGAACTGATCAGGGATGGATTTCTTCTTTCTTCGACGGTTTCGTAAAGGACGTGTAAAGTGTTTTATTAAGTTTTACATTTATTTTTATGGTCGGCAGGCTAAAACCTTTACGGAAAAGCTTGGGCATTGAGAGAAAAAATGGAGTAAAATTATAAAAGAAACGTGCAAAATTTGAAGGTGAGAAAATGTTTTTTCTGCTTAAACTTTGCGCGTAAAGGAAAGCTGTGGACGAACTAATTAAAACATAACGGAGCTCGCTACAGTGTGATAATTATATTCATAGCGATTCGAAGGCCGCGTGAAATCCGATTAAAGGTGACTGACCTACGACCGATAACAAATTCTACTAGAAACACTTTCGAAAGAAACAACCGGAAATGGCACATTTGTTATTCCCTTCCAAAACGAACGACAAAAACATTCCTACATCCCGAAGAGCCTTTATTATTTTTTATTTCGAGCATGAGGTTCGTGATGAAACCAAGTTCGGCGGATTAAACCACCATTTTCCGACAGCTCTTAAGAAAAGAAACTTTGTCTCATTGTCGAACATCGTTCGAACGGCTCTCGAGCTCAAATTATTTATAATGCGGACCGATTCTTTTCACATCCGGCTTCAAACCCAATCAATAAAGATAAAATACATTTATCGGTCCCTTTTCGAAAAATCGAAACAAAGTCACCGAGACGGTAGTTCAAAATCCACCCACTCACTCATTTTTTTAAAAAAATTTTTTGTTATTTATTATTTAAAAAATAGAGTACGACATCCGGTTCGCTTATTGCACGATCCTTTGGAAATAAAAAAACGGTTAAAACTCGGTCGATTTCATTTGAAATATCTTTCTAATTAGGTTATACTGTATGTGTGATCGTAGGAACATGAGAGTAAAATTATTAAGGCCGATACAGAAAATGCGGAGAAAGATTACCTCTTGCAGATGACACTTTCCGAACTTCGTGCGACGGTCGCTGCACCGATCCATTGACAGCCTTCGGTTCCAGCATTACATTATTGACCATTCCATAAAGGTTTAAAAACGGTTTGTACAAAAAAAAATTTCCCGACGATTTCTCGCTTTTTCGAAGAAACTTACTTCGAAAGCCCCGTTTTCTTCTTGCCGGCTCTAGGTGATTCACTCGTCATTCTCGTCGAGAACCGAACTTTGATATCGTCGCATCCTCCTATTTAAAACTTTTTTTTCCTTTTAACTTTATCCTCATCGATATCCTTTTTCCCGGTCTCTGGCCACGTATCCTTTCAGTTTTTAATTTTCTCAAAAAAACACTTTCCGACGGTTTATCGAAAGGCAAAATCCAAACGTTCCTGCGACCGTCGAAAGTGAAAACTCACTTGTCCACTTTTCATTTCATTTAAAAAAGAATAAAAATAAATCGTTCACTCTAAGCACCGTAAACTTTGCAACTTTAACATCATCACATCACTGCGGTTTAAAATTTGAAAATTTTGATAAAAATCAAACAAAATTGATTTGACCGGTCGCCGAAGAATCCTTTACGATAACCGTATGCATGATAATTATTATCCTTTGTCGTTAATAGTTCACTTTTGAATCGCGGAGAAAAGTAACCAAGACCGAAAAACAAAAAAAAAAGAACTTCTAACTAGGAAGAGAAAAATAGGAAGCACCCACGAGAGAGAGAAGCGATCGGAGTGTGGCGCAACTCGGAGTCATCGACAACATAACGGTACTTGTGGCAGAGCTCGACAAAGTAGGGCACCAACTAAAAGGGTTCCAACCAGTCACTATTATTCTCCTCTATTCTATTTTTAATAGTTAGCGATGTCCGATTCCGTTCACAAATAAATCCTTAAAACTCGATAAAGTTGCACTCTTAATTACGGATTACGTTTTTTCTTGCAGGTACGTTCTCTCGGAACCGAAAAGTAAATACCTCCGAGTTCCTCTCGGTTCCCCGTCTCGATCGGTATTTACTTGTGGACGAACGTGGAACCAGAAGAAGATTATCGATCCGAAAGATCATTAAAAAATCCGATCCGACGCGATTCCCGTACGGCAAACGAATGGTATTCCGAGAAGAAAGTAATCGCACTCAGGTAAGATAAACATTAAGTACGGAATCGAACCAATGGCGAACGATCCTCATCACTTTCTCCTTTACCATTGTCCAAGTTCCTATCCCGTAACTTCTGGTTTACCTTCTCGTCCGTGCGACAACAAGCTCTTCGGCTTCACGCGGAAGAAAAAATCCAGACTCTTTTTTTTTTTCTTTTCCTTTTCCGACCCCTAATCCTCCTCTTCTTATCGTTTTGGAACCAAAAAAATCCTTGTTCCGGCTTCGAATTCGGACAGGTGGTTACCGTTCGCTTTCACCTCGTTTCCTTGGCAGGAGGCTCGGACCTTCCTTTTATTTCTCGTCCCAAGACTTTTTAGGAAAAAAATTTTTTTTTTACTTTGCGAAACCGTTACCAAAGCACAAAACTTGCTCGAATCTTGAAATTTCTGCTCAAGTCGGTTTTTTGTAAGGGGGGAGGATAAAAGCCATTTCCATTTTTTTTTTATTTTATTTTCATTCGAATCGGTTTTCATCGAGAATATAGAAATGTCAAGGGAAACCGCATGCATATTTTAAAATGGACGTCATCGAGTATCCGTACCGTGATATTCTGTAAATACGTCTTGTCTTTTTGAAATCTTATTTTGAAAAGAAATAAGTTAATAGAGAGTATTTAAAAAAAAAAAAAAAGGCGCTCACACGAAACACGGGTGATTAAGGTATCTGAAAAAAGAGTTTTTAGATTGATCGGTAACTCATAATACTTATTAGAAGACAAAAATCAAAGTCTGATGGAGGCGAGAAGGTGGCTCTTGTTACGTTAATGAGCTAAACGTAATTTGACAGGACCGAATAACTGACACAATAGGTGAAAGTCAATGTGAAGGTTTTCGATCGGGTTTTGGTATTTCCACTGATACACTCGGAATCTTTTTTCTAATTTTTTTTCTTGTTTGCTTCCGTAAGGGGTCTAGAAATAATATACTTTTAAAACGGGTCGATTTATGATTTTTCGAAATAAACTCGAACCGTAAGAGCTTTGAAGCCGGCCTTGAGAAATGGAATATAATAAGTGCGGATTTGCAAGTTTGTCTGCTCGGTCGTTAATACCAGTCCTTTGTAGAGGTTCTTGTAATTTTAAATCTGGGAACAGGGATTCGGTATGAAAATTTTTGCTCTTTACATTAGATCTAATAAGAGGATGACGTCACTCGTTTCGCTTTCACTTCCATTATTCGTTTTATATCGGAATTAACGTATTTAACTTACGGGCGTCGAGAAACCGGAAAGTGATGACAGGGAAGCATAAAATAGAGATCAACGAACTCCCTCTGTCAAGGTTGCTCCTTCTTCTTCTAGACCTTAGCTCCGACAAAGACTGGGGCATATACTGTATTTATGGGAGCAGAATCCAGAATTTCGACGACGCAAAATCAAGTTTTTAATATAATGATATTCCGGGTAAAATATTCTTTTCAAAATGGATGTCTCGATAGAATGAGAGAAATAGAAAATGTTAGTAGAAAGTTTAAATTTTGAAAATTTAGGTCCGGTAAAATTTTAGCTAAGGAAAAGAATTAAGAGAAAAGCGTAAACCGGAAACGGAGGAAAAGCATCGATTGTCTGCGAAACGTCTGCTAAAATGAACTCGTTTGACCTTAGTTGGAGTTCCTGTTCCTTGTTTATATTCTCGGCCGTTGAACTCCGAAGCGGGGATGAAATTATTCAACCCTTATACTATTTTTATCTCGGCCCGAATCTTTTCTTTTTTCGCCCCTTTTTTTTATGTTTGACTTAGGAAAAAGAAGGTCTCGATCGAACGGGAAACGCGAAATCCTTCAACGTAAAATGACCGAGTCTGCCGTTCGTAAAATCGATGCCGAGACGCCACGGATTTTTCTCCCTTTTCCGATATGAAAAGCATGGGCGGATCGGTTTTCTCCGGAATCCTTTTTCCTTCTCCTCCGTGCGCGACCGAGCGGCGCATCCCTTCGGCTCAGCTGTTCGGGGCGATGCCCTTTACCGAGTTACTATTAAATCTCGACGAAACCGCTTTACCGAAAAAAATTAAAACTTTTCTAGCGAGGAAACCTAAATTCTGCATCCTGATCGCGATTAGGTCCTTTGGAATTTTAAACAAAATATTTTCCGGAAAAAGGCAACGTCACGTCCTCGTCTTCTTTTTTAAATTTTTTAAAAGAAGAAAGAGCTTGGAAAACAAAGTCTTGCTTTTTCTTGCCTTCCTCTGTCTTATCGGAATCCGAACGTTTGAAAAGCCGAATAGCGAAACCCGATGGTTTTTCAAGGGCCGAATAAATTGAAAGAACGATCGGTTTCGGGAATCGAAAAAGAGTTATATCACAAAGTCAAACAAGATGCAAAAAGGAGAAAAGCTTTAATAGAAAAATGAAAAATGATTTAATCTTTTGGAAGGCGGACACGTGAACACGTGACCTGCGAAAGCCGGAGGAAAAAGGCAATTATAGGCAAGGGCTCCGTTCGAAATGTCTCGAGTCGACGATTCCTGGAAATGAGCGAACTTCGATAGAAAAGAATCCGTTTGACTAGAATTTTTAAACTGTCCGGTCCATTTACGAACATCATCTCGATGAAGGAAAGAGATACCTTGAGATACCTTTTCGCCATTTTTCTCCTGTTTCGATTCGATAAAGATTTTTAAAAGATAAAAGTGCAAGATGTTATTAAAAAGTAAGGATTCGGAGAGTGTAATAGGCAAGATGTTGTGCGTTTGCAAAGTCAAGATCCGATCATGCAATCCAAATGAGTTAACCCACTTTCGTAAAGGCAAATGACCGACAACAGGCACATCTGTAAAGTTCCTAATAATTCTTTTTTATTTATTTTTCGCACTTGGGAAAAACTCTTCTTTTCTTACCCTTCCTAAAACTAAAGATAAGCCAGATGGAATCTGGGGGAAAATCTTATGCAGAGAAAGATGGATATTTTTTATTAGGAAAAACCTAATGTTTTGTGACAATGAAACGGTGTAATCTTTTTTTTTTTTTTTTTTTTTTTTTGTTTCCCTCTCTCTTGAAGCATTTTAAAATTAGCTAATGTGCAATAAGAAAAGTAGTCGCGCTCATAGCCAGTAATGAATATTACGCAAGCCAAAGACACGAATCGAGAATGGAGAAGCGCGTAAGCTAAACAAGGGAAAAGGAGTGCAATGCAGTTATGATTATGTCTATTCCGAGTACCTTCAAGGCGAGATTATGTAATCGATGAAGAAATGTAGAAATCTTTCGACCGGGGTCGTTGCCCTCCGAGTAGTGCCTCTCAGTCTTTCCGAACTGGCAAATTTTTTTTACCTGTCTTTAACTTTGTGAAATTCCCCGCTCATTTAAATACAGAGAAAAATAATAACGGCAAAAGGTAATAAGTAAAATGAAATTGAAAGGAGGTCGAACAGTCAAATTTTCTCGGCCTTGTCAGGCGATCCCATTTCAACTTGCTTCCCTTCGATCGAGGGCTCGTAACCGACTCGGTTCCTTCGACACTGTCCGAGGTGACTTACGCGATTCGATCGGGCTGGCCGCCGAGCCTTATCCAACCCAAGACTTTATTCTCGATAGAAGTGACCGCAGGGGAAATTCGGAGATCATCTTGTTCGTATAAGACTCGACCGCGAAAAACGTGACCTAGCGATAAAAAACGACTTCGAAAGGCACGAACAGGCTGTTTAAAAGATTTTCGGGACGCGTGCTCGAGTAAGTCACCAGAAATACTAAACCGGCCTCCTTAAGTCGAAAAATACATTATCCATGCTGAAGCTTGAAAACAATCTTTAGGTATGTTGTAATGTCTTTTTGCTCCTTTCCGTTGCTGCCAAAAGTTTTGATCGAGGGAGATGAAAAGCTTTGCGATAAGTTTTTTTAGCGACCCTCAAAGCCCTGTTATGACACTTCCATCAGATATGAGTCTGAAAGGTGTCCAATAAAATTACTCAACGATCGTCTGATGGATGCAGATCGACTTTATACGTATCTAAGTTTTCTTTCAATTTTTTTTTTGCCTCGAAATTGACAATTTTTGCCAAATAACGGCTGAATACTTTCAATTTAAAATTTCGTTAGAGGAACAGCTTAACTTTGACTTTTACAAAAACTTTAAATGAAACAAAATTAGATTTGCATGAATTTATATCATTTTAAGTGTATGCGTCGGGGCTGTTAAGGGTGATGAAAATCAATTCAAATCGGGGGAAGACTGCCGCAAGTTAATAGCCGGATTCCTTTCTTATTGCAAAAAAATTAACAAGTTGGTTAGGTAAAGGGGTTCGAAGTAATTGATTGATATTTGTTGTAATTGGTAATCGATGGATGTAAATGGAAGGAATAAACGTGTGAGAAGTAACCTTTCTTATATTTCATTCATATCAGTAAATTCCCCTATTAGATTTTCCGTCTCTCTCGGATTTAACGTTTTGTCCTTCACACGCGGAAGTTGTGTTTGCGTCGTCTGCACTCACTCTAGAGTCGAGAACGGTCAATGCCCCTCATGAGTCGACGAAAACATCTCCCCGTCCGAAAAACACTCTCTTCTCCTAAGCTAAACAAACTCACAACTTTTTTTTCGCCCTTTCTCCATTCTCTATAGGTGTTGTGTTACGTTTTAAGTTACGTCATCGCCATTTTCTCTACTGCTTTTCGTTAAACCATCGATCCTTTTCCTTTTTTTTTTTTTTTACCCATTTCAATATTTGCAAATCCTTTTACCGAGATTGACAAGCTCAAATAAAAAATCTCCTTTATTTTTCTTTTTTCGACTGAAAACGATTTTGCAGGTTTTCTCTCATCAAAAGAGTTAAAAACCAAAGGATTCACTGAAAATATTAAAAAGAAGCGAGAGGAAGGATCGAAAGAGAAAAGTTAAAAACAGGTCGAGCAGACCCAGGTAGAAAAAATTATTTAATCCATGGAAATCCATCGAACGATATTCGTGCGAGCGAGGGTGATGAGAACGACCAAAGGACGGACGTTGAACTTTTACGCGTCTTTTCTTTTTCTTTTTTTTTCCTTTTTCATATCTGAAACTCGTAAAAAAACAAATTCGAAAATGACCCAAATTAACAGGAAAAATCGGGAAAATTTTTAGACCTTCTCTCTTGATCGAAGAATGAAAATAAATTTGTAATCGGCTAAAGAAAAAAACAGGACGCAGTAATATCGAATTTGTGACCCAGAAAATAAAATGTTGGAACCAGATTTATTCTGTCGGAATCTGTTTTTCGTTTGCAAAAATAGTTCCCTTTGCCTCGTCGGTCCGAGTTACGTTCCAGGAAGTGGGTCGACTATAGGCGGGTTTCGCATTTTGACATTACCGAAAGAGAAAGTTGGAAGAGCACAATTACGTCGTTCCGAGTGCATACTTCCTTGAGACTCGAACGATATTAATCGAATCGCGTATGTCTTGGCAAATCTATTTTAGCAAACCTTCGTCCGAAAAGACTTGCGGTTGTCGCGCGGAAAAGAGCAGAAAGGCCGTTTCGGTTTTTGCAACAAGATTTCGAGGGAAAAACCGGTGGGACGCTCCGGAAGGATCCGGCTTGTAAGATTTTCGCGAAGGAAAACAACCCGTCTCCTTCGAGAAGGAGCAAAGCTCGTGGTGGAAATAGGAAAATTTCTTACATTTTTGTTTCCTTGTAAAAATTCGGATCCTGTTCGACGTCATCGGAAGGACTTTGTCGTCGGAAGGAATTCCTCGCACTGAAATCTCGCCCGCCCGTTTCGTACCGAACTCCGACTTTTTTTCCCCTTTATTCTTTCACATTTTACTTAAAACTTGTGCGATAATGCGAGATTAGCATAAAAATCTGTTTTATCCGCTTAAATTCACTTTTACTTTCGAACACTCACGGAAAAAAGAGAAACTTGTACTTTCATTTTTAGTCGATGCTAAGATACTTTCTAATAATGTCGGCTCGCGGACATTCAACTCGATCAGGTTCCGAAGATTCCTCGAGCCTAGTGAGAGTACGCCTACACAACCCAGGTTCTAGGTCATTACTTTCGATTGTGATCCGCTATTTCGGTTAATATTTTTTTATGTACAAAGTTCATCGACCTCGAGTCAAAATATCGCCTATCTCACTTCACTTCCGATAAAATAACTATTCCTTTTTTTTTTCCAACTTTTATTAATGCCTTTCTTTTAAACTATATGAGAAACTTGAACGTGTTACCGGATTAATAAAAATTTTACTAAAAACAAATAAATCGCACTAATTATTTATTTAATTAAAAGCCTCGTTTGCAAAATTTAAAATGAAAATAATGGAGTTTTGTATTCATTGTCGCGGAGTAAAATGTGACCGCTCGCGAAAGCATAGCAGTGTCATGTGCAATCGCTTCTCGAGTCGTTGACCCCCAAAGCTGACTTTCCGTCTCTCTCTTTCTCTCTCGTTATCTCTCTCTCTCTCTCTCTCTTTCTCGCTCGCTGGCTCCCTCTCTTCCGATGGAGGGGAAATCGGAGGCGATTCATCTCCGTCGCTCGGCTCGGCACCTCCGAAACCTCCCGATCCCGATTCCGCGATCCCGATTCCGAGATTGCATTTCCAATTCTATTTTAGCTTCCTCTTTATTCTTTTCCGATATCACCCTTTATTAATTTTTATCTGCTCTAATCACCTTCGTTAAGGCTTAAACAAATATTCTCCATAATCTTAACTCTTTTATTTAATTAAAAATATTGGCAACACCGGGAAAATAACGAGGCTTTAATTGTTAACCATTTCCATTTGTTAACTGTCGAAGAACCCATTCGAAATCCAAAAGATTAAATAAATAAAGAATGATAACTAGTTTAACGAAACTGACGATTCCTCGGGTAAAGCAAAGTATGCCTAGTATGTATCTGTACGTCAGGATTCATCCTTTGAATCGGTTTTTCCGCTCGAACATTTTAAAAATCAAAATTACAAAGAGCTTTGATCGAACGAAAGGAAATACTATCAAAAAAATTGCGCTTGATTATAATTATTATATTAATAGATAAATAAGAAATCTTTTTGTTACAGCCGCAAATAATCTTGTTAACTAGTCACTGTAGTCCATCGTTTTAATAAATTCGATCGCTGATGCGAATTGAGTCCACCAATACTGTTCTTCTCCTTCTAGTCGTGACCCATAAAAACTGGACACATATTGCACAGTGGACAAGAGCGATGGTGGATTGGCCTGTACGATTAACAAACCGTAGTATTAATTTGAAATTCTGGATTTGAGTTGTACGAAAAAGATTGAATCATTTTTTTTTTAGTTCCTTACCGCGATCAAAACGTAAACCAGTACGGGTATGAAATCGTCGGCGGCAGGTACGTTTCCTTCGCTGGCCATGGCCAAGAGATTCATAATTGTGCTCGCGCACCGGCACACGCAAGACACTTTATCTTTTGGAGTTTTGTAGGCTGCCAAAGAAGATATTTCCGCCTGGGCCGACGGCCACGGGCATTCCACGTGAAATCTCTAAAATAATAATTTTTAAATTAAGTCTTATCCCATGATTCGAATACGGTTTTACATGATAGCGCTTCCACTTTGATGGTGATTACCATAAATAAAAATATATAACAAATCCTAAAATATTTTTTCTTTCGTTCATTTTAAATTAATTTTAAATTTTTATTCTTAACAACTGTACTTTTCCAAAGACAGTATCAAGCTTCTTACCTTCGGAATGCGAAGATCTTTATGATTCGGAGTTATTACGCTCGACAGTTTTTGTATGTGCTCGTGCAAAACTCTGGAATAAAAAAAAACTTGACTTGCTCTTCGAGTACGAGGTTAAGGTTTTAGGCACTTAAAAATAAAAAAAATTTAGGGCTGTACTAATTAAGTTAAGCTTTCCGTAAGTTTAACTTAAAAAGGCAGGAAACTGAAGTATGCCAGGATTTTCGAATCGATTCGGGACTCTTCCGTTCGTTAAAAACAGATTAGGTTCAATATTATTTTGGCTTGGGTTTAAGTTGAAGGACTTACTGATCTCGATTAATATCTCCGTCACCGTTTGGGTATAAGGCATATGGATAAACTCGGCTCATGATAGCAGTTTCTATTATCGACAGTGCTTCCTCTAATTGCGATTCACTGGCACCTGCAAAAAGTTTTTATATCTTATTTCACCATCAGGATTAAAACGGTAGTTTAAAATTTTTTTTTTTTAATTTAAAATTGCTATTTTTTTGCAGAAAGAAAATCTTACCTTGCCAGTTAGGATCCTTTTCTAATTGATAAGATAGCTCTCTTAAAAATTTATCTAACAGATCGGTTTTCTCGTCGGCCAGAGTCAATTGCTGAAAATCCATTGAAAAACATCGGCACGATTCTTCCCTTCTTTCCAGAAATATTCTAACGCACAAAGCGACTAAAAATTTTCGGCAAACTTGGCTGTCGGATTCCAGTCGTTCTTTCATTCTTTGAAAATGAGCAAGAGTGAGAAGCAATGTTTGGCGAGAGCGGACGAGATAGGCTATGTAAGGTGCTCTGTTTTGATAATCTTCCTTAAGCGATTTAAACAACCGACGACATCCTTCGTTGTCGAACAATTTCACGCAACGTAACGTCTCGTGTAACTGAGAAATTAACGATCTGTTTTGCAGGTTAATTGCTTCTGCTAGTTGAAGATTAAGGAATGAAACAAGTTCGTCTTCCGTCTAAAAAAATCACACATTTTAGCTTTTCGTCAGAAAAAAAACTCAAAGAAAAGATAAGTTTTCTTACTTTTACTAAAGAACCGACGGAATAGGATTGAACGTCCGAAGACGAAAATACTAATCTTAATTTTCTTTTAGCGTTAAGAAAGATGGATTCGTCGGAAAGACCCTCGTCTTCGTCTGCCTCCGACAATTTTTTTTCTACCGTCCTCGCGGAACCTAATTCGTCGGGACCGGGAATCGGTTTTCCTCTATATTTAGCAAGAATGTCTTCGATGGCATCTCCGTTCCGAGTTCCGTTTTCGTCTAATATTCCTCTTTCCAATCTAACGGCGGCTCCATAGCTACCGAGAGTTTCCCCTGAAGCATGTTCGTTAAATCGACCCAAATCGTCTCCTTTGAAATGTTTTCCTTTTCTATTTTTGAAAGACATTTTTAAATTTCTAAAAAATCCTTTTTTTTGTTTTTGATCGTCGTCTGCCAGCTCCTGAAATTAAAAATACTGTTAGTAGTTGCTATTTCTTTTTTTATTTCACTTGATTGTCAAATTACTTTGTCTCCTCGCTCTGCAGTCTTATCGAAACTAATACTTTTCGGTATGGCTCCCGTAGCCGAGTGGCTTCTCTCCGCACTCCGTCCGGGAGGCTGAGGTTGCAAAGCTATGCCCGAATTGCTTCCGCTACTGCTAGTCGAAGCCAGGCTGGTAGAACTCAAGAAGACTCTTTCTGAATCGTCAACCTACAAAATATGTAAAATAAATAAGTAGGCTCATTAAATAGCTGAGCAATGTATTTGCGAAGAAAACGAAATGTATTTATTTTTCTTATATAACTCAAATCAGTATTTTCATCAAGAACAAAGTAATGTTTTCCATATTATTTAGCAGTGTTTTCAACCATACGTTAATTAAATGTTTTAGCAGCCTAACGGAAAATGCTCGATAAAAGCCAAAATATGATGAAACTTAAGTTTTGAACTCACCTCTTGCTTTAGTTTCATTTCCGCATATTTACTAGATAAGGTAAAAGAGGTTTGAGTTTTATGATTATTAATAAAATTAGAGGAAGGAAGAGAAGACTGAGAAATAACAGGATTTAACAATAACGGAGAAGGCGGGGTGATATCTCTTTCGTCGAATAACCCCGCATTTTCTTCGTTGTTTTCGTTAGATTTATCTGCCGCGGCCAATCCGGCAACGTCCGAATCGACCGCGGACAAACTACAATTTTCTACTAATAACCTTTGAGCATGATCGGCAGATGATGCCAACCCGGATTCGGAAAGAGGATTTACGATACCGTTCGGAAGAGGTTGCGTTTGGGATTGAGGCGATTTGGATCGTATTATCGTTCCATTTTTCCCACATTTTAAATTTATGGAAGACACGTTATTGGTTTTGGAATCCATTTTGTCGATCACGTGGATCAATCTGTTCCGCTCGCTCGAATCGGATCCTAAAAATTTTAACTGTAAATTAACTTGTTCCTTTATATTTTAACTAATGCAAGAAGATTTGTTGCTGACCCGATCTAACGAATCCTTTAGATATATTGGCGTCCAAATATTCTAAAGTCCTGCGGCGGTAATCGGCTCTTCCTCCGGTTTTCGACGAAACGGTCCAAGAATCGGCTTTCGTAGGAGACGGAGGCACGGCCAGAGTCCTCCCCGTCGAAAAAGGCTCTCTGATCGGCCTGAAAATAGCTCCCGAATGAGGCGGAGGGGTTTCGCCGCCGTCCGTTTCGATTCTAATACCGGACTCGGAATGGGCCGTGTCATCGGATCTCGCGACGCTGGCGGTGTCGTCGGTATCGACTTCCGTCAATCTTTCCGAATCGGAAGCCAAAACGTCTGTGCTCCACGCTTCGGAGGCGGTTTCCGAAATATCCAAAGAATGCTGTAAACGATACAAACTGTTAATTTCTCGCGAGCATTCAAAACCATTTCTTCCAGGCCGATCACCTGTATGAAAGGGTGCGGAGGTCCGTCGTCGGGCGGCCTGGGAAAGAGTCTTTCGGATTGTTCGACCGTTTCGCTGTCGCTGGCAAGAACGTCGGTGCTCCAAGTATCGCTCACTAAAGATATCGTTTCGTCTCCGAGCACTTCTTGCTTTTTAATTTCGAATTTACCAAATTTATCGT
Organism: Liposcelis brunnea; assembly: GCA_023512825.1. NCBI lineage: Eukaryota > Metazoa > Arthropoda > Insecta > Psocodea > Liposcelididae > Liposcelis > Liposcelis brunnea. The sequence goes on from CM042069.1 coordinate 86,869, forward strand.
CTATGTCGGATCGACTTTGCTTCGAAACGGTCGGTACGGGTTGACGGTGTTCGGTCACGTTGCTTCGGATTTCCTCTCCTTCTCCGACTCGGCCCTCGTCTCCTTCGGTGATTTGCGAAGACGGGGTATCTCTTCCTGCGAAACAAAAAGAAAACCTATCACATATTTCGAACGCAAAAAGCGTTTGCGAAAATCCGACAAAAACTTAAACTGCACTCTACCCGAGATGTTTGGCGTTCCTCGGCCGGACACGTTGGCCGATACCATGTCCGATAAATTGTCGTTCTGATCTTCGTTTTCAGATTCTAAAGACGAAGCGCCGCTATGATTCGAAGCCGCTTCGGAAACGGCTTCTAAATTATCACTCGTATTACCGATCGAGCCTTCGTCGTGGGACAGCGAAAATCTTAAATTAAAAAATAATTTATATTTTCATTTGTGCTCATTCTCAAAATAAATTATTATCAATAATTGTAAATGGTCGAACGAAACTAGTGAAACTGCACACATTTAAAAAAATTTAAAAATCTCCTGCTTATTAGAAGATAAACAAATTCGGATTTAATTTAGGCGTCCTGTTCAACTGTCGACTTAAGCAGTTACTATGATAAAAAGTACCTTGTACGCTTTTCTTGAGTTTCTCCTCTATGCCTTTCGACGTTTAAATCTTTGGTTAAATCTTGATCTTCGGCTACTCTTATAGGAGCGGCATCGGCCTGGCGTTTTTCTTCTAGCTCTAATACTTTTTGCTCGGGCATAAGGCCCACGGTTTCGCTTTCTCCTCCAGTCAAAGAAAATATCAGCACTTGCTCCGGAGTTTCTTCTTCCCCCGTTCTTACTTCTTCCGAGCTGTCGTTGCCGCTTAAGTTTCCATTATTCATAACGGAAGCTACTAAATGATTGCGTTGTTTGCCCACTGCAGGAAAAAAAATAAAATTAGAATTAGTCGTTTAAAAGAATAAATTACGTTAAAAAATGCTACCTTTCCGCAATATCCCTGAGGGCTTCTGCATCGATGACGCTTCCGAATGATCAGACAGATATTTTGTTCCGTTACTTTTATTGTGACCATTACTTAGTACCGGAGGCAGTCTCGAAAGTAAGGATTCTAGTTGCTTTTTATCAAGAATTTCATCTTCGTTAGGCAAAAGATTTTGAAGAAATGTAACCTAAAATAAAACATTTTTCTGATTTCAGAATTCGGTAAAGTAAAAAGTATTTTTCGGAATGCATGCGATCGTTAGAGACCAAAGCTAAGGCCTCCCAAAAAAATTTTAATAGCGATTGCATGTTTTAGTAAAACGTGTTGGACTCTTTTTATCGATGCGGGAGGATCGAAATAAAATAACTATTTTTTTACCAAATTGTTTAATTGATTGTGAGTGAAAAAAGCAGCGGAACGGGTGACGCCTTCCATTTCGGGGCTTTCTTCGACCGTAGGGGGCTCTTCTAAGCATTCCGTCGAATCGTCCAATATTCGATCCAACAAGCTCGAAACGCAATCCTAAAAATCAAAATTTTAGTAAACTGAATAATCCTTTCGTAAAAGTACATCGATCACCACAAAAAAAATTGATTTACCAAGTGAAATTGATTGTAGAGGTCGGCAACTTTAGGATCTACGTCTTCGTACTTTCTCATAGCTAACATTTGTAGAATTTGAGCGACCTGCATCAAATTAAATCTCGCGACGTATCCAATAGGTGCGTCGGTGATCCCGTAAGGCTCTGGATTTACGATTGCTGGGCATATGAAATAAGTGAACACTAAATCTAAGCAAATTTCGAATATCTGAAACAAACATTTTAACGTAATCGACTTTACTGATGAAATCATCTTTAAAAAAACCAAACGCTTACTTCTTTTTCTCCCAGGCATCCGGATTTAGCGAAAGAACCGGCCATTTGTCGGACCAACCAGCAGACGCTCGTGGGAAAACAGTGCATGTTGTCTCTAATGCTGTATATGAAATATTCCGAAAGATAAACCAAGCGCTTGATGGTCCATTCGCGGTACATTTGTATTTTAATTGCGTGTTCCGGAGTGCCTTCGACTCCGAATTTCCGCAGCCTTTCTTCGGGAGGGTATCTCACCGCTGCCTTGTCGGGATCGACGTCCAAAAACATTTCGTCTTCCATCAAAAGTTTCATTATGGGGCCGTGCAAAGCAGCGGTTAGAAACAACTTGGCCGAATATAAATTTTCGTGAAAAACGGAATAAAAACGAGCAAAAGCGCAAGATCCGTGCCGTAATAGTCTTCTAGGATTGTCGGAAGGCACCAACTGCAGCGCTGTCAGTTGCTGTAAAAGTTTCAGAACCAGGATTTTATCTTCGGACAGCAAGCAGCTTCCGTATAAGCCCGCGTATAACGAATGAACCACGTCGGGCATCGTTTCCGGAAACATTTTATCCCCGACCGTCAAACACTTGGCGACGAGCTCGTTGGAAACTCGAAGAACGGCCAAAAAGTCCCCATAGCGCAAAGCATCTTGATATCCTAAATATTTGCAAGCATCCATGAAAGACACTTTCTCCAAAGTGTAATTTCTTTGGCAGATGAGAGCAGGCAAGCAATCGATTCTCGCCAAAATCAGGCGATTGAGATTTATCCTCTGATGGGACGAAATCCATGCCAATTGAGCAAGATATGTTGACATGCATTTTACTTTTTCATTTAATACTTGGAGGTTGCTTTGTTCCGAAGAGACAAACAATCTTTCCCTCCGTAAGTGTGATACTAGGTCATATAAGTTCCAGCTGCTTAACATGGTTGTGTTTTAATGCATTTCTACAAAAGACAACACATTTGTTAATAAATGACAACTTTTGCTGATTATTCTTATTTCAAAGGAAGATAATAAATATGAAAAAAAAAATCATTTTGAGATACTCTCTTCTCTTTGCTACTTATGTAGGTTAGGTTATTTCTTGTACAGATTTTCAATGGTTTAATTTCACCGACCAAGAGATGGTCGACATTCCACTGATATATATACATTTATTATTTACCTCGCATTTAAAAGGGAAGATTTTACATTGTGCACAAAAAGAGTTTTTGCTCAATGTCAAAACTGATGTTACAATAACATTACGAGCAGTCTTAACATTTTCAAATTAAAAATCAAGGTGCACATTTTGTTTCAAAAACAGCTGCCAAAAATATAGCTGATTGAGCACAAAATTAATGGGAGGTACCTGGATAACTGACCTTGAAATGAAATTGTAACAACCAAAGTAAAATAATAACTAAATACTTGCCTGCGTTTACAAGTCCAAATTGGAAATATAAAATTTTACAAAACCGAAATATATTAAAAGCGATAAAGTTCAATTTCTCATTACAACATACTTTAAAAAGGAAATACAGTGTCTTCTGTCACACCTTCAAATCCTAAATTTATTTCATTTTAGATTCGATGCTAGGCCGCTTTAGTTTTTTCAATTTCCAAATAAATTGACTTTTCACGTTGAGGTTGATGTTCCACTTATCCATTTAAATCTTCTTTGAGTTCGGTTACTTCGGTTTAGTCGTAGTGTAAACGGCAACTTTGTTGCATCTGAACGTAGCTCTCTTCTGTGCTTTTGCTTCTCCAATTTTTATTTTTCTCTATGGTCTAGTCTTGCTTTTTGCAACGGCTTTTTGTGAAGTGCTGCATCGGTGAAAAATCGACAAGGTAAATTAATATTTCTGGTATTTTTTTTAAGATAAATATTTTATCTAACTTTAAGACGGCCGTGAAATCTTAAAGCTTTTTTATCATATAAAAAAAATTTTTTTAATTAAAAAACACTAGCTATGTGTAAAAGAAGTATAGAGATTTTGAAGGTGCCCTAGCTTTGTTTTATTATACGGAAAAATGTAGGTATTATACGGGCATGAGCTTGAATCCGAAATCTTTTCCCTTAAATGGTGATTGCAATAGTTTTTATTTTATCGTATAATTTATTGGAAAACGTTTTTGCTCCTAACAACTTTATAGGCAAATAACAACAAAAAATTCATATTTTACTGATTCCTTAAGAATGTGACTTATAAATTTTATCTACTGAGAAAAATTCAACAATATTTTTGTAAAGGCCTTGCAATTTTAACCTGTTTTTTTCTTGAGTAAGGTTCATTTTGAATGTTATTTATAATTCATGAATAATGATTAATTGTTGAAACCTTTAAGAGGAAGATTTGAATATGGTTTAAAAAAATCTTGAATACTAATTTTTTGTCCTTTGTGCAAATTATTTTGCTTACTAAATTTTACTATTTCCTTTGCAGGTTTGATGGCCAATTTTAATTTTGTGAACGATCTGAATCATCTGCTGACAATTGATGAACCTGTAACCAAGGGACCTTTACCAAGATGGCAAAAAAAAGTATTAGAAGCTTCAAACTCCAGGTAATAAAAATTCAGACTTGCTTTAAGAGTAGAATAAAGAAGATTTTATTAGGAAATGGTGGGACATGATAGAAACAATCTCAGGAAAAATTCACCAACTCGCAAGCACTGGCCCGGAAAGCCAGAGATCCAGTGTTCGAATTTTGGTGCTGTACAAGTTGATGAATTTTTTCTGAGATTGTTTCTATAGTGTCACACAATTTCCTAACAAAATTACCAAAAGCAAAAATTGAGGTTGTGTAGAGCTGACCTCCCCTTACAAAAAAGATTTTGTACAAGAATGTTAATATGTAAATTCTGTTCCTTAGCGTAAATATCAGCTTAAATTCATCAAAACTATCAACATCTGTTAATACCAATCTGACTTCAAAAACTCCAAGTAAAAAAACATCATATGAGAATAAAAAGACTCCTGCAAAAACTCCGGCTAAATCTCCTGGATGCAAAAGTAACCCAGTCACACCTGGTCAGCAAGCTGGTAAACTAGCTCTTTTTAATTTCATCATATATTTTTTTAACTCGAAAAAACTTTGTTCTAATTTTTTTATGATTTCCGCTAAATGAAATGAATTTTAGGAGGGGACAGATTTATCCCTTCACGTAGCGCTTCAAATTTCGATTTGGGTCACTTTCTCGTAAACAAGTCGTCGATGGAAGAAGAAGATGACGAAACGAAAAGTCCGCAAAAAGAAAATCAAAGAATATTGTCCGAAACCATTCACGGAGGGGACATCAACAACATGAGAATATTGTCATATCAAAACAAAGCTCCAGCACCCCCAGAGGGTTACATGAATCCTCTTAAAGTAATGTACAGTCAGACGAAAACTCCTAGTTCGACTAAATCTTCTTCGAGATACATTCCTCAGTCTCCTGAAAGAATTCTCGACGCTCCCGATATAGTGGACGATTATTGTAAGCGCCGGGATCTGATTTGGAAGTGTGTCAAAAGCGCAAGTTAACGTATTTTTAAATATTTCTTTGCAGATTTAAATCTAATCGACTGGAGCTCCATAAATGTGTTGGCTGTGGCCCTAGCCAATTGCGTGTATCTTTGGAACGCCGGAACGGGAGCTATAGAGGAACTTTTAGAATTAGAAGGAAACGATTACGTTTGTTCGGTTTCATGGATACAGGAAGGCAATTACTTGGCTGTGGGCACTTTTACAGGTTTGTGCTTATGACTTTTTTTCCTTTTCGGTAAGGCCGCAGTCACAACGACAACGATAACGATAAACTGAAATCGGCGAAAGGTTTTTTAATAATTTATTCGAAAATTATTACTTTTCTAGGCACCACGCAACTCTGGGACTGCAACGAAATGAAAAGATTAAGAACTATGGATGGGCATACAGCACGAGTGTGTTCTCATTCGTGGAACCAATACATTTTATCCAGCGGTTGCAGAAGCGGACAAATAATCCACCACGACGTGAGGCAAAGGGATCACGCAGTAATGACTTTAAACGGCCACACGGAAGAGGTAAAAAAAGCGATTTTTTCCGTTGCCCGAGCTTACGCATTAAATTTTAAAAAATCAAATTCAAATTTCATCAGGTGTGCGGGCTTAAATGGTCTCCGGACGGGAGATTTCTCGCCAGCGGAGGAAACGACAACATTCTCAATATTTGGCCTCAGCTGCACGGACAAATGTACTCGAGAGGACAGCCGCTTCACGTTTTTAACTCTCATCAAGCCGCCGTGAAAGCTTTAGCGTGGTGTCCTTGGCAACCAGGAGTTTTAGCGAGCGGAGGAGGAACGGCAGATCGTTGCATCAGAATATGGAACGTTAACAGTGGGTCACTTCTCAACACCACGGACACAAAATCACAGGTTGAAACTCGTCCTCATGTCAAAAAAATTTTAAAGATAATTTGGATTTTAAAATTTATCTTATTTTTGTAAAGGTTTGTGCTCTACAATGGTCCATCCATTATAAAGAGCTCATATCGGGACACGGCTACGCTAACAATCAATTGACGATTTGGAAATATCCTTCCATGAACAAAGTAGCGGAACTGACTGGTCACACGGCCAGAGTACTTCACCTGTGCACTTCGCCGGACGGATCTTCGATAATGTCTGCGGGGGCCGATGAAACTCTCAGACTATGGAAATGTTTTGCACCTGACGTAACAAAAAAAGTCGACAAGCCTCAAGTTAAATCCGCTTCTAGTCTTTTGAAACAAAGTTTGAGATAATCGTATCGCTTAAGTTTTAGATTTTAACAAGACTGAAAGAAGTAACGTCAAACAATTTTTTGATAACCATAAATAATTTTTGATTCATTTTTTTTGACGAGTTCAATCAACGGAAAACAAATAATAATTTTAAAAAAAAATTGAAAAAAATGTAAAACTAAAACTTATTTGAAATAAATAATAAAATGAATTTTAATGAATTTTACATTTTTCTTAAATACAATCATTGGAAATGTGTGTATAGTTGCCGAATCTGCTAAGCCAAATATTTTCTTGTTTTTAAATTGAATGTTTAGGCAGCATTCACCAAAAAATTTTCAAAACAACTAAGTAACTTTAAGCTTCATCTGAGCTATTTAGAAACCAATTTAACAAAATGATGTTCACAACATGCAGGCTTTGGGCCTGAATTATTCAGTCATTAAATTTGTTTGCTGTACATGACAAAAAGACCAAACAGCATGTGTACCATAAGAAAATAATTTTTCACTTTTTGACTATAAATCTATTTCCGTTCCACTAGGATTTCTTACAAACCAACAAGTATCCATTTATCTAATAAAACTAGAACATTACATAGTTTGAAGTTTATTACCAGCTTTTGTAACTTTTAAAAAAAGTTTAGTTATTTTAATTTCTTTGGCATTTTTACTGGTCTTAAATAAGGATTATCGATTGCTTCTGATTCTGATGATTTTACAGGTTCTTCCGTTTTGTTTGCACCTTCTTGTTCTTCCTGTTCCGTTTTAACAGGAGACGGTTTGCGAAATGAGGTCTGTTTCACTTCAAAATCTTCAAAATCAAAAACTTGATCCTTAGGCAACAAGGCATTTAAATAAGCTGGATAGCCTGCTTTGCAAGGTATCAGTGGGAAGGGGTTATTGTTATCAGGAGTAAGGAACAAACTGTGTTGCTCTCCTGTCTTGGCAACAAATCTTGTCAGAGCCCTTTCCAAGTCCCTTTTTTGCAAAGCTGATTTTTCACGGATTGCTTCATATTCGGTCACGGGCTGTTTGTGAGTCGGCGTTCTTATGTAAGCGTGCGGATCCGGAAACACGGGCAAATATTCCGGGACGTGAGGAGGCGGCGTCTGTTTGATCCCTGCCTGAAGAATTGACAGTTGTTTAGGCTGAGCAGCCGTCGACGGGGCCGGAACTACAGTCCGATTTTGTCTTTTGGCATGAGAATCTATTCCTTCGATCGAAATCCCCATTCCGATCAAGCCCATGACAACGTCACCGATGACAGGTTCGATCCTACCGGCAAGTTCGCAGTAAGCACGGCTCGAATGCCCTAGTTCGGTTATAAAGCTCTGCAACATTTCAGTTAACGTTTCTAATGCCATTTTATCTGCCGAATCGAAGCCGGATTCCGTTAACAGGCACGACACGCTCGCGACCAAAGCTTTCCTCCTGGCATTTCCCGAGGCTGTCCCGTCCATCTTTTGCTATCTTATATCAAAAATATCGAAAACTGTTCGGTTTCTCGGCATTGAAAACAGGCCTTAAGCTATGCTTTCGGCTTTTCTATTTCACTAAATCATAACTTTCACATCATAACTAAATCACAAGGATGAATTATTGTCAGCAGCATTATCCTAAGATCTGCGAGATCAGTAAATAAAAACAAAAACAATGGTTGATAACCATTCAGTCATCAGTCATCACCCTTGCCGAACGGAACCATTCACCAATGAGATGAAGAAACAAATAACAAAAGGAATTTGTGTTTATGTAATGCTCCTGTCTTCACCAACCTCAGCTTCAATCGCTGGTGGTCGTGTGCACTGCGCTCAGCGCCATATAGCGCTCACTTGTAAACACCCTGTGTCTGTGATCTTTTTTTTCGTGCTCTAAAAGAAGGAAAAGTCTTTGTAAATAAATAACAAAACAACAATTAGTTTGTTACAATGATTGAGGGAAAATTAAAAGAAATCGTAATAATTAATCTAAAAAAACATGAAACAAAATTGGCTATATTGAGACTTGCAGACTGTAAACCTAGCACATTATTAACAAACACAGAATTTTCAGCAAAGATTTTAATTACCTGAATCAGCCATCAGTGTGCAAATTAACCGATATTATTGATAACAGATTAAAACATATGATGAATACACCTGACGAAAACGATCCGGTCTATGAATTTGCTAAGGTGCCGAGTCGACATTCTTAGTGTCACCGTATTCTCAAGTTAAAGATGTCTAAAATCCTCTTTTTCTTTTTTTTTTTCCTTAGGTCCGAGAAAGTTATTTCAAGCATTTGAAAAAAGTAGTAAATGATAATTGTGTTAAGTGCTGTAAAATGGCTGTTACCGATCATATAACAGATATGCTGTCATTAAATATAGAGCAGCATGCTCTGCTTGCTTCCATACAAACAGAAATCTATCAAAGGTTTATGAACAGAATTGTAAGTAAAAATGAAAAGCTTAAAAACTAACATTTTTTTAAACTTTCCTACTTCAAAATTATTTTGAAAAATTTAAATATATATTTGTCTTATTTTAGAGGAATATATTTATTATACAAAGCTTATGGGAAATAGCAGAAAGATCAGTTTCTAATTTCCTAAATTTAATGCTGTGGCTATAATGAAAAAAAAATTACTATCCGATTTTTTTACTGGTTTTTTTATAAAAATCTTTATATAAAAACTAATTTTAATTGATTTGTTATCAAGACATACTTGTGGAATAGGTTTTACTGTAAAAGTTTTAAGATATTTTATAAGTTAAGGATTCCTTTTTAAAATATTGTGCCATGGCTTTGCAAAAGATCAGACTTTAAATTATTCAACAAACGCTCATGCTAATATATATTTGTTTCAGATTTGTGAAATCAAAAAGGTTACAAATGAGGATGAAGCATATTATAAAATAAAAGAAGAACTATCAAACATTAAGAAAAATACCTCTAGGATCTCACAAGAAAATATTAACCATCATAATCTAGGGGCACGGAGTGCCCCCAGCCAAGTTAAGTTTAAAACCGACTGCAAAGCAAAAACCGACTGCAAATACCCCGACTAGCCTATCATCCAACTTGCAAACAAAGGGCACTCCACTCGCCCCTATTTACTCCTATCACTACATGGCCGGTTTCAGACCTCTCTAGCTCCTAAAATAATAGAGCCATTTTATTTTTTTTTTCACTATCATATTACCGCTTCCCTTCTGAGAAAGTGTTTCAAGTTACAGCTTTTTATCTTTAACGGTTTTCGAGATTTAAGGGCCTAAACTTACCGATTTTGAGCGTCAGATATATATATATATATATATATATATAGAGAAGAAGAATAGCGATGATCATAATGTTTGGCCTCTTCAGAGTGACTTAGGAGGTTGAAATTAAGCCTGGTTATAGTTTCTAATAAGTAATGAAAGGAAAAATTGCAAAATGCTAAAAAACTTTTATGGGGGGCAGAAAAAAGCTGATTTTTCCTGTTCCCCTGCAGAATCCTGACTATACTACTGGGTAAAAAGGTGTTAATGCATTGTGTAGTGGAACAAGTGCAAAAAGGCAACAAATGCTTCCTTTTGTTGTTTTCGTAGGTTTATTTTATTGTCTTCTTTGTTCGTTTTTCAAAAGATTCAAAACTCTTTTTTTTTTTTTTTTAATATTAACCTTAAGGAAACGGAACAAAGTCGCCGAAAATTTGTCTATTACTTTTTTAAAAAATTGGCCGATTTTTTGTAAAGTGATTAAAAAATAATAACTAATGTTTGAAAGATTGAAGTATTGTACGGCGTAAAGGAGGAATTTATTTATTCATACAAACTAATGTTTGATGACCCCCCATATCAAATTTTACCATCAGGATAAAATTCAGAATTTTTTTGGAGGGCACAAAAAAAGAGGAATTCGCACCTAAAACTGATCCTTGAAATCATATGAATGAAAAATTGTTTTTGGGTCAAAATTAATGGCGAAAATTCTGTCTTCGGGTTTTTGAGGTCGAGGATTTTGGATCTGAGATCGGGAATTCAAAATTTTCAATTTCTCATTTTTTTACTCTTTACACTTTAGCAGGAGTGCCAAACTAATATTTGCATTATAAAAGGGGCATCTTAGTGCCTCTATACTGATTATTGCGAATTTCATACTTTGCTATGTTGCCTTATTTTGCAAGCTTTTTTAACGATTGGTCAGGCTTTGGTGCTGGGTCAGCCACTGGTGCTTTTACCTACACAGGGTTTTTTGGCAAGTCCACTAGCCTCTAGTTTTCAGGACGCTAGCCTTATTCATGCCTGATTGGTACCTTCAGCGGTTATATCCTTTTGGAAGAAATTAGCTTTACTGAGTTTTATTGCCTATTACGCACGATGATAGTGAACGGACTGTAGTTTAATTTTTTTTAAATTTTATTCCATTCTTTTACCCTTTTTTCATGAAACGGAGTTTTGACTGATTTTATTAAAAGCCATAGTGGTTAATGCAAACATTTGTTTCTCAAGAATGTAAAAAATTTTTCTATTCTAGTTTCTTAAGGCCAACATCTAGGTATTGATATTGATACGGGTGAAATAAAGTAGAAAACGAATGAAGAAAAAGGTGGAAGAAGACTTGCGAAGAAGAAAGAATGCGAAAAGGCGAAAAGTAAAAAATAATCGGTTTATGCGGTCTATGACCAGATGTTTTTGGGGTCTATGAATCCTTGTAAAGATAGGATAAAAGCAAATTAGTTCCTTCCTTTCTGACAAACAACGCAACAAAAATTTCTTAATTTAAATGGTATAAGTGAATGCACTAACGCCTCTACAAAAACAAATGATATCCCTCAAAAAACACTTCCTTGTAAAAAAAACAGCCAAGTTAATCTCCTACTCTCGACAAAAACCAAAATTGTTTCTGCCAATCTTCTTGCAAAAAAACCTGCAAGTTTCTGCCCTTTAAAGTTCTGATATCAAAAAGGGCAGCCAAGTATCCTAAAAATAACCGAATGTTTCTGCCTTCAAAAGCCATGATATCAAAAAGGGCAGCCAAGTATCTAAAAATAGTCAAATGTTTCTGCCCTTAAAAGCCATGATATCAAGAAGGGCAGCCAAGCTTTTTTAATGACAGCTTTTGTTTAAAATGCCATTTCTTTACAAAATAACTTGGCCGCTTTTTCCCTAATCTTATTTCCCATTGCAAAAATACTTTTAACCTTTTGAAATCGGAAAAATTTCATCGAAAATTTTCCCACCAGACAAAATTTTTTTTTGCCTTTTTTGCAATGCATTGGACCTGTAGAATAGCCTAAAGTAGTTCTGAACATCAGCCGAGAACTTTGGCTGCACTCTTCATTTGGGCAATACGTATTGCCCTCCATCCCAGAAAGGTTAATTACAAGCATCACTTTAACAAGGTTGAAAACTTACGAAAAATGGAAGATGGGATCCCAAGGTAATCGAAAATCCAGTACCCACACCAATCAAACAAGCCTGACTTTCATTTTTTTCAAATATTCAGGCTTCCAGTTGCCATTACTTTCAGGTTCCGGCTAGATCGGTATGGTCTTCGCTTAAAAATTAATTTCCGTCGTCCATTTGAGCGAGTTTCAATATTACAATATATCGTAAGCTCTATTTTAATTTCTCAAATATAGATTAAAGTTCAATTTTAGCGAGCGCAAAATTGCAAGCCACATGTAAAAACCTTAGGAACCGCACAACAGGCCTTCTCATTTAGTTAGTAGTTTATCTCGTTAAGAAAAAGCGGCCAAGTTATTTTGTAAAGAAATGGCATTTTAAACAAAAGCTGTCATTAAAAAAGCTTGGCTGCCCTTCTTGATATCATGGCTTTTAAGGGCAGAAACATTTGACTATTTTTAGATACTTGGCTGCCCTTTTTGATATCATGGCTTTTGAAGGCAGAAACATTCGGTTATTTTTAGGATACTTGGCTGCCCTTTTTGATATCAGAACTTTAAAGGGCAGAAACTTGCAGGTTTTTTTGCAAGAAGATTGGCAGAAACAATTTTGGTTTTTGTCGAGAGTAGGAGATTAACTTGGCTGTTTTTTTTACAAGGAAGTGTTTTTTGAGGGATTTCTTTTACCCAAATCATAAAAGCAGGAGCATTTCTTCTACTGAACCTTTATGTGAAACAGACTGTGTAAGGAACATTGAAAATATTGTTCCTATAGAATCAAGATATGCAGACGAATGCTTGGAACCGATCACCGAAAGCGTTTTCATTTCTAATTTTGCAAAGAGTGGAAACTCATCAGAACTTCAATACCCTCTGTCTGAAACTCGAGATTTTTTCAACCGGACTTCACGTGCGCCACATAGTCGTAGCAGCGAATCGAATCCCTCAGTGTTTCCTTCTTTTAGTCACCCGTGTTCCATAGAAACAACAAAGTTGAATTTGCCTAGAAAAATCGAGTGTAATTTTGCGGGGCTCAACGTTCAGTATAAGGATAAAAGGTGCGATATTGCGAAACCGATATCTAGAGTTTCCCCACAAGTGTTTCAAAATAATAAAGCTACGGATAGTGCAACGGTTTCGCGGGAGAAAATTGCCGGCTTTGATGTTGACCGGTGGGACACCGACGACGACAGAGATGAATTTTGGGAAGAAAACGAAGAGATCGACTGCTACGACGCCAAGGCTGACATTCTTCAAATTTTAGAAGACGAGGATAGAAGTGACAGTTATAATGGCTTTGTTTCTGAAAACTTTGTGCACAATATTAAAAATAAAAAAGTTGAAAACAACTTAGCTCAAGCTTTGTCCAGTGAAAATAAAATAAAAAATGTTTTGGAATCTAGTCGAAGAACTTCTGTTTCTGAACGGTTAAATAAAGAATTTCTCTTGGAAAAATCAGACAATCTTAAGACTGGTTCAGAAAGTAAGATAAAAACGGGAGAATGGAAACTAGAAAAAAATATTCAAATGTATCATCTTTGCTCGCTAACTTCACAGTTATCCGAAGAGGATCGAATCAAAAATGAAATAATTTTTTTGGAGTTATTCGGAGAAGATAGCGATGAAGAAGACCAGGAGTATAGTAATAATTACAATCTTTACTGGAACAGTTGTTTAGAAAGGATTTCGCCCTGGGTAGTTAAATATTTAATGCCTTACTATAACCATCATCGTATTGTAGGACGAAACGTATTCAAGAAATTAGGGCTCCACATTTCGAAACTAATAATTAAAAAAATTCAGTATCCTGACGAAAAGCTGGTTCAGTACTTTGTTTCTAAATTTTTTCACTGTTCATCAACAATTTTTTCTAGTGAAAGAGACATAGATGAAATTAAAATAAATTTATAATTAAAATCTCAATTTAAGTTTTTTTGTTTTTTTTTGTTTTAAAATTTAAACAAATTAGTAATTTGAGGCTTTAGATGCTTAGTTTCAAAATAGTCTAATTAAATACATAGCAGTACCAAAAGATGATTAATACTGTACTACATGGTAAATATTGATTGACCTAAGGGCCATCTATGAATTCAATTAAAACCAAGCTTCTCAGAGTCTCCTGTTGGGTTTATTTTCAGACTGTAGAAGTGATAATTTTTTTCATAAATGTAGATCCTTTAAGGGAATCTGCTGCACTATTACTAAAAGAAATGCAGACTTTGCCTAAAACCATCTGTTGCAGTTGTCTTAACCATCTGTTTACAGTGTAATTCAATTGTAGGTACAGTACATAAGAAATTAAAACTCTAGTTAGCCAGTTATGGTAGTGCAGAGGGTATTGGTTAGTTAAAAAGAGAAATTCATCTAATAAGTTTTTCATTTTTGTGATGATAGTCTTTTTAAGGTTCACACTATATCAGCATATAAGATCTGCTTGGGTTGCTTCTACAAGGCTTAAAACTTATTATTTTTTAAAAAATATTTTATTTTTAAATTTAAATAATGTATAAAGTGAACATGATTTCTAATTCGAAATTGTACACATATTCCACAAGTCTATTGTTTTTAATCCTTCCAGTTGCCAAAGTGAAAAGTAGCTGGAACTTTCAAGTAACTTATTTTTTTCCTGACTTTTTGATTCCTCCAGAGACTAGAGGCCCTTTTTGAGCGGCTTTTGCTTTAGCATCAGCCATTGCTTTTTGCTGTTCCTGAAATTAAAATGTTAAAGAAAAGACTAAGTATATCATAAATTGTTGCAGTGTTTCGGTTCAAGGTTTTTCTGCAAATTCTCTTCAGGATGATAATTTTTCAATTTCAAGATACGCCTTAATTTTACAAATGCAAACAAGATTTAATTATCGTTTTTTATTGTTTCAGCTAGAGGGACTAGGAAATAATCATGTCTTAAAACCTTGCAAGTGACTTTTAACACCATCAGGTAAAAATATTATTTTTGAAATTAATTATTATAGTTTCTCTGTAATGTACTAAACTAAAACTAAACCAAAATTTTACCTTTTGCTTTTGCTTAAATGCAACGTCTTCTTCTTCTAAATTTTTTTCGGCTTTCTTAGGAGCTTTCAACGGTTTTTTTTTGCCTCCTTCTCGTCCAGACATTGTTACAAAATCTTACAAAAATTGGTCAGTCGCTGCGATTTTGAAACAGTCCTTGACTGTAAATGACTCTTCAGACAAATACTATACTCTAAATCGAAAATCGCCTGAAATTAACTTATGAAACATCGATTTAGTATTTGCCAAATATGTAAACAATAAACTAGGAATGAATCCGTATTAATAAAAACCAAACTCGCACATAAGTCCTGAGAATTATCTACTTGGTTGGTACGTTGGTACCACAGAGTCAATTAATTCGATTCAATAAAAACCATAGAGGCTCTAAGCATTTGTTGTTTAGTATATTCTTTTGCTTTGTAAATCTATGCTCCGCTGTGATTATTTTGATATATGATGAGAAAAATCGTTTGCTAAATAGGTCTATAATCATTTTTATTTATTTATTAGGAAAGAAAATCCAGGTAATTAGATTAAGTTTTGAAATGATTTCTATAATCGTTGCTTTATTACCACATTCACCACCATATTGCTTTCAGCTAAGTAATCAATCAAACTTTTTCATTTTTTAATTTCTTTTTAGTATTTAATCGGAATTGGCGAAAATGTATTAAACAACTTAACGTTTCTGGTTTGATGAAGACGGTTTAGACGAAAAATGAACTCGCAAAGAAAAATTGAAGTGAACTTATCTTCGGTAAGTGCCTCTAATAAACATTTTATAATATTATAATATTTTATTTTTATTCTTGACCATTTGTTATTCATTTGCTATTTTGATGTGTTCATGGTAAAAATAGTTTTTTTTTTTTTAGCTTTTAGGACTAAAAGCAGAATTAGAGAGAAAGAAAAGAGAAGTTGATTTAGCAAAATCTTGGAGCGAGGCTAGTCGAGTAAAACCTAAGGTCAAAATAAAAGACAAGTCGATCAAAGTCAAATCAAACAAGAACTGGGAAGAGGAAAATAAGGAAGACGAAGAAGATTTGAATTTGTTAAGAAAAAGTCGCGCAGCTCTCGAAGCTAAATCAAAAATTTACGATTCGTTAACGAAAAACGTAGCGCTCGGAGAATCTCGGTTCGACTCCTCCGAGTTCCTTGTCGATTTCGAACAAAAGCAAGAAGAATTCTTTGACCGGGGTAAGGATTCGGAAAGCGAGAAAAAAGCGGAAACTTCGGACGAAAATCTGGACTACGATTCGGATGACGAAGAATGGATCGATTTCGTCGACTGCCTGGGTCGGACCAAAAGATGTCACAAAGACGACTTCCCGATCATGAAAGAAGAAGACGATAAATTAAGACTTAAGTTATTCTGCGAACCGCAGGAAGCTAAAAAAGAAAATGCAAAGCAAAACAACTTTTCCAGCTCGTCCGCTTCGCCGTTGCCGGATCTCTGTTCCGAAGACATGAAGAAGGATGTGTTACGGCAACAATGGGAAGAGCAAGAAAGAATTTTACTTGATAAGAAAGATATTCATTACCAGGACGTTCTCTTTAATGGTAAGCTTTGAATTTTCTTTATTATTACTTACCTTGTTTTATCTTGATATCAAAAATGATGAAAAATGTAAAGGGCGCCTCTCAGCTGGATGTTAGTACTATTTAAGTGTTTACAGCTGAGAAATGTCAATAATATGTTCATCCCTAATTTTCTTGCACCACATTTTTATAAGAAATCTAAAATTTTAAATCAGCCATTCACAAACGATTTCTTAATAAATTTAAAAGGCGCGAGGAGTAAGTACTTCAAAGCTTTTAAACATTATCTTTTACTAATTGAATGATTCCTGCTTTACCCGTAAAATTTTAAAAAGTGCCGGAAACTTTACTCGCTTAGTTTTGAATACTAAAAAGTATTATATTTTTTAAATTTATCCAATTTTGTCTTGTTATTTGTAAAATATTCTTTCAACAGAAACTTTTTCTATCGGATGGTCCATTTTTCGTAATGTTTATCTTATGGTAAATAACTAATTATTTTTACTAACTGGCTAACTCGGTACCTAGCGAAAAAGCATGCTCTGATCTCATTCCAAACTTAATAACTGATCGGCCGACATTTTTCAATTTTCTCACGGATCTTTCCTAATCAAAACAGTTGTCTCTAATTTTCCTTGAGCCAGAAAGGAAAACAAACCACGGATCAAATCGGTCAGTTTTTTTTGTTTGAATTTATTACTGAACAGTTAAAAGCATAAAAAATATTAAATCACGCCCTTTTTGTGGGGCACTTTGGACAGTTTTTCAGTCTTTTGGACGGGACGATAGTGTTTTATATTAGGCGGAACAAAGCGACGAAAAAAAGGAAAGGAAGGAAAAAGAACGTTTCCGACCGGGAAGATGAATTCGTTTTACTTTCTTCGATGGAAGAATAAGTAGTCGTGGACAAAACGTTGGCCTCGGTCGTCGTCGACGACGAGAGATTCGATTTGGTTGTCGTGGAAAATTCTTTGGACGCAAAGGCGTCGTCTAACGGGTTCGAGGCCGAAAATCCACTTCCCTGGTCTTCGGCCGAAAATTTGTCGGACTCGAAATCTTCGTCGTCTCCGGCATCTTCCGAGGTTTCCCGTTCCCGATTGCACAAATCTCCTTTGCAGTAGCAATATTTAATTTTGTTTGCTGTTTTGCAGTCTTCGATGTCGATGTCGCTGCAAGTTTTCGTCATTCTTGCTCCTGCGGAAAATAAAGTGAAAAAATATATTCGGGAAATTCTAAAGCCCAAAAATTTATCGGCGGAAGAAAATGCATCTCGTTACCTTCGGTCTGCGTCATGCAGCCGTATTCGGCAGAGGAAGGGCATTCCCTTTCGTAGGCCTTTCCTTCGTCAAATCCATCGCAAGAAGGTATCGCAGGTCCTTCGGGAAACATTTGCGTTACCTCTGTTACGCTCGGCCCGAATTTCGGCACGCACACGTAACACTTTCGGGTTTTTTCCGCTTTTCCTGGCCAAAGAAAAATATCGTGATAAAATTAACTGTGGGCATGTTGGTTTTTTTTTATCTTTCGGAACAAATTTTCTCGAGGGCTAGTAAAATCCGTTATCGATTCGTTTGTTTCAATTTAATCGAGGAAAAAAGCGACCTCGGCTCTTATTATTATTTGTTTTCCCCATCCTGTTTGTTTTACAGAAAAAAACTTAGGGCGATGTTTTATCCCGATTATAAGATAATTAGGAATTTCAATTAAAAGACGTGCATATGGTTAGGCAAAAAAGATCTTGATCCAGGCCTAAAATTTAGGCTTATTTTGCCGGAGGTATAATAACAGAATTATAAACCGTGACCGGGAGCATCCATGCAAGACGAGATTCGCCTCCGTTTCCGGATGTTCGCAACCGAAAACGTAACGGAAAAAAATAGTTAAGCTTTTTCATCGGGTCCGCAGCACGAAGCATTTTTTGCTCCGTTTTTCCTGGAATCCGAATCGATAGAGAAAATTGTTATTGTTCGTTTACCTTCTTATCGAGTCTTTGCTTGATTAACAAGAAAATAATAGTACTAAATTATTTTGTTTTCAAGATTCCCGGTAATCGTATAAAAAACGGTTTGGAATTCGTGTGGACGGCTACGAATCGATATAAAATTATTTATTTGTATTATAGATCGATTCGTTTTCACCTTCGACAAGGTGTAGCTCGATTCGATTCTAGATGCGTTATCGATGCTTGATAACGATCATTGGCAAAAAATACTTGTCGGCGCCATCGGAAAACCGTAAATAACTTGGATTCAAATTTCGAAAAATGAAAAGTTTGAAAATCGAAGGAGAAAAAATTGTCCCGTTCGAATCAAAAGCTCCCACTTGTCAAAGTAGAAGTAAATCCTCGTTATAGCCGACGGCGTTTACGTAAACGTAGCTTTCGTATGGGCGAAAAAGTGATTCATCTTAAAAGAAAACGCCTGAAATAAAGTTTGGAGTAATCTTTGCCATCGCCCCGCACAAAAAAAAAATGTAGGAAGAATAATTATGCCTTTTCGTCTGTTTCCTCGGTATTTGGAAAAAGCTGTATTTTTGATTCCGACGAAATCGTAAACATATTTTTTTCGTAACGGAAACTATTTTTAAAAAAAAGGCAAAAGCTATCGCCCTGCGATAACCCCAAAACGAAAGAGGACGTAAAGGTCGGGAGGGCGCCTGAAAAGAGATAATTTTGCTTACCGTTGCCGAAGGCCAAAAGAAAGACCGTTTGAAGGGCGAGGAAATCCTTAAAAATCATGATCGGCTATCGGAGGCTCGATCTTCGGCTGAGGCGTTGGCTCTCTTTTCTTTTAGAATTCATAATATTTTTCTTCTTCTCAAATCATTTTACCCTCTTGAACGTGACACTTGTCTGAATTTAACGACCACACGAAAGACGAGGGTTCCGTCAACTTTTTTTACCTGGAAGAAAAAAATCACTTATTTTGTACTTCTTTCGTTTTAACATTCTAATGCATTTTTACCGACGAAACGAAATGATTTTTTTTCCCGAAAAAAAAAACTGAGGGATTTCGAGCAAAAGAAATCTAAATAAATGTGAGGCGAATGCGACCTTGGCATTCGAAACCTGACTCGAATTCCTTTCTCGGTCGATATTCCGTCCCGGACTCGATTTAAATTCCGATTCCAAACTCGGAAAATGCGAGTAAAGAATATAATAAAAACTTTGGCAACACATGCGCTTTTTACTTTTCCGACAGGTCGTCACGCGATAACAGTAAAGACTTTTATCGCCGTTTCATTTACCGACCGAAAAAAAAAAGGTTTATTCCGTCGGAAAAATTTGGTCCGCCGACCTTGTCGATATGAAGCGTAAATTAATTAATCTGTGCACCTGCCGTAATTCCAAATAGGTCCAAAGTCGTCATGTTAATATTCCAAAACTCGAATTAAAACTATAACGATTCCGTTTTTAATAATCGCTGCAAGAAAATGAAAATCTAGAGGACTATCTTGTTTTCCGTTATCACCGAAACGAGGATGGATGCAAACTGATAAAAAGGACGTAAAACAAGCGAGGAAATATCCGGCGAGTCGGGAATCGGCGCGGCCCTCGACCCGTCGAGATTCATGTCGAACTGATCCGATCCCTCCGTTGGCGCTGCTCGTTCCTCGCGCCGACTGCCCCCCTCCGCGCTCTTCTCCGTCCTCGGACCATCGTCAGTACCGAATCTTAACTTTGTTAATTAATTTCCAGAGGCGAGATCTCACGGCGTCGGTTATTACGAGTTTTCGACGGACGAGGGAGAAAGATTTCGTCAGCAGCAAGAACTGAAACGAACGAGAGAAGAAACGCTGATGCAACAAGCCTCGTCGAAAGACGCAACCGAAAGAAAGAAAAAACAGGCGGAAGAGAGAACGAAAGCGGCTAAAAGGAGGAAACGGGAAAGATTGGGTCTGCCGCCGGAGAAAGAGGAGCCCGAAAACGAAGGGACTGTACCAGGTAAGTCATTGCTGTTTCCTTTTGTCCCTCTTTCGAGGCAGTTTCACAGTTGATCTTTTGCGATTTCAGATATCGAAACCGCCGAAAAGAGCAAGGAATCGCCCGAAAAAGTAGAAATTTTACGATGGGAAGTGGACCCGAGGAAAAATTTGACCGTCAGGCCGTGGGACGCCGGGAAGGAAGGGGTGTCCAAGGTCCTGTCTCAAGAAGAATGGATAGAAAAAAAGAGACGCGAACGTCCTCGAGAATTTGCACCTCCCAACGAATCGACGCCTCGGCCGACAAAAAAGTTCGAAAGGAAAGAAAAGCGTTTCGACTTCTCTTCTTCGACCCGGCCGGACGAAACGGAAAAGAAAAATCCGGGCACTTGCATTCCTCCTCCTCCGTCCTATCAATCCGATTCTATCGGAAGGTCCTCCTTCGTCGCTCCTGACGTCGAGAAATCCATCGAAGAAGGTCTCAAATTTTTAAGGAAGCAAGTAGAAGAAAAGCATTCCCACACGAAAAAGGGGATTTTCGACTTTTTGTAATAGGAAAATAGTGTATTACACCAAACAAGAATTTTATTTATGTTCCTGCAACTCATTCTTGTTTTTGCGAAAACAAGTAACAATAGCATTATGGCAAAACGAGAGCGCTTTGCAATAATAGTTTTTACGAAACGTATGGTTTTTTAAACTCAGCGCGGCAATCTTAAAATTATTTGACAAGGATCGATTGATGGATAAATAGATGACCAAATATTCTTCATATTTTTTTTAAAAAATTTGTTTTTAATAATAAATAATAATAAAAATAATGCGCCAAAATTTTAAAGAAAGTTAGTAAACCGGTTTTTAAAGACTCGTGTGTTTTCTTTAAAATCGTTTTCCTTGCATAGAAACAGATTCAAAATTACATCCCTTGTTTCGATTCGATCGCTAAGAGCAAAAAATGTTTATTTCACTCGATTATTAAAGCTTTATTTTCTAACGTTTTACCTCTTATTAGAAGTCAATGTACTGAAAGTATATACTGCACTGAATGAAGAGAGTAAATGCTTCTGATAAATTTTAAAGAAAAAAAATTGTTAATCCTTAAAATTAATTAATGGAAAAACACAACTCATTTTTACCCTCGTTTAAACTTTTCGACCTATTCTGGTCTATTCAAAAACTATTTCTTGAAGAATATATAAGTTTTGTTAAAAAATAACTGATTATACAAGTTTTTTATAAATTATCAAACAGGTGCCGCAGCCGAAAACCTATCGCCTGCCAGAGGCTTCTATTTTTAAGAGCTGAACTTTCTAGACAACCTAAATTACATATTGGAGCATCCAAATAACTTTTTACTACGTCGTTTTCCACCAAACATATATATTACAAAGTGAAACAAATCTTTGATGGTATTTCCTCTTCTTTTTGGCACCTGGCACCTTTAATTCTTTTTTAAAAAAACAATTAATACTTGAAAACGGCAAGCCAGCTTGGTTCTTAAGATCATGAGATTATGACAGTCCTGATTTTTACAGTAAGGGTTGCTTCGTCGCAAGAAATAGATGTTTTAACTAGTTTCTATTTTTTGTGCACTATAAAACGCGAAACTCTGAAAATGAATCCGATAAAATCTTAAATCGAAAGTCCGTAAACCGAAACGAGGCAGTACATGGTTTTATTTTCCCAGCGAACAGTACAACTTCCGTCGGTGTTATTATCCCAGTAACACGAGCTAGCCGTATGAAGTCCTGCTCCTGTTTTTTGCATTATCGTGCAAGTAACTGAAACAAAAATAGAACTCAGAACTTAACTTTTTTTTAAAAATGCACAAGATTTAATATAATTGCCTCGTTGCAATATAATGATTGTTCGTTAAATGTCCCTTAAATTTAGTTTTCACTTTTTGACAAATGTTCACTGAACAATTCCAATGTTTTAATTTAATACAACTATACCCAACACATCAAATATCATTTTATGTTTACCATTACAGTAAAATAAATTTAATTTGACCAGCAAGTAGCAGAATAACTTGGGAATGAAAATGGGTTTCACCTTTTACCTACTTTTCTTTATCCATGTATCTCATTTAAGAAATTCTATGTGAAACCTTATTTCAATAAAAAACTAACCACTAAAAGCAAAATTTGTGTTTGATGTGTCTGAACCAGAGAGGTTATAATGTGAAAAACAATCTTACCTATATATTTAAAAGGCTTTTGAAGTTTCGTTAACGATCCCAAACATGATTCAACAACTAAGGATGTCCATTGACTCACTTTATTTTGTTGATATGCATTACCTCCTATGGTGCTTTCTACAGCCTCTTTGATGATTGTACTCACTTCGTCTACGACGAACTGGGTCTGCGACAAAAAAATTCGGGTCAAGTAGTGAAAGAGCATGCCTGAGGCAAACCAGATAGCACGGCCAAGCTAGTAAGAACAATGTGAAAAAGTAAGGATTTTAATGGAAAAGGTCCGAAATTTTAACAAATATTAACTTGCTTCGCAAAAACAAGAACCTAGTTGTTTTACTCACATCTTCTGTCAGGTCTCCCATGTTCTTCCCGATTTAAAAATTTATAATATCCAGTAGTGGTATTCAAGCGAAAAGGTTACCTTTTTAAACAATATTCATCGATCACGAAAGTCTCTTCCCTCCGAAAGGAAAATTTAACGAAATGAAAAATTAATCAAGATGTTTGTTGGTTAGAATTTTCTTTTTAAGATCTCGCCTATATTCGGGTTTACCAACATCTGAAACGTCAAATATTGGCGGGACTAGAGACCATAGACGTAATTAAAGCGTTCCACTTCCACTTCCACTCCACGATCCACACGTCAGTGCTCCATGGTTTGTTTCTTTTTCGTAAACAATTAATCTAACCAAATCTAACGTGCTCGATGGAGGAAATTCGTTTGTAGAAACTTTTACGTTTCTGATTTTACGATGAAATTTTGCGAGTACAAAGATGTCATCGAAGAAGGGGACGCAGCAATTATTTACGTCAACATCAATTCCATGTACGCCATCGAGGTAAATTCTTTTAAAGCAAACAAAAATAACGAAAGTTTGGAAAACGTATTCCAGACTGCCTACGGTGCTCTCAAGGTCGGATCATTGGTCGGAAAAAAATTCGGAACGAAAATTCAACTTTCTCGAGGATGGGCATACGTGCTTCATCCCACCTGCGAACTTTGGACGTTGACATTGCCTCACAGGACTCAAATTATATATTCCTTAGACATAAGCGTAGTTTTACACGAACTTGAATTGCGACCGGGGAAGGTTGTCGTCGAATCGGGGACCGGGAGCGGTTCCCTCTCTCACGCACTCGCCAGATGCATACAACCAAACGGACATTTGCACACTTTTGATTTTCATTGTAACAGAGTATTATTGGCAGAAGAAGAATTCAGGAAGCATGGGCTAGCTGATTTCGTCACAGTTCTTCAAAGAGATGTTTGTAAATCTGGCTTTGACCGAATTTTAAAAGGAAAAGTAGATGCAGTTTTTTTGGATTTACCTCACCCTTGGGAAGCAATAAATCATGTTCCTGTTATATTTAAAAGTTCAGGTAAAAATTTTTTTTTTTTATCTTACTTTATGTATTCTTTAGTAATGAAACCATAACAAGACATTTGCAGTGGTCAATTTTAGTGGTTCATATATTGTTTGGGTCTCTTAAGAGAAATAATTTTACTTGATAAAACAAATAAGGGCCAATCCCATCAGTGAAGTTTAAGGAGAAAATTTCCAAGGAAAAAGATTCGTTTTTCTTTGTCCATAAATTCTCTGGTCAGAATCAGGCAGTCATCTTTTTTAAACTTGTTTTTCTCTTTAAATTTTGGTGATGAGATCAGCTCTAAGACTACAAATGATATGTAGAAAAGTGTTTTCAGGGAAAAAAACTTTGAGATTACCAACTAGTCAAGTTAATATGTAGAAATTAGTTTATGCGATATTACAAAAAATGGGGCCTGTTCTAAAACTTAAGCAAGAGTTTCATTTGGAGATTTTCATTAAAAATGCAAATAAAATTTTGAGCAGTGTAAAAAGATAATTTATATGTTTTGGAGTGTTTAATCTGAGTTATTTGTCAAAAGGTGGAAAATCAGGCAGGCTAAAAGCACACACAAACTGATACAAGTACTGCCCAACATAGAATCGTGCAATTTGTAATTGCAACTTCCCAACATATCTTCTCATCAGGATTTTCTATGCCGACATATTGAATTATTGTTCTTGCTGATGCATTGGGCACTTAAATTGAATTAAGTAAATTTAATTGAAAGTCAAATGAGAAAAGCTAGTTTTTCTTTGTCTATAAGTTAACTTTCTTTTTTTAAACTCGTTTTTCTCTTCAAGTTCTGGTGGTGGGATCAGCTCTAAATAAATTTTATCAAGACAAAATACTAATTTTCAAAAATAAGTTTTCGTTTTTGAGTATATGCTTAATTAAAGTGATTGTTTAAAAGCTATTTGATTCTAGTGAATTGTACAGTATTTTGCCACAGTTCAGTTACAAAGCTTTATAATGCGGTTAATTATTTGGACATATAAGTTTAATGCTGTTTGTAAAAAATAATTTTTCAAATGAAAAGTTTGCCTACCTGGCAGATAACCAGAGAATAAAATTCCCAAGTGGATGTTGTTTTGTGTCATATCAGAATTTTTAATTCGAATTTTTTTTAAAAGTAATCTTGGGATGATGATATTATTAATTATTTTTGATAACCAAAAGAAGAAAAACTAACAATATTTCCTTCTAGATAATTTTTCGATTGCTTTTTAAATGATAGAAAAAAGTTTTTGCAGGGAATTTAAATTGCCGTAACTTTTCGCAAATAAATTCAGTAATTGGAAAAGAGGTAAATCGGAGAAGTAGCAGTTTAAATTTTTCTGAACCAGATTTTTAAATAATTGAATATGTTTAGCGAATTTTGAGATAAAAGCTACATTATTTTTTTTTTTTAGTATGTTTTTTGTCGGAACTGGGATCGCGATTTTAGTAATAGTAATTTTAATGGTGATAGGTTGAGAGGATAATAATTATCGAAAGAAATATTAGGAAAGTGATTGATGTTTCGTGAATAAGAACATTGTGATGTTAATCGAATGAGAATGGCGTCATAATCGGAATTCGATCTGTAGACTGTACGAACCGGTTAATGGTCCTGTCATACATCTGTTTTGTGGTTCCCATCAAACGCCCCCAACATTAGTTACAATTTAAACGTTTACAAACAAAAAATAATAATTTATAGTATTTCTCATGCAGAATTAAAAATGGATTGTTCGGTTTTTGATTTTTATTTTTAGAGGGGGAAGGGGGAGGGAAAAAGTCAAGTCCGACCGAGAAGAAGCTGTGAGAAAAACTTGACTATCTACGAAAAAGATCTGGAATTCTCTAGTAAACAGTAGCTACGAAATAGAGTAAATACTGTGATTAAGTCCCATACCTTAGAATTAAAAAATCGATCTTGATCGAATATCGAAACGGAGCTACTGTTTTTCACTTAATCGTTAATCGTTTTATTTGCATATTTCTCGTCTTCGTCCAAGGAAGTCGGAGGTTTCGAGTTTGGAGTTTGGGGTTTCGGCGTTCGGAGGATCGGTAATGGGAGGTTCGCCCGAGAGAACGACCTTGACAATACGGTAGCATCCACGATTCACGCAACAGTATGCAAACGGTGAAAGATCGTTCTATTATTCGGACCCACAGGGGGTTTCACTAACTCAACGTTAAAATCTTTGTTATTAGCGTGCCATCTAAGTTTCATTTCATTTTAAATTATCTGTTATTACCGAGCTAAAACCTGTACCTACATCACCTCAAGAGGTTCCCATGGAATTTTCATGATTCACATTCTCCCCCCTTCCTTCTTTTTCGATCGTTACGGGAATTGGAAGGAAAATTACCTCCGGTCACCTCTTTTCGTTTCTTTCTTTCTTTTTCTTAGGGAAGAGTCGGAAGCGGACAAATCGGTGAACGGGAGTAACCCTCGGTTCGAAACCGCTATCGGGATTCCATCGGGGGGCGGGGATGAAAATCAGTGAGAACTATAAAATAAAGATTAAACTAAATATTATGGGAGATGAATGGGGCGTTACGAGATGAGGAGGTCGACAACATTGTCTTAACCATTCGGCCGCTCGTTCGACGTTACGATATGTATTCACACTTGCGTTAGCCTTATCGGTCTCCCCCCCCCCTCCTCCTCCTCCAAAAAAAAAAAAAAAAAAAAAATGATGAACGACCTTTTTAATTAAAGTTTTTTATTTTCAGGTGGTCGACTGGGCTCTTTTTCGCCTTGCATCGAACAAGTTCAAAAAACGTGTTGCGCTCTCCGAAACTCCGGTTTTCTCGAAATTCGCACGATCGAATGTCTTCAAAAAGAGTATCAGGTTCAAACGCGAACTTTCCCCGTTTTAGATTTGGACGAAGGATTCTCGGTAAGTCTTTTTTTTAAATTTAGACTAGTTTTTTCGATTTTTTAGCTTTACCATCCGCTAAACATGATCCACACGTTCGAGTAAACGATGCGATCACTTTTGATAGATTATGACATTGAAAGATTTGAAAATATAATCAAACGATCCATTTTGAAAGGGGGATGCGAGCCAGCTCGACCTCTTCGACGGCTACTGAAAACCGAGCATTAGGTTGATGATTTTAAACTTCGTTCGGAGTCCGCACCGATTGCTGACTGCATTAACGAGTTCAAAACAGTCCAAAATAATTGCTTAAAAAAGAGGTTTCACAGTGATCTGTATATCGCCCAAGTTTGTCCGAGACTGACTTTCTGTTTCTGATTTTTTCTTGGTCTCGGACGATCTATCCTTCTTATGGTCGTAACATTATAAAATGGAAAAAATTTCTGTTTAAATACCTTTTAAAAAAACCGAAAAAGAATCGAGGAAAAAGTTCCTCGTTTTTATGAAAAAGTATCTTAATTTTTTATTTCTTCAAAGAAATCATCGAGGTTAAAATCTGATATTCACCATCCATGTCATTTTTTTGTTTCTTGTATTTTTTTCGAAAAAAAGTCCCCCCCCCCCAAAAAAAAAAAAATACAGAAAATTTGAAGCCGGCCCCTTTTTTTGATCCTTTCGGATTGACGGACTAATAAAAATAAGGCCGAAAAAAATTTTAATGAAATGAAAACATTAATGCATTTATATCGAAAAGAACCGAAAAAAGTATCGAAAGAGTGCATGTGTCGTTCTATAAAAATAAATCCAAAAAAATAATGGGCCAAAAATGTTTTAAATGAATAAAGGCGATTAGTTTTGTCGGACTAACTTTTCTCTCGTTTCGTACATATGGATATGATGATGATGTTGATGATGGTCATTCAATTTTTCAGGAAATTTCGTTTTTCTTGAACCTTTTTAGCATTTTTTATCTATGTTTTAAAACTATTTTCCTTTGCATTTTGAACAGACACATGCCAAAAGGGGAAAGATGAAAGGCAGACGAAATTCCCCAAGTTGCGTCCTTAGACGAGGCCCTATGTCAAGAACGCAACTTTTTATCAAATAATCAAACAGACTAAAAAAGGAGTCAGAAAAAAATGTATCGATAGAAAAGGATAATTCTTTTCGATTCGAAGACCTAGTCCTGCGCCCATAATTCCATCATCATTTTTTAGCGTTGCCTCCACGACATGACTACGGATGAAAACCTCCAGCTATTTCGTGGCACGGCTAAATTAATAATGGACTAAAACCTCGATTGATGATCGTCCGCCAATCTTTTCTTTTCCGATGATGCACAAGCTCGACAGTTAAAATTCAGAGTGGCGATAATTGTTTGAAAGGTTTAAAAGTTTACTACTGAAGCTCACTTTACTCCTGAGGTTGCAGAAATAACCCTCGGCCCTAATTAAACGAAGCATTTCGAGTCGGCAAAGAAATTTTTTTTGTCGGTTTGGAATGAAATGTGTTGGCGCGTTTCGTTTAGAAAAGTCGTCGGAGGCCTCCCGGGCGGTGAGCGATCGCCTGGCAGGGCCCCTCGAAGGCCCTGTCACATGTCGACTCGTTTCCCATGTTCCAGAGACCGAAGACTCGTTAATAATGTCGTCGCCTATTTTTCACCTTGATAATCCAAATCGGATTTCTTCTTCTTTTTTTTAATTACTTAATTTTTTTGCGCCTCTTCTTTTAAAAACCAGGTATACAATTCGAAAAAATAATTTTGGGGGAAACGTTCAAAAATTTGTTGTCGAAGAAAAATTAAAGTTTTAATTAAATAAAAGATTTAAAACGGTCACGATTTTTCAATTAAGTATGAAAAATTGGTCTGTAAAAAAATGTCGAGTACTTGAAAAAGGTAAATTTGTCATTCGAAGCCCCACTCGCCTCGAAAAGGGCAGTGCCGTATCTTTTTCCTATCTTAAACTAACTAGAGGTTTTCCAAACGCCGGATAATAAAAATGTAAACAAAAGTAAATTTGATGTAAAAATATGATTTAGGGTTCTTAAAAAAAAACCTATTACATTTGGAACGTGCAATTTTGATAGGAAATTACTCTGAAATTACGAGTTTATGGTCCGGCGAGGTCGGATAGGTCGAATAATTGAATCGCGCATGCGTTATGAACCCCGTAAACCGTGCGGACTATGGGAACCGTCTCGACTTGGGAGTTAATTCCGACCTTACCGCTCCGTAGAATTAAAAACGGCTTTTTCGGAGTCTCCCCCCCAAAAAAAACAAGAGAAAAAATCGTGCCAAGCATCCGTATCGCTCCGATTCACGACGGCGGAAGTAACGCGGCTGCACGATCCACGTGATCCATCTAACACACAGAAATAAATCCTTATTTTATTCCATTTTTTTTTTCCGGGAATGAAATTGCTTGAAAATTACGATGACGGCCTAAATTAATTGTGGGAGGATTCGTAAAATCAGCACAAGAAATATAAACAGGAACTGGTTTGACGATGTGCTCGTTGATGACTGGATCGTAATTATCATTACTTGCCTTAATATAATATTCTTGTCAAATTTTTTATCATCATCACCATCATCATCATCTCCCTCACCTTCAGCTTCTTCCTCGTTTTTTACGTCTTATTCTGTGAATTTATCGGAGAAAAAAAATTTTTTTTCTTTAAGATTAGTTGCGAGTAGAAAAAGAGGCAAGGGAGATATCGGAGCCGAACAACGAGTTTTATGGGATTTATCTGATATGAAAAAGACTATTTACAGGAATAATTATTGCGCAGTGCCGTGACGCGCAGGCGCGCTGATCACATGTAGATTACTTGCCTTGCTATGCCCACCCATCAATTTGTTTAAAACCGAAGAGCAAAAAAAAAAAATAAGTTATTACGAAGATTGGTATCCGTGTGAAAATTGAAAGGTACGGGCAAACGGTTTTTAGGCAACATTATTTAACTTTATTTTTATAATATCGCGACTCATGATCGCTTTTAATATTATTACTCTCTGCTCGTTTTTTAAATTTGCCAATTAAAAGAGAGAAAAAATGAAATAAAAATAAAGGGAAGGACGCGTGAGGCGCTAGAAACATTGTTTACGAGAAAAGATATCGATTCGGTCGCGTTGCTCCGAACTAAAGTTTCCGGACGCTAAGAAAGATTTCCCCTTTGCCAAAGATGGTTTCGCTTGCCTCACAGCAAACAAAGTAATTTTCTAATCGGCAACGAAGATCATGTGAAAATTTTTAACAAACTTTAGTTTTATTTTAAGAAAGGTGCTTTAAATCCTCCTCCTTTTCTCTCTTCCCTTCCTCTCCTTAGGTTTTTTTCTCGCTATTTACCATGTTATGAGGCTAATAAAAAAAATTGTAAAAGTTAAAGTAAATTTATCGAAAAACAATATCTTTGTTTTATATTTTAACTGCGAGAGGAATAAAGTGCAATAAATCTCGAGTCAAATAGAGCGGAGATAAATAACGATCTCGGGTTAAGCTCGCGTGATTAATAGGAAATTTTTGGTTTATTTTAAAATTAATATCCTAGAAAAATCGGTGCCTTTTTTTCCCGGAGTAAACGGGAAAAAAAAAAAAAAAATGTGGAGTATGGAATATTATGGAGGAAGCCGTGGCCTCCGGGTTGGGGTCGTCCCCCGAAGGCAAAACCCGAACCGGTACGGAGCACCTTACGGCTATAATTTATAATCTTGACCCAAGGCTGAGCGTAATTACAGTGATGTGAATCGAACGTGGACGATAGCGATTTAACTTTTTTCGTTTGGCCGGTGTGAAATGATTATTTCATACTATTTTATGGTCCTTATTAAATTATACTTAATAAACAAAAATATTTCCATCCGAGATTCCGATCGAATTTTTACGTGAAAACAAGGCGGGGGAAGCTTTTATTTATTTATCTACATTTTTTTCTTTTTGAAGTGAAACTTCTTTCAAATCGTATCTAAAAAAAAATAGGTAAAATGTACGGAAACATGTTAACTTTCGAGGATTTTACATGAGATTTTTTTATTTACTTTCCGGGGCAAAACTCATAAAAATCGAAAAATGAGTTTTTTAAGCAGTTCCCGTAGGAATTTTGGGATTTCGACTGCAGCATTAGACAGGAAAATTTAACACTATTAGATAAGACCTACAGAGTCCCGGAATTCCTGCGGAAACTGCTTAAAATACTCATTTTTCGATTTTTATGAGATTTGCCCACGATTTTTTAAAAAGAAAATCGTATCTTTAAAAAAATAGGTAAAATGCACGAAAAAATGTTAACATTTTAAGGATTTTACATGGATTTTCAAAATTTATCTTGAAGTTTCACTTTACTTCTGATGCGAGTACGCTTAAGCGAGACTTACAATTAGTTTTTTTTTTTATGACGGCGTCCTATCCCCGATAGATCCAGATTATTTGGCAAAAGTAATGCGTTTCAATTAATGCGATAGTTTTATTGTGTGTAGGATCGAACCAAAAGAAAAAAAATTAATTTATAGAATAATGGTTATAGATATCCGAATGACTAATGATTATTTGAAGTAGAAAATGCCATTGAAGCAACGAAATGACTCCGGAACTTTTGTGTTCGAAAAAAGCGCTGCGGGAGGTCTTTTTTTGTTAAAAGAGTTCAGCCGATCCTTAAGATTTGTTTTTCTTTTTCGGCTCGATACTTAGGATCCTGTCAGAGAAAACTGCGATCGACTCTTTTTAACCGATAAGATCGTGTGACGGACGTAAAAACAAACGAAAAAATGGGGAAAAGGAGGCGAAAGAAGGGACGAGCGTATCGATAAATAATCAAAAAGAAATCAATGAGCACACGGACCATTATGTGGATTTTAATAGAGGGCTATCATGAAAATAATAAAGGGAGAGAACGTAGCATTAAACAATTTACAACAAGGGACTTGTTAGTCGAGTTGACGTTTATTTAGCGATACGTTGAAAATTACATATATTTGGTTGAATTTCTCCGATTTAATAACAGCAATTTCCTAGGCATTTTGTGATTGGATTCGATACGTTACAAACGGACTCGATCCACGGAAGAGAAAAAATCCGAGAAAGGAACTTACTTTATTGTCCTCTTCGTCCTCGGCCGCTTCTTTTTCGACTCTCCGATGAAAAAAAGTGCCCAATCTGTGCATCCCGAACGGAACCGACTTATCCAATAGGAAACGTTTCCAAAGCTCGACTGAATTTTTCGAAAGCCCTTCGTGAACGATCCCGTCCTTTTCCGTGAATCGAGGTCGCCTTTTCAAACGGGGAGAAAAAATAATCCTCTTCGATATATATATTTTTTACAAATCGAAACGTCAATCTTCACGACACTTTCGACGTCATTCCGAACCTATCGACTCTCTTTCTTTCGTGTTTATTTCCGGCCGCTCTTTTTCAAAAAATTTATAATCGCGTGTAAAAAAAAAATCGACGAGTAGAGATTCGTAAGTTTCATAAATAATCTTTTTTTTTTCCTCCTCTCGAGTAAGAATCGTTCCCAATTATTATCTAATATCTTGATATTTCGTCATATTTAAAACAGGTTTTATTAGTTTTAACTAGAATTGTAAAATGATTTCCCTCTCGGCACTTATGCGGGTGGAATCGCTTTTTTTTGTTCGCTTTTTTTAAAAACTCTCTTTTCAGACGGCGAGTTCCTGCCAAGGCGGAGAAGATAAAAAAGAAAAAAGTGGAAAAATAGTGGCTGGCATACCTCCCTTCACGATGCCGGGCCACACCGGATATCTCACTTTCGCGACGCTTCCGCCACTCCGAGCGAGGAAAACGAACTCCATCGAAGAATCCCCTCCTTAGAACTTTTCCGACCGAAATTAAGAAAATAAAATTAAGTTTTGTAACTCGTATTTATTATTTTAATTAAATTTTCATTCTTTTTTTGGCCTCGGAAGTTATGAATTCACAAGTCTCTTATAATGTTTAACTTGCACGGCCGAAATAAAGAAATATAAAAAGAAAATGATGATCTATATTCCTTCCTAATTACTGAAATCGGTGTTTAATTTATCATTTGAAAAAAAAAGAAACATTTTTTACGGCGCTAACGTTATGACTAGTTTTTTTTTAAACTTGATGCGCGACGAAAAAGGTTTAATTTTTATATTTCTTTACTGGACCTTTCACAAACATCAAATTTAGTCTTTATTTAGGTCCGCCGATATCCTAATTTGACTCGAAAGAGTGTTTGCCAATTCCGGAAAATCTCGGCGCCTAGAAATTCTTCATCGATAGGCCGTTTAAATCATTTTTCGTAATATTTTTCTTTTTTTTTTCCAAAAAAAAAGGAAAAAACATCTACGTCATTCTACTTTGTCGTCAATAAATAGTAAACTACATTTCTGAAAACAACACGAACGCAAGAGACGAAAATAAAAAAATAAATTTTCGTTTTCGAGCGGAAGCGTTCGATTATCGATTTAAAAAAAAAATCATGTCATCGATAATTATTGCACTAAAATATACAGCTGATAAAACCGGGTATAAAATTAAATTAACTTATTATTTAGTGATCACAGCTGGTGACTGACAATATGCCATACTTTTGCTCTCTGAGTGGGCTCAGAGCTCGTTGGTCCTTTCCCGCATGCTCTCTGCAAGCAAAAAAAAAAAAAAATTGATCAGGAAAATTTTTATGGAAAAGGGAGAAGACGCGGTCGTGCTCGTTTAGAAAACGGTTTAGAATCGGTTTATTAGTTTGGAATGTAAGACGGATTCGAGACGTATTGTTAAATCGTTGTCAGTTATAATTTCGCAGCCTGTTGAAAATTGAAAACGGTCCCGGTTAAATCGATAATCACAGCAATTTACATAAACAAATAACATGAGCAGGTGTTTGGGCGGCTGCCGGCACCGAGAAAACCGAAATCGTTTCAAAAGCCCGCAAAGGAATGTTAAAAGGGCGACGTTTTCCCGATAAAATTTCCTCGATCCTTCCGCTGAGGAACGAGGACGGCACCCGGAACGAAGGAAAAAGCGAGCGAGCGAGTTATAAAAATGTGTAACGGCTCGTAGCGTTAAGGACCGTGACGGTTGCGACCTGTCAGCTCTTAAAAATGACATTCACTTTAAGCTATTAAATTCCGTTTGGATAATGATGGATTGCCAGAAATATTTCACATCGTTTAGAATATAATTTTAAAAAGGATTTTTTTTCAGTTGATTTGTCGTGATTCTTGATTGATCTCGAAAACCAGCATGAAGCAGAAAAGTGGAGTTACTCGTGATCCCTCTATTTCCACACCGTTTTACTAAGCAATTTTCTAATTAATTAATCATTAATGCCAAATTAGTCTTGTTTTGCTTCTTTTTCCATTTTTTTTTAATTTTACAAAAAAATTTAATATGCACGAATTTCACCGACTTTTTAACCGGTCCTTCCGGCTCCGGCAAATCCGTTATGCTGATTTGGCTCGTTCGAGAACGGGCTAGCCCTTTTCACCGAAAAAAAAAATGAAGACGATCGCTTACCTTTTCTGTTGGAAGACTCCGAAGATTCGTGCTCCATCTTGAGAACGGGGGTAGTTTGAAGCATCCTCGGCGGCGGTGGAGGTTGAAGAGGAAACAGCCTGTGTTCGGAAGGCCAAACGGAAGAAGCCGTTTGTTCTTCGTCGGAGAGCGAAACGGCCCTCGCGTGCTGCAAACTGGGAACGTATTGCTCGGGAGCCCAATCGAAAGAAAAGGCGGAATGGGGCGGGTGGTGAGACGGGCCGCCGACCACCGAACCGGACGGAGTGCCCGTAGGGGTCGGAGGAGTCGTCGTGACGTAAGGGCTGAGATCTTGGTGGACGATGTCGGGAACTTTTTGAACCGTCGTGTCGCTCCAGGGAGGGCTCGGATTCCACTGTTCCATAAATTCAGCGGGATCCGTCATGCCGGCTTTGACGAGGATTCTGGGTCGAGCGAAAGAATGGAGCGGAACGGGAGTTGCGGCCAACATCAAGGCTCCCCCTCCGTCGGCGTATATACCCCCGCCGCCTCCTCCTCCTCCCCGGTCTAGATCCGCCATCGTCTCCGAATCGGGCGAGACCCTAGGAGACCCTTCTCTTTTGATGCTTTCCAACTTGACGGATTTTCTTTTGTGAGAGGTCTGGGAAGCGGCGTGCTGCATCGAAGGAGGAGATCCGTCTTCTTCGTTGTTTCCTCGGTTCCTTTCCCGTTCCCTTCGATACCTTTCCGCGATTCCTCTCCGTTCCGCTATTTCCGAATGAGAATGTACGGAATAATCGACTGGGGCCGGCTCCGGATCGATCCTTCGATCGTAACCGAAATCGGAATCGTGCGGAACGAGGTAACCGGGACTTGAGGCGTGATTTTCGTCGGGGCTGAGATGCATCTGATGATGCGTCGGAGCGGATCCGTTGTGACCGTGAAGATGTTGAACGGACGGAGAAATCTGGTGCTGAAGGTAAGCGTGGTGAGGAGCGTCCAAATGCTGGTGACCGACGTGGTGGGAATAGGGAGACATCGCCTGAGGATGCTGGGCGTGAGGATGGTAAAAGGCCGCCGCCGCCGCCATCCTCGACGCCGCGGCGGCTTCGTAAGCGAGACCGTACTGAAGTTTGCTTTGTACCATGTAATAATGATATAACCAACTGTTGGTAAGCATGACTGCTGCCTCTCGATCGCTAAAAAACAAAAAGGAAAAGAAACCATTTTTCACAGATGAAGGAAAATAAACCTTCGACGTCGAGGTCGAAAAATCGTTCTCGTTATAAAAATAACGATGAATCACGGATCGGAGTCGAAAAAATTCCGAGAATTTTAGAAAGACGAAATAAAAAAATCCATTAGTTAAATAAGATCCGAAGACGTGCACTTAAGAATAATTTCGTTTTTACAGGCTTCTTGCGCTTGCAAGGATTTACCATTCCGTTAATAATATTCTTTACCTTAAAACTTGATTCGTACAAACTATGACTGGTTGCTGACTGTTTTCCATGTTGTCCTTGACTTGAAGAACGCAGTGCACCCACAACCAATCCCCGGATCTCTTTTGCAACCTCAACAAAAGTATGCATGACCTGTCTTGCTCGGATTGGGTAACTGAACAACAGAGAAAAGAAAAATATTTCAACCTCGTGAAAGCCTTTTCCGGTCGGATTTTTCTCTCGCAAAGCTACTCACTTAATCTGTGTTTACTTTGAGCTTCCCGCATGCATTCCCAATGTAAAAATTGATACCAGGATGCGCCTTGCAGTTCCGGCCTGGGAAATCCTAAGTGAAATTCACCGCTGGAAAAAAAATAAAGAAAATTTCGTGGAAACGAGTAAAAAAAAAAAGGAGGTTGCTTCGTACGTTTAATATTCCGACGAGCACTCGATTCTTTCGAATCGCCGAAAAGTTTCGGAGTTTGATTTTAAAGAAAACAAAAGGACACGTGCCGAAAATTAAAGGGCATTTACGTCGTGGCATCATATTATTTTCTTATCACATAAACGAAAATGTGAAACGTAAAAACCGGGAACGAGGGGAAACGTTCGAGAGAAACAATGCGATTGTTTTATTTAAAAAGAAAGAAGAAAAAAAAAGAAGGAAAAAAAAAAAAAACAAACGCGGGGCAAGTTGCCATGTTTTCTTATCACGTACGGCGATAATCCTTACTAATGTGTAAATCGACGAAACCTGGCCGCATCGAGATTCCTGAAATTTATTAATTAGGAAAGGGTCAATATTTTTCATCGCGATTCGAATCAATCTAAGTAATGTCGTCCGAAAGAAACGATTCGAAAGGTAAAGAAAAATTTATGCAATGCACCTATTAATTTTTCCCTTTTCAATACGGGCAAACTATTATTAACTGGATCTAATATTAAAACCGCCGACCGATCTGCGAGTAGGAGAAAACTCCTCGAGCCACTTTTTAGCATAACATTTTAATAAAAAGTCTAAATACACCCACGACCGGATTATATTTCCATATCGATTTGCCGACGTTCGATTTCTACCACCAAAGTTCAAAATAAAAGATTAAAAATTAGATAGTGGTGTTGAACGGGCTAAAAACCATGTCGATTCTGTCGCATACGATTTTCAAGGCCCCTCGTCCTAACTACCGTTATCTTCACATAACAAAACCTATTCATACCTTTAAATTTATTACATTTTTATTCAATATTTATAATTGTGTCTCGAGAATACTAAATACTTTGATCCGGCGTTTCGTTTAATTTTAAAAGATTCTCCACAGAAAATCCTTTTTTTCAACTGTTGACCCGTTGGAAAAAACCTCGCCAATCGTATGGAAAAAAGGGATGAGAAAAGATAATCTTATTTTTTTTTGTACTGCACAAAAAAAAAATAAAATAAAATAAAATAAAATGGAACGCCAGAAGATAATCGTCGTAAGGACCCACGAATCGGAGTGATTTATTGCAAAAAGGCGAGACCTTTTGACCCTTGTTCACCGGACCTAATCGTAAGTAGAGCAGCATCCTCCGTAGGTAGGAGGTCCCTCTTCCATTAAGCTCCAAAATCTCACGACAAATCATTTTTTTTTTTTTTTTTTTTTTTTTTGGATCTTATTAAAGCTCTTTGCGTTTCCCAGAAATCGGATTCCCTTTAGTTTTTTTTGAGTTATGTACCTCGTTTCCTCTCGCAATAAATCTCTTCCTTTTATTATTTTTAGTTTTTATTAATTTCAACTATGTTTATCGCGTTTTAAGAGTTTTGACTCGACTAATCCCCGAATCGATTTACTAAAAAGGGATTAACGAACTTGTTCGGTCCAATTTTCGACGACGATAAGTGTCATGCGATATCAATACGAAAACACGGTTTACTCGTTAACCGACCGCTACTTTGCATTTTAAAAACTCGAGTTTAACAACGCTTATCTCGATCGGACACGGTCGACGATCTTTCTTTCTTTTTTTTCGTTTTTTCTCGAAAAAAAGGGAACTTTCTCCAGGTTCGGCTTACTCACTTTTTATCTATGTGTATGAATTTCATGTCCATGGAATGGATGGAAGTGAAAACGTTGGTGGCACCTTGTACTACGCATTCTCTGGTTTCCGGCATCGCTACCGGAGTGCACGTGGCTAGGAACACGGGTTCGTTCCTGCTACAAAGCGGCAAGAACGAAAGGTAATGACCTTGGACGAGAACCACCTAAAAAAAAAGATTTTTAAAAAAAATTCCGGAGAGGGAATTTCCGGAGCCGTTTCCGTTTGCTTCGTCGTATTTCCATAAAAGCGATATCGCGAGTTTAAAAATAAATCGTTTCGGATTAAAACCGAAATTTTTAATGTAGGCTCCAGTCTTCATCGTGAAAGGAACATTACGTGAGACATTGAATTCTACTTGGACGTAAAATCTATATAAAGTTTAATCAATTTTCCGTTATTTTAAGAGGGCTTATAATCAAACAAGATATATTTTAACAATTATTTCTTTTTTTTTTTTAGGAACAAGGGCCACGATTTTAAACAGCAATTTCCAGGTGGCCAAATCGACTTATAAAAAATTTACCTTTTGGTCCCCGAATCTCATCTGCCTTCGGGCGTTTCTGGAAACGTTCATCCGGCACAAAAACATTCGATCGTCATCTGACGGTGACGTCGAATTCCTAACGAGTTCAGTTTGAATGGCTTGATGATCTTGCTTATCGATAATGTCGTAAACGCTGTCTCCGTGAATCAAAAGGTCTTCCTGCAAACACCAAAAAAAATTTCACATTACGTCCCTATAAAATTGTCAAAATTCTAATTTTAATTTGCTAAAAATCCTAATGAACTAAGTCTCTATGCCGAAAGGAATACCAAAATTTTTAAGGCAAATAATCTCTCAATACTTTAAAGCTTTGTTCGAAAATATTTTGGCTAGTTTTAGCTCGGGAAATTCACAATTCAATGTTTCGACATTGATTCTAAAGTAATGAAGTTGCGGCTTTTTTTTTTGGTGGAAGCGAAACTAGACTTTCCTGATATGTCGAAAACTCGGCCAAATATTTACAGTCTATAAATTGCGCTGGATTCCTTGCATCAAAATACATCTGTTAAGATGCAGTTTTAAGCTCTAGAGCGTAGGAAAAAAATTTTTTGTTCGAAATTGTTCAATATTAAAAATCCGTTTTTTCTAAATATCTTTTTTAAAACGAAAAACTGAGTGTTCTACCTAGTCTTAATCGATTCCTCAGATTAAAATACATCTCCCAGTATATAATTCATCCATATTTTGCCCCGATTTAAGCCAAAAAATTCATATACCGAAATTGAAATATCGATTTTCAAACATCGAAAAAATGCCCATTTTTTTCGTTAGAGCGAAACCTAAAAATGCAAATATCTCGAGAACGCGGCCGAATTTTTTAATTCTGTAAATTCCAGCTGATTTCTTGCATCGAAATACGTCTGGTATGATACAGTTTGAAGCTCTGGAGCGTGGGGAAAAAAAGATTTGAGTAAAAATCCATTTTCGATAAAGTTGGATTCTAAAAATCCGTTTTTTCCAAATATCTTTTTAAAAACGAAAAACTGAGTGTTCTACCTAGTCTCAATCGATTCCTCAGATTAAAATACATCTCCCAGTATATAATTCATCGATATTTTGGCCCGTTTCAAGCTAAAAAATTCATATATCGAAATTGAAATATCGATTTTCAAACATCGAAAAAACGCCCATTTTTTTCGTTAGAGCGAAACTGAAAAATGCAAATATCTCGAGAACGCGGCCGAATTTTTTAATTCGGTAAATTCCAGCTGGTTCCTTGCATCGAAATACGTCTGCTGAGCTAAAGTTTGAAGCTCTGGAGCGTGGGGAAAAAAAGATTTGAGTAAAAATCCATTTTCGATAAAGTTGGATTCTAAAAATCCGTTTTTTCCACCAATCTTTTTAAAAACGAAAAACTGAGTGTTCTACCTAGTCTCAATCGATTCCTCAGATTAAAATACATCTCCCAGTATATAATTCGTCCATATTTTGCCCCGATTTAAGCCAAAAAATTCATATATCGAAATTGAAATATCGATTTTCAAACATCGAAAAAATGCCCATTTTTTTCGTTAGAGCGAAACCTAAAAATGCAAATATCTCGAGAACGCGGCCGAATTTTTTAATTCTGTAAATTCCAGCTGATTCCTTGCATCGAAATACGTCTGGTATGATACAGTTTGAAGCTCTGGAGCGTGGGAAAAAAAAGATTTGAGTAAAAATCCATTTTCGATAAAGTTGGATTCCAAAAATCCGTTTTTTCCAAATATCTTTTTAAAAACGAAAAACTGAGTGTTCTACCTAGTCTCAATCGATTCCTCAGATTAAAATACATCTCCCAGTATATAATTCGTCCATATTTTGCCCCGATTTAAGCCAAAAAATTCATATATCGAAATTGAAATATCGATTTTCAAACATCGAAAAAAGGTCAATTTTTGTCGTTTAACGGAAACTGAAAAATGCAAATATCTTGAGAACGCGGCCGAATTTTTTTATTCTGTGAATTGCTACGGAATCCAGGGATTAATTCAGGTATGCCTAAACCTGGATTCCGCCCTAATGTGGTTGGGAAAATTAAATTTCAGATAATTGAGATGTCTAAGCTAGATCGATTTCAAAATGTAGTTTTCCCGTGACATCTCTTTCAAATCGAACAAACAAGCGTTCTGTCCGGTGGCACTTGATTCTTGAGATTGAAATACATTTCTCAGCATATACAGTATATTGCTATTGGTTAGCTCGTTCTTAAAAGAAAAATCCGGGATTCAATAATTTAATATCGATTCATATAAACACTGGAAAAAGTTTTAGTTAGAGCAAAGCCTTCATTTACTGACATCTTCAGAACGCAGAGAAATATTTTAATTCTGTCGATTTTACCGGAATCCTAGCTTCAACAGACGAATGTGAAGATGTAGGTTGAGCATTCAAAAGGGTGGTAATTTTGTTTTTTCAAATATATCATCTATTTCGAAATAAAATCATAGAGCTACTACAAAGTCCAACTGGCAGGAGCCATTACTTATGACACCCAAAAAAAAAACTTATCTTTACATATTTAAATAATTAAAGGTAATAAAGACATGCAGTGAAAGGTTCTAAAAAGATTTTTTTTAAAATAGAAAAGTTCAGTAAATGTAGGATGGAAAAGAATAAGAAAAGCGGTAAAATAAAATCAGGCGAAAGAGGTGTTAAAAAATTAACGTGGGTTCGTTCGGCGAGAAGGCCTGATAAGCCGTAATCCGGACGGATTTTCGTTAATGTGCGACAAGCATAACCACTTAGGTCCTTGCAGACTTAATTTCTTTTGCCAAATTTTTAAACGGTGTTATTTATAAAAGCTTAGCACGACTTTATCGCTCCCTCCATTTTCTCGTTTGAAAAGAAGATAAATTTAAACAAGGAGAATTTTAAAAGAAAAATTGTTTCGTTTTAAAATCTGGAGCTAGATAGCCGAAAATAAATAGATACGGATCACAAGGATTTAAAGGAGTTCGTAATTAAATTAAAACAACACGGGTTTCATTAACGATCGGAAGTCGTCGGTCGAGAGGTCCTCCAACCGAGTCTGTGAAAATTCCACCTCATAATAGATAATGTAAATAATAGAGCTTGATTTGATGTTTAAAAAGTAAACATACCCAAAGAACGGGATCCATCTCGACCGTGGAACGAACAAGAAAGAAAGGGGGAAAAAAGGAGAAGAAAAAAAAAAGAAAAGAGGGACCGAGGGGGAGTAAGAATTCGATCTATGGGATCGATTCACGATCGAATCGCGAAAGAAAGGTAATAATCACAACCGCAATTGATAATAATAGTC
Source organism: Liposcelis brunnea (assembly GCA_023512825.1). Lineage (NCBI taxonomy): Eukaryota > Metazoa > Arthropoda > Insecta > Psocodea > Liposcelididae > Liposcelis > Liposcelis brunnea. Next base: position 128,509 of record CM042069.1, read on the forward strand.
TCTATCATTTCGCTGCAATTTACTCGAGATCGAACGCAGTCATTATTGTTTACGGTAACATACCTGAAATTAATGCAAATCAATTTAACCTGATTCCATTTTATTTCTCACGGTTCCCGCCATATGCAAATATCATAAAAATTCTCCCAGATTCCCACGATTTTTCCAAAGGGAGTGGTAACGCCCACGGGAGACCGGAAAATCTCCGATCGGAAAAAAGGAAAACGAAAATAAAAAAAAAGAAAAATATCGGCGGTCACGCGCATTACACACGGGGCAAGACCGGTCGGCAGTCACCGTCTGATTAGTGAGAGCTTTAAAAGGGGGCGTGGTCTCGCTAATAACTAAACCCGCATCGATGATTTCTTATCAAATTTTCATTATTTAACTTTTTGATTGACACGTTAAGTGCGCGTTCTTAATTTCTTTCTTTCCAAATTTTTTTGTGTCCGTCGAGAACACGCCCTCCATTTTCTCGCGGAAAAAAAAAGATAGAAAAAGAGAAGAAAATGTCGACCGGGAAATCGTGAATCTTTTTGGCAGGTCTTTGCTCTAATATGACTATAATTAAAGTGTTTGCCGCGAAATTCGATTCGAAAAGAAAAGGAAAAGAGAAGGACCACCGTGGATCGTGCGATGGAAAAAAGGGCAAAAGGCGAGAAGAAGAACATGATTCCGGCTACTTTCCGGCCAGACGCGTCCGAAGAATCGGAGGCCACCAGCGGACTCCGCCTTACTGTTGGTGGTGGTCCTACGCCCCTTTATTTTTGACGACTTGCTGACGTGTTAATCACAGGTGGAATCTCTAATTCTCACGGAGCCTTCCAGCTTCGTTTTTCCCTTCTTCCTCCTCCTTTCCTCCGGTTCTTCATCCTTCCCGTCTCTTTTTCACGAGCAGCAAAAAAAAAAAAAAAAAAAAAAAAGAAAAAAGGAAAACGATACGGTTCGAGATGGATTTTAAGATAAGAAAAATAGTAAGAGCTAACCGTGTACGAGAAGTTATGAGGACGAAGACGAGAAGACGGAGGGTGATGAGAAGATATCCAGAGGTCTCCAAAGGCCAAACTCGGAGCGATCGCCCGTTTCCCAGACTCATTCGTATTCTTCTGGCATTTCTTTTTCTTCTTTCCCAAAACGGATTCTTATCGAACCGCTTCAAATTTTCTTACATTCGGCGAAAAAGGAAAATTCACTTGTTCGCTTTTGTTTCGGATCTTTTTCCAAACGGAAAAAGGAGGAGGTCTTCGTCCCAGACGAAAAAGGTCGATCTCGGATTCAACTCGGACGACATAAACGGATTATTAAAGAAATATATGGAGCAATCACACTCCCGTTTTATCGGGGTCCTCTACGTGTCTTGTCTCCCGTCCTTTTATTTTAATTTATGGCCGTGTTTACGAGGGAAAAAGAAAAGGTTTGTAAAAAGAAAAGGAACATACGGGTTCGCGTTATTTACATTTATTTATGATGGAGAATTACTATCAAGGCGAATGACTAGACACATTTAGACGTTAAATTCGATTAAGGGAATCGAAACGAAAGAAGAATTCGGTTCGGACAAATGGTACCTCCCACCATTTCGATACCATTTAAAACGGATCGATAATAACCTTCCGAGGGAAAAGTGGAAAAATTTTTTTTTCTTCTATCGAGGTATCGAAGAACGAGGCCCCTTTCCTGTTCTCACGTTTAAAACTCGGACGCATTTGCATATCGGACTCGACCGATCCGTTTTACAGTTAAAATTAAATATGAAAGGAAAAAAAAAATCTGCACGGGCTTTTAAGGGTTTTTCTATCTCTCGTCTAAACAAAATAAAATAAATAAATAAACGAGAAAAAAAATGAAAATGGTAATATTGTAATATTTAATTTGATGAAGTTCCACTACTGCCCACCAGGGGGCTAGTAACCGTCAACGTCACCTATGACAGGTGAAAATTACCAACAAGCTTTTGAAAGGGAGATTAAACATTCATCAGAATAAGAATATAATAAAATTATTTACGATCCATTTAATTTCCTATCCGAGTACCTAACCTAGCTTTTATTTAATTGTTTGCTTTCCAAAGGCTTCGTCCGTAATTATTTTAAGCCAGCTTTTTGCCCTTTCTGCCGATAACCGATTTTAAACCTCATCGAATAGAAGCTCTTTTAAACGAACCGAGATAATAAAAAAACCATTGTCTCCGTTTTAATGGAGCATTAATTCTTACCATGGAATGTCCCAAATATTCTGCAGCGTTATCGGATATGTAGAGCAATTTCCCGTTCTGAGTCATCATCATGAGAAACCCGTTCAAAGCCTGAAACGAAAATAGAAAAATATGAGGAAAGGCTCTTTTGTTTCTAAATCGACATTTTTTGGTGATTCGAGTACAAAATAATGATCATGAGGATAATTTAATGTGTTCCTCGGTCATTAAAGAGGCACTAGGAGACGAAGGAATCACTTTTTGAAATGGAAACGTCGCCGTAATTATACAATCTATACCTACGTGCCTTACGATGTTTGTTCAGGTATGCTATGGGAACTCTTCGTCCTCCGTATTGTCTCGTCCAAGAGAAATCACCGTCATTAAACATTTTCATCGTCCGAACCTTTTTTTTTTCTTTCTTCTTTTTCGTCGGGGAAATTTGTTGGAAAAAAGGTGGAATCGCGGGACGCGGTCGTAAAAACCGAGGGCGTTTCGACTTATTAAAATTCGAACGTTTAAAAAATTCTCGACTTTTTCTTTTTCTTATTCTTAGGCAATTGTTTTAAGCATCCTATTGTTTTTTAATAACTCATTACAATATCGAGTCTTTAAACCGTCGAGTCGAATCCGCCGAGGATTTTAATGAGATTCGAAAGAAGCTTCCCAATTCGGTCCACCCATAACTAATTATTTTTTATTTTTCGCTTCGAGAAATCTTCTTTTCCTCTTTCGACCTTTCTCGAATCGGACGGGAAAAGAAGCGCCGTTCCTCCTCGTTAATCGTTATATAGTTAAAGTGAGCACATGAAAGGCTCTTATACAAACAAATTCGTTCCAATTTTCGAAATCGACCGACCGGAACCGAATAAAATAATTCACTCGTTTTATTATTTTTTTCCCGCATCACGTTTTAGACCGAGTTCCGAAATTTTTGGGCTCGAAGGCTTTTCTCGTAAACTTGTCCGGTCGGAATCCGTGGAAAACTCCTCCGTGTGTGTTCCGACTCAGTTTTTTTCCCCGATCGTGCCTGCTGTACGTATTAACTAGATAATTTACGGCGTTTCTAATCGATCGAACCACGACGAATAACTTAATTCGACCATTTCGCATTGATTCTTCCTTTATTTTTATTTTTATTTTTATATTTGAGTAAATTAACCGATTCCCGATAAAACGAATTAATTTGTATGATGTTGGATTTAGCGCGTCCTCGAATAAAAAAATTACTTTAGAAAATAAAAAGAGAAAGGTTGATGGCGATATCTCCTAAGTATTTTGTTGGATTTTCGGGATTTCGGGAGCGAAGTTATTCTGGAAAAGGATCGCGTTTTCCTAACGAGATTAAACAAATAATCGAAATGATATGCATTTATTCACGGTTGTATAACGGTTTTCGATTGTATCTTATTCGAGAAGGACTCGGATTTGTTCGCCCGGAACGGCCCAAATGATACATGCGAGAATTTTCAAAGAATTGCCGTGCCGATAAAAACCGAAACATCTTTCTTTTATCTTGATTCCGGCTCCTGCTTCGTTTCGATAACCATCTACAGCTACAGTTTTTTTTTTTCTTTTTTTTAAATATAAACAATAAAAAAAGAATCGTACGTTTAACGTTTTTATTTCGGAGACACGTGACGAGGATGCTTATCCCGAAAGTTTTTCGGAAAAAAATTTATTTTTTAACCAGAAACGAATATCCGCCTAGTTCCCGAGTGAAAAAATGAAGTTGAAAAAATACCGAGTATGTGTACATAAAATATACCAAATTCAAGTCTCTCTCTCTCTCAAAAAAAAAAAAAAAAAAAAAAAAAGCTGGAAATAAATAGTTATTTAATTGACCGTCTGATATAACGCAATTATTTGTAAATGCAGGTTAAGACTAACATTTAAACGATTCGAACAGTGATTATCAGTGATTATGTTTTTATACGTACGGTAATCGTCGACCATATGGGTTTACTTTCAGGTACGTTCAAACAGTGCAGGAATAAGGCTCCGGGCCGAGCGTCCCTTCCACGCATTCGCGAATCCGCAAATAGGACTTTTCCAGGAACGAGACGCTTTATCCGCGGACGTCTCTTTTTTGAAAATCCAGAGCACGAGGAGAATAATTTTAAATATTTTAAACGGACGATGCCCAAGTTTTACATTGTTATTTGGAAAAAGGGAGCCAGATCTAGATGCGGCTCTGATTCGTGGGCGGATCGAAACGTGGATCTAATTCTTTATATGAGGGTGCTGTATGATATCGAAATAACTCTATGATTAGAAATTTTTAAATAATAATTCGTTGCTATGGTGATTATAAAATACCCCGGCCATTTATTTAATCATTGTATATATGTGTAGAGAAAACGATTTGTGGAACGTTAGTTCCGGTAAAGTAATGGAGACGTGGCAGTTCCCAAAACCAAAACTCCAAGTTTCCACTAATAATCGAATTAGCATCGAGCTCTCGGGAAAAATAAATAATAATAAATCACCCGGTCCGATCGGACCAAGAAAAAAAAGCAGAAAGAAAACAAAAGGAAAGAGTCATCTCGATATTACAAGTCATAATTTTTATTAAACAAAAGTAAATGCATTAAAAATTAGACGCAATAAATCTCCGGAGAAAATGACATGTAATAATAATTATAACACGGAATGACGGGCTCGCGCATCGGTTAGTATAATCTCGTGATTAATTATTTCACTTTTGCTTCCTCTCCTTTTCCCTCCACAGTCCTCGGAATCCGAAAAGGAAAATTTTCCCATCCTCTTTCCTTTTAATCGAAAGAGAAGCCGGAACGTTTCAAAAAATGATGCGGAAAAGTAAATCCATAAATTAGGGATAGTCTCGAAAATTAAAATCATAAATCAGATATAAAAAACGGAATCTGCCAATGGTAGAGTCGATAATCGAGGATTAAATTGAGTTATCTTAGGCAATGATTTAAGATGGACCAAAAACTCCGTCAAAATATTTCCCATTTCGATCCGGCTTTGCTTCTTCCATCTCCGTGCATTTTCGGATAGCCTTTTTCCGAACGGAGCTTTTCGTTGCCTTTTCCTCGTTTCCTTTTTTTCATTCTTTCGACCGATAAACTCGATCGTTATTCGGCGAAAATGAAAAGGCGTCGTCCTTGTCGTGGTTTTCGAGGACGGTCCGAAATCGTGACCGAGCCGAAATAGAGGATCTGGACGAGCGTTTCGGACCACACATAACAGTATCATATATCTTAAAAATATGATTTATCGATGTACTAACAGCAGTTTATAAGGATATCGAGATGAGAACCGAATCGATTGTTTTAGCAGGTGGGGGCGCGGCCTGACATCACAATTAGCGACAAAACATTCTTCCCGGATTTCTCCCGGGTCCCGAATAAAATTTATGCACCTTAAAATCCTTTGTCCTACACCACCAACATTCCCACTAATTATAATTAAAATTAAACCAAAACTCACTTGTCACTTCCTTCTAAGCACGTTTCTTTTTACTGCATAAAACCGATCTAATCGATTTTTGGCAAAAAAATTTGGTATTTGGTTTTGGCTTGTTTTAAAGGGGCTTTTGAAAAATTATAGATTTTAATATCGACTGAAAAAACTTTAAAGGGGTAGGGAGGGTCGGGTCGTCTTTCATTAAAGCGAAATCAATTTTTACAAATGTCTGAAAAAGAGGCACAATGTTTTGATCCTAAATTCGAGCACCAACCAATACAAATATAAGTAAATATTTTGATAGTTTCTTTTATAAAAATAGAGAAGACTTGTTTACGTAATAAAATAGTTGAAGAGAACGAATCGGGAAGCGATATGGGGAGTTGAAAACCGTAGGTCCAGGGCACCGGGAAGAGAAAATTTTGAAAAGGTCGTCCTGGAAATAAACAAATCGATAACGGTTAAAAATGAGAAATACGACTCAATTAAAGGTCCCCCACACGTAAAAACCAGCAGACGAGGCACCTACACTACCCCCTGCAGCCGCCGAGATTTTCACTCGTTCCCCACTGAGTTTCGCCATTAAAATTTATTCCTTCCACTTTTCTTTTATTTTTTCCATTTCCTCCACATTTTTATTTAAGCTTCCGGCGACGTCCGATAAATGATCGCTTTTTAATTCCGATCTTTTTTCTTAAAAAAAAAAAAAAAAGAAAGAAAGAAATCCGAGACCACATGGACGGACGAAACCCTTCGAAAAGTAAAAAAAAGTCAAAGATCGCACGCACATCTCCCAGAACAAATATAATTGGATCCTATTAATTAACCGAAGAGGAGAAATCGGACGCGAGGAAAGAAGCTAAAGATAAGCGTAAAGATCTGGACCCGATACGATTTATTTATTTTTTCCAGAAAAGAAAATGAGATGTGGATATCTTTGTGGCGTGCTAATTAATGCTCGGTACTATTTTGTTACGGACGAGTGAATCCGTCTTTTTTTTTTTAAATTGCGCTTTAATCGGGCAAAAAAAAGACGTGGAGCCTGGAAGAAGGGAAAAAGAACCAGCGGAAAGTGCAAAGAATAAAATACAGATTTACCGGAGGAAGGATCGAGTATCGAATTAAATTTCGGAACCGATCGCGTTATGAATTACAGATAAAACGTGTCGAGGAGCACGTCATTCCCACGGCTAACTCTTTGTGCTCCGACTCCGGCAATTTATTAGGCGCTGTACCCACTAAACCTCATTAAGATCTATTTAACATACTTAAATAATTAATCAAACCGCAAAAAAAAAAAAAAAAAAAAAAAATATAACTTTCATCGTTTTTTACGTCCAAAGTTTCTATCCGGGGAAAAAAAAAACTTTTTCGGAAGAATCGGAGAAACCCCGAAAAGGAAAAGGGTAATAAATATTGCTCGTTATATTTATTTTAGTCGTAAACGTGTTAGCGATTTGTCCGATACGTTATTACACCTAAGGTAATCAGGTTTCGATGCATTATATATTTCTATTTATCTAAAATCTTCTCTCTCTCTTTTCTTTTAACTGGCGAGCTCGTTAGAATTAGAATTACTTCTTTGTCGCAATTTTCTCCCACAGTATATTAAAAGACTTTATTATGTTCGTGCCTCGACGCGCGATCCGAAGAAATCGATAACGATCGGATCGGGGAAGAACGAGATGTAAAAATTTTCACTTCTTTTTTCGGCCGGGGAAAATATTTGGAAGCCCTGACGGTAACTCGTGGAAATAAATCACATATTAATGGTCCCTCCTGTATAAAAATCAGAGAATGATTTCACAGTTATGATCCCGGGCAACACCTGAGCATTCCCATTTGTAAAAGACAAAAATCCTTTCCGTTTCTCCTTTGAAAAGCTTACGGCTCTCTTAATTTAATTTCGATTCTACAAAATTTCTTTTTATTCCGTCGGGATCTTTCAAAAACTATCGCGCGGCCTCACAATTAACGAAACCTTAGTTTGTCTCTTCATTTTTTTTAAAGGAACGGGCTTTTCGTCGGAAGGAAACCGCGGTCGAACGAGGAGGAACCGAGAGGGTTTTTCGGAGAATCGGCGCGAAAGAAGCCTTCGGAAAGGATTTCCGAATAAATGACGGGTAAAAATTTTTGACGATACCTCAAGTATTCAATGGACTACTGATGATGTTTTAATTTCATTTTGATTTCTTCACCTGAAAAGAGTAATAGCTGGGATAAAAAAGAGAAAAAATTTACATCTTATTTATTGTAAAATCTGAATTTAATTTTGGTTTCTTAGAATTCCACTGAATTACATATAAAGTTGCTGTCATTTTTTAAATTCTATCTTGTAGCCCAGATTAAAATATTTACTTTTTATGTTCTCGGATGTGATAATCAGGGCTTATGTGATTATACACTAAGCAGTTATTAAACGACCTTGAATGCCCACTTTTTTTTTTTTTTTTTTAGGGATGTCACCCGCGATTCCCGTCTTTTCGAGCGTGTCGAGTTTTCATTTTCGAGTATTGTCGTCGGCCCTCGTCTCCTCGTTTATTTTAAACGGACGTCCAAATCTAACGAGCTGTTACCGTGTCGTATCCGACATTCCATTTACGATTTACATAACCGAAGCACCTCGTATCGTTCTTTTAAATGTCAAAACACAGTCATTAACCCGACGCGTATGCCACGAGTTGATTTTTTTTTCCTTTTCTTTTTTTTTAAAAAAAATAAAGTCCGAGCTTCTCGGAGCGAAGGAGATCGCACCCTTGTTGGGTCGATTAATTCGGTCCTTATCTTCACATTCGGAGACGACTAAGTAGTTGAAATATTTTATGGTTCCTTTTAGCTCGGAGACATTAACGTTTTTATCTGGAATGGCTCCGCATTCTTTTTAAAATTTTTCGCGGAAAAATAGGATCGAAAAAGAAACTCGGCCGGAGCCCCGTGAGAAATGGATCCCGAATCCGTGTCGATCGTCTTCGTATGTGGAATCGGCGGAAACGAGATGAAACGTGAGGCACGAGCGAAAACGAGGCGCACGCACACCCATTATAAAATAACGTTAAATTTGCCGTCTCGCGTAAAAAAAAAAAAAAAAAAACCGATCGAGTGCTTGATATTTTCGACGAGGGACAAAAAGGCTGATAAATGAAAAAAAAAATTGGGATAGAAGCGAACGAGATATTATAATTACAAAGGTGTTCTGTTCTCATCGGTGGAGGATCTAATTTCACAAAACCGAGGACACACCTCTTTATTTGGAGCTCTCCGTTTGACCTTTGCTTCGATTTCGAAACCTTTAAGTAAGGAGGTTCCGTATTCCCTTCTACCATATAATTTCTTAAATTAATCTTTCCTAGATCCCTTATTAATTTTCGAGTGAAAGGTTTCAAACTTATTTTCAGGTAACGTTTTTTTTTTCATTATTATTCGTCATTAGCATGGGAACGAAGCGAAACTCGCGAGGGAGGGAAAAAAAGTTTCTTTGTTTCGGGTTGGGAACGAAGAGATGCGGTCGCGGTAGCAGTCGACAGAATAAAACCAATAAAACGATGGAGGTTAAAAGCACGGTATTAGACTTGATAATGAGCGTGCTTGACCTCGGGTCGAATACACAAACTTCTCCTCCATTATAAAACTGTCACTTATCAAATACGTACCACAGATTTAAATTATTTCCGAGACGGATGGTGCACCTTTTGTTTTTAGCCTTTTTTTTTTATTCCATCGTTTAATCTCGAGAGAAACGAAAAATTAATAAAGACCCGAGGAAAAACTCACCTTGGAAAATCCGATGTTCGGAGTAGGAACGTGGTGATGTCCGGACTCGTGCCTCTTGAAAACTGAAACGAAAAAAAAAAATAAAAAATAAAATAATAATAAAAATTAATAAGCGGACGCCTATGCGAAATCGATATTCTAAATGTTAACGGGCGCATCCGACCGAACGGTCGAAGCGATTTTCGATCTCGATAGCAGATGCGATAGGATCGAAGGACCGAATCCGTCATGCTCCGTACCGTGAAATGTGTGTGCCGGACCCTCCGGCTCATCGCCGACAACGGATCCGTCCCTTTTTATTTTTTTTCTTCTACTTGTGCTCGGTTCTCTTCGCTCCAAACGAAACCTCTCCGAAGATTGACCCGGGAAGAAAGGGTTAAAAAAATGTTGACGACGAGTTTGAGACGACGAGTTTTTCGGAGGAAAAAGGGGGAAAATGGGAGCCCGTTCGGATTGATTTTTTACGAGCTCGTATGACGAATCGGATTTTTTTCGGGACGGGAGAGCCGATCGATACGGGTCCGAGGAAAGTGTGAGGTTTTTCTTTGTCGGCTACTTTGTGGGTCCGAGACCGACTACTAACCGAAGATCGTGATGCAAGATTTCCGGAAGCCAAAAAACCGTGACCGAAATAATGTACATTTTGTAAAGACGAAGAAAACTAAATTGATTCGATTCGATTAGTGATAACTGATAAGGAATGAATGAATATTTTAATAATTAGTTTCGCAAAACTTGGCTCGGGGCGCGTTCGATAATCTCGTGCGCCCGACGTGGGTGTGATCGAGCGGACGGTTTCTCCTTCGTGCACCGAATGGCCGGGCGGAGAGACGAAGGGACGGGGGGAACGATCCCTTTCCCGGTCTTTCGAAAAAATATTTTCGGACCGCGAGGAGTTTATCTAGATGACAAGGAGCAACCGGCATGCGACTTTATGGGAGGAAATTAAAAAATAACCCACAATAGAAAATAATAACAGACACAATACCTGAATCCGAGTCCGCCGAGGGGGCTATTTTACAATTCTCCACCCACAACACTCTAAAAGGAAGACTCATTTCTGCTTCGCAACTCCTGATGACGCCCAAAACTTTCCTATATTCTCTATGATCTATTATTTTTAATATTAGGAGTCAACAGTTAAACCCATCGGAACACACTTGCAGACCATCTTTCGCTTCATTTCTACCTTTCTATCGATCGATCGCTTCCCAACAAACAAAAGAATACGAAAATCTACAATATTGCGCCGACAGGACCCGACAGTTAAGATATTTCGTTAGCTTTCGGATTGCGTTCTTAAAACCGATACTCCGACGAGAATTCCGTGTATATACAGTATATTAGAAAAAAAAAAACAATTTTTATTTAAAATCTATGGAAGGGGTGCCCGTAATTACTCATAAAATCGATTAGCCACACCAGGAGTTTCGAATCGAAGAGAATAATAAAGTTGGTTGCTCGGGGCTCTGCTTGTTTTCATCGTATGCTGTCGTTTTATTCCGAAAGAATTCGGGGGGTAAAAAAAATGGCTTCTAGCCATAAATGTTTGCTAATTTCGGTATCTTTAAAAGTTTATTTTCGATCCGAAAAAAAAAAACACAAGGAGATAAGAAATGAGAAAAATAATAAAAGGCAAAAAAAAGCTGTAAAGTATTTTATCGGTTTCGGATCAAGAAATGTTTTCTCTTTTAAAAAGTATAAATAAAAATTTAAAGTAAGAACAATTATGATATAATTAGGTATACACGTTTAAAACTCGAACATATTGGTTCGAGGATGACCTTGGTACCTGTGCCTGAGCCGGGTTCCGGTTTGAAAAGTTGAACTCTTGCACCTCATACTCCATAATACACTCAAAACTCGGACCATTTCATATTAGGATACATTATGATTTATGATTTGACGCGTTCCATGTGCCAAATCCGGTTTAACCGCTTTTTTTTCGCGGAGATATCATCTCGGATTCCGACTAAAATCGAACCTTTTTTTCCCCGATCCCGTTTCTTCGGAATTCCGTCCGAGCTCCGACAATAAAAATCTACATTCGAACGAAGACCGTTATTGTTGTTTTGCCTCTAAATAAAGCATATTAAGTCGCAGCGGGCAACCGGCCGGAATGAACATCGACATTAAGCGATACCGATCGACTTTTTTATAACAGCATGTTAGTCGGTATTGTGTCGTTAAGACGTTTCACTCGATACGATCCCATTATAATTTTTTTTTTCCCCCGTCTCGACTCTCGACCGTTCGGCTGGAGAAAATTTTCCAAATCGTAAATATCGAGCGAACGAACCCGATAATTTATTCGCGGACGAGATCGTAAAACATTTACTTTGTCACGTTATTGCCGGGCAAACGGGTAGGCGGAAAAGTCCGAGGACGTCTTCGAGGGAGGCGGGGGCGTCAACGAAAAAGGCGTGGCGAAAGGAAGACCCTTCGCGCATCTTTCCTTCGGTAGGAAACGGAAGTAGAAAAAGAGACTGTCGCAGTATTAAGAATTCAACAAAATACCCGTGGCTGACAAGGTAATAATCTCGATATTGCATCACTATCAAGCAAAAAAATATGTTATTTTACCCAAATAAATTACACTAAGAAACATATGAACACAATGATTGGTGGCGAATCATTTTTCAAATCGTTGGTATAAAAACTTAAAAATAATTCTGCTGCAAAATCAGTTTTGACAGTTTAAAAGCTTATTCAATTACCGAACGGTAATTTCCTACATTATCTACTGCTTATGTGTAATAATGTATATTTTTCTCGATGGTCGTTTGTTTTCTTTTTCTTTTTTTTTTATACTTTTATAATGCCCGCCATTATTTTTCTGAGCGACGATAAATTCCGAGAGTGGCGACGTGGCTCTTCGACCTTTCCCCTCCGAATCTTTTCTTTCGTTTCCCTTTTCTTCCGAATCAGAAAAAAAAAATTCGAAAGATTAAAACAAACGAGGATCTCGGGGAAACGGGCCGAGCTCGCCGCGCGTCTCTGAGCGCTACAAATCATGTCCGAGCACCCGTGGGGGGTTAATTACTCGAAATAATTAATGTTTTATAATTAAATATCTTTTCACAAATTTTTAAACATTCTACTAATATCCGAGAGAAATCGAGTTCGGTCCAGAGCAACGCTTCACGATCTACGTTTATTTTCGGAGCCGAAGAAAAAAAAATTTGCCCGGCAAAAAACAATGTGAAACTAAAAGCGGACGAGAAAATTCCATATTTAATAATTATAAATTAAAAAGTAAATAAAAGTCAAAGTATCAATAAATAAAAATCAATAATCGAACCGTATAACAGACAGTTGAATGAATCCGATCGACAATGCCTTTTTAAAAAAAATGGATCTATCAAGAATCGTTTCATTGTTCGACTCGCTTCGCTCTCCATCTTCTCTCTCTCCGTTTTCTCCTCGAGACTTTTAGTCTTTGTCCGGGTTTCGCAAGCCCTTTTTCTTAAATTAAACGGATCCATTTTTAATATGTGTCTTTCGAAAATTTTCCAAAGGAAATATGTAACGAGTCGTAATCGTTCCCACGATTTAAAAAAGAAGAAGAAGAAGAGGAATTTCGAGCGAAATGTTTTGTCGTTGATGTCATGTCCCGAAACGTAATTCCGACCCGAGGCAATCGGTTGGCAGACCGCAACTCTCTCGAATCGGATCCTGTTAAATTTTTGCTATTTTTTTTCTCGTATCGGCCGTTAATTAAAGGCCAAGTCATTAACGAACGGGGAGAGCGGGAAACCGTTTACCGAATCGAAACAATATAAGTAGTGTAAGGCAACGGCGTGTGAATCGGATGACGTATATCGTAACAACAGACTCGTAAAGTAATTAGTAAATGATGCAAAGTCATCGCCCGGCTCCGACTGCTCCCCGTAACCCGATAATTTCCTCGCTCGAATAAAACCCTCTTTCCGGGAGGATCGAAAAAAATCTGGAGACGCGAGACGGTCGAAAAAAAGAATTTTAAAATTATGACAAATGAGCGCCGGTAACCTCTTTTTAAAATCGCATTAATCAAGCGTAGGTGGCGATCTGTCACGGGCTAATCCCATTTCGAGAAACCCTTTTTTCGTTAAAACTATAAAAGTTTTTCCTTTTTATTATGAAAAGAGCGGATTCGTAGGAAGCGTGGGAAAAAATTAATGAGTAGCCTGGCGGAATATCGTTTAATTAACATGAATGATTAGGCAGTGACAATGTGTTGGATTAGAGAATAAAGGTCTCCATTTATGTCGGCGACGACCGGCTCTCGAGCTTGCTCTTGTTTAAATACATTCATTAACTTTTCTTACAATAATATTATTTAACAATCTCATTTTTTCCCCCCCCGTTCCTTTATAATTCTTTTTCTTCGAGAGCGTTGCCAGCAAAGTCAAAGCTAGATCGATAGATTTAAAAATTGTACGAGATGGTTAATCGGGAAAAATATAAAAAGGAGATAAATGCCGAATAAACATGGCGTGCTGGGCAGTTGATGGGATAAAAGAGAAGAAAGAGAAAAAGTCCAATGTTTATAATTGGAATGGCCATAACAGCATCAGCCTGTGAATCAGATAACATAGCATGACGAATCAGAATGTGCAGATACCAATGACAAAGAAATATCGAGCATAACAACTCTAAGAAGATTAAAAAAGAAGAAAAAAAAAGCTTTATATTTGTGAGATGAGTATGACATTCTCGTTTAGATCTTTACATTTTTAGGTCATGTGATATACATTATGTCCGCTCGTCAAGCTTTTTTCTTCTTCTTCTCCTTTTGAAAAGAATCCTTCCTTTTTTTTCTTCTAGGAAACCGTTTCGCGTTCCCGTAAAAATCCCTCGGTTTAAATTTAAAAAAATCCCATGGACGCGAGTCGGTAAAAGAGTTCACGTCTTGAAAAGCTCACGACTCGAAAAGTATTTAAAAATAACATGGTAGGGCTCGAGACGATTTTTTAGGAGGACAATGATAAAGAGGGTTCAGAGATAAAAGAGGTGTTACCGGGAGAAAACGTTCTCACTGCCTGCCGTTAAAATAATTAATGATGTTTAAAATAATGTGCTTTACTTACAATTAAACATTTACCGCGATTAGTAAGCATCATCATCATCACCAAACGCGACGACCTTGACCCCCGCTTCGAAAACTTTTTTTATACTTTTCCGTCGGAGGACGGGAAAAAGAAATGGAGAAAAAGGATGAAAGGAAAAGGGATTTAACGGAATTCGGTGTGCGAGAAGAAAAATTAAATGTTCACGTCGTCTAAGCAGAAGATCGTGGTGCTAATGAAATACCCAAGGAAAGTTGGCCACAGGCACGAAACGGGGCGCAATAAATCACGCGTATGAATATACCGCACCACACACGGACCTCCGAGGGTCTAAGAAGGCGGTTTTTAACCGATCCCGGTCCTAACCTTCTTCCTTCATTTAAAATTTCCCGACCATTCGTCACGGATTAATTAGCTTGAGAACCGCGAGACAAGTTTCGAAAAGAGTGCAACGGGAAAACTACAAGACCCAACAAAGAAAAATAATAATAAAATAGAAAGATATCTTTATTAATCTGTATTGACATTTGGATGCGAGGATCCGGTTTTTTCGGTGCCTGCTCCTAGGCACGAGACGCGTCACGAGAGGGACTCTCTAAACTTTTCTTTATCCTCTCGTTTCCTTCGCGGAAAAACGGAAAATAACAAATACAAAACCTATTTATTATTCGCGCATTCACATGCATATAGCCGAGATTGGAAGAGGGGAATTCGTTTAGAAAAAAAAAACCTTGAGGAGGTGAGATCTAGTCGGAGACCGCAACACATGAAAACGAAAAAAAAAAAAAAATATGAAAATAAAAATAAAAATAAAGAAAGATTACAAGTTTTAAATTTAAACGCAAAGCCTTAAAGGTCTTATATTTACCATTAATTAAGAATGACGCTTATGAAGAGAATAAAACCATATCATATTTTAAAATATACTCTTAAGGGGATTTTCTCGACCTCCGTTGGTGAATTATAAAAATTCACACATTCGAAAGATGGGAAATATTTTCCGGGACGGAAAAAAATAATAAGGATTTGCGTCCGTGTGTCATCGTAATAGGCGTTAATTGAAACACATGGTCGAATGCCTCGGGGATCATTTCTGTAATTTCTGGGCGTAACCGTCGACGCGTGCCAGGAGGTCCCTCAAGGGTCTCGACCAGTTTTTTTTTTCTATAATTCCTTACGTATCAAAGAATTATATGTATCAATATCAATCTGTTGTCCCCCGAAGCCGGTTCGAGTTTTAAACGTTTAAGTCGTTTAGACATTCGTTCGTAAGGCGATAAACCGCGTAAAACCCTTTTTTCCATTTTTTTTTTCCTTCCCCGTTCTTCCGAAACCCGAGAAATAACGTTTCCACTTGCCGACGACGATACGAAATTCCGTGTGCGCATATTACTTTCAATTTACAATGAGTCGTTATAATTAGCGGGAAATGGATCTCGTCCGTTGACTTTTGTCGTTGGAGTTTTTATGTTTTTCCATTGCGCGCAATATAAAAAATCTTATCGCCTCCATAAAACGATACTTTTACCGAAAACGTCACAACTATTAAATTCGTGTATTTACTAGGTATAATTCCTAAGTAGCATACACTTTTAAATCTTTGTTCTCTTAATGTGAAAGAAATAGATTACTAAGTGCTGCTACAGTGTAATAACCGAGTTGAGAGACAATTACCTTCGAAAAACACTATTAAATCTCGGCGATGAATTTTTTTTTATCTCCTCTGCCTAAATTAAGGCTCTTCGTTTGAAAAAGAGAACCAAGCACCACGGGAAAAACAAATTGCACAACCTAGTTTTGTGTCGTAACAAACGAGAGAAATTAAAATAAATTAGTCTAGTTGAAATCCGCATCGAAATTCGGATTAATCACCGACTAAACCGTTTTCGTGAAATTCAGAAAGAAAAAAAATAGAAAGAGGAAGAACGATAAAATTTCCAAGAGGGGGAAAAGAATTCCAATTATTCATCGAGATAAAATTTTTATGTCGGGATCTGCCCATAGGCCCGAAGAAGAAAAAACGATTCTCTCGGACCTTAAACCGAAAAAAGAAGGAAGAGATAACGAAAGTTAAGGATAAGAAGAAGATTTCGTAGTAGTAGGTGGATTCGGAGGTGCTTCCGATGCCCCAGATAAGGCGGAACGAAAATAACTTACCTTGCTGGAAATAGTTGGCTTTTCGGACGTAAACGCAAACCAGAGCCATGAGCTGAAGCTGGGAAAGCCTTTGCCTCGTCGAAGGAGGAAGCGGAAGCAAATCCCTCAAATTTGAAATTTCGGCGTTGATCAAATCCCTCCTGAGCTTGCTGGCTCCTTTGGTCGACTTGCTCGCGTCGAATCTGGAATTCCACAAGGAAATTTTTTAAGTGCCGGAGCGATTTGCATTTCAAGCAATTATGGTAATGCGGGAGGGAGGTTCCGAGGCATTTCTTATCTCCTTATACTTTTATTTTTTTTAATTAATTCGACTCGACGATCCCCGTTCGATTCTGGGAGAGAGTTTCGAATCGATTTTTTTTTAAGGACGGGGACTCGCCACCCCGAAACGATCCGGATCCGAAAATCGAAAATCGTAATTCATCCGTCGGGTCGAAAGTTCTTTTTGGGCGTAACGTTTTGCTCTTGCGCCATCTGTTTAAGTTTAATTACATAGGAAAGGACACGGGTTACGTGCGCAAACGATAGGAGGAGATTTCGTCCTATCTTTACGAGTTTATCGGCGAGACGTGTGGGCGAAATTAATCGATCCTCCCGTTTGGATCGACGACAAACGTTTCACGAGAAACCGAATAACGAGATTTCAGTTTAAAATCCGTCCAGCTTTCCCACACGAGACCGGTCCATCTCGATTGCGTGTAAAGCTCCGGCTTCGGGCAAGTTTGACCTAGTTCAATTTAAAAAAATAATCATTTTCCAACACTAATTTTGTTGATTTAATGACTTAAATATTATAATTTGCCGAGGATCTCATCATTTCCCATATTACATTTCTCCTTTCGGATCCGAGATTAATTATCGATTAAATAAATGAATTATTTCTTTTCGTCGCATCTTTTGATAAAAAGAAATAAAAGGAATCTCTGTTAAAACTGTAACAAGAAATATAATTTTTGATTCGTGTCCTTTTCCATGTGTGTAACAAAATAAAAACAAAATAAAATAAAATAAAAGTTTAAAAAGAAAGAAGAAGAATAAGAAAAAATACAATTTGTCAGGTGCAGAACGCATTATCAAAGTTAATTTTTCAAATGTGATAATAGCCCATGTAAAATGGTTGAATAATAAGAACGTCACGGTCGTAATGACTACGACTATAAAAGAACCTTTCTTACATATAAACTCGTATTATATTGTTAATATTTGATTCTCCCGATACTCTTTGACAGAGATTTTTAAAACGACCTTTTTTCCTTTTCCCCCTTCGCTTTTTCTTCGCACAAGTTTTTGGCACTTTGAAAAAAAACGTCAACATTTCAACCTACTCAAAAGAATATTTTAAGCCTTGTTATTCGAAAACGTCCGTCTAGTCTAGCTGATGAGTGGACAAGACCGAATCTCTACATTTTTTTTTACACGTCACGGTTTTTCGACCGAAGCTTTAAAAAAGTTTCGTAACGTCGAGCATCTTCTTATCTCGTCGTATTTTCGATTTTACACGGTTTTAGGTCAATGGTATGCAACCGTACCTAGATGAACCTAACCTAAGAGAAAAAAAAATGTATAATTTAATTTAAAACAAACAGTTTAAAGAAAAAAGTAAATATATGCTCGACTCGCGTGGGTCTGCGGCCTCGACCGGAACGTAAACCGGAGTACCTGGAAAAATAAAACAAGACCTGCGAGTCCGTTTCCAAAAATTTCCTTTTCCTCCTCTTTCCCGAACAGCTACTAAAAAAGAAATGAATCTTTTTGCGAGCTTTCCGAATTTCGTCTCGCCTTTTTCCCGATCGCGAGGCGAAAGGAAGTGGCACGACCCCGAAGCAAAATAAATAAATAAATAAATAAATAAACAAATAAATAGTAGACAGTGCGGTGTGACGGCATTTTTGGGATTAGAAACGGTACAAGTTTCTTTGACGTGTTAATTGATAGTGCAATCCAGACCAGACGGAGGATGCGTTATCCCTCTTCCCCCCTTTTGTGAGTTTTGTTCAAGTTAGTTTCGGGAACGCTATCGTAAAGGCTCAAATGTATTTAAATAGTATGATTTTGTAAGTTTAATGTGTTGTTAAAGTAGACTTTTACGAGGATTCCTTTACTATAAACATTCGCTCGAGAAAATGTATTCGGCCACGGTTACGAAATATCATTAATTCATCGTGTTTAATGTTTTACGGCGGAATCAAGAGTTTTACGATCGTTCACTCGTACCACAATTTCCCGACTAACGAAACCAGTTAGCTTCTCCATAAATCACCTTATCCGCTTTCCAAATTTCATCCGTATTTAGTTCGATAGAAAAGGAAGCTTGGTGCAAAGCCGAGTCGGATGGATTCGAAATGATATTTTATGTAAACGAAAAGGCTGCTAATAAGAAAACAAGCCAGGAATCGAGATGAAAAATACAAGTGTGAATTGATTTCATCGTTTTACGATGATTAGTTAAACTAATACGTTAATGCACAATTGATGATTGACAGGAAGAACGGTCGAAAGAAAAGGGAAATTAGCCGAGATCCGAGATCGGCGGGCGAGGTACCGAGTTGCATAAGCACACGATCCCTATTAATGACATTTGTTTTCCAGCATTGTGTCAATAATTAACCGGGTTCCATGTTTACTTACCGCGAGTAAGACAGGTAAGTGATAATTACGTGCAACTTGGTTATCCTAACTCAAACAAATCATTTTTCTTTTCCTATTTTTTTTAAAATCATCTCGAGTTTTTTTTTTTTTTAAATTCAAGCGAGGAGTTTTTAATTCGGATTCGAGATCCGGTATCGTCCATGTGAACTTTACCGTCTTGCATCAAACGTGTTAAACATACTCATCGACTTTTGCGAGGAAAAAAAAAGAAAAGAAAAAAAAAGTTACGTCAAGATGTTCAAATTAAATTAACATAACGATGATGAACCTATTCTAATTATATTAATAACGAGCTATTTTTATCTTGCCGACTCCATTTTTTAAAAATCTACCAGGAAATTCCTATTTTGTCGCACGAACGATGCAAGTTTTCCGTGAAATTTTTGCAATCGATATCGAGACGTTGATTTTTTCACAGCTCCGAGGCGATTATTAGTTTTCCTAAAATCATCTCTAAAAAACTATACATCACTCAATCGGAATTCTCAGTGAATCAATTTGAAACTAGAATTTTCCCGCTCGTTTTGCTAAGCATATCGAAACTTTTCACTTTATTAGTCTTCAAAGTTGCTTTAAACAAAGATGAACCTTAAACCCATCACGACATGAAGACTTGCCAATTTTCAAAATGGTTCCTCGACAGAACGATATCGCAAAATTTATTCGCACGATTTTGATTCGGTTCCAAGCATGTACTAACTGCCCTTCCTCATCTTTCCTCGTCTATCCGGTTGTTAACGTTGTAACTTGAAAAATTTATGTTTACTATTTACGAAACTTGTTCAAATTACCCCTTTCCTTACTGCTCATGCACCAATAAAAAAGAAATGAAACCGAATGAAATACGAGGTACAGAAAAGTCGTCGGAAGAAAGGAATTTTCAAAGTTTTTAAAAAACATCAATTATCAGATTATAAAATAATGGAATAAAAACCATTTTTCGGTCGTAAGTTTTCAACCGAAACTTAAAATAAAATCATTCAAAATTGTTCAGATTCACACGGAAAAACTCGAGCGGTCGAGTTTAGCGAGATTTTCCTCTGACCAGTGGAAATCGATAGGAGACGAGTTGCGGTAAATTTAAATTTTTAATTTGCAAAAGCAACGGTGGGATGTTGTGATCGCCTCCAACTTGATTTCCGAGAGCTCAGCATGAAATTTCCTCCGATTTCTAACATGAGCGTGAAATTTCTTTTCCTCGACCGGCCATTTAGAGCAAACCATATTTCATTTCGGTTTCTCGGGAGCCCCTCTTTCTCTTCAGAATCGCTTTGAAATTTTGTCTAATTTTCACGTGGCTCTCGATATTTCGACAAAAAGTATCGGATCATTTTGGACCAAATTTTTTGGTAAAAGTTTCAAGGTCTTTCGAGTTGCATCGGCGGTTTCGTAACAAACCGAAATTGTGCCCACGTCTTATTTAAGTCAGATATTGTTTTTACCGAGAGCGATCTCACCGACTCGGATGATAACACAGAAAGCTTTACGATATTCAAACCAAATTATACGATATAAAACATACACTTACGACCTGTATAATTTTCTTCGAGACGAAAAACACTAAGATTAGGATAGAAGATACATTTTTTTCCATAAATACCACGTTAGTTTTAAGCTCGTTTAAGACGCAACGAGATTCGCTTAAGTTGAAAGGAGTAAAATCGACATATGGCAGATCGGGCAGAGAAGTAAAGAATGAATAAAGCGGGCCGGCCGTTTATTACGTTGCAGAAATAATTTTTCAGACAATTAACACGTGGTCGCGATAACGCCGACAAAAAGAGAAGCCGGAAATGTGAGGGACAACAAAAGGATTTTTGTTCCGACGGCGGGATCGGAATAGGAAACGTTCGATCGGAGCTAAATCACGAACCGAGAACCGAGGAGGTAAAAACCATAACTATTGAAATGTAATTACAAATCATACGGATAATGAGAAGTATCATAATAGTCGAGCTAAGTAGATGACGGAGTAGAGTTATTATGGCACATTCGCCTCGAGTCACTTTGAAACACATTAAAATAATATATTAGACAAAAACTCTCACGGTTTTATAAAACGTAAATCAATCGGAGCTAAATGTGATGACTTCATTCCAAATATCGTTTACCTAGCAAATTAACACGCGGCCAACACATTTAAATCAACAATTAAACTCGGACTTTTCGACTAATTTATGGCAACGATTCCTTTCTTTTCTTATTAACCGTTCAAAGATAAATTAAATAAAACGGATCGGTTTCACGTAGCTTCCAGCCCGAGCGCGAGGGAAGACGGAGGAAAGGAAAAAAAAATCTAAATAAGAACGATAAACAAATTTTAGTAAATAGCCCCGTGGAAGACGGGAGGTCAACGTTTTAACCTCGTACGTCTAGGAAGAAGAGCGATTATTAAGGACGGCCTGCCAACTGACTCTGGCGTTCCTCCCTCGGTAGTCTTCCCTTTCGTGAGAATCCCTCCGTCTGCGAAAAAAGGCGGAAGAAAAAGGATCGAGTCTAACCGGAGCGTAACGGGTAATCTAAATGGTAAAAATGCGTGTTCGAAAAAAAAAGCGAGGCTGCCCCGCGGGGTTTTATCTTGTGATATTCCCAGGCCGTCATCAAGTGGTCGGAGCTTGCATGTTGTCTATTGGCCGAGTACTTAAAAACTATTTATTTTATAATAGCTCGAAAAAATTCGTTTCGATGACTCATTTTCGACTCGCGGTCTAAAAGGGAAAAAGTAAAATCATCGGGGCGTTTCATTTATTTTTCACACATGCGCCGGAGAAAAACCGAAACCCTGCGAATATTATACTTGAAAAAGGATCCAAGAAAACGCGGAAGACTGCGAAAAAGACACCGAAAAGGATCGCGAGGATCAAAGTCATGCGATATTAGCATAAAATTGGCATTAAAGAATTTGAGATATTTCCTAATAAACAGGTCAAAACGTATCATTAAATTAAGGGGAAGACACAAATAAAGAGAAGAAAAAAATATTTTCTCACGTATCGTCCCGGTACGGCACAAAAAAAAAATCAAGTTTCGATTAATTGAGAGAATCACGCGATTGTCGCAGATTCCTCGAGTGTGCCTTACTTCTCGTTCCGAAACCTGCCGCTTTCTTTCTTTCCTTCGTTCCAAACGTAATTGTTTTAAATAAAAAATGACCATCCTATTAAATTTTATGGTAATCATTAAAATGAGGATTAACTAATAATAAAGAAGTGTTAAAATACATGTGGTAGGCTCGTGGGCATAAGTAAACAGTCAGGATCGGATCCGAGCGATCCGCTCGAGATGGAATCCGAAACCGGATCGAAAGCCCGGCCGATTTTCGGCGCGGATAGGAATTTCGGAACCGGAAATCGATTGCCGGATTCCGGAAAGAGAAAGGAGCGTCCGCATCTTCGGAGAAAAATCGGCAACGAGGAAATCCTTGACTCGACCGCGTTCGGAGGCGAAGAAAAAGCACTAATTTATCGGGATTTTACGAGGTGCAAAACCGTTTTATGGCCGGTCGTAGCTTTTTTTTTTCTTGCGAAAGAATTAATCGAGGACTCGAACCCATCTTCCGTTTCGGTCGATTAGTCCCGGGTCAGAAACGCCGTTTTCCGTCTTCCCCTACGGCGATCCTTTCATTCTATTACATAAAATTAAAAGGCAATAATCTCAAAGATCGTTATTTGTTTTATCCGACGGGATAGTATTTGCCTTTTAAAATATATCGATTCGACCGAAGGATAAAAATTTTAAGCTCGTAAATCATTTTAAAATGCTTTTTATCCGAGGACCGAATCCAGGTTTCCCTCCTCACCTCACGATTTAAACTAAAAATATTTCCTAGCAGATTTCATGTAAGAATCCTTTTCTCGTCTGAATAATAATTAAAGTTAAACAGAGTCATTATTAGAGAAAATGCTTGAAAAAAAGATTAATCTATAAAGAATTTTTTCAACGTTCTAAACAATAACTTATATATCTCGGTAAAGATTTAACAACCCTTTTATTACTCTGATATTACATCAATTTAGCGTGTATTAATAATTAAGATCTTAAGTTTGTTATTCCAGTGACGAGCCATTTTTATTGTGTTTCATTAACGTTAAATACGCGGTATTGTGCCTCTCGTCCATCCTTGGACGAATCATTAGCCGGAGTGAAATTAATAAATATTTAACCGTTTGTCTTGTAATTCAGGGGATCGGAAAATCGACCAAGATCTTGATGTAATTTACTAAATAACAAAAGAATTTTTTGTAAACAAAGAATAGTTTTGATTTATCTCGATTTTCCTTTTAGCAAATAAAATATTGGATTAAAAGCAATAAATTAAAAATAATTTTTCGCAAGAGATGCCGTGGTGCCAAATGAGGGAATTTGGAGCGGTGTTCGGAATTAATCCGCAGATTCAACAATCGAGAATAAAAAAAAAATCACGGTCCGTACGGTTAATGTAAAAAGTATAGATATAAATCTTATTATAAAAATGAAGTGTTTTACAATTTTTAATGTGTTTTTTTAATGATTCGTTTATTTCTTTTTCTTTTTTAATCGTTAATTTATCTCTTCTGCCTCCCCTCTCTTATCTCGGAAGCGATTTATTATATTTTTGTTTGCGTCTTCCTCGGAGGAAGAAAAGGATGGGATGAAAACGTTTCCATCGAAATCAAATAAAGAATAAAAGGATCTCTTTGAGAAAGGGATTAAAAAAAACATACGAGAGCCCACTCGAGCGGCATGAGAGCGGGAACGGAGCGATCGGCACAACAAAATGATTTTTCATTTTTTTCACGCGGAAAAAAATAACCATTCTTAAATAAGATAGATTTATAAAGTAAATAATAACAATCGAGATGGAGATCTTTTAATTAGACAAGAAGAGTCCTCAGGTACTAACATAACAGACGAAATAGGGCACTGCCGAACCGAAACGTAAATAAACTCCCGAGTTATCAAAATAAAAGTGGTAAAAACAATCGAATATTAAATTCCATTAATGGCCAAGCAAAATAGCAATCGATTCGAGAGTCTCTCGAGAATCATCCGAGAGGCAGGTACCGGTTAGCGTTTAGCAGAATCCACGGATCCGACTGTTCCGGCTCCCAAGGCCACATATCCATCTGTTATCTCGGAGACGCGTTTTTTTCCTCTCTCGGATTTCGCCTTGCCGAGAGAGACGGAGAGAAAAAAAAGACGCCAAGGATTTACCGGATTTTCCTTTCCGTTCCTTAAAGTAAAAGACGATCGCCTGCGACGTCCAAAATAAAAATTTTATCTCGATCGAGATGTAAAGATAAATCCGGAAAGAAATTATTATAAAATGGGGGGCCGTACCTGTTAATTCGAGGACAATAGGAAGACAGCCGATCGGACACGTGGTTCACCCCAGGGTAAATAGATCGTAATGTATTCATTAGCGATAATATAACTTACTCATTAACTTTACTAAATATTTTTTATGATAATTGTAATTTATCCAAGCGGACACGAAAAAATCCGAACCGAATCCAAAATTAAAATCGAGGGAGAAAAGAAAAGAAAAAAATAAGGGGGTTTTTTTTTCATCGAAATTTTTGGTTGGTTTTCTGTCCGATTTGATAAATTTCACTAATCAAAATTTTCGTGTTCTATTTTTCCTAATGACGTTGTTGTCCTTAGTCTGTTAGGTTCTTGCAAGTCATCTTCAACAAAATACGTTCTCATATTTAGACGTCTTTATTACGGTGGAAATAGTCGACTAGTTTTTGTACAGGTGTCGAGGAGTTGCCGTGTGACGAATCGACCTTTCGGTTTTCGGCACCTCCATACAAACCGTTTTTCGCGTTTAACCGTTTACTTTTCCCCCGATTCCGTGCGGTGACTCCCCCTTCTAAATTTCTGCAGGGATTACCTCGTAAACATATTGCTAAATCCTTTGTCCGTCGTGGTTCCAGTAAAAAACCGAGATCCATAAAATGATTTCCCTTAATATAAAAAAAACTTCATGTTTTTCTTGGATTTTTTAGTTACCGCACTAGTCGAAGAACAAGCACTGGCACTGGACGGAGACTCGTTCCGTTTCCTTTTCACACTTATCACTCGACCGGTGCTTTTCCGATTCGAAACACATCACGATCGACCGCCGCAGTCGAAGACTTAAAAGAAACACTCGTTCGCACCGGAAAAAAAAAACAAAAGGAACACGGGGAAAAAGCCCGGCGAAAAAATCGAACGTCTACAGAAAAAGATTGGGAATCGAGAAAAAGCGAGGCGGAAGGAGCGACGATCCGAGCCGATACGCGGGCTTCGACACTATGGAAGATACCTGAAAGCGATTCCCCCCGTACCTGAGTTCGGGAACCGATGACTCACGAGTCGACGCCTCCGACCGACCGACATCTTTTCCCAGCTTCGGCTCTCCGCTTCTTTATCCTTTTCTTAACTCTTTAACTAATTTTTTTCTCGGAAGCGCCTCTTCCGACGATTCGTCCTAGATCAGACGATTATTTACGCTTACCCGATTTTTTCCCTTTTGAGCAAAGTAAGAATCGATGCGCTTGCTACGAAAGAAAAAATAAATGTATTAAAAAACAAAAGGGAGAGCCAAAGCGGGCGCTAGAAAAAGAGGTAGGAAAGACCACGACCATTTTTATTGAAAAATAGTGATTGGTCGCGATCGCGAACCGTAACCGAATCTCATTGGAGAGCTCCTTATTATGTTATGGCAAAAAAAGTACGATACGTAAACAAAGCAAAATCAAGACTTACGGGAAACAATCTTTTTCTTACGATACCTCGTTTACGACTTATCATCAGGTCCGTAGTTAGGTTTGAAAAAAAAATTTCCTCGTATAATGTCGCAGACGCAAAAAGTATGCAATAAACAAAAGGGTTCCGATTTCTACATTTTTTAAGGAAAAAAAAATAAGTAAGGATTTTTTCGTACTGTTCATGCTATTGCCCTATTCGGCTTTTTTTTTTACTTCAGCACTCATCATTCACTACACGATTTTTTAGTATCCACCACAGCCTAAAAACGACGAAAGCTATCGCAAATTTAATTTCATCAGTTCGTTCATCATTTATGTCCGACGAGCGGATTAGATTTTCAGCTCTTAAAATTCAGCCGTCCCAACGAAAGAAGCAAAAATGTAAAAGAAATAGGGGAGAAGCGTAAATCCTGGCAAAAGTAAAATCTTTTGAGGTGAATGGGTAAATCTTGGCCAGTCCTTTAACTTACTATTACGAGCTGAACCTGCGCAAGGCGTTCAAGACTTCGTACCGAAGCCTTGAAGCCGCGCGAGTTCAGTTTGTTTTAGATTAAAAAAAGGAATCCCGGCATTCTAAAGTTTTTCTAATTCTAAATTCGCTTTAAGAATTTCTCTCTGGTTTTCTTTCTATTACTTGATAAGATACACCATCCGAAAAAATATTTTAATAAACAATTTGATCGCGGAGGGTTGTATTTTGCGGCTCTTTTTTCCGTTTACGTTTTTTGAACGATTAGCAATTTTTTCAAAATAATCATTATTTCTTGTACCCGAATGATCAAACTTACGACAAGATAAAGATGTTGAACATAGATGTTTAAAAAATTTCATTCTGACTTAACTTTTTTAGATAATTTTCTTTCCAACTTTTCTCTCGCAAAAGCGGCTCTACAATAATAACGCGTCTTCAAATTTCATGATATCCGTTATACTGCTTTTGAAAAACTCGAACTGACTCAAGAACCAGTGCAAATATTTTGATTAAACTCAGGGAATTTATTTTCCGAAAATACGGGATAAATCACTGAATGTTAACTCTTACATCATACCAAGTGAAATAATTAAAAACAAAAAAAAAAGTCGAATAGTTTGACTCTAGAAATTTTTTTTTTTATCAAAAATGAAATATGGAGATTCGACCTCCATAAAAGGTTAGTAGTTTGAAGTCTCGTGGACCTTTAATAGTCTGTTGGCTTAAAAACCTGCTCTCTCCTAATCAAATAATGATTTGACTAATTCCAGTGAGCTTTCAAAGCATTCAGTATTACATGTTTTATTTAAGCATGCGTTCAAAACATTTTCGAAGATTTTATATTTAACCGAAGTTACACACGAACTGATCCTTTCAGTGCGTTATTTACAGGATTTCGTGTTTTTCAAAGCTCCTGTCATTCCTTAATGCGCTAGCTTCAGAAATAAAGTTGTGCAAACCAAAGAAATGGTGGAATCTTAACGAAAATGTTTTTTGAAAAAGACGCACTAGAAAAAGCTGAAAATCAGCTACTGCATTTAAAAAATTTAATTGAAAGGTTTGAGCATAAGTTAAACATAAAGGTTTAGAAGCCTTTAACCCTCGTGTCTCGAAATTTCAGTCCTGTTTTCTTGGGAAACAAAAATAATAAACACACGAGGCCTCAACTTCCAAGCTGAAATAATAAAAGACAACGAATAATTTCCGAAAGCTTTCACATTATTCGAAAAGTTGTTCGAATCCTAATTGGTAATAAAATAGAGAGTATTAATCGTTTAGTCTCTTTATTTTGTCTTTATTATCGATATTTCATGCGATTTTATACGATAACCTGAACCGAAAAAATAATTGTATCTTACGATTCGCATTAGAAATAAATGTGGCAAGATCGGCCCCTTCTTTGTATGTTAGTTTCATTATGATCATTTATTTAATCCACCGCTCCAATTTTCTTTCTTTCTTTTTAAATGTAAAGCACCTTTAAAAACGGGGTTTTTCAGATAACTAATTTACGAAATCCCAAAACTTTTTTTTGGACCGAGATGTTCTAGGTTTAATTCTGGGCCTTAAATAGATTCCGACATGATAGTAAAAGTATTTTATATTTCATGAGAGCCTTTAATCTTCTTTCTCTTCTTTCAAAGATAATAACTATCCTTTAACGCTTAGCTCACAATACACTTGCTAAATTCAAAAGTGGTATCATGTGCGTAAATTTGAAACGGAAAACGCATATCAAGGTTCTAAATGTAACTAAGTTTTAGGTTTCAAATTTACGCACATATTACCGTTTCCTGACTGACCTGACCGTGGTAATAACAATAAACAAACGCGAGCTCGGTTTCCCACTTTTATTCTGTTCGCAGTTCCTGCAGATGATCGACGTCTTTCGGTCGAGTCGAAAACTAAGTAACCACGGTTCGTTAAGCACAATATACCTAAAGGCATATGTGGTGACTAAATAAATATTTGGAGAATTTTACCTTGTGATTTTACACGTTGTCTATTCCTCCAAAATTTGTTTACACATTAAAATAATTGCGGGTAATTTTTAGCGAAGCGGAAACCACCGACGTAACCAAATCGATCGTTTATTCCTGGCCAAAGGTCAAGGCCGATATTCTTTAAGAATCTTTATCTTAAAGAATGTGAAAGGCTCCAGTTCTCATTGTCAACGTCAAGGTTAAAATTAATTCGATTGCTCGGGCTGATATTTTATCTCGACTACCTCCTCGCCAACGCTTGTCCCCTGAAAAATTCTTGTTTATACCAATTCGCTTGCACTCGAGTCGATAGATCAGCATTCACATTCTAGAACTCGCATTCCTTCTACATACAATTACCCGACTTGATGTAATGTCTCTTTTGCCAGGAAGATGGAAATGGTAAAGCTTACTCGGATTAACCAAAAGCTACTTCGTCAACTAACAAAAATGATAAATAGTAACGGGACAATCGAATAACCAATCTAAGTATTCCCTCAAAAACTTTTCCTTTTTAACCTTTCTAAATAAATAAACAAAATATTGTAACAGTCGAACTTGGTAACGTATAACTCCTAACTGCGCAGAAAGACGTGTACTGCCTAACATTAGGTTATCTTTTTAAAAAAAAGACGTCTTTTAGAAGTAATCTTCCACCAATGGCTAGCATCTCTACATAAAAAGTTATGGGTTCTAAAAAAAAGCCAGGGCAATAATCCCCTATACCACGTCTGGTATGATACAGTTTGAAGCTCTGGAGCGTGGGGAAAAAAAGATTTGAGTAAAAATCCATTTTCGATAAAGTTGGATTCCAAAAATCCGTTTTTTCCAAATATCTTTTTAAAAACGAAAAACTGAGTGTTCTACCTAGTCTCAATCGATTCCTCAGATTAAAATACATCTCCCAGTATATAATTCGTCGATATTTCGGACCGTTTCAAGCTACAAAATTCATATATCGAAATTGAAATATCGATTTTCAAACATCGAAAAAACGCCCATTTTTTTCGTTAGAGCGAAACCTAAAAATGCAAATATCTCGAGAACGCGGCCGAATTTTTTAATTCTGTAAATTCCAGCTGATTCCTTGCATCGAAATACGTCTGGTATGATACAGTTTGAAGCTCTGGAGCGTGGGGAAAAAAAGATTTGAGTAAAAATCCATTTTCGATAAAGTTGGATTCCAAAAATCCGTTTTTTCCAAATATCTTTTTAAAAACGAAAAACTGAGTGTTCTACCTAGTCTCAATCGATTCCTCAGATTAAAATACATCTCCCAGTATATAATTCATCCATATTTTGCCCCGATTTAAGCCAAAAAATTCATATATCGAAATTAAAATATCGATTTTCAAACATCGAAAAAACGCCCATTTTTTTCGTTAGAGCGAAACCTAAAAATGCAAATATCTCGAGAACGCGGCCGAATTTTTTAATTCTGTAAATTCCACGAGATTCCTTGCATCGAAATACGTCTGGTAGTGTAGAGTTTGAAGCTCTGGAGCGTGGGGAAAAAAAGATTTGAGTAAAAATCCATTTTCGATAAAGTTGGATTCCAAAAATCCGTTTTTTCCAATTATCTTTTTAAAAACGAAAAACTGAGTGTTCTACCTAGTCTCAATCGATTCCTCAGATTAAAATACATCTCCCAGTATATAATTCATCCATATTTTGCCCCGATTTAAGCCAAAAAATTCATATATCGAAATTGAAATATCGATTTGAAAACATCGAAAAAACGCCCATTTTTTTCGTTAGAGCGAAACCTAAAAATGCAAATATCTCGAGAACGCGGCCGAATTTTTTAATTCTGTAAATTCCACGAGATTCCTTGCATCGAAATACGTCTGGTAGTGTAGAGTTTGAAGCTGTGGAGCGTGGGGAAAAAAACATTTGAGCAAAAATCGATTTCGATATCGATTCGATATTAAAAATCCGTTTTTCCTAAATATCTTTTCGAAAACGAAAAACTGAGTGTTCTACCTAGTCTTAATCGATTCCTCAGATTAAAATACATCTCCCAGTATATAATTCATCCATATTTTGCCCCGATTTAAGCCAAAAAATTCATATATCGAAATTGAAATATCGATTTTCAAACATCGAAAAAACGCCCATTTTTTTCGTTAGAGCGAAACCTAAAAATGCAAATATCTCGAGAACGCGGCCGAATTTTTTAATTCTGTAAATTCCAGCTGATTCCTTGCATCGAAATACGTCTGGTATGATACAGTTTGAAGCTCTGGAGCGTGGGGAAAAAAAGATTTGAGTAAAAATCCATTTTCGATAAAGTTAGATTCCAAAAATCCGTTTTTTCCAAATATCTTTTTAAAAACGAAAAACTGAGTGTTCTACCTAGTCTCAATCGATTCCTCAGATTAAAATACATCTCCCAGTATATAATTCATCCATATTTTGCCCCGATTTAAGCCAAAAAATTCATATATCGAAATTGAAATATCGATTTGAAAACATCGAAAATACGCCCATTTTTTTCGTTAGAGCGAAACCTAAAAATGCAAATATCTCGAGAACGCGGACGAAATTTTTAATTCTGTAAATTCCACGAGATTCCTTGCATCGAAATACGTCTGGTATGATACAGTTTGAAGCTCTGGAGCGTGGGGAAAAAAAGATTTGAGTAAAAATCCATTTTCGATAAAGTTAGATTCCAAAAATCCGTTTTTTCCAAATATCTTTTTAAAAACGAAAAACTGAGTGTTCTACCTAGTCTCAATCGATTCCTCAGATTAAAATACATCTCCCAGTATATAATTCATCCATATTTTGCCCCGATTTAAGCCAAAAAATTCATATATCGAAATTGAAATATCGATTTGAAAACATCGAAAAAACGCCCATTTTTTTCGTTAGAGCGAAACCTAAAAATGCAAATATCTCGAGAACGCGGCCGAATTTTTTAATTCTGTAAATTCCAGCTGATTCCTTGCATCGAAATACGTCTGGTATGATACAGTTTGAAGCTCTGGAGCGTGGGGAAAAAAAGATTTGAGTAAAAATCCATTTTCGATAAAGTTGGATTCCAAAAATCCGTTTTTTCCAATTATCTTTTTAAAAACGAAAAACTGAGTGTTCTACCTAGTCTCAATCGATTCCTCAGATTAAAATACATCTCCCAGTATATAATTCATCCATATTTTGCCCCGATTTAAGCCAAAAAATTCATATATCGAAATTGAAATATCGATTTGAAAACATCGAAAAAACGCCCATTTTTTTCGTTAGAGCGAAACCTAAAAATGCAAATATCTCGAGAACGCGGCCGAATTTTTTAATTCTGTAAATTCCACGAGATTCCTTGCATCGAAATACGTCTGGTAGTGTAGAGTTTGAAGCTGTGGAGCGTGGGGAAAAAAACATTTGAGCAAAAATCGATTTCGATATCGATTCGATATTAAAAATCCGTTTTTCCTAAATATCTTTTCGAAAACGAAAAACTGAGTGTTCTACCTAGTCTTAATCGATTCCTCAGATTAAAATACATCTCCCAGTATATAATTCATCCATATTTTGCCCCGATTTAAGCCAAAAAATTCATATATCGAAATTGAAATATCGATTTTCAAACATCGAAAAAACGCCCATTTTTTTCGTTAGAGCGAAACCTAAAAATGCAAATATCTCGAGAACGCGGCCGAATTTTTTAATTCTGTAAATTCCAGCTGATTCCTTGCATCGAAATACGTCTGGTATGATACAGTTTGAAGCTCTGGAGCGTGGGGAAAAAAAGATTTGAGTAAAAATCCATTTTCGATAAAGTTAGATTCCAAAAATCCGTTTTTTCCAAATATCTTTTTAAAAACGAAAAACTGAGTGTTCTACCTAGTCTCAATCGATTCCTCAGATTAAAATACATCTCCCAGTATATAATTCATCCATATTTTGCCCCGATTTAAGCCAAAAAATTCATATATCGAAATTGAAATATCGATTTGAAAACATCGAAAATACGCCCATTTTTTTCGTTAGAGCGAAACCTAAAAATGCAAATATCTCGAGAACGCGGCCGAATTTTTTAATTCTGTAAATTCCACGAGATTCCTTGCATCGAAATACGTCTGGTATGATACAGTTTGAAGCTCTGGAGCGTGGGGAAAAAAAGATTTGAGTAAAAATCCATTTTCGATAAAGTTGGATTCCAAAAATCCGTTTTTTCCAATTATCTTTTTAAAAACGAAAAACTGAGTGTTCTACCTAGTCTTAATCGATTCCTCAGATTAAAATACATCTCCCAGTATATAATTCGTCGATATTTCGGCCCGTTTCAAGCTAAAAAATTCATATATCGAAATTGAAATATCGATTTGAAAACATCGAAAAAACGCCCATTTTTTTCGTTAGAGCGAAACCTAAAAATGCAAATATCTCGAGAACGCGGCCGAATTTTTTAATTCTGTAAATTCCACGAGATTCCTTGCATCGAAATACGTCTGGTATGATACAGTTTGAAGCTGTGGAGCGTGGGGAAAAAAACATTTGAGCAAAAATCGATTTCGATATCGATTCGATATTAAAAATCCGTTTTTCCTAAATATCTTTTCGAAAACGAAAAACTGAGTGTTCTACCTAGTCTTAATCGATTCCTCAGATTAAAATACATCTCCCAGTATATAATTCATCCATATTTTGCCCCGATTTAAGCCAAAAAATTCATATATCGAAATTGAAATATCGATTTTCAAACATCGAAAAAACGCCCATTTTTTTCGTTAGAGCGAAACCTAAAAATGCAAATATCTCGAGAACGCGGCCGAATTTTTTAATTCTGTAAATTCCACGAGATTCCTTGCATCGAAATACGTCTGGTATGATAAAGTTTGAAGCTCTGGAGCGTGGGGAAAAAAAGATTTGAGTAAAAATCCATTTTCGATAAAGTTGGATTCCAAAAATCCGTTTTTTCCAAATATCTTTTTAAAAACGAAAAACTGAGTGTTCTACCTAGTCTCAATCGATTCCTCAGATTAAAATACATCTCCCAGTATATAATTCATCCATATTTTGCCCCGATTTAAGCCAAAAAATTCATATATCGAAATTAAAATATCGATTTTCAAACATCGAAAAAACGCCCATTTTTTTCGTTAGAGCGAAACCTAAAAATGCAAATATCTCGAGAACGCGGCCGAATTTTTTAATTCTGTAAATTCCACGAGATTCCTTGCATCGAAATACGTCTGGTATGATACAGTTTGAAGCTCTGGAGCGTGGGGAAAAAAAGATTTGAGTAAAAATCCATTTTCGATAAAGTTGGATTCCAAAAATCCGTTTTTTCCAATTATCTTTTTAAAAACGAAAAACTGAGTGTTCTACCTAGTCTCAATCGATTCCTCAGATTAAAATACATCTCCCAGTATATAATTCATCCATATTTTGCCCCGATTTAAGCCAAAAAATTCATATATCGAAATTGAAATATCGATTTGAAAACATCGAAAAAACGCCCATTTTTTTCGTTAGAGCGAAACCTAAAAATGCAAATATCTCGAGAACGCGGCCGAATTTTTTAATTCTGTAAATTCCACGAGATTCCTTGCATCGAAATACGTCTGGTAGTGTAGAGTTTGAAGCTGTGGAGCGTGGGGAAAAAAACATTTGAGCAAAAATCGATTTCGATATCGATTCGATATTAAAAATCCGTTTTTCCTAAATATCTTTTCGAAAACGAAAAACTGAGTGTTCTACCTAGTCTTAATCGATTCCTCAGATTAAAATACATCTCCCAGTATATAATTCATCCATATTTTGCCCCGATTTAAGCCAAAAAATTCATATATCGAAATTGAAATATCGATTTTCAAACATCGAAAAAACGCCCATTTTTTTCGTTAGAGCGAAACCTAAAAATGCAAATATCTCGAGAACGCGGCCGAATTTTTTAATTCTGTAAATTCCAGCTGATTCCTTGCATCGAAATACGTCTGGTATGATACAGTTTGAAGCTCTGGAGCGTGGGGAAAAAAAGATTTGAGTAAAAATCCATTTTCGATAAAGTTAGATTCCAAAAATCCGTTTTTTCCAAATATCTTTTTAAAAACGAAAAACTGAGTGTTCTACCTAGTCTCGATCGATTCCTCAGATTAAAATACATCTCCCAGTATATAATTCATCCATATTTTGCCCCGATTTAAGCCAAAAAATTCATATATCGAAATTGAAATATCGATTTGAAAACATCGAAAATACGCCCATTTTTTTCGTTAGAGCGAAACCTAAAAATGCAAATATCTCGAGAACGCGGCCGAATTTTTTAATTCTGTAAATTCCACGAGATTCCTTGCATCGAAATACGTCTGGTATGATACAGTTTGAAGCTCTGGAGCGTGGGGAAAAAAAGATTTGAGTAAAAATCCATTTTCGATAAAGTTGGATTCCAAAAATCCGTTTTTTCCAATTATCTTTTTAAAAACGAAAAACTGAGTGTTCTACCTAGTCTTAATCGATTCCTCAGATTAAAATACATCTCCCAGTATATAATTCGTCGATATTTCGGCCCGTTTCAAGCTAAAAAATTCATATATCGAAATTGAAATATCGATTTTCAAACATCGAAAAAACGCCCATTTTTTTCGTTAGAGCGAAACCTAAAAATGCAAATATCTCGAGAACGCGGCCGAATTTTTTAATTCTGTAAATTCCAGCTGATTCCTTGCATCGAAATACGTCTGGTATGATACAGTTTGAAGCTCTGGAGCGTGGGGAAAAAAAGATTTGAGTAAAAATCCATTTTCGATAAAGTTAGATTCCAAAAATCCGTTTTTTCCAAATATCTTTTTAAAAACGAAAAACTGAGTGTTCTACCTAGTCTCAATCGATTCCTCAGATTAAAATACATCTCCCAGTATATAATTCATCCATATTTTGCCCCGATTTAAGCCAAAAAATTCATATATCGAAATTGAAATATCGATTTGAAAACATCGAAATTGAAATATCGATTTGAAAACATCGAAAATACGCCCATTTTTTTCGTTAGAGCGAAACCTAAAAATGCAAATATCTCGAGAACGCGGCCGAATTTTTTAATTCTGTAAATTCCACGAGATTCCTTGCATCGAAATACGTCTGGTATGATACAGTTTGAAGCTCTGGAGCGTGGGGAAAAAAAGATTTGAGTAAAAATCCATTTTCGATAAAGTTGGATTCCAAAAATCCGTTTTTTCCAAATATCTTTTTAAAAACGAAAAACTGAGTGTTCTACCTAGTCTCAATCGATTCCTCAGATTAAAATACATCTCCCAGTATATAATTCATCCATATTTTGCCCCGATTTAAGCCAAAAAATTCATATATCGAAATTGAAATATCGATTTGAAAACATCGAAAAAACGCCCATTTTTTTCGTTAGAGCGAAACCTAAAAATGCAAATATCTCGAGAACGCGGCCGAATTTTTTAATTCTGTAAATTCCACGAGATTCCTTGCATCGAAATACGTCTGGTATGATACAGTTTGAAGCTCTGGAGCGTGGGGAAAAAAAGATTTGAGTAAAAATCCATTTTCGATAAAGTTGGATTCCAAAAATCCGTTTTTTCCAATTATCTTTTTAAAAACGAAAAACTGAGTGTTCTACCTAGTCTCAATCGATTCCTCAGATTAAAATACATCTCCCAGTATATAATTCATCCATATTTTGCCCCGATTTAAGCCAAAAAATTCATATATCGAAATTGAAATATCGATTTGAAAACATCGAAAAAACGCCCATTTTTTTCGTTAGAGCGAAACCTAAAAATGCAAATATCTCGAGAACGCGGCCGAATTTTTTAATTCTGTAAATTCCACGAGATTCCTTGCATCGAAATACGTCTGGTATGATACAGTTTGAAGCTCTGGAGCGTGGGGAAAAAAAGATTTGAGTAAAAATCCATTTTCGATAAAGTTGGATTCCAAAAATCCGTTTTTTCCAATTATCTTTTTAAAAACGAAAAACTGAGTGTTCTACCTAGTCTCAATCGATTCCTCAGATTAAAATACATCTCCCAGTATATAATTCATCCATATTTTGCCCCGATTTAAGCCAAAAAATTCATATATCGAAATTGAAATATCGATTTGAAAACATCGAAAAAACGCCCATTTTTTTCGTTAGAGCGAAACCTAAAAATGCAAATATCTCGAGAACGCGGCCGAATTTTTTAATTCTGTAAATTCCACGAGATTCCTTGCATCGAAATACGTCTGGTATGATACAGTTTGAAGCTCTGGAGCGTGGGGAAAAAAAGATTTGAGTAAAAATCCATTTTCGATAAAGTTAGATTCCAAAAATCCGTTTTTTCCAAATATCTTTTTAAAAACGAAAAACTGAGTGTTCTACCTAGTCTCGATCGATTCCTCAGATTAAAATACATCTCCCAGTATATAATTCATCCATATTTTGCCCCGATTTAAGCCAAAAAATTCATATATCGAAATTGAAATATCGATTTGAAAACATCGAAAATACGCCCATTTTTTTCGTTAGAGCGAAACCTAAAAATGCAAATATCTCGAGAACGCGGCCGAATTTTTTAATTCTGTAAATTCCACGAGATTCCTTGCATCGAAATACGTCTGGTATGATACAGTTTGAAGCTCTGGAGCGTGGGGAAAAAAAGATTTGAGTAAAAATCCATTTTCGATAAAGTTGGATTCCAAAAATCCGTTTTTTCCAATTATCTTTTTAAAAACGAAAAACTGAGTGTTCTACCTAGTCTTAATCGATTCCTCAGATTAAAATACATCTCCCAGTATATAATTCGTCGATATTTCGGCCCGTTTCAAGCTAAAAAATTCATATATCGAAATTGAAATATCGATTTTCAAACATCGAAAAAACGCCCATTTTTTTCGTTAGAGCGAAACCTAAAAATGCAAATATCTCGAGAACGCGGCCGAATTTTTTAATTCTGTAAATTCCAGCTGATTCCTTGCATCGAAATACGTCTGGTATGATACAGTTTGAAGCTCTGGAGCGTGGGGAAAAAAAGATTTGAGTAAAAATCCATTTTCGATAAAGTTAGATTCCAAAAATCCGTTTTTTCCAAATATCTTTTTAAAAACGAAAAACTGAGTGTTCTACCTAGTCTCAATCGATTCCTCAGATTAAAATACATCTCCCAGTATATAATTCATCCATATTTTGCCCCGATTTAAGCCAAAAAATTCATATATCGAAATTGAAATATCGATTTGAAAACATCGAAATTGAAATATCGATTTGAAAACATCGAAAATACGCCCATTTTTTTCGTTAGAGCGAAACCTAAAAATGCAAATATCTCGAGAACGCGGCCGAATTTTTTAATTCTGTAAATTCCACGAGATTCCTTGCATCGAAATACGTCTGGTATGATACAGTTTGAAGCTCTGGAGCGTGGGGAAAAAAAGATTTGAGTAAAAATCCATTTTCGATAAAGTTGGATTCCAAAAATCCGTTTTTTCCAAATATCTTTTTAAAAACGAAAAACTGAGTGTTCTACCTAGTCTCAATCGATTCCTCAGATTAAAATACATCTCCCAGTATATAATTCATCCATATTTTGCCCCGATTTAAGCCAAAAAATTCATATATCGAAATTGAAATATCGATTTGAAAACATCGAAAAAACGCCCATTTTTTTCGTTAGAGCGAAACCTAAAAATGCAAATATCTCGAGAACGCGGCCGAATTTTTTAATTCTGTAAATTCCACGAGATTCCTTGCATCGAAATACGTCTGGTATGATACAGTTTGAAGCTCTGGAGCGTGGGGAAAAAAAGATTTGAGTAAAAATCCATTTTCGATAAAGTTGGATTCCAAAAATCCGTTTTTTCCAATTATCTTTTTAAAAACGAAAAACTGAGTGTTCTACCTAGTCTCAATCGATTCCTCAGATTAAAATACATCTCCCAGTATATAATTCATCCATATTTTGCCCCGATTTAAGCCAAAAAATTCATATATCGAAATTGAAATATCGATTTGAAAACATCGAAAAAACGCCCATTTTTTTCGTTAGAGCGAAACCTAAAAATGCAAATATCTCGAGAACGCGGCCGAATTTTTTAATTCTGTAAATTCCACGAGATTCCTTGCATCGAAATACGTCTGGTATGATACAGTTTGAAGCTCTGGAGCGTGGGGAAAAAAAGATTTGAGTAAAAATCCATTTTCGATAAAGTTGGATTCCAAAAATCCGTTTTTTCCAATTATCTTTTTAAAAACGAAAAACTGAGTGTTCTACCTAGTCTCAATCGATTCCTCAGATTAAAATACATCTCCCAGTATATAATTCATCCATATTTTGCCCCGATTTAAGCCAAAAAATTCATATATCGAAATTGAAATATCGATTTGAAAACATCGAAAAAACGCCCATTTTTTTCGTTAGAGCGAAACCTAAAAATGCAAATATCTCGAGAACGCGGCCGAATTTTTTAATTCTGTAAATTCCACGAGATTCCTTGCATCGAAATACGTCTGGTATGATACAGTTTGAAGCTCTGGAGCGTGGGGAAAAAAAGATTTGAGTAAAAATCCATTTTCGATAAAGTTGGATTCCAAAAATCCGTTTTTTCCAATTATCTTTTTAAAAA
The DNA here is from genome assembly GCA_023512825.1 of Liposcelis brunnea. Classification (NCBI taxonomy): domain Eukaryota; kingdom Metazoa; phylum Arthropoda; class Insecta; order Psocodea; family Liposcelididae; genus Liposcelis; species Liposcelis brunnea. The sequence goes on from CM042069.1 coordinate 167,526, forward strand.
CGAAAAACTGAGTGTTCTACCTAGTCTCAATCGATTCCTCAGATTAAAATACATCTCCCAGTATATAATTCATCCATATTTTGCCCCGATTTAAGCCAAAAAATTCATATATCGAAATTGAAATATCGATTTGAAAACATCGAAAAAACGCCCATTTTTTTCGTTAGAGCGAAACCTAAAAATGCAAATATCTCGAGAACGCGGCCGAATTTTTTAATTCTGTAAATTCCACGAGATTCCTTGCATCGAAATACGTCTGGTATGATACAGTTTGAAGCTCTGGAGCGTGGGGAAAAAAAGATTTGAGTAAAAATCCATTTTCGATAAAGTTGGATTCCAAAAATCCGTTTTTTCCAATTATCTTTTTAAAAACGAAAAACTGAGTGTTCTACCTAGTCTCAATCGATTCCTCAGATTAAAATACATCTCCCAGTATATAATTCATCCATATTTTGCCCCGATTTAAGCCAAAAAATTCATATATCGAAATTGAAATATCGATTTGAAAACATCGAAAAAACGCCCATTTTTTTCGTTAGAGCGAAACCTAAAAATGCAAATATCTCGAGAACGCGGCCGAATTTTTTAATTCTGTAAATTCCAGCTGATTCCTTGCATCGAAATACGTCTGGTATGATACAGTTTGAAGCTCTGGAGCGTGGGGAAAAAGAGATTTGAGTAAAAATCCATTTTCGATAAAGTTAGATTCCAAAAATCCGTTTTTTCCAAATATCTTTTTAAAAACGAAAAACTGAGTGTTCTACCTAGTCTCAATCGATTCCTCAGATTAAAATACATCTCCCAGTATATAATTCATCCATATTTTGCCCCGATTTAAGCCAAAAAATTCATATATCGAAATTGAAATATCGATTTTCAAACATCGAAAAAACGCCCATTTTTTTCGTTAGAGCGAAACCTAAAAATGCAAATATCTCGAGAACGCGGCCGAATTTTTTAATTCTGTAAATTCCACGAGATTCCTTGCATCGAAATACGTCTGGTATGATACAGTTTGAAGCTGTGGAGCGTGGGGAAAAAAACATTTGAGCAAAAATCGATTTCGATATCGATTCGATATTAAAAATCCGTTTTTCGTAAATATCTTTTCGAAAACGAAAAACTGAGTGTTCTACCTAGTCTTAATCGATTCCTCAGATTAAAATACATCTCCCAGTATATAATTCATCCATATTTTGCCCCGATTTAAGCCAAAAAATTCATATATCGAAATTGAAATATCGATTTTCAAACATCGAAAAAACGCCCATTTTTTTCGTTAGAGCGAAACCTAAAAATGCAAATATCTCGAGAACGCGGCCGAATTTTTTAATTCTGTAAATTCCACGAGATTCCTTGCATCGAAATACGTCTGGTATGATAAAGTTTGAAGCTCTGGAGCGTGGGGAAAAAAAGATTTGAGTAAAAATCCATTTTCGATAAAGTTGGATTCCAAAAATCCGTTTTTTCCAAATATCTTTTTAAAAACGAAAAACTGAGTGTTCTACCTAGTCTCAATCGATTCCTCAGATTAAAATACATCTCCCAGTATATAATTCGTCGATATTTCGGCCCGTTTCAAGCTAAAAAATTCATATATCGAAATTGAAATATCGATTTTCAAACATCGAAAAAACGCCCATTTTTTTCGTTAGAGCGAAACCTAAAAATGCAAATATCTCGAGAACGCGGCCGAATTTTTTAATTCTGTAAATTCCAGCTGATTCCTTGCATCGAAATACGTCTGGTATGATACAGTTTGAAGCTCTGGAGCGTGGGGAAAAAAAGATTTGAGTAAAAATCCATTTTCGATAAAGTTGGATTCCAAAAATCCGTTTTTTCCAAATATCTTTTTAAAAACGAAAAACTGAGTGTTCTACCTAGTCTCAATCGATTCCTCAGATTAAAATACATCTCCCAGTATATAATTCATCCATATTTTGCCCCGATTTAAGCCAAAAAATTCATATATCGAAATTAAAATATCGATTTTCAAACATCGAAAAAACGCCCATTTTTTTCGTTAGAGCGAAACCTAAAAATGCAAATATCTCGAGAACGCGGCCGAATTTTTTAATTCTGTAAATTCCAGCTGATTCCTTGCATCGAAATACGTCTGGTATGATACAGTTTGAAGCTCTGGAGCGTGGGGAAAAAAAGATTTGAGTAAAAATCCATTTTCGATAAAGTTGGATTCCAAAAATCCGTTTTTTCCAATTATCTTTTTAAAAACGAAAAACTGAGTGTTCTACCTAGTCTCAATCGATTCCTCAGATTAAAATACATCTCCCAGTATATAATTCATCCATATTTTGCCCCGATTTAAGCCAAAAAATTCATATATCGAAATTGAAATATCGATTTGAAAACATCGAAAAAACGCCCATTTTTTTCGTTAGAGCGAAACCTAAAAATGCAAATATCTCGAGAACGCGACCGAATTTTTTAATTCTGTAAATTCCACGAGATTCCTTGCATCGAAATACGTCTGGTATGATACAGTTTGAAGCTCTGGAGCGTGGGGAAAAAAACATTTGAGCAAAAATCGATTTCGATATCGATTCGATATTAAAAATCCGTTTTTCCTAAATATCTTTTCGAAAACGAAAAACTGAGTGTTCTACCTAGTCTGAATCGATTCCTCAGATTAAAATACATCTCCCAGTATATAATTCATCCATATTTTGCCCCGATTTAAGCCAAAAAATTCATATATCGAAATTGAAATATCGATTTTCAAACATCGAAAAAACGCCCATTTTTTTCGTTAGAGCGAAACCTAAAAATGCAAATATCTCGAGAACGCGGCCGAATTTTTTAATTCTGTAAATTCCAGCTGATTCCTTGCATCGAAATACGTCTGGTATGATACAGTTTGAAGCTCTGGAGCGTGGGGAAAAAAAGATTTGAGTAAAAATCCATTTTCGATAAAGTTGGATTCCAAAAATCCGTTTTTTCCAATTATCTTTTTAAAAACGAAAAACTGAGTGTTCTACCTAGTCTTAATCGATTCCTCAGATTAAAATACATCTCCCAGTATATAATTCATCCATATTTTGCCCCGATTTAAGCCAAAAAATTCATATATCGAAATTGAAATATCGATTTTCAAACATCGAAAAAACGCCCATTTTTTTCGTTAGAGCGAAACCTAAAAATGCAAATATCTCGAGAACGCGGCCGAATTTTTTAATTCTGTAAATTCCAGCTGATTCCTTGCATCGAAATACGTCTGGTATGATACAGTTTGAAGCTCTGGAGCGTGGGGAAAAAAAGATTTGAGTAAAAATCCATTTTCGATAAAGTTAGATTCCAAAAATCCGTTTTTTCCAAATATCTTTTTAAAAACGAAAAACTGAGTGTTCTACCTAGTCTCAATCGATTCCTCAGATTAAAATACATCTCCCAGTATATAATTCATCCATATTTTGCCCCGATTTAAGCCAAAAAATTCATATATCGAAATTGAAATATCGATTTGAAAACATTGAAAAAACGCCCATTTTTTTCGTTAGAGCGAAACCTAAAAATGCAAATATCTCGAGAACGCGGCCGAATTTTTTAATTCTGTAAATTCCAGCTGATTCCTTGCATCGAAATACGTCTGGTATGATACAGTTTGAAGCTCTGGAGCGTGGGGAAAAAAAGATTTGAGTAAAAATCCATTTTCGATAAAGTTGGATTCCAAAAATCCGTTTTTTCCAATTATCTTTTTAAAAACGAAAAACTGAGTGTTCTACCTAGTCTCAATCGATTCCTCAGATTAAAATACATCTCCCAGTATATAATTCATCCATATTTTGCCCCGATTTAAGCCAAAAAATTCATATATCGAAATTAAAATATCGATTTTCAAACATCGAAAAAACGCCCATTTTTTTCGTTAGAGCGAAACCTAAAAATGCAAATATCTCGAGAACGCGGCCGAATTTTTTAATTCTGTAAATTCCACGAGATTCCTTGCATCGAAATACGTCTGGTATGATACAGTTTGAAGCTCTGGAGCGTGGGGAAAAAAAGATTTGAGTAAAAATCCATTTTCGATAAAGTTGGATTCCAAAAATCCGTTTTTTCCAATTATCTTTTTAAAAACGAAAAACTGAGTGTTCTACCTAGTCTCAATCGATTCCTCAGATTAAAATACATCTCCCAGTATATAATTCATCCATATTTTGCCCCGATTTAAGCCAAAAAATTCATATATCGAAATTGAAATATCGATTTGAAAACATCGAAAAAACGCCCATTTTTTTCGTTAGAGCGAAACCTAAAAATGCAAATATCTCGAGAACGCGGCCGAATTTTTTAATTCTGTAAATTCCACGAGATTCCTTGCATCGAAATACGTCTGGTATGATACAGTTTGAAGCTCTGGAGCGTGGGGAAAAAAAGATTTGAGTAAAAATCCATTTTCGATAAAGTTGGATTCCAAAAATCCGTTTTTTCCAATTATCTTTTTAAAAACGAAAAACTGAGTGTTCTACCTAGTCTCAATCGATTCCTCAGATTAAAATACATCTCCCAGTATATAATTCATCCATATTTTGCCCCGATTTAAGCCAAAAAATTCATATATCGAAATTGAAATATCGATTTGAAAACATCGAAAAAACGCCCATTTTTTTCGTTAGAGCGAAACCTAAAAATGCAAATATCTCGAGAACGCGGCCGAATTTTTTAATTCTGTAAATTCCAGCTGATTCCTTGCATCGAAATACGTCTGGTATGATACAGTTTGAAGCTCTGGAGCGTGGGGAAAAAAAGATTTGAGTAAAAATCCATTTTCGATAAAGTTGGATTCCAAAAATCCGTTTTTTCCAATTATCTTTTTAAAAACGAAAAACTGAGTGTTCTACCTAGTCTCAATCGATTCCTCAGATTAAAATACATCTCCCAGTATATAATTCATCCATATTTTGCCCCGATTTAAGCCAAAAAATTCATATATCGAAATTGAAATATCGATTTGAAAACATCGAAAAAACGCCCATTTTTTTCGTTAGAGCGAAACCTAAAAATGCAAATATCTCGAGAACGCGGCCGAATTTTTTAATTCTGTAAATTCCACGAGATTCCTTGCATCGAAATACGTCTGGTATGATACAGTTTGAAGCTCTGGAGCGTGGGGAAAAAAAGATTTGAGTAAAAATCCATTTTCGATAAAGTTGGATTCCAAAAATCCGTTTTTTCCAATTATCTTTTTAAAAACGAAAAACTGAGTGTTCTACCTAGTCTCAATCGATTCCTCAGATTAAAATACATCTCCCAGTATATAATTCGTCGATATTTCGGCCCGTTTCAAGCTAAAAAATTCATATATCGAAATTGAAATATCGATTTTCAAACATCGAAAAAACGCCCATTTTTTTCGTTAGAGCGAAACCTAAAAATGCAAATATCTCGAGAACGCGGCCGAATTTTTTAATTCTGTAAATTCCAGCTGATTCCTTGCATCGAAATACGTCTGGTATGATACAGTTTGAAGCTCTGGAGCGTGGGGAAAAAAAGATTTGAGTAAAAATCCATTTTCGATAAAGTTAGATTCCAAAAATCCGTTTTTTCCAAATATCTTTTTAAAAACGAAAAACTGAGTGTTCTACCTAGTCTCAATCGATTCCTCAGATTAAAATACATCTCCCAGTATATAATTCATCCATATTTTGCCCCGATTTAAGCCAAAAAATTCATATATCGAAATTGAAATATCGATTTGAAAACATTGAAAAAACGCCCATTTTTTTCGTTAGAGCGAAACCTAAAAATGCAAATATCTCGAGAACGCGGCCGAATTTTTTAATTCTGTAAATTCCAGCTGATTCCTTGCATCGAAATACGTCTGGTATGATACAGTTTGAAGCTCTGGAGCGTGGGGAAAAAAAGATTTGAGTAAAAATCCATTTTCGATAAAGTTGGATTCCAAAAATCCGTTTTTTCCAATTATCTTTTTAAAAACGAAAAACTGAGTGTTCTACCTAGTCTCAATCGATTCCTCAGATTAAAATACATCTCCCAGTATATAATTCATCCATATTTTGCCCCGATTTAAGCCAAAAAATTCATATATCGAAATTAAAATATCGATTTTCAAACATCGAAAAAACGCCCATTTTTTTCGTTAGAGCGAAACCTAAAAATGCAAATATCTCGAGAACGCGGCCGAGTTTTTTAATTCTGTAAATTCCAGCTGATTCCTTGCATCGAAATACGTCTGGTATGATACAGTTTGAAGCTCTGGAGCGTGGGGAAAAAAAGATTTGAGTAAAAATCCATTTTCGATAAAGTTGGATTCCAAAAATCCGTTTTTTCCAATTATCTTTTTAAAAACGAAAAACTGAGTGTTCTACCTAGTCTCAATCGATTCCTCAGATTAAAATACATCTCCCAGTATATAATTCATCCATATTTTGCCCCGATTTAAGCCAAAAAATTCATATATCGAAATTGAAATATCGATTTGAAAACATCGAAAAAACGCCCATTTTTTTCGTTAGAGCGAAACCTAAAAATGCAAATATCTCGAGAACGCGGCCGAATTTTTTAATTCTGTAAATTCCACGAGATTCCTTGCATCGAAATACGTCTGGTATGATACAGTTTGAAGCTCTGGAGCGTGGGGAAAAAAAGATTTGAGTAAAAATCCATTTTCGATAAAGTTGGATTCCAAAAATCCGTTTTTTCCAATTATCTTTTTAAAAACGAAAAACTGAGTGTTCTACCTAGTCTCAATCGATTCCTCAGATTAAAATACATCTCCCAGTATATAATTCATCCATATTTTGCCCCGATTTAAGCCAAAAAATTCATATATCGAAATTGAAATATCGATTTGAAAACATCGAAAAAACGCCCATTTTTTTCGTTAGAGCGAAACCTAAAAATGCAAATATCTCGAGAACGCGGCCGAATTTTTTAATTCTGTAAATTCCAGCTGATTCCTTGCATCGAAATACGTCTGGTATGATACAGTTTGAAGCTCTGGAGCGTGGGGAAAAAAAGATTTGAGTAAAAATCCATTTTCGATAAAGTTGGATTCCAAAAATCCGTTTTTTCCAATTATCTTTTTAAAAACGAAAAACTGAGTGTTCTACCTAGTCTCAATCGATTCCTCAGATTAAAATACATCTCCCAGTATATAATTCATCCATATTTTGCCCCGATTTAAGCCAAAAAATTCATATATCGAAATTGAAATATCGATTTGAAAACATCGAAAAAACGCCCATTTTTTTCGTTAGAGCGAAACCTAAAAATGCAAATATCTCGAGAACGCGGCCGAATTTTTTAATTCTGTAAATTCCACGAGATTCCTTGCATCGAAATACGTCTGGTATGATACAGTTTGAAGCTCTGGAGCGTGGGGAAAAAAAGATTTGAGTAAAAATCCATTTTCGATAAAGTTGGATTCCAAAAATCCGTTTTTTCCAATTATCTTTTTAAAAACGAAAAACTGAGTGTTCTACCTAGTCTCAATCGATTCCTCAGATTAAAATACATCTCCCAGTATATAATTCATCCATATTTTGCCCCGATTTAAGCCAAAAAATTCATATATCGAAATTGAAATATCGATTTGAAAACATCGAAAAAACGCCCATTTTTTTCGTTAGAGCGAAACCTAAAAATGCAAATATCTCGAGAACGCGACAGAATTTTTTAATTCTGTAAATTCCACGAGATTCCTTGCATCGAAATACGTCTGGTATGATACAGTTTGAAGCTGTGGAGCGTGGGGAAAAAAAACATTTGAGCAAAAATCGATTTCGATATCGATTCGATATTAAAAATCCGTTTTTCCTAAATATCTTTTCGAAAACGAAAAACTGAGTGTTCTACCTAGTCTTAATCGATTCCTCAGATTAAAATACATCTCCCAGTATATAATTCATCCATATTTTGCCCCGATTTAAGCCAAAAAATTCATATATCGAAATTGAAATATCGATTTGAAAACATCGAAAAAACGCCCATTTTTTTCGTTAGAGCGAAACCTAAAAATGCAAATATCTCGAGAACGCGGCCGAATTTTTTAATTCTGTAAATTCCACGAGATTCCTTGCATCGAAATACGTCTGGTATGATACAGTTTGAAGCTCTGGAGCGTGGGGAAAAAAAGATTTGAGTAAAAATCCATTTTCGATAAAGTTGGATTCCAAAAATCCGTTTTTTCCAATTATCTTTTTAAAAACGAAAAACTGAGTGTTCTACCTAGTCTCAATCGATTCCTCAGATTAAAATACATCTCCCAGTATATAATTCATCCATATTTTGCCCCGATTTAAGCCAAAAAATTCATATATCGAAATTGAAATATCGATTTGAAAACATCGAAAAAACGCCCATTTTTTTCGTTAGAGCGAAACCTAAAAATGCAAATATCTCGAGAACGCGACCGAATTTTTTAATTCTGTAAATTCCAGCTGATTCCTTGCATCGAAATACGTCTGGTATGATACAGTTTGAAGCTCTGGAGCGTGGGGAAAAAAAGATTTGAGTAAAAATCCATTTTCGATAAAGTTGGATTCCAAAAATCCGTTTTTTCCAATTATCTTTTTAAAAACGAAAAACTGAGTGTTCTGCCTAGTCTCAATCGATTCCTCAGATTAAAATACATCTCCCAGTATATAATTCATCCATATTTTGCCCCGATTTAAGCCAAAAAATTCATATATCGAAATTGAAATATCGATTTGAAAACATCGAAAAAACGCCCATTTTTTTCGTTAGAGCGAAACCTAAAAATGCAAATATCTCGAGAACGCGGCCGAATTTTTTAATTCTGTAAATTCCACGAGATTCCTTGCATCGAAATACGTCTGGTATGATACAGTTTGAAGCTCTGGAGCGTGGGGAAAAAAAGATTTGAGTAAAAATCCATTTTCGATAAAGTTGGATTCCAAAAATCCGTTTTTTCCAATTATCTTTTTAAAAACGAAAAACTGAGTGTTCTACCTAGTCTCAATCGATTCCTCAGATTAAAATACATCTCCCAGTATATAATTCATCCATATTTTGCCCCGATTTAAGCCAAAAAATTCATATATCGAAATTGAAATATCGATTTTCAAACATCGAAAAAACGCCCATTTTTTTCGTTAGAGCGAAACCTAAAAATGCAAATATCTCGAGAACGCGACAGAATTTTTTAATTCTGTAAATTCCACGAGATTCCTTGCATCGAAATACGTCTGGTATGATACAGTTTGAAGCTGTGGAGCGTGGGGAAAAAAACATTTGAGCAAAAATCGATTTCGATATCGATTCGATATTAAAAATCCGTTTTTCCTAAATATCTTTTCGAAAACGAAAAACTGAGTGTTCTACCTAGTCTTAATCGATTCCTCAGATTAAAATACATCTCCCAGTATATAATTCATCCATATTTTGCCCCGATTTAAGCCAAAAAATTCATATATCGAAATTGAAATATCGATTTGAAAACATCGAAAAAACGCCCATTTTTTTCGTTAGAGCGAAACCTAAAAATGCAAATATCTCGAGAACGCGGCCGAATTTTTTAATTCTGTAAATTCCACGAGATTCCTTGCATCGAAATACGTCTGGTATGATACAGTTTGAAGCTCTGGAGCGTGGGGAAAAAAAGATTTGAGTAAAAATCCATTTTCGATAAAGTTGGATTCCAAAAATCCGTTTTTTCCAATTATCTTTTTAAAAACGAAAAACTGAGTGTTCTACCTAGTCTCAATCGATTCCTCAGATTAAAATACATCTCCCAGTATATAATTCATCCATATTTTGCCCCGATTTAAGCCAAAAAATTCATATATCGAAATTGAAATATCGATTTGAAAACATCGAAAAAACGCCCATTTTTTTCGTTAGAGCGAAACCTAAAAATGCAAATATCTCGAGAACGCGACCGAATTTTTTAATTCTGTAAATTCCACGAGATTCCTTGCATCGAAATACGTCTGGTATGATACAGTTTGAAGCTCTGGAGCGTGGGGAAAAAAAGATTTGAGTAAAAATCCATTTTCGATAAAGTTGGATTCCAAAAATCCGTTTTTTCCAATTATCTTTTTAAAAACGAAAAACTGAGTGTTCTACCTAGTCTCAATCGATTCCTCAGATTAAAATACATCTCCCAGTATATAATTCATCCATATTTTGCCCCGATTTAAGCCAAAAAATTCATATATCGAAATTGAAATATCGATTTGAAAACATCGAAAAAACGCCCATTTTTTTCGTTAGAGCGAAACCTAAAAATGCAAATATCTCGAGAACGCGGCCGAATTTTTTAATTCTGTAAATTCCAGCTGATTCCTTGCATCGAAATACGTCTGGTATGATACAGTTTGAAGCTCTGGAGCGTGGGGAAAAAAAGATTTGAGTAAAAATCCATTTTCGATAAAGTTGGATTCCAAAAATCCGTTTTTTCCAATTATCTTTTTAAAAACGAAAAACTGAGTGTTCTACCTAGTCTCAATCGATTCCTCAGATTAAAATACATCTCCCAGTATATAATTCATCCATATTTTGCCCCGATTTAAGCCAAAAAATTCATATATCGAAATTGAAATATCGATTTGAAAACATCGAAAAAACGCCCATTTTTTTCGTTAGAGCGAAACCTAAAAATGCAAATATCTCGAGAACGCGGCCGAATTTTTTAATTCTGTAAATTCCACGAGATTCCTTGCATCGAAATACGTCTGGTATGATACAGTTTGAAGCTCTGGAGCGTGGGGAAAAAAAGATTTGAGTAAAAATCCATTTTCGATAAAGTTGGATTCCAAAAATCCGTTTTTTCCAATTATCTTTTTAAAAACGAAAAACTGAGTGTTCTACCTAGTCTCAATCGATTCCTCAGATTAAAATACATCTCCCAGTATATAATTCATCCATATTTTGCCCCGATTTAAGCCAAAAAATTCATATATCGAAATTGAAATATCGATTTTCAAACATCGAAAAAACGCCCATTTTTTTCGTTAGAGCGAAACCTAAAAATGCAAATATCTCGAGAACGCGGCCGAATTTTTTAATTCTGTAAATTCCACGAGATTCCTTGCATCGAAATACGTCTGGTATGATACAGTTTGAAGCTCTGGAGCGTGGGGAAAAAAACATTTGAGCAAAAATCGATTTCGATATCGATTCGATATTAAAAATCCGTTTTTCCTAAATATCTTTTCGAAAACGAAAAACTGAGTGTTCTACCTAGTCTTAATCGATTCCTCAGATTAAAATACATCTCCCAGTATATAATTCATCCATATTTTGCCCCGATTTAAGCCAAAAAATTCATATATCGAAATTGAAATATCGATTTGAAAACATCGAAAAAACGCCCATTTTTTTCGTTAGAGCGAAACCTAAAAATGCAAATATCTCGAGAACGCGGCCGAATTTTTTAATTCTGTAAATTCCACGAGATTCCTTGCATCGAAATACGTCTGGTATGATACAGTTTGAAGCTCTGGAGCGTGGGGAAAAAAAGATTTGAGTAAAAATCCATTTTCGATAAAGTTGGATTCCAAAAATCCGTTTTTTCCAATTATCTTTTTAAAAACGAAAAACTGAGTGTTCTACCTAGTCTCAATCGATTCCTCAGATTAAAATACATCTCCCAGTATATAATTCATCCATATTTTGCCCCGATTTAAGCCAAAAAATTCATATATCGAAATTGAAATATCGATTTGAAAACATCGAAAAAACGCCCATTTTTTTCGTTAGAGCGAAACCTAAAAATGCAAATATCTCGAGAACGCGACCGAATTTTTTAATTCTGTAAATTCCACGAGATTCCTTGCATCGAAATACGTCTGGTATGATACAGTTTGAAGCTCTGGAGCGTGGGGAAAAAAAGATTTGAGTAAAAATCCATTTTCGATAAAGTTGGATTCCAAAAATCCGTTTTTTCCAATTATCTTTTTAAAAACGAAAAACTGAGTGTTCTACCTAGTCTCAATCGATTCCTCAGATTAAAATACATCTCCCAGTATATAATTCATCCAAATTTGGCCCCGATTTAAGCCAAAAAATTCATATATCGAAATTGAAATATCGATTTTCAAACATCGAAAAAACGCCCATTTTTTTCGTTAGAGCGAAACCTAAAAATGCAAATATCTCGAGAACGCGGCCGAATTTTTTAATTCTGTAAATTCCAGCTGATTCCTTGCATCGAAATACGTCTGGTATGATACAGTTTGAAGCTCTGGAGTGTGGGGAAAAAAAGATTTGAGTAAAAATCCATTTTCGATAAAGTTGGATTCCAAAAATCCGTTTTTTCCAATTATCTTTTTAAAAACGAAAAACTGAGTGTTCTACCTAGTCTCAATCGATTCCTCAGATTAAAATACATCTCCCAGTATATAATTCATCCATATTTTGCCCCGATTTAAGCCAAAAAATTCATATATCGAAATTGAAATATCGATTTGAAAACATCGAAAAAACGCCCATTTTTTTCGTTAGAGCGAAACCTAAAAATGCAAATATCTCGAGAACGCGGCCGAATTTTTTAATTCTGTAAATTCCACGAGATTCCTTGCATCGAAATACGTCTGGTATGATACAGTTTGAAGCTCTGGAGCGTGGGGAAAAAAGATTTGAGTAAAAATCCATTTTCGATAAAGTTGGATTCCAAAAATCCGTTTTTTCCAATTATCTTTTTAAAAACGAAAAACTGAGTGTTCTACCTAGTCTCAATCGATTCCTCAGATTAAAATACATCTCCCAGTATATAATTCATCCATATTTTGCCCCGATTTAAGCCAAAAAATTCATATATCGAAATTGAAATATCGATTTGAAAACATCGAAAAAACGCCCATTTTTTTCGTTAGAGCGAAACCTAAAAATGCAAATATCTCGAGAACGCGGCCGAATTTTTTAATTCTGTAAATTCCACGAGATTCCTTGCATCGAAATACGTCTGGTATGATACAGTTTGAAGCTCTGGAGCGTGGGGAAAAAAAGATTTGAGTAAAAATCCATTTTCGATAAAGTTGGATTCCAAAAATCCGTTTTTTCCAATTATCTTTTTAAAAACGAAAAACTGAGTGTTCTACCTAGTCTCAATCGATTCCTCAGATTAAAATACATCTCCCAGTATATAATTCATCCATATTTTGCCCCGATTTAAGCCAAAAAATTCATATATCGAAATTGAAATATCGATTTGAAAACATCGAAAAAACGCCCATTTTTTTCGTTAGAGCGAAACCTAAAAATGCAAATATCTCGAGAACGCGACCGAATTTTTTAATTCTGTAAATTCCACGAGATTCCTTGCATCGAAATACGTCTGGTATGATACAGTTTGAAGCTCTGGAGCGTGGGGAAAAAAAGATTTGAGTAAAAATCCATTTTCGATAAAGTTGGATTCCAAAAATCCGTTTTTTCCAATTATCTTTTTAAAAACGAAAAACTGAGTGTTCTACCTAGTCTCAATCGATTCCTCAGATTAAAATACATCTCCCAGTATATAATTCATCCATATTTTGCCCCGATTTAAGCCAAAAAATTCATATATCGAAATTGAAATATCGATTTGAAAACATCGAAAAAACGCCCATTTTTTTCGTTAGAGCGAAACCTAAAAATGCAAATATCTCGAGAACGCGACCGAATTTTTTAATTCTGTAAATTCCACGAGATTCCTTGCATCGAAATACGTCTGGTATGATACAGTTTGAAGCTCTGGAGCGTGGGGAAAAAAAGATTTGAGTAAAAATCCATTTTCGATAAAGTTGGATTCCAAAAATCCGTTTTTTCCAATTATCTTTTTAAAAACGAAAAACTGAGTGTTCTACCTAGTCTCAATCGATTCCTCAGATTAAAATACATCTCCCAGTATATAATTCATCCATATTTTGCCCCGATTTAAGCCAAAAAATTCATATATCGAAATTGAAATATCGATTTGAAAACATCGAAAAAACGCCCATTTTTTTCGTTAGAGCGAAACCTAAAAATGCAAATATCTCGAGAACGCGACCGAATTTTTTAATTCTGTAAATTCCACGAGATTCCTTGCATCGAAATACGTCTGGTATGATACAGTTTGAAGCTCTGGAGCGTGGGGAAAAAAAGATTTGAGTAAAAATCCATTTTCGATAAAGTTAGATTCCAAAAATCCGTTTTTTCCAAATATCTTTTTAAAAACGAAAAACTGAGTGTTCTACCTAGTCTCAATCGATTCCTCAGATTAAAATACATCTCCCAGTATATAATTCATCCATATTTTGCCCCGATTTAAGCCAAAAAATTCATATATCGAAATTGAAATATCGATTTGAAAACATCGAAAAAACGCCCATTTTTTTCGTTAGAGCGAAACCTAAAAATGCAAATATCTCGAGAACGCGACCGAATTTTTTAATTCTGTAAATTCCACGAGATTCCTTGCATCGAAATACGTCTGGTATGATACAGTTTGAAGCTGTGGAGCGTGGGGAAAAAAACATTTGAGCAAAAATCGATTTCGATATCGATTCGATATTAAAAATCCGTTTTTCCTAAATATCTTTTCGAAAACGAAAAACTGAGTGTTCTACCTAGTCTTAATCGATTCCTCAGATTAAAATACATCTCCCAGTATATAATTCATCCAAATTTGGCCCCGATTTAAGCCAAAAAATTCATATATCGAAATTGAAATATCGATTTTCAAACATCGAAAAAACGCCCATTTTTTTCGTTAGAGCGAAACCTAAAAATGCAAATATCTCGAGAACGCGGCCGAATTTTTTAATTCTGTAAATTCCAGCTGATTCCTTGCATCGAAATACGTCTGGTATGATACAGTTTGAAGCTCTGGAGCGTGGGGAAAAAAAGATTTGAGTAAAAATCCATTTTCGATAAAGTTAGATTCCAAAAATCCGTTTTTTCCAAATATCTTTTTAAAAACGAAAAACTGAGTGTTCTACCTAGTCTCAATCGATTCCTCAGATTAAAATACATCTCCCAGTATATAATTCATCCATATTTTGCCCCGATTTAAGCCAAAAAATTCATATATCGAAATTGAAATATCGATTTGAAAACATCGAAAAAACGCCCATTTTTTTCGTTAGAGCGAAACCTAAAAATGCAAATATCTCGAGAACGCGACCGAATTTTTTAATTCTGTAAATTCCACGAGATTCCTTGCATCGAAATACGTCTGGTATGATACAGTTTGAAGCTGTGGAGCGTGGGGAAAAAAACATTTGAGCAAAAATCGATTTCGATATCGATTCGATATTAAAAATCCGTTTTTCCTAAATATCTTTTCGAAAACGAAAAACTGAGTGTTCTACCTAGTCTCAATCGATTCCTCAGATTAAAATACATCTCCCAGTATATAATTCATCCATATTTTGCCCCGATTTAAGCCAAAAAATTCATATATCGAAATTGAAATATCGATTTTCAAACATCGAAAAAACGCCCATTTTTTTCGTTAGAGCGAAACCTAAAAATGCAAATATCTCGAGAACGCGGCCGAATTTTTTAATTCTGTAAATTCCACGAGATTCCTTGCATCGAAATACGTCTGGTATGATACAGTTTGAAGCTCTGGAGCGTGGGGAAAAAAAGATTTGAGTAAAAATCCATTTTCGATAAAGTTGGATTCCAAAAATCCGTTTTTTCCAATTATCTTTTTAAAAACGAAAAACTGAGTGTTCTACCTAGTCTCAATCGATTCCTCAGATTAAAATACATCTCCCAGTATATAATTCATCCATATTTTGCCCCGATTTAAGCCAAAAAATTCATATATCGAAATTGAAATATCGATTTGAAAACATCGAAAAAACGCCCATTTTTTTCGTTAGAGCGAAACCTAAAAATGCAAATATCTCGAGAACGCGACCGAATTTTTTAATTCTGTAAATTCCACGAGATTCCTTGCATCGAAATACGTCTGGTATGATACAGTTTGAAGCTCTGGAGCGTGGGGAAAAAAAGATTTGAGTAAAAATCCATTTTCGATAAAGTTGGATTCCAAAAATCCGTTTTTTCCAATTATCTTTTTAAAAACGAAAAACTGAGTGTTCTACCTAGTCTCAATCGATTCCTCAGATTAAAATACATCTCCCAGTATATAATTCATCCATATTTTGCCCCGATTTAAGCCAAAAAATTCATATATCGAAATTGAAATATCGATTTGAAAACATCGAAAAAACGCCCATTTTTTTCGTTAGAGCGAAACCTAAAAATGCAAATATCTCGAGAACGCGGCCGAATTTTTTAATTCTGTAAATTCCACGAGATTCCTTGCATCGAAATACGTCTGGTATGATACAGTTTGAAGCTCTGGAGCGTGGGGAAAAAAAGATTTGAGTAAAAATCCATTTTCGATAAAGTTGGATTCCAAAAATCCGTTTTTTCCAATTATCTTTTTAAAAACGAAAAACTGAGTGTTCTACCTAGTCTCAATCGATTCCTCAGATTAAAATACATCTCCCAGTATATAATTCATCCAAATTTGGCCCCGATTTAAGCCAAAAAATTCATATATCGAAATTGAAATATCGATTTTCAAACATCGAAAAAACGCCCATTTTTTTCGTTAGAGCGAAACCTAAAAATGCAAATATCTCGAGAACGCGGCCGAATTTTTTAATTCTGTAAATTCCAGCTGATTCCTTGCATCGAAATACGTCTGGTATGATACAGTTTGAAGCTCTGGAGCGTGGGGAAAAAAAGATTTGAGTAAAAATCCATTTTCGATAAAGTTGGATTCCAAAAATCCGTTTTTTCCAATTATCTTTTTAAAAACGAAAAACTGAGTGTTCTACCTAGTCTCAATCGATTCCTCAGATTAAAATACATCTCCCAGTATATAATTACTCCATATTTTGCCCCGATTTTAGCCAAAAAATTCATATATCGAAATTGAAATATCGATTTGAAAACATCGAAAAAACGCCCATTTTTTTCGTTAGAGCGAAACCTAAAAATGCAAATATCTCGAGAACGCGGCCGAATTTTTTAATTCTGTAAATTCCACGAGATTCCTTGCATCGAAATACGTCTGGTATGATACAGTTTGAAGCTCTGGAGCGTGGGGAAAAAAAGATTTGAGTAAAAATCCATTTTCGATAAAGTTGGATTCCAAAAATCCGTTTTTTCCAATTATCTTTTTAAAAACGAAAAACTGAGTGTTCTACCTAGTCTCAATCGATTCCTCAGATTAAAATACATCTCCCAGTATATAATTCATCCAAATTTGGCCCCGATTTAAGCCAAAAAATTCATATATCGAAATTGAAATATCGATTTTCAAACATCGAAAAAACGCCCATTTTTTTCGTTAGAGCGAAACCTAAAAATGCAAATATCTCGAGAACGCGGCCGAATTTTTTAATTCTGTAAATTCCAGCTGATTCCTTGCATCGAAATACGTCTGGTATGATACAGTTTGAAGCTCTGGAGCGTGGGGAAAAAAAGATTTGAGTAAAAATCCATTTTCGATAAAGTTGGATTCCAAAAATCCGTTTTTTCCAATTATCTTTTTAAAAACGAAAAACTGAGTGTTCTACCTAGTCTCAATCGATTCCTCAGATTAAAATACATCTCCCAGTATATAATTCATCCATATTTTGCCCCGATTTAAGCCAAAAAATTCATATATCGAAATTGAAATATCGATTTGAAAACATCGAAAAAACGCCCATTTTTTTCGTTAGAGCGAAACCTAAAAATGCAAATATCTCGAGAACGCGGCCGAATTTTTTAATTCTGTAAATTCCACGAGATTCCTTGCATCGAAATACGTCTGGTATGATACAGTTTGAAGCTCTGGAGCGTGGGGAAAAAAAGATTTGAGTAAAAATCCATTTTCGATAAAGTTGGATTCCAAAAATCCGTTTTTTCCAATTATCTTTTTAAAAACGAAAAACTGAGTGTTCTACCTAGTCTCAATCGATTCCTCAGATTAAAATACATCTCCCAGTATATAATTCATCCATATTTTGCCCCGATTTAAGCCAAAAAATTCATATATCGAAATTGAAATATCGATTTTCAAACATCGAAAAAACGCCCATTTTTTTCGTTAGAGCGAAACCTAAAAATGCAAATATCTCGAGAACGCGGCCGAATTTTTTAATTCTGTAAATTCCAGCTGATTCCTTGCATCGAAATACGTCTGGTATGATACAGTTTGAAGCTCTGGAGCGTGGGGAAAAAAAGATTTGAGTAAAAATCCATTTTCGATAAAGTTGGATTCCAAAAATCCGTTTTTTCCAATTATCTTTTTAAAAACGAAAAACTGAGTGTTCTACCTAGTCTCAATCGATTCCTCAGATTAAAATACATCTCCCAGTATATAATTCATCCATATTTTGCCCCGATTTAAGCCAAAAAATTCATATATCGAAATTGAAATATCGATTTGAAAACATCGAAAATACGCCCATTTTTTTCGTTAGAGCGAAACCTAAAAATGCAAATATCTCGAGAACGCGGCCGAATTTTTTAATTCTGTAAATTCCAGCTGATTCCTTGCATCGAAATACGTCTGGTATGATACAGTTTGAAGCTCTGGAGCGTGGGGAAAAAAAGATTTGAGTAAAAATCCATTTTCGATAAAGTTAGATTCCAAAAATCAGTTTTTTCCAAATATCTTTTTAAAAACGAAAAACTGAGTGTTCTACCTAGTCTCAATCGATTCCTCAGATTAAAATACATCTCCCAGTATATAATTCATCCATATTTTGCCCCGATTTAAGCCAAAAAATTCATATATCGAAATTGAAATATCGATTTGAAAACATCGAAAAAACGCCCATTTTTTTCGTTAGAGCGAAACCTAAAAATGCAAATATCTCGAGAACGCGGCCGAATTTTTTAATTCTGTAAATTCCACGAGATTCCTTGCATCGAAATACGTCTGGTATGATACAGTTTGAAGCTCTGGAGCGTGGGGAAAAAAAGATTTGAGTAAAAATCCATTTTCGATAAAGTTGGATTCCAAAAATCCGTTTTTTCCAATTATCTTTTTAAAAACGAAAAACTGAGTGTTCTACCTAGTCTCAATCGATTCCTCAGATTAAAATACATCTCCCAGTATATAATTCATCCATATTTTGCCCCGATTTAAGCCAAAAAATTCATATATCGAAATTGAAATATCGATTTTCAAACATCGAAAAAACGCCCATTTTTTTCGTTAGAGCGAAACCTAAAAATGCAAATATCTCGAGAACGCGGCCGAATTTTTTAATTCTGTAAATTCCAGCTGATTCCTTGCATCGAAATACGTCTGGTATGATACAGTTTGAAGCTCTGGAGCGTGGGGAAAAAAAGATTTGAGTAAAAATCCATTTTCGATAAAGTTGGATTCCAAAAATCCGTTTTTTCCAATTATCTTTTTAAAAACGAAAAACTGAGTGTTCTACCTAGTCTCAATCGATTCCTCAGATTAAAATACATCTCCCAGTATATAATTCATCCATATTTTGCCCCGATTTAAGCCAAAAAATTCATATATCGAAATTGAAATATCGATTTGAAAACATCGAAAATACGCCCATTTTTTTCGTTAGAGCGAAACCTAAAAATGCAAATATCTCGAGAACGCGGCCGAATTTTTTAATTCTGTAAATTCCAGCTGATTCCTTGCATCGAAATACGTCTGGTATGATACAGTTTGAAGCTCTGGAGCGTGGGGAAAAAAAGATTTGAGTAAAAATCCATTTTCGATAAAGTTAGATTCCAAAAATCAGTTTTTTCCAAATATCTTTTTAAAAACGAAAAACTGAGTGTTCTACCTAGTCTCAATCGATTCCTCAGATTAAAATACATCTCCCAGTATATAATTCATCCATATTTTGCCCCGATTTAAGCCAAAAAATTCATATATCGAAATTGAAATATCGATTTTCAAACATCGAAAAAACGCCCATTTTTTTCGTTAGAGCGAAACCTAAAAATGCAAATATCTCGAGAACGCGGCCGAATTTTTTAATTCTGTAAATTCCACGAGATTCCTTGCATCGAAATACGTCTGGTATGATACAGTTTGAAGCTCTGGAGCGTGGGGAAAAAAAGATTTGAGTAAAAATCCATTTTCGATAAAGTTGGATTCCAAAAATCCGTTTTTTCCAATTATCTTTTTAAAAACGAAAAACTGAGTGTTCTACCTAGTCTCAATCGATTCCTCAGATTAAAATACATCTCCCAGTATATAATTCATCCATATTTTGCCCCGATTTAAGCCAAAAAATTCATATATCGAAATTGAAATATCGATTTGAAAACATCGAAAAAACGCCCATTTTTTTCGTTAGAGCGAAACCTAAAAATGCAAATATCTCGAGAACGCGGCCGAATTTTTTAATTCTGTAAATTCCACGAGATTCCTTGCATCGAAATACGTCTGGTATGATACAGTTTGAAGCTCTGGAGCGTGGGGAAAAAAAGATTTGAGTAAAAATCCATTTTCGATAAAGTTGGATTCCAAAAATCCGTTTTTTCCAATTATCTTTTTAAAAACGAAAAACTGAGTGTTCTACCTAGTCTCAATCGATTCCTCAGATTAAAATACATCTCCCAGTATATAATTCATCCATATTTTGCCCCGATTTAAGCCAAAAAATTCATATATCGAAATTGAAATATCGATTTGAAAACATCGAAAAAACGCCCATTTTTTTCGTTAGAGCGAAACCTAAAAATGCAAATATCTCGAGAACGCGGCCGAATTTTTTAATTCTGTAAATTCCACGAGATTCCTTGCATCGAAATACGTCTGGTATGATACAGTTTGAAGCTCTGGAGCGTGGGGAAAAAAAGATTTGAGTAAAAATCCATTTTCGATAAAGTTGGATTCCAAAAATCCGTTTTTTCCAATTATCTTTTTAAAAACGAAAAACTGAGTGTTCTACCTAGTCTCAATCGATTCCTCAGATTAAAATACATCTCCCAGTATATAATTCATCCATATTTTGCCCCGATTTAAGCCAAAAAATTCATATATCGAAATTGAAATATCGATTTGAAAACATCGAAAAAACGCCCATTTTTTTCGTTAGAGCGAAACCTAAAAATGCAAATATCTCGAGAACGCGACCGAATTTTTTAATTCTGTAAATTCCACGAGATTCCTTGCATCGAAATACGTCTGGTATGATACAGTTTGAAGCTCTGGAGCGTGGGGAAAAAAACATTTGAGCAAAAATCGATTTCGATATCGATTCGATATTAAAAATCCGTTTTTCCTAAATATCTTTTCGAAAACGAAAAACTGAGTGTTCTACCTAGTCTTAATCGATTCCTCAGATTAAAATACATCTCCCAGTATATAATTCATCCATATTTTGCCCCGATTTAAGCCAAAAAATTCATATATCGAAATTGAAATATCGATTTTCAAACATCGAAAAAACGCCCATTTTTTTCGTTAGAGCGAAACCTAAAAATGCAAATATCTCGAGAACGCGGCCGAATTTTTTAATTCTGTAAATTCCACGAGATTCCTTGCATCGAAATACGTCTGGTATGATACAGTTTGAAGCTCTGGAGCGTGGGGAAAAAAAGATTTGAGTAAAAATCCATTTTCGATAAAGTTGGATTCCAAAAATCCGTTTTTTCCAATTATCTTTTTAAAAACGAAAAACTGAGTGTTCTACCTAGTCTCAATCGATTCCTCAGATTAAAATACATCTCCCAGTATATAATTCATCCATATTTTGCCCCGATTTAAGCCAAAAAATTCATATATCGAAATTGAAATATCGATTTGAAAACATCGAAAAAACGCCCATTTTTTTCGTTAGAGCGAAACCTAAAAATGCAAATATCTCGAGAACGCGGCCGAATTTTTTAATTCTGTAAATTCCACGAGATTCCTTGCATCGAAATACGTCTGGTATGATACAGTTTGAAGCTCTGGAGCGTGGGGAAAAAAAGATTTGAGTAAAAATCCATTTTCGATAAAGTTGGATTCCAAAAATCCGTTTTTTCCAATTATCTTTTTAAAAACGAAAAACTGAGTGTTCTACCTAGTCTCAATCGATTCCTCAGATTAAAATACATCTCCCAGTATATAATTCATCCATATTTTGCCCCGATTTAAGCCAAAAAATTCATATATCGAAATTGAAATATCGATTTTCAAACATCGAAAAAACGCCCATTTTTTTCGTTAGAGCGAAACCTAAAAATGCAAATATCTCGAGAACGCGGCCGAATTTTTTAATTCTGTAAATTCCACGAGATTCCTTGCATCGAAATACGTCTGGTATGATACAGTTTGAAGCTCTGGAGCGTGGGGAAAAAAAGATTTGAGTAAAAATCCATTTTCGATAAAGTTGGATTCCAAAAATCCGTTTTTTCCAATTATCTTTTTAAAAACGAAAAACTGAGTGTTCTACCTAGTCTCAATCGATTCCTCAGATTAAAATACATCTCCCAGTATATAATTCATCCATATTTTGCCCCGATTTAAGCCAAAAAATTCATATATCGAAATTGAAATATCGATTTGAAAACATCGAAAAAACGCCCATTTTTTTCGTTAGAGCGAAACCTAAAAATGCAAATATCTCGAGAACGCGGCCGAATTTTTTAATTCTGTAAATTCCAGCTGATTCCTTGCATCGAAATACGTCTGGTATGATACAGTTTGAAGCTCTGGAGCGTGGGGAAAAAAAGATTTGAGTAAAAATCCATTTTCGATAAAGTTGGATTCCAAAAATCCGTTTTTTCCAATTATCTTTTTAAAAACGAAAAACTGAGTGTTCTACCTAGTCTCAATCGATTCCTCAGATTAAAATACATCTCCCAGTATATAATTCATCCATATTTTGCCCCGATTTAAGCCAAAAAATTCATATATCGAAATTGAAATATCGATTTTCAAACATCGAAAAAACGCCCATTTTTTTCGTTAGAGCGAAACCTAAAAATGCAAATATCTCGAGAACGCGGCCGAATTTTTTAATTCTGTAAATTCCAGCTGATTCCTTGCATCGAAATACGTCTGGTATGATACAGTTTGAAGCTCTGGAGCGTGGGGAAAAAAAGATTTGAGTAAAAATCCATTTTCGATAAAGTTGGATTCCAAAAATCCGTTTTTTCCAATTATCTTTTTAAAAACGAAAAACTGAGTGTTCTACCTAGTCTCAATCGATTCCTCAGATTAAAATACATCTCCCAGTATATAATTCATCCATATTTTGCCCCGATTTAAGCCAAAAAATTCATATATCGAAATTGAAATATCGATTTGAAAACATCGAAAAAACGCCCATTTTTTTCGTTAGAGCGAAACCTAAAAATGCAAATATCTCGAGAACGCGACCGAATTTTTTAATTCTGTAAATTCCACGAGATTCCTTGCATCGAAATACGTCTGGTATGATACAGTTTGAAGCTCTGGAGCGTGGGGAAAAAAAGATTTGAGTAAAAATCCATTTTCGATAAAGTTGGATTCCAAAAATCCGTTTTTTCCAATTATCTTTTTAAAAACGAAAAACTGAGTGTTCTACCTAGTCTCAATCGATTCCTCAGATTAAAATACATCTCCCAGTATATAATTCATCCATATTTTGCCCCGATTTAAGCCAAAAAATTCATATATCGAAATTGAAATATCGATTTGAAAACATCGAAAAAACGCCCATTTTTTTCGTTAGAGCGAAACCTAAAAATGCAAATATCTCGAGAACGCGGCCGAATTTTTTAATTCTGTAAATTCCAGCTGATTCCTTGCATCGAAATACGTCTGGTATGATACAGTTTGAAGCTCTGGAGCGTGGGGAAAAAAAGATTTGAGTAAAAATCCATTTTCGATAAAGTTAGATTCCAAAAATCCGTTTTTTCCAAATATCTTTTTAAAAACGAAAAACTGAGTGTTCTACCTAGTCTCAATCGATTCCTCAGATTAAAATACATCTCCCAGTATATAATTCATCCATATTTTGCCCCGATTTAAGCCAAAAAATTCATATATCGAAATTGAAATATCGATTTGAAAACATCGAAAAAACGCCCATTTTTTTCGTTAGAGCGAAACCTAAAAATGCAAATATCTCGAGAACGCGGCCGAATTTTTTAATTCTGTAAATTCCACGAGATTCCTTGCATCGAAATACGTCTGGTATGATACAGTTTGAAGCTCTGGAGCGTGGGGAAAAAAAGATTTGAGTAAAAATCCATTTTCGATAAAGTTGGATTCCAAAAATCCGTTTTTTCCAATTATCTTTTTAAAAACGAAAAACTGAGTGTTCTACCTAGTCTCAATCGATTCCTCAGATTAAAATACATCTCCCAGTATATAATTCATCCATATTTTGCCCCGATTTAAGCCAAAAAATTCATATATCGAAATTGAAATATCGATTTTCAAACATCGAAAAAACGCCCATTTTTTTCGTTAGAGCGAAACCTAAAAATGCAAATATCTCGAGAACGCGGCCGAATTTTTTAATTCTGTAAATTCCAGCTGATTCCTTGCATCGAAATACGTCTGGTATGATACAGTTTGAAGCTCTGGAGCGTGGGGAAAAAAAGATTTGAGTAAAAATCCATTTTCGATAAAGTTGGATTCCAAAAATCCGTTTTTTCCAATTATCTTTTTAAAAACGAAAAACTGAGTGTTCTACCTAGTCTCAATCGATTCCTCAGATTAAAATACATCTCCCAGTATATAATTCATCCATATTTTGCCCCGATTTAAGCCAAAAAATTCATATATCGAAATTGAAATATCGATTTGAAAACATCGAAAAAACGCCCATTTTTTTCGTTAGAGCGAAACCTAAAAATGCAAATATCTCGAGAACGCGGCCGAATTTTTTAATTCTGTAAATTCCAGCTGATTCCTTGCATCGAAATACGTCTGGTATGATACAGTTTGAAGCTCTGGAGCGTGGGGAAAAAAAGATTTGAGTAAAAATCCATTTTCGATAAAGTTAGATTCCAAAAATCCGTTTTTTCCAAATATCTTTTTAAAAACGAAAAACTGAGTGTTCTACCTAGTCTCAATCGATTCCTCAGATTAAAATACATCTCCCAGTATATAATTCATCCATATTTTGCCCCGATTTAAGCCAAAAAATTCATATATCGAAATTGAAATATCGATTTGAAAACATCGAAAAAACGCCCATTTTTTTCGTTAGAGCGAAACCTAAAAATGCAAATATCTCGAGAACGCGGCCGAATTTTTTAATTCTGTAAATTCCACGAGATTCCTTGCATCGAAATACGTCTGGTATGATACAGTTTGAAGCTCTGGAGCGTGGGGAAAAAAAGATTTGAGTAAAAATCCATTTTCGATAAAGTTGGATTCCAAAAATCCGTTTTTTCCAATTATCTTTTTAAAAACGAAAAACTGAGTGTTCTACCTAGTCTCAATCGATTCCTCAGATTAAAATACATCTCCCAGTATATAATTCATCCATATTTTGCCCCGATTTAAGCCAAAAAATTCATATATCGAAATTGAAATATCGATTTTCAAACATCGAAAAAACGCCCATTTTTTTCGTTAGAGCGAAACCTAAAAATGCAAATATCTCGAGAACGCGGCCGAATTTTTTAATTCTGTAAATTCCAGCTGATTCCTTGCATCGAAATACGTCTGGTATGATACAGTTTGAAGCTCTGGAGCGTGGGGAAAAAAAGATTTGAGTAAAAATCCATTTTCGATAAAGTTGGATTCCAAAAATCCGTTTTTTCCAATTATCTTTTTAAAAACGAAAAACTGAGTGTTCTACCTAGTCTCAATCGATTCCTCAGATTAAAATACATCTCCCAGTATATAATTCATCCATATTTTGCCCCGATTTAAGCCAAAAAATTCATATATCGAAATTGAAATATCGATTTGAAAACATCGAAAAAACGCCCATTTTTTTCGTTAGAGCGAAACCTAAAAATGCAAATATCTCGAGAACGCGACCGAATTTTTTAATTCTGTAAATTCCACGAGATTCCTTGCATCGAAATACGTCTGGTATGATACAGTTTGAAGCTCTGGAGCGTGGGGAAAAAAAGATTTGAGTAAAAATCCATTTTCGATAAAGTTGGATTCCAAAAATCCGTTTTTTCCAATTATCTTTTTAAAAACGAAAAACTGAGTGTTCTACCTAGTCTCAATCGATTCCTCAGATTAAAATACATCTCCCAGTATATAATTCATCCATATTTTGCCCCGATTTAAGCCAAAAAATTCATATATCGAAATTGAAATATCGATTTGAAAACATCGAAAAAACGCCCATTTTTTTCGTTAGAGCGAAACCTAAAAATGCAAATATCTCGAGAACGCGGCCGAATTTTTTAATTCTGTAAATTCCAGCTGATTCCTTGCATCGAAATACGTCTGGTATGATACAGTTTGAAGCTCTGGAGCGTGGGGAAAAAAAGATTTGAGTAAAAATCCATTTTCGATAAAGTTAGATTCCAAAAATCCGTTTTTTCCAAATATCTTTTTAAAAACGAAAAACTGAGTGTTCTACCTAGTCTCAATCGATTCCTCAGATTAAAATACATCTCCCAGTATATAATTCATCCATATTTTGCCCCGATTTAAGCCAAAAAATTCATATATCGAAATTGAAATATCGATTTGAAAACATCGAAAAAACGCCCATTTTTTTCGTTAGAGCGAAACCTAAAAATGCAAATATCTCGAGAACGCGGCCGAATTTTTTAATTCTGTAAATTCCACGAGATTCCTTGCATCGAAATACGTCTGGTATGATACAGTTTGAAGCTCTGGAGCGTGGGGAAAAAAAGATTTGAGTAAAAATCCATTTTCGATAAAGTTGGATTCCAAAAATCCGTTTTTTCCAATTATCTTTTTAAAAACGAAAAACTGAGTGTTCTACCTAGTCTCAATCGATTCCTCAGATTAAAATACATCTCCCAGTATATAATTCATCCATATTTTGCCCCGATTTAAGCCAAAAAATTCATATATCGAAATTGAAATATCGATTTGAAAACATCGAAAAAACGCCCATTTTTTTCGTTAGAGCGAAACCTAAAAATGCAAATATCTCGAGAACGCGGCCGAATTTTTTAATTCTGTAAATTCCACGAGATTCCTTGCATCGAAATACGTCTGGTATGATACAGTTTGAAGCTCTGGAGCGTGGGGAAAAAAAGATTTGAGTAAAAATCCATTTTCGATAAAGTTGGATTCCAAAAATCCGTTTTTTCCAATTATCTTTTTAAAAACGAAAAACTGAGTGTTCTACCTAGTCTCAATCGATTCCTCAGATTAAAATACATCTCCCAGTATATAATTCATCCATATTTTGCCCCGATTTAAGCCAAAAAATTCATATATCGAAATTGAAATATCGATTTTCAAACATCGAAAAAACGCCCATTTTTTTCGTTAGAGCGAAACCTAAAAATGCAAATATCTCGAGAACGCGGCCGAATTTTTTAATTCTGTAAATTCCAGCTGATTCCTTGCATCGAAATACGTCTGGTATGATACAGTTTGAAGCTCTGGAGCGTGGGGAAAAAAAGATTTGAGTAAAAATCCATTTTCGATAAAGTTGGATTCCAAAAATCCGTTTTTTCCAATTATCTTTTTAAAAACGAAAAACTGAGTGTTCTACCTAGTCTCAATCGATTCCTCAGATTAAAATACATCTCCCAGTATATAATTCATCCATATTTTGCCCCGATTTAAGCCAAAAAATTCATATATCGAAATTGAAATATCGATTTGAAAACATCGAAAAAACGCCCATTTTTTTCGTTAGAGCGAAACCTAAAAATGCAAATATCTCGAGAACGCGGCCGAATTTTTTAATTCTGTAAATTCCAGCTGATTCCTTGCATCGAAATACGTCTGGTATGATACAGTTTGAAGCTCTGGAGCGTGGGGAAAAAAAGATTTGAGTAAAAATCCATTTTCGATAAAGTTGGATTCCAAAAATCCGTTTTTTCCAATTATCTTTTTAAAAACGAAAAACTGAGTGTTCTACCTAGTCTCAATCGATTCCTCAGATTAAAATACATCTCCCAGTATATAATTCATCCATATTTTGCCCCGATTTAAGCCAAAAAATTCATATATCGAAATTGAAATATCGATTTGAAAACATCGAAAAAACGCCCATTTTTTTCGTTAGAGCGAAACCTAAAAATGCAAATATCTCGAGAACGCGGCCGAATTTTTTAATTCTGTAAATTCCACGAGATTCCTTGCATCGAAATACGTCTGGTATGATACAGTTTGAAGCTCTGGAGCGTGGGGAAAAAAAGATTTGAGTAAAAATCCATTTTCGATAAAGTTGGATTCCAAAAATCCGTTTTTTCCAATTATCTTTTTAAAAACGAAAAACTGAGTGTTCTACCTAGTCTCAATCGATTCCTCAGATTAAAATACATCTCCCAGTATATAATTCATCCATATTTTGCCCCGATTTAAGCCAAAAAATTCATATATCGAAATTGAAATATCGATTTGAAAACATCGAAAAAACGCCCATTTTTTTCGTTAGAGCGAAACCTAAAAATGCAAATATCTCGAGAACGCGACCGAATTTTTTAATTCTGTAAATTCCACGAGATTCCTTGCATCGAAATACGTCTGGTATGATACAGTTTGAAGCTCTGGAGCGTGGGGAAAAAAAGATTTGAGTAAAAATCCATTTTCGATAAAGTTGGATTCCAAAAATCCGTTTTTTCCAATTATCTTTTTAAAAACGAAAAACTGAGTGTTCTACCTAGTCTCAATCGATTCCTCAGATTAAAATACATCTCCCAGTATATAATTCATCCATATTTTGCCCCGATTTAAGCCAAAAAATTCATATATCGAAATTGAAATATCGATTTGAAAACATCGAAAAAACGCCCATTTTTTTCGTTAGAGCGAAACCTAAAAATGCAAATATCTCGAGAACGCGACCGAATTTTTTAATTCTGTAAATTCCACGAGATTCCTTGCATCGAAATACGTCTGGTATGATACAGTTTGAAGCTCTGGAGCGTGGGGAAAAAAACATTTGAGCAAAAATCGATTTCGATATCGATTCGATATTAAAAATCCGTTTTTCCTAAATATCTTTTCGAAAACGAAAAACTGAGTGTTCTACCTAGTCTTAATCGATTCCTCAGATTAAAATACATCTCCCAGTATATAATTCATCCATATTTTGCCCCGATTTAAGCCAAAAAATTCATATATCGAAATTGAAATATCGATTTGAAAACATCGAAAAAACGCCCATTTTTTTCGTTAGAGCGAAACCTAAAAATGCAAATATCTCGAGAACGCGGCCGAATTTTTTAATTCTGTAAATTCCAGCTGATTCCTTGCATCGAAATACGTCTGGTATGATACAGTTTGAAGCTCTGGAGCGTGGGGAAAAAAAGATTTGAGTAAAAATCCATTTTCGATAAAGTTGGATTCCAAAAATCCGTTTTTTCCAATTATCTTTTTAAAAACGAAAAACTGAGTGTTCTACCTAGTCTCAATCGATTCCTCAGATTAAAATACATCTCCCAGTATATAATTCATCCATATTTTGCCCCGATTTAAGCCAAAAAATTCATATATCGAAATTGAAATATCGATTTGAAAACATCGAAAAAACGCCCATTTTTTTCGTTAGAGCGAAACCTAAAAATGCAAATATCTCGAGAACGCGGCCGAATTTTTTAATTCTGTAAATTCCAGCTGATTCCTTGCATCGAAATACGTCTGGTATGATACAGTTTGAAGCTCTGGAGCGTGGGGAAAAAAAGATTTGAGTAAAAATCCATTTTCGATAAAGTTGGATTCCAAAAATCCGTTTTTTCCAATTATCTTTTTAAAAACGAAAAACTGAGTGTTCTACCTAGTCTCAATCGATTCCTCAGATTAAAATACATCTCCCAGTATATAATTCATCCATATTTTGCCCCGATTTAAGCCAAAAAATTCATATATCGAAATTGAAATATCGATTTGAAAACATCGAAAAAACGCCCATTTTTTTCGTTAGAGCGAAACCTAAAAATGCAAATATCTCGAGAACGCGACCGAATTTTTTAATTCTGTAAATTCCACGAGATTCCTTGCATCGAAATACGTCTGGTATGATACAGTTTGAAGCTCTGGAGCGTGGGGAAAAAAAGATTTGAGTAAAAATCCATTTTCGATAAAGTTGGATTCCAAAAATCCGTTTTTTCCAATTATCTTTTTAAAAACGAAAAACTGAGTGTTCTACCTAGTCTCAATCGATTCCTCAGATTAAAATACATCTCCCAGTATATAATTCATCCATATTTTGCCCCGATTTAAGCCAAAAAATTCATATATCGAAATTGAAATATCGATTTGAAAACATCGAAAAAACGCCCATTTTTTTCGTTAGAGCGAAACCTAAAAATGCAAATATCTCGAGAACGCGGCCGAATTTTTTAATTCTGTAAATTCCAGCTGATTCCTTGCATCGAAATACGTCTGGTATGATACAGTTTGAAGCTCTGGAGCGTGGGGAAAAAAAGATTTGAGTAAAAATCCATTTTCGATAAAGTTAGATTCCAAAAATCCGTTTTTTCCAAATATCTTTTTAAAAACGAAAAACTGAGTGTTCTACCTAGTCTCAATCGATTCCTCAGATTAAAATACATCTCCCAGTATATAATTCATCCATATTTTGCCCCGATTTAAGCCAAAAAATTCATATATCGAAATTGAAATATCGATTTGAAAACATCGAAAAAACGCCCATTTTTTTCGTTAGAGCGAAACCTAAAAATGCAAATATCTCGAGAACGCGGCCGAATTTTTTAATTCTGTAAATTCCACGAGATTCCTTGCATCGAAATACGTCTGGTATGATACAGTTTGAAGCTCTGGAGCGTGGGGAAAAAAAGATTTGAGTAAAAATCCATTTTCGATAAAGTTGGATTCCAAAAATCCGTTTTTTCCAATTATCTTTTTAAAAACGAAAAACTGAGTGTTCTACCTAGTCTCAATCGATTCCTCAGATTAAAATACATCTCCCAGTATATAATTCATCCATATTTTGCCCCGATTTAAGCCAAAAAATTCATATATCGAAATTGAAATATCGATTTGAAAACATCGAAAAAACGCCCATTTTTTTCGTTAGAGCGAAACCTAAAAATGCAAATATCTCGAGAACGCGGCCGAATTTTTTAATTCTGTAAATTCCACGAGATTCCTTGCATCGAAATACGTCTGGTATGATACAGTTTGAAGCTCTGGAGCGTGGGGAAAAAAAGATTTGAGTAAAAATCCATTTTCGATAAAGTTGGATTCCAAAAATCCGTTTTTTCCAATTATCTTTTTAAAAACGAAAAACTGAGTGTTCTACCTAGTCTCAATCGATTCCTCAGATTAAAATACATCTCCCAGTATATAATTCATCCATATTTTGCCCCGATTTAAGCCAAAAAATTCATATATCGAAATTGAAATATCGATTTTCAAACATCGAAAAAACGCCCATTTTTTTCGTTAGAGCGAAACCTAAAAATGCAAATATCTCGAGAACGCGGCCGAATTTTTTAATTCTGTAAATTCCAGCTGATTCCTTGCATCGAAATACGTCTGGTATGATACAGTTTGAAGCTCTGGAGCGTGGGGAAAAAAAGATTTGAGTAAAAATCCATTTTCGATAAAGTTGGATTCCAAAAATCCGTTTTTTCCAATTATCTTTTTAAAAACGAAAAACTGAGTGTTCTACCTAGTCTCAATCGATTCCTCAGATTAAAATACATCTCCCAGTATATAATTCATCCATATTTTGCCCCGATTTAAGCCAAAAAATTCATATATCGAAATTGAAATATCGATTTGAAAACATCGAAAAAACGCCCATTTTTTTCGTTAGAGCGAAACCTAAAAATGCAAATATCTCGAGAACGCGGCCGAATTTTTTAATTCTGTAAATTCCAGCTGATTCCTTGCATCGAAATACGTCTGGTATGATACAGTTTGAAGCTCTGGAGCGTGGGGAAAAAAAGATTTGAGTAAAAATCCATTTTCGATAAAGTTGGATTCCAAAAATCCGTTTTTTCCAATTATCTTTTTAAAAACGAAAAACTGAGTGTTCTACCTAGTCTCAATCGATTCCTCAGATTAAAATACATCTCCCAGTATATAATTCATCCATATTTTGCCCCGATTTAAGCCAAAAAATTCATATATCGAAATTGAAATATCGATTTGAAAACATCGAAAAAACGCCCATTTTTTTCGTTAGAGCGAAACCTAAAAATGCAAATATCTCGAGAACGCGGCCGAATTTTTTAATTCTGTAAATTCCACGAGATTCCTTGCATCGAAATACGTCTGGTATGATACAGTTTGAAGCTCTGGAGCGTGGGGAAAAAAAGATTTGAGTAAAAATCCATTTTCGATAAAGTTGGATTCCAAAAATCCGTTTTTTCCAATTATCTTTTTAAAAACGAAAAACTGAGTGTTCTACCTAGTCTCAATCGATTCCTCAGATTAAAATACATCTCCCAGTATATAATTCATCCATATTTTGCCCCGATTTAAGCCAAAAAATTCATATATCGAAATTGAAATATCGATTTGAAAACATCGAAAAAACGCCCATTTTTTTCGTTAGAGCGAAACCTAAAAATGCAAATATCTCGAGAACGCGACCGAATTTTTTAATTCTGTAAATTCCACGAGATTCCTTGCATCGAAATACGTCTGGTATGATACAGTTTGAAGCTCTGGAGCGTGGGGAAAAAAAGATTTGAGTAAAAATCCATTTTCGATAAAGTTGGATTCCAAAAATCCGTTTTTTCCAATTATCTTTTTAAAAACGAAAAACTGAGTGTTCTACCTAGTCTCAATCGATTCCTCAGATTAAAATACATCTCCCAGTATATAATTCATCCATATTTTGCCCCGATTTAAGCCAAAAAATTCATATATCGAAATTGAAATATCGATTTGAAAACATCGAAAAAACGCCCATTTTTTTCGTTAGAGCGAAACCTAAAAATGCAAATATCTCGAGAACGCGACCGAATTTTTTAATTCTGTAAATTCCACGAGATTCCTTGCATCGAAATACGTCTGGTATGATACAGTTTGAAGCTCTGGAGCGTGGGGAAAAAAACATTTGAGCAAAAATCGATTTCGATATCGATTCGATATTAAAAATCCGTTTTTCCTAAATATCTTTTCGAAAACGAAAAACTGAGTGTTCTACCTAGTCTTAATCGATTCCTCAGATTAAAATACATCTCCCAGTATATAATTCATCCATATTTTGCCCCGATTTAAGCCAAAAAATTCATATATCGAAATTGAAATATCGATTTGAAAACATCGAAAAAACGCCCATTTTTTTCGTTAGAGCGAAACCTAAAAATGCAAATATCTCGAGAACGCGGCCGAATTTTTTAATTCTGTAAATTCCACGAGATTCCTTGCATCGAAATACGTCTGGTATGATACAGTTTGAAGCTCTGGAGCGTGGGGAAAAAAAGATTTGAGTAAAAATCCATTTTCGATAAAGTTGGATTCCAAAAATCCGTTTTTTCCAATTATCTTTTTAAAAACGAAAAACTGAGTGTTCTACCTAGTCTCAATCGATTCCTCAGATTAAAATACATCTCCCAGTATATAATTCATCCATATTTTGCCCCGATTTAAGCCAAAAAATTCATATATCGAAATTGAAATATCGATTTGAAAACATCGAAAAAACGCCCATTTTTTTCGTTAGAGCGAAACCTAAAAATGCAAATATCTCGAGAACGCGACCGAATTTTTTAATTCTGTAAATTCCACGAGATTCCTTGCATCGAAATACGTCTGGTATGATACAGTTTGAAGCTCTGGAGCGTGGGGAAAAAAAGATTTGAGTAAAAATCCATTTTCGATAAAGTTGGATTCCAAAAATCCGTTTTTTCCAATTATCTTTTTAAAAACGAAAAACTGAGTGTTCTACCTAGTCTCAATCGATTCCTCAGATTAAAATACATCTCCCAGTATATAATTCATCCATATTTTGCCCCGATTTAAGCCAAAAAATTCATATATCGAAATTGAAATATCGATTTGAAAACATCGAAAAAACGCCCATTTTTTTCGTTAGAGCGAAACCTAAAAATGCAAATATCTCGAGAACGCGACCGAATTTTTTAATTCTGTAAATTCCACGAGATTCCTTGCATCGAAATACGTCTGGTATGATACAGTTTGAAGCTCTGGAGCGTGGGGAAAAAAACATTTGAGCAAAAATCGATTTCGATATCGATTCGATATTAAAAATCCGTTTTTCCTAAATATCTTTTCGAAAACGAAAAACTGAGTGTTCTACCTAGTCTTAATCGATTCCTCAGATTAAAATACATCTCCCAGTATATAATTCATCCATATTTTGCCCCGATTTAAGCCAAAAAATTCATATATCGAAATTGAAATATCGATTTGAAAACATCGAAAAAACGCCCATTTTTTTCGTTAGAGCGAAACCTAAAAATGCAAATATCTCGAGAACGCGGCCGAATTTTTTAATTCTGTAAATTCCACGAGATTCCTTGCATCGAAATACGTCTGGTATGATACAGTTTGAAGCTCTGGAGCGTGGGGAAAAAAAGATTTGAGTAAAAATCCATTTTCGATAAAGTTGGATTCCAAAAATCCGTTTTTTCCAATTATCTTTTTAAAAACGAAAAACTGAGTGTTCTACCTAGTCTCAATCGATTCCTCAGATTAAAATACATCTCCCAGTATATAATTCATCCATATTTTGCCCCGATTTAAGCCAAAAAATTCATATATCGAAATTGAAATATCGATTTGAAAACATCGAAAAAACGCCCATTTTTTTCGTTAGAGCGAAACCTAAAAATGCAAATATCTCGAGAACGCGACCGAATTTTTTAATTCTGTAAATTCCACGAGATTCCTTGCATCGAAATACGTCTGGTATGATACAGTTTGAAGCTCTGGAGCGTGGGGAAAAAAAGATTTGAGTAAAAATCCATTTTCGATAAAGTTGGATTCCAAAAGTCCGTTTTTTCCAAATATCTTTTTAAAAACGAAAAACTGAGTGTTCTACCTAGTCCCAATTGATTTCTCGTATATAATGAAGTTTGGTATTCGATTTACGGAAAAAACCGGTACCTGGCTATGACTTTTTAAATGCGTAATTTGATTTATTCTGGGTATGAATTTGATTAATAATTGGTTTCTTTGGAAGAATTTTTGGTCTTTAGAGAACTTACTCTTGCCGTTTTTGCGTTTTTGCTCGTCCTTGAAGCGTAATATGGAGTGTTTGGTTGCCACTTGTTTGTTATTTTTGGCATGTAAAACATTTGGGTTCGACTTACCTGGAAGAGAAGAAAATTAATTTATTAGTTTTTCAGAATAATTCATGTAAATTTAGTTTTTTTATTTATTAATTTCGTAACTGACGGTCTTAAATTCTCTGATGGAATAGGAAGCTGTAAAGGCTGAATTCGTTTTAGGAATTTAATGTCGATCGTGGTAAATAAAAAGAAGCCTAAGAATATTGGCTCGACTTACTTAAAAGACTTAGGTGAAAAATACATTGGAGTGATTTAATGTCTAAAATAGGTAAGAATGGTTTTTCGAAGTGAAAATGCATACGGATTTAATTCTATATTTGTTTTTGCTATAGTTTTGTGACTAAGCTTTAGTACACCCTTTTCTAATTGATTAGATAATAAAAATGAAAACCTAGAGTTTAGTTACAAGAAAGCGATTCACGGCAAGCGATGAAACTACATGATGTCTAACAAGTTGACGTCGCGTCCGATAGAATGCGTGCCAGTTTCAATTACCCGCTCGGTTTTATTTTGTAGAATCAGAAGGACGTTTCGTTTTTTTTTTTTTTCCGGATGATTTTTTATCTTTTTTGCATTTAGAATGGCAAATTGTTTAGTCGATGAAAAAAAATTAAAGCCTCGTCTGGACTCTATGGAGCAGAAAAGCTAAATAGAAAGCGGAAAAGTTAAAGTCGTAGATCGGAGGCCGGCGGGAATGGTGTAAGAAAGAGGAAGTCGGGGCACGTGTAAAAAGGGGGCGAAGGAGATTTCCGCCGAGAAGAAGGATATCTATAAATCGAGAATAACAAAAGAGTGATAAAGGGACGAGTCTCGTCGATTTCGGTCGAATGCACGTCTATTAAAGGCATTGTTTAGTTAATGACGTTTCCAAATCGACTTCCCGGTTTCCGATTTCCAACGTTTTTAACACCCGGGATATTTCGGGGTTTTCCTTTCGACCGGAAGATCCAATGCTCAATTGTTCCCGCTTTGTCTTCGATTTTCGACGAGGCAAAAGATCTGAGGTGATCCAGTCGGAAACTCGTTCCGAATCGGTATCGACTCTTTTTGTAAAAAACTGATTAATTTGGAAAATCAATTTATTCGGTGCGCTTTTTTTCGCGAGGCCGTTTTCCTTTGATAACGAAGCTACTTAAAAATA
This sequence comes from Liposcelis brunnea, assembly GCA_023512825.1. Lineage (NCBI taxonomy): Eukaryota > Metazoa > Arthropoda > Insecta > Psocodea > Liposcelididae > Liposcelis > Liposcelis brunnea. The sequence goes on from CM042069.1 coordinate 203,905, forward strand.
AAACGATCGACATCTTTCATATAAATTTAATTTCCACTTTTAATTAAAATCTGAATTAATTTATTATGGAAAAAATGTCCGAAAAGAAGCTTTTGGTCTAGAGTCACCACCGGAGCTACATCAGCAGCGGTGGCGGCAGCGCCAAAGGGAACGAGACGCGGATCGCCCTTTTTTCCGCTCTTTTTCTATTCCTATGGCAACCTCTAAGGGGAATAAAAAGATGACGGTATCCTATTTTAATAAGATTTTAATTGTATTTTTTCATCTTGGAATTTTCTCGGACAACGACGTCGTTTTTTGACATTGTTTATACGGGCTCCTTTCTTTTCCCCCCGAGACAGATAATTTGCTATTCTTTTATTTTGGAGGACTAAATCCCAATCGGAAAAGGATGAAAAAAAGGACGGACCGAAGTTCTCTTTGAATTTGGATTTCGAGAATCGGGAAAGGGTCGGCGGATCGATTGACGACCGCGTACGAACGCATCGGCAGGTAATTTATATGAGTGATGCAAAGTCCCGGGTGATTAGCAAAGGGCTCCGTCCCCCGATCAAAATTCGTTCCCTTCGGGGAAACTAACGGAAACGGGAACGAGGGGTTTAATTACCCGTTCGAACATCTCGTTTCGGTGACGAATTCTAGATTTCAAAAAAAAAAGGAACTTTTCTTTTCTATTATTATTATTCCGCGATAATAACGGCCGATTAATTAAAATGTCACGGAGAACGGAAAATATGAACGATCCGTTTTAAAAAAATTAATATAATCTGAGGAAAAAAGACCTTTAATGAATTAACGTTTAATTAGTGCTTTTTACTCCGAGTAATTTAGTTCGAAAAATCCTCGTGATTGATTACATCTTTGCAAAATATGAAGGTTTAAACGAAATTAATTTAGTTATTTATCAACGGCGAAAAGAAATCTCTTTTCTTTTCGAAGGGGGAGGAGGTTTTCGGGATCGCGGAGCTCAAAAGGCAAAAGGCTCCTACACGAATTTTTTTCCCAAAAGTCGATGGACAAAAAATGTAATTTAATTTTTTTGAAAAGGTAAATCGTTTTTTTCCAACTGCCTAAAATATATTCTCTACGATGTGATCGATCCTCTTTTTAAAACATAAATAGTAATAAAAAAGGCTAGCGATTATTAGTTTTTGCTGCACTTTAGACGACGCAAAATCTCGTCGGGTCTAAGAAAAGTAAGAAGCTTCGGCAAATTAAAGCTAACAAGAGATGATAATCGAAGCTGTTGTAAATTTAACTACCGGTCTCTTCGGTCTCGGAAAATAAAATTCAAATCAGTCCCGAGAGAGGCTTCTTTTTTCAAGAAGCTTTTACGAACATCAAACTTTCTCGGACTTCAACTTTTTCAGCAAGCTTTTCAAACCGATTCACAAAGTTATTGTTTATATCGCATTTACACGTTGGAAACCCATCATCACCTTTTATAAATGGCAGGAAAATTCTTTAAATTCTCGATCTTTGCCTGACTAGACACGTAGCTGCTGAAGATTTAATCCGGATTAAAAAAAACTGCCGGAGGTGATGCATCGTTCCCAGAAAAAACATTTTCAGAAAACGGTTCGAAAAGGAAAAGATTCGAAATCCGTTAAAGTTGAGCTTTCGCGAAGGGGCTGCTCATTTTTAAAATGTTTAACCGAGCAAGGAGATCCAGAGCGAGTCGAAAGTTTTCTTAGGGCTCAGATTTTGCGTCGAATTTAATTTGTATATGATTTATAGTTTGTCTTGTGAAATTTCCGCAGCACTGTATCTCTCGGTTTATTTCGCCTATTTATAAAGCGAGAAATTTCGAGGAGTAATTTATTCTTAAAGGAGAATCCCCCTTCGTTTGAGAATCGAAACTCGGGCGGGTTTTTCTCGGAGAAAGGATGCGCGGGATATCGCGTTTAATCGAACTTTATTTTCGAGCTCTGGCTAATCTCGAAGGAAAACAACAAGAAAATTACGAGGAAACAAACTTCGACGACGACTGGTGACAAGAGATAAGTCGCAGCAGAGTTACAAACGGCAACGTCGGCTTTCCTACGAATTAAGGAGCCTTAATCCGAGTCTTAAAATATTTAATCGTTCCCGATCCTTCCGAGATGTCGCGCGGAAAAAAGAAAGCGAAATCCCGTTATCGAGAAAGAAATCTTTCGAGTTCCGAATAGGAAGGTTCGACCGCGAAAGGGAAAACATAACTGTGAAAGATGACGAGGGAAGAATTTAAACACGAAAAAACATAAAAGAGAGAAAAAAGGCATGTAATTCAAAAATATGAATAACCCGTCAGTAATGATAATAATTCTGTAAATAAAGCCATAAAAATTGCCGGGATATCTCTTTACATGACTTTACTCTCTCGAAAATGAGGACTATTATTATTTACTTCTTAAAAAGATTTTTAAGGTTCCATTACTCCTAAGTTAAACACGAGAAGAGGAAGCTTTTCTCGGTTTAACCCCCCCGTTAGATTTATAACGCGGGTGTGCTTAGGGTCCCGATTTCCGACGTTCAAATTTGTTTTTCCTCGCCCAGGTGAATACCCATAAACCTTTCTTCTCTTTTTATTTTTTCTCCTCTCGGCCGATAACGGGTGGCAAGAAAAAAAACCGACAAATTAATAGTCGAGAAAAAATTGACGCCGTTAACGAGGGCACAAGAATCGACGAGCCGGCTCGTTTAGCACCTAATCATTTCATCCTTATTATGTCTGTTTTGACGTCGACATTACATTTCTCGGCCGGGGGAAAAAAAATCCAAAGAAAATACAAGCCGCGGCGTCCGATTTTTTTCAACTTTCCCCGAAAATAAACGAAAAATTCGGCTTCGTCTTCGACAGGCGAAATCCCGCCACGAAATCGGAAAAGAAAACTCGGAAAGGATTTTCGAGCAAACAGAAAAAAGGGTAGAAATTTAAAATGGAGAATCGGGACCGGGGAGGAATTCGGATCGAAGTGATCGAAAGGGAAGAAAAGGGTTTGAGGTACTCGATGGAAAAGAAAGAGTTCGCACCCGGTTACGTGTCGAAACCCTCGGGCTAACGACTACCTTTCTGTGTTAAAGGATAATTTGGTGATAATGAAATGGACGAACGTTAACACCTGCCGAAACGTCACCTGTTTCTTTACTCATTTTCTATAGCAAGAATCCCCTCCTTCGGCCAAATTTTTATACGAGGTAAAAGAGTCCGATTAACCGGTAACAAGACCCACTTCCGTTAGCATTAATTAACTCGACGAGAACCGACCTTGACTTCTCCGCACCGTCTTTACACTTTATTACCTTTAATCCCCGGTTTCCATTTTAAAGAAAAAAAAAGAAGCAAGGAATGGGGAAACAAAATAAAAATAAATAAATAAATGAAACGAAAGAAAATAAAGGAGGGTAAAAAAAATGGTGAAAGATAATTTAAAATGAAATGACATTTTTAGCACAGCACGATAGTCTTTCAGGTGAGTAACTACGATCGGAATCCCAGTAGTGGTCTTTTGTAGGAGGAGGAAGTGTCGCATTAGTCTGTCCCCGAACCTAAATCTTAACGTTTTTTATCATTTTTATTTATTTTCATTCTTCTTTTGTTTAGCTTGACGTTAATTCGTTTCGATCATCCGCGAAGCACTTAACGTTTTCCGGAGATGGCGAAATAAAAAGAAAGAAGAAGAAAAAGGGGAAAAAAAGGTAAAAAGGTTTCGAAATCGTCTCCGGTCGCGCTATACGATCTGCATTCCGATTTCTTCCCATTAAAACTTTTTCTCGGAGCGGAAACCCCCGACGGACGAACGGGTTTTCGAAAAGACGCTAATTTGAATTCGGGACGTCGAAGCCCTCGGGACATCTTCGACCGGGGGAAAAGGCTATAGGTTAACGGCCATCCTTTTTATAACTTTTTTTTTCCCCCTATTTATTCTTCTTCTCTTTTTAATTTCTTCTCTCTCGAGGAAGACAAGGAATTTTGCAGCCATCAAAAGAAGCCAATTTCCGATACTTAATATTTTCTTAATTTACTCTGTAAAAACGAATCAAAGTTTTCTTCTCCGAGTTATTTAACAAGAGAGAAAGACGCCACCTGTGGAATTTGTTATTCTTTCCCATTCGTCCTTTTTAAGAAAAACAACCTTTCCCGAAGAATCGACTCGGATGTTAAGGCTTTCTGTTTATCATCCTCAAAAGAGAAAATATTTCTTTTCTTTCGGAGGGGGGAGAGGAAAAGAATCTAGGACGCCCGTTAAACATTTTTAGCTTTTTCTTTTCTTTTCTTTTGTAAAAACCAAATCTTTTATTTTAAGACGATGCACGTGTTCGTTATTATTCGTTAGCACTCGGAATCTCTAGTGCGATCTCGGATTCTTTTTTTTTTCCCTTCTGTTTATTTTTCCGAGTCACGAAACGGAGAAACAATGATTCGTCGGGTCGAGTGGCCCACAACCACTCGATCCGACCGTCTTTGTATTTTTAATAATAACGATAAAGATTAGGTTAACACGCTTTGGCTCGTTTCGCTAAAAAACCCTTCGAATTAAACAAGAGAATAATTTTTTCTAGTCATATCATAAATTATTCATAGCTACCCTCTCTCGGACAAATTATCTTTCCTGAGGAATTCGACAAGCAACAGGAATCTTCTTTTTTCGATTTTCGGTTGAAAAGGAAAAGTTGCATCGAGTTTAAAGACTAATAATTTGGCAACAAAGTCGTACGACTTCTCCGTTTCTAGAACAAAAGCATTAGAAAGTTAATAGCAGGAAATCACACGTCTATAGTTTCTACCTACTTGATGAACGAAATTCGCTTTTCATTGTGAGGCGCTCAATTGATATTGTTTCCTGTCACACTATAGAGAAACTTGGGAGTCGAGTTTCTCGGTTTAACGTATTTATCCAAAGGAAACGCGTTAGACTTGGAGGCTTCTCTCTCTCTCTCGGAAAAATCAAAAATGGATTTTTAGCTAAAGACCGAAACCTTTCCTCGGCCCGGGACTTTCCTGAGGGAAACGTAATTAAGTCGTAGGAGAACATAAAGAGAATTAATTCGACTGATGTAATAACATTTCAAAGGTAAACGTTTCGAAATATGGTTGATATGTAAATGTAAGAGGTTCCTTCGGGCGACGTCCGAACCCCGGCCAGGACCGACCGGAGATGATTCCGAAATTAATAATTTAATACAAGTAAATGGAAAGTAATATCGCCTCGGGCTTTGTCCCGCCTTTCCTCGTTTCCGGAACGGAAAATTCGTGACCTCTTTCAGACTCGGTCCTTCCCTCGTTTCCAATCTTTTTTTTTTTTACTTGTCCCGTGACGAAAATCGTTTCGATTTCCCGACGCGAAAAGAAATGCGGGGAAAAGACTTTTGATAGATTTAAGAGAGAAAAATAAAAATTTTACCCTTTAAGATTCACTCGGATGTGAAAAACTTCCTTAATCTAGTCGACGTTTCCGTTTCTTATACGGAAGAGAGAAAAAAAAGCTTTTAGCTTTCGCCGAGGAGCGAGACTTTGAGTCACATCTCGTTACTTATATTTTTGTCTCCTTTTTCTTAGACGAAAAAATTAAAAACTTTTTCTCGAAACGACGTGGCTTCCCCTCTTTGTAACAAATAATTACGAACCATATTTAAAAAGGACTCATCCTTAACTTTCAACGTTCGAACATCAATTTAGGATTCGTTAATAAAAGGTTCCGAGTGACACACATAAGTGGACTGCACACAATTATTAGAGTTTGTTTGTTTGTTCTCCTTTCGAGACGATGAGGGGAGCCTCCGATTTCCTACGAGGATCATACGCACGCATACCTATCCGTCAAAAAGAATCCTTTTAATTAAAAGATAAAACAGGAAAGAAAAGTAAATTTTTTTTTGTGCTATTTGTTTAGGCGAAATAGTTAATTAAGACGAAACGAGTGAAGCGCGAAATTCATCGTCGAAAAAATAAAAAAAAAAAAGAAAAGGGAAAAGGGGAAAAAAAAGGTTCGTTACCGAGAAAAGCTTCTCGTTTATCGATACTGCATCGCGTTTATATTACGAGCGAGATTAGAATAAAAGGCAATTTCCTTCGCTTTCGATGTTCGTTCATCCGTCCATATAACAATGGTTTTTAATGGGCTCGTTTCCAAAAGTTTTTTACTTGCAAAGTTGCGGAAAAGTTTAAAGCGCTTTCACTTTATTATAATTTCTCCGGTTTAATCGATTTATTTCTTTTTATCGAAAGCCGGCCTCGTTATTTTCCGTTCGAGTTTATTTCCGAGGGGGCAAACCCCGGATCGAGATAATCAAAGGAGCCTCCCTAAATAAAGTTTCCATTCGAGAAATTGAAAGAAATGTAAAATTAACTTCAAAAACGGTTAATTGACTTTCCCATAATTAAACTCATTTTCATTTAAAAGACTTTTTCCTTTGTATCGAATTTTCTTTTTTAACTTAATCGACTCTCAATTAAAGGATTTCATTTTCATCGATTCCATACAAAAAAGAGCTTTCTTTGACCTCTTTGATATTTTCTTCAATTAAACCTCCAAAACGATTAAAAGATTAATTTTAATATTTAATCCCGAAAGTTTTCTTAGGGAAAAAAAATAAAGATCCCATTTTCCGAAGCTTTTCAAATTTATTTTTCTCGTTATACCCTTCGGACTCTCGGGACTTAAACTTTTTAAAATTAAGAAGGAAAAAAAAGTATCATCCCGAAGAAGGAAAAAATGCAGATTCGGTCGCATCAATCAATTTACTTTGACGTTCGGAAAAAGAAACGTCATCTTTAAAAAAATAAAAAAAATAAAAAAAAAGATTCGAAAATAAAAGCTCTTAAAGCTCGAGTCGGTTTAATTGCCAAGCCTTTTGATTGTTACGAGATTATTAACTTAATAAAACTCTGACAACCCTTTTAAAGAATGCTTTCTTTTTTTTCTTTTTAAGAAAAAATTTCTTTTCTTTTCCTAGTTTATGCGATTTTCGTAAGTTGTAAAAAAAAATATGCTATATAAATGCAATATCTTGTCCCTCTCGTGATTAAAATTTTGAAAAGGATTTGATCGATAATAGTTCGAGTCGCAAGAAATTAAAAGTGGATGAAATCGTAATTTTCGCTGTCGAGAGCGAAAAGAAAAGTGTAGGAAAAGTGAAGGATGTCCCTGTTGCCGCGTCCAAGTTGAAAGGAAGTCGTAAAACAATTTTTATTCGCAGTTTTATCGTTTCTCCGAAGAGATGATAAAAAAAAACAATGCTCGAAGTGTTCGATCTTTAGCGGGACGACTCTCGCTTTTCGGAGCAGCTCGTCAAAAAGGAAAAAAGAAAAATAAATAAAATCGTAATTTTCGGGCTAAGGGAATGAATCAGGGGATTCATAAAGAAAAATCCGAACGGGGATAATACTAAAAATAATGAGATAAAGTCGGAATCCCCGTTTCGATAATAAATCACGGGGCTATAAATCCCCTCACAATAACAACAAATTAGTCACACACGATTTTTTACTTCCTATTTATGAATGAAACCGTTCGGAATAAAAACCCGTCGCGCCTTTGACTTTCGATTAATCCTTCTCGACGAAGACGACTTTATTTTCTTCGGCCCGAAAAGTAAAAAATTTTTAAAAACGGAAGACTCTTCGATACGGCTTCCGGCATCTCCGGAAATTTTTGTAAATTTTCCGGTGTTTACAATAAGAAAATATATAAGGTGAAAACTTGCTGTTATTCTCCTGTTTTGTGTTTCTTAATCAGGAAATCGCTCTGCAAATGTTTATCCTCGTTTTAAATTTAAAATGAATTTCATGGCCGGCGATCGAAATAGTAACAAATTTTTTTTTTTTTTATCAAGTTTCATATGAAATTTTTTCTGCCGGTAGAGATTCCGAGAAAGAATAAAAAGAGAGAGGAGAAGAAGAAAAAACAGGAAGAGGATAATAATAATCCGTACAAACCATATGGTGCAAAGAAATTAGTAGTGGAAAGGGGTAACATCTTTGCAAGAAATTAATTACAGCCCTCGGCCGAACTAGAGCAGATTTTAATTATTTTAACTCCCGGCAAAATCAGGCTCGTGGATTATCGAGCTTTCTTATGTTTTTAATATTTTTACTTCTCAGACCGGAAACGTATTTTCGAAACATTCTCCGAGGAAGAGAGGATGCATCAGTTAATTAATTTACATTTTCTTGTTCGATATCGATTAAAACGTTCTTTGTTTATCTAGCCTTGTCTCTGCATCCGTTCTAATTAACATGAATAAAATATTTATAATCGTTCGGTTTTAAAATTTAATTTAAACAGATATCCGATCCTCTCCCGAAATCGAAAATCCTCTTCTTTCCCGACGATAAAACGTCATTATTTTAAATGTTCCGCGGCTCCCGCGATACCGATCCCCGACGGTTTATTAATATTCAAATTTTCGTCGGACCCGAACGCCCGATTAATATTTAAAATTTGAAAAGTTTTTCCCCAGGGGAAAAGAGAAAAACGCGCTGGACGACGGAAAATCGTACGGGGCACGCGATCCGAACCGGCTTTTTCCCCTAAGAGATCTCGAGGGAAACGAATCGATATTTGAAAAAAAAAAAAAGTCGCAAGCTTTGGACTTTTCGGCCTGCGTTTCCACGATAAATCGTTTCTAATAAAAAAAATGCTTATTGCCGAATCCGCGAAACGTTCGGATAATCTCCCGGAATTTATAGATCTTCCCGAGAGAAATTGAAAATTTTGCGTTCGGCGGACTCGACTTTTGCGCGACGAAAAAAAAGATAACGGAATAAAACCGATAAGAAAAGGAAAGACTAAATTAAAAAAAAATGTTATCGACTGTGACGCAGTAAAGATTAGTCGACGACTCATGTATCTGACAGATCCATTACCGGAAACGTCTCTCTCCATCTTATAGCGATTCCTTTTTTTTTTTTTTTAATTTCTAAGAAGAGCTGGAAATCGGTTTCGAAAGCGAGTGGCTGGATGTCGGGGGTTTTTTCCTTCGTCCTCGCACGAGACGCGGAACGAGTAAGCTTCTTACCCGAAACGGGATGTAATTATTTTTTATCGGGTACGAAATAAAAACAAAAGTAATTTCGATGCAAAAAAGAAAAAGGATTTCGCATGTAAGACAAGTTAATTTCTCAAGGGAACCCGAGAATCGGAAAATACAACTCGTGAAAAATTAAATCCCATATAAGAATCTCTCTCCTTTCGACTCTTCTTCCTCCGCCCAAGAGATATTTCGAGTAGCGCATTTTTCCCCCCCTTTCGATCATCGTTTCATGCTAAGACAAATAAAACCCGGTAAATAGATCGGAAGGAAAAGAAGATATTTGAAAAAGATCGGCGGTCGCTGCGAGAGGGGAGCGAAACGTTTCGCGGTAAACAATTCCCTCGGTCCCATTTATCAATTCCATAATTAAATTTTCTTATTTTTAATGAAGAAAACTCGGAAAACGAAAGACTCGAGGAAAATTCTAACGTTCCCAAATCGAGATTTAAACGTTAGCCTGGTTTCCAAAATGTTGGAATTATAAAGAGATGAACATCGTTAGACAGAGAAATCGAAGTGTTTCTCGCACACAGAGATTATTTAGATTTTAGTCGAGGGAAATAATTAAACAAAAAAGTTGCGAGAGCGCAGAGGCAATTGAAAACACGCGGCGTTTCAAACATGTCCTTTTACCGCAAAACGTGTCTTTCGACAAACTAAGTTTATTGTCCTTCCTGCACTGGTGTCTAAAATTTTTTTCATTTCAAGAGAAATCGGTATCGCGATCGGTTTTTAATCGCTCGTTTTATATCTAACCGGCTCGGGAAAACAAAGATGCTACGCGAACGTAGTAAATTAGACGTAAAAACCCGGCACGAACCATTCGATTCCTTTCTTTTCTTCGACCGGAAAAACTTTGTTTAAAAACTTTACGAAAGACGGTATGCAACAGGTACGAGGAGAAATCTCGGACGTCCAAAATACATAAATCTCCGGCTCGACCGAAAAAAAAAGATAGATAAAGGGGGTTCGGATATTTTCCTTTTTTTCCCCCGATTTCGATGCCGAAAAAAGGGATAAGAGGAACAAAGCTCGAGCGAACGCAAACGTCCGCGGTTAATCCGTAAGCGACGTGACTCGAGCGGTCGTGTTTAGCTTTCGGAAAAAGTCTCGCTGCTTTAAACGTTTACGTTTATTTCGCCCGTTTAAATATGCAACGATATTGCCTGACGAAACGTTTCCGAGCTCCCCAAACTTTCTTCTTGTTTCACGAAGCCGAGATCGAAACGTTTCGATTACTCTTCCGGGCCGAACCATCTTTCTTATTTTCTTTTTTTTTTTCCTTCTTCCTTCCGAGATTAAAAACGAAAAAGGAAGTTCTCGGCACGATTTGTCGAGGAAAGCATCAAATATTAATTTTCATAAGATGAGATTATAAAACTTTTACCGGGATTCCCTCATTATGATATATTATGCACATTTGTTAAAGAGAAGAACGATTTGATGCGAGCGAGAAACCTTCTTTTCTTTTTATTAGAATTCGCTCCGCTTAGGGGGGGAAAAAAAAAGATGAAAATTAAATAATCGACACTTTCACATAATTATACGGATAACGAAGTTAGAAACGAAAGTCTGGAAAAATCGAGAGTCAATTTTTAAGTGGAAGGGTGGTGGCTTCTTACGAATGCATTAAAACTTTTTCCCACCGACCAGACCCTTCTTATTTTATCCCGTTTCGTGTCTAGATAGAAGAGAGGGAAAACTTTCGCTTTTCTTTTTTTTTTTTTCCTTTTCGCTTTTCGTCGACCGATTCTCGACTCAAACCCAAACAAAAAAAAAAATTAGGCTCCCCGTAAAGTTTTGACGGGAAGGAAATTAGCCTAATTAGAGATCGGAAGGCGAGATAATTCCGACTTTCCTTCCGCCTGCAAAGATCCCGATTTCCCGACTCGGACTAAATCTTTATCCCGGCCTCGTCGTCGCGAAACCGATAAATATTTGACGAGGTTAAAAAGAAAGTGACAGTCGAAGGAACAGGTATTTTTTCCCCTTTCCGAGGCTCGAAAGAAACTATCTTTGGGATTTGGCTTCCTTTTTCGTCGCTCTGCTTTTTCGAATCTCGGATAATCCTTTGAGAATTTTTTAACATCCTCTCGACTTTCGTCCCGGAAATCTTTTCCTTAGCCCCGGATCCTTTTTGCATCCGCTCTCATCAAAACTTAACTTTTCGAAAAGGAATTTTATTAGGCGAGTACTCTACGACTACGTGTAAAATTGTCTTTCCTCCTTTGTTCCGTCCCCTTATTTTATTTTTAAACGATGGGATTGACCCCACTTTCATCATTAGTTTAATTTTGACTAGACCACTTTATGTAATAAAATCCGATCTTGTCGTAGCTTTTCGTCCCCTAAACAGTTGTTTCTTATAATTGCACGATGGGGATGAAAAAACGGTCCACCCTTTCCTCTCTGCACGCACCCCTTCTTTTCTCTTTAAATGACTCATCTTTCTTTTTCCGCACACGGTTTTTTTTAAAACCCGTTGCAGAAATCCTCGAGCTTCTTACGAAGACAAGACTCGCAAGAATTCCGACCCCTCTTATGTCGAAACGATTGCGGGGAGAGGAAAAGAGAGGGAGCTAAAAGAGGGAGAGAGAAAGGCGAAGCTAATGCAATTTCTTTAGCGATGCATTATTATAAAGAAAGATAATAGAGGAATTTGATGGGATTCGTCCTTTTTCCACGACCCCCGATAATGGATCGGGGCTAAATAAGAAAATTCTTAGAAATCTCCACCGAAATATATTTAATACGTCGGGAATGTGATAGGCGTGAAACGATATCAAAAAGGGGGGGAACAAAGGAAAATCGTTTATTTTTCCCCTTCTTATACTAACCGTTACTTACTGTCCACGCAAGAGCCCTTTCTCTCGGATTAAAAAAAAAAATTCGGAAAATAACAGACGCAAAAATGCCGCATCGTCCAAATGGAGCTAATAAAAAATAATAATTCCATATTAAAAGATGATCCGGGTCGGGGAAGAGGGAAATTCGATATCGAAAAAGATTTTCCGTCGTTACGTCGATGGCTTTTCGCCCTTTTCGATCCGAATTTTTCGCGACTTGGAAAAAAAATCTTTCTTTATTCCAGGCACGATTCCTTCTTTTCTTTTTTTTGAATTGTCGCCGATTATTAGAGTAAAACGAAAAGTCTCGATCGCGCGACGGTCTCCCTTTCCCTTCGCGATAATTAGTCTTGAGGATTGCGGCTTCCGGACTCGCTCCATTAGTTTTATGCCATCGACTTATGGGATTCTCGTGTTTCTTTATTATTTTTTTATTACGAAAAGAAACGGATAGGTCTCTTATACCCTTAAGTAATAAGTTTCTCTCCCTTTTTTTTATTCCGCCCCCTTTTTCTTTCCCGAATCTCTCTTCGTCGACGCGTTCCGGCCGCGTGCCGCGCTTTTCCTTCGTTGCAAAAACGAGCAAGAAAGAGAATCGAAAAACGTAAAAAGCCGAGAGAAAGTTAATGCGGCATCTGGCCGAAGACCGCAACCAACGTCAAATCGTCCTTTTGCTCCCGCAATATTACGGATTTAATAAAACACTTGCACGGGACAAAAAAAAAGGGTTTTCCGGGCGAGGCCGGAGGGCGGTAAGACGATATTAACTTTCGTGGAATCCCGGGTCGAAAAATAAAAAAAAAAAATTACCCGCGGTCCACGCGAAAAAAAAGAGAAGGGGAGAAGGAGCAATAATAAAATTCGTTACGACAAAGTAAAAATACCTTTCGAGAATACGTAATGTGAAGGAAGATAATTTGTTTAAAGAGTCTGCCGATTTTCCTTTTTCGACACGCGACAAGGGAGAAAATACCCTCGACTTTTTTCCCGTCGGAATCCAAAATTTTATAGTGACTAGCCACGAATTCGAAGAAAGATGATATCGAAATTAATAAACTCTCTCTCCGGTTTCACGTTACCGATAAAATTTGTCAGGTTGTCGGATTAGTGCATTCGTTCCGAAAGATAAATATTTACTCATTTTGTTGATCCTTTTTATTTACTGCCCGAAAAATTATAGCGAGACTTTTCTTTTAGGCCTTCAACTCTTTTCACTTCTCTCTTTCAGGATTTCAAAAAATATAAATCATTTATTTCTTTTAAGCTTTTTCAAAAAAAAAAAAAAAAAAAAAAAAAGTTCGTTTTAAGCGGATTAAGTAGGGTAACTTATTAAATTTTTCTCGATGTAAAAATTTTAATAAGTCTCGAGGCAGGAAAAAAAAGGATTTGGAAAGGTCCTCCGGTAAAGAGGCTCGGTTCGACAGGGAAAAAAGGAAAGGAGATAACAAATGATGCAAAACAGATGGGAATGAAAAGGTGATATTATTATTAAAGATGGATCATAGACGGCGGGATATTGTGGAGTCGGTCCTCCGGTTTTCGTAAGCGGTCGAGCTTGATGGATGCCGAACCGCAGACCGATCCATCAAAACTGACTCGGCCATCTGGCCGGCACGATTCCTAGTCCTTCCGATTCCCTTATTCCTTTCTTTCAAACACTCGAAACGCTTTTCAGTACTTTAACCTCAAGATAGAGGATCGAAAATCCGTTTGTTTAAATTTTTTTTTAATGAAGAAAAAGAAGTCGACGGCGAAGGTGACCGAGGACTTAAACCTTTCGAATTTTTCCCAACAATTCAAGGTCTGGCTTTAAAGGACCGTCGCAGAGAAACGAGAGGATTTCCGTCGGGCAGGAGAATGGAAACGGGCTACGATGGCTAAAGGCTCTTTCACACATTCGTATAGAGAACAAGAAAAATAATTTGGGAAATGTGTGAACGTTCTTATTAAAAGCAGAAAAGGTACTCGAGTTTATTATAGGCCCCGGGCGCAACGTGCCCGTACTCTTTTCAAATAACCATTTTAAAACAAATATAATTAAATGTTAATGAGATTATTAAACTTTTTAAAATTATCGCGATAAGTACAAGTTGGTATAAGGTACTAAGCATCGAAACGGCTCGGGCCGTTCGTTTCCCCGGAGCCGAGAGAAATCACGTCACGGGAGAAAGGCATCGAAACGTAATACTCGGTGTTTACATAACGTGACGTGCACAGTTTCGGTTAAACCGTTTACAAGTTATATCCTATATTTCTGTAAATAATGATGATTCGTTATGTCCCAAAGGCTTTTATTATTATTCGTTGCTAGCGAAAACGTGGGACGTCGCTCGGATAAAAATTTTCCCTTTTAAAAAATATGGAAAATTAAAATTACAACGATTTAAAAGTAAAGAAAAAAAATGTAACGGGATTTGGCGGGTGCCACCCCTCCCAACGTGGACGGGAGCTTTTCGGAAAAGTTTATTAAAAGGAGGGGGAGAAAAGGGCCACCCCCTGTTTTACGCTCATTTCGATTCGGAAGGGTTAGAAAATCGTCCCCTAGACTGTCACTATTTGTTAGGGGGCGAAACCGTCGGTTTTCATCCCGGTGCCTAAATTACATTTCGCTAAAATTTTTCCGCTGGGAGGGATTCGTCGGCTCTTTATTATTATTATCGTCCTCATCAACAACAATATTTTCTGCTCTTTCCCGACGAGCCTCGTTAAACGTTATCTAAATCGATTTTTCCTTTTCTTCCCAGTTGCCGAAATCCTCACGTACGAAATTCGGATCCAAAGAGAAAAACAAAGCTTCGTGCCAAACGGTATAAAAAAAAATTCGTGAGCATCGAGCGTTGTAATAATAAAGTGGCAGGAAAAAAAGCAACGAGGGAATGAATTTGTATAAAAGTAAATTAGATGAGTCAGAATCGTGTCGAATGAAAGATACTCGTTAAAAACAACGTTAACTTCTTCTTATTAACACCGAGTATGTTATTAATTACAATTTTTATGATAATCACCATTGTCTGTTGTCTTTTCGTACAGAAATAATTTACTTCTTTGTTTCCGACAAATCCACCTCGTTCTACTTCTTTTTTTTTTTTCTTTTGCTCGAGTTCGCGATTTATACCTTCCGTCGGAAAAATTCGATCCCTTCCTCGTGGATAAAAAAAAAAGAGAGGAGCGGCCGCGAGCGAAATACGGTCGTTAATCTAAAATTGTCACTTGTCACGGGTGGGAAACTGTCAAAACTACGAATACATATGTTTTCGGGAAACATGACGTCTGGTCTAGAGACCGATAATTAAATTTTAAATTTTAACGAGCCACCGAGCGGTTTCGTTTGTTTTGTTCGGTTCGTTTTTTTTTTCCGAAGACGGAGAAAACCGAACGAATCCGCCTCAGAAAATTTCCTCGGGTCGAAGGACCGAATTTTTCTACTCGGGAAACGTGTTCGGACCGAAACTACGACATCTATTTAATAGAACGGCATAAAATCCCTTTTCGATCTAAGTCGGTCGAAATGAAGAGGAAAGAAGCAAGAAAAAAGAGCGTCATCTTATGTTGCGCCACGTCGCAGCTGCTTGACTTTATTATCAAGATTTTCAACCTTTTTTTTTCTGGGTACCCGATAAATTTGGTTAACAAGACGTACCTTGAAATTAAATACGTTTCAAAATTCTTTTTAAATCATTTTTTAATGTTTAACTTACGAATATGACGTTTAAAAACATAAGTGATAAATAGTGATGATATCTTGTGGATACAAAAAAATGGAAGAAATAAACTCTTCGACCCGGAACCGATCGCGACCCGCAAACCGCAACTCGCACCTTTTCATTTCTGGAACCTCGTTTGTTTCTGTTAAATCGGGGCGGACCGTTTCTTCGGATTATCGCACAAAGGCGAAAGGGTGAGTTTGCTCGGTTTTCCTTAAAAATAAAAATAAAAAAAAGAGTTCGAAAAGAAAGTATCGAAGAGGCCGTGCGGTTCGGATCGGACTCGTACTCGCGTGACGAACCGAACGTTTTAAAAATCGTAATGAATATTTGGGAAACAACACCTTGGCCTCGGGTTAGCGAGCTGAGATAACGATTTTCTAGCATTACAACTCGGCCCACGGCAACTAAACAAACTTATTCTTCGATAACGACGGAGTATTATTCTTTATTCTTTTTTTTTTCTTCTTAGCTACTCCCGTCGATCGGGTTAACGTTTTGTTTTCGGTATCGTTTA
Organism: Liposcelis brunnea; assembly: GCA_023512825.1. Taxonomy (NCBI): domain Eukaryota; kingdom Metazoa; phylum Arthropoda; class Insecta; order Psocodea; family Liposcelididae; genus Liposcelis; species Liposcelis brunnea. The sequence continues at coordinate 219,987 of CM042069.1, forward strand.
CCTTTTACTTTTTACTTTTTTTTTTCGAACAAGATTCCTAAACGATTGATACGGGCTTTTCCGATGACTGCTACCGTCGGCACAAAGCGCATATTAATCTAAAAGCTTTTTCCGCTTTTAAAAGAAATTAAAAGCGATTTCAACAAAGTAACTCTTTCATTCGATTAACGGACAAGGATTCATTTTATTGCAGGCTCTTTAAATTTCTTTCAGATTCTCTGGCATGTTATTTAATTTGTTTCCGAAAATCCTCAAAGGTAAATCGGGAAACTTTGTTCCGCCAAATTTTTGAGAAGGAATTTTTTCATCAAATTTTGTAAAAGTGGTTCGGGTTCCTTTAAAGCCTGGAGGTCCGTCGTATAAGTGGAGGATATTTAATAATATGACACCTTTCCTCTATCCGACGTAATTAATACGAAAAGCGAATCATTATTCAACACCTGCCTAACGAGATTCTCGTTAGAAAGAATTATTACAGGTTGAGACTTTTAAAAAGGATAAAAAAATAAAAAGTGCCGACACCCTAATAAAAATCTAAATTAAAGGGTGTAATCCTTTGTTTTTGGCGATGTCGAGGAGAGAAGTCCGACTGAGTCTTCTTGCCCGCCCGTCATTCCCGGGCTCGATAATTAAAACGAGCAACATTAACCGGCTAACATCCAGAAAATGAAATCGTTATCGTTATTGTTATCGTTTTTCATCATCGCCAAGATATGCAAACGAACGGGGAGGTTTATTATTTTCTTTATGGCCTTCTCGGCCCGTTTAATTTAAACAAACTCCGGGAAATCGGAACCGGCAGAAAAAGTCGAGTCGGAGTTTTGCAACGAACCGTAAGCGTGCTTTCCGGTCGTTTCCCAAAAGACTCGTGTCACCTGGTTTAAAATTTTAAAGGGAAATTTTCTCCCCGTTTCCGCCCCGCATTTAATTTCGACTGGATCGCTCCAGGAAAAACACTGATACAAGCTACGTCGACGTGTAAATTAAACCTCTCCTTCCTTTTCTTTATTAACTCGCTAAATTCTCCGCCTTAAATTTTGAGGAAAAATCCAAAAGTTAAAGATTCGGAAAAAAAAGGAAAAGGGAATTTTTATAGAGAGGAAATCCTTTTTTCGATAAAGGATTTTTCCTTACAAGAAAATGCTAAGACACCACTTTCCGAATATAATAACGATCTAAGCCTCTCGGATACCTCCCAATCGTCCTCTCGACGAAGGTGCAAAGCCTTTTTCTATCCCGGTTACTTAACCTATTTTCCCGGATCCCATTTTTTTCTCTCCTTCGAGTGAGGACGGACGGACACGACTTTCTTTTTTTTTTTTGTTTGGGTTTCACGCCGTGCGGATCCGGATTAAATAAATAAGTAGAAATTAAACGGGATCGGTCGGGCGCGGCGTCGGATCCCGGCGTTATAAAAATGCGCATGTTCGATCGAATTATCAGTCAATCAAATGAAGACCTCAAGTGGAAAGTGGGCGTTACGTTCACGGTAAAATATATAAAACAGGTTCGGCGCCCCGTATCTGTTAAGACCCATTGTTTCTAAACTTCTTTTCAAACGAGGCCCTCGCAACCTTCGGGAAAGGTTTGAGGAATCGGGCTAAATCCGTTAGCTCTTAAAATCCGTTAACCGTACATCCTGAAATGGTAATATTTTTAGTTTCCAGTCGCTGGGAAATCCATTACAAAAACAATAAATAATAAATAATTGTGTGCGACGGTTGAGAAATGGTTTCTAGCCAAAGTGTATATTAATCTGCCACCGAATTCTCACTCGTGGAGTAGACTCTTTAATACAATGAAAATATATTTACCGAGTTAAATGTTACAAAGTCTTAAAGGTAAACGGTTCCTCTTTTTTCGAAACGGATCGACCCGAGCTCCTCCGCCCTTTTCTTCCTTATTCCTCCGTTCCGTTCGTTCCGGCTCCGAAGAAAACGAGGTTCCCTCCAAGGTTTCGGACCGAGAAAAAAGTGCCGAGCTTTAGCCGAGGGATCCAAAGTTTCGGGCCGAGAAAGCCGATTGTGCCCTTTTAATTTTAAACGTATGAAAATGAAATATTGCTACCACGTTATTTGTGAGTGATTTTTAAATTGGTCTGTTATTTCGAGGTACGCCGTACACTACCACGACAACTGTCGTGACGGACAGATAATAACAGGTATGACAATTGCCTTTTCCTCTCTTGTAATGCAACAAAGTCTCGACGGGATAGCTCTTCTTCGGCCTCTCGCATCCTTTTATTTCCCTTTCTTTTCGATCTTTGCTTTTAACTCGTTATTCAATTTTTTTCATTTCTAAGAAATGTTTTTTCGCTTATGTAATCGTTTAATTCATTTGTTTAGGATTCCCCCCCTCCGCCACAAAAGAGAATCGTGCCATCTTTACTTTTCTCGTTTCTCGAGCAAGCGGGAAAAAAATCGATCCGAGGTTTAAAGCTCTTTGCGAAGAAGCCTCGCGCGTAAAAACATTTATCAAAGGCTTAACTCGACGATTTGAGTAAAGTCACATTGTGTAGGTTACATTTACCAGGGCACCGCAAATTACAACTTTAGGGGCTCTGTTTTCTAATTTAACTTCTCCTTTTCTTGCAACTTTGAAAACTAAAATAATTAATCACAATTATCTCGTGTGTGCTTAGACAATTAAGTCCTTGATGAACTTTCCTTAATTCTTTTATCACTGGCAGGCTGCGGAGCCGCGCGAAAAGGAATCCGTTCCCGTTTCCTAAAATCGAACGTTCCACCTCGAGCGGACGAGTAATTAGTATATTGTTTTAACGCTTTCTCGGGTGGTCTTTCGCCTTTGCCAAGTCTAAACGAGGCCACCCACCGGGACGAGCGATCGCAGAAAAAAAGCGAAGAGCTCTTTTTTCAATTTCACTAAGGGAAAAAGCAAAAGAACGGGATCTCGTGCCGGACACGCGTAAAGCCCCGTGCAAAACGTAAACCTGGCACGAACGATTGCGGCTTATTCGTTTATTTGCTTCGTCGCCTTTTACTTTTCAAGCCTCGATTCTTAGCACGACAACTAAAACTTGTTACAAAAGAAAAAGTTTTCGAGCGAGATGCGGAAACGGACCCCGGGACTCGAATTAAATGATTAGTCCGATGCCTTTCTCCTCCATCTATTCAAACTGAAAAAAAAAAAAAATCTAAAGGAGGGGTTCGAGTACGAAGCGGAAAATTTGAGCTTTTCGACTTTAAAATTATCTGCGCGACTCGGAGGAGGAAAAAAAACACCGTCCGTCTCTTTCGGGAAAATAAAAACCAAACAAATAAAAAAACTTTTTCTATTTTCGTGGTTGTTTTTACAGCAAACGAAGTGGAAAATACAAAAACGTTTAAAAAAATACAACGGGAAAACTCTTTAATTATTGAAGAGTTAGCAGGAAGCTGATATTTAGGTTTCCATTCACCGAAGTCAATCAGAGGCACTGGGAACAGCCGATAAATCGCCTCCGGCTCTTCATTCGTCAATATCATTCCATTTCATCTTTTTTTCCTTTTTTCCTTTTTTTTTTTTTTTAATGCTCGGCGAGAGGAAGGGTTGTTTGTTTATAAATGTAAAATATTAACAATTCCATCGATGTTTTTTTTTCGTCCCACCGCTTTTCCGTTCTCGAGGCTTTAGCACGGGATCATTTCTCGCTCTAGGTTTTAGCAAAGTTAAATTCGATTCTTCTGCCCGAGGCTCCGAGGGGGGAAAAATGGAGCCGAAGATATTCGCGGACGCGACCGGAAATAGAAACGTTAAACAAACGGATCCATGTAAAAGACAGGAACACGGGATGATTTCGTTTGAGACCTAGCATTTGAATATTGATAAAAACTCTTTCCGAGCCAGTTGACGAAATGCCCTTGAATCAAAAGAGAAATTACGTATCGGTTCAAATATCAAAGTCCCGGTATATCCGGATAGTTTTCGAAATATATCATCGTTTTTAAACCGAATCGAGGAAACTTTTTAGCCCCCAGGCCGGTCTCTATCTGTGTGCATTTCCAATTTCGTTCTCTATTTTTTTTTTCAAATTTTCCATTCGCAGTTTTTCCGTAAAACAAAAAGGAAAACCCACTCGTTTCTCTATCGCTCCGAAGTCTATATTAATGTAGACTCGAGGATATTATTATGACGGTCGAAATTCGGAGTATCCGAGATCGTAATTTACTGATATGATAAAATTTCGTTTTAATTCTCTGTGTGACACCTCACGCGTTTCCTTTCTTTAATAATCAAAAATAACGGATCAAGAAACCTTTCGTCCAAGGGCAAAAATCTTTTTTTTTCCTCGGGACGAAAACGCTCGTAAACTTCTTTCGATAACATCTTCTTCGACAGGCTCCTATTTACTTTTTTTATTTTTTTTCGGGGGATTCGGTCGTGCGGTTTCGTATTTTCCCGAGCATAAAAATTCGAAGAATACCGAAACACTTAGTCATTTTTTATTGCACCTGTCCAGAAAGAGGAAAATAAAAAAAGGAGAAGAAGAAAAGAAAAAATACCACTGGGAGTGATAATGTCGTCCCCCGTTGCGACTCCGTTGATGTATTTAACGAAATAAGGTGTGACAAAAAAAATAATAAGCCAACTTTTGTGGTCGCTTGTCAAATTTTTTGTGATCGAATTTAAAGATACGTCAAACAACTGTCTCGTTCGTTTCGAACTTGATTTATATGCGACCGTAAAATAAAACATAAAACAAACAGACGAAACCAAAAAGAGTCGAATAGGATTCCGTCGAGGAAAATATTTGGGCAAGAATCCGTTTTCCGGCAAACCGGAAAGCCTTCGACGGAAGAGATCGAAGAGACCAACGAATCGTAAATCATCGAGTCCGAAAATAAATCCGAGTCGGTAACATATTTCGTGGCGTAAACAACAATGGGAATACAATCAACCCCCCGTCGACCGGCACACAATTTTCTATTTTGGAAATTTAAGAACGAAAAAAAAAAGGGACCCGTTTAAAGCATTCGTTTGGATGTCCTCCCTCGGCACCCGTCGCCCCGAGAGATAATGCCACGTTTAAATTTCGGAAACGGATTCTTTTTCTATCTTCAGTTCTTGCATTTTCGAAGCTAAGAAGAAAAGAAAAGGAAAGGAATGAGTCCATTAACGGGGTCTCCGGTTTCGCTGACCGGTTTTCCGGAGCGGTACCCGATCAATTTCCTGTTTGAAAAGGATAGGGCACCTTTCGGTTCGAGTTTAGTTTTTTTCTCGCGACACCTTTTCACGAAAATTCACTTACGTCACGGGGGAAAAAAAAATACGGATATACGGGCAATTTTATGTATTTTAAAAGGTCTTTTGTTGGAAGTTTGAAAACCTATTCGGATGTCTCCTTCCTCTTCTTTTCATTACCAAACAAGGAGGTAAATGATTTTTGACAAAGCGTCTGTCAATCAAGCGAGATCGCGTCACAACTACTCAGACTCTTCGTTTCGAAGCCACTTAATTAAAACGGGATTCCACCGTGTGGGGGACTTGCCTTCGCTTTTATTATCCAAACATCTCTTATCCCCGTAAAATACTATTTTTTACGAGGAATCGTCGACTCGTCCCATCGAAAACGATATAAAACGTCCGAAACTTTTCTTTCCGACATTTGTTTTTTCATCCTTTGAGGTCGAGATAAATCGGGGAAAACAAATAAAGATTAATTATCGAATCGTTTCGAGAAGCGAAAAGAAAGAAGAAGAAGAAAAAAAAAAAATAAAGACGAAAGGCTAAGAAGTTTGATCCGGAAAGTCTTTAATCGAGACAAATGGGAAAGTTACCTTGCCCTTTTTCGGGAAGGTTTTCGACCCAAAACGGAGAAGCCACATGTTAAAAAGCTAAAAAGAAACGATCGCGCCGTCGAGAAAAAAAAAATAAAAGAAGAAAAAAAGATCGTGCGAGATATTGCTAAATTGTAATTTTCACGTATTCGAAGAAAAAAAGTTTAATCATGGACGGAGCATTGCCTAAACAAGAATACGTAGACTGTTATTAAAAATTCATCACGAAACGTTGCTTGTCTGTTAAAAATATGACTTAGAAATTCAGTACCTCGGGCCACTTCATTACAGACCAAACTACATATGACACGACACAAATGAAATCGTCCGGATCAAAATTACTTTTTAATCATTTTTTTCTGCCTTTTTATAAAACTATTTTTGCAAACAAAAAAATATTCTCATGTTTCCCTTTTCTTCAAGACAGGGGAGAAGAAACCAGCAAGAAAAAAGATAAATTAACAGAGACTTACCATATCTGGAGGAGCAACAGAATTTGTCTTAGACGATCCCAGCATCTGCAAGAAAAAAAGAAACAACGGTTTTAATCGAAATATCTGTTTCCAAGGAAAACCCGAAAATATCTTTAAAAGATTGCATTATTAGAAACTTGCCAGTTATATTAACTGAATAAAAAATTTTCGCCAAACTTTGGCATTTAGCCACGAAATCTTATCGTCTTCCTTCCTTATTTCTTTCAGACCGTCCCGACATCTTTTTAAGAAACTTTTTACCATATTTAAAAGAACATTGTGTCGCTTTATCTCTTTTTGCGATCTGAAAGTCGTGTGCGTCCGATACTGAATTCTCGACAGAATAAACGGAATAAGCAGGTTTAATTTTAAAATGAAAAAATTAGCTCGAACCGGCTTGAGGTTAAGAAAATCCACCGGAAATCCGAGTTAATCCTTTGGAAATTAATATTAAAAAAGTAAAAAGTGTAAATTTTAGAGGAAAGCAGAAAGAAGCAAGAGCAAGGCGGGAAGCAAAAAAAAGAAAAGAAAAGGATGCAAGGACAAAAGATTTTATGCAAAATAAAATAAGAGGAGGGAAATTATTTTTTAAGCGGAATCTGTTCGTGTGGAGACACAAACAAACAGAGAAAAAAATGTAGCGAGGGTCGGACGGAGACTCCATGAAAAAGGAATCGGGAGTTTCCGTGAATGTTCGGGTGTAATCGTGAAACCGGATTCTCTCCCCTCCTCCACATGGACTCTGCAGCGTTTGTGAATCTTTCAAAGCATTCGTACTTTGTTATCCAGCGTTCAGTCGCGGTCGTGCCGTGCCGAGATGAACTCGTTTATTTCCGCGATGACTCGTTAACGTTTATCGGGATTGATTGATCGGTTCCTTTTTTTTTCCTTCTGTCTCTTGTGTTTTAAAACGTGGCCGCGTTTAGTCCGCACCCGTCTAAAATGTGAAAAGTTAACAGTTGAAAAGGTTTTTTGACGATCGGGATTCGATAACGAACTTTGCCGGATTTGTCGGTTCGAGGAAAAGGATGTACGCGCCCGAAATCGATCTCCGTTGAAGAGGAATAAAAAGGAGAGAGAGAGAGATGCGTCGTCCGAATTCGAAATGCGCGAGGTTGGACCGTCGACGATGATGACGACGACCGTCCTGATCCTGATCGGTCTCTTTCTCGACGGGATCGGGGGAGCCTCGGAGCAATCGCCGGTCGGGGGCACCCAAACCGCCCCGACTTTACGTTACGAAGCTCCGGACGATTGCCAATGGTGGCTTCGAGAAGGCCCGGACGAAGTGGCTTTGATTTGCACTCTTCAAACCATCAACAGCGAATTGGAAACGACCAATTTCAGCGTCATACCCTCCGAGCACACCACTTCCCTCAGGATACAGTGCAATCCGGAATCCAAAATCAAAAGCTCTCTCGACGATCGGAGTTTCGCTCATTTGACGAGGCTGAGGGAACTCGTTTTGGATCATTGCAAACTCGCCAAATGGCCGTCGGGCACTTTGTTCGGCCTCGACGATTTAAGGAATTTGACCGTCCGAACTCGCAACACGGATTGGTCCTCCATGAGCCTGGAAATATCTCCCGAGAGCTTTTTAACCGTCCGTCAACTCGAAAGGCTCGATTTGAGTTACAACAACATCTGGTCCTTTCCCGAAAGCATTTTTTGTCCGCTGACCAATTTGGCCGTGTTGAACGTGAGCCGGAACCGTTTGCAAGACATCGGAGATCTCGGTTTCAGGGAAAAACCTCCTCCGCCTCAAAGCTTGGTCAGCTCGCAAGACGACGCCGGAGAAGTTCCTCCGGGATCCGGAGGGATGGCCCCTTGCACTTTGGACATTCAAACCTTGAACGCTTCTTGGAATCATTTCGTTCTGATACCCGGAAACGGGTTCAGCGCTTTGCGCCGGTTGAAAGAATTGTACATTCACGATAACGAAATATCGGTGGTCGCGGATCGCGCGTTGGCCGGACTCAAGAATCTCGAAATATTAGACCTGTCCAACAACAAAGTCGTGGCTTTGGCTCCGGAGCTTTTCCAAGACGCCTCCGAAGTGATAAAAGAAATATATATGCAAAACAACTCCCTCAGCGTTTTGGCCTCGGGACTTTTCGCCAATTTAAAATATCTGACGACGCTGGATCTGTCGAGGAATCGGCTGACGAGTGCCTGGATAACCTCCACCACCTTTTCCGGTTTGATACGTTTGGTCCTTTTGAACCTGGGTCACAATCGAATCGCCAAACTGGACCCTTCCTTGTTCGGCGACCTTTACACCCTCCAAATCCTCAATCTCGAACACAACGAAATCGAAACCTTGCCGACCGGCACTTTCGCACCCATGAAAAACTTGCACACGCTCGTCTTGTCCTACAACAAAATCAAAGCCTTGCCCGCCTTTTCCTTAAACGATCTCGACGTGCTCAGCCTTCTCTCGTTGGACAACAACGAGATAGACGACATCGACGTGGAAGCCTTTCGAAATTTAAGCAGCCTGCAGGATTTAAATCTCAACGGAAACAAACTGACGGGAGTGCCCGACGCGTTGCGAAACATGCCCAGATTACGGACGGTCGATCTGGGCGAAAATTCCATCTCGGACATTAAAGTGCCGAGTTTCGTGGGCCTTGACAATTTGTACGGTCTCAGGCTGATCGGGAACCAGTTGACCAACGTGACGAAAAAATCCTTTTCTCAGTTGCCCGAGCTTCAAATTCTAAATCTCGCTCGAAACAAAATATCCAAAGTCGAAAAAGGAGCCTTCGACGCCAACAAACATTTGCAAGCGATAAGATTGGACGCTAATCTTTTGACGGACATAAACGGCTTGTTCGTCGACGTTCGGAGTTTGTTGTGGTTAAATATTTCGGATAACAAATTAGAGCGTTTCGATTACGCCCTAGTGCCGAGAACGTTGCAGTGGCTGGATTTGCACAGCAACCAAATCAGAGAGCTCGGAAATCGTTACTTGCTGGACGGGGAATTGCAAATCCAAACTTTGGACGCGAGCTTCAACAAACTGACGTCCATCACGGCCGCCTCCATTCCCAACAGCGTGGAGCTCCTCTTTTTAAACAACAATTTAATCACTCACGTCGAACCTCACACTTTTCTCAAGAAAGTCAATTTGACGAGAGTGGATCTGTATGCTAACGAAATAATAAGCATGGAACTGAACGCTTTAAGACTGAGTCCGGTAGATCCCGAGAGGCCCCTGCCGGAATTTTACATAGGAGGAAATCCGTTCCAGTGCGACTGCACCATGGAATGGCTCCAAAGGATAAACGCTTTGGATCATCTCCGGCAGCATCCGAGAGTGATGGATCTCGAAAGCATTTTTTGCAAGCTCCTTTACAACCGCGACAGGGATTACGTTTCCTTGGTAGACATAACGCCTTCCCAATTTCTCTGCACTTACAAATTTCACTGTTTCGCTCTTTGTCAGTGTTGCGAGTTCGACGCTTGCGACTGCGAAATGACTTGCCCTCGGAACTGCACTTGCTATCACGACCAGTCTTGGACTTCCAACATCGTCGGGTGTTCCGGGGCCGAGTACACTTCCATGCCCACCGGGATCCCGATGGACGCCACCGAAGTTTACATAGACGGGATGAACCTCGTCGAACTTTCCAGTCACGCTTTCATCGGAAGGAAAAACCTCAAAGTCCTTTACGCCAACAATTCCAACATCGCTTCCATTTCCAATCACACGTTTAGCGGTTTGAAGAAACTGGTCGTTCTCCATTTGGAAAACAATCGGATCAAAGAGCTTTCCGGTTTCGAGTTGACCAGCCTCGAAAACCTCAAAGAATTATATCTTCAGGGTAACGAGATTCATCACATCGACAACAGAACCTTTTCCGAATTAAAACAAGTCCAAGTCATTCGATTAGATAATAATAAACTGAGGACGTTCCAAGTGTGGGAATTGGAATTGAATCCGTATTTAGTGAAAATCACGTTAAGTAATAATCAGTGGTCGTGTAACTGTCAGTATCTTCAGCAATTTCGAAATTGGCTCCAGCCGAATCTGGCCAAAGTCGTGGACGCGGATAAAATACAATGCGTATTTAACAACGTGACCAATCTTTTGGGGCCTCCGGTGGCGGATTTCAATTCCACGACGTGTTCGGCTTTCACCGGGGACAGCAGGGCCGTGATCGAAAGCCCCGTGATCCACGATTATCTTCCCTTGCTCCTGGCCACCCTGTGTACCTTTCTAGTTTCGATAACGATAGTGTGCAGTGTGTTTTATTACAGAAGAGAATTGCGAGTGTGGATATACTCCAAGTGCGGTCTGAGGATGTGTTACAAAACGACCGCTTTCGAGGAAGAGCAAGATCGTGACCGATTGTTCGACGCGTACGTAAGTTATAGTGTTAAAGATGAAAGTTTCGTGAATCAGGTATTGGCTCCCGGTCTGGAACAGACGGATCCGCGATATCGTCTGTGCCTCCATTATCGGGATTTCAACGTTAGCGCTTACATAGCCGACACGATAGTCGAAGCCGTGGAATCATCGCGGAGGACCATCGTGATCCTTTCTAAAAATTTTTTACATTCCGAGTGGTGCAGGTTCGAATTTAAATCTGCTCTCCACGAGGTGCTCAAAGATAGGAGAAGACGTTTAATTGTGATAACACTGGGTGAAGTTCCGCAAAGGGATTTAGATCCCGATTTAAGATTATATTTGAAAACGAACACGTGCATCGAATGGGGCGACAGGCTCTTCTGGCAAAAATTAAAATTCGCCATGCCCGACGCCAGGAGGAACAATTGCAATTCGACGAGGCACGTCAGGCCTCACGTTAACGTCAACTTGTATTCCGCCACCTCGACGCCCAATTCTTACGACCAAGGATCGGGCAAATTATTGCCTCCTCCCTTCGTTCATCACCAAAACAACTTACAAAGTGCTAATCAACAGGAAAACAGAAGGTTACCTCAGCCTTTGTGGGCGTAGCGGATGTTTTATCGCAGGTATGTTCATCCCTTCTTATAACTAGCTTTAATCAACAATTGACATGACCCTGGAAATTAAAATCCTAGTTTGAACCGAATAATTCTAAATCGATAGGTCGATCACACCTATTAAATTCTCCGAAGCATGCTCGAGCTTTGGTAACGAGCTAAAAAAACTTGACGAGGAAACACGGGCTGGAAGCTTCTGCTTGTAATTTGAAAGGTCCTAAGACGAAAGATCGTAGATAAGACGAAATAAAAAAAACTCGAAACCTTGTTTGTAAAAGAATAGAGATACACACTACACAGTACTATTTTTCTCCGAGTCATAAAGAATTCTTTTCAAGCAGCTAACAAGAATAAACATTTATAACGACTCCCACTTGATGGGATCGGCTTCGGACTCGAATTAAAAGTTCAACCCGACAATTTTTCTTTTTACTACTCGTGTCGATAGCAGAGTCTTTTGCTCCGCGTAAAAGCTGTCACGTCTTTTAATCCGCCAAAAAAAAATCGCAAATTTTTAGATGCAGATTCTGCTCTAGTCGAAAACGCGTGCGAATTCCAAGCAAGGCACCCGAGGCAGGCTCGAAAAACGTGAGTTATTGCGCCTTTTTTCACGCTTCTGAGCTCGAAGTCGCCAACGTCCGAGTCCCCGAAACAAAAAAAAAAAAAACAAATTCCAATTTATCGTTTTGATTTATTCCTCTTTAAAATTACCGTTTTAAAAAAGAAACGAGTGTTTTCTTATGCGCTTAAACGGTTCGGATCGAGATCACGACAAACGGTCCCGGGGCTTCCAATAAAAAAATTCAAAAAACCTCGAGCGATAACAGAAATCGAAAAACACGATCGCATCACAAGAAATAATCGATAACTATTCCGCATACATTTCTTTAGGTCTTTCTGTTTGCTCTTTGATTCCACCGAAAATTCACCGTTGTATGGAAAAAAGGGAACGAGCTTATCGGCTTTGCGAGTTTCGCAATGCGCCCGGTTTAAAATTATATTTTTTCTTTTTTTTTTTTGTCCGGTTAATCCGTCACCGGTCACGACTTCCTTTTCCGACGTAAGCTCGTAATCGTGCCCTTTTTATAACGTTTCGCGAATTATGGACCGAAGAAAATTATCGCGTCTTTTTCTCTGAGATAAGAGACATATTTTATAAAATGGTGGCTCGGGAGCAATTTTTAAAACAAAGGAGAGATCCCGCATTATTCCTCCTTAAGCATGTCGAAAGTCGCGGGGATAACAAAAGCTAAAAAACAAAATGTGGAGATAAAAAAACACGGATTCCAAACTACAAGTGTTAGAATATTTAATTAATATAGTTATAGGGGTAAGGATGAGCTTACGGTGCGAGCGAGAATCCGGGTCTGGAGGATTATATCAATTAATGCTATCACAATACACGCTCCGCTCTTTATTTTATTCTATTTATTTACTATATTTTTCAATTTAATTTCGGTCGGGCTAATTATGTCGGAAAAGGAAATTATCACGTAAACAAAAGTCCTGCCTCCGGTTATCGACGCCGGACAAGCTCGTTATCGACTTCGATTCGTCTCTTTTTTTTCTCCCCCGATCCCCTTTTCCTTTTCGGGTTTCACCGCCGAGCGAAAACCTTTTTGGTCCGATTCGGAAAATCGATAGCTCGGCAGAAGGGAAACGTCCGGACACGGTTTCGAATGCACGGGTCGAGTCGGGACCTTCTCCCCCTCCCCTTCGATCGTCTCCTCATCCTTTATTCGACTAGGGATCATACGTGACGACCGATACGTTATCTTGGAACCTGCTTCGTTTCCTTTTTTCCCGAAAGTCCCCTTCGATCCGGAAACAAAGGAAAAGGACCTAAATCTCGGGACACCGGATTCTTAAATTAACCAAAAGTTTAAGAAAGCAGAAAAAGCGATCGCGTGAAAAGAAACCGAATCTAATCGCACGCAACTGGAAACAAAAAAAACCGAGGAAAAAACTTTTAGCAGCCGGTATTTCTCTTTTTGAAATTTTGAAAGGTTAAAAAATTTCCATACGAAATGCGCTAACGCGTTACTTAACCCTTTAAGAACGGTAAAAATACTAACGTAAAGAAAATTTTTTCAAAAATGTCCTCGAGCCTTAAAAATTCGAGGATTTTTGATTATAAAGGAAAAGGCCTCGCGATTTAATCAAATATCGAGAAAGATTAAAAAGAAGTTAAACATTTTTTTTTCTCAAAGAAAATACGGTATTATATAAAAAAAGGGAATTTATTAATGTAAATAATTTAATGAGAACTGTTGCAAACAAGTCAAAATAATTAGATTTTAATTTTATTTCGTTCGTATACTTTCAGGTAATGACTGTGTTTCCTTTTATCTTATTTTTTTTTTTAAATCAATAAATTCTGTTATTTTTTTATGATATCGGTTAAAAGATGATTCCTACTACTGCAGAAACCTTATCCGAAACAAGGATATCTTTGTTCGTAGCTGCAAAGTAGTAAATAAATAATAAACATCGATAAAAAGTACGACTGCAGATGTTTGGAAAAGCTCTTTTTCCGGGTTTACGCCAAGCAAAGCAAAAAGGAAATTTTCCTGGAACGTTTCGGAAATCCCGATTTAAAAAATCATTTCCGTCACTTTGAAGAGAAAGGCGAAAAATAAAAAAGACAAAAGGAGACTCGGTTTTCATTAACCGGCGAAACTCGATCTCGGGAGACTAAATTCGAAATTTATCGAGTATCAACTAGCTTAGCGGGCCGCGAGTAAATTAGGAACTAGTTGGTTTATTCTTCCCCTCGGAAAAAATCGCTGAGGCGACCCGGAGGCGATGCGACTTTTCGTCGGGATAACCTCGACGTGAGCGAGTGTAAAGTCGATGACGTCAGCGATCATTTCTCTTTCCTTTCCCGGTTTTCTTTCTCTCTCTTTTCCTTCTCCTCGAGAATCACGTTCTCCGACATACCGGTAGGATATCGATATGGTTTCTTAACGTTTTCGAACCGGGAAACGACCGCACCCGAACGGAGTGTAAATAGTCTTACGGCCTCCGTTATTGTTTCGTGCACTCTTTTTCTCTTCTTTTTTATCTTTATCTCTTAGCTTTTCCCGCAGAATGCATTTTCGGAAGTCGTAAATCCCTCCGACGAAAACTAAGGTTTCTCCGGTCCGTCTCTAGGCGTCGTCGACGTTTTGTTTCGTTTTTTTTTTTTCTTTCGCTCGTTTCGCAGCGCGAAAGACGAGAGAAACAAATTTCCGGTTTATTAGCTGGCGACCGCCCCCGGCGAAGACTTTCCCGTATAATCCGGCAAGTTTATAACTGAAAATTTAAGCGGGGAGCCATCGCTACGCTCGACAGTTATTAGCTGTTCCTTCCTTAATCTCGGTTTAAGAAATTTCCATCCACACGTCGATCCGTCGAATTTGTAGCGGCGAACCGGCCGGTAACCTCCTTTCCCGACTCGATTTAATTATTTCGACTAATAAAGGCAGAGTCCCACACGATAATTATAATAATCGCATAATCGCCTAGGAAGAGAGTTTAGAGTTCGTAAGGTTCCCACCGGGCAACTAGGCCGATTCGGATGTCGCTCCGATTAACTTCCGAACTCGAAAAAAATAATCTAAACCGGTCCGTTTCTACCTCTTTCAAGAAAAATCTTTTCAATATTCAATATTGTAAAAAGGATCTCGGGGAAACTAATATTATTTTATGCCGGAGGATTTCTAGCAAAATCGCATAAATTTTAAAATGGTAATTACGTTTTAATTTTCTTTCTCGAAAACGGGAGGTTCTTCCAAGGGAAGAAGGAGAGAGATCCGTCCATCTCGGGCGAAAAAGACGAGATCGTTAAAAGATAGAAAGAAGAAAAAAAACCGGGGCCATAAACTGCCGTAAATATTTTAATATTTGACTCATTAACATTAATTACAACGTGTGGATTTTCTAGGATGGTAAAATAACACGAGGACCGCATTATAACGGTTTTAATTCGACGGTTTCTGTAACGGAAAAACATCATCACACGAATCGCTCTTTTAATTGACAGATTCTTCCTCTAATTATTAAAATGAGCAGAAAGTCGCTTCTCCACGTCGACTTTTCGGTTTTTTACGAGGACGACTCGTTATAATTCCACGGCGTGGTCGTTTTCGCAGAGACGACCCGATAATTAGGTCGAATCGTAAAAACTAACGACGGCCCACGACATTAAGAAAAAATCAAACGCCTCCGATCCAAACTCCGGACAAAGGGAAAACAATCCGCGTTATTATCCGTTTCTTATTCGATAATTTCGGGTTTTTACAAGGAAAAATCGGTCGGGAGGTGAGAACGTCTTTGCTCGTTAAAAGGCCTGAAATCGAGTTTGGAAACGTCAAACGAGTAACGATAACCGGTTGGAAAGAGCGAATCGTTAATCAAACCAAGATAAAAAAAAATCAAAATGAAATAGGTTTTCATAGAAGTGTTGAACAAGGCTCCGCGGAAGATAATAAAGTGTTAAATTTGGAGACGATGCTTGAATAACAGGATCTTTCGTATAATTACCCGACAACCAAATTACTGGTACCGACGTACCTTAGGGGGAAAAAAAGCGTCTTTACAATTAATTCTTTCCAACAGATCGGATATTTTTGCCGCCTTTATTTATTTTATCACGGACGAGTTTCGATTTTAAATTTTCAAGCACCCGGAGTTTTTTTCCTGCGAAGCAATAAAAAGCCTGCAAGAAAAAGAGCGAACGGAAAGTCCGGGAAAGTTAACAAGAAAAAAAAGCGGGAAAGAGAGAGAAGAAAAGCGGAGACGAGCAGACTCCGCGAGGAAAATGCGGAAGCATATCAAGCTAATGGCGCGGCACGGCGAATGCCTTTTCGTGATAAGAAGGGTTCCTCAAGACTGATGTCATCCCATTACCCCATAACCGATAGATACCTTCTCTCTTTAACAAGAATTATGAGCTCTTTAGCTTTCTAAATCCGAACCGTATCATCCCTCGATTCATTTACCGACTTCATTCTTTATTACACAATATCGACCTAATGTGTTTTTTATTAAACTTTCCATTTTATTAGTACACGATCTTTTTGTCGAACATTTCCGATATCGACTCCGATTAATCCTCTTCGCTTTTTTTCACCCGAGACATTTTTTTTCCCTCCTTCACTCTTTTTTTTTTCTTTGGCGACGGAGAAATTCGTCGCGACGTTCATCTCTGCAATATTTGCTTTCCTCTCCAATATTTTTGCAAAAAGAGAAAGAAAGATGGTATCTTTTCTCGAAAACATCGGAAAATGCTCAAGAGATGTTCTTAAATCGTCGAGTACGTCGAGGTTGTCGAGTTAGCAACGAAACCGAAATTAAATGTTTCTTCGTTTCGTCACGTTTCGCATCCCTTTTTTTTTTTTCGCATTAGCTAGATCGGCATCTCGCGGCCGTTTGAGAAAATATTTTCTTGTAAAGCGAAAACTCCGTTTTTCTTTCGGCAGGATAAATTACAAGACAAATTTTGTCGAACTAAAGTTTCCGCGTTAATTTTTTAATCCCTCTCTTACTTAGAATAACGGATTATTTTCAATAAACAACCGAAGCTTTTTCTTAAACAACGCAAACTTGCTATAATTTAGTGAATCTTTAATTAGAGAAGTATTTCATTTCCTTTTATCAAACTTTATACAGTTTACGTCGATTGTTTATTTTCTTCTCTTTCCCCGACAGAAAAGAGATTAAGATTTCTCCTTCCCCGACAAATCTTAAGAAATCGACAAAGAAGAAGACTGATTTCGATCCCAGGTGATTCCGAACACGTCATTCAAAAAAAAAAAGACGTTCGCTTCGTCAAAATATCATTTTTTTCCCCCGAATTTTTCCTCCGGCTAGATTTTGATTTAATTAATTCCAGAAAAACCGGAAATGAAAAGAATATCGAAAAAAATTTTTAAATCGGAAAAAAAACGAGAAAGTTATTAAAAAGAATTATGAAAAGAAGGAAGAGGGAAAAAAAAGTTTTTGCCATTTCCGCCCGTCGGATTTCTCGAGACGTTTCGTCACGAGAACACCGCTGTATGTTCGACCATCCTAAGCATAGAAAAAAAGGAAACGAGGAAAAAGAGAGTCCCCCCCTCGGGCCGTTGGCATTCGTATTTGCAGAGCAAGCCGAGAATACCGCAAAACACACGAAGCAAGATGCGGTCCGGACCGTGCATTACAAAAACACGGGTCAAGAATTAAATCCGCGTAGGAAGCGAAAACCGTTTCCGAACCGCAATCCATGAAAAAACCGAACGGAAATTTCATCCCATCTCGCAACCCTGCGCACCCACGATCAAATTCAATTTGCCTTTTTTTGATGTTTAGGTGTCATTTTCAGACCACCTGGCGACTTAGACGCGTCCCCTTCGTTATTAAAAAAGAAAAAGCCATATCGACGATGAAAAAAACGAGCTCGCCTTTCATTTAAAGGTTCGTTCCTACTTAATTATGAATCTCATTGACGCGTTTAATGTTCAGTCTGATTCGTTTAACCGGAACGAACATCTTTAGAAAAAAAAAATAATATTGCAGGGGTGTCGCGAATCGGCGGGAGGGTGACGAAAACCAAAGAGGAAAGCAGGGAATCAATTCCGGTTCTTTTTATTTCCTTCGCTCTTTGTTCCTAAACAACCAAAGCTATTTCTCCGATGGAAATTGCCACGAACCTTTCATTTATTTAAAAAAAAAAAAAGAAACCGGAAATCATTTCGCAAAACAGCTGCTAAACTTTCTTCAAAATCCTCGTTTGTGATCAAATCGACTTTTAATTATACCGCTCGTTTTTCAACAATCGCTTCTGCTTCAACGAGTTTCATAAACAGAAGGTTTCATTTTACCGACGTCTGCAAAAAAGAAATAAAAAGAAAGCCTTTTATTTGTCGCATATGTAAAAAACATTTGTCAGTCACGTCGGAAAAAGAAAGGCATACACATGCTTAGTCGACTTGTTGAGTTTCCGAGTTTCAGCAAAATTTGGGGGGGAAAAAAGAAAAAACCGGTGACTTTATAACGCAAGATATACACGTAATAAAAAAAAAAAAAAAGGAAAGAAATTTAAGAATGACAACGTTTTCACAGTTTTCTTGTTAACTTGTCAAATACAAATCCCTGACGTTTTTATTATTACTTAAAAATTTCATATGCGCCCCTCGCATAATCATAATATATTTGATTTTTTATTTGTCACATTTGAAATACGATAAAGCAACTTTCTTTCCCGCAGATTTAATTCACGTCAACCGAGTTAAGAGACGGGAAATAACTTCCTAGTTTTCGGGTTTAAAATAAAAAAAGGGAAAAAAATGAAAACGAAGCGGAGGTTACCCCAAATCTGTCAGAAACAGCGAACATCGAGGACAATGGACATCTCCGATTGATTAATGGAAGTCAACAGTGTCAAACGATTCGGAAAACTAATTTCCATGATCCGCATTCAAACTTTTCCATACATCTGTCACCGTGTCAAATTAAATGCAAGCCGGAGTGGAAAACCTTAATATTAAATGGGACGGATAATGCATTAAACGAAAAAAAGAAAACCGGACACATGTACGAAATTTCGACTTGATAACTTTCAAACTTTGACATTGTCCAAATTGGCCCTTAATGTAATGTAAGAAGTTTCTGGAATAAACTTTTTATATTTCTGACAACTTCTTTTTTTCCCCCTCTCCGTAAACTTGGTTAAGGTCGACAAGTTGGAAAATTTAAATCTTTTTTATTATTATGAAAAGCTTAGGAAAAGTTTTTGACGTGGTGCCTACTTTTTCCTAATAAATTAAACTCCCGACTTTAACTGATACGGGTAATCTCGAGGATTCGCGTGGGTGGAGATTTCGCTTCTTTCCCCGAGACGATCCTAATAAGGATAAAAAGACAAAACAAGAAAATAAAAATAGATGAAACGATACAAAGAAAAGTCGGAGGGTCATGCGTCGATACGAGGAAAAATGATTTAGGAGGAGATCGAAAAATTTTCCTCCATCGAGCGAGAAAACATTTTCGGTCGGGTAACGCGAGCAGAAGTGTATTTCCTGGAAACGTTAGACAAAGTCGAAACGTCGAGTGATAAATGTATCCGGAAGACGTAAACAATTGCACTGCTTGACAATTTCGGTTTCGTCCTTCGCATTCCTCGCGCTCTCCTTCGACCCGGCTCGAAAATCCGTCCGATTCCTCCAGATTCTCGCATTTCCGTTACGACAAACGAAAACAAAGCGACGAAAATAAAAAATCCTCCGAATACGGGATCGATTATGGACTGTTTATTTAGACGAGACTTATAGTTTCCCTTCTTTCGACGAATTTACCCTCGCACGAATCCTCAAAGGTCGTTCCATAAGCTACGACGAGGCTATTTCTTCATTTTAACGCGTTCCTGGTAATCGATCATTTTCCTAAATCCGGTCCGAACTTTTCGAAAACCGAATCCGAATCTCGAACAAACGCCGAAAATCGAAAAAGGACGTTTTTGGCTTCCTTTCCGAAAAATACGGCAACTCGCAAAGTAATTTATTGAAGAACCTCGACAAATAAAAATTTCACCACCGTGTTATTGGTGGCTTGGTGACGTTCCCTATCTACTCGTCACCCCGAAACCTTTTTTTCCCTCTCTTTTTTTTCCCGTCGACCCCAGGGAACCGCCGGGCCTTCCGATTCCGCGTCCCCTTTAATTCGAGATAAACGGTGGATTCCCCGCTCGTTTTTAACGCAAGAAACAAACCTAAAAATTTGTTTCGGCCTCCACACCTGCTAGTTCGAACGCGGCGACATATTGCTTCCATCAAAATAATTTCAAACGGATCACCTTAAAATCGGAATCGTAAACAAGAGAGAGAGAGAGATTGACCTCTCGTTTGCCCGAATCGAGCTCGGCCTCCGACTGACCGACATATAATTTTTATGATTAAACATCATCCTTCTTTTTTTTTTTTTATTTCTCGGTTTGTGTTTAGCCTGCGTGGGCCCCCGATCTTTTCTTCTTTTGTCACAAAACCAAATTTTTAATTTTTTTACGAGTCTTTTTTTTACCGCCGGGTTATTTATTAAAGGCGACGTAAAATGGAAGCGAACGAGTATTTAAAGAAGCTCGATAATGCCCGTGAGAGGAGTCCCTAACGATCGTGACCCGGCCGGGGATCCACTTTTATTAACTTCCAAAAAAGAAAAATATTCTATTACAATAGCTTTTGTGAGCCTTTGTATTTTTTATGAACGTCTTCCGTCGATCCGTCTCCATTTTTACAACCGAGTCCGAATTTTTTAAAGGATTACGATTCTCAGGTTAAAGTTTTTCTAAAACAAATTCTTCCACCAAAAGCAGGGAGCTCGACAAATAAAAATCTAGCAATTTACTTTCCCGGGCTTTAAAAGTCTCGAAAACGTTTTTCAAATTATACTGCTTACATCGAGTATAAAAAAAAGAAATGGAAACCCACATCACGTCCAAACAATTTTCGAAAGACGACATTTTACTATGAAAAAGTAAAATATGAATCTAGTTTTCAAGTCTCTGGTAATGTCAAACGAGTCGTGAAATATGCCCTTGTTACTTGTGAGAAAAAGAACCCCTCAAAACAATAAAATTTTATAGTCGATTTTACATTTATTGTAGGGAAATAAGTCACGAAATTTAAATAACCGATAGACGATTGTTTCTTTCTTTTTCCTTCTACCGAAAAAAAAAAAAATAAAATAACTTTTACCTATTTTACGAGTGAGACGAGGAAGGAAGGTTTCCCTATTATAATTACAGTCATAAATTTAAAAAAAAAACAAAAGAATTTTTAGGAAGGAAGGGATGGCCACATGGCGAATTAAACGGGGACGTTCTCTCTCATTGTCGTCTTTTCCTCGGGGAGATCCCGTCGGTCACGGATGACTCGTCGCTCTTTGAAAAAGTAATTTTTGCGGTCGGTCGAACGATACGAAAGCGACGACTAGATGGGTGCAAGGTGACAAAAGTCTTTGCGACCCCATCCTTTGTCTCGTTCCGGGTTTTTGATTCGGGGCTGCTTAGAGCACACCCAGTCATTATCGCTTTCCCTCCCCCCTCCATTTTTTTTAATTTAAATTTCGAAACAGGGAACAATAGGTAACAAGATCCCGGGATCTCGTCACGGATCCGTATCTGGTTTCCATTGCTAATTCGGTAACTTGTCAATTCTCTAGATAGCTTAATATCTCTCATTATCATTAACTAGTCGACCGGAAAGAGAAAAGGATGTAATCGAATTATATTAACCGGCTACGTGTAAGAATCGAAAAATAATAATCAACTTTTTTTCTAATTTCATTATGCATGTATTCAATTTTATTCTTTTGTATGTGACCAAGCGATCGTGAATTTTACCAGCTATCTTACTTTCCCTCCGCATATGAAAAAAAAAAAAACTCGAAATAAAAACAACGAATCCCATTTCCTCTTATAGGAATAATAAAAAAAAAAAAAAGGAGAGCGAGGAAGGAAAAAAATGATTGCATAAACGTGTTTTAAATCCATCAAAACTTGAAAGAAACCGATTCCTCTTAAGCAAAAGAATCCATTTTCATAATTTATGAAAAGAAGGAAAGCAATCTCAAAAGAAATCGTAATTCCTTGGCTGGCGTAAACGGGCACGACGGTGGCGGAGGCGGCGCAATCTCAAAAATTAATCACCGTGAAACCGCGATTGTTCTCACAGGGTTTCCTCATTTGAATATTTTTTAACCGTTTTGTTTTGAATTTCCGATTTTTCATTACTTTTTTTTCCTCATTTCTCTCCGTTTCCCTTTTTTTCCTTTCTCGCATGCAGTTTTTTAAAGTTAAAAAAACTCTGCCCGACCGACATAATTATTATCATAATTATGATATAAATAAGATTCTATCTTAGAGCTACGACAAGGGTTATAAATTCGTGGTGCTGACTTATTGCTTAGCGCAAGATAAAAAATCTTGCACGTCTTAATTCCTGGCAAAACACAAATTTTGAAAAAAAAATTATTCAAAGCGGCAACAGCCATGCGAAATTATAATCGTTTGTAAAGAGAAATCAAACAGAAGCTAATCCAAAAATTAAATGCCGGCATGTTTCAACTTGTTTAATAATGCGAAACGTCTTGGGAGTCGGGAATCGACAACAAAAACTCCGGACAAGTTAAAAAAATAAATATGAAAACTTACAGAATGTGCAGCTACACTCCAAGCACCTTTCCTTGTAATCGCTGTCTTGGCTCTCAACGAACGAGCATTTTCATGGTATCATCCTGGGAAAAAAAATCACAACTCGTTAGTGAAATGTTTTAGCTAATAATTTACTGTCAAATAAAAATTATTCTGAATCGATTTCGTTGGTCGATGACATTTGCCTGATACTGCCCAATTTTTTTTCACAATTTTAATCAACATTTCTGGTGGCATATTTTGGATCTGAGATTATCAAAATAAACTGGGCGCGAAAAAATGTTTCAATTTTTATAAAATGAAAGTTGTATTTTTAGCTGGGAAAATATCGGCAAAGGGGCGCAATATAAAAAAGCGAAAGCGAGTCCAAACGGTTTCTCGCGCTTTTATCATGAAGATAATACCCTCATAATGCAGATACGGTATAGCCATTTTTCTTCGCATCTTCAAACCCGTAATATTCTTTTCTTTCTTTTCCTAAGACATAAAAAAGAAAGGAAAATTGAAATTTTTATGGAGAAAGGGAAAAACGGTGAAAAGGCTGCTGACGTGGAGCGGTCGGAATAAACCTTAGGGGCGATCCACTTAACTAAAGTTTGGGCCATCACGAATCAGTCACTGCCAGTTCCTCGATCCCTTATCTCTTAATCCTTATATATTGATTGATCTATTTCTCTCTCTAAGGATTTATTTTAAGGGACTAAAGAAAAAAATTGATAGTTTGATGCAGTAAAAGTCGGTCGTGTTCGCATGCGTTTCCTCTTAAATTTATGATAGAAAAAGACGGTAATCAGCAGTCGATGTGGATTTCAACGAATCGATCGGACAAAGATATCGTTTAGGAAAGAATCGAAAATGGGCAGTCAAGAATACGAGTTTACTGCCGAAGCCATTTTACGTTAGAAAAGAAATAAAAAGAGTATGTAATTTAGGTTTAGTCGGTTGCCCTATTTGGTATTGTTTACTCGTTGATAGGATTCCAAATTCATATTATTAAACTCGGACGTTAAAGTGGCGTAGCCAGCGTCTCGAATAAAGTGTCGCGCGTCCTTTTTAATGGGAAAATATCGGGTGGAAACGACTTTTCACGGGCCACCAAGATAAATGTCGAGCGATTTATTTTAATCCGCGGAGCTTAGTCCCAGTATTCATTATGCGTTTAATCAAAATTCGATTAACATAGGCCGCATGCCCAGGGAGAAGAAATAAGTCGTGACCTCCTCCGAAGTAATTACGTTTAAACAACCTTTGTTCGCTTTTACGTGTCCCGTCTCGCTTCGAATCACGAGTTTCGAAAACTAAACTCTTTTTCGAAAACGTTGGATTCGAAAAGGACGAGGGAAAAAAACGGGTTTGTCGGAAGCATGCTGGTATCGCGTGAGACGCTGCGCAGATGTCACTTTAAAACTTCTTTCCCCCGACTTTGTTTTAATAATTACATGTATCATGAAATAATCTAATTATTCCCCTTCGGTATTGTCATGGAAATTAATTAACGAGCGCAAGACAAATTATAATGCCGGTAGAAATGAGAAAACAAGATTGGATTCCTTTGCCTTAGCTCTTCGAACTTCGTCTCGAGGATCCGATTCTTCGTGCGTGTGCCACGGAAAATCGTTATCAACTTTTTTCGAATCGAGAACCCTCCTTCTCTTTTATTTCGCAATAAACCCCATCCTTTCCCGATCTTATCTACGACCGTTTTTCGTTTTTCGCTTTTCGATTCGGGCAAAACGCGGCAACAATTTCTTTTTTTTTTTATTATGTGGAAAGCACATTACGTCGTCTTTTGCTAAAATATAAATCATTGCCATTTTTTTTTTTCAGAGTTTCAAAGTAAACCAACTTTTTATTTAAGAATTAAAAGGAAATAACTTTATTTCGCGGAGCCTTTTACCAGTAAAAAAGTGGTTTTCGTTTGATTTACGAGGGTTTCAAAAAATTCCGTCTTGACTGCACTTAAATAAATCATCCCCGTTTAAAGGACGGGAATAATTCGGCCCTAGTTTGGAAAAACGGGGAAAATCGTGCACGTCATCGAGGACGAAGGTGAAGTCCCCTTTTGACGTTCGTTTTTTTTTTTTTTTCACCTGAAACTCGACGACGCCTACGTTTTCGTTACGATGCCACGTGGTGGGCGTTCTTTTTCTTTTTTTTATTATTATTTCCGAGCAGACGAATGTCACTAGTCACGACGCCAGACACGATAGAAGAGGAGAGAAAAAATATAAAAAGCGAAGCCTGGCGCACCCGGACGGCATGCGATATCCAAAGTGTGCGTGTCCTTTTTAATCAACTCATTTTTCCAGTTGTCTTCTCGACGAAATCGGTTTAGGAATAAAAAAAAAAAAGAACTCGACATGCGATGACTCGGAAAACGTGGCAAACCTTCTTAAAAAGGGATTTTTACTTTCTTCTCCTTCTAAAAAATTTTTATTTTCTCCTTGCAGGTAAGACGACTTTTCGACCTCGGTTTAATTTTGCGACAAAGATACCGTAAGTTAAAAAAAAAGAAAAAAACGAGAACACGGTAACAAGAGCGGCCGTTAGGATGTAATGGGCGACTAACGAGGATGTGTGCCCTCGAGGAAGTTGTACCTGGTATTATTTTTATCCTCTCGATGGAATAAAAAAAACAAATCGGATCCAACGCACGCGTCCTATTATATTTTCTCCGAAAGCGAAATTTCTCGGTCGGATTCCTAAGAAATGCCGGTCACGTAGGTTCGATTCCTTTTCCGGTTTCATCGATCCTTCGACCGCATCGTCGTCCTCTTTTTTTCCCCGGGGGGAGAAACAACGAGTTTGTTCCTTTCTTTTTCCTCGTTCGGACGAAAACGGGCAAACTCGAGCGTTTAACCTTTTTTACGACAAAAGCTTCGTTAACGAAGGGAGTTAATGTAGTCACACTGCCGGGACGAAAGTAGTCACGTCTCCGCGTGGACATGACGCAACGTTTCGGTCTTCAAATTATACCTTTATTCCTCCTGACCTTCTAATAATTTTACCATTTTTTTATTTCCGATAATGATTGTCGGATCGATTTCGCTTCGAGGTCGGAATCCATCGAGAGAGCGGTTTTCGTGCCTGCCATTTATGCGAGAGATCCTTTACCGAATTTATAAAGCGATCCCTCGTCAACCGGCATTAGGATCGACCTCTTAACCTTCTCCGTCTGTTCCCGAACGTAAGTTTCGAATTAGTCCGTTCGGATCCTTTACCTGGTTTATCCTTTTCCTCCGAGCGATTCTCTCCGAGTAATTAGAAATTAAAAGGAGGGAAAAAGAACTCGTGAATTATAAACAGCTCCGGGAATAGGTTGGCGAAGGCATTCGAGGGATGCAGACAGTCAGGCGCACAAAAGGAACACGGCGGCATCTCTATGCAAATTTTCGTCCCCGAAACACCGGATTATACACAAAGGGAAGGGCAGCGAGGTCGATCCTTCGACTCGGCGCCAATCTCCCCTTATTTTTTCCTCGTTCAGCCTCCGCCGAAATCTTTCTTTCGTCCGATTTTCTTTTCTTGCGGATTATTCCCGCGCCTTTTCTCTTTTTATGTTTACCCGCGGGGGAGAAATGCGAAAGACGTCAACTTTTCAAAGAGAGAAAAAGGAAAAAAAAAGAACTTCCTGTTTAGAAAACTTTTTCAGAATAACGAGGCCGTCCTCGGAATAAGAAGAAGGGAAAAAAAACGTCTTTTTATCTCGATAAAAGGAAAAAAGAAGCTCCGGAAGAGTCGAAACGAAGGAGAGGATCGGAACCGGGGCAAATCCCGACGTCTCTTTTGTTTTTTAAATTAAAAACTATTCCCCGATACGATCCGAGTGATTAATAATAAGCTTTATTACTGGTTAGCCGTAGGGGACGCAACATCCAATCTACCCTTTACATCTTCGGGGGCAGTTACACGTCGGCAATGACGTCATTTCGATACGATATGCATATAAGGGTTATTAAATAATGAGAACCACGCGCCCGAGATCCCGTTCGCTTTCGCCTTCGAAAAAAAAAAAAGGAAAGCAGAAGCCCTTTAAATTATTTGATATCTTTCCCGAGTGTTTTATAAAATGTAAAAGAAGCCGCATTAATTTGTCCACCCGTTTCGGCTTTCGCATCTCGCCAAAACTTTTCCACAAAGTTTAGAATCAACAAGCGTTTTTCCCCGAGCTTCCTTGTTGGACTTTCCTATTAAAAACTTTCGTCCTCTCTACATTTTCTTCATTTGACTTGTTCATTATCTCGGATTAGCTAGCAATATCTTTGTTTTTCTCCCTCGAAAAATTCTTTAATAAACGAAAAACTTTTTTCACATCTAAATATCCATTAAGCTTCGCGTGAACTTTCCGCTGAAATTACAATCTCTCGAAAGGAAAAAAAAAACATCTCGCGTTTTAAAATTTTTATACGAGGAATATATATAATTCTATAAAATTAAAACCGATAAGGAAATAAAATCCTAAAATATCATGTTCGGATAAAAAACAGGATTCCGGTTTCGATCTCGGGGAAAAAAGTGAGGAGGCAGACGAAGGGAAAACTTCAGCAGATATTTCGAGTTTAAACTGTGGGAAATCCCCGGATAATCCGCAAAAAAAAAAGAAAAGAAACGAGACGAGGACCAAACGTGAGAATTCAAGGTCGACGTAGTTAGAGAAATGAATAATTACAACGAAACCGAACTAATGAACTATATTTAGGCTTAGAAAAATAATTAAAGTCGATTCATCGTCCCGACCGCCATATGCCGCTCCGCAAATCGATTAATTATGTGACTGGAAAAAAAAAGGAAGAAGGATCTTTCTCTCGCGAGTGAATTGCTAAAAGAAAACTAATCGGGGATCTAAGTAAGAGAAGGAAAAGGGGATAAAATACGGGCGAGCACATTCGTAGGGAAACGAAGGAACTTTATCGCACACCTGTTGAAAGGTAGCAAGGCCCGAGTTTATAGATTTGCAAACTATCGGCATGTAATCGTTTCCACCGGACCGACTTTCCCTTTTCTCTCTCTCTCTTTTTTTTTTTTTTTTTTTTTAAAGAAAAATAACTCCGCCGGCGTCTATTTCCGTTAATCATAATACCGACGACACATCAAAGACATTCCGAAATTTAATAATTTGGCAAGTTTACAGGATCTTTAGTCTTTGACGCTTCTAAAACAAAACGTATTTTTATTTTAAACAATTAAAGGTCGTCTCGGATCGTTAAAGGCATAACGAACGTAAAAATTAATTACGAATCGGATGATAATTAATACGAGAAGCAGATCGTGTGTGCGAGTGCGTCAGCGTCACATCGGTGCCGAGCACTTGATTAATGACGAGACTCTTTATTTTCCACCGACTCGGGCCACTTTTTTTTTTTCCTTCCTTCATCCCTTTGCACGTGTCTCTACAAATATTAAAAAACGGTCATTATTCATTTTCGAGTTGGCAAAACTTCAAAACGGTTTAGCCCGCGGAGACCGTTCGTCGCGATCGCGAATTCGGTCCTTTCGCCCTTGAAAAATCCTATCCGTCGAAAACCTTTTCGATATATCGATTCCCCTCGACGAGAGAGAGAGAAAGAGAGACGGAGATGAAAACGGCAGAATGCAGTTTAATCAAGCTTGTAAAGAGATTTAGCCGGTGAAAATGAAAATGAACACGTTAATACCTTTTCAAAAGGATTTGCACATTTCTTTGTTTTATTAAGAAATGAACCGTAAAAATGGGATTTTTGAATCGCCGGCGCTTGAATAATTAATTAACTCCGATCGGCTTTCGTTTTTCAGCTTAGCCCAGGCTCTAATTACGGAGATAAACTTTTCTCGGTTTCATCACTTTTGATTTGAATGTTTAATCAGGTTTTTCCCCGGTTAATTTATTCCCTGCCCCTCGTTTTTCTGCACGAGGCAACTTTAGCCCGTCCTTCGTTTGCCGGGAAAAAAATAAAGCAAACAAAAATTAGTATCTCTACCGCAACTTAGCAAGTGACGTAAAATTACTATTCCAGCACGTGTACGCTCTCTGCTCCCTTACGTTTTAATTCCGGATCGATATTTAACTTTTTTTTTAACCCGTCGGCCGGAAACGTCTCCAGACTCGGACCAGATAAATTATGCCGAAAGATAAGCTAGTCAGGAAGAACGGAAATATCGAACATGTATTAAGGAGATGAATAATGAGAGGAGATAGAAGAAGAGACAAAGAGGAATAGGATCGGTTCTTCGGATGGCACCAAAACATTATTGCGAAATTCGACGAGACGTAAAAGCTTTAAACACTACATTTATTTTATTTTGAAATATGGATCGGAAGCAAACGCTCGCTTCTGCGTAAAATATTTTCGCCATTTTTTTCTGCTTTTCTTTCTTATCTCTCTCTCGAAAACTGGATCGTTCCGAGTCCGAAAGGCTCTTTAGACATCGAAAAGAAACCGGAAATTTTGCTGCGGGGAAAAAAAAATAAAAGGAGACTCGGTTTAGATCCGAGGGCGAGGAAATTTTTATTTGGAAAAGAGTTATAAAAGGTAAAAAGGAAAAGCGAAAAAAGTCAGTTTCACGCCTGAAAAATATGTTAATACTATTCTGGAAACCATGTCTGATAAGATACGATACTAACATCCTTTTGTTTTGGACGGAGAAAATGCCCGCAAAAACGGAAAAGCGTATGGAAAATAGTGTCATATAAAAATATTATGTCAAAGCCAGACTCCGGTTCCGGAGAAAAAAAATGTTTACGTTTCATATTTTCCTTTGATAAAAAGGCAAAGTTTTCATCGCTTATTTTAAGTGAACACGAAAAATTCCGGCCGGATTTTCCCCTGGAAAATAACCTTTTCTTTCTTTCCTTTTTTTTTTAAAAAAAAGGCAGGGATTTCTTTCGGTGTCGAAAAGGATGACGCTCTATTTCGACACGGAACAATTAAAATAATTTTTTCTAAAAAAAAGTAGAAAGGAAATCGAAAGGCGTCTTCGACAAGAATCGAGGCGGATATAACGGATCCTTTCGATAAATTTACATAACTCGTAGAGTCGAGAACCTTTCAGTCAAGGAAATTTCAAAACCCGAGGGGCACTCCACTTTTTTTTCACATTTTAATTATGTGGTTTTCGGTTTCCGATGGAAAATGCTCGCTTTTTTATTTTTTACTTTTCCTAACTCGGCCCTTGACCGACTTTATTTCGTTTTCATTTTTTTTCTCGTATTTACCTCTTCCCCCTTTCCATCCTCGTAAAAATGCTTACTCTTGTTCTTTTATATCTCTGCTTTTTCCTATTATGAATATTGTTTCCCTTGTCGCGGTCGCAACAAAAATTAAGCTCCGGCTTTCACTTTTATGGACTCTCTCTTTTTTCTCTCTTCTCTTTTATTTAATCCCGTCTCGAAATTTATTCGATTTTGGGCTCCCGATTTTTAAATCTCGCATTAAACCGATAAACCAAGCCGGACGGTTTTATTAACATGGAAAGAGGAGGAAAAGAAGGAGATAAAAAAGAAAAGAAAAGGAAAAAAAAAGAAACATAAGGAAAGGCTAACTAAATCGTAAGGGCCGGGCGACAGCCAACGCCTTTTTTTTCTCGACGCAGCATGCGTACCGTATCGTCACCCACATCGATTTTCCCGACATTAACAAAAAAAAAAGGGCCCGAAACTTTTACAAACTTTTATTCAATTTTTTTTTGTTTATGATTTAAAGTTAACGGTCGTTTATCGAAGACTTTATTTTCTTTTATCGAAAAACTTAAGGCAAGTCATTTAGTCTCCCCATCTTTTCCCAGACTTTTTTTCCCGACTTTGCGGGCAAAAAAAATTACGGATCGGTTTTTTATCTTTCCTCGAGAATTTTTTCTCGTCCGGCTCGGTAACGATAATTAATGACGTTTCCGGAAAAAGAGACACGAGAAATATTCGCGCGATAAAGAACGAGTTTCGAGTGCGAAATTTTTCTGCCGGACTCGGGAGAGAAATCTTTCCATCGGGAACCGTCCTCGTTAAACGCATTACAATAATAAAAATAGAAGGAAATAAAGAAACCGAAACCGTGCAAAATAAAAGGATCGGACAGAATGAAACACTTAAAAATTTATGAAAATAATTAAACGTTTCAGCATGAGATGTCATCATCAGATAGTAATAAATTATATGAACCGCTGGACTTTATTTTCAACAGTTTCTACGTCATAAATTTTTACAGGGAAATTTTTTTTTTACACCCTTCGCCCTCTGTCGCATCCTTTTTTTCCCCCTCTTTTTTCCCTCCCGTTTCTCCTCTGCGGGTAAAAATTCCGATCGCGTTTGCATCTTTCGATTTCGTTTCCGCGCCCGTCACGGAGGAAAAAAAAGAAAATAAAAGGCCCTTTTCCTCGTCCGTTCGAAATTCGGAATCTCTCTCGGCGGATTTGTCCTGACGTCACGTTTCGAGCTCCCCTTAATAATTTATTATGCCGTCGTCCTGTCGTCCGAGATTTACGTGTCGCACGTTTCCGCTGTTTCGAATGCGCAAAATAATACTTATACCTGGCGGATTAGGACCGAAAAAAAAAGGAGGAAATAACGGAAGGATTTATCGAAGCCGAACGGTCCGGTCTCGTTCTGCTTCATCGGGTTCTCTAGTCTTCGGTCCGGTGTATCGGGGGGGCGTTTTATTATAATAAATCAAACAACAAATTAGACTTCAAATTCGACCACCTCGTTTACGGTCACGGTCTTCCGACCACGTCTCGGCAATAAAAATCTTTTCATTCTTTTAAAAATTTTTCGCGTCCGTAAAAGCTTCCGGACTTTTTCCCCCCCGAGAGATTTTTTCCCCTCGTTCGATCGAAAAACGATTAAAATTTCGGAGGTTTAATAATTATAAATCAGAAAGAAACGTCTAATAATTAAAACGGAACGGTGAATAATAAGTTATGAGATGTTAGATCTGGTCCGGTCCTAAATAAACTCAAACGAATCGGGATCTCATCGAGTGGCTGCAATTTCTTACACTTTAATTTTTTACTCCTAAGTTAAGCGAAGAAATCGTTTTTAAAGAAGAAAAAAAAAAAAGATTTATCGCCGCGCGGGCATTTCCGAAACCGGTCCTAAACATTTTAAAATTAATGATAAATGTTGGATATTTCGATACCTAGAATAATACATAATCGAATTTCAAATTTTTACGTCATTTTCTTTGTCGAAAAATATTATCAAAACCCTTTTCATGCTACATTTTCAAAAAAGAATCCACCGACCTTGAAAACTCCTCTTAAAAATCATTTAATAAAACCTACGCGAGGAGTCACCGTCATCATAAATTTTGTCGCCGCCACCGATTTGGATCTGATGCTAATCGCTTACCTTACGGAGCTTTATCCAGGTGACACACGGTTGACGCTCGTAAATAATGATTCGCCACGTTTCTTCAAACACTTTCCTCTTCATCTGTAAAGAAACAAACGCATTCGTTTTAATTGAAAAGCTTCGGATTTTCATAGTCGTGAAAAAGGGGGATCCCGAAATCCGAAACCCGAGAGATCGTGAGTCATCCCTTTCCCGAACGACGGGATTCCGTGACAGGGGTGCCGACATCAAAGACCAATTCCCCGCTCTTAAATTAAATCGATCGACGAAACCCGTTTGTCAGGAGAAAAAAAATACTAATAAAAAAAAGGCATCGACAAAGACGTTTTTTTTTTATTCCTTTTTTAAGTTGGTCGTCGAGGCAGGATTCGGTGACAAAAAGACATAATGTTAAATAAAAAAAAAAAAAAGGAATCTTTTGTCGAAAATAAATTGAATGGGGGATGGGAAAGGTCGTGGAATGTATACAAGTGGATGAGACAGGGACAGATGGCCTCGGCCTACTCAGGTGATGCTCCACTATTTAGATGCCATAAATACATCGCTATTAATTTTTTTTTCCTTTCCTTTCCTTTTATTTTATTTCGCTTAGTTTTCGATTCGATGAAGATAAACAAGACGACGGTTTATGTGGTTTTACAAGGATCATTGAATTCCCGATAACCGGCAAAAGGAAATATTTCACGTTTCGGCAATTCTCTTGCCCTTTTTATTTTCTCAAAAAAAAAAAAATTAAAACCCAAAAGTTAAGCTTTGCAAAGTCGTCGAGCAGAAAAAAGTCGGTTTTAAATGTAAAGAAGATGAATAAAAATGCGGGTCGGGATTCGTTCTCCTCGTTTGCGGGAACCCCTCGGCAACCTAACTGCTTATTAAAAACTTTTTATTTTTTTAATTCTGAAAAGCGAAAGTCCCATTGAAATCTACCGTTCGGAAAAGAATTTCTTTCCAAATTGATTTTTTTAATTTTCCGCTTGTTTAATTTCGACAGCCCCTTCATGCCGAGTTCATTATACTCTTTCACTCCGACGGATTCGCCCTCTTTCGACTTTTGCTTACATTTTTTCCCCTTTTTTTCCCGCTCCGTCTTTTGTTTCTTGGAATCGAGGAAAAACCCCGAGTTTTTTAATATTATTTTGAAAATAAGACATAATTTGACCTCTGATTTTCTCAATAGCCGGATCATTAGGATATTTCAACGTGCCAAGTCATAGTGGATAATGGCCCAATCATATTTCACCGTAAGATAACAATCTAAATCACTTTTACCGCCGTAAGATAAGTATTTAAAATTCGAACGTTCCGGTTTGTCAGATTTTCGATCCCGCCGTCTCCGGGTTAGTTTCCAAAGAAAATCCCTCCTTTGTCGATGCGTCCTTTCCCGGGGAAAAAATCCTAAATTGAAACGGACGAAGGCGGATTCCTCGTTTCGAAAAGAGACTTTTTAAGAGTCGGGTCAGGGATAAAAAATTAATGGAAGCCGCTTGCGAGACAACTCGGGGTTTGACAAATAATCGAGATTATACTAAAGAGACAGTATATTTGATACGGAATAAATTTATATGTAATTTTTTTAATAGTAGAGATGTTATCGTAAACATTATTCGGGATGTCTCGTTAATGAGGTGTGGGACTTGTATTAATAATAAAATTAAAATTTATTCATTTTGATTTCGGTCACGAGATGAACTCGTTCCGTTTTTTTAAGAGCTCATCTTCTCCCGTAAATAGTGACTCCCTTCAACTGGGGTTATTTACGATCCGGGAGGGTTTACGATTTACACGAGGCCTCACGCTGCCTTCGGCCTTAAAAAGAAAAAAAAAAGCTTCTGAAAAAAATATTTAAAAAAAGGCCCTCGGAGTGCGATCGCCATCCGCGATGCATTTTAAAACCTAATCTTTTTTTAAATAGATTTGATTAATTAGGACTGACAAACCTAATCGCTAAATAAATAATAATGACGGCGCGTTCATAATTTAAGTGTGAAGGTTTTTTTTTCCTTTTACGAGTTTCAAGGTCGAAGAGGATTTTAGGGTTTGCAAGAAACGAAAATTCCGGTGGCATAACGAATTTCTCCGATTCATCCTCGGACAATGCGATCGTTATTATTTGTTCGTCACACGGAACGAATTTTTTCGGATCCCATTTTCCTTTCTTTTGCCCCGATTTCTTACGGTTTTCGAAAGAAATCCCATTCTTGTTTTCCCCTACGGCTAAAGAAACGGCATCTGTTCCCATTGTCGGGCCCGATTATTCACGGCTTTTCACCGGAGTCGAGCATTTTTCATTCGACGGACATCGGACGACCCCGGAGCAATAATAACAACGCCGAGAGAAATAAACTACATAAAAAACAGATGTGCACGTCCATAAACCTCTTCCGACTTGATATTTTATTTACAATATCATCAAAACGGCAGAAAAAACTTTTTTAAAAAGTCATTTTTTTCCTAACTCGAAAAAAAAAAAACCGTCGTAATAATTTTACAACGTCAAGAGAAACTTGAAGAATGGTCAATGTCGGAAAAAGTTTTCCGAAAGAGAAAATTTCCCCTGTCTCCTTCTCTTTCGAAAACCGTAAAATACAAAATACGGTTAAACACTTTTTTTTCTCTTATATTTTTCCTTTCCAAGGTGACTTTTCCTGTGCCCGAAATCCCCGCGAATCCGAGGGAATCCCAGTCGTTTAAAATTCTCTTTTCTTTTACAAATCGATCGGTTAACCGCGAAAAGCGTTCGAACGGGGGAAAAAGAAAAAAAATAAAATATTACGCCATTTAAAGGAAGTAGAATAGAGAGAAAATATTTTCTCTCGGGAGTCGGGAGAAAATTCTTTGAATATTCAAGTGAAAAAGTAAAGCGTTAAATGACAATCGTTTTCAGGTCAACCGGGTTATCAACACGGCTCTTTTCCACCCCCGACTTTTATTTTATTTTTTTCCTATTTTCTTATTATATTCCCGTCCTGAAACATTTTTTTTTGGGCAAAAGGTAATTTCGTACGTGAATGACGTCATTAAACCGCGTGGACCGGCCATTAGGCAACATCATCGCCCATTATTAATACATTTTGTCATCAGAGTCAGCATTCAAAGTCGTATTAAATATTACATTGACCGAGATTGAACTATGACCCCGTGAAACGTTGCATCGGTACGAGTTTCTTTAATCTTTTATGAGTTTTTCGTAACGACCCACGTTCCCTCGCTAATTTTGCGGCAGTAATCATAATAATAATAATGTCGGGCTAACGATTTAATAATAATTTCGAAAAAAATAGAAACGTTTCCATTTCGAAATAGGAAAACAGCCAGGATAAAGAATGAGAATGTTTCGGTGTTTACAATGCTCTCCGTAAATAGAACCTCCCGAACATAAAAGAAGGAAAAAAAAAAGAAAAAAAAGGACCCTTATCCAATAAATCTACATTATGAACTTAATCTCATGGGTGACTTTTTCAAAAATTGGAACCGATGAAAAATAACGAGGACGGAGGATAAACATGGGAAAAGATCTACCGATTACGTTTTAATGATCCGATCTTTCACAATAAAAAAAATTCAATTATTATCATTATTATATTTAAATAAGAAAAAAATATCAAGGGAAGTTTTTTTTCCAAACGATGGATTTAATCTTTTTCATCCACGTCCCCTTTAAATTTTTACGAATAAAGAACCTTTTATTCCTTCGGTGTTTACGTCTGTTTAAAAAAAAGAAAAAATCTTCCACGAAAGGTCCGAGATCGTAAATCTAAAATTTGGGTTTGGATTCGAATAATTAAAATTTGGCTCGAGAAGCGAAGTGGGAAGGGAATCGGGATTTAATCGAGCTGGTGGGGCGGGAAAAAAAGAAAAGAAAGGTGAGAAAAAGGAAGAAGCAAAGCGACAAACCGTCATCCTGGCAATAACGATTAAAAATGCGAGCTTTTTAAGTAATGAGAATCTCCGAGAGAACAAAAGAAAATGATCCCCTATTTACCACTCGAAAAACAAAAGAATTTCTCTCGCGATGCTTTATTTCAGCGATCGCTTACCACTTTTCTTGTGAAAAGGCCATATTTTCGTCGGAGGTGGTAGAAAGAAAGGCTTTGTTTTTCCCGCATCGGTGCCTCTCAAAGAAAATCACTTTTTCTTATTTCGCTTCGACTCATTCCGAATCCGAGAAACTAATTATCAACGGACCAAATATTAAGCGGTTAACTTGATTTACGATCTGATCGACATACGAACCGCAATCGGATAACCTTTTCCCGAGCCAAAAAAGAATCTTCTTCTCGCCGAAAAATCCTAAAATCCTTTCGGATTTGCAAAGCAAGTATTTAAAAAAATTAAAGGGAGCCGGAAAAGGAAAAAGAAAAGGGAAAGAGATCGGTTTCGGAATCTCTTGTTTACTCGTCGAGACAACGGTCGGCTTTAACCTCATTTTCTACAACCTCAGCATCTTTATTCCTGTTATTTCCCTAGCTGATGTTGCTTTCGAGGCAATTCTTTGTAATATATTTCCTTTTGACTTCAATTCCGACTTGTGGAATTTGAATTACCCCACCCTTGCCGTATTGTTTCCGAGGGACGGAATCGGGGAAATCTTGGCTCGGCGTTGCCACGTTTTCCTCTTTTCCAACAAAATCCACGCCCTTATTTCAAATTCCGACCGACAAAAAAAAAGAAAGAAGGAAAAGTAAGACCCCGCAAAATTTATGATTCGCACTCCGATATTTAATCTGTTTTAATGTCGGATATATATCATCGAGGAAGAGGACTCGTGCAGACGATTACGGTAATAAATGAAAGGAGGTTCGGGGGAATAATGAAACCATTACGTTTGACACGATTAAAACGGGGACAAGGTGCCGAGGTACCTTTTCTTCGTCCCACAGGAACGTTATAACAATAATCGCGGGCCTTTTACGGATAAAACGTTAGATGACGTTTCCGAGAGGTTTTTCAGCGGTGGCGTTCAGCCAAAAACCCGTTCGCCGGAAAACGACGAAACGGTGGCGATCCCGTGTCTTTGCCAAAATCGATAACCTTTCTCTTATTTCTTTCTAAACT
Organism: Liposcelis brunnea; assembly: GCA_023512825.1. Classification (NCBI taxonomy): domain Eukaryota; kingdom Metazoa; phylum Arthropoda; class Insecta; order Psocodea; family Liposcelididae; genus Liposcelis; species Liposcelis brunnea. Next base: position 256,752 of record CM042069.1, read on the forward strand.
TTCCGAATCGGATTTTTTTTCTCCTCGCGAGAATCGTGGCGGCACGCGAGTCGAGTCGGAATCGGGAATCGGGGGGAGGAAGCCGCATTCGTGACGAAGAATAATTTACGAGAGAAATCCGCAGGAAGAGAAAAGAGGCAAAGGATTAAGGGAGCCCCTCGATTAAACATTTATTAAATCCGCGATTTCTTTTCCCTCGTAAACGGTTTCCATTAGCGGGGCCGGCTTTCTTTTTCGAGAGGATCCTTTATTAATGCATTCTCTTTGTGAAAACTTTCCCATTCCGATTCCTCGAAAGCTTCAATCTCCGCATAGTTCCACCGTTATAATTTTGATTTTGGCCACTAGAGTAAATTAACGATTTTTGATTTGGTAGCCGGAGGGCTCGAAAAACAGGAAGCGCGTTCCGTAGAAGGGTCCAAATAAAGTAAGAACGTGAACGGAACGACGTCTCTACTTCCGTTTAATCCAATGTAAACATTTAAAATATCGCTCGTAATAATAATCCTTTAAGAGAATTCAGGGGAGTTTCCCTCCCGTTCGCCGGTTATTAAACGATCGAACGAATTTATAAAAAAAAAAATGTAAATAAGAAAAAAGGGAAAGAGTCGAAAAAGGTCGGGGGACGGGGAAAGCTTAACCGGGGTAAGACAAAGTTGATGGACTATTTTACAGTGTAAAACCTTCTCTTTCAAACTAGAAATTAAATTATTATTCACTGTTTGAAACACGAAGCCTTTTCATTGTTCTCCGTCCTGAATAGAATTATGGGAAACAAAGAAAAGACAAGAAATTGCACCTCGACTTTGCATCGATAGAATTATACGTCGGATACCTTTTCCTTTCGCTCCCGATTTATATTTGTTTGATCGCGACCCGGAAAACTTTTTCTCTTATAACTAATAACTAAAATTTCTTTTCACCTTCCTTTTTCCGCTCCGCATGACGCTAAACAAAAGATTTACCGACCGAAGGATCATTTTCCGGTTCCGCATTCGGTCTCGTTAAATTTTAAGTCTAACGAAATCGTTGGGCCCAATTTGAGGTATTTCTTCGTTTTATAAAATTCCCGGAAAGTATAAAGTCGATCGAGGTTACGCTTTAAAAGGAGGAAAGAAGGAAAAATATATATTTAGGAAAATTAATTAGGGAAAATTGTTAAAACAAATCGTTCCTCTCGAGTATTTACGAAAAAACACAAAGGGAAAACGCTGTTTTCAAGCATCCTTTAATTTCGACTCACATGTTTAATCAAATTAATTAAACCGCCGCGCTTGCTCCTTCAGCTCCTTTCATTTATTATTTTTAATGTTACCTTTTCCGAAAGGGTTGGGGCGAAATAAGAAAAGCAACGTTTTCAATAGTCGACAGACGTAACGGGTGCGATAGCAAAGAAATAGCCAAATTCTAAAGCCGGGTTTTCTTTTTCCCCCTCGAATTCGACGTCGAAAAGGAAGCAAAGAATTTCCCAGAGGTAAATTTCTTTTCTAAACCGAAACTTTTTTTCCTTTAAAAAGTTATACAGCGTATGATTTCCTTTCTTCCTCTCCTTAGACAAACCGAACGATTACAATTCACCGAATCTCTTTTCATTTCCTTCGATATTACCATTTTTATTTTCGAGCTTGTTTTTCCTTCCTTCTTTTCTCGATCTCGAGTGAAGAAAAAAAAATGATTCCGGTAATTGGAAAAGACGTCCTGCGACGAGGAACCTCGAAAAAATTTGAAACGCGAGAACTCGGTCGCCGAGTTTCGAGAGGAAAAAAAAGGGAAAGCCTTTTCGATTTTTCTCGGCCGTCAAATAAATTCGGCTCGGATTTTCCTCCCGTTTCCGTCTCGAGCGATCCGAGACGTGTCCTTTCTTTATTTTCCTTTTCTTGGCTCCTCCTTTTTTTGCGACCGCTATTTCACGTTAAATCGCTCGTTTCCGAGCGGTTTCGGATTTCTTTTTGCGAGCTTATTAAAAGGGATCGGCGACGTAAAAACATGGGCGATAAAAACACATCCTTCTTTTTAATATTAAAGAAAAAGAAAATGAGGATAAAAGAAGAAATAACAGCACATGAAGCGTAAAATTTTCACTTTAAAATCAAGAAAAATAAAAAAGACAAAAGAAATGAATGAAATCGGAAACAAAACACTATCTTCAGCTTACGAACAACAAGAAAAAGAAAAATGATAAAAAAGGAATAGCGGAAAATGAGAATGTTAGAAAAGACTTTGTTTTCGAAAACTGTTATTGGAAAATATGGAAAGGAAGTGAATGATTCACAATGTGTAGTGTATTACTTCTTCCTTTCGGCCCGATTCTTAATCTTTTTTCCTCTTTTCTTTATGCCCTCCAACTTTACGAGTTCGGGAACGTCTCCAATTTCGGTTCCTTTCTTTCCCGCTCCCGATATGTTTCTGACGTTTTCCCTCCGTCTTAATAATATTCTTTTATTGCTTAAATTCACATTTTTTTACTGCGACAAAGAAACTCTATTTCTTATTCTTTCAAACTAGACTCTTTGGGGGCCGTTCAAGTATTACGTAAGCACGTTAGGGGGGTGAAGGGGTGGTCGAAATCCTTATTTTGTCTTACAACGGGGGGAAGGGGGTTTAGCCTATCATAAGTAAGCATTTTTACTCATTTGTCGGCATAAAATTAGCTAAAATTTGGTCAAAATTCAGAAAATTACTCGCTAAAAATTAATAAAAATAAGAATTAAATTTTTTTGACATTTCTTTTGATTTTTTCCCTCTCCAAAAAAATCATAAATTTGGCTAAAACATAAGGTTTACAAAATTTTAAGTTCGATTTCTAGGGAGGGGGGGGCGGGGGTCCTCAAATCTTACATAATACTTAAAGAGGTACGGCTCATGCTTATGTAATACTTTACGTAATACTTAAATGGCCCCATTCTGAAAATCCGTTTTTTCTAAATATCTTTTTAAAAACAAAAAACTGAGTATTCTACCTAGTCTCAATCGCTTCCTCAGATTAAAATACATCTCCCAGTATATACTTAGTTGATATTTTGGCCCGTTTTTAGCCGGAAAAATTGTTTTTGTAAAATTGAATATCGATTTTCAAACATCGAAAAAACGCCCATTTTTTTCGTTAGAGCGAAACTTAAATTTGCAAATATCTTGAGAACGCGGCCGAATTTTTACATTCTGTAAATTCCAACGGATTCCTTGGATCAAAATACATCTGATAGGATGTACTTTGAAGCTCAGGAGCGTAGGAAAAATTAGTTTTCAGTAAAATTAGATTTTCGACCTAGTCGGTTTCTGAAAATCCGTTTTTCGGCCATAACTTTTTGAAAACGAAGAATTGAGTGTTCTACCTAGTCTCAATCGATTCCTCAGATTAAAATACATCTCCCAGTATATATTTTGTTGATATTTTGGCCCGGTTTTAGCCGGAAAAATTGTTTTTTCAAAATTGAATATCGATTTTCAAACATCGAAAAAACGCCCATTTTTTTCGTTAGAGCGAAACTTAAATTTGCAAATATTTTGAGAACGCGGCCGAATTTTTAGATTCTGTAAATTCCAACGGATTCCTTGCATCCAAACAGGTCTGCTAAGATATAGTTTGAAGCTCTGGGGCGTGGGGAAAAAACGTTTTGTGTAAAAATCGGGTTCCGACAAAGTCGGATTATTTTTTTTCGTGACGAATACTCGTGCATCACCAAGCACACACTAATCTAGACGGATTTATTCACCAAGAAACTGTCTTGAACGTATTTCGAAGATAAAAACGAGTGGACGATTCACGCGATAAAGTTACTTTAAAAGCAGGAAAATTAGGAAAGCATTAACTAAAAATATCGGTTTCCTTGTTTAATAGTTTTCCGATATACGAAGTTCGCTGTAAATAATTCCGGCCGAAACTCGCAAGAAAAAAAAAACCCGGAGATAACGGATACCGGAAATTAATGGACGAAAGAAAAAAAATTTGGACAAACTTTTCCAATAAGACTTCCGATAGAAAGGCTTCTCGACATCGTACATACTAATCGCGATCTCCCTGAGTTTTCCCCATTTAGAAATCGGTTAATAAGAAATTCTTACCGGATTCTCCTTCGTGGCGGTTTCGTTTTGCTCTTGCTCGATCCGAGAATCTGAAAGTAACAAGAGAAAAAATGTAAAAAGCATAAAACGGAAGCTAAGAATAATCCTCGGAAACTAAGTTTTGTAAATTAAGATTAAAAGAGGATACCCGATTAATCGAGGAACAAAATTTGCTTATTCCCATTTCTTCGTCCCGAAAAGAGGGATATTAACTCGAATTAAAATTCGAAGACTGTTGCAGGATTGCACGAATGCATTTAAATGGCTTCTTTTTCTTATTTTACATCTTAATAAACTTTTCTTTTTCTTTTATTTTCAGTCGCAGGCCGAGATCGGGAAGCGAAGACAATTTGGTCCTCAGAGGATGCGCCTACGAAACTCTCCCCGGAAGGATCGACTGCTGAAGCGACTGCGCAAGGGAAACTTCTTCCGATTTACCTTTTTAAGCTTCGTCGATACGCAAACGTTAAAACAAAAAAAAAATGTTTACTCTGTGAATCACTGCACATCAATTTTTATATTAAAACTTTTGTATACACAAAAGAGATAAAACTCGATTAAAAACTTTTTTTTTTGGTTTTAATGGAAGCCCCGAGTTATTGAGAAAAAATGTACGAGCTTTAAAAAATTATCCTTTGTTTAAAGGGTAAAAAAAAGAAAACGGTCAGAAAGGGCAAAATTTTCCGTTTCCTTCGAGACTGCGTTTTAGCAGCCTTTTTTTAATTTCATCTAAAATAAAATTTTTAGTCGCCGTCGAAGCAATTTAGTCGGTATTAATACTAAAAATCCTATTTATTATAAAAAAAAAGCGATTCTAATTTAAATATACTTTCGATATGTGTGCTTTTGTCATCTTTTACCGTAACCAAGTCCCGTTTGATATCGAAAATTACGTAATTTCATTATTATAAATTATAGGAAGACTGACGGAATAACTGATTAATGTTAAAATAACGGAATATCGCTCGGTTTAAATTTTACCCTTCGACAAGAAAACCACATTTTTTCCAAGTTGCAGATTGAGCGGTACCTCCTTAACTTTTAATAATTCAATTCTAAAAAAATGTAATAAAAAAAAAATTTATTTGCTGAGCTTATTTAGAAAAAATTGAAAGTAAATAAAATTAGATTATCATTAAAAGACAGATAATATATTTTTTCGCGTTAGATTTACGTACGATTAGCCACCGTCTTTATAGAATTTAGAAAAAAGAGAAAAAAATTAAATTCGGTCGGTATGCAATTTATTTTCCGGTCCAGTCAAGCTCCGTTATTTCATTTTAATTAATAATACGTAACAAAATGATGTCAAAACAACGAATTAGTAGAAAAATGTTATATTTTTTTAAAATTAAATCTTTTGTTTTATACTTATTTTTAAAATTTTTCAAACTTAAATGTAGATAAAAAATCTAAATAAATTATTTATTTCATTCTTTTTATTTTTAAAATATAAATATTGTACAGTGCAGGTAATTTTTAAAAATTTCAAATTTTTCGTTATGCAGATAATTAAATATTGTATTTGTAAATTTTTTTTCCGATGTATCTTAAAAAGTTTAATTTCATATCAAGTTTTAATTTCGATGTCTTCGCATGGATTTTATCGTTACAAAATTTCCGACGAACATTTTCATTTAAAGTAATAAAATCGATCGATCGATTCGCGTATATTGTATATACGGACAAATATCTTGTAAATATTCACATTATAGAAAAATTTATAAAAATACCGAAAAAAGGAATAATTTTTTTATCTCGGAGTAAAAAGTTTTTCGAGAAAAACTCGTAAATTTTTTTTTTCCTAATCGAAAGCTTAATTAATCTTCGGTGTCACGCGAAACGTCAAAATATCGGTTAACCGTCGGAAAAATCTTTCGATACTTGCCCTACATTCCGTCGGAACATTTTTTTTTTAAAAAACCGTCACGGGATGTTTATCGAAGCGAAAACGTATGGATGGTGGGAAATGACATCTGGTCCGGATGGAAGTGAAAAAAAAAAAAAATTTTGGAACGTCCACCCTTCGGAAACCGACGTCGGGAGTATTAAATGATTTGTAAAATTTAATGCGGGCTTCTTCCTTGTGTGCGTCCCCGTGTAAGGCGACGAGGATAAGAAACGAGAAAAGACAAGCAGAAAATACAATTATAACTGTCGGTAACAACTTTAAAATCCAATTCCGAGTCAGTCGGGAAAGTTGCGAAGCTAATTAACACTTCTAAACAAGATCGAAAAGGAAGAGAAAAACCTTAGAGGTTAACCCTGGCCAGAGATTCGGGAGACTTTTTTATAGTTTTTTGCACGGGCCCGTGAAAACAAACCGAGTTTCACAAAAAAAAAAAAAATATTATTATACGAGAAAGCCATCGCCTATTTCGAAAGGAAACGAAACCTTTTATCCTTTTTTGTTTTTCTAGATTTCTTCAGAAAATAAAATGTGCGTGGGGAGAAAAAAAGCTTTAAAATGGAATGGAAATGCTTTCCGCTAACTTCTTATCTTAATCTAATAAATTTATTTTGTGAATAACCGATATTTCCATTCACACTTCTTCTTATGCGAATAAAAAGCCGCTTTTTCACTTTTCGACCAAACGTTTTGCAGTAAATAAAACTAAAATCCCCGCCGCATTTCTTTTCTTCTTCTTTAAAATAACCTTTTCCCTCCTTCGGGGTTTTATCTATGCAAAATCCGATATGCCCGAGCTACAAACTTTTTTATTCCTTTTAAACGATCTTGCTCGGGATCGATTTTGTAGCTTTTTTTATCCTCAAACTTCATCAATTAAAAAAGAACGATCTACATTTTTTTCGAGAAACAAGAAAAAAAGTAATAAACCCGGAAAAGTAGTTTTTCTTTTCCTTTTCGTTCGAGGGTTCCGAGCAGCGGTAAGTAAACATAATTAACCCTTTCGATGTTCGAAAAAGGCCGAGCCAGCAATTTTCGGAAGGGGAGCGATTTGCCGAGTAGGGAAGTTTTCGATCCGCGAGTCCGAAAAGAAAACCGAAGGGAAAAAAGTTGAAAACACGAAAATTAAAAAAGTATCCTCGGAGGAGAGAAAAAAAAAGGAAAATAAAAGAGAAAGAGAGGACTTAATGAAAGAAGCTTAGGACAAGATGTCGGAGCTAAATTGCGAAGAATAGTGCACAACTTTTCCGAGTGAGTTATAATGAAAACAGACACTAACTAGTTAGTCTTTCCTCGGAATTTTAAATTGCCACTACGTAATTAAAGTTCAATTATCCGGAACTAAGTTTAAGTTATTACAGAGTATAAAAAGTTTTTCTTTTCCTTGGGCCGATACACATGTCGCAGGAGGGGGCGAAATGTTTGACGGGACGTGACCGAAGCCGAGTTAGGTGCGATCCCAAATTAAAGGGAGGAAAAGAGAAAGCGGAGAAAGAGGCGAGGGACATAATCTCGGAAGTGTGTGGACGAGCAAGCTATGAATAAATTAGTAAGCAGATGCTTATATGGAGATGATAAAAGTCTCGTTCCTAAGCCCGCTTTTTCTTTTTTTGCTGAAAAGGCACAAAGACGCCGCATGCAAGAACATAAAAAACCTTTTTCGGGATATCATTTTACGGTTTCTTCCTTTTGTTCATCCTCTTATTTAAGACTTTTCCGCGCCGGAATTTTCCCCGTTAAGACTTCGGTTTTCCATCGGGTGCCCCGGGCACGATTTACGTCTTTTCTTTTTCTCACGTGCGTTCCCTTCCGACATTTACATTTTTAATAACAAACTCGCAAAGACGAGAGAGAGAAAAAAAAGATGGCCGAATAAGCGTTTATTCGTTAGCTAATTATCTCGGATGAGGAAATAAAATAAGAAGAAAAAAAAACGTGAGGGAAAGTTTTTTCTTTAACAAAGTCATTAATAAGAAAAAAAACTGTAAAGCTCTGTCGAAACTTAATTATAAAATAAGGCAGTGGGAAACTCATATTGAAGGAAACTCCTCTTGCATATTTAGCAGGCTCCGATGCTTTATTAACTATAATTTGTTATTTCTTCGATTCCGAGGAAGACGTAAAACCTCGAAAGGGTTTCGATTTATGTCTCGCGGGCTCCGAAGTGCGGAAAATCGGAGAAAAAAGCTGAGCCGAGACAAATTTTCCTTTTATTTTTCTCTTTCGCCGGAAATATAAATCTCTAATACCGCCCGAATCGGAAACGTAGGATCGAGACACCGGTTTTTGGCATCCAAACTAAGTATTCTTCAACCTTTTCGTCTTTCGAATCTATTTTTAATTCTTTTTCGACAAATCCGTAAGGTATTTTTTTTCCTTCCTACGAAACCGAGAGGGGGAAAAAAATAAAAGGTACGAACAAGTCTTAACGACGAATCGGAGAAGGATAAAAGAAAAGTAATTAAAGGAGCAATAGGATATCCGGAAAGGTAATCCGATTCTGTTCGATACGTTGTTCCCGAGAAAAAAACTAAAAGAAAGAATCCGAGAAACGTCCAAGAAAAAAAGATCCCGGTTTTTTTGCATCAAGGTCGAAAAGTCTCGTTCGAATCGCGCAAACGTCCTTTCGCCGCTTATTTTCTTCTTCAAAAAAAAAAAAAAAAAAAAAAAAAAAAAAAAATACAAAGAGAAGAAAGAAAAACTTTGCAGTACAATCCTTTTGCGTTTCATTTCAAGAATGAAATCACTTTTTACCCTTCGGCTCGAAAAGTTTTTTTTTTTTTTTTAGTTTAAAATTGAAAACCAACGGATTTTTATCTTTGTCCGCTGTCCCCAAAGAAAAAACGATTCTCTCTTTTTGTGGGAAATAATATTTCGAAATAACGTTTGGAAATTGGTTTAAAATCGAGTTAGGAGGAAAAGAGAAGAAAAGCCAAAGCTCAAAGCGAGATCGGGCCGATCTTCGGGAAAAGATGGCTACGTTTCGCATAATTATGTTAGGGGAGTACATAAAATAATTTTCAGAAGCAATTACTATCTTTCACGACGGCGTCACGGAGCACACAAGGAATGTAATTACGGAGCAAAGTGGAAGACCATTATTTTAAACGACGATTAACATGGGGAGTAATTACTTCCCGGCCCGGATTCGAATATTTTCCGGGGATGACTAAGGGAAAAAATTCGATCCTCTCGGCAACTTTCCTCGGAATTTGAAAAATAAATAAATAAATAAATAAATAAATAAAAGGAAACGTTTTACGATTTACTGATTTCTCGGGAGTTTGTACGAGTCGAAGAACACTTTTCGCTCCGGTCACCTTTGAAATATTTTTCTTTAAAAAAAGGAAACGAGCTTGATCGAAAAATTCTTTTCCTCGAAACGTGTACGGTAGACTGGACTAAAAATATTTCGAAAAATACGGTCGTCCGAGAGTTGTTTGAAAGCTTAACGAAGCGTCGAACCTTCGATTCCGTTTTAAAGGAAACGAATAGAAAGAGTAATTCGCAAAAAATATATTTCTGATTCGTACTCGTCGAAATCGGAAGAGTTTCTTATCCTGACATTTGACGTTTCCGGTTCCGTCTGCTTACGGCACCGAGAGGAAAAGAAAATTTTCTAATGACCCCGTTTCGAGCCGTCGACCGTATAAGTCAGCTAAAGCACGTACGTCAAAAAGAAAACGGTCGGAAACATACACGGCAAAAAAAATCGACCTTTTTTTCCGTCTCTCTTTTTCTCCGAGCCCCGTATTCCTCTTCCGTCTTTTTTTCCTTCTTCTCCTTCTTGTCTCCCGACTTAAAAATCTCCATACATTTCGGTAATAAATTTCCATTCATTTTCTTTTTTTTCCCCTGGGAAAAGTTCCAAGACTATTATTTCTTGTTTCATGAACACAGAAAGGGCCGGAGTTTATTTCTCTGGATGTCCACTGGGCGTGGATAAAACGTTTCGGTTTAACTTTTTGCTCTAAATTTCCCTAATAGTTTTCGATTACAAAGGAATGTTTTGCTTTTTTTCCCGCGTGAAACGACCTTTTTCGCAAATCGAGCAATCTTTGGAAAAACCAAAAACTCAGAGCAAAGATCTCGGGAAAGAACAAAGAATCCAAAATATTTATGCTTCATAAACCCCTTCGCTCGGCCTTCGTCCAACAAAAAGAAAAATTATTACCAAACTCGAAACTCGATTCGAAATTAATGTACAAGGATTCGCATGCACTTAAACTTTCCCCAAGAGGCAAAATCGACCCTGGACATCAAAATCTTACGCGACACCACAAACTCGAATTTGGGCCACTCGGCTGACTAAAATTTAATCGCCTGACGTGCCCCGAGACTTATTTATTTTTTTCCTGGCGATTAACCGGAAATGGTCTGTTTTTTAAAAAAAGCTTTTATCAGAGCGGGCGAATCTCGAGACGAGACGTTTTCCCAGATTCGTTTTAACAAATAAATGCGATTAAAACTCGAAAACGGATTAGGGAAGGATAAAAGCTCGGGCACAAATCCGACGATTAATCGACTCGGTCAAAACCGGAATCGGACGATGAACAACGCCTTCGCTAAGGAGATTAGATTTTTTTCGCTTCGAGCGGGCGTTGCGGGCAGACGTTTCCAGATTGATTCGCTTAACGGACCGGAATATTCTTCTTTTTTCATCCGTGTTAACCCGAATCCGGATTTAACTTTTAAAAAAAAAAAAAAGAAAGAAAGAAAGGCGACACCGCCGATCGGTTTTAATTATTTATCGAAGGATCCGTCACCTTTAACGTGGGAAACCGCGTAAACCGAGTTAGTCTTTTCCGGCTTTAGATACGGAAACTTGCGAGTTCATTTCGTAAAATCCGAAATAACATAATTATTTGCTCTAATGAAGAAGCCCAACAGGAATCGGTTTTCGTAAAGGTTAGGTTACCAGAATAAAGGATCGGCGGAGAGGTTGAAAGGTCAGACCGGTTTCACCGCACCAAAGTGCTTAGTTTCCAAATCCAATTATTTCCAGAGTTAGGACGATCTAATCTTTATAGTCGGTCACTAAGAGTTGCAGTTATTGTCCGTTTCCGGATCGCAACCTCTTTATCATTCTCGCTTTTCTTCTTTATTTATAAACTTTAACTTGGAACGTTGTACATCGTTCGCACTTGTTCGATCTAGAAAAACAGGACGAAATTAAAAAAACTCAAAGGCAAGTGCAGTCTTTGAAAGAGAGTCAAAAGATTAAATTTAGGAACATGGAAGATGGGACGAAAAAGGGTTTCGCCGTAATTAGATTCGGGGTTCCGGATTAATACTGCTCGGTAATTTGTTCACAGGTTTTCCTGCAAAATTCCGTTATCAAAAATTAATGGACTAACCAGAGAAAAGGAGAAAGGTTTCGAGGAAAAGTTGGGACGAAAACCGGACTCGGTTTTACGTTTGTTTACGCTCGATCGCTTAAGAAGAAGAAACAAAAGGAAATCCGTTGTCGGATAGAATAAGGAATTTTCGGAGAGTTCGACCGCTCCCAGATAAACCGGTAATTTTAAACTTTGTTCCTTCCCCGAGACTCATGGGAATCCGAGCAGATTTCTCCCGATCGACGACTCTAACGGATCGATCGCCTAAAAAAACTTGATATTTCATTTTTCCCAAAATAAATTTACCGGTTATTTTCTTGGCTCATCTGCATATTAATTTCTTTCCAGATTTTTCGAAATAACTCTATAAATTAAAAAAGGACACCTCGACGATCATTTGAAATTCTCCCTCGTGGGGGGAAAACGTTATTTTATATTTATTCGGAAGGACGGTCCGTTCGAGTTTTTAAGTAATCTTAAGAAAAGAGGGAGGGAGGGAAAAAAAAGAGGAGAAAGACACTCGAGGCACTCGGAAAACCGATAACATAGGCGATCGAGTGGGATTTATCCTAATGCTCGGGGTCGGGAAAAGGGACGGGAAAAAGAAACCGCAAAAGTAGAGTTTGAAAAACTTTTTCATCGAAAGAGTATTAAATCTGTTTTAAAATAAAGATGTCTCTCGAAAAACTCTTTTTTTCATTGGAAAATTTTCCTTTTCCCAGACGCAACTTTTGAATTTGTTTGTGACGTATTTAGGTTAATCGTTTCTCGTCTCCCAAACTGGAATGGGACGCACTTAATTCGCTTCGAGACATGTTTATCAACGTTTTTACGCTTTGATTTCCATCCTTTTTACGTTTTACGTCTTTTCCTGCGTCTGGCGGGACGTCACGTCTTTTCTCGTATGACGGGAATTAAAAATATAATAAGAGCACGGTCGCGAAGAAACCGCCTATCAGAAACCCTTCGAGACGTCTCGCTGCAACTTTTCCCATAAAACAAACATCTGACGCGGAAACGTTTCCTATCTCGACTTTTGGATTGTTTTCCCATTTTTTTTTTGTCGGACGATCGTGTGCAGTTTGAAAAACACGGTCGAGGATGTCCCGAAACAAGTTTACAATCGGATCACAAGACGACGTCGTAATCTCTTATCTTCCAACGACAAAAGGAACGTTTTCTTTTTTTTTTTCCTTCTTCGGCTCGGGGGAAGAAAAGGAAAAAAGAGAAAGAAAAGAAAACACAAAAATGTCACCGCAATTAAAGTCGGAATGATTGCGTTCACTCGAGCGAGTTTCGGGTTTCGGTTCGTCGACCGTCTTCCTCTCTTTTAGGTTTATTTTTCTTTTTCGAGGGCGCGATCGAAGGTGGAAACTCGGCCGTCCGAACGATCTTTCACGGTCTGCATTTCTCTAAAGACCCGTGTCACGGTAAATCTCGCACGAGACGTTTTAAGTCCCCAATAAAGAATCGTTCGGGGGAAAAGATGAGGGTTACTTTTTATATAGGCCGTCGCTTTTCTAGATTTAACATTATAAATGAGGAATTAAGTCAATTACCTCCCCCATCCACTTTCCCTATCCGTTTATCGGAAAAACCTCAGCCGATCCTTTCTGATTTCTAAAAAGATATTTTTTTGCATTTTTTCCCTTCTTTTCGATATAATGGACCCTTTGCCTTATTTTTCTTCTGAGCTAGCTCAATAATTTAAACCGACAACGTTTTTGTCGAGTTTGAAAGTCGCCGTCCGGTCATTGCAAAGAAGAAAACGGAAAGAAAAGAAAAAAAAACAGGATACATAAATGAAGTTAAAACAGAGGTTTTGAATTTCGCGAAACGATCTTTCTCGATAGGTATCATCACGAGTTGGGGTGAGATTTATCGGCGGCTGGGGCATCCCTTAACTGGATTGCTCACATTTCTTCTTTCTCCTTTTCCACTTTCATATTTCATCCCCTGTCGAAAACTTTTGAGAGGTTTATTTTCCTTCGACTCTATCCATCTTTTCCTCTTTTATTTCCTTTTTTTTTTTTTTTTTTCATTTACTTTTTCCATTCAATTTTATGTTTGACATATTAAAGTATTAACTGCTCTTCATTGAAAATAACCGAGAAATTTTCGAAAAAAGGTCCCCGGCAACTAATAATAAAAAAAGACCGTTTCTAATCGCTTATCCGTTTCAAAGCTTTTTTCTTTTCTCTCTCTAGCTCTCGCTCGGTTTTTTTTATTTATTTTTTGAAACGGAAATCGTTTGCTGACAGTGATAAAAAAAAAGGCCGACTTTTTAAATAAAAACATCTAAATCCATGCAGCGCTTTAATAAAAGATTTCAATACCGCGTTAAAAAATAACGAAACGAGCGAAAGAGATATAAAAAGAGCAATCCCTTTTTAGAAAGCATAAAAGAAAGTTTCGACATCATCAATAGAGCTTTCGAAGCAAATCCCCTCAAGTCTGAATGAACTACTAACGAACTTTCCGATAAATTACCTCTAAATTTTCTTTTTCGGGGAAAAAATGAAAAAAAAAAAAAAAAAGCATCTCCGGGAAAATGCGAGGAATATTACCGGCGACGTACAACGTTTTTTTTTTTTTTTTTTGGTTTTTAGAAACCTGCAAAGGGACTTATCGAAAGATTTTCGAGCAACGAACGCTGCAGCGGCATCTCCTTTCTGTTAAACTCGCGAGGAATTTAATTTCCTGTAGGATTACATAAAGGAATCCATTCGTTTCTCTGTACTCTAATTACTCTCGACTCGAATCGAGGAAAGGAGTCTCGTAATTCTTTTCCCAAACTGGAACCGGGGATAAAACACAAAAAATTTCCGCGCAAAAGGAGAAAAAAGCAAGAAGAGACGAAAGGAAATGTTTTAGCTTTCGAATGCAATCAGCATACACAATACATCTTAACCCCTTTTGTGGCGCAGGGAACCGTTGCCAACCTCTTAATTTATTATTTCCCAAGAGTGAAATTTCGACCACTTTTATACTCTTGCTATTGGACTACAAAACCGCAACTTTAAATTAAAATAAAGCGAGTCCTGGGTTTTTTTTGTTATTTCGTCCGTTTATAGGCGAACCGAGGGAGGAAAAAAAAAGTTAAAATAAAAGGCGAGTTTGGGCTTTTTATTTGAGGAAGAGCGCGTGCCCGGAAAGGGAAAGAAAACGGGTAGGAAAACGTCTAAAAAGGGGAAAAGAAAAGAAGTGTGTTACAGAGTCAGACAGCGACCCGTCATTTTCAATTACGTTCTTTGTTAAATCGGAATGGAACCGTCATTCAACGTCAGCGGAACATCATGTCTTAGTGACAGAACAATGAAAACCAAACTCTTCTCGACATACGTGGCAGCATCTTCCACCGCCCGCGCCTTTTCTTACCCTTTTCCCTTTTTTTCGCCCCGGAAACAAAAAATCTAAACTAGCTTAGTCGACAGACTTCCCATAAAATAAAAGCAAAATCGGATTCCCTTTTTTCCTGCTAAAACAAAAAGGATTCCTTATTCCTTCCAGTTTTTCCTCATTCCTGACCTTTGATATTTAAAATAAACCGAAAAGCAAAAAATTAATTACAGTAAACCAGTTACCAAGAATTATGGCAAATACAGTAAAAAAAACACGTTAAGTGTTGCTAACCTGATTCTCGAATTTCCCTTGTGGTCTTTGTAAACAAACCCGAATGTCAAGGGTTGGCAACATTGCTCCAGACGACACGCCAGTTCATGTTGCAAATTTCATTCTCCTTACGGCCGTCGTACGGGGCGGATATATTTTTTAAAAAAAATCGAACTCACTTTTTTTAAAAAGTTTACTTCAACTTGCTTATTAGGATTCGATTAGACTTGAAAGTCGGTTGTTAGCAAGTTAAAGTAAACTTAACCAAGTTCTTCGACAATAAAGGGTTCCCTTAAAATATCTTAACGATGAACAGCGTTCACACCTCCTGAGTTTCCGATGGAAGATGAACTCAAAAAACCCACAGAATTAAATTCGAAGCCCTTATTTTTCTTAGAGTTGCGATTCCAAAAAAAGAAAAGCGAGCTCACTTTAAACCGTGCCAATTTTTATTTTTCCATTTCTAAACGAAAACGAGAAAATAAACGGGAAGTTGTCGGAAAAAGAGCCGAGTAAATATTATTCGAGGTAATCATAAATATCAAATGCAGAAAAGTGCGATAAATTTTGACAAAGTGGCATTATGAGAGTTAATTTTCCTCGCGAGAAGAATAGAAACTGCATTCTCTTCCGTCGATTTTCGTTCTCGTTTTTTTCCCGCTGCTCTAGAAAAGAAAACACGTGTCGGAAGCAGAACAAGAAGGGAAATGTAAATCCGAGCATGTTTAGAAAAGTGGTGAACGGCTAAAAGTCAACACACTAAAACGTGAAAGTCAGTTCGACACGGCAAACACTTTCCTCGAGTGAAGAGGTATGCGGTTTTCCCACACGTCGTAATAAGTGTCTCTCCTCCGGATTTAACGATTTTCTCCTTTCCCCGAATTTCTCTTAAAACTTTTTAAACCGCTAACACGTGGAAGAAAACCGAAATTACACGCGCATTTTTTTTTTTGTGCAGCTCGGCACAAATAAATTTTTTCCTAATCGACATGAATATCAGAATAAACAAAACAATTTCTATTGAAGCCTGCAATACTGTCCAATTATTAATAACTAATAGCTTCATCAAAACCAATCTTACTACGTTCAACATTCCACATTCCCTTTGACAAAAAGCTCAACAATTTTTTTCTACCTTTTCAGGGAAACCACTGTTCAACTCCTGATTCATTATTTTAATGCCCCCGTAAAAGCAAGTTGAATCCATCTGCCTTCGACAAAATTTCACTCAATTTCCAAATCAAAATTACCTGTAAGGCACAAGACTTTTTGTCCCTCCCTACCTGCATCTGCTACCACCCAGATTAATTACATGAAAATATTGGGCAGTCTCTTCAAAATGTTGCCTATGCTCAAACCACAACACCACAGCAGATGAAAATTTTTTTAATCACATCAGTTAAAACGTTAATTCATTTGATACCTCATCAAGCAGAAGGTAAAATATTTCCCAAATTTTAAAACAATGTTTCATGCAACACTTGTTAAGGTTTCACAACGTTTCAGCCTTGGTCCTGGATATTTATGTTACATAATGATACCCCCATGACTTGTACTGATAAAATGCCAAAAACATTTTTTCACTGAACCAAAATCAATCGTAATGACTGTGCTTTATTTTACCCAAAAATCCTTTTCGAGACTCACCTGTATGGAAGTAGAGCTCACATAAGCTTGGTGATTACGCTTCTATTCTTATTAAATTTGATTCTGCAACTTCATTTACATCTGTGCAATATAAGAAAACAAAATTCAATCCAAACTTGTTCGAACACTTAAAACTTAACAAGGAGCCCTTCTGAAAGGTGCACTTTTCAAGATAACTGGTTGCAATTAATAATTTTAGAATTATCAGGCATGCAGTTCTGAAGTTAACCCCTGCTCGGTATATTTCTCAAGTAAATAAAAAAAAAAAGTCAAGAGATTGTAAAAATTTCAACTGCTACTAATATGTTCGATGCAATAACAAACACAATTTCCTGCAAAATTAATGCTTTCCATCTGCAACACAATATTTGGTAATTTAAGTGCACACAATGACCTTGAACTCTGAAAATTAAACAGAAGCATTTATCATCGAGTTTCAAAATCTAACCTCAAAGTACTAAGATTTCAGCTTGATTTACAAGCATTCTGCGACTGTTGCTTTAGTGAACTCAAAATCATGCATCAGATGCCGAAAAAATACGAACAATATTTTTAAAAAAAATGGATTACATACTGCGAATAAAACGAGAGCCGGTATGACGCCATCTTGATTGCTAAAATGTGACATTTTTTTCTCCTCTTATAAACGGTTAATTTACTAATTATAATGCTGCAATAAGATGCAACACACACACATACGTTTCCCGAATTTAATAGTTTAAAATAAAAGTATTTTCACCGACTTTGCACACATAAAAATTAAATTTATTTAAAAAAACCGAAGACACGTTTGTCATTTTCGCGAGGAAACCGAAGAGACTGACAAACTTGAGTCAACACGCATGCTCGGTGATGACGAAACGACACGAAGTTAACCGAAATCGCACGCCGAGTTATCTGTGACCGACCTTTCCCGTCATAAGTTAAGCATTCATTTTTTGGGATTTACATTTGATTTCCGCTTCCAACCAACCAAAAGGCTATTTTTTTGCAACAAGTCTAGACTTGAAATATTTTTGATACTGGCGAACGATATTTTTCTCATAGGAAATATTATATACAGGGTGATAAAAAAATATTTCCAGGGACGACAATATTTTAATTAAGGGTTTAAAAATTGGAATTATTTTGAAAATTGAAATTTTTTTAAAAAGGCAATTAATAGGGAGTGCACGAATTTATTTTAGCTTGTTAGTTGAAAAATATGAACTTATCGAATTATTGTTTCTCAGATGGCTGGCTAGGTAATTAATTTTTCTAATTCTACGCCAAAATATCTTTTCAAAAAGAATGAAATGAAAATTGAAATTAGAACCCAGTGCAGCTCCTTCAGAGGAAACAGTTATACTTTCTTCCTTGCTGCTAAAAGACTAAGATGATCGGCGGCCATAAGGAAAAAAAATGAAACCGATTTTCGGCTTTTTCAATATTTTAACTGATTTTTAATTTTGTCAGGGATCTTGAATAAAGTGCTTGGAGAGGGAGAAAAATAATTAACTCAAAAAAAGCCTATACTAACGCCCGGAAAGAAAGACTTCCCATTGCAAATGGCTTGCCCGTAACTTTAAAGACATTTTTTTGAAGATGTGGGGACCGAGCTCGATAAGCCCGATTTAAGGGGAAAAGGTTGGAGCTGTACCCTTGGTTTCTTCTAGATCTGATACAGAACACGCTATTTCTCAGCTCAACAGTATCGAAGGCATAGCCAAGTAAATTTAAATTGTTTTCGCAGAGAAGATTGATGCAATAATAAAAAAAAACGTATTTTCTTTCTGACTATTCTTTCCTTCTCGAGCATTTTCTCCATAAAACCGCTGCAGGGAGGGTTTTCGGAAGGCCCGAGAAATCTCTAAACTAACTTTTATCAGTTCTTTGCATTTATAAAACAGAGGCCGCAGAGAAATCTTGTGCCTTAAAGGTAATTCCGTGATTTCCTCCTTTTTCTAAAAAAATAAAAATATTCAAAAAGATTTTGAGCCGGAAAGAATTCCATAAAAATTCTTTGCCGAGTTATTCTCATTTTGTCGGACAACAAGTTTTCCCTTTTTTTCCCCCTTCGAATCCTTAACGTGTTTCGGTTACTTAAACTCCATGATGTTTAGATTTTCTTTTCAGGCGAACGGGATATGATTACGTGACCAGAAATCGGTTTCCTATCGCGGATTTCCAAAAATATTTTTACTGGAAACAACTCGTTTAATTGGAAATTTGCAAAACCCGCTCAAGCGATTTTCTCGATAAAAGACGAAAAGTTTTCTTAGCGGATCGAAATCGCGGTTTAGGAATTTTCCGGCTTGCTAGAAATTAATTACAATCGTCTTTTCCTTTCTTCCGAAAGAAAAAGGATGAAAGAAGAAAAGGAATCATCCGTCGGGCAAATAAGTTAATAATCAAGGGTTATTTGAATAAGTAATCACCGAATCCGTTCCGAAAATTCGCAAGTTATTCTTTTCCGCGAAATCCGCTCCGAGCGTTATTATTAATTCAAGACATGTTTTACTTTTTCAAGAGATATCCGATCGACTTTCGCTAGCTAGAATTTAGGATATTTCGAGTGTCGGGGATTTACAATTTAATTTCCTTAAAAACTTCCCCCTTCCTTTTCTCCCCCCAAATATTGTTTATTCTATTAGATAACATTTCTTTTTATTATTTCAACCGTTCCTTTCGGGGATTTTCTTTGTTTTTCTAGGAAACTTCACTCGAGTTTTCCCCTTATCTCCGCCGAGATAACTTTTCTCCGAATCCTTAAAAAAAAAATTATTCCCGTTTCGTCGAGCGCAAACTTTTCTCGAACCCTTTGTCGGCGTCGTTATAAAAAAAAAAGTCTGAATCCTGTTTCGATTCCGGAAAGAGAAAAAGCTTATTATTGTTCCCGGGAATTTCGAAAGACAAAAATATTTTTCGACCTTCCGTCGTAATTATCGCCTTATCAAAAACGTTATTCGGTTAATTAGTCGGCTAATGAATCGTAAACATTTCCCGAAACGAACCTCGAATTATGGCGAACAGACGAAATATTATTTTGCAAAGGTAAAAACCTTTTTTTTTCCTTTTGACTTTCTCGAGAAACATCAAGGGGCTTACGAATCCGTTTTCCGAAGCAAAAAAAAAAAAAAATCGCTTTTGATGTTTCTCGAGAAAAATTGAAAGCTTAACGCCGTGACCCGGGTTTTTAAAAAAAACGTCGATTCGGGAAATGTAAAAGGTGGGCGGAGAAAGTTTTCCTTTTGGAAAGAGAGCCATTAGCAGGAAGCGTAAAGGTAATTATGAAGTCATCAAACAACCGCCGGGGCCTAAAATCACGCAGACCGCAAACAGGCGTCGAAATAGCGGAAGTTAACCATCGCGAGACCTTATATTCGAGATGAAATTTCAAACCTTCTCCTTTTCCTCCTTTTGCCTCTTCCTCTTCTTTCGGCTAGATTGATTCCGTGTGAACTTTTACGTGACGTCACTCAACCCCTCCCTCGACCCCCGAATAATAGGCTCTTAAGTGCAGTATTTCCCGGAGTTAAAAAAAACTTTTTATATTTTCTTCTTCGATTTTTTAAAAGCTTTTTTTCCCTTCTAGTTTTGTAGACAAGTATATTATGTTGTGTAACTTGTCAGGTGCGTAAAAAGGATTCCCGAGACCGAAAAACAGAAAAAAAAGAAACCCGCTAAACTGAAGGGAATTATCTTAAGACATAATAGATGATCCAAAAAAAAAAAAGAAAAGGGGAATTTTTTTCAAAAGCTTTTTTTCTTTAATTTTATCAAATATTTTTAGAAGTCATTTAGCAGCGTTAAACGAAAACTTTGAAGAATAAATGATCGAAAAAAAAAGCCGCGAAATTTCAAAGGGAGCGAAATAAGTTAAAAATTATAAAGTCTTTTCTCCCGAGCGAGCCCGACTAGGCTTACATCCGGGAAATGATTAATTTTTCAAAGATATAAAGAGAAAGGAGCTGGATTTAAATTTTTTTTTTAAAAAAAAAGATATTTTCGTATTTGAACACGAACAAAAGAAATTAATAGCTTCGAGCAATTTTTTTTTTCGTCGCTTAATTTTTTTTAACGACAATAAAAAAAAACTAGTCACTCGAATTCAAAGGGCTCGAAAAAAATTATTCTTTCGAGGACGTGCTCGGGCAACTCTGCGGAAATTTCGATCGCGTTTTATTTTATCGCCTGCCATAACTCAAAAATACAAAAAACAAAAAAAAAAGACGAAGAGGCAACATTTCCATAACTCGTTCTTTTAGATTAACTCCTTGGGTTTTTTCTTACAAAAGCGGAAAATCGGAAGCGGGAAAAGTTGTTAATAAAATCGATGCCCGATTATTCGGCCGACGATAATTCAAAACAAAACAATGGGCCGACGAGGATTTCGTCTGCTTTGTTTATTTTGTTTTTGACGACAATAAAGTGCGAAACTTTGATTTCAATTTATTTAAATGAACAAAACCTGACTTTTAAACTTATCGCAAGCGAAAAGGAAATTTAATTAAAATTATCGGCGAGATGGGAGACGAAGGAGCGGGAGGGGAGGATCGGAAAGATCAATCGCCCGTCAAAAGTTTCAAATCTTCTCAGTCTTTAAAAAGAATCCATTCCAAAAAATTAACCAGCAAGCCCAGTTTAGGAGCTTCGATGAAATTTAGTCAGCGATCGCTTTTCAGCAGCAGCAGCTTCGCAGTCAAACCGAGCGAAGCGGAGAGGATGACTTTCAAGGTTAGTGGAAAAAAAATAAAACGCAAGAGCCAGATTCTTTTCGAATCCTTTTATCTGTTTAGGGACCGAGATACCAACCGACTTATAGATTAGATTCCAAATACCCTTTTCGACCGGACGAGGTTTACAAAATCCTCGAGTCGATAGTAGAAAGGGAAGTGGCAGAGCTGCCGCGATACGATTCTTATTTGGCCCCGAAAATGATTCAAGCCATCGCGGGAGACGTTCGAAATACCGTCAAAGCTCTAAATTACGACAGGTTCGTTTCTAAATATTTACGAAGCGAAAAGCTCCCCTCATTTTCCCTTTTTTTATTATTACAGGTATAAAATTTGCGTTTTGGTGTATTTGGGTCAGAAAAAGCTTCACGGTTTCCAAGCTGGGTTTCGTTGTCTTTGGGACTGCGAAAGAGACGGATGGGCGACCTATTTCTGTCAGACGAGGACTTATTTCCTTTCTTGCACGTGCTACGGTCTCTACCGCGACTGAAACGCCCAAAAATTCCTTTCCAGAGTAAAACAAGGGGAGCTAGCGAAACGTTCCTCCCCGGAAATTCGACATACGCGAAATTATAATTAATCTCGAATAAGCCTCGGCACCCCGCCGCGGTTAACGACGAAGACGTCATTCCTTTTCCGTCTCTCTTTAAATTAATCAAGTAAGCAGCATATTACGTTCCCCTCTATACAACAAAATTATTTTCCTAAGACGATTTCCCCGATACTTATTTCTCGACGACCGAGAAAAACCCGCATTAAACGTTAACCTTTTATTACTTTTAATTTAAATTAAACATAGATTATTTAGCACCCGGATTAGTCTTTTCATTTTGTTATTACTACGGGAAAATCCTTTTCCTAACTTTTTCCTGCGAACTCTCGAATCGACGACAAGAAAATTTTAAAAATTAATTTCTACACTCGGCCGAATTCGAAATACGAGAAAAAAAAAAGAAAAGAAAAAGTGGAAAAAAAGATTCGAAATTAGAGCTTGATTATTAATAACGACGAGTCAGTGATTTCACAAGAAAATCTTTCGTGCATGCAGAGGAACCGAAAAAAGGAAAAAATTTTCAAAAGGGAAAACCGGAAACGGAAACCTTATATTAATTTGCATTAATTTTTCGAGTCACTGAATCAGATTTGATACAAACTGACGAAGCCCTTTGTCGGGGGGGAAAAGAAAAAAAAACAGGAAAAAGAAAATGAAAAGTTTTTGAAAAGGCGGTCGAATCGGAAATAATTCATCGTCCTCGAAACCTTTAGCTTTCTTTCGGGACGTCGGAATAATTAAGGGACGGCGGCGTCCGAATTTAATGACGTGCACGAGCAAGGAATCCCGTTTAATTAGTAAAAGCATAATTGGAGATCGATTTCCTCCGATAGTCGGAACTACGCACAAACTTTTCCTATCCACACGATATCAATCTCCTTTTAATTAAATTAATAGAGGGAAAGAATCGTTAGGTCCTAATTTTTTTCTGGTTTCAGAAATTTCTCGAATCCGGATGTAAAGTTTTTTCCCCCTCTCGATGTCGAAGCAGAAATTTCGGATTCTGTTAGGTTAAAAACTCACGGGATCTGGAAAAAGGAATTAGGATTCGAGGAAAAGAAAAAGAAATGTTTTGTCGTCGACTAAACGTGAGCGGAGGTTTTTAAGAGTCGAAGAAACGTTTTAAGCAAACAAAGTCCCCCACGATCGCATATTTACAACTTTATTCGGAAGGCATAAGCGTAGCGGAATTTTCTCGCGCCAATTCCCTTTAACGCCTACCCGACTACACATCATCCACTCTCGACAAATTTTTTCCAAATCAACGAATAAAAATCAAACAACCTCGGGTAAACATTTTCTCTTTTTCAAAAAAGGATCGCATCGCCTTAGTAATTTTAAATTTTTTTTATTGAGCATTTTGAAAACGTCATTCGATTATACGCAATCACTCGACTAGTGCTCACCGATAACTATCCTGTCGAGAGTACTTCTGTTTGTGGGCATGACGTTCTACTCGAACGTTCCCTTCCCAACACCGATTTATCCGGCACGAACAAAAATCGGTGGAAAAGAAAAGCTACGCCGATGATCCGCCCGCATGTTCTCTTAACGAGAGAAATACAATTATTAAGGTTCGTCGAGCCTCGAGGCATGAGAACCGAAGCAGCTGAAATCCTTAGCCCGATTTTCGACTTTTCCTTGATTCGGGCCTGGGTTTTTCCGTTAAATTACGGAAGCGAAACGAAACGGGAGGGGATCTCGGAAAAGGAGCGATAACACGGCCGCATACACGCAACAACCCAGGCAACATGCACCTAAATAACCGGGAGTATTTGTAAACACTGTTATTTTGTCAAAAGACAAAAGAGGTAATCTACCGATAATTTCCCTATCTCCTTAATTCAGCAGCGTTAAGCTGACAGTAACATTCACTGATAATAGCACTCATCCTCCCTGCGCTTTATATTTCACACGTTTTCCTTTTAAATTCCCATCTATTCCCTTTAAATGAAATCCGACAAAACTGCGCCCCTCATCTTATTTCCATCAGGACCGGTTCCCTCGCGTAACCGTAAAAAAGAATTTCTCAGGAATTATCCTTGCTTTTTTTTTTTTTTATTTAAAAACGATTTTTAAAAAAAGAATGTAAGGGCTTAGATTAATCAAATAGCCCCCGGAGTATAATAGAGAAGAAAGCCAAACATTTTGGAAATTTCGATTTCGATGTAATCGTTTATTTTCTCTCTTTTTTTTCCTTTCGACCGGAGTTCTTCAATAAAATTGCTTATTAGCTCAGGAACAACCCATTAAAATAAACCTTTTACGTTCCCTTCCCTTCTTTAAAAAAAAAAAAAAAAAAAAGAGAAATCGTAAACGCTGGTTTTTCTTTTATTTCCCTTTTCGAGTTTTTCAAGTCGGAAGGATCGAGGCTTTGCAATTTGCAATACACGAAATCAAAAAATTGTGACGGCTCGTCCGCGATCGGGATTTATAAATAAACAAGGAAAATAAGGGAGTAAGAACAAAAGTTTAAGTTATCACGGGGTGGGAGCAATTTATCACGCGAAACCGCTGTTATACCTATTGTAAATCATTCCTGCCGTTGTAATCATCATCTCTTTGTCTCGTATCTTGTCACGTCTGTTACACGTCGTTTGCGCGTTTCGTCCAATTTTATCCTCGCTTTTCCCCGCGAGCCAAAAAAAAAAAAAAAAATAAAAAAATAAAATAACAGTCTCGCGAATTTAATTTAAAAAATGAAGACAAGGGAGTAAATACCGTAGCAGAGTCTATACGATAAATAACAAAAGAAAAGAAGAAGATAAAAAGAAGGGAAAACAAATGAGAGTCAGACGATAGACATTTGTTTCGGGAGGAACGAAATCAGCTGATCGAAAATATCGAACTTTTGTGACGTCATCTTGCCGGGGAGGCATTTTCATTTCCGAAGGAATTTCATTACGCTCTTTGAATTTTCCTTTTTTTCCGTCCGAGAACCTCTTTTCTGTATCCGTTAACGGAATTCGGAATGCGTTTTTCCGTTTTCTTCCTTTTTCGATTCCTTGCACGGCAAAAAAAAAGGGAAAAAAATATCCGGTAAAATGATTCGCGAAATGCGTTAAGAGCTCAAAGATCAAAGTGACAAAAAATCCCATTTAACATGAGAAATGAAGAAAGAAAAGAAGAACGACGAAATGAAAGGACAAAAAAAGGAGACTGTTGGGAATTCAATTCGACGCCGGGGATAAAAAAAAAAGGCAGAAAAACGGATCGTTTTTAAATTTCGACGTTTCGTCCTCGCATCTTTTTCTCCGAAAAAATAAAAAGAAAAAAGGTTAAAAAACGGAAATTTTTTAAAAGCGTCGAACCCGTTCCCGTCGAAAAAAACGTCTGCCGCCTTCCGAATAAGCCTTCGGGGCGGCAAAGAATCCGCGCACGACCTTTCTTTTCATATATACAAAAAAAAATCCCTGCGAAAATTAAAACGAAATGCATCCGAGAGGGGGGGAAAAAAAGAGACTAAAAGTTTTTTGTAACCGACTTTCTTTTTTCCTTCCTCGGAAGGGAAAAGTTTGTTGCCAAGATTAATCAATCAATCATGTAGAAATTTAATGATAGCAACTTTAATAGTTTATATTGAAAGAGAGTTCATTAAGCTTCGCTCTAACCGTCTGGGGAATATAAAATTCCTATGGTAAATAAAGGGAACTTTCTCTATCAAACGATCGCGATTCTAATCGGCTTAAACGCGACGAGATTTTCCTCTACGTGTGCGCAAAAAAAGAAAAAGAAAAAGATTCTCGTTGGATTTTCCTAACGGAAAGAAATAAAGTTTGAGATCGGTGGAAGGATGAAGAAAGGGATGAAAAAGGCGAAGGGGCGAAGGGAAGAGGATAATTTGAACGGTCCGAACAGACGGAAACTCCGTGATTGATGAATAGAAATATTGACATTTAAATTGAGAATTTGAGTCCTACAAATGGAAGAATTTTTCCAAATAAATCTACATTTTTTTTCCTCTTTTTTAAAAATGAAAACGGGGAAATACCTGGAATTCCGTTCCGACGCGTCCGTCTTTTTTCTTTCCGTATTTTTCGAAACGAAAACAAACTTAATATCGTCCCGCGCCCCTTTTTTGACCGCAGATACAAATTCTACATTTTAGTTTTGAGGTGAAACGGAAATTAATATTTTTTTTCTGAATGTCTCGATTTCTTGTTTGGGAAACACAAGGATGTTATTTATTGTTTGGAAGTTTATGCACGAGATTTTGGCGTGGTTTGATAAGGAGAAAATTCGAGAACGTCAGAGTTTTACTTTGGCCTGAAGAAGCAAGATAAGAAGCTTCGTCGAAAACATTCTTTTCTGACGTCACGACGGAGAAAGAAGGGCGATTACTCTTTTTTTTTTATTTTCGAGAGAAGAGTGACGACTCTCGAGAAAAAAAAGCACAAAAATTTAGTCCCGGTCTCTTTATCGTTGGAGTATCCTCAGGTAAAAAGGGGAAAACATCCTCAGACTTTTCGCAGCATATCATTTTATCGAATTGACGAATCGAATTTGTAAAAGAAAAAAAAAAGAAAGGAGGGAAAGTTTTTAGCGATTTAGCTCTTTTCATGTTTCTCATCTACTTTTTTCTCTAAAAACGATATTTCGAATCGGAAAAATTTCGATATCGTTTAACTCCCTAGACAAAGTTCTTGTCGATGATGCAGTCTCATTTTTGTCATAAATCAAACTTTATCGTCTGTTTCATTTTTTAACGAAAATTTCGTAAAAGTAATTCCTTGGAAAGAGAATCGATTTTCGGATGAAATATTTTCCGCCTTGCGAGGAAAACGATTAGCACGCGGATAAAATCGGATAACTAATAAAAACGAGCATCCTTTGCTCCTCGAATCGCCCGTTTTAAATTTTAAGGAAAAAAAACTTTTTTTTTTCTTTCTGCGGTTTAAATAAGTCGGGAAAAAGACAAAAAAAAAAGGTCTTAAATTTGACGTAATCTCGAAGACAAAAGGAAAAAAATTCATTTCGAGTGTGAAAACGTAAAAAGAATGAGTCCGTGCTGATAAAAAATTATAAGGTCAAAGTTTCATATTATTTCTCTCTTTTCTTTTCCATTTTTCCCCCCATAAAGTTTAGGTAGTTGTTAAAAAGTTGAAAAACCTCGAGAGATTCATTTCATCTAGATTTAGAAAAGTTTCTTCTTGCGAAATATTCAAATTAACAACTTTACTAATTTTATTCGGATCGTAAATGAATCGGTTCAACAACACCTTAAAACTCAGGGTTAGATTTACAACGAAGCATCGAAACAAGACCTCAAGAATAATCGGCTCTTCTCGGGAGAAAATGATTAATGCCCGTAAACCGACCCGATTTTCATCTTGACGGCAAAAACCGGCCAAACGCCTCAAGTTTCGAAACGGCGAAATTCGAACGGAGATAATTTATAACGAAAAGAAGAAAATATAAAGTTTTGTCGAGGGACACGGAAAATAATGAATAAAACATGGGTTTTTCTGGGAAGGAGGCGATTCGATTAAATTTAGTATGAAGGACATGGATCATTGGGCCTCGTGTCGGATAGAAAGCTCCGAGTTAGAGTGACTCCGACCTGTCACTCGAAGGTTCATAATGCTATGATGGATGATGCTACACGGCACACAAAAACTCCAATCAAGAGTTCCTTCCTACCAAGTCTTGTGACATTTTTATAATTTATCAAAACTTATCGCGGGAAAACGACCAGCACCGAATTCGGCTTCTTAACGATCCTTCTTTTAGTTTCCAGGGTTTTCGTTGGATGTCGCCACGTGTTCAGGTACGGTCACACTCGAGCGCTCCTCCTCGTTTGATTTTTTGTGAGCGTTTCCGTTTCTTCCCCGTCGAATGAGTTAGGCAACACGTTCACACACCTTACGAGACGTCCATCGGAGAAAAACTGACAGACGATGTGCTTTACTTGACGCATCAGTCCTCCTCTTTTCTGTAAACCGGCACCACCTACTTCCTATTCCAACCTGTAATCGGTCGGCCATCGCTTCGCCTTTTCCAATTTTTTTCTCACGTCTCGAAAAAAAAATTTAATCCCGGCTCAAAACAAACAGAGAGATTCTCTTCGTTTTCTGTGCAAATCCTGTGCTTGGTGTCCGATAGACAATGCTCGAGACTCGACTTTCAAAAAAAGGCAAATTTCCCTCTTTCCCATTGAAATGACGTCAAAGCAAATCAATCATTTTGAAGGATAGGGTCGAGTGACAGAAGGAAACGAGGTAAAAAGGAAAAGACAAAAGATGTAGGAACCAATAATTAAACAGGTATTTCACTCCGACTAGCAATTCTGTTACACTCGGCTAGATTATATGTTTGTTTTGAAAACATCAACATTTTGACAAGTAATATTTTCATATATTTGACACCAAAATAAGCTGTCTGAGAAATCCGGTGGAAAAAAAATCTGTCAAGCGGTACAACGATCCATTCATTTTTTCGAGAATAAAAAAAAAATAAATAAATAAAAACAAGGTTTTAAAAATCGATTTTTTCCTCGTTGCACGTCAACCAGAGAAAATAATCCGAGAAAGATTTTCCATTTCTGACACGAATTTTATTTTTTCCCCCTTCGACTTTTCGTCAGGCATCACGTCGCCGAAAGAAAACGCTTTAAGATAATCCTCGAAAAGTTATAAAGAAACTTGGACGAGTCGATTTCCCCGTCTCCTCCGACCGGGGCCTTTCATTAATCCGGGAAGATCATCGACGGGAAAAAAAAGCGCAAAACAAAAACTGGATGTATAAGAATCGTGGAATAGTTTAAAAGTATCCCGAGAAGTTGTAAAAGGAAAAAAGGAAAAAAAGTTAAAATAAATTCGAGTTGGAAGTTGTTTGATCTGTTTGAAACAAAGTGTATAGAAAAGGGCGCTTCTCCCTAAAGACGTGAACGGGGATCGAAATAAGGGATATTTTTGATTCCGCAAAATTTTTACGAGGCAAAAGCTCGGAAAAAGGGAAACTCTTAGGACGTTATCTGTCACCTCCTTTTAATGGATTCGACAAAGTCCGCTCCCTTCATGTTAAGTGGCTTCTAATATCGATCCTTTATTCTCGAGATTAAATTTCGAATTAAGATTTAAGTGCTTTTGTAATTCTATATCGCCTCTTATCAGTTTTCAAAATCGGCAGCAAACTATCGGGAAAATCCCCAAACTCTTCCTTATTTCTCTCCTAGATGGAACTTTTCGTTTTTCGAAACGTCCGAACAAAAACTTTAACAAGGATAAAACTTTTTTTTTTCTTTTTTTTCCTTTTTTTTTCCGGACGACCTTTGTTCTCGAAACGAAGCTAAAAAAAACATATAGAAGTGTAATATCCGAGATTTATATGACTTTGTGTTTTACGAGACAAAGTTTGGGAAGGTTCGAAGTGCGTTATCGGAATCAACCATAATCGAGATTTACTGTATAGGTTTTAGCCTTTTATACGGTCCATAAATGAGAGTTGCTCACATGTTATTTACCGGTCGACAGTCCGTCACATTTTCCTTTTTCCGGAGCCGGCGACCCGAAAAGTTTTTGCATTTCGCGTCGTTAAGGGAATTAAATGGCGCATACGTAAAATAAAGACCGGGATCCCTTTTCGACCCTTCTTCCTCCTATTCTTTTTTTCCCGTCCCGTAAAAGGGAACAAAGGAAAAGCGTGCGACTGACTTGCGGAACGCACTCGACTAGGAAACTGTCTTCAACAGTAGCCCCGACTTTCCGGGGCACGACACCCAAATAAGAAAATACGTCCACGCTCGGCTGACTTTTAGTTCCTCCTACGTTTCCGCTTTAATTTTTCTTCGATCCCTCGCTCCCCGCCTCCGAAATTCTCACGTCGGATTTCTCGTTTCCGGTTTTCCTTTCCACTCTTCCTTTTTTTATTTCGATCCGTTCGAAAAAAAGGAAACCCGTTCGCTTTGTTTAAATAATTAACCGTGAATCCTGTCCTTTGTTTTACACGCTCCCCTTTTTTTTTTCGGAAAAGAGAAAAGTTTCGCAAGATTTTACGAGAGTTCGAAAATTAGAAGGTCTAATCGTTTGATCAAAACGAAAGTAAACCCTTTGGTTTTTCTTCCTCTTTTCCCCTTTCTCTTTCCCCTTGTTTCGTCTTACCTTATTGTATTCGTGAACAAAGATTACATAAAATTAGAAAAGTTTATAAATTTCCATACCGTAAATTGAATTTCTTCTGCAAGTGACAATCTCTTACTACATGAAAGACTCAACTTTAACGAAAACTTTTACTCCCGAAAAGTAAAAAGATCCATATTTTATGCTACTCTACAACTGCGCGCACACATATTTCCAAATTCAAAATTTTTACGAGACTTTTCTTGATTTTTACGATCCGCATAGTTTCCTTTGTTCCTCGGAAAACTCGGCAAACTTAGTTTCCTTTCGCCTTTCGGACAAAGTCCTAGACTAAAATACCCGGAGACGGATCTTTTGACTCGGGCGACCGAGGTTTCGGTTTGTTGACTTTTACCCTTCGACGACTTTCTTCCCGTCCTTTCCTCTTTAAGACCGCCAAAGGTTCTTTCCGCGTCGAAAACGAAAAAAATTCCCCCCCCCCCCCCCCAAAAAAAAAAAGAGCTCCTGTTTATTTTAAAGAAGGAAACGAAATTATTTTTGCAATATAGATGTACAACGGAAAATATTCGTTCTGGGAAGACGTGCGGAAAGCAATTTAAAGTTTGTTAGGATCACCCATGCGTTCATTTAGGGTTTTGTTCGGCTTTTTGTTTCTCGACTTCATTCGCGTTCGCTATACTTCACATACACTATTTCTTATTTCCCCCTTTTTTTTCCTCTCGTGCCGGAGGGGGGAGAGAAGCCGAAAAGAAAATTCGAAATAAATTTCTTTGTCTCGTACGACGCGAGCTGAATTCGGAATCCTCCCACGAATTCGATTCTCTTAACCTCGGAATTTGAAAAAAAAGAAAAGAGACGAAAGCCTCGTTAGAAAATAACGTTCCGTTAACGACCGGAATGAATCGATGAAAAAGAGATAGGTTACCATACTAAATACTTTGATGTCCTCTTTTGTCAGGATGAATGCATCCTTTCAATCGATTGTTTCTTTTATTAAAATTTTCTTTCTTCTAGTCTGCGCTTTGCCCTTCTATAAAAGAGGAGGTTACTTAATCAACGTCCCCTTTTGTTTTTATCCTCATTTTTCAAGTGTCCAAGGCGCAGTTCTCCTAAGAAAAGAGAATTAATGCACCGTTAAGCGATAAGTCAAAACCGCGTCGAAATTATCGAAAAAAGGAATCGCGTCTCTCGAGCTAGAAATCGTGAGCGATAACAGACGAGAAACAAATACGTTTGAACCGACAGGGGAAAAAAAACAAACAAAAGGAAGAAATAGACTGACAGACATCGGGAAAATCGTGGGGAGATTATGTGAACGATTTCTATGCAATCTGAACCTGTGAGAGAATTGATCGAAGCGAATAATATTCATCTTTTAAACTTCGTGATGGAACATAATTGGTTATTTCTGATTTACATTTTCTGACACGAGTTTTAAGACCGAAATTAACTCGTGTCTCTCGGGTTTCTCCTCTCGTTTTTAAACCCTTACTCTCGAAAAAGGTTGAACCGGGTGAAAATGCAACCGTTGCAGCGATTTCTCGGCAACAGAAAAACGAGCGGAAATCCCTAGAAGAGAAGAAAAAGAAGCCGACTTACGACAAGTCATCTGTTACGTAGGTTATTTGATGGAAGACATTCCTGCGGGATTAGCTGGACCGTGAAGATTCATACCGTTTGGCGTTCCGCATGGAAAAACGCGGGGTAACGTCCGATAAGCGAACGGCAAAAACCGTCTGCTTTATATCTAGATATAACCTCACTCGTCAAATAAAACTTTCTTTTTTTTTAAAAAAATAAAAGAGGAAAATAAACGGGCATCTTTTCGTTAACAAGGGTATAAAATAATAGGGAAATAAAGAAGCCTTTGCCATTTGGGTAAATCGAAGGGAAAATTTGGCAACGAGCCACGAAACTCGGCGACAACGAAACAAATCAAAAAGTACAACAGCTAATACACGTACGTGCAGCTTGTTCATTTGAAACTGCTGCCGAGGTGGTAAAAACTCGATAAATCATTTTCATTTACGAAATAATATTTACTGCCCCCCGTTATAAAAGTGATATTTTGTACATCCGCCGATTTGTTCGGCACGGGTCGCCTTCGGAGCTAAATCATCGCCCTCCTTCCTTTCCTCTCCTTTTTCCGACTTCTCACCTTCGCTACTGTTAAACGTTTTTTGTTCCCCCCCAGTCGCGGTCCGAATCGATAATCCCGATTTTTATTTTTTAAATGAAAAATTCTTTCCTCGATCTCTCGTCGACTAAACGATGACTCCGAGTCGTAAAACACCCGACACGTCCCCGCGAGGGCGACGTCGTCATTAAAGCTAAAAACGTAAAATCGATGTTTATAAAACGGAATCCGTCATTCCGTAGCTTTCGGACATTCGTACCGATTTCACGCTTTCTCTTTTCGCAATTAACCTTTCCGCAAAAAAAAGGGAAAAGGCCTAATTATAAAGCGATCGACGGGACGGAAAAAGAAAAGAGCTACGCGTTTGCGGGTTTAGAGTGTTTGAGAGTCCCCGAACGAGGCCCTCGTTTTCCCAAGAGCAAATCTAATAACGGTTATGTGGTGCGAAAAGAAGATATAAAAAAGGAAAATAAGTCCCCGTGTTTTGTCTTTTTGTCATCGGAAAACGTGAAACGATATTTTTCCTTTGGTCAATGACTCGTTTCCAATTTTCCACCGCTAGTCGGGAGCTCGTTTATGTTGATGGTCCTTCATTTTTATCTTTTCGGGCGATTCTTTCTCGTTTCTTTTATTATTTTTCATTTTCACGCTTTCCTCAACGTTTTTCAATTTTCGTAAAAAAAAATCATTAAAATTCGGTTCGCTTACCTTGTAAAAAGATGCGGCGAGAACATTTTCCGGCTCCTGTTATGAATGACGGTTCTGCTGAGGTGCGGCATAACTCCCGAAAATCCTTAACATAAACACAAGATATCTACAAAAAAAAAAAAAGAAATAGGCAGGTGGAACAACTGGAATTTATATATAAAAATAATTTTTTATATAAATTCCAATTTTTGTTGCAGCCCATTCTCTTATGAAGCGATACCGAAAAAGGTAAACCCTTCAGCGGTTTGATCACGTGAAAAAGGACTGACAAAAATTAAGTGTTAACTTTTTAATTAATTTAAATTTGATTTTTTATTGAACAAAAAAATTGTTTCAGTGGCGTTCGAAATGCTTCGGTTTGGCGAGGCACGATTTTATTCCATTTACCGAGCTCATTTCTGCAAAACGCCATCGATTCCGAGAAAATCAAAAAACAAACGTCCCTTCAGGATGTTTGCTTACAAAAATTTATTTTACCTACGCATTATTATTTTTCTATCAATTACTAATCATCGGAAAAAATGTAATCCAATTTTTTCCTAATTAAATCTGAACGATTCGACTCGTTCTAAAAATGCACTTTTTCGGGACTTATTTTAAAAATGTCTTAAGGCATTAAAAAATATCCTTTCTATCGGGTTTTCGAATCGGTTTTGCTGTTTTCGACCGATTCCGTTTTCACGTCCGATTCCGCGACTACGGATTCCGTCGACGATTCCGGCGCGGGCGGCGCGGTGCTCGATTCTTTATCGCTGTCGGCCGCAGGCGGAGGAGGAGCAAAAGCGAAAGGAAAAGGCCTGGTCCAATCGAAAACGGAATTTTCCGGGAAGAAATCCCAATCCTCGTCGCCGAACACGACGAAATTGTAGAGTCGACCGCCGACTCGTTGTTCCCCGAGCCTGTTTTTCCCGGTCACGGTCACGTTCCCGAAAGTCATCCAAGGCACCGCAATCGAATGAGCAACGGCTCCGGAATAAAATCTGGGAATCACCGTAAAATTGGAAACGGGGAAAAAAGAGAGTCTTCTCCGGACGGTGGGATCGAACACGACGGCCGTTTCGGATACATCGTTTCGCAAAAGGTTTTCCAGGAAAGGTCGATTCCCGTACGCGGTACGAATACCGTTCGACAAAAGGTAAGCGGAATATTTCCTTCCCAGAGGATTCGGGACGAGAACGACGAAAGGATTCTCGACGATCCTTTCCACTTGCAGGCTCTTTCTGGAATTTTTGATTCCGTGATTCTCGGCGTAGGCCGCGTCCGGATCTCGAAGAAGATCCAAAGGAGGCACTATCGCTGGTTGAATGAGTTCCGGGTGAAAAGGTAAATATCCGGAAGGCTTGAGGCCGGATATTCTTACCGGCGCACCTGAAAAATTTCAAACCGTTTCTTCTTGACTTTTTTAAATTAAGTCGCGAGCAGCCAGTCTTGAAAATCCGGTTAAGAACCGATTCCTGCGATTTCTTCATCTCTTACTCACCAGCCGTGCAAAAATCGAAACCGAAAAGAAATACGATCCAAACGGGAAACATTTCGAAAGAGCGAATCCAAATCGACTGGTGTCTTTACAAGATAGCCGAGGAAACATCACGACCATGTCATTAATTAACCATTAGTAGAAACGACTGGCAACGATTTATCTAAACCGATTCATTCTAAATAAATCTCTTCACAATTTACGCAGAAACGATTTAATTTAAAAAAGAAAAAAAAAACTTACCTTTAGTTTAAACTTAAAAGTAAAAAAAATGGCAAAACATCGATGGAGTAGTAAAATCTGGCAGTGTTTAAAATTCGAACAAAACCGAGGGCCTGAAAAGAAAAGATAAAAAAAAGAATTAGGGCGGAGGTTCGTGGAATCGAGAAAGTTTGAGAGAGCAAAACAGCGAAGAAAACCGGAAATTATGGAAAAGTCGATGATGGACTCTGAGGTTTATCGCTGAAAACCTATTTTCACGAATACCAGGAAAATATAAAACCACAACAAGTTTGAAAGTTTATTTTCTCGAGGGAAAGTAGTTGTGCATGGTAGAGTTGTCGGGTGAAATCTCCACCTTGGGATACTGCGAAATGATTATGAATGCTCATATAACCAAAGCAACTCCCTCTTGAGTTATACTTTCCTCCTCGTTATCTTTAACTACTCCCGACTTCTTTTCTTTTCTTCCTTCCTTCGCCGAATCCGTCTGCCGGTCAGCTTTCAGCCCCGATCGATTTCCGAAAACTTTTTAGTAACGAGCACACGCCTGGTCGGACGAGATCCCGTCAATTTTTTTCCCATTTTTGACCGGAAATAAAAAGAAGGAAAACGAGGCCATGCGTGAAGAATAAATATGCGCACACGAAACGTAGAAAACTGTTCCATCAAAAAACGTTACGGCAATCAAAGGGGCGACACACAACATCCAATGTAACATGAAAATTCGATTTCGCATCTTCTCTTTCGATGAAAGGAAACGAAAAAAAAAAAGGGAGAAAAAAAAACCATCTTTCGTACGAAAACCTTTTCGACAAGTATTTTCATGTTTTCCTTCATCGTTCGGGAAAAATCTCTGCAAATATTTCGGAGAGAAATAAAAAAAAAATGCCGGAAGAAAAGCGTGCTTTTCGCCTGCGGAGCCTTTTCCCGACCGGAACGTTCCCATCGTTTTTAAGAAAATAAACCTGCAAAAACAAAAAAAAGGTGCCCGAGTTCCGTTCGAAAATAAAGAGAAACTTCCCCGAGGCTCTTACGGGGGAGGATCCCATCTTGCTTTCCAATTTCAAATATTTCCCTTTTTTTTTCCTCTTTTTGTGAATATGGATGATGCTCGTGTCTTTCGATTCCCTTTCTAAGAAGCAGGACCGTACCGAGAAAATCTTTTTACAGGTAAATAAACGAAACTATCTCGATCTCTGGGGAAATAAAAAAATATCCTTCGGGTTTTTCAAGTCTGCGCCGTTTTTAGGAATTAAAAAATTCGGGAAGGAAAGAAGCGACTCGCGGGAAATTTGCCGACGCGAAACGATAAATTCGGCACTGACAACTTTGAAACGTCAGCAGAGGCAGAAAGGGAGGAGAAGAAGAATTATTTTGAACAAATAAAGGCAATATACAAAACAAAAATGGTAGTTTACTGCCATTTACATCCCTTGAGGCTTTGAAAAAAAAGTGAGCAACAACGAAATGAAATGAAAGTTGGTTCTCATCATTATAAATTGATTTAACCGTTTCTCTCTTTTTTTTCTTTTCCTTTTTTTTATATTCTTTATTTTAACTTTTCCTTTAAAGAAAAATCATAAGCAAAGGGATTATTAAAACGATTTTCCGGAAGGGTTCGATTTTATCGAGGAAACGAGTTTTTCGATCCCGTGACGAATGCAGTTGCGTCTCGTCCGAAAACAAAACTATACGTCCTTAATGGAAAAGTTTGACGTCGGTTCTTTTGTGACTAAACATAAAGGAAAATTTGCCGAGTTCAAAGAGAAACTGAAACTTAAAGCAAATATCTTTTAATTAAAGTTGCTTGCTCGACTCCGTACAAAGGAAGCTGTGTGCTCTGATCTCCACGTTGGAGGGATCGTTTTACACAGACTCTCCCGATTTCAATCATTTTATTTTCGGGGAAAGAAAAAATCAAGCGGAAACGAAAAAAAACCGGAATCTTTTATTCCTCGGTCTGGCAAAAGGAAACCTTTTAGAGCTTTTTACGATTCCGGCCTGGAAATTTCTTTTACGTTTCGATTCGGAAAATGCAGAGTCAAAAGTCGTAGGATTCAAAAAGAAAATTTTCAAATTCCAATTAAAATTTGATAACGACGTCTAAAAGACGACCCATCTTTTTCAAAGGATTCATTTTTCCCCGACGAAAACAAGGTTTACTTTTGAAGGAATTAACGACCGGAGATTAAAACGTCGGTTTCGTCACGTCCAGGTGCAATAATGTAGTTTTTCCTGATTCCGAAAGATTTTTGAATATTTAGTTGTGGCAACCGAAAATAAAAATAAAAATAAAAACAACGAAACGTAAAGTGGGTAACAGGAGGTTCAGTGACCGTTTGATTGAGTTGTCAGAAAGCACCCTCGAGGCGACTTATTCATAGAAAAAGAATGAAAAGCCATATGTATGCTTTGTACTAATTCAAATGAGACTCGTTGATTATACGAGTGTAATAATAATAACAAGGATGATGATAACGATCTGGTCCGTCTTCGGAAACGCCGAGAGACCCAAAAAAACAAAGAAAAAGTATTATAAAGCTCACCTTTTAAACGGCACTCGACGAAGTGGAAGCCGCGCCTTTCCCGTTTACGGGTTGCTGAGGAGCAGCATAGGAACAGCCCATGAATTGATCGGATATTCTCCCGCCTTCTCTCAAACCGCTGAGGAGGGCGCCGTGAACCGTCGCCGGATAATTTCTCATCGTGTGCTCCCCTGAAAAGAAGAAGGAAAAAAAAAAATAATGCCGAGTCGGGACGAACGACCTTGGAACGGGTGTCGCAATCGGTTTTAATTACCAGTTTGGACGATAAAATACTAATTAGATGTCGGCCTACGCGATCGACGTCATCACCTCGTTGGGTTCGAAATGTATCGGTCCTACCGACTTGCACACAAATCAAAACACGTAAAAAATCCGGATTCGTCGGGGCTATTTTAATTCGTTTCGACGGCCCACAAGGCGGTGCACATTTATTTACCCAAACGACAACTTCGATTAAACCTTCGGACATGTGATGACGTTTAATCGTTTTGCCGACCTTCTTCTTTCTCCAAAATGAAAAAACTTTTCATTCGTTCTCACGACTCGAATCAATTAAAGGTAATTAACCGTTTCGGGTTGTTTAGGAAACGGAATTACAAACGTCAAACGAGTAGCCTGGATGATTAATGAAATCGTCAAATTCTAATTAGCATCGTCCGAATTTTTTTACTTACCGGCGAAAAAGAGTCGAGGGGGAACTCCCGGTGCGGAAGTCACGGGAGCCGCCAACATGTCGTAATCGCTTCCCGAAGATCCTACGGCCACGAATGAATACGATCCTCGAGACCAAGGATCGGCACGCCATCTAGTCACCACCGTTTCTTTGGGCTGAAAAAAAAAAAAAAATTAAAACAGAATTAAACGTGGGAAAAAAAGGAAAGGACATCGGACGTGATGCCATTTCGGAAAATAAACTTTAGACGACCAACCGAGAATTTTATAGATATTCAATAACGCCGTACTCGAAAGTCATAAAGTAAAAACCTGCCAAAAACGTTGTATATAATTTATACACAAACTGCTTTAGCAACATCATAAAGATATAATTATTATCAATATTTTATATCAATGATCTGCATTTTTTTTTCTTTTCTACGACCGTTGTAAAAATGAAGGAGATATCTTCATAAACAAGGCTTGCTAAGGGCTTTTAAATGTTAAATACTAGTCGTTTTATCGATATTTTAACGCCGATCAAATACGAAGAAGGCGAGAGACCTGTTAATATTTACAATATGTTGCAAAAAAAAAAAAAAGTTCTGCCGAAATTTAATCGATTAAGCCTCTTCAAACATTCCACATTTTAAATCAAAATATCAAAGCCTACTCGTTTCCTGTTCTCGAGCAAAGAAAATGTTATTACTCTTTTTTGGCCGTTTTTGAAAAAAACACTTTCGCAACCTCGTCTTAATGCGCCTCTACTTTTTATCAAAGGGGCAGATTCAGAGTCAGTCGTTAGAAGGGGCGGCCATTTTTTTACCCCTTGCCTGAAGGAGAACTGAGCATCGAGTTTGTGCCGATTTTCTTTGGTTCCCACCAAGTACAATTTAAGTTAAACCGATATTATCTTTCGAATTTTAGTAAAAGTAATTCCTAAAAGCATTTTAAAAATGACTTTGATAAATCTGATGGTTATTGCAAACAAAAAATTGACAAAGCAAACAAAGCCGGATAGTCGGACAACCTTTCAAAACGGATCTGATGTATGAGACGCATATGATTATATGCTCTTGCAAAGTGAATGGAAAATCCTCAAAATTTTTTATTGGATCAACATCTCGAAAAAAGAGGAAGACAACATTTTATAACTATCGCTTTGATTTATTTTAATTGTTGCGGAATTTCCGGAATCTTTTTCTTTTCTTCTTTAAAGTTTCCAAGAGTTTGGCTAAACTGTATTTCGCGTAAATATAAACTTAATCGTTAAAGGAAGTTGTTGGATGAGTGATTCCGATATCGTGTTTCGCCGGAAGGAAATTCGTTTAAGACATGATTACTCTATTAAAGTAGCAACTGAATTAATAAGAAAAAAAAGAAACTTACTTGAGGAACTGCCGTGTTTCCGAAGATCCCTTTCAAAACCGCGATGCATCGACCTACGATCACGTCGTCGCTCACGTTTTCCATGATGGCAGCGGCTTCTCCGGCGACGAGAGCGAGCAGGACGGGAGCTTGATAAAGATTCCAGAAAAGAAAAAGTTCTCCTCGACTGGCAGTGGTGCTTCCGACGTGGCCGAATAAATTGGATTGAGGATCCCAGAAGATTCGGTCGAAGCACAAGACGACTTTGTTCAGATTTCCGAATCCGAGTCGCTCGATCGAAGCCACTTTCCAATCGGGCAAAGGAGGAGAAAATTGTACTACGTTCTGAGCGGTGTTGCCTGCGTTGGCTGCAGCGACGGAATGTTTCAGGACTCCCAGAGGTAAAGTACACAAGGCCACGTCCCCCTTAAACGTTATGGGGCTTCCTTCTTTTTTGGAATGAGTCGTCAAGACTTCCACGCCGTCTTCCGTGTATTTGATCTGACGAACGGCCGTGCTCAAGCGGATGTCCAAGCCCTCGGAAAGAGCGATAGGGACGCAAGAGTATCCGTTGCGAACTGGAAAAAAAAAAACAAAATCGGTTAAGATTTCGTAAATCGTCGAAGCATGATTCCTTCGAACCGTCCGATCGGCCGTGTTTATTTTTCGTTCGACCGTGGAAAGGAGCTTCTGTTTAATGACTTTGCTGTTTTTCGATCGGTCTCTCGTTTCAAAATATTTTAAGAAGGAATCTCTTATTTCGGGGAGAGGAAGGACGAGACTAATGTTTCCTGATGGCTTCTCATTTCGACAAGATCGTATAATGAATATTAAATACTAGGTCTAGATGGATGTCAGACATGATAAATTAAACCGACATTTAGATAATAAGAAGTTGGAGGTCGAAAACAAACATGCGATGCGGTTAATCAATTAATTTGTGAATCCCCGAGGAAATTATTTCTTCGTTAATGACAGGTGTTTTTCAGGGCCGAGGCGCCCCAGGGTTTACCAAAAAATGTCGACGCGACCCCGAAATAAAAAAAGGCTTTTTCGCCAAACGCGAAAGAGGGGATAAGAAGGAAAGATGGCGAAACCGTGAATTAAACCCGACACCTAGACCATTAATAATCGAATGCAAATTCGACAAGGCGAGACCAGACCCCTCTTCGATTCGACCAATCAGGACTTGTCCTACCGGCTCGCTATGCGTGGCTAATTTAAGTTCCACATTTATTCGAGCGAGTGCATTTCCGTCTACTCTACGGGGGGAAAAAAATATTTCTTCCTTTCCCTTTTATAAAAACCGAGGAAATCTATCAAACCCCGGAGGACGGATCCGAGATAGTGCGGCTTCCACCGGGATGTTTTATCTGTTAAGTCATTTAACTCGATACAAGCTTAAATCTTGTCTGGTATTTTTTTTTTTAACGCAAAAAGTTTTATAGGAAACCGAGGTGTATCTCTCCGGCAAGAATTTAATGAAGAGCTCGTCAGTAAAAGGCCATAAATCTAAAAACATTGCAACTCGCAGCGACCGCAGCACGTTTATAGCTTTGGAATGAACAAACATGTTAACTGCTTCTCGTTTTGCGAAAGCTCTGCTATGTTTTTAATTTGCGGTTTCGCACTCTTCTCCGACTCCGAAACTTTTCTGCCCCGGCTATTAATTTTCGAGATGAAATCCCTTCTTTGCAGGAAGACGGAGGAGCGGTTTTCCCTTTCGTGTTTCGTTTCAAACGCCCGGGAAAAAAAAAATCCTGGGAGGCGTGGTTTTTCTACTTAAACTAAAAAACATCCTTTGATGCTATTTTAATTTTATTCTTGCGTTTAATTTGCAAACACGCCACACGTAAAATCTATTCTTTTTTCTCTCAAAGGAATCAGGCGATCCTCGGTAAAACTTAAGGTTACAAGTTTACAAACTCGATTTAACATATCAAAAGATTCCGAGTCTTTCGGGTTTCGGTTTCGATTTGGCACAAATGTAAACGGTCGTTTTAAAGCGAATCGAACTCAAAGAGAAACGGAAACCCAAGATTTCCATGTTAATGGTTACAATTTTCGAAACGGTATAGAAAGCTTCCGCTTCTGTGTATAACTCGAGCGAGCTTTCCCCCCTTTTCTCTGGAAAACTTTTCTGCGTCTTCTTTTTTCCTTTTATTTCGCTATCGAAATTAAAATAACATTCCGAGACCGAACACGAGAATTCTTTTACCTCCTTATTTTTTCGAAAAACATACAATGTATTCCACGGTCGAGCGTACATCAAAGGAATTACACCCTTCGCGTATGGAAAAGAGCGCAGACGACGCTTTTCCCGAACAATAAAAAAAAAGAGAGAGAAAAAGGGGGGGACGTGGTGGCAAATTAACGACACGGAATAAGCAAAGCCGATTCGCTTCTCGGAATAATTACAAAGAGATTATATTTTATTAGATAACGTGTCAGATGCAGTGACAACTGTCCGTGTGAATTTGGCGGTTCAGCGGCTCAACCGGGATTAGCCGCCCATCCTCTCCGACAAGTCATGTCTCTCGAGGATTTGAATTTTTAATGTCATCAAGGAATACACATCTCTTGTTTATTTTCAAGATTTTTATCAAGAAAAAACTTTTTTTATTTTATTTTTCAGCAAAGAAAAAAAAATAAGGAAAAAACTTGGGAGTTTTTTTATTAACGTCGGGCCGGTCGTTCGTTAGGAAAATATTTCCCGTCTCGACCGAGAGGAGAAACGAAAAGGAGAAGGACCGGAAATAAAGCTCGATCCTTTTAATCGACGAAACTCGGATTTCCTCCGGACCGATGAGAAATATACTTTTGTTCTTCCGAGTTAAATCGTCGAGCTAGTTTCCGAGTTATTGCTCGCAGTTACTCGAAACGACCCTCCCGTTTAACCGGATGCAAATTTCGACCTTTCCCACTCGTCTTTCGGTATTTCGGTGCTCGAGAAAAAAGTATCGAAAGGCGGGGGAACGAGCATGATTAATCGAAACAAAAGTGTTGTGCCCGGTCCAGATAAGGAGCCCGTCCAACTAAGACGCAGCCGGCAA
Source organism: Liposcelis brunnea (assembly GCA_023512825.1). NCBI lineage: Eukaryota > Metazoa > Arthropoda > Insecta > Psocodea > Liposcelididae > Liposcelis > Liposcelis brunnea. Next base: position 298,832 of record CM042069.1, read on the forward strand.
CATCAATTTAGATGGAAAGGAGATAACGACCGTCGATGGATCGTCCGTAACACGACCTAATTTCGAATGGGCTACATATATTGTTCCACCTAAATCTTTTTAAAAACGTTTATGATGAATTACCCTGAATCAATAAAATATACCGATAAATAAAATTAACTAAAAACTCGACACGGTTCGGGTTCGAGTCCACGTCTCGGAATCCAGACAAACATTTTAATTTTTTTAATTTTCAGCTCAAAATATGTGTCGCTCTTGCTGACAAACATCAACGCAAGAATTTCCGTCATTAACTTTTTTTTTGGGTTAAAATCCCAGACTGGAGTTATTTTACAAAATAGTGATCCGAGAGATGAGAAAGCAACTTTGGACTCTCGAATTTCGATTAACAGGGCACATGGAGGGTCTGTGTCTGTGCAGATCTTAGACAAAAATCTATCGACTTTGAAAGGAGGCTGAAAAATCGATTTCTATTTATGGAAAAAAAAACATGCGTGGATTCCCCCCCGATCACCGAAACCGAACCCGTCGCGCCAACGTCTTTTATTTTTATGTCCCGGAATAACTCGACCGTTTTAATTGTCCAATAAAGTCGCGATACCCGATCTACAAGAAACCAACCAACGACAATCGAGTGACGGAAATAGAGAAATACTGGTTCGATGTTTAAGTACCGATCGGGAAATAAGATACCTTAAGTCGTTCCCTAGACCCGAATCCTAAATCTAACATTTTTTTACTTAAATTCGATTCGTAGCATTCAAAACTCCCGGCCCGTAAAAAAAGGTCAAGTTTTTCGTCTCCGGTGAAAAAAAAAAAAAAAAAAAGAAAGATTTTCCAAAGATTTATCTTTCTATTTATCGATAAATAAATTCAAAGCCATTAAGTTTTTACTATCTCATAATACCGAAGGAATCATAATAGGAAACCGTTTTTAGTTAAGAAAAGTTACCTACGAGGTAAACATCTAAACTTGCTATTTATCCGAGGAAAATCGTTTATATTGATGAATAACACGAATCCCACGGAAATAGCTTTCAAAGCTATCGTGCGGAGAATTCAGAGAGGAGATTCCATCGATTTTCGGTTTAAAAAAACTTGGGGAAACAAAAGGAAAGAGGAAAAAAAAATAAAAAGTGATTAGAAACGTACAATACGGGGAAAATCTGGAATCGGAACGAAACACGAGGACAATGATAGTGATTACAAATAACAAGATATCCCGGCTTTTCCATTAATTCCCGTGGTAATCCGTTCTTTTTTTTCCCGAATTCGATTTCTTCTTTCGACTGTGCAAACAATCTCGACGGTTTACTTTTAATACGAGCGTTCGGCAACGTGAAAATCCGAACGCGTTCGTTCGAGACGAGACGTCGTTTGCAAAACGTGGAAACTCGGGGAAAAGGTTAGCCAAAAAATACACGGGGAAGAAAAAAAAGAAAAAAAGGTACGTCACGTATAGGAAATGACCAGGATTGATACCGCCACTTGACCTCGCACTCTTACACACAAAAACGAACGGTGTTCGAGTAACGTGATCGGAGTACAAAGATCGCTTCGACAATCCAAAAAAATAGATCATATCGAAGATATTTTTATACCGAGTTCACGTTTTTCATTTTTCTTTCTCTCTCTCCGTCTCTGTTCCTCCTTCTAACCCTTTTTTGGCTCTCTCTTCCCGTCTCGTGATAGATGAACGTCGAGCTCGTCCTGTCATTTTCAATAGGCATCGTCATCCCATCCGATTTGCATCGAACAAAAAAAGCAAGAATCGCGAAAATTCTAAAAAAAAAAAACCGTTACTCGAGAAAGCGAATTTTCCTTCGCCCAAAAAAAGATGAACCGGCAATCATCATTATCGTGTTGGTTATCATTATCATTATTATCATCGTCGAAGCTATAAGCTGAGCCGTCAAAAAAGATTTTCATGTCTAGATACCAACACTTGTTATCTCTGTTAATAAAAATCTCTTCAACTCCACGGGCGGTGAGCACTTGATTTATTAGCTAGGTTTTCATAGCCGCGCTCGAGCACTACCGTTCTCCCTTAATCGACTTTTCCCACTAATTCCTTCGTAATTAAATCGACTCGGCCCTTCGGAAAATACCCTAATTAAATTCCGCTCCTTAAAAAAACCTTTTAATCGGGTTTTTAAGTGAATAATTTTCTCCGGTAATTTCCCGTCAATAACGAAATGACGAATGCGAAAACAAAAATTTCCCTTTTTTCTCGACGATAAAAAAAGGTTATCTTTTTCACCCGGGGCCAACAAGATGTTTAGGATCGCGATATCCCCGTTAAAATCTTTCGGAAAAAAGAAGACGAAGGGGGAGAAAGGGTCCCTATCGGTATGGAGGCGGATGCACATTATGAATTATCTCGTTCCCTGATTGATGAATTGCGGGGCTACTTTGACGCGATCGACGTAAATATCCCTCGACCCTCGCATCATTTGATAGGGGAAAAGCAAAAGATTCAACGGAGAGTAATTACAAACGCGGAATCGCCTACTCCCGATCTGCACGCCAGTTATTAACATTTCGGAGCAAATAACTTTCGAGTGTCGAATCTTAACGCCTAACAAAAACGCCTATTATATTATTTAAAAAAAAAAAAAAAAACTCGAGTATGAATTATGATGCCAATAAATTAATGGCAAAAAAGAACGAGATAGGACCACAGGAGATCTACGTGTTTTCGTTTGAAAGGCCCCTCTATGCAACAAGATTTATTCATTTCCATTTTGAGTCAGAAATATTGAACCGCTGTAAATTGTCAGAGGCAATTAGGTTTCAGGATGTGTAAGTGTGCGTCCAACCGATTTCGGGTAATGCACGTACGTACGAGGTCTTTCCTCGGGGCGAACCGGCCGCTGTTTCGAAAACCCGGCCAAATTTGCAGCTACCGTTTTCTGGTAAACGACGTCTTCGCCCGAGCGGGTTCTCTTCTTCTTGCAAATGGTTCTTCCAAAGTCGAGATCCCATCGACGAGCAACGAGACACGAGACATTTCTTTGTACGTTTACAATGATGAATCGTTAGCACCAATTTTAAGGTCTTCAGTTACTTCAATGTATTTCCTATCGGTGCGCCGATCGATTTTACATTTTCGAGTATTGGAACCCGAAGGAGACTCCAGGGAACGACTGCGAAAGAATTCGAACCGAATCCCGAAAATTCCACTAAAACCGGTTACATTTCTCTTAGACGAGAAACGGACAACGACAAAAAGACCTTAAAGTTAAGGTACACGTCTCGTAAGAAGTTGAAATAATTCATTTTCATATGTTAATGCGCAACACAAAATGAATGCCATTCGAAGGAAGAGATAAGGATCGTTTTTTGAATTCCCTCGAGTAGGTACAAACCGATCGGTCATTCCTACCATGTTTTCGAACTTTTGAAAAAAAAATTTTTGTACGTTTCCGATTCCGCTGGAAGGTTTAACGGTTTCGAAAGCGAGAGGGAAATTCCTTGTTCCCGTGTAATACAAGAAAACGGACCGGATTTAGATTAATGGCGAGAGATGTCGCATTCAAGTGGCGCGTAATCGTTTGGCACTTAAAAAAATTTCGAAATCATATTTCAAACCGTAATTGTGTAAAACTCGACCGTGGACGACTTTGGCGGTCTTATAATATGACATGAAACAACAAAAAATTTGAAACCTATCCCGTATGTAGTTGCATTTAAAAGAATTCGAGATTTTTATCCGACGTTGAAGAAACGTCACGGAAATTTATTAGAACAACCACGTCCGCGGGTTCTACTATGTTTTTTCGAATGACATCCCAGACACTTTTTACTGACATCATTAACTTTTTATCGATTAGCGACGGCCAAAAAACAAAACGGAAGGAACCGTTTTCTTACCTATCTTTCTTTTTTTTTTTTTTTTGAGCACTCTCATCTCAGCCCGAGTAACACGCTTGTAAGAAAGGATGCTAACTCGAGAGAATGATACATTAGATTTTACTCCTGTACCAACATTAATCATTTTTCCTTCTCCTGTTCCTCATCCTGCAGAAACTTCATCTCTTTCTATTTTTTATTCTTTTATCTCGCTCTTTCTCTCTTTCCGTGTTTTTTCTCCGACTTAAATTGTATGCTGATTGTTGTATAATTAATTTCTATTTTCGCCTTTATTTTTTATTTTTTTTAAAGATTTTTTCTTGGTTTGTTTGTTTTGTTTATTGTTCCGGTTAATGAATTTTGACGTAACAAGCTTACTAGGGAGCAGCGAACGTGTCAGAAACAAGATCTCGAGCGATTTGTAATTCTGATGGATAAAAATCAGCAGGAGGGAGGAAGAGAGAAAAAAAAAACTAAGATGGAAAACTCGCTCCGGAATTGTTTCTTTTGCCTAAGTGCCTTGCGACTTAATAAATCATGCTAGGACTTATAAAATCAGGATCGGTTACAATCTTATTTACATATCGGAAAATTGCAATCCCTTTTTTATAAACTTTTATTACGCTAGAAATTTATGGTTGATTATTATTTTTTTATCTGCAATGAGCAATAAGGTTTGCCTTTAAACAAATAAATCCCTTTTTTACGTCCCATGCACATACCATATAACTAACAATATAAAAACTCGATATATTATAAATTTTTATAAGAATATTATAAAAGAGAAGTTTACTTTGAAAACAACTTTTCTGCCCGATAACTCTCTCTCTCTTTGTCGCTTACTCCTTTTTATAAATAACTTGCCTTTACAGAAAAAAAAAAGAAAAACTATTTTTTTTTATATTCATCGAAGAGCAAAGATCGATGCTCTTAAACTCGAAGAAGCTCGAGTCGTTAGCGTGAGTGAAACGATTTGCCTTCCGCTGTTAAGAAAAAACCTCAAGGAAATCTTCATAAAATACTCTGTGACTTGGTTATTTCCTGACAGTCATCATCGACAAAACATTCAGTCAATAAATTGATCATTAAGTTTGGCCGGAACCCTATCACGTCGTGCGTCAAAGCAAAGTCTAAGAAAATGAATTATAAAATAAAAGTTTGCAACGGTTTTTGTCACCTTCCTTCTTGTTGCTTCAGCTTCCCCTTTCTAGCTTTCTCACTTACGAGAAAGTTTGTGGCGGTTTCCATATCTATTCCACTTGTTTTATCGCCCATTTCGAGTTCTCCTTTTTTTTAGAAAATAGATGTATCTGGTTGGTTTCTTGGAGCAAACGATCACGTGATTTAGCTCGGTCTTGACAATTCGGATTTCTCCAGTACAGTGTGAGAAAGGCCTGCTCTTGTTTCTGACAAGATTTAGTATTGACTTACGAATTGTCACTTTACTTTCTACAATCGATATGTGAAAAGCCTTCAGAATTTACTTACGGATTTCGCCCAAGGTATTCCTGTTGTTGCTTATTCCGACATCGAGATAATTGAATCGCATTTCGAGCTTTCAGCGAATCGGTTCCTTCAAGATGACAATAAGCGGTGTTAACTTGCACATCAAACGTATTCCTTGTCGCATTAAATTTGCGGAGAAGTCGTTACAGGTCAACGATGATGACAACGTAACAGAAATCCTCAGCTTTCATTCGTATAACTTTTCTTCGTTCAAAATCGCCGTTAAAACATTAAAAAAAAATTACAAGCCGAAGAATGTAAATTAGCAATGATATATTCATCCGGTTAGAAAATCTTCCGATAATCCACAAAGAAAGGGGATCGCTAAATTCCATTTAAGTAGGTTTAATCTTTCGTCAACGTTAATTACAAATTCAAATTCTTTAATTACATTTTTTGTGATAGTTAAAAGGGATTTCGATGTGGCAGCTCCTCTTAACCCTTTTAACGATAAATCTAGGAACGCGCCTCCTTTAATCGTTTGGGCAAGTGCTAAAATAATTCAACGGGAAACGGGGACATAAACAAAACCAAAAGTTAACGGTTACGGAAACATACAATACTATATAAAGTTGGGTGTTACTTTATTTTAGAGAATTCCTAATTGATAAAACCTGAAATATCATATAAATAATTGAATTAACTTAAATTAAAATAGTCGTGGAGTAACGACAAAGCGATTAATAAAAATTAAACACGTAGGTTTGGGATAAAAACCAACGTTAACAATAAGTCAGGTAGGTGTGATGTCGCGTTTAAGGCGTATGCCTTTTCCCGTAACCCTCCTCAACCTCGCCCGACTTCCATTCGGACCGGGGGGCTTTCAACAAATAAACTTAATTACCACCGAGTAAGGCCTCGAAATAAAAAAGGGAAAAAAAAGCTTCTTCGACTTTCCAACGGGTAACGGAGCTTCCCTCGTGAGTACATATCTAACAACGAGATTAAATTTCCTGACAGGGAATCTCGACATGATCTATGAACCTTTCTAATAACGCCGGATCAACCAGGATTGCGTTACATGTTACACTTTTAACAACATTTTTTTCCTTTTTATCCTTTTTTTTTACTCTTAGCATCAATAATCGATCGGCAATAAATCGTTCATTAATTCGAAACGACGGAAAACGTTTTCCTTCTTTTGAATCGTAAAATTTCCCATTCTTATCACGTTATCAATCAACGAGAGTAAAAACAGAAAATTAGCTCCTATTAAGAAAAAGTAATTTTTCATCGTGACGGATAACATCTGTGTATTAGTATTACGAGTAATTGAAATAAAAAGAAAATTAAAACCGACTTCTTTTTTTTTGTCATTAACTCGAGACTTTGCTGTCTTGTAAAGTGACGCGCTATGACATTAGTCTTCTTTCTTATTGGAAACAAGACGATCAAACTCCGACAAAAAAATATATATAAAAGAAGACGAAACGGAAAAGAAAGAGAGAAAAAAAAGTTTCATCAATCGGGATCGTCGAGTCGCAAAAAGGAGGATGCGAAAAGAATTGTCAGAGGCGTCAACCGTCAGCGTTAAAATCCCGACGTCCACTTTGTAAGGCGTTAAGACGTTAGCAAACATAAAAATGAAAGGGAGACGGCCTGGCCGGCGTCGGAAAAAATCGCCAAAAAATTTAACCCAAAATCAAAAATTTAACATTCGGGTGGAATCCGTCACTGCAGGCTCTTTAACAAGCCGCTTTTCTCGCCTTCTTTTTTTATTCCTTATTTCCTTTTCAATTTTCGAACGTTTTGACTTTGACGGAACAACAGATTTCTCTAGAGCATTATCCGCGACTAGATAGCATATATAAAAAAAAAATAAAAGAGATATAATCGTAAACATATAGATCGTTATTGGTAGAAGGCAAAAACCTAAAAGGATCTTCGAGACATGGGATAAATATGTAGGCTCGGTCCCGTTTAACGCTTCTCGACAAATTGAGATGCACGCGGGGATCGAAGAGGGGGCAGGGAAAGAAAAAGAGAGAGAGAGAGAGAGAACGCGGGATGTTTCTATTTCTTCGAGATCTAATTTTCTTCCTAGTCATCCCCTTCTGTGCGCTCATTCAATTTCTTTTGACTTCCACGAGACGAAGCATTGCTGGAACGAACGCCGGTTCCTCCGAGAATTCTTTCGGCACGAACCGTCGAGGGATTTCCTTCGAATCCAGCAGACTCGAAACCTTTCCGCCGTTCGCGAAAATTCACCGCAGGAAAACGTAAACATCCTTTCGGTTTCGTTTGTTCGGGACGTAAAAAAAGGCGGGGCAGCCAGTCCGACACTGACGTTTCCCGTTCCTAATTTTCTGACGTGTTGGCAGGCAATTCAGTACTTGTCTCGTATTATATGCCTTGATCCGACAAGAAAGCTAATTCTCCGTTTTTCGTCCCCTCTCGCTTCGAACCCCCGACCTTTTTTTTTCTTTCCCGTTTTAACGGCCTAACTGGAAAACAAAAAAAAAGGATATTTCCCGTGATCGGTCATTTAATTCGATGGCGCGCAAAACAAAAAAAAAATTTATTTATCGAGCTTTTTTTGCGTCGGCGAATTTCATATCGGGAGAACGACTTTCCTCTTGGAAACAGAAAGATATTAACTTTTAATGTCCCAATAAAAAAAATTCCTTTTGGTAGAAAAACATGGGAATTAAGACTAGGCGACGTTCGGAAAGAAAAATAGGAATCCGTTTTACGAGTGGCCGGTGGTAGGCGTCTTTATTACCGGAATAAGTCCGAGGAAAAATATACCAAAACGTTTCATTTATTTTTAATTAGGCTTTATGGATTAAAAACCTCCGGAAAGATCACTCCCGTCCGACGATAAAAAACCGACCGGTTCTTTTCTTACGACTCTTATCTGATGCGTAACCGTTTTCACCTTTTCGGAAGCCGCGACGCAAGTTCGGGAACGGGCCGGATCCGGTTAAAACCAGACGATAAAGATAAGCACGGGAAAGCTCAAATCCGACACGTGATAAGGCTCTCCTCGACCGTTCTGGCATTAAGCTCTGCTTTTCCTTGACAAACATTTGATTTTCAAACGATGTTCACACTTTTCCTTCCCGGCACGAGCTCGCTATTTATTCTTTCCGCAAAATTTATTCCAAGGACGTTTCGTCCGAATGAATGGAAAAGGTCGGAGAGGCGGGGACGAGGATTCCGAGACTACCAAATTCGAAACGACAACTGTCGGTATCTTTTTGTAATTAATCAAAACGGATAACATAATCAGACTGGAATGTCATTAATCAAACGGTGACTCTAATCCTCCAGTCACAATTCCTCGGTCGAACGAGGGGGTGCTTTTATTATTTAATATCTCCGAGAAGACAAAAAAAAATGAAAAAGGATAAGGGATGGGAAAGCGCGACGGATTCCGCGAACCTGAGAAAAAAAACGTTAGGATCAACGACACGAAACCAGGTACGAAGACCGAGTGCCGTCACGTTTGCAAACAACAGGTAGAAAATGGCACCCATCAGTCAAGCCTATGACAGAAATGATGAACTCTCGACCCATCACAAAGGTTACTCGTTTCTTTTCGGGTCGAGGTGCATCTTTTAAAATTTATAATAAATTCCGAAGAGAGAAACGGGGAAGTTCGGTAACGAGGTGCCGACCCATTTTTTTTTTTTTTTCGTACGTTAATCGGTCCACGAGATGTGACGTCATCGGAACGACCGATATAAAAACGATAATGTTCCGTTATGGTCTTCACCGTTTTCGAGTTCAGGTACTTTCATCTTCTTATTATTGTAAGAGTTACGTACTCACGTTCTTTCCGAATGTTTATATTTCAACTAAGTTAAACATCCCATCTTTATTCCTAACGAGTTATTTCCTTGTTTTCGTATCGCTATACTTATCAATTTTTTTTCAAATTGTACGAGTCGAGCTAAAAATAATAACTCTCCGCGTCAGCAATATTTAGTTAATTATGGTAGAAAAAGGGTGCACACAGTATCTCGACAACGATTAAAATGTTATCGTGGAATTTAATTAATTGCATTTAACTCGAGTTGACTTCTTTAATCATTAATCATTTGGAGAAGAAACAAGAAAGCCTGTCTGTCTGGGTTCCGACGTCATCACTTATTTCTTCTTTGCTCTATTACAAATTGGGACGAGGACTAAATCTATTTGCCGCTTTCAATAGTCTTTGTTGCTCGATAATGGATCGACCCACAAAAAAATTTTCACAAAAGCTAATTAGCGACAATTTTCCAGTTTCACTATTGAAAAATCTGTGAGCCGAGCCTGCTTTGTTTTCCTTTATCCATCAACTCAACATCCGTCTCGGTTTCCTAATGGAGACGATCTCTGCGTTTCTGCCAATGGTAGCAGCTTTTCGGTTTTCCATCTCTATTGCTTTAAATTCCGACAAAATCTTCAAATTTCGATTTTGGGATGAGTGACTCGAGAGTGGCATCTGCGATCTGGACGTCGAGAATCGAACGAGCACCTAAAAGGTTGCTCCACCCGGGGGGATATTTACACACGGCCCGTAATTAACCGAGCTACTGTCTTCGAAATATTCAAATGAGCGGATTTCGTCTTATCAAAAAACGCAGCGGAAACTTCCGGAGGATAAATAAAAAATTTCGGGGCACCTTATATCCGTATATATCCCCGGCTCGGATCGTAAATTAGCGACGTAAACTGTACATAACTGTCCAAGCTTTTAAAAACAAGCAACGAATTTACAATGTCATCCTTTTTTTTTTAATAATTTAGTTTTCAAAGGCCCCCATATAGCTGTGTAACTGGTAATATATTGCGTTATGGATGCCGGACGAGACATTTTCATAATAATGCTGGTAGAAACCAATGTTTAAAATATATAATTTAGTGCTATTTTTTACAGAAGAAAAAGGGCATAACTTGACCTGCACCCAAAATAACATTTTTTCTTTACTCATTCGCATCCCCGATACAAAAATAATATACAATTTTTCGAACCTTATTAGATCTTGCAAGATTTTACGGCGACAGTTATGAATTTTCGTTTCATGCATGCGAAATGAATACAATTTAATGGAAACGAGTTTTTCTTAGCGAATGCCTAAATAGTTAATTCGTTTTTCCATTGGGTATCGATCTCATTAGCATTTCAATCGAATTCATATGGCATATTTACTTGTTTGAATCAACTCCATGACTTTATAACAAGAATTCCTTATTTTTCGCTCAAAGTTATGGTCTGGCTTTCGCTTTTCGGTTTCTTTCCAAAATTTCCATTCGATATTAAAAATAATGGGCGATGCACCCGATGCGGAAAAAAAGACCGATCTATTAAATAAATTAAAGAAACACAAAATTATTTTTTTCGGCCGGTTTCTAATTTTGTACGTTTCGAATTCCGATCGGGGGAGGGGAGAAAACAGATTAGCCGAACGAAATAAAAATCTTGGAGCGACCGCTTTAATTTGCCGTTTTATGCAGTATCATAATGAAAAAACGAATTGGCAATCGATTTGTTAATAAGTCGGGGCGGTTGTTGCAGCTCTCGATTTATGGACGCATAAATAAAACTCAAAAATATCCGTTGAATCGCGAGCTCGTCATGAAAAGAAATTCGTCAGGTTTCGAATCGGATCCAAAGAACCAAGAATAAATTAACCAATTTATTTGGTGGGTCTAACAAAATAATTTACATTCGACGGGTGGGGCTTGTTGTACTAAACAATCGCATTAAATTAAACCCGAATTCACAACGAATGCGTTGTTTATTCCCACTTCCCCGTTATCGATTTTAAATTATCGGGATTGCTTCTTTCCGATTTTTTATCCGAAGAGGAGGAAAAAAAGGTTTGACGAGCGTGACGGCGTTTGTTTGAATGCCCTTTTGAACCCTATAAATGATCCGACCGTTTGAAAATATTTGGATAATAACTTCAAATGTGACAGTCGAAGAAATACATGGGTGGCGAACAAGCAAGTCATCCTAACATGATACAACGTCTTCGGGATTAAAATCTTCCGATCGGCCCCGGGACGTCGACCGTTAAAAAACTTTCGTGTCAATAAGATACCCGATTGCACGATCCCTCCGATTCTTTTTACCTGACTGACGGAGCTTTCTGCATAAGCGATCAACGTTCACTTACCTGAAAGGAAAAAAAAAAAGAAATCAATTAGGATTAGATTTTTGGCAACATCACGTCGCGAAAGTAAATTGCTAAGACTTCCATAGGAGTTATTGTCCGAGAGCGCCTCCCCGTCAGCCGGAACGAATCCAAATTTTTCTAAAAAAAAAAAACGATCGAGGATGATTTCGGCCGCGGATGTTTCCGACGTGAAAAACCGGAAAAGCAGCAGGAGACAGCGAAATCGAGGTAACAATATCGTCATAAATCGCGGCCATCTGGTTCTGTCCTCGACGTCCGATATAAGCAATGCACAGGACACCGTCATGCTTTAATTGCCTTATTTAATCCGTTAAATTGATTTTTATTCTCCCATTTTTTCTCTCTCATCTCTCTTCTTTTTTTTTTTTTTTTTTTTTGCTGGTTCGAACGAAAAATGACGGTTTCGATCGATATCCGGTCACACTTGACAACGTCTCCGTTTTCATTCCGGGCAAACTACCAAACGAAATCCGAATTAATAACGCAAACGAGCAAAAACTCTCCCGTGAATTTTTTTACGGTAAGAAGACCGAAAATCGTAAGAGAAACCGCCCTAGCGGTCGAATTAGCCCGTTTGGCAACCGACCTAAGTTCTTAATGCTCCGACCCAAATTTTTTGCTACCGCGATTTTAGGAATTAATGTCCGAGCAAAACATTCGACATCAACATCTTCGCAAATCTCAGATTCCGTCACATCCACTCACTTTGTTATTAATTTAAGAAATTAGCGAGTAAATTTAGCATTTACTTTTAACACACAAAAAAAAATTGTGAATTCTAAGGACAAAAAATTCATCCATCGATTCCGCCTTGGATTTCGGTCTCAGGTGCATCTCAATAATTCTATCAGGGGATATTCATCATTAATATTTGTCACGGTTTATTTATTTTCAGTGTAATTCGATATTATAATTTTTTAATATTGATATTAGAGGCAGGTGATGAATATTTTTTTCAAGACTGGCAAAAACCTAATCGAAATCTACGATATCTTTGAAAACGGGATTAGCACACGCAAAGTCGAAATTAATCGATTCATAAAACGGAACGCGTCAAAATTTTCGACAGCTGTAAAACAAAAAACCGGACTTGGAAGGAAAAAAAAATCCTTGGCGATGGGGAGTTCAACGATCCGAAGGATTCGCGGCGAAACGTCAGAACAAAACAGTCATTTGCATTCGATAACGCCCTCAGCATGTAATACAAATAGACGGATTCAAATTGAAAAGTTATGATATATAGTCGATTTATCCGACGATTGCTTCCACTCGTCCCCGATCGTCTTCCGTAAAAAAACCCGTGGGAGACCCTCGACCAAGAAAAAAAATCCTTCGGGCGGATATTTCCCGATTTATTTTAAAGGAAAGTTAAAAAAAAGATTTTTTCGTGGTCCGGTCCGTCGAATTTACGATCGGAATGTCGAAGCCTCGTTATTAACGTGAGCCAGGATAGAGAAAATATTTCAATTTGAATTCCAAAATAACTGTCACCGAGTTTTAGGAATACAAGTCTTCAAACCACCGCCTTTGTTTAACACGTTTCAATCGACTTGTTGCTTTTATCGATCGACCACTTGATTTATTTCAATCGACGATAATAAAAAAACAAATTTAAATACTCAAATACTAAAACAATATCCGACATTCCATCCGAAGTTTTTATATCGAGCCAGACTTTCTTTCCCAGACGGAAACGCGAAAAAAAAACTTGGGATTCATGAGGTATCCAACGACGTCCCGATTTTACGCCTTTTCAATATTTCAATAATTTATGTCGAAAAGGAAACAAGTGATGATTTTTACCGAGAAAGATTTATTAACGGACGTCAAAAGAAAAATTCATTCAAAAGTTTTTCGGGAGCCGAATGGAAAAACACGTTCCATACAAATTATTTAACGTTTCCTTATCTTCAACAAACGAAATTAAAAAAAAATAAAATTTAAATGTCTTAAAAACTCAATTATAAAATAAATAGCGAAGGAATTCAAACCTGACGTACCATGATTCAAATGTAATAATTTTTGAACATTCAAAACCTATAAATCTATCTAATAAATAAATTAAAATCTAGGACCGGGCTTCTAATCGAATCCTATTATCTCCGTTGTAAACTAATCGGCAAAAGTTTGTTTATAAATTTTTCGCTACGCGAAATAAATTTCGCGAAAAGCCTTTAATCAACGGGGTTAAATTTATTTGCGACATCGCTCCTTGCTTCCTGCGGTTCTTCGCTACGCACAATTTTCTTTTTTTTTTCCAAGGGAATTCAAGCAATTAAAATAACTTAGTTCATAAATCTCTTGTTTCCCGGAGATTTTTCTCTTCTTTGTCCATCATTTCCTCCTTTCGAGGTTTTTTTCTTTTATTTTCGGGATCGGATTTTGATTTAAATTGATGACGAAGACGTTACGTAACAATAAAAGAAAAGACGATGGATCCGTCCTCGGTGGACAGGGGCGATTATCGAAGAGGATTAAAAAAGAAGATGATTTGTCTTTTTGACGCGGTCCGTTTTATTTTTCGGCAAGGATTGCGTCATTCGAGCGGACGACACCATCCGAGAATCCCCAAAAGGTCACAACAGTTAATTAGCAGCTCCGTACGTTCGAGGATGACGAAGGAACAAATATTTAAACGATCTTCGATATTGTGAGTCCGTCAATCCTTTGCACTCTCGACTATTAAAAAAAGATTCATCATCATCTGTCTTTTGTGATCTCGCATTCCATCTCGCGACACGTCCCTTTTGTATCAAAACACCAAAAACGACCGAGAAAAAAAACTCGACGCGACCATTTAAATATTTTAAAATTTTCATGAAGAAGAGAGGGGAAAAAAATTATGGGCATGGCAACCGGCAATTAATAAGCTTATTTTAAGACGAAATGAGATCATTTTTCAACCCGATTATTTGTAGTTAATTTATCTAAGTTTCGTCAGTCCAACGCGTCCTTGATATTAAATTTGTAAATTAAGATCTTGTCAAAAATAATTCCCGTCATAATAAGTCTCCTGCTATATTTTTAAAAGCAGCGCAAAAATTAATTCTCTGAGAAAATTTTTTAAAATTATCGACTTTGATTTACTTAATAAAATTTTTCATTGTTTATTCATGTTTTCAGATTAATATTTAAATTTTACCAAAGTTTACAGCCTCGTATCCAGGATGTATTCTCAAAGAGGACCAAATCATTTTTCGGAAATTTTGGGTTCGTAGGAAACAAAGTTGGGAATCCTGGGCCTGTAGCCATTTGAAACTAAGATCAAGAAGAAATGAGAATTTTATTTGAATCGAATTGAGGACATGGTGAAAGCCTTTCATCCAAGATCTTCCATGTCACCTAAAATAAACATAAACGTGAAAATTTTTCCGAGACTGTGAATTTCAAAAAACGACTTACTTAATTAAGATTTATCTTAATCTCGCGAGTAAATTAAAAGTTAATTAATAGAAGGATAGTAATTAATTAATTAATTTAATTAGCCGGTAGTAGCCGCTCCGTTTCGATAGGGAATTTCATTTTTTTACATTTTAATGTCTGTCGTAAAAGATCCGGGGGGAAAAAAATCGTGACACCAGATTCAGATAAAAAGGGGGATCCATGTTACGTAAAAGAATTAATAAGAAATCGGGTATAATAAATTGATATAATTAAACGCTACCGTGTAGACTGTCGTATACCTGTAAGACTTAAAAGATCCGTGTTATTGGTATTTACTTTAATCGACCGGACTGTCAACCGAACCTATTCCGATATCTTTTAATGCTTTTCGATTCCGAAAACAATGTTTCTACTTCTAACTACTTCGGTCGACATTCCATCCTCTTGTCTCATAAAATTCTTTCCCTTTTTCTTTCCCAACCAAAATGGAAGAGTCAATATCCGGGGACGTGTTATTAAAAAATTTATTTGATTTACAGTCAACCTGGTAGCTACTTATATAAAAAAAAAAGATGAAAGAACCGTCGTCCGAGTTAAACTTATTAATAATTTATAATGATTTATACGTAATCAATTAAAAGGCAACAGGATAATGAAGATCGCTCATAATGTAAATAATAAAAGCATACCTGCAAGTCAAATTTGACGGATAAATTGCTTTAATTTACCAATCTCTTGTAACATTATGTATTTTTATTAGTAATTATAACTTGCCAGTAAAAGTTTATTTAAACAAGGGGATAAAAACATTGTTTTGGGAAAATCATTAGCCGGAAATTCTATTCTTTATTATTAGCAGTTATTTTATATGCATTTCTCAGAGTCTGTTTTCATTATGGCCGACTTGACGAACGTTTATGATTTATTAATCAAATTATGTTTTTCTTTCTCAGGAAACAGGCGGATACAATTTTTTTTTTTTAATGGAACCTTTTTTTCGTCTTAAGAAGAGCTCACGAATCAAAATGCAAACTCCACCTTTCTTTTAGCGGTCTTAATAAACGATATTTACATTTTTAAAGAATTAACTACTTAGGGTTTGGTTTCCATTAAAATTTTTCAATAAACAACCGGCTTAAGTAATTGATATAATTAAAGCTCGATGAATTAATCAAGTACTTGAATAGACAGAGTTATAGGCGTATTTTAATAATAGACAAAAAACCGAGAAAACTATTTTAAACCTAAATAAATATTTATAAGCCATTCAAATTTTAATAAAGATTTAGCTCCGTCACAATTTTTAAAATTTCTAATTCGTACTCAGTCAAAAATTCAACGAATTTATTTTTTGGAATCGCACAATTTCTTAGAATTTTCTTCTTTTTTTATTTCTATAGAACATTTCTTGGAAGGGCAGGCGCTTTTTTTTCAGATTTTCCGAGTTGAAAATTGAAATCCTTTTCTTTAGATGAAAAGAAAAGAAAATCGGGGCTATTGTTTTCGAAAACATCCGAGTTTAATTAGAATGATTTAAAGGTTCTGTAAAGTAAATAAGTCATTCTTTCCTTTCAAATGACTTTTAGGCATCCAAAGTTTTTTCAGTCCATCCCATAGACAAATTCGGGTGCTGTGGAGAAAAAAACCTCTAAGCTCGCGAGTTACAGGGACTTGACCGGTTCTCTTTTTAGAGATAGCTCAAAAATAGAAAAATGGACCCACGTGGCCAAGCTTAACCCCTTGTACAAGCCTTTTATTCGAACCTGGAAACTAAACTCTACGGATATCGTGTAATTCCAGAAAAGCGTTGCAACAGAATATGATAATGACACCTGGACGGGGGAACAGAAAATTTGCATTTGCAAATATATCATTTCCAAGCGAAACATTACAAATGTGTTATTAGAATTAATTACCGAAGCAACAGATATCATATCACTCCTCGTTTATTCTGTCACTCTGTGACAAATTACCATATATCTTACAAATAATAAGTGGTCCGTTTTCGAGGGACTTCCACGCACGTCACCGACCAACAAAAGACCCAGGGAAAAAATCATCCCGATTTTTTTTCCCCGCGTCCGTTTCCGTTGTGGGCCGACACGGACGATCTGCATTCCGGTTTTAATTTACGATCGTTCGATAGGTCTGAAACGTTTTCACACAAACAAAAAAAAATTGTACGAAACGAGCAGATGAGAACGAAAATGTACGTGAAAACAAGACGTGATGAGGGGGCGTTAACTCCGCCATTTTGGTTTCGACTTTACACAAATAAGAGTTTCCGGATAACGATCGGATTCGTACGTCATTTTTATGTTGATTTTATATCCTTGTCACTTGTTTTTTAAAACAAGAGGCGTCGAATAAAAAAAAAGCGAGAAGGGGAGCGCCGTCGTCTTGAATTCCGAAAAAGAGTTGGTCACCTATTCCCTGTCGGGTGTCAGGTTTTCCGAGAAACCTTCAAGAAGCCAGAAAAGGAATTCTAGTGCAAGTCCTTCCAAGTTCCTCTCGCTTTAGAGGAATTTCTAATTAAAATTATCTTCTTGAACTTTCGCTCGCGTTAAAGGAAAAGGTAGGGGAACATTGTTGAACGTTTGCTTAATTGGGTCCTGTTCAAAGGGAAAACTCCTTTCTGGAAACCTTCCCTTTGATTCATTTCGCTCCCACATATAAAGCGAAAGCTTCGCATAGACGCGCCCTCATTCATTTTACGTAGGAACCTTTTTAGTGCTTTTCAAAGATTGTATCGCCTCGTTTCGAGAATCGACCGATCTTTTTTTTTCCATCCCGAGATCGTAAAAACTTTTGAAAGCAAAAGTTTTTACAGGCAAATCCCTTCATTTTTAAAAACCGCTTAAGCTCTTTATCTGATCCTACCAAACATATTAAATTAAAAGCTCTCGACATCGATCAAATCGCGAACGACCCGAAGCTTACTTCGGAGTTTTCCCCATATTCCTATTAGACAAAACGTCACAAGAATAGATGGATTTAATCGTAAAGGAGAAACGAATTTCTCATTTGCAACACCCATAAGCCATCAAAGTTCGAGTTGATATCAAGAGAAAAACTTTCAGCAACTTTCAGAGCTTTTGTCTATTTTAGTCGCACATCTACTATGACAGTATTCCAATTAATTTACAGTAACTGCAATCGTTTCTGATTTTCCATAAAACACTTAATGTTAATGATTGAAAAAAAAAATCAATAGTCTAGACCACTTGCTATGCCCAAGAAAAATTCTAAAAACATTTTTTGCCACGAAATATAAAATTTTTCTTAATCCCAAGAACTAAAAATTTACAAAAAGGTATCCTAACCGAAATCTCTAAAAAATCCCTGACAAAAATCTTCAAATTTTTTTTAGCTCCAACCATTCTAGACAAAGTGACTCCTACCTAAATCAAAAACTGCCTATAGTTTTTAATTTACCTGAAATTCAACTCTTTGTTGAAGTTAGATTATTCCCACTTTTAATTTTCAGTTTTTACACAGAAAATTGTTTAGAAAACGACCAAAATGTGTGATTTAGTCAAAAAAAACAAGAACAATGAACTAAGAAATGGGCATTTTAAAAATAATGATTGCACAGTCACTCGTTTGCCACTAAAATGTCAACTGAAAGTCTCCGAACCACTAAGACAAAAATCAGAATCAAAATTTTAAATCCACTACATTACTTGCAATAATCGTATTAATTAGATAAGAGCATTCTTTGTTGCATTTCAATATTCACTACCAAGAGCTGATTTCGCATGATTAACTTTCACAGGCCCATTTTTTTTTCCCCAACTGAAAGCTGTCTCTTAACAAGATTGACACGAAATCAAACTGCTACTTGTTCAAGATGTGACTAGAAAATGGTAACTCACTAAATAACATTTTCCTCACATTCATATCATCAATACATAACTCAACTGAAAATTCTATTGATATCACTTTAGAATAAAAAAATCATAAAATCAGGAAAAAAAAATCTACGTTAACACTATCTGCTGATTATACATCGAATGTTGATGTCACCCCCTCCTTTGTATTCATAAAATGTCATGAAAAAAAAAAATCAGTACCACATTCCAAGCTGCAATTCCTATATGAGTGTATTTCAATTCCCAGTGACACAAATTCTAACCTCAATCTTTCACAGTATCAGTTTAACCTTGGGAAAAAATTTTGCAGCAAAAATCTACTCCAGTCGGATAAATATCGAATGAAAAACAGGAAAACAATGTATTTTAGACAAATAAACACGATAACACTAACCTCTGTTTCATATTTAAGAAGGGATAACCTCAAACACAGACATCCAGTTAAAATCACTCTCACATCATTTTTTTTTTCATAGATTCCACTCGTGTTTTTTGCTAAATGTATTCAGAACTATTTTATGAACTAATTGGAAGAGATATCCCGACAAAAATAAGACGAAATACGCGTTTTTTTTTATTAAACCGAAAATTGATACCCGGCGACCGCGACCGATCTGGTTAAAACTGAACATGGCGACTATGACGGAGTATGACGTCATGATAGTTGACGAGTTGACCCGTACAAAATTTTTATTGTTTTATAATATTTTGATCGGTGGATATTTCTATAATATCATGACAGTTTTATTGAAAAACATAGCATGAAAGGTCTTATTTGATTGGAATTACATATTAAAGGGGTTTAATAAGTATCTCAGTCAAGTGGTCATGCTAAAAGCATTTATAAGTGCCAAAGGCTTCGAATTAGGGGCCGTACAAGAAAGGGATTGCCTCGAGAAGGAGTTTTCGATCTCGGATGATAAATTGGTTTTAATTCGACGAGATCATGTGCGAGAGGAAATCGCTCATTCGGAAAATAGTACATTCAACAAATTAATGAAAAAAATTATCTTAATTCGGGAAAGTGGGTCGGTTTTAAATTCGAAAAGAAATTTAAATCCCGATAATACCGAGAATCGTCCAAATTGGAATAATCCGGAATCGTGAGTCGGTTAATTCGAGTGCACTCCAAATGCATAATCGCAAATCTGAAGGCTCTTAGTGCATTTAGTCTTCCTCTCAGTTCTCCTACAACCAATAATTCTATCGAAATCAGTTTTTGTATTAATTTTTTTCAAAGCTATGGGGAAAGCAATATGCCAATCCTTACGTCCAAAAATCGGGGAAAAAGGGCAATAGATTCTGCAGTCTAGATTTCCGCAATTAATTTAGTGTTTTTTTTCCCCTCTAAACATCTTGGCCCATGTAGGATAATTCGGCAGCTCAGCCCTAAGATTCGCTAAGTGGATAACACCGGATCCAGATGAGTACAAGAATTCTGGAAAAACCGAAGCAATGACGAGGCCGATCAAATTTTTGCGGACTGCCAGAGAAGCCCGAGGCGAATGACGAATAAAATTCCTACAGATTTTATCTCGTGTCACTGGAATATTTTAAGAAAGCTAAAACCAAACAGCATCGAACATACTAAATAGATAAAAACCTACGTCGCCGGAAAATTTCTGCACAACTCTTGAAGCCGAAAGAATCGTAAATCTGATTTCCTATGCTAACCATTTTTTTACATTCTTTCAGGAGAGAATCTGCTTATAAAAAAGCAGCATCTTATTTGTTTTTATGGTTTTCTACAATATATGGGTTTTTTGAAAAAAAGAATAAAGATTGAAGCGATTGAATTTTAGATAAGGTTCTCCTCCGAGGTGTTTTATAAATCAGCAGACTTTACACCTTTCAGGTAACCCAATTTTTATTTATTGAAAATTCTCATAGATAAATAACCGATAAAAAGGAATATAATAGAATTTGGATCGATAAGGATTTCTTTCGTTTAATTAAAAGGAAAACGGTCGCGCGATTCTCGGAGCAGATTTCGTCCGACAAGGACCGACTTCGATAAGTCTCTCTCGGGAAAAGGAGAAGGGCCCACAGGGCAAGACGTTTTGTTTTATTTTCGACGTGTCTGCCATTAACAGGAAATTTTCAACCCTTTTAACATAGGTTGTAAATTTATTTAATCCCTCATTTATTTTTATTACGTCATTTAAAAGTTTAACAGGGAAAGATATTTTTAATTTTTAATAGAGATAAGTATATTTTTGTAGGTGTTAAAAAGTCGTTAACACCGTATCAAGAGTTGTTTTCAGCTCTTGATTAGACGAGAGGGGAAGAAGAAAAAAAAGAGGGAAAAAAAAAGGGAGGTTAATAGGCGAGCGAACAACGCCGGCCCGAAAACGTCTCCTGTCATTTTCTAAGCTCTTCGGGATTTTAACCGAGATATAAAAATATTATGCGTGCATTAGGGAGCTCAAACTATTTAATATCTTTTAAAGACTCGGTTTAGGGGGGAAAACTCGAAACGTCGTCCGAAATATTAAACGAGGAGAGATACGCACGGGCAAAACAAACATTTTCTAATTTGGATCCGAAATAATGGAAATTATCTCTCGAGCCTTGGCGGGATTGATATTTAATTTGCACGTAACCGATTCCATCTAACTTTCGTTAAATCCCCCGTTCTGTTAGTTTTCCAAAAAATAAAGAAGAAATAAAAATTGAAAGCGAAGAAAGAAGCCTGGCTCGAATCTCGTTTAACGCGAGCAGGTCGGACGGAATATGGAGTCGTCAGGTATAATCATCCGAGGTCGAAGGTTATTTTCACAGTTTCACGCCAAGTTAATATATAAAAGATTTTATCTCCATTTGTTATACATAAAAAAAGAGAATAAAAAAATGATCGAATATTATTTATAAAAACAAGTACCATTGGAATATTAATTGGAATTCTTCGTGTATATTTTAACGAGATGATGTCGGAAGATTCGATTACGTCTTCGCCTTTTTCTTTTCTTTCCTATCGATTCACGATCGGAGCAAAGTTCGACGTGACACTTTGGTGAAATCTGCTCGGATGACTCACGGCCGATCCCATCCATTCTTCGAGTTATCGTATAAATAAATAATAACTCGAGCCCTTTACGGGAAAAATTGGGTCATCGGTATTTGCGACCAAAGAAGAAAAAAAGAATTTTATAAAACGTCCGCGCCTTTTCATTTTCTTTTGTTGCTTTGTCGCATTCGAAACCTAATTTTATTTTTTACGACCGGCAATATTTTTAAACTCGAATGAATGGGACTAAAACTTCGAAAAAAGAAAATATTTATACATTTCGCACAAAGGGAAACGATAGCAGGTAGTGAAATTACAAAAAAACCCGCCGCCGCCTTTCGTGGTTTACTGGGTCACGGTTTGTAAATTTAAAAAGAATCAAAAGAAGAAAAAAAAACAGCGAGAAAGTGACAATCCCAAAACAGGGACGGAGTTCTATTTCAAGGTGGTGTCCGATCAGAATCTTTTTTTTTTCTAATATAAAAGCGCAGCTTGTGTGTCGCCGGATGGCCAAGACCCGATCGGTTGTTAAACGGCGGAAACGAGCGATTTACCAAAATGGTAATTAAATTAGCCTAAAGTTTATTTTTATAATCATGCCCTCGTTTTATTAAAAAAAAAAAACTCGTTACCGGTCCCGTGCTTTTGGTCGACAAAAGAATTTTAATTTCTTACTCTCGTTTTCGAGTCTTTTCAATCGGAGCGTACCCCCGAGTCAGAAAATGAAAAACCCAAGTAAAAAGTGAAACCCGATTTCGTACCTTATTTACATTTTTTTTTTTTCAAAGTCTGAGCAATAAAATTTTACAATGCGACCTCAATTACAAAAAACCTTGGCATGTTCTTTTTGAAAAGGACAACAAAAAAGATACCGGGTAACCCAGAAAGGGGGCTATAAAATCGACGAAAACAAGTTGTAAATAAAGATTAGGGGTAGCCGTTTGAAAGAAAACAGAAAGTTTTGCCAAGGTCTTGTCGCATTATTTGCGTCCTTGAACTGACAAAACACATAAATTCACTTATTGTAGAGAAAGTATACACAAACAGAAAGCAACCTTCTTTCGTTTTCATCCCCCGAGAGCTCTCTTGGCAAACGAAGTAATTTAATAGCGAGGGAGAGAAAAAAAAAGCCATCTCTTTTACTAGGAAAAAAAAGATTCTATACGATTTCAATACCATTATTCGAGAAGTTATGTTCCCGACGAAAAAAAAAATCGAAGACCGCAATTCTATCAAACTAATATTTCTCTAATTTGAAAAAGAAAAAAATTACTTTGCTCTTTTCGATATCGGAACATTCATTTTGAATTTCCTCGCAAGTCGAGCAGAGAGAGCGAATCGTTTTCGACGAACGACTTTATTAAATAGATTAAAAACTAGACGAAGGAAAAAAAATTGGGAACCCATAAGGCGCAACGTAATTAGAAGAAACGATTTAGTAACTCTTGTTTGAAGGCAAAACACGAGCAGACCAAAACAAAGAAACTAATTATTGCCGTTGAAGGGTTCTTTTACTCAAACAAAATAACAAAGTAAAATTTAATTTCCCTTGCTAATGAGAAAAATGTTGTCGCAAATCTCTCTCGTTTAGCCGTATTAATTTGTTGCAAACGTGTTTTCGAGTTTATTAGCGGTCTGGATTGCGCGTTTCGGATTAACACCCGTTCCGCATCGCGGACGGGAAACCGAACGCCTGCAAACGCTCAAATCCTTTCAAACGACTCGCAAGAGTCTATAAAGAATCAAATCGAAATCGAACAACACGGCAAGGTCATTCTTGTTTTTCTTAGCCGGCGCTATAACTAAAAAATGATTACGAGCGTTCCGCAGAAAAGTCATAATTTCCAATTAAAGTGTTAGTGAACTTTTGAATTTTACGATCGGGCGCCACCGTTTATTTACTCGGTATTTGCGATGTATCGATATCTTTTAAAAAGATCGATACGGGCATAGCTACAAATTATTTTCGCTCCCGCGGAATGCCGGCATGCGTAATTACGAAAACTAAATGCGGCGAGATAATTTTCGAGATGCATCGGATAAAATGTAAATAGTTGCGAAGCGGAAAAATTGTACGACGAACCGCCCACGTGATAACCCAAACCGTATATCAAGCGGCTTCCGAAACGATTTACGAAAAAGTGAAAAAAGGCGGAGCAAATTTAAAAAAATGCGCAAAAGAGCGGAGGGCCAAACCGGTTCCGTCACTGCTTACAATCTAATTCCGATTCGCCATCCAAAAGGAAAAGGTTAAGTTAAATTAAATGAAAAGGAATTATAAATTCATTGGAATCGAGTCGGCTCATATTTTAAACGGTTAACAAGATGCCTTGAGATATTTTAATAATAATCATCACACTAGATATCAGCACCTGTCCGGGTTTAATTATCACTTTTCGTTAATTGCTCCGAGTCGGGGGGGACCAGTTCGACAGAGCTAAAATCGACCCGTCGAGCCGCGTCCTATTTTTCCCCCCGAAAAAAATTGTGAAATTGTGTGCGTGTGTGTGTGTGAGAAATATTTGCAACGACCACACCACACATACTACATAATTAATAGTTTCTAAATAATGCCATATAATTATCGAAAACAATGTGATCATTTATTCGATATTGCCTTATCGGATGTCATGTGTCTTTCCGCTACGGTCTATAATAAATAGTCCTTTCACTAACCCACACCTCTCTTCTTCCAAAGCGGACGCTATCATTCGTCATCTTCCCCGAATCCCCAAAAAAACTAAGATATTTGCGGATGTCCGTCTCCGTCCATCTCCGACAAGGCTAACGACCTTTTTATTTAGACGAACAATACGATGACAACCGAGAAGGGCGGGAGATTTACCTATACAATCTCCTAAATAATGACATAATTCCAACAAAAGATCTTCTCGGGGTTACCTAAATTTGTCAGCGGGTGAGTTTTGTCCCCGTGCAAAAAAAAGGTATCGTTTTCATTAGCTCGAAAACGAATTTTAACTAAGTCATTGCTCCTGCGATTTTTCAAGGCCGAAAAATAAAAGAATTTTTGGATAGGTGTGAGGATAAAAAGAAAACGAGTGGACGAAGTGTCCACTTGACCCTTTATCAACGATACGGACAAATAATCGGTCCTTCAATAGGAAAACAACTCGAAAATTGTCAAAATCGTCAATCTCAGAAAAATTTGTCAAAAAGAAAAAATAACAATGCGTCAAAAAACAGTTAAACTCTTTTTATTATTTTTTCATACTACTTGTTCAGTTTGTCTTGTCGAAATAAAAAGGAAGATTAATCCTGTCAATTTCGTTATTGTCATCCCCCCAATCCGATTCCGTTACGAGTAGGTACAGGGCTCTTCTACTATACAATGGTCGCATTACTCCAAAAATTCTTCTAATGGATTCCTTCCTAACAAAGAATTTTTTATCATTTTCAGTGGCGTACTCAGGTACGGCTTCCTGCCGGAAAACCGTTTGATCGGACATAAAATATATTCTGACAATGTAATTTGGTACTTAAGGAACCCAAAAGGAAAACATTTCGATGTTAAATATAAAATTTCGATCGGTATCAACCGCAATAAATCCCTCTCACTTTGTAAAGCAATTAATTAATCTCTTGCAGAGACAAGTGCAATTGCATCTTTCACAAGGAACAGGACATCGTGGCCGTACCGAGATAAAATCTGCCCGATTCTTTCTTCGGGGGACAAAAATTAATTTCTACCGAATCGGAATTTAGGCCCTCGCTTACCGTTCAGATGCAAGTCATACGGGTAAACTTAATCCTCCCGAAAAAAAAAAAAGAAGAAAATGACGAGGACGGACGGATACCTTAAGCTCCAACGATGTACTTATTGTGAGTGAAATCTGAATAGACGGGGACAGGGATACATATAAAGGGATTTAGAGAGTCTAATTGAAATTCGGAGACAAAAACGAAGACACCTTACAGATAAGTTCGAACCGTTTGACGTAAATCCAATCCATATCTTTTAATTTTTTCTGGATGGGATTATTTCCCCTACAATATAATTTCGAAGGATGAAACAGCTCGTCGACCGGAGTTATTTTCATCTTCAGCAAGTGCGACAAGAGCTAAACAGGAAGCAAAGCGTCGAAATCCGAAGAATGTTCAAAGAATTCCAGTACAAACTTTTGGTTGGGACGATTCGTTCGGCACTGACTGTTCAGCGGTATTTCTTTTGAGCCTCGTAAATCCCGTGTCAATCAATGGATAACGAATTAAAGTAGGTTTCCAAACCTGAATGTCATTCTTATATGAGGGCTTTCCAAACGTTTCCGTTCAAAAAATGAAAAAATATCAACTTAATCTCATAGGTTTCAAACGCAACAAGGTTTTGATATAATCTCGTTACTCATGCATGAGTGGATTACGTTTTCAGGTTTTAGCTGAAAACGGTCGCATTGTGAAACCGTCCGAGGATTACTTTCAGACTTCGTATTAAGAATGAATCGATTTCGGGAAGACGAGGAAAGAGGTCTCGTCGGCCGATGGCTGTTTTCCTAAATCAAAACAACATTTACATTTTTGCCTTAGATCTGCCTTTTTCGATATAGGGTGAGCCCAAGTCTTGGACGAAGCAATCAATGAAATCCCGCAACAATATCTTCAGGTTATCGGTCCGTTCGCAGTAAAATTTTCTGATTTACAAAATCTTGGCCAAGTTTCCCGAATGCTAATCTCCTTCTAAAAAAAGAAGAGATCGTATCTTGCGATTTTTTTCCAGATACTATAAAACTAAATTAACTTAATAATATTTTTATAAGGCTGCGTTGTAATCATATTAACGGATCTCTTCTCATAATACTTTTTTTTCGATTAAAATGATATCGAGGTTGACTAAGACTAACAAGCTAGCTATTATTTTCATATTAACAAGCCTTTTCCCATTTAGGTCGCGCTTATTGTTTCGAAACTTTTATTCTTTCCTAAGAGCCCACTTACGAGTTTTGAGGCAAAATTATTTGGGAAGAATTCCTCTTGGAATTTTTCAAAGTTCAAAATATATTTTGTGACAAAAAGATGTGACGTATGAATTCCGAATTGCGCCGCACCTGGTTTCTCTGTAACACAATACGTTCCAACTAAGGTGTTTACCTTTTGATAAAAAAAAAGGAATCTTGAAAAGGTTGTCGAATTATCATCAGACAAAGGTAATTATAATGGGATTTCGATGGGGACACGGGTGAATAATAAAAAAAAAATATACACCCCAATTTATACATCGTTCCATTGATGGTATTTTTATTCGTATTTCGTGATATTGCATACATTATTCGAATCTGGTTAGAATTTTCGTAATGTGCACCGTGCAATATATAAAAAGAGGAAAAAGGTTTCCGTGAAAAACTAAAGGTTTGCGGGAGGATCGGATAAACGAAGCCATTAACGAGTCCGTCCAAAAAATTGAAACTCTAAATCACGTTACACATAAGGCTTACGCGTTTGGTCATTAGGTAACCCATTCTCGACAACGGAGCCATTTCAAAAAAAAAAATAATAATAATAATAAACGATTACGGAGCGAGAATCGAAGATCATTATAATAACCTGTTCTCCTAGGGGCTTTAGCGTTAAGACAAAAAATGTTAACAAGATTTGATTCTCATTAATTTGTAAGTATTTAAGGTACGATGTTCTCGAGTGTACCTAACCTTGAATCGATTCGCCGTAAAATGCACTCGCTTCCTTATTTGTTAACCATAAGAGATCGGATACCGAATATAAATTCGACCTTCTTCGCAACGAGGACTCCGACGAATTCCGATCGAATATTAAAAAAAAAAAACTCATAAATTTACGCGAATTTTCCCTTCGACACTCGGAACGTACCTGTAATTGTTTCTGAGGCATTATTTCCATAAACAGGGAAGTGTATTCGTTCCCCGCACGGGTTATTTATAGTCGAAAGCTAATTTCGCATGAAATCGGCCTTTTTTATTTTTATTTTAGGAAAACAAACATTTAGCGGCTTTTATTTTAAATTCGCGTCGAAAAAAATTAACTGAAATCAAAACCCATTTCCTTTGCGGCGAATGAATTTTAAAAAATAAAATAAATGTAGTGTAATTTTAGGTTGAAAGCTGGCCAATAAATCTAACGAGGTAGAAAGAACATCCACAACGATAAATCAACATATTCTGATTGCTATGTACCACGGATCAGTGGTCGGTAACGTCTTGACACTCTGCCTAAAGACACATAACACCACTTTTCCTCTCGTCATTTCTTATTATTTTACTTTTTCATTTCTTCTTCTTCTCCTTTTACTTTTTTTTTTAGCAATTTCAAGATGAACGTACATTGAAATTTGAAATGTGGCTTTATCGTCGCATGTCGTGGATCTTGTGAACCGAGAGGTGCTGCCTTTGGCAACCGATGGCAAAGAAGATTAAGGAAAAGCGACAAAAATTAGAATGAAGGAAGACCTGATGGCCCAAAAATCTGCGAGACAGACATCTTTTACAGTTGGTTGGCATAATTAAGGAAGCAGAAGTGCTCGCTTGATTTTTTCTTTGAGGAATTAAAAAGAAAAAACAACAAATGAACCCCTATAGAAGATAACACTGTTACGTAAGTAAAACCAAGAAATAAATTTTTCCGACCACTGATAAACTGACAGAAGAATTACACATTTGAAGAACAAGGCGATCATTTTATTACAGGAACCAATGAAAGGCATACTTAAAAAAAGTTTCAATTTCTCTCTTTTTCTGTTGTCAAATTATATGTTGTCAATCTCGATTTTACCTAGCTCTGGGTATACTCTGCGATGCGCCTTAATCGTCTGCTCCGACCCGCCGCACATTCTCCGCCGTTTTCTTCTTGTTTACACATCGTCAAAAAAAAAGTTTGGAATCAATCACCTTTACCCTTGCAAATGTCGGCATGAAACCTTGTTTCAGGTATCGGAATGTGACGGGCTGGAATTACCTAAACCAGACGGTTTAGCCGCGTTAATTATACGTTGGTCGGTTTTGTTTGTTTTCTTGTTTCACAATAGCCTTCGACTAAAAAATCGACTCGGGAGGGGGAGACGCTTCCTCAAACACCTCCCCCGGTATAAAAACAGAAAAACATTTTGAGAATGTAACAAAAATAAAAACGAGCCACTAAATTAAAAAGTTAAATAGCAGAAAGGAGGGAAAAAAAAGGTAAATTTAGTCTCGATGAGAGGGGCAGACACGGTCCCGTGTCCGACATTTTTAATAAACATTAAAAACTGCGTTTTACGAGTTGTTTTTACCTCTAAAAAATATTTATGAATGAGATCTGTTCAAAACCGAGCTCGTTCTTTTGTTTATTCTGAAATAATACTTTTTCTCGTATTTCGCTAAACCGCTCCAGCTAAAATCCCTCGGCGCGCAAGCGCATCCAAAAAAATCCCATAAAATTTGTTTTTGTAAATCGACATCTACGCGGACCCGGTCTCGATAATTGGATAATAAAATAAAGGGAAGAAAAATAGACAATTTAGACAGGAAATTGCCTATTGAACATGTAACCCTTTATTCTTTTGTTAAATTAAAAACTACAGTAAAAGAAAAAGGGAGTGAACCATCGACCGCCGATTGGCTTCCTTATAAATACTGCCTACTAATTTTTATGGGTCCATTATGACGAGTTTCTTCGACGTAATTTTGACTAATTCGACGATCCTTTAACCTCTCTATTGTCCGAGCGTAAACGGAAGCTCTATCGCTTTCGTTTTTTCCTATCCCGAAGATCGAAACCGTTTTTTAAAAAAAGAAAAATCACTTATTCGTCTCGAGATAACGAACGTGACCATTAACTTATTTATTTTCGAGGGGGGGAAAAAGCGACGACGACCTCGTGCATTCCACTAAAAACGAACTTCGATAGCCAACAATTTTCTCTTTCCTTAAAAGAGCCAGTAATTGCAGTTCCACACTCACAAGTTGACACATAATTTGTCCTCAAACCTTCTCTCCTCTTTAAGTCGCGGTTATTATCGTTATTATGTTTTTTTTTAAAGAACTCGTCAATTATTTCAAGTGACAATTCTTTATCGACAAATACATTGTGTAATTTCGGTTAATGATGTAAGAACCGGACGTCCGAGGGCAGACGTTTCTTTTCAAGGTCGAGAAGAAATAAAATCGTGATATTGCATTATGTTATTCGAAATTTTTTTAGAAAAATTAAAACCGCAGACACCGCAAGTCCGGCATATTTTATTTTATTTTATTCATCCTCGACCTCAGACTAAAGCGAGAAATCAGAAAAAAGTTTAAAAAAAGAAATCAAAAAAAAAAAAATTAAAGAGAAATTCCCGAGGGAGTGACAAAAATAACATAATTAATCCTTGTTACTTATTCATCATTTTTTAATTAAAAATTAAAAGTTGATTACTAAGCCATGGGTTTTCTTGTAAACAAATTTTCGAAATCTTGCGAGTGGGAGGTTGGGAAACGGAGTTAACCACAGGGGAAAAAAACCACCGAATCAATAATTAATCAGCAGGTTCTTTTAGTAAACGAGAAGGCGATGGAAACGATGTTCTACGCCGTACGTGAAATAATAAAGTCCGTTTCATCTGCCGATGAAACCAATTCTTTTCGACTGGTACCAGTAACAATTGAAGCATAACTCCCGTGATTACCGTGACTGTAAAAAAGTTTTATCCGGGCCCACTCACGCGTGGATTCTCTGCTCCCGACGATATCCTTTGGCTTTTTTAAAAAAAAAAACGTATCGGGCATTTTTTCCCATCCTTTAAAAAACCGGCAACGCTGACAGAGATCGGCAAAAAGGCCGAAAAAAAATATGTATCAATTTTATGTACGACGAATCCTAAAAGGATTAAATAAAAAACAGGCGTAGGATCTCGAGGAATGCATTGTTCCGCATGTACCCGAAAAAATTTGTGTTAAGGTTCCGCATCAAAACGTGGGACTTGGTAAAATAATTTCATGGTAAAACCGACAGTAATGCACCATCATTTGTTCGATATTAAAAATCGAAACGAGCTGATTCATTCCCAGTCACCTGGCTTCGGTGATGTACCACCGATTTCTTATCCTCTAGCTTCCGATATTAGCAATCATCGAACGAGATCGTTAAACCGAAACTTCCATCGCCAACGGTCGATCAAAGCTCTTGAAAACGACTGCAGCACCAAATCGAAACACGTTAGCTCCAGTGAAAAAACGGTCGACAACATGAACTAAAACAACACCTTTTGGGACGGAAGTAGCAGTAAATTTCAACAGCGTCACGTCGGGACTTTCAATCTGAAACTCGGACACACAAACAGAATCTGGGAATAAAACCCCAAGTTGCAAAACCAGAAATTAGAAGTCATTCGATTAACTAAAAAAAACTAGCCAAAAGCCATTTATTCACTTCATCGATCAGCTTCACATGGTGCAATGAATTATAAATGGATTTTCCTTCCCTATAGATCAAACACTTTGCTCCTAATCAAAGTCAGCTAATGAAAACTTGTATACGGAATCGCAGGGTAAATAAAAAGGTTTCAGCATCACATGAACACACATTCAAAATGATCAAATGATTAAAATTTCCATCGGATTAGACTACCCTTTTTTATTTTTTTATATACTCTAGACACAATGAATATTTTATTAAATTCCAAATACACACGGCTGATTGATTTCATACTATACGCTTTTCGGCCTGCATACTTTCGACATCAAGTTAAAATTCAACCGGAATATTATCAAAATGTATTTATAATCCGAGACGATCCCAACAGCTTTTGTCGGTTTAAAAACTCATATCTCTGGTTCGAGCGTCAAAAATTCAGGCTGTAAGTTAAGGTGCAGATCACTGCCTAGCAAAGGCTTAACTTTCCGTTCGGCGAAACTGGTAAATTGAGGTTTTTACCAAACTCGAGGATTGCGGGTATGAGTAACACATTAGCGCACGGTAGAACAGTCAGAAATCTCATTTCTCGCGTTCGAATTTCACTCGTCGATAGATAAAAAAAAGCAATATAACGCTCGTAAAAAGTTATTTCAAAGTCTAAAGATGATTTGGAAAACGTGAACAAGTCATCAGAGTAACGGAAACGGTTCAGTTTGATAACGGAAAGAACCAGCGGTGATAGCGAAATTCCGTGAATTGAATACGTTATTTTCTTGTTTTTATGTTTTTATTTCTGGTGCGAACCGATTTTTATTCATGGAGACGTTTTGCGGATCCCGTTAAAAAAGGAAAATCCCTCGAAAAAGATTCGGGTCCCCGACCTCCTTACTCGATAAAAAAAAAAAGAAACTTCCGGGGTAAGTCGCTCGGGTCAAAAAGCTTTGGCGAACAATCGAAAAACAGTTACGGCGACCTGCCGCAAGATAAGCATTAAAAACCCGAACATAGCTGCCCACATTTTTTTTCTTCGAGCTGAAAAACTACTTGGGAGCACTTGAACGCGGTTGTGTTTTTATATTCGAGATGCAGAAAACAATTAAATACTTGGAACGGTACTTGTCACGATAAAATGCCGGTATTCTTTTGTTTATTTATTTATTTATTTACTTAAAACACGGAACTGGATTAACCGAATTCTATCGACGGTTACGACGGTGCGTCCCAGTAATTAGAAGCTACCGTCTCGGAGAAGCCAAAAATGAAAATAGCCAAGACGGAATCGATCAAACCGAAAAACAGGAAATCAACAAACAATAAGGAGGCGTTCATAATTGGTTCGACAGAGGGAAAAAACCAACAAAGAAGAAAAGAATGAAATAATTTTCGGTCTGAGCCTCATTGTTGAAAATGACAGAGGTTTTCGGGGTGGAGAGGCGTGACGAAATTCCACCACGGGACTCAGGTACGCCGAAGACCCTCCAACCCCCGGAACTCACAAAAACCCACAACAAATGCGTTAAATTAGAGCAGCTGAACGACTTCGTCGGGCGACAATTTAAATTTCTTCCTTTCTCTTCTTTTCCCTTTCTTTAGCCGAGTTTATAAAGGCGAATTTTAATTCCGAGCCGAGTAAAAATATAAAAACGTTGTTTGCCACCTGATCCGGCACTGAAGGAATCAAAGGGAACAACAAACAGAGAAACACCTATGTTCCCTCGTTAATTTTTTTTAAAAAATCATCCCCGAGGGGTCCGTCCCAATTACCGTATCCAGGTAAAGAGGTCAGAAATCTATCTTCCATTAGCCCTGGCACCCCCCCATCGTCCCTAACATTTAGACGAAGAAACGCTTCCACCTTTATCGTTTCTCGAATTTAACTTTTTCATCTAAAACGATTTCAACGGAATTTACACTTTCGATTTTATGGAGAAGCAAAAACGATTTCTCATTTAGCTGATGCGTTCTTAATTACTTTGTAAATGACGTGAAATTTTCCGGGAAAAACATATTCGGAGTAGAAACCGCAAGAAGAGGATTTCGGGAAACGAAAAGAGGAAAAAAACGCCAGCGAGAATGCACGTCGAAGAAATCCTAATAAAACAAGGAAAAGAAATGAAAACGGTATTTACGCAGGTAGACTACTTAATTTTTTCGGAATCGTACAAGCGTTGACCTAGTAGAAGAGAAGGGAAAAGGCAAGAAATAAATAATGAACCAAATTATAAGGGTGGAAGTTATTTTGGACTTGATCGAGGGTAAAATAAGAGCGCTTACACATGAGCGTATCGTACGCCGCGTTTTTATGACGACCGCGTTTTTCAGGTACCGAGGTACATGGGTTCAAATGGCACGTTACACATTGGACGTATGCGCACGAAAAACGTCGAGCGTACGCAGGGCCTCGACGTTTGCCCTCGCATACGTCGACCACCGACGTATGCGAGGGCTATTGATTCAAATGGAACCTTTCACATGATGCGTCGCGTTTTTATGACTTTACCTGCTTTTAATTGTTTTTATTAACTTTTTGAAGTAAGATTTTTAAAAATATTAATTACAGTGGGTTAATTTTATTATAATTGTATTTTTCGTGTTATTCCGATTAAAACGGTATAAAAAAAAACTCAAATACTCAAATTTAAGCCAATTCAATTTGCGGTTTCAAAATAGCTAATTTCATTAATTAATTAATTAATTAATTAATTGACAAACCGAATAATGGATTTCAGCTGTTTGGGTTATGATCCAGTAAGGGGCCGTTCAAGTATTACGTAAGCACGTTAAGGGAGGGAGGGGTGCTGAAAATGCTTATTTTTTCTTACAAGGGGAGGGAGGGGGCTTTGCCAATTTTACGTAAGCACTTCTGGTACCTCATCTGGTCAATAAATTGCAAGAAAAGTATCTGAAAAAATTAATTTTTTTAAAAATTACTTTGTTTACGCGACATTATGCAGAAATAAACAAGTTGTCATAAATTGTCCGAATTGACATTTTTTTTATACCGTTATAATCGGAATTGAAAGCTGAAAACGAATCTGCAATCATTTCATTCAAAAAGTTATTAGAGAAAAAAAAGTCTGCAAATTTAATTGATAAAAATTCATTAAAAAGTCAGGTTTCAGCGTACTATTGTTTAGAATACGCCGATCATGTGGAAGGAATACGCGACGTACGAAGCAGGTAAAACGCGACGTACGAAACGCCTCATGTGTAAGCGCTCTAAGGGTGAATTTTTACTTTTTCTTGCCTTTTCCATATGGCGCCAAACACGTCCCACAAATACTCCATATTTTGTTTGTTTAGCCGAGACAACAAGAAAAAACCTTTTTTTAATTACCGCTTATGTTTGTAATGAGAGAGTATTTAATAGCATAACGTCTTCGGGAAGGCGTGTCCGGGACCAGAAATGCAGAAATATATTTTTTTGGGATCGTTTGCTTTTCGTCGAGTTCCATCCCGCGTCTAGCCGACCAAAGACTTCTAATATTCAAGTCTCCGTCTAATTACTTTTTTTCTTCCTGCCTGCCAGGTCTGATTCCCGGGAAAAAATATCCTTTATTAATTTGCGACGCAAAGTACCTCTCTTTACTTTTTATTGCGTAATTTTCGATCGTGAAAAATGACGACAAGGAGACCGACTTTTTTCTGAAAAAAAGTTTCAAACTTTTTACGTTTCGACTGATGGAAGGGCTCCGACGGGCTGACATTAAAAAAAAGAGTGATTTATTTCACGATTTAGTCGATCGTTTTGAAATTCGGGAAACGATTTTACGATTTAGGTCCTTGTCTTCCGCGTTTAGTTTGCCCAAACCAGAAATAAAGAACATGGTATTTACGATCTGTTTTTATATTTTTATGAATTTAAACGAAGCAAAACGAAATGTCAGCTGCAGAGTTTTAAGAAAGAGAAGAAAAAAATATAAAAATCAATCTCACGATTAAATTTTGATCTTGAAACAAATTCGTCATGCAAAATTCGAGTTTCGGTTCGGTTGAAAAATTTGTTAAAAACCTCTTCTTTGTTCGTTTGTATAACAACCTTTTTCTGGGGTTTTCTCGAGTATTTTTATACTCGAGCAAAAACTCCCTTCCGTTTACGGATCGATAATTTCCAGGAGCGTGAAAACGGGCCGAATGCCGCGGTGGTCCGAGGCCCCCGGGGGTTAACAACACAAACAAATACCGATCTCACAATTTTACATACCAATTTTCAAATTGATAAATTTCTGACAAAAGCCTCTCGTCCTCCCTCTTTCCGCTTTTCGCAAACCGAAAAGGTTAACTTAATTATGTCCTAGTTTGTTTTCGAGTGGTGGCTCAGTAAAACGGAAATAATGACAACAAAAGTTGCCCCAGTGCCTCGTTTCCTTAGCCTCCCGGGGTATCCTTTTAACCTTCTCGATTCGTCTTCCGTTATCGATAATCGACCTTTCATATTTATCCTTTGCCACGAGAATTAAAATGCTTTTTCAAACAGTTCAGATTTTGCTGTACACACAAAACCTGAAAGAGCAGCCGTTATCTCTTAAAGATTTTTAGACTTTCAATACAGAACTAACCCCTAATCGTTTCGAGAAGGCTAATGAAGACGTCATTTTCTTTATCAAAAAGGAGGGCCGTAGATGAGTGGTAAGAAGAAACGGCCTCGGGCCAGCAGACCCGATGTGCTAGAGACCAAAAACCTTTCTCAAAAGAAACCAGTCAAACCTTGCTTCAGGCAAAAGGCGATAATGAACTGATTTCTCGACTTTGCAAAATCTGAGAAAATCCCTACCGGGTCATTGCTTTAGCCGGGACCTAAAGTCACCCCTAAATTTTAGTCTAAAAAATTGGAAAAATATAATTTTGCAGGATATTGACGAGAGTTAAAATTTTTATCGACTAAAAAGTAAGTTTCTAATTGGCATCGAAATATTTACGAGGCAGTAAAAGAAGGATTTATCCTCTTTTACATGTAAAACGAAGATAAATCTTTCCAAACGAACCAAGGCTGGAAGCTATTACGAAAAAAAGATGCACTCGAGTCGCATTACACAACAAATCGGTCATTAACGATCCTAATTTTTTTCTATCGTTTTTTCTTTCCACCTCCGCCTCCGCTCTCTTCGAAAGGGATTGAAAAAGACGTTGCAATAGTGTCGAGAGGAGAAGGCGAGGCGTTAATTGAAACAAAGGAAGATGCAAACGAAAACCGAAGGTGCGATGAGTGCCCGTTCAACAAAAAAAAACAAGAGAAACATCGACGAGGAAAAAATGATTATTTAAAACGTTTTGACAGAAACAGTCAATAGTAATTGATAAGTTAGGAGAGCCCCCGATGTCAGGACCTTGCATTATGCTATTGCCATAACTCATCCGACCTGACGGGTACTAAGTAACGGCGTTACTGGAGGGAGCTCTTTTCGACCGGATAACACGACCACTCGTTTTCCTATCCCGAAGCTTCCGTCGCTAGTTATCCTTATTCATCGTGCGGATTTTAAATCCTCGGATAAACGCCGGGCGCATGCACAAAATCTGACAAAAAAGGACTTCGTAAGCAAGGACAAAACGACCGTAATTAAGACGATACCTGCCTTTCCAAAATGAATTATCACGATTTCCGAAAAGACGAAAAAAAACCTGCAAGAGACAATTATTGAATCGTCAAAAAAACCTTAACTAATTCTCATCACTTTCGCTTTTCTATCATAAGCCGTTTTAAAGATTACGCGGTATTACGTTCCCTCACAGACAGACATACAAACAGGGCAGTAATTTGTCAAAACAATCATAATAATAAAAAAAAATGCTTCTAAATTCGCAAAAACAAATAATTTGAACTTTGTTGGTGATGCAAAGCTTCGCAGTTATACAGTATATTTTGTTGATATTTAGGCCCGTTTTTAACCGGAAAAAATGTATTTTATAAATTGAATATCAATTTGAAAACATCGAAAAAATGCCAATTATTTTCGTTAGAGCGAAACCTAAATTTGCAAATATCTTGAGAACGCGGCCGAATTTTTACATTCTGTAAATTCCAACGGATTCCTTGGATCAAAATACATCTGATAAGATGTAGTTTGAAGCTCTGGAGCGTAGGAAAAATTCGTTTTCAGTAAAATTAGATTTTCGACCTAGTCGGTTTCTGAAAATCCGTTTTTCGCCCATAACTTTTTGAAAACGAAAAATTGAGTGTTCTACGTAGTCTCAATCGATTCCTCAGATTAAAATACATCTCCCAGTATATATTTTGTTGATATTTTGGCCCGTTTTTAGCCGAAAAAATTGTTTTTGTAAAACTGAATATCGATTTTCAAACATCGAAAAAACGACCAATTTTTTCGTTAGAGCGAAACTTAAATTTGCAAATATCTTGAGAACGCGGCCGAATTTTTACGTTCTGTAAATTCCAACGGATTCCTTGGATCAAAATACATCTGATAGGATGTAGTTTGCAGCTCAGGAGCGTAGGAAAAATTAGTTTTCAGTAAAATTAGATTTTCGACCTAGTCGGTTTCTGAAAATCCGTTTTTCGGCCATAACTTTTTGAAAACGAAAAATTGAGTGT
This sequence comes from Liposcelis brunnea, assembly GCA_023512825.1. NCBI lineage: Eukaryota > Metazoa > Arthropoda > Insecta > Psocodea > Liposcelididae > Liposcelis > Liposcelis brunnea. Next base: position 336,491 of record CM042069.1, read on the forward strand.
TCTATCTAGTCTCAATCGATTCCTCAGATTAAAATACATCTCCCAGTATATATTTTGTTGATATTTTGGCCCGTTTTTAGCCGGAAAAATTGTTTTTGTAAAATTGAATATCGATTTTCAAACATCGAAAAAATGCCAATTTTTTTCGTTAGAGCGAAACCTAAATTTGCAAATATCTTGAGAACGCGGCCGAATTTTTACATTCTGTAAATTCCAACGGATTCCTTGGATCAAAATACATCTGATAGGATGTAGTTTGAAGCTCTAGAGCGTAGGAAAAATTAGTTTTCAGTAAAATTAGATTTTCGACATAGTCGGTTTCTGAAAATCCGTTTTTCGCCCATAACTTTTTGAAAACGAAAAATTGAGTGTTCTACCTAGTCTCAATCGATTCCTCAGATTAAAATACATCTCCCAGTATATATTTTGTTGATATTTTGGCCCGTTTTTAGCTGGAAAAATTGTTTTTGTAAAACTGAATATCGATTTTCAAACATCGAAAAAATGCCAATTTTTTTCGTTAGAGCGAAACTGAAAAATGCAAATATCTTGAGAACGCGACCGAATTTTCACATTCTGTAAATTCCAACGGATTCCTTGGATCAAAATACATCTGATAGGATGTAGTTTGAAGCTGTAGAGGGTAAGAAAAATTAGTTTTCAGTAAAATTAGATTTTCGACCTAGTCGGTTTCTGAAAATCCGTTTTTCGGCCATAACTTTTTAAAAACGAAAAATAGAGTGTTTTACGTAGTCTCACCTACTCTTTCGCACCCTCTTACCTAGTCTAGTTATCTTTATTCATCGTGCGGATTTTAAATCCTCGGATAAACGCCGGGCGCATGCACGAAATGTGGCACAAAAGGACTCGGTAAGCAAGGACAAAACGACCGTAATTAAGACGATACCTGCCTTTCCAGATTGAATTATCAGGATTTCCGAAGGGACGAAAAAAAACCTGCAAGAGACAATTACTGAATAGTCAAAAATTCTTTTATGTAGCTACGGTCGTAAGAATTCTCTGCGACACGAGGTTGGTAGCCCTGCCAGCATGACAATCGAAATAAAAAAAACTTGTTGTTCACAGTTGGTAAGACCATTATAAAAATCCAATTCATCCCCCTGAAAACCAATTTGAAAGGTATCAAATGTATTTATTCAGCTTGTTTTTGAAGGTCGGCGGACCGTGACTGCCACCTAATTCAAAAAAAGTGCTTCACAACTGGAAACTTTTCATGTTTCACTTAGGTTACAACTAAACTAAAAAGAAATCTACCCCCTATTTTATATAATCGAATAAGGGTAATTATTGTACGACAAGGTAAGGCAGAGAGCCTTATTGACAAATGATTAGGACGTGCAATAACCTCTGACAGATGCTTTTTGCCATTCCACTATATCTTTTCCCTTCCTTAGACTTTTTTTTCTTCATCCTTTTACCCGTTCTTGACTTCAAAACAAGACCTAATTGGTTTATATTGATGCGATTACACCTTATTTATATGTTTCTTCCTTTCGAGGAGTTCGGATTCTTTTATAAGGAATATCTCGAGAAAGAGTTTGCAAGGGGGGGGGGGGGAATAAAAAGTTTGATTCGATAGGGATTTATATCGGGAGGCTTTTCGGGAACAGAAGACCCCCTAAGAAATCCAATATATTATTCAACGAATTGAAGCGTATAAAACAAAGGAAATCGCCTCCGTAAAATTCGTTTACGTCTCCATGTTTTACAGATATCAAAAAAAAATCAATGGGAAAAACTTTATGAAATTTGCGACAAGAGGATTCTTCAAGTAAGGATACCCGAAATGAACTTGCTTTATTGGATTTCTTTTTTCATCTTTAGCTTCATTTTTTTTACGACAAGAAAAAAATGATGAAAGTTTATTTTGAAAAGGCAAAAAATATACAAATGTTCGCATCTGCTTTCCGATTTTTTATGGGCCAAACCAAAAATTTAATTTAAAAAAATCCCCAACGATTGGGATAATCTCTGCTTTTAGAACATTCGCTACGCTACGTATTTTTAATGTGACCTATGATGTATTCTTTTCTACCTTACCGACTCGCTATTTAGATGTTTGAAATTTTATCTTGCATTGTGCAAAAAAAATCTATTTTAGGGAATCAATTTTAAATATTTGCCTTTGATTGATCCTCGATGTAAATTCTCAATGATAATTTGATTCTTTTTAAAACTTTGACCTATTCGCAAGGAATTCCTCGTTGCCAAAAATATATTTCGACGATCAAGTTTCTTTGCGTAAAAAATGCAAAAATCAAATCCTATCAAGCAGATGATTGGAGAAACAAGAGTAATTCATATTCGAGATCCTCATTTTAATATTAGATTACTAAAATCAGAGCTTTCCAAATAACCGGAACCGCATGAAAACCAAACAATTTATTCCCATGTCACATATTCCGAATTCCATAATTTTAGATTATTTTCTTGAAAAACTCAAAATCGAAAATCCGTCGTGAAAAAATCCTTCGAAAAAAAGGCTTTTGTATGGGAAGGCTCTAGAATACAAATTGGAATATGTGTTTTTAGTCAGGTGCGGCGTGCTAGCTAACATTAGGATAAACAAAAGGACGAATTTTCCTCTTGGAAGATCGGACGAGCTATCCGGTTCTGTAAGTGATGCGGTCAATAAAAGGCGTGATGACTGATGAGCTCTGAAAACGTATTTATAAACAGCGACCTTGTCGTTCAAACTTGGGAATAAAGAGCGTTGAAAATCGGTCACTCTTCACACAATGGATGAGACAACTCCGGTCGTAAATTCACTTTCGTCCACGTTTTAGACAAGTAAAGCTTCAATAGTGAAACCATGAATAACAACGTTAATAGGAATCTTCGTACACAAAAAAAAAAAAAATAAAATAAAAACTAAAAGTAAAAACAAATCCTCGAGTCGGTGACCCGAGTGAAACTTGTCAACCCTTATTCAAAAGGCTCAAGGTCGACATAAGGCAAGGCCAAACTCATAAAAAAAAGTCAAAAAGAAAACGAAAGCCAAATTAAGTCGTTTTTCAAACGGTGACACATGAAATAACGATCAGAAATGTTTTTGATGTAAAGAACAAAAAAAAAAACTACGACAAAAAATTTACACCAGATTTTCCCTTTCTAAGAAAAAATTTTTTTTTTAGAAAAAAGGTAGTTTGGAAACCTTGGACCATTCAAAAATTTAATTGTTCGAGATTGACATAATATTTACCGAGTATTTACGACTGTAAATAATGTACGGTTCATCCATTAGAAAATTAACTTTAAACAGGAGGAAAAAAAAGATAATTCTTTTCCCCACGAAATACTGCAGCAAACGTGTCGCGGTACATTTTCATAAAAATGAAGATAAGACTTCATCGGTTGAAAAATTTCACGTCTGGCTATAAGGATAAAAAAAAAGAAGAAGGAAAAAAAAGACCTCCGTGTAATTATTTAAGATGAAGAATAAAAGAAGGAATTTTACAGGTACTGTTGTGTACCTCTTTCGACAATATTTCATAGAACCCATTGTTCATTGTACATAGTCATATAATGCATTTCACACTGATTTTCAGTGTCTTCTTGTCCGTCAAATTAAAAACTTTATTTAGACCAGCCTTATTTTCCTCTCCGCGTTTACTTTTTAAAACGTCTATATTCGAAAATTGGATGAGATGTCCTTGGAAGTTCCGAAGCGCAATCGAGTGTAATTAGGACTCGGTAAAGGAATCTTCATTACATGATTAAACACCGTTTCTAAAGTCGAACCCCTCGATACGATAAATAAATACATTAAGTCGAAGGAAGTAAATAGAGAAAAGAAACGAACAGGACCGAGAGCTAAGGAAAATTTAAGTAAACAATGATGTGAACGAAATTCAACAACATAAACAAAACAAGGATTTTATGTATGGTAACTATTGAGTCATGAGTGGCAAGCGTGTTCGGCATTTAAGAATCCATTCGGGGGCATGCCACTGCAACCTAGGTACCGGGATTCCGATCTCCCAGAGTTTGTTTCTTTTCCAAGAAGCTAAAATAAACAAATCTGACAGCTCTCGAGGTTCGAAACCCGTAACCGGAGCAATACACTTTTATTATCCGTACCTTCCAACGAAATAATCGCAGAGCCCCGATAAAAACGGGAGAGAAGGCTTAAGCGGTCACCGTTTCCTCTTTCCTTATCGAAAATTGAGTCCCTTCTGACGTTGACGACGGCCTCGGCAAAGTCTACGTTATCTAGTTTCCGTTATTACCTCTCCGCCATTGATGATACCCTTGTGGACGATATCTCCTTCCTTTTTCCTCTCCTCGGGCTCCCGATTCTTTTCCTTTTTTTCTCCAATCCTTTCCTTTTTCCTCCAACTCCGATAAGACGACGAGACTAACAGAGAATGCAATAAAAACGGGGCAAGAAGAAAATTGAAAAAGTTAAAAATGATAAGAGAGGAATTTATATAAATTATGGTCGAAAGTTTTCAAAATATTTTCCTTGATTGCAAAGCTATCATGAAGATAAACAATGGTTGGATCCTCGTTGACAGGCAGTGCATTGTCGTTATCTCGATATGGATATGTGTGTTCGAATATTCAAATTGGATTGGCTCGGGTTCAACCTATTTTTCTTTAGGTTTCTCTGAAATATGGAGAAACGATAAAGTACGAGCGTTCGAACCGAAAAAGGGTCGTTTTCCTCGATCCGAAAAGTGACGACTCGAATCCGAAAAATCGTTCGTTTTATTTGACCCGTCCCAGAAACAAAAATCCCCGAACTCCATTTACTTGATTATCTAGAAACAAGGCTGCAGTACGAAAAAGAAAAAAATCGTCCCCGTTTTCCTTTTCTCGATCGGTATCGAAAGAATCGCCTATTAAAAAATTCTTTTTCTTCCGAACGGAAATGGAATTTTTTCATCAAAACGCTTACGTCGATATTACGTTGGGTTTAATTAGGTTCGAGATATTTAGATGAAATTAAACGATTTAAGTCGATCGTCTTAAAACAAGCCTAGGCAAAAGGGTCGTCGCTCGAGTAAAGAGAGATTTCGTGTTTGCATATGTGCTCGGGGACAGGTTGAAATCGGTTAAAGATTGATGAATGTAGATGAGAGGCGAATACGAAATTTAACGGATATTCGGTTAAGAGTTTATTTGGAAATCGACGTCGAAACATGAGATAACTTGAAAGTCACTTAATTACACAAAGCTGACAAATATCAATTTGCTTTTAACGTAGATAACATCAATTAATGGGAGAATCAACCATAAAATAACGCATAAGCGACGAAGGAACAGAAATCACCGCCTTGTGAATCCGTTGTAATTGCGTTATTTTTAAGATAAATATGTATGTATATATCTGTGGTGCGCAGCGATTACATTAACAGTGGGTGGCCGACTGGCTATAATATTAAAATTACGCTCCAACTTTGTTGTAACGAGATTTACAAGACGGGAAAAATTTGCTTCGCTCGTTCGAACCTTTCCAAAACCGAATTAATCGGTAGCGGGTGTTCTTAAATTTTCAATCCGAACGTGATTCATCTCCAGCCGAAAGCGATAACGAATGAGTCACCCTCTCGACGGGACAGATAGAGCACCCCTTTATGCATCTTTCTCTCTCTCCCCCCGACGTCCAAGAAAATTCGCATTTACGTCCGGAAGCAAAGACAAAAGTGCGATACAGCTTAATTTACGGTTCGGTTTTTGTTACATCGATAAGACGTTATTTAATGGAGAGATTCACGGGGGAGAAAGCCAAGCACTCTAATTATCGCGGAACGATAAGTCATAGCGACGCTATTATTTAAGATTTTCAAAACGATTAGGAGGAATCTCTTCCCCCGGTTCCGAGAATCGTAGGTAGCCGATCGCGAGAGATTAAAACACCCCTCGCTGATCGAAAACGAAATCGAGGTTAAAACGAGGTCGGAACCTACAAATTAAAAAATATATACAAAAAAAAAAAATATTAAATAATTGGAAGCCTTTCGGACCGAAACGAGTCTCGAAGGTGCGTCATGGCATACATCGTAGGAAGGCAACGAATAAGGTGTCCGATAACAAAAAGGAGGCCATGATGAATGAGACATACGGGCGCGACCCCCGCAGCATTGTCAAATCTCTTGACAAATTCCAAATATACAGCTCACAACACAGTGGGACCCCCGCATCAATTTCATGTAACTTTCACGATTCCGTTACTTTGGGATGTTCCTTTTTTTCCTTCTACTTATTTTATCTTTTAATAAGAAAAAAGAAATAAATAAATTATGGAAACTCGGATTCGATTCCGATTTGGAATTTCATGAACGCAAAGGGCAAAATTTTTCAATCCTTTCTTCTTCTTACAACCTATCTCAGTCGAAGGATTTAGGTCTCTTTCAACCTTTGCCATTAATGCTTCAGGAGCCTATCGGCGATTTTTTCCTTCAATTGCATTCTTACTACTTACGAAGCTTTTAAATCTCATCTGCTGATCTTATTGACTAAAAAAACGAATTTCGTGACTTACCTAAAACAAAAAGAAAGAAAAAAAATTAATTTGTTGAATATGTAATTTCTGTAGCTGTGCGTTTTGTTCACAACTGGGAAAACGTGTAAAAGGCTAAAAACACGAATTTTTTATTTCGGAGCGGCTACCGAATTAATGAATCGTTTTTCGAACCATGTCAAACAGGTCGAACGGTCGGCGGTGCGATAAATAAACCGGCCCCGTTCCGATCCCCCCATTACACGGTAAATACACATGTTCCAAATCGACCTCGGTTCCATAAACTGTCGGCAAGAGTTTGGAAAAACTCAGCAAGGGATCTCGACTCGATGATAAACGCGCAAAAAACTTAAAAATTAATCAAACCCGGCGCGCAAAAAAAAAAAGCGAGGAAAGAGCAACGAACGAGGCATCTTTATTAAATCTGTCGTTAGCAAAAGACGGAATCTATTTATTAATTTTCGGTAAAAAGAGTAATGAGGAGAAGGCGGTTAAAACAATGGGACCGACACCGAAGGAGTGACCCCAAGCGGTGCAGACTTGTTACGACTCAGCTTGATAAAAAAAAGAATTTACTATCTACAAAACTGTCGGGACAAGAAAATAGCAAGGGGGCCCGATCTAATATTGACTGAACAATGTCTTCACTTAGCTGCGTGAATCCATTCCGGTTACCCGTATTCGGACTATATGAATACGATTTTTCGACTCGCTTTCGATTTCGACTTGAAAACTAAAAAATTATTATTTATAAAACAAATATGAATCGGGTAAAAAATGGGAAACAATATTTGTTCGTTATTTCAGGTATAAAAGTTTATTTTCTACTTGAAAATTCGAATTCCGTCAAGTAGTTAGGCGTCACTTCAAGTTGTCTCTCGACGTTTTAAATGACTGCCAATTTAATTTTCTAATTAAATGAATCCAGTCCCGCAAGGACTTCTTCTTTTATTATTTTAATTCGAATCCTTTGTTGTTTTTTAATCCATCTCCAATTTTTAAGCCTTACTTGCGGTCTTAAGATTCCTTTTATAAAATCCAAAAATTGAATAAGAATTATGGTTGCGTAACTGTCTAATCTGTTTTGCAAGAATCAGTAGATGCAATGAACGAGGAGATCATCGGTCGTACAAGACATTGAATTTTTTCAACTGGACTGACGGTTTGAGGCAACCGGTGATCGTTCTATCGCGAATCTGTGCAATACGGAAGAAAACAAGACAATGGATGAAGGAACATCCCTGCATTGTCAGAAGATACTCTTGAGACAATCATAATGGGATAATGACCGTCAACGGTCAAGAGGCGCCGAAAGAAAAAGGCACGGCCTTCCGGTAAAGTACAAATTATCCAAGAGAATGAAAGGAAGGGTGCCCTTAGAAACGATGACTGAAGCAAAAGAATTTTTACCAAGTGGCTCAAGATGGGTAAACGTGAAAAACAATTTTTCTAAAATATTTTCAAGAATCAATGATGAACTCGCAACATTTTTGAAGGCAAAAAATCTCTTATTCAAGTTTCTTAAAATATAATCTTTCTTTGAAATGTAAAAAAAGTAAGAGAAAAAACTGAGATCTCACTAATCGAAAAATTGAAAAAGTGATGCTTACATACATTTCGGCCCATATTTCATGTTAGGAATAAAAAAATTTTCGTCGAGGAAAATAAATCATTTTTTTAAAATTAACTTGCTTGTTTTTTCTCATTCAAGTGTAATTCTGAATAAAATAAAAAAGGATTCTGTTTCAATGAAAATTTTTTGAAATAAAAGAGAATGCAGACTGTACTAAATCTTTGAATGAATTTTTCCTTATAACAATAAAATAAGCAAAGCTTTAATGTTTTCCGGGCAAAAGGATTTTTTGTGGATGTAAGTAAAATAAAATAAAAAAACCGGAGATAAACTTGTGCGTAGGAATTTAATTTTTTTTATTGGTTTTACACGCCTTTTCGTCATTCGAATGAAATGGCAACTTTGTAACACTCGATTAAATATCTAGTTTTCGAATATTATTGCCCTTTTGCGGAACAATAATAATCGGATAATTGAAAAGATTATCGTAAAAATAGGGTTTCATCAGCTGGACCAGTAGGGTTCTCCGTGATTACAAACAGCTGAAAAAATTAAGAGGATCGAAAAATGTATCGGGCTAACAATTGTTATCGATGAAAATTTTAAGATTGTGAAAACGGACAAAGAGCCCCATACTTGACAAGGTGTGAAAGAATAGCTGGAGCTCACGCATCTCGAGAACACTTCACCAGAACATAACAAAACTCGGCAGAGGGTTTTGTACTGATATTTGCACGCTCTATCGGCGGTAAAACCAAGTAAAATTTCCTTAAAACGACAGGTATGAATTCTTAAAAGACGGAAACCCGATCGAAAATTTATGACAGCGGGGTTCAATAAAAATCAAACGAGGGTCGAAAAAGGGGAACGCTATTGCGATTGCGTGGTCGAGCCCGTCATTTTAGGATAATAAGGTATATTGTAGAGGGGGATCTGGTTCTTGAGCCGGCTGGTTGCACCGCAAGGCCACGGCCATTACATTTGCTCGTATACTGGTATATGCGGTTCTACCAATCGGAGTGAGAACGGCATGAGGTACAGACGATTGTTAAACGCGCGCGGATTAAACGTTTACCTATTTAAATAGTTTTAATTTTTTTTTTCACCTAACATGGATATACAATTGGATGAAACCCATATGGATTACGGATACCGATATAAGGATTATAGTGAGAGAGTGTTTGTGTCAGTGATTAGTCAATAAATTATTTAAATTAAAAATTAATTAAAGTGGTTAATTAAATTAAATAGAAAAAAAAAGTTGTTAAATAATGAGGAGCCGGGAAAATGATAACGACGACGCGTCTTATCGTGAATAAAATCGAAATCATATTAGAATGTTAAAAAAATGTAAAAAGTACGGGACACGTCGTAGGATGAAGAATCGGATTCTTAAAAAAAGCTGAGGTCGTTTCTCTTTGTCGAAAGATGCAAGCCTTAGTGTTTACGATCCTTTTCGGAGCGACGTTCAGCGTTCTGTCGGCATCGTTAAGCAAAGCGCTTCGTTATCAGGCTCCGGACGAGTGCAAATGGCTGGTGATAAACGCCGACGGCGGCCACGGTCCAGAGACGACCAATACCGGAGAAGAAGACGTCGCGCTCGTTTGTCGATTGGGCACCATCAACAGCGAGGTGGAAAACACTAACTTCAGCGTGATCCAACCTCAGCACACCGTCAGATTGAGGTTGGAATGTAACAACACGTTGTTTTTTCAAAGTTCCTTAAATGCCGGGAGTTTTCGACCTCTCGTCGAACTCAAAGATCTCTCCATCGAATATTGCAAAATAGGAAATCTTAGCGGAGGGGCCTTTAAAGGTCTCAGAGATTTAAGAAATTTAACTCTCAGGACTCACAACACAGACTGGTCGGCCATGACGTTAGTTGTACAACCCGACGCTTTCGCCGAGGATTTAGAATTACTCAAAAGACTGGATTTAGGAGAAAATAATATATGGTCACTGCCCGAGGGAGTCTTTTGCCCTCTGCACAACCTCGAGTCGTTGAATCTCACTCGTAACCGAATAAGAAACATCGTTTCTCTGAGGTTCGGAGCTTCCACGGATTCCGCGTTGAAGACCCTGGAAAGATGCGGAGGGAATTTAAAAACCTTGGATTTGTCGAACAACAGCATCGACAACGTCCCTCCGGAAGCCCTGTCGGGATTGACGAGACTGACAAGATTGTATCTCAACGGGAACGGGATGTCTTCGTTGGCAGACAGAGCTCTCGAGGGTCTCGTGTCCTTGGCAGTGCTGCGCCTAGACAACAACAAATTAGTCAATCTGCCTCCAGAGCTCTTTTCCGACAAAAAAGATTTAAAAGAACTGTACCTGCAAAATAATTCCATCAACGTCCTGGCACCCGGTTTGTTCAACGACCTCGCTCAACTCCTCGTCCTGGATTTATCCAAAAACGAGCTCACTTCCGAATGGGTCAATTCCGCCACCTTTTCCAAGATGATCCATCTCGTCGTCTTAGATATTTCCTTCAACAGAATTTCAAAACTCGAACCCGCTTTGTTCCGTGACCTTTACCGATTACAAATCCTAAGACTGGAAGGGAACGTGATAGAAACCATCCCCGAAAATACCTTTTCTTCCCTTTATAACCTTCACACTTTAATCCTTTCGAATAACCGATTATCCGTCATCGATAGTTACACCTTCAACGGATTATACGTGCTCAGCCTCCTTTCTCTCGATAATAACGACATAGAAAGGATAGACCCGCAGGCTTTAAAAAATTCTTCGAGTCTTCAAGATCTCCATTTAAACGGGAACAAGTTACTGGAAGTACCGACCGTCTTGTCGGACGTGCCGATGCTCAAAACTTTGGATTTAGGCGAAAATCACATAACCAACATCGCCAATTCCACCTTCGGCCAAATGCAACACATGTACGGATTGCGCCTTACAGAAAACAATATAGGCAATATTAGTAAAGGAATATTCGACAAGATGTCGTCTTTGAAAATTCTTAATTTATCCAGAAATAAAATTCAAAAAGTGGAACCCGGAGCTTTCGATAACAATATTAATTTACAAGCGATTCGATTAGACGGGAATTATTTATCGGATATCGGAGGCCTGTTTGCCAAACTGCCAAATTTAATTTGGCTCAATATTTCTGATAATCAATTGGAATGGTTCGATTACGCGATGATACCTACGGGTCTACAGTGGCTAGACATTCACGCCAACAGAATAACAGAACTCGGAAATTATTTCGAAATAGAAAGCAATTTGCACTTGAGCACGTTCGACGCCAGCGCGAACAAGCTGACGGAAATAACCGGAAGTGCTATACCGGACAGTGTTGAATTATTATTCCTAAACGATAATTTAATTTCCAAAGTGCAATCCTACACGTTTTTCAAAAAACCTAATCTGACGAGAGTGGATTTATACGGAAACAAAATCACGAGTCTGAATCCGAATTCGCTGAGGATATCTGCGGTGCCCAAAGACAAACCACTTCCGGAATTTTACATCGGAGGAAATCCTTACGAGTGCGACTGCACCATGGAATGGCTTCAAAAGTCAAACACGGAAAACCGAGCCAGAAACCAGCCAAAATTAATGGACATAGAAAGTATTTATTGTAAATTGTTATATAACAGAGGACGATCTTACGTGCCGTTAGTGGAAGTAGAATCGAATAGATTTTTGTGTCAATACGAATTTCATTGTTTCGCGTTGTGCCACTGTTGCGATTTCGATGCGTGCGACTGCGAAATGACGTGCCCGACAAATTGCACGTGTTACCACGACCAATCCTGGTCGGAAAACGTTGTGGACTGCACCTCGACGTCCTACGTCAACGCTCTTCCCGAAAGGATACCGATGGACGCGACCCAGCTCTATCTGGACGGGAACGAGCTCCAAGCGATCGGGAGTCACGCGTTCATAGGTCGTAAAAAATTAAAAATTTTGTACTTAAATTCTTCCAACATCGAAATAATTCACAATAGGACGTTTAACGGTTTAAAAGAATTAGAACTATTAAGACTAGATAATAACAAATTACAAGAATTAAACGGGCAGGAGTTCGAAGGACTCGATAATCTCCGCGAGTTGTATTTACAAAATAACAGAATAAACGTGATAAATAACGATACGTTTTTGCCGCTGAGGCAACTCAGAATATTAAGACTGGACAATAATAAAATTAAATATTTTGCGGTGTGGCATTTATCGCCGTCGTTAGTGTCGGTTACTTTATCGGGAAACCGATGGTCTTGCGAGTGCGAATACACGGACCGGTTCCGCGAGTGGCTCGAAATAGCTCGAAACGCCGTTGCCGATTTATCGGCGGTTCGATGCATGAAACCCACCAACAGGACCGAAGTTTTCGAGCTCGGTTTCTTCATCGCGAGCGACAATTCCAGTTCGTGCGAAGTCGAACCGGTCATCGAAAACACGATCAACACGACCGATCGTCAAAAACAAAAAACGATCGTTCCTCGGCAGGAAATCCAGGATTATCTGCCGCTGTTGGTCGCCACAATGACGGCCTTCTTCACCGTCATCGTAGTGATTCTAGTGATATTCCTCTATAGACAAGAAATGCGGGTGTGGTTTCACAGCCGGTTCGGCGTGAGGCTGTTTTACAAAAGCACGGAGTTAGATCGGGACGACAGAGACAAATTGTTCGACGCGTTCGTTAGTTACAGTTCCAAGGACGAAGCGTGGGTGGCGGAAGAACTCGCGCCGATGTTAGAACACGGCGATCCTAGTTACAAATTGTGTTTACATTACAGGGATTTCCCTGTTAACGCGTTTATCGCGGACACGATAGTCCAAGCGGTCGAAAGTTCCAAAAGAACGATAATGGTGCTGTCGGAAAATTTTATTAAATCCGAGTGGTGCCGGTTCGAATTTAAATCGGCGCATCATCAAGTGCTGAGGGACAGGAGAAAAAGGCTGATAGTTGTGTTATTAGGTGAAGTGCCTCACAAAGATTTAGATCCTGATATTAGATTATACCTAAAAACTAATACTTATTTGCAATGGGGTGATAAATTATTCTGGGAAAAATTGCGATTCGCGCTTCCGGACGTGCCTAACAATCAAAGGACTAGATCTAGCATTAGGAATTCTAATCTCAATCATCATCACATGATGCATCACATTCACAGGCACAACAACCACAACAACCACAGCAATCTGCCCACCGTGAATTCTGCGAGGTCTGTCGCTATTCACATTTAGCAGAGCCCAACGACGAGACTGAACCTTCAACCATTCAAATGTGAGTGTAAATAAGAGTAAATCCTGCTATAAAGTGTATAAAATTTTTTTACAAAAAAAGAAAAAAAAACAAAAAAAATTGTCGTTTATGTAACATACGTTATTTATCATTTTTTTCTTTTTAACTACGTTTTTTGTATTTACTTTTCCTTTGTGATAAATTTTTTTTTTTTAAAAAAAAGAGCTAGATGGAAAATAATTATAAAAGTATATACGGGACGATCAACAAAATGATGCCACACGAATTTTTACTCGGGGTAAAAAAAACAAAAAAAGGAATTAATTTTTTTACATTAAGGATGCTCTGATTTATTGCCTTCGATTATGCAGAGCATTTTTAAAGTAACGATAATTTATTTTTAGTCATAGACTAATTCGAATACATGATACGCTTACGGGTCAATTTGAAACCGATGTTTAATTTTTACCTTAAGTAAAAATTTTTTTCTATTTTATTTGGTCGGCCCGTACGACTTGAAAAAGTTTTTTTTTTTTTTTTGCCAAACGATACGGAGAATATAAATTTTCTTGACTTTCTTCTTGATCCCAAAGTTTTCGATGACGTAACGTGACGCAGAATTACTAAATATTTCAGGGACGTTTCTCGGTTACGGGGGGGTTGTAAAGTTTAATTGACCAAGTTTTCGTTGTGAACGATATTCGTATCGAGTTAGCTCCGAAATAAACCTTTCCTAATTTTCTTTCATTTTCTTTTAAATAACAAGGCTGTGAAATGAAAGGAAAGAAGGAAGACAAGAGAGGGAAGAGACGAGGAATAATATGCTTTCCTTATTATGTATATTGCAAAGTTAAATAAGTTTACATTTTCCGTATCGGTTTTGCTTATGAAGGAGATAAACATTTTAAATGAGCAAATATAAATTTTTTTTATTTTTTAATAAATAAAAAAAGTCTAGTCTTTGAAAATTGATTTTTAGATTATGTAACGAATTTTTTTCTGTATTTAAATATATTGAATCTTGATTCAGTAGTACTTGTATTGATTATTTATGATCCGCCCAAGCTTCGAGATTAACTTAACAAGGACATTTTGTTGATTAAAGACAATATCATTATCGTAGAAATTGAAAAATTCTTTAGAGGAAAAAAAATGTGGCCGAGCAAAATGCGTCGAGCAGTTTCCTTCAAAAAAGTTTAAAAAAAAACGAGATTCATCCGGTCAAAATATTAAATGCCGAAGGAGACGATTCGACCGTACAGATAATTTTTTTTAATATATTTCTTCGATGTTCATTTTTCACGCTTATTGATTCTGCACCGATATGAAACAGAAAAAAATCGTAAAAAGAAATTGAGCATGAAGTTCAGTTATAATAAGTCAGATAATACAATTTAATGCCGAAATACATTTTCTTTACTATAAAATCTCGTTAAGCAAAACATGGGAAACCGGTAAAAAAAAATGAAGGATAGCTTTTTCTTTATTAAGATTACACCGGCATATTTTATAAATTTTGTTAATTGTAAAATAATAAAACCAAAGATAACCAGTCTGACATCTGGTGTGAAATTCTCACATTATGGAAGCCCGGCGAACGTCCCGCCTTCCTTTGTTTTCGGAATAATGTTTCCATTCACGACCGGGGGAATTTTTTTCGCCGATTCAAAATGGCGAAAATCTCGATTTTCAACTTGAACTTTGTAAAAATCGAGAAAGCTTCGAAAAAATACAATTGACACCATTTTGATGGTAAAATAATATGAATTCATTAAATCAT
Organism: Liposcelis brunnea; assembly: GCA_023512825.1. Lineage (NCBI taxonomy): Eukaryota > Metazoa > Arthropoda > Insecta > Psocodea > Liposcelididae > Liposcelis > Liposcelis brunnea. Next base: position 351,540 of record CM042069.1, read on the forward strand.
ACAATAAAATTAAAACATGCTTCCGACCGTAATTTTTCCCTTCAGTGGAGCACGACGGAAACCGAATAATGCAACTAAGTGCACTAAGTTAACCCTTCGGTTCTCCTCCCCCGCGTCCACGTTTCCGATCGATCCATCGATTTTCGGTTCACGATCGGAAACGAAATCCGAAAAATAGCGAGTTAAATAAAATTAGATGACGAAATCGAGGGGGAAGTCCTCCACGTTTGTAGAAAGGACCCCATTTTGAAATAATTAGCATAGCATTAGAAAATGGCTTTTGTTTCGGATTATAATTAGCCCGGTCGGATGTTAAACGCCGGGGTGCTCTGCCCTCTCCGAAAAATAACGCCCCGCAGAGTTTTTCACTTGTGAGGGAAGGAGAGAAAAATTAAGAGTAAAAACTTTGGCGCCCTCGGGAGTCCCCGTTCCCGATTCCTGCGGTTTTCATAACTCTGCAAGTTCATTTCGTAGACGGACCGACGGAATTGCTAACTCGGAAACTGCGGTCATCTCGGCTAATAAGGGACAGGGGTTTCGATCTCTGACGTTTTCAATTTAATGCGAGTTTCTTAGAAAAGAAAAAAAGGAAAAGGAAGCCTTAAGGGCTTTTCCAGTTTCTGTTATTTCGAAAACGAGAAAAGGGGAGGAAACGGTATTAACGAAATCTAGCATCGTGACGTCCCCGCTCGGCTTCGTGTAAAATCAACATTATAACTAACGCGACTCGAATATAGCCCCCGAACAGAAACAGAGAGAGAGACAGGGAAGAGGGAAGAGGGAAGAAGCAAAAAGGGAACCCAGAAGAGATCGCGCACGCTTCCTTCATTTATATGCAAAATAAATCACAAAAGGACCGTTAAAACTTAAATTAACTTCAAACTATTTCGAATGAAAAGCGACAGATTCGATGTTCGAATTCGTGTTAAAACAGATCCTGGAAAGCCTTTCGTTAATTCGGATCCCTTCTCTGCTTCCTGTTTTGTTTTTCGATTAATTCATTTGTTTTTTCTGCTTATCTCTACGATTCCTACAAAAGAACCATTTTCTCTTATTCCAACTTAACGAACAGCTTTCCAGGATAATCCCACACGATTTCTAGTTTCGAAACTTGCAATCAAGGCTTTATACATTTTCTGCTTTTTCTTTTTCAAAACGTCACAACTGATTAAATGTTTCTATCCGCTAACTTAAGCTCGGGGCTCGTTAAAAAAACTCTCGAGGGTCTTTCAATTAAAACGATAGCTTGGTATTAGAAATATTTAAAGAAATGGTGTTCGTGGGGGAAAAATTTTGTCTTTATATTTATTTTGTTGTCAAAATTCCGATCTGATCTGCAGTTTTTAAAATTTTAACAGACCAACAGTAGCCGTTCATCCTCTTCAATTTAAATATTCAAAATCTCTGCTACGCACATTAATGAGCAGCTAAATTTTAGAAAAGAGCTTCCCACGATAAGGAAATTTTACATAAATAAAGAGTTGAGTAAAACTTTGACTCGGATTCAGACGTTATTCCTTGAATCGGGATGGCAAAAGTTTTAAGATCTGACGTAGGAAACACGGGAAGTTTCGATCATAACACGATTAGTTGCGGTTTCTCATTTCGAAAAAAAAAAAAAGAAATCATCACACGATCAAATAATTTTGCTTTCCTCGAGCGGTAAAGTCTTTGGTTTGAAAAAAAAAAGGCACCAACGGTGAATAAATTGTAAATTACGTTATTTGAAAGTTTTTTTACGAGTATGATCTTGGCAGGAAACCGCGAATAATGTTCTGAATCTTATGCGAGGCAATCGACATCTTCCTTCGATTCTCTCTTTTTTTTTTACAAGTTAATTTGAAACGAGAAAAAGCATCATGTGTAAGGTTTCATCTCATCCTATTATTGTTATTTTCATCGTCATCATCGTGGTTATTTTTTCCCATCGCGTTTCGAAAATGAATTGTGATTTATTTTAATTGTTTAATAAAAAGGATTTAAATTAAAAATGGTTTATCATTGTTGTTATTATTATCTTGCAATGAAGTCAATCATCACGTTTCTATTGATCGAATCCGTTTCGAGATGTTTTTGTCCGGTTCTCGAACCGACCTGACACTCGACTTGCTCGAATCACGTGATTATTTTCTTTTTTTCCATTTTTTTTTCTTCTTCTCTTCCCGAACCTAATCGAATTATAAGGAAAAGGACCTCGGTCGAGCAAAACGTCCGGCCACGTCCCACACAAAAGATCGCATTTCTTTTCCTTATGACTCGATGGCCGTTATATGAAATTAAATGAGAAGAAACGGCAGGGCGAAACACCGACAAAATGTATCCCTATGCTTTTTATTACGGTTTCTTTTCGAGGGAAAGAAAACGATAAAAAACAATAATAAACCGCAGCAGCAATAACGATACCAAGGAAAAAATATCCGCTGCGAAAAATAATCTAGAGAAATGGTTTTATCGGATGTTATCATATTTTTTTTCTTCTCAAAGAAAAGGACGAAAAATTATACGACAAAAAGCTTTAGGAAAAAGAAACAAAGCAGACGAAAATCGGCGACCCCGTCAAGAGACATAAAACAAGTCTCTCAAAAACGAACGAATTTCCTTTTTATTAATTAGAGCGACGTTGTCATAACAAGAATATCTTTTTTCTTTCGATTCAAAGGAAATTTTGAACGCCCGAGCTTTCACGTCTAATTATTATTTTTTTTATAATTTATAAAACGAAAATTTCTTTCATAAACGATCCAATTTTATTTAAGATATAACAGATGTAAAACAATAAAGTAGATATCTTATTTTAATCGTTACGTTTATGCAACGTAAATTTCCTATAAAAACTCAGGTTTGCTTTACAATATATTTAAATCAAGCATTTTATAGGTTTTCCTTTATTATTTTACGTCCTTCTTATTATATTTTATGAAGGTATGTGATTTCAAGTAAATAAATAGGGACCTCGTGGTTTTAACATATATCTTTATAAAGAGGTTTTAATGAGCCGTTTAGAAAATCATTTTCAAACATTTAAAAAACCCTTTTTCAATTTGTTTACATTTACGCAAATGGAAAAGTGAAAAAAAAAAAATTACATTAATGAGACGAAAGCTAGAACGGGTTAATTTACGTTGAAAGCTTTCCAGTTTCGAAACTAGCTTGCTTTATTTAAAACATGGAAACCTTATTCAAAACTTTAAATAAGTAATAATAATTTGCAATAAATTTTCAAGAATATTCCGCTAACAAGCTCTTAACTCGCATTCAAATTCCCGAGAATGAAATTTTTAGTTAATTTATCAAAAACTCGTTTCAAGAGTTATTTAAAAATAAACCGTCTAAATATTAAGGTCAAATGAAACTATTTTCTAAACGAAAAAAAGACTCGTTTAAATGTTCTTTGTAAGGAATTTTTTTTTTTTTTTCAGTTTAATATCCTTGTTCTCAAATCGATTCTTACTTTTTTTTAATTTCCTCCATATAAATAGAACAAAAACATGGCGAGGCCATCTTTGTTTTATTTTTAATCAAATACTTTTTTTTTGAAAATTTCCAGTTTTTAATGTCACAAGGATTGCAACTTTGAAAATAATTATAAATTTTAAGGGTAACAAAATCCATTTATAAGAATCCAGCTCGGAGAAAAAATTTTTTTAGGCAATTTTAGAAAATTTATCTTTTATAGGAATAAAATATTCATAAAGCTTACATTGATAAGATTTTGGAGCTTGTTATAAACTTGGGATTTACAATGATTAAAAATTTATAAGAAAAAAAATAAACAAAGTCGTTATCTAAGGTAAAACTTTGCCTGTAGGTTCGTGTCTTTTAGATTTATTGTAAATGATTTCGGTTGCAGTTTTGAAAGAAAAACAGACCTGATAAAATATTTAAAACTAATAACAGGAAGAGAATTCTCAATTTTTTCAAGAATTACATCATTAAAACTTGGAGAGGCGAATAATAATGTCGAAACGGGAAGCTTTGAAATAGTGTCGTAGAAACAATTTTTTCCAGCAGACCAAACTACGAAAAATTCAATTTAAAGGGGATTTTTTTAATAATTAATTTTGCTCTTAAGCAAACATGGGATTTCCTAATATTTTTCAATCAAAAAAATAACAGTGAATCGTTTTGAAAAACGATTACAAATGTAATATCTTAATAAGAAAACATTCGAAAAACAAGGCCGTTACAAAACCGTGCTTGAAAAACGTAAACCCTCCTTCACTTCAACATAAATCCTAATTTCGAAAAAGAAAAAAATGAAATAATGAATCATTATTTTAACAACAAGTGGTCGTGTGATATGAATGGACGTCCACTTGAGTGACAATAAAAAAATTCGTTAATAGTCACTTCAACTGTCAACAAGAGTTCCTTAGAGTGAAATAAACATCTTGTGTTATATCAGTGCTACCTGTTGACCGTTACCTACAGCCAGGTAGAAGATAGCTTTTTCCCCCCTTTTTAAATATAATTCCCCGAGCATATGGGAAGGACGGATTCCCGCCACCCTACATAAGTGTTAATGGTTCTCCATAACACTTTCGTGTTACGCTCGACATGGCAAAGGCAAGTCCACCCCGATAATGGCCGTGTAATAAGTTACGATTACGATCGGCCCTTCTCATTGGTTACTTCTCACTCGATTTCGTTAATGAGACCCATCTTCTTTTTATTTGGCTCATTAACCCGAAAAATTGTGCCATTCTTTACAAGAAACTTCCCAAGGCTACTTTACTAAAACAGATGTTTCATCATCAAAATAAAAACAAAAATGTTTTTGTAGAAAAATAAATATTTCAAATTTCGAGCGTGATTCACAGAATCGAACAACCTGGCGCAATATCGAATCGAGTGAGAAATAATTTTGTATTTCACGTGAGAAAAAAGATAAAGCCGAATGTAAAGAGTACCCTCTTGATGTTGTCATTAAAAAGACATCATCGAACGGACGATTACGGCGATAGAGCAACGACATTCTTAAATCATTTCACCGCCTTTTGATTCTCGATCATTCGAAAAAAATCATATAAAGATAAGGCCCTCACATCGTGCGTCGAAAAAATCCCAGTCCGAACATTTTCTTCTTTTTAAATGAAATGAATTTTTATTACTGCGCGAACCACAAATTAGAATTAATTTTTTGTGGTTAAAGAATAATAAAAATTTCTTTCATTTAGCAAAATGCTTTGTTCGTACGGTTTATATACGTTCTGCTCTGCTTCTTTGCTATTTTTTGGTCAGGTCGCTGAGGGAAAGAAGAGAAAAAAAAAATCGATTGGGTTGCGTGACTCGTGAATGGTCCCGGGTCAACACTTATGTAAATTTAAAGAAAGAAATTAGACGGATCGGAAGAATGAAGATAATTGATCGCGGCAGGGTCGAAACGCCATGACGAAACGACTTACGACCGGGCAAACACATTGATTGATATTCCTACGGCAACGGTGACGCGGGTCACATCCGAACACGACACCGTTTATATAAATTACCCGTAAGTACCACCGTGGGGAAACCGCACAAGAGCTACGAGCTTCCACGGAAAGAGGAATATTTCACGGATCGGAATTTTCATCTCCAAGAAAAAACTAGGTAAGTGACAAAGCCGGATTCCTCGAACGGAAGTCGATCCTTTTGTCGAGGAGCTCCGGAAGGAAGGAAGCTCCAGATATCGAAATTGCTTAATTGAATTTGATTAAAAGTCGGGCTCGAAAAGGAACGGAAGAGAACTGAGCAGAGAGAGAGAAGAGTCAAAACAGGCCGTAAACAATCGACGCAGGCTACGAACAGACAATATGGGATACAAGTCAGGCGACATATTGCCTGTCATTAATTATACCATTGTAATTTATTGTCAAAGATCCGCTAAGGTTGACCCGACACTCCTCATGTTTTATTAATTATATTCGATTCTTCCGGTTCGGGATTCATTACGAGAGAACCGCGGCGCATATGGAACTCCGTTCCGATTTCCTTACGACCACGGATTAATTAAACGGGGCGGTCCTCGAAAAGAGTTGGCAGCACTCGTAAGGGAATAACCCACGCCGAGAGTGACGAAAACCCATCTTTCAACGGTAAAAATTCCAAGGGCGGCACCTCTCGACCCGTCCCGTTTAATTAGCTTTATTAAAAGGTGCCGGGGACGCGGGAGCTTTTCCGAATTTCAAAAAGAAAATAAAAAAAGAGCGCGAGGAAACGAAGCCGAGATGAAAAAGTTTGTTTTGTCGAAACAAGTCAATTGGTAAAGTCGCTCAAAGTGAGAAAAGCAAGCGAGTTGGGGTCACTCGCCTCGAGCTTGTTAACATGGCAGGGATCGGTAAAATGTACCTAGCTATTTGAATCTACGTATAAAATCAAACGTTAAATTACAGGTTACTTCTCGACATCGTTCTCTCATTAACTATCTTATACACTCATTGTTTATATCTCACATCAACCTTGAGATCGGTTGGACCATCTTTTTTTTTCTCTCTCTTCTTTTTACTGCTCCATTGCTTCTTCCTTCCTTTCATCGTCCTGTTACGTAAAATTTTTACTCTTTTACTAAAAAGTAGAAAAACGGATTAACTGACAACCTCCCCAAGGGGTTTGGAGTAGGTGGGAACGGACCTTTTTTTTTCTCCTTTCTTATTTTCATTTCAGACGCATATGTAATCCATACGTCAGGTCGTAAACATTCGTCAAATGAGGCCACAATCTCTCGCCGTAATAAAAAGTAATTTACTATTTTTTATTATTATTATGACCATCTTTGTTGTTGTTGTTCGAAGCTATCATTATTATTATTTTATTCGATGCGGTAATACCTAGAAAACGTTTAGATATCTTGGCGAAAAATAGGCTACTTACATGAATTTCACAAAACAAACTCATGTGGCTTTATCGAGAAATATCAAAATCAATTCAAACTCACAACTGGACTCTTATTTCTCTGGCTACTTTATGTGGCTTAAAATTGATGAGGTTAAGATTCGTGTAAGTCGCCTATTAAGCGACCGACGACGAAGCTTTAAAAGAAAGGGAACTTAAGACGCCTCTGCACGAATCAGTCCCGAAGTAATAACACGTTGTCAGTGGTTAAAGAGGGTTGATGCGGTTATTCGAAGGTCGATCTTCCCGAGCGGTTATCGAGAGAATTCTTCATTAACGAAATCATATTTGTACGTCATTAAAAGTCCTTATAAGGGAAAAACTGGGTCCCGGCACGCGGCTCTTCTCAAAGGTATCGATTTCTGGTAAACACTCGTATCGATCGACCGTGACACCGCTTACCGGACTTAACGTCTCTCCTAAAATCATATTTTCTGTCTTCTTACCTGGAAAAAAAGAAAAAATACAAAACGTTAATGGAAACGGTTCATTTCCTGCTGGATCGACGTTTCAGCGGCTTTTCGGTTTCCGCTCAAACTATTCGATTTCGCTCCGTCGAGCAAAATCTCGGTCCATTAACCGTAATTAAAACTTTTTAATTTTCATAATAAAGTTTTTATTGTTGCATCTATGTCGTGTCATAAATAATTCTCGGGAGCGAAAACAGATGATACGCGCATTCGCGTCGCTTAATCAACTTTGTACTTAATTTCCTATTTCGATGGGATACAAAAAGGCAGACGGCCGTGAAAAACCGATCCGTAAATATTTCACGCGAGTTTGAACCCGCGGGGATCGAGATCGTTGGGCTAGCGAGCAGGGGGGGAACGAGTGAAAGGTCGGAAGTCGGCGAACAATAACAGAAAGAAAGGGAAAAGCCTTTTATTTCCCTTAAATCGAGTAAGAAAACATAATAACGGAACATAAAAGAATCTCACATCGTCATTGAAATGTTGATGAACTTGCAATCCATTAAAAATCAATCGCATAATATTTATGCTTTCCAAATGGAATATCATTATCGATCGATGCACACCTAATCGACTCGGGTTTCTTTTTAATGGTTCGGAAACGGTTTATTGAGATATACGTTTACATAACGGTCGCCTTAACGATCATCGCTTCCGCTTTTCGTCGAAGAAATCCAAAAAGAAAAGAAAAATTAATTTTGTACACCCTGACAAGACAAGAAAACAACAATAATAAAAAAAACGTACAAAAAATTGATCGTCCATATTTATTCGGATAAGTTTCAGTTGTGTGCACGGTCGGATTGTGCCCTCCCCATCGCACGACTTCCATCGTACCTCGATTTTACTACGGGAATCATTTTAGTCGAATGATTTATGCTGGGAACGAGTCTCCTTCTTTTGCCGTTTTTTCCCTTGCTACATACAAAACAAGATTGCTTCTTGAAATAAAAATGCACGAGAGTTAAATAAATTCTCTTCGGCAAATCCTCGAGATTCGCTTCGGAAACGTTCGTAAGTAATTCGTTACTGGAAACCAGGTGCGAGAAATCGAGACGGACGAAAAAACATAAAACCGATCGGTGGACAAATATTCCTCTTCCGAAGAAAATGGGCGCTTTTTCTATAAACGTAATGTAAATGGGTTTTCGGTTCTGCCTACTTGTCCGATTACGAGTTTTAACTTTTATGCTAATTTAAAAAGGATTTTGCGCTCCAAGCGTTTTCACCACTCTCGCATATTTCTGCCTTTTTTATGCCGATTACACGTTCGACATTTCTTTAACAGATCATCAGAGATTTATTACTATGAAAAATTTATAGTTAACTTTCAATTGATTAAATTTAAGCCAATTAATTTTTTAAAAAAAATCATCTTGTCAGCAGCATTTTCAAAATCTGTAGACAAAAACAATCGAATTGCCGAATGAGTCATTCGACCACGCTCACTTCTTATTTCAACAACAACGTATAAATTTTCAAATAAGCAAAGTCTCTTGTTCCATGTTTATCGAAAATAAATCGTACTCGTTTTCCAGGTGTGAACATTCGAGGAAATCGTGTTCGACAAAAATCAATCGATAAATCGATTAGAAGAGCAAAAATGAAATAAAAAAAACTTGGGGCAGGGGGGAAAAAAAGAGGTAAAAAATAGAATATTCGAATTGGGTGGGAAGATTGAGTGATAGGCATGGCCGCCATCTTGGGCCATATCAAACAAACATCCTTACAAAACCTTTAATTTCAGTGATTATATAGAAAACCTCGTTGAGGTATCTGATGCATGCTTAATGTACCGTGCTCAAGTTAAATTACCGGCAGGTACGAATGGCTAAACGTTGAATCGCAGGTATTTACTTGTTAACAGGTCTGGATTGGTATATTGAGGCCTGTCAACGGATTACACTCCTTGCAGTATATTTTATTGTTGGGATAAAACAAGAACAAGATTTAGAACCTATATTGTTTTGATGCAGGTATAAGACCGGAGAAGAGAAGAGAAGAGAGAAAAAAAAATTAGTTGCGTCCAACGTCTTTGTCGATTTTACTTTTCGACTTTTCTTGGATTTCGTACCGAAGAACGGTAAAGTACGAATCGATGATAGGAAATGCGGTTAAAAATCCATATTCCTCCGTGGCCTAAATTTCTTTGGGCGATAATTCAGAAGCAGAAACGAGAGTTTGATTTAAAAATGTGGTAAGTTATTTTTCAATTATAATCTCGACACGACGAATTCAAAACGAACTGCATTTTTTACATCGAATCATACCGTCATTATGCGGTTAACTCGGTTTCACGTGACGAGCATCCGACATCCGAAAAAAAAAAAAAACACAGTGAACTTTCGTCCCGAAGAGATAGGAATCAGCATCTTACGAGCAGCGTAAGACGGAGCTCGGTGCACGAGCCTAACGAAATTCATTAACGTCGGACGTTAAATCGGATTAGGAAAAGTGCTTGTGATTCGGTCGTGATGCCGGTCATAATTCAGAGGATTTACCTTTGTCCGCATTTATAGGGATCGTTTTCCTTTCCGGGCTTCTTAGCTTTTGACCGGAAGTCGGGACGTCTTTTCTACGGCGCCTCCCGGCACCTTCGAAAACCGTCTGTCAAGCGCTTTGATAAATTTAATTTAAATAATTATTTATTAACACCTAAACAGTCATATTCACATTAATCGCTTAATAATTGTAAGGTACCGAGCTTATAAATGGAAACCAGTTACTGAAATATATCCTCGGACTAAAAATAAGCATGATTAGTATAATTATGATCGCTTTCGCTTCTTTTTAATACCGCTAATCGATATATGCTAAGCATAATTATTCGATGGCTTCGAAATTCGTAACAACTTCTTAATTATCAAATAACAAAATATCCGTGAGCTAACATCAAAAGCAACATTTTTGTTTAACCGGAAACGCGTGCGAGGAAAAAGGATTTTCGTTCCATTTTAATTCATCCGAGATTTTCGGTTGGCAAAGGTGAAGATTTCCCGAGAAGGAGAAATTTTTTCCCTCCGATTTGTCCCGAAGCATAAGTCAAACATAATTCGGGCGATCAAGAAAGGACCGTTTTCTTAAATCTCTTCCGTGAAATTCCTTAAATTATGCGAATATTTCCTTCTCCGGAAAATTATCATCGGAGTTCAATCGCTTTTATATGTTAATTATACTTCTTGGAAAATTGTCAAAAAGAAAATTAACCTTAGTCGACTAGCAATATTTACTGCAGGGGTCGGGGGAGTTTAAAAGGGGGGCTCATTTACAAGTCAGATAAATTTTATTTCCTTCCCGAAGACGAAATATCGTCGGGAAAAAGAGGTCCCACGTCGATCGCTTTGTTCTCCCCGTTTTCCCTCCCTTTATTAGACTTAATATGTAAATCTTATCGGAATAAGCGAAACGGAATCGGAAATCCGGGGGCTTTTTGCACCCGAGAGATCAAAGTCAGGGATTGATCGAGACCTTTCCACGTTTCGAATAACCATTAACGTGAATTAAACCTTCGCTAACGCCCGAACTTCAAATATTTACCTGTTTATTTTTCAATTCACCGGTATTTATTTACAAGTAAACTTATACATTATGGCAGAGACATATTAGAATACTTGTTAACTCGGCTCGGGTTATGCTTGCGAGTCTTTTTCGAGTGCTCCTCTTAAAACACAATTAAACTTTTACTTTTAAATCCCTTGTTATGTGGGATTTTCGAGCCGTTCTCTACCCTTTCACCACTTTTGCATCGTGAAATCGACGGATCGGAGATACGGGAAAAAAGAATTACGCCAACGGGGGAAAATCCCAATTTATATAAATTGTAATTCCGCAGATGCGCTCGGCCCGTTCTATTTAGCTAATTCATCCGCTCCCCTTTTCCGTGGCGTTTTTCATCTTATTTAATTAAATCTACACAAAAAGTGCATGGCAACGTGATTACGGTAAAGACACATGTTTAACACGGTAGCCCCGAACAGATAAACAGAGAGAGAGATATGCACTCAGCAAAACGAAAGTGAATGACTGTTAATTACACGATGGAATTATTACATTTGCAAAATGGAATGTAATTAGAATTTTGTTTTATTAATGATAAATCTCGCTCGGAGGCTTTTTCTATTTAACCAAGTAGATTTGAGACCTTTCACGTCGAAACCTCGAGTGATATCTTTTCAATGTAAATATACAAAAAAAAAACTTTTCGAGAGCTGCTTATCAAAATCCGCTGATTAATGGCGGCTCGGGATAATATATACGCCGAAAAGAAAATCCTACGTATCACGAAATAAAAAGAAGGTAAGTCAGCGGAGGCCGTGAGTGAAACTAATAAATAAAATCGGACGCCATTTTTCAAAATCCCGAGCATTCGACTTGATTAGTTCCCAAATAAATATAAGAAAAAGGAATAAGGAACATGCATAAATTGAATTAGTTTCGAACCTTCTATTGTGTTTTTGTATGGAGCCTCGAAACCGTTTAACAATGTAATATATGGTCCAGTTCCAGTTATAAGATAGACTCGGCTACGGAGACCAGAATACTCCACTTCAAATTAAAATGAGAACGTCCCACGTATTTTTTACATCATCACACAATACTTGCCCTTCGAAAAATTTCATTCCGAACAAATTACCATATTAAATTAGGATCTCCGATAATAACAACAATATGTATACTATATACTGTGAATGTGTAAAAAAAATTTAATTCCTGGCACTAACAGACTGTCTGTCTGTCAAACGTCTGTTCTCCAAACCATTTTACCTCGTTTTAAAATCGCTTTTTCATATGTTTATGTTCTCCCCGGGTCGATAAACTGGAATGCGAGCGTTTATAAAAATAGTGTGATGGCGATGTGCACAAAATAAAATCGATAAGCCCGCAACAAATATCTTTGTAGAAAAAAAGAAAGGAAGAAATTAAAGAGCATTATGTATGCGGTGATAAGAACATGAATAATAGATTTGATCCGAAGGAGAAGCTTATCTCTCAACATACCAGTGTGTGGTATCATTAACATTATATTTTATTAAGGATTTCAAATAATGCCACATCCGTTACTTATCCTTGTTTATTTGTATCAACCACGACAAGGTACTCATATAAATAATACAATAACCATTGTAACCGGATACGCACATTATTTAACTCGGAAAACACAAAAAAACACACCGACTTCTCCCCTCCGCCCCCGCGAAAGATCCGCGGAAAAAATTGAAAAGTTTCTGCCGGGGAGGAGATGGCAACGTTTCGAGGAAATACTCCGTCAAGTGTCACGTGAAACTCGATGTAACCACCGTGATTAGTATAATTTTATTGGTCGAAGAGAGACACTGACAGGCAGATTCATCAGGAGGCGAGACCCGACATATATTTATTGTCTTTATTAATCATGGCAACGAGCCGTGGTATCACGCATCATGGCTTCTTCATTTCTTGAGATCCGTTTCCTCTCTCCTCTCTCTCTCTCTCTCTTCCTCCTTCATTAATATTCAAATATTTGTTTTAATTATTGCTCCTCTCGTCCCTTCCACTTCCCCTTCGTCTTCTTACGAAAAAGATTTCTTCTTACTTCCATCGATTTCGGGTCCTCGACGATCCCCAAAAGGAGCCGAAAACCGTCCGACTGCGTTTCCTGTTACATCGATTTTTGTCAACGTGACAAGTTAGATCATTGTTAACGACAAAACTCTGACATTTATTTACCGGGGATGTGTCAGGAAATCAACTTCGTTTTGACTTTAACTTTTCCTATTGTTTTCCTTCGAGAGATATTATAAAACGATTTCTCACTTTTTCGATTATCTTCTTTTTTTTTTTTTTGATTTTTTTTCAAGTAGGAACAAATGAAGCGCACAAGGTCAAACTTAATGATTTTGAAAAAAGGAACCGAGAAAATTGACGATGACAAGAAGGAGGATCGAATTTGACGTAGTGGTGATTTAGGTGCGATATGTGCCAAGGCTACCACCTTGACGGATGAATATCTACACTGCGGCGTTTAAGCCTTCGGCTTTTGTTTCAATGAATTAATATCGCAAACAATCATCTCTTCCTTTATAATATTTATTTCCATTTCCATTTCGATTACTTTTCTCTATCGTCCTTCGTTTTATCGATTTATTTATAATTGTGATCGTTACTTTTCTTTCTAAAAATCGGGCTCGTGACCGTCGGGCGGAAACGATTGCGACATTTCGTCGACCTTTTCCACGAGGGAGAAAAACGGCACGAAAGGTGTTAAAAGAAGGCACACACGAGCGACATTTTAAAATCGTGAAAAAGGAGGGAGACGTCGAAAATAAAGAGACGACCGAATCTAGACAAGGGTCAACTGATCCCATTAGAGAAACCCGAAGGAGGTTAAAAATACCAAGTAGCACACAATACCGCCCCCCCGTACTTTCGAAAATTCCACACGTTGTTATGCAATCGGATGATAAAAATTTATCGTGAAGTAATACACTCTTACGGTTTGTCTTGCTCGATTTAACTCGGGTCAAATCTCTTTATCGTCATATCTGAGATACCGATCCTTTTTCCTTTATTTCGGAAAATTTAAAAAAAAAAAAGAAAATCTTTGCGCGGATCTATTTGCATCGATATTTTCTGTAATAAAATTATTTTAAACCGTTTACGTGTGAAGTGCTTTGGACTAATAACACCTTAATCCCGACTTAATTTTTTTTAATACCGATCGCGTATCGATATTATTGGCAAAGCCGAGAAAAAAAACATTAAAATAATGGTCGCGACTTAAATCTTTCTACGTTTTGCCTGCATGAATATAATTTCCATAAATGTATGAATGACTAAACCTGATGAAAATATAAAATACAAAGCAGGTAGCTATTTTCATTTACTGATACACGTGTACAGATTTCTTTCGCGAATGCTTGCTCGCGATTAAAATCGTATCCCGAATTCACATAACACATTTTTTTTTGCCGTTACAAAAACAAATTTGTGAATTTTAAATGAATTTTGTGACGAAATGTGCTCCTTAAGTTCAACTGAAAAAGAGCTGATAAGAAAATGTGGTGACCTTTAGTACGTTAAACCTCGGTCGTGCACCATAACGGCGGTTACGTGGATGTATGGATTACGTAAAACGTAATTCGTGCTTCGATTTCTTTGTTAAATTTTGTCCTTTTCCGAAAAAAAGAAAAGCCGACGAGTGTCATCGAACGATGAAGATTCCTTGTACAACACAAAGCTCCTCTCGAGCCGCGGCTACTTACGGGGAAAAAAGGGGCAATCGACAATGGTTGATAATTACGGTTTATTTTCCTCGGATGAAGTGGATCAAGAGTCATGTCCGATCTACACGAATCACACGTCACGAAACAAAAGACGGTCCTGATGCAACATGCTTCTGATGCTACCTATTCTCGTATCAATGCAACGTTTAACATCATTTAAAACTAAATGCTTTCGATTGTTTCTAGTCGGTAATCGTGTCGGTCGTGAATGAATATCGCGATGAATGGCAACCGTTCCGTCTCTTGAGGCGAAATAACTTTTCTTATTCGAAACGGATTAATACCGACGACAGCTATGCTCTACGGAAAAGCAACAAAATAAAAATTGACCGATCACAACGAGCAGATAAGGACGGATAATATATAGGACAGTAATGCTCGGACACGAAAACCATTAAAACAGAAACTCTTGCATCATAGACTATGCAATAATTTCCGAAGCACCTCGTTAGTTCGATCCCACTATCTTTCATCGACCATACGGAAAGTAATTACAAATTAAGGAATTCCTTTAACGCCGTCGTCGTGAAAACGAAATCTGCGCACAATATCGGAAATTTTACCCGGGTTAATTATTATGTAATCCCATAAAATTTTCAACATCATCAAGAACCGTTTTAATCGCAAATGGAATTTGGTTTTAAAACATGAATTTGTCGGAAGAAGCAACAAAGTCCGAAGCTGCTAAAAATTCCTTTGACCAAGCTAGGGGTAAGATATTCATTCAATCGCAGCTGATTAATCAACGTCAAGAAAACAAAAATTATGACTGTCAACGGCAAAAACAATGATAGTCGACAAATATTCGTGTGTGTCTATCTAGGCTCGTTACGATAGCAAATACCAGACCAGAGGGATAGTAACTGTGAATAGCGCAGAAGTCAGTTAAGTGAATAGTTTCGAAAACCTAAAAACCAGAAAAGGTGAATGTTCAAATTGTCAATTGTGAGTGTTCTACCTAGTCTCAATCGATTCCTCAGATTAAAATACATCTCCCAGTATATATTTTGTTGATATTTTGGCCCGTTTTTAGCCGGAAAAATTGTTTTTTCAAAATTGAATGTCGATTTTTAAACATCGAAAAAACGCCCATTTTTTTCGTGAGAGCGAAACCTAAATTTGGAAATATCTTAAGAACGCGGCCGAATTTTTTGATTCTGTAAATTCCAACGGATTCCTTGGATCAAAATACATCTGATAGGATGTAGTTTGAAGCTCTGAAGCGTAGGAAAAATTAGGTTTCCGTAAAATTAGATTTTCGACCTAGTCGGTTTCTGAAAATCCGTTTTTAGGCCATAACTTTTTGAAAACGAAAAATTGAGTGTTCTACCTAGTCTCAATCGATTCCTCAGATTTAAATACATCTCCCAGTATATATTTTGTTGATATTTTGGCCCGTTTTTAGCCGGAAAAATTGTTTTTGTAAAATTGAACATCGATTTTCAAACATCGAAAAAACGCCCATTTTTTTCGTTAGAGCGAAACTTAAATTTTCAAATATCTTGAGAACGCGGCCGAATTTTTAGATTCTGTAAATTCCAACGGATTCCTTGGATCAAAATACATTTGATAGGATGTAGTTTCAAGCTCAGGAGCGTAGGAAAAGTTATTTTTCGGTAAAATTAGATTTTCGACCTAGTCGGTTTCTGAAAATCCGTTTTTCGGCCATAACTTTTTGAAAACGAAAGATTGAGTGTTCTACGTAGTCTCAATCGATTCCTCAGATTAAAATACATCTCCCAGTATATATTTTGTTGATATTTTGGCCCGGTTTTAGCCGGAAAAATTGTTTTTTCAAAATTGAATGTCGATTTTTAAACATCGAAAAAACGCCCATTTTTTTCGTGAGAGCGAAACCTAAATTTGGAAATATCTTAAGAACGCGGCCGAATTTTTTGATTCTGTAAATTCCAACGGATTCCTTGGATCAAAATACATCTGATAGGATGTAGTTTGAAGCTCTGAAGCGTAGGAAAAATTAGGTTTCCGTAAAATTAGATTTTCGACCTAGTCGGTTTCTGAAAATCCGTTTTTAGGCCATAACTTTTTGAAAACGAAAAATTGAGTGTTCTACCTAGTCTCAATCGATTCCTCAGATTTAAATACATCTCCCAGTATATATTTTGTTGATATTTTGGCCCGTTTTTAGCCGGAAAAATTGTTTTTGTAAAATTGAACATCGATTTTCAAACATCGAAAAAACGCCCATTTTTTTCGTTAGAGCGAAACTTAAATTTTCAAATATCTTGAGAACGCGGCCGAATTTTTAGATTCTGTAAATTCCAACGGATTCCTTGGATCAAAATACATCTGATAGGATGTAGTTTCAAGCTCAGGAGCGTAGGAAAAGTTATTTTTCGGTAAAATTAGATTTTCGACCTAGTCGGTTTCTGAAAATCCGTTTTTCGGCCATAACTTTTTGAAAACGAAAGATTGAGTGTTCTACGTAGTCTCAATCGATTCCTCAGATTAAAATACATCTCCCAGTATATATTTTGTTGATATTTTGGCCCGGTTTTAGCCGGAAAAATTGTTTTTTCAAAATTGAATGTCGATTTTTAAACATCGAAAAAACGCCCATTTTTTTCGTGAGAGCGAAACCTAAATTTGGAAATATCTTAAGAACGCGGCCGAATTTTTTGATTCTGTAAATTCCAACGGATTCCTTGGATCAAAATACATCTGATAGGATGTAGTTTCAAGCTCAGGAGCGTAGGAAAAATTAGTTTTCAGTAAAATTAGATTTTCGACCTAGTCGGTTTCTGAAAATCCGTTTTTCGGCCATAACTTTTTGAAAACGAAAAACTGAGTGTTCTACCTAGTCTCAATCGATTCCTCAGATTTAAATACATCTCCCAGTATATATTTTGTTGATATTTTGGCCCGGTTTTAGCCGGAAAAATTGTTTTTTCAAAATTGAATGTCGATTTTTAAACATCGAAAAAACGCCCATTTTTTTCGTGAGAGCGAAACCTAAATTTGGAAATATCTTAAGAACGCGGCCGAATTTTTTGATTCTGTAAATTCCAACGGATTCCTTGGCCCAAAATACATCTGATAGGATGTAGTTTGAAGCTCTGGAGCGTAGGAAAAATTAGTTTTCCGTAAAATTAGATTTTCGACCTAGTCGGTTTCTGAAAATCCGTTTTTCGGCCATAACTTTTTAAAAATGTAAAATTGAGTGTTCTACCTAGTCTCAATCGATTCCTCAGATTAAAATACATCTCCCAGTATATATTTTGTTGATATTTTGGCCCGGTTTTAGCCGGAAAAATTGTTTTTCAAAATTGAATATCGATTTTTAAACTTCGAGAAAATGACCAATGCGTATAAAGATGAATTGAACAAATGATTAATGCCGTAGAAAGGCAAGAAATTATGCGTTCCAAAATTTCGAAAGTCGGGAAATAAGTGACACCCTAATATTAGTATATTACGTCAAATTTGATAGAAACAAAAAATCTCAGGCATATAATTACCGTATTCCTAGTAGATTACATTAAATAAGTGTCGATTACGCCACGTCTTCATTTCTAATCATATCCATTTTACGCGAATCGAAATTATATTATACCATATAGTGGATAATCCTTTGTTTAGACTTGCCTGATTTACGTGAACTCTATTCCGACCGTTTCAGGTCATTTCCATTTAATTTTGAAACCGTCGTGTATTATTATCATCTTAAACAATGCGATTTACAAATTTCGAGCTAAATTAATTTGCTTTTAATATTTCCCATAGAAAAAAAAAGGATTATTTTCACCCCTCGGAATTTATCGAATGAATGATGAACGGTAAGGAAGGGAAGAGTTATTAGCAGTACCAGCGTCTAGCCATCATAATATGTCCATCCATCTCCGATTGTACCGATTCATCTCGGAGCGGTAATGAGAGAAATGACTTTGATATTTCACGGTTCAGTGTTGAAATGGATCAAATCCAACTTCCGACTCTCGATATTTCACCGAATTCAGCGCTCGTCTGTTTCCAAGAGCTTCGTCTCGAAAGGTTCGTCTTTGTTTTTCTCGTGTTCGAGGGACAGCCGAACGGGAAACGGCTTCGATATTTCAGAGCGAAGCTATCGCTAAGAATCGTAAATCGTTTTGAATTTAGCTACTCGAATCGGGAGTTGCTTCTGTTTTTGATTGCGGATTCCAAGGCTAACGAGAGACCGAAAATCATCGTAAATAATCAAAACTCTTTCGGGATCGCGCAAGAGATGAATACAGAAACAATGTTTCCGAGTAAAAGCTATTAATTAATTATTTATGCGAGGAATGAATCTGACATCCATTTACTTGCCATTTAGACTCGTAAAATATTAATAAACTCAAAGATAAGTCGAATTCCGGTTTTGTATAGCTTTGCACGAGTTAACACTTACGACGAATTACGGTCGCGTTTATAACTAAAACGAGAGGAAACAGACTGAAATCGTACCCGCAGGAATTAACAAAGATTTTAAATCTCTTTTGGGTAATCGTCAGGTCGAAGGGCGGTTTCGCTTTCGGAAAAGTTCGACGTGGGCGGTATCTTTAAAAACTAAAAAGGAATCGAAAAAAACAAGAAAGGTAAGATCGTGCCGGCGATTAGTCGGAAGTAAAAATCGGAAAACAATGAAACCGGAAAGCGTGAGATAATGAAGTCATTTCTCGATTCCGATTAGTGGCAGACACAAGAAGATGAAGAGATAAGCCAGACACTCGGAAATGACGATTCCTCCGGACTGACAGGCGGAGAACTTATTTAAAAAAAGCCGGCCGAGAACGGTTGCCTTATGGTATATTAAGTGTACGCAACGCAAAACTAATTTCAATTTTCTTGTTTTTTAAAGAATTGACAAAGATTTTAATCGAAGGAGTTTGGATTAATTTTTTGCAAGTAAAAAATATGACAAAGGCGATCGCATTGGTTGCGTGCCACCCAGAGCTTGGAAAAAAAGGACCGGGTTTCTTTGGTTTTCGGTGGAATCGCGCCATCACGAATATTTATTACGATTTCTTAATTACTTCCACTTATGCTAACTAGAAAATAATCTTCGGGGTTCCTCGTACACGCACTCGGGACAACTAATTTAGCCGGCATCTTAAGTAATCACATGTTTGTTTTTCTTTTGCTTTAAATTGTCATTACGAATCCTCTCTCGAGGCTATCACAAAAATTTAATGACATTATTTTCCCGTGTCAGTCAAACTATATTCAAATTTAAAACATTATTATCTAGGTAATCCGAGTCGGAAGTATATACTTTACTCTTATTACCTAAAAAAAATTTTTTTTTTACCGTCTGGCGATTCACGTATTTGGCACGGAGGGTTTAACAACCCGTAAACGAACCGTAAGACGCATAACGTATCGCGTTTCCCGAGACCTGGCTGATGGATAATTAACATTCGTCTGCCGGACGTGTATGATGTATCGTCACTATTAATCTACCACGTGTCGAACAAAGGATCGATTCATTTTTAGACGTGGCCAAGATAAATCACGCCGACGAACCAAAATGCGGGGGTAAAAAAATTTTTCTCAAAAACTCGAACTGCAAATTTTTAAAACGGATTAACAACGGTGCAGAAATCCGGAAGTCCCAATCGAGAAAAGTCCTCCCTCGAACGATACTCGGGAGAACAAATAATTACTCAAAAAGCCATAAAGCACCTGAGTTGATGGTCGGTGTCAAAACACCACCTACCATTCCGTATTATTTCATCTTTCATAAATTAAATTAACATTGACTTTTGACTTTCATCCTTTTCATTCCTAAATGAAATATGATTCCGCAGGTTAGCATTAATGCTCGATTCAATTATTCAAACGACCGATTCTTTCTTTTTACCTATTAGTACCCTTTTCAATTGAATCAAAGAAAAGAGATTCATATTTAATTTTTCATTTTCGGCCTGTGTATCAGGCAGAAGATGAAGTCGTCATAGTCGCACGCACGTCTTCTCGACATGTTTGAATTCGTCGCTTTAAATTCAACGCAAAAAAAAAATTAATATTTAATATAACGAGAAAATTCGACAAAGTGAGTAAGCAATAAATCAAAGGAAAAGAGGGAACGCGGGATTACGTCAAGCATAATTAATACAAGTATCGATCGCCGAGAGGTAATCGAAGCAAAGAGCAACAACTGGAGGAGCAAACGGTCCATTCATTCGTGGGACCTTTAAGTAGTCGTTATTTCCTCGGGTGTCGCGCAGTACTTGCCACTCGTACGACGTCGTTACCGTCACACACCGGATCGTTATTAAAGTCGTATTATGCAAACGACGTTTCGGGGCCGAGAAATCACGCCTCAAATGAATTCGTTCACGGCTGCCAATTAGCCTGGCTAAGCTCGGGTCCACCCAAAAATTTCTTTTTTTCGACGATTTGTTTCACTCATCATTCGATTCATCCACTACGAGACAAATTAAATTTAACGAGACGAACCGGTTTGAAAAATTAAAATGTTTGTTACAGACGAAAAGGAGATGAGAAGGATGTCGAAAGGGTCAAACTCGATTGTGGATCGGGCAGAGGGTTAAAGTTAGAGAGGCTTCTAATTTTCGGAAGAGCTTCGATAAACATAAGGGAGAATTGTTTGCCGAGTGATTAAAACCGGGGCGGCAGAATCTTTCCAAATCAAAAGTGGCACAATTAGAATGAAAGAGCTCGAAAGGTTTTCTCTTTCGGCGTTGATTCCGGTTTATTTTACGACGCCCTTATTAGATTCCGATCAGAAAACGGCCGGTGGCCTTTTTTTTACAAGGAAATTAAAGCTCGCGAACCGAAACTACGCCACCCTTAAAAATTAAAAAGACGGAGATCTTGATTAAAAGAGTAAATTTAAATATTTTTTTTCTTTTCGAGCTTGTCATATTTATGAAGAGTAAAAAAAGAGTGGGTGTCAACAAATGATGAGAGGATACCTTCATCTGTAAGGCGATGAAATGTCTACGGTACTATTAAAGGCCTAAGGTGATTCAATCTTTAATGCTCTTGCATCCCAACATGGTTTCGTTTAAAACTAGAATATATTTCAAACGAGGAACCTGAAACTCTTAAGCTTGAAAAGTATTATTCCGCCACTGAGATGGTTATCGAATCCGAAAGTCTGCAATGGTTAGCCACACTTCCAGTTCCAGGATATTGCGGTCTAGTAACCCCGATAAAATTTCGAGGATGTGTCGTTTGAACGACGTTAGAGGAATCATTTCTCGCCCCGATATTTGATTCGTGGCTCTTTTCAAAAAAAAAAAAAAGATCTTCCTTCTTCCAGTTTTCGCTGGCACAAAGGTCAAACGAATTTCTATCTCATTACGTTTGGAAATCCCATTTTAATGGGAGAATCTCGGGACAAGTGATGGAAGAAGCTGAAGGAACCGAACCGACGCGGATATTTATTAATTCCTTCGGAGTAACCGCTATTAACGGATTCGCACGAACAAACAAGGAATTCGTTATCGAACCGTGAACTCTGTCAACTCTATCTCACTTATTTTTTTTCTCAAATTCGTTTCTTTGCCGCCTTTGTTCCCGATATTTCGCTCCACAAAAAAGTACCCGTCAGCCCTTAATCCGGTTTTCGAAAATTTCGAATTAAATCCGTCCAATCGCGAACCGATAATTTCAGGGAGCCAAATCGTTTAATGGTTGGAAAAATTCGACGGGTTAAAGTAAACAGAAGACCGTATCGGAATCATGTCCAATGGGTTTGACGTCGTGGAACATTCATCACAATGTACGGGATGAGACAAAAAAAAAAAAAGACGGTCTGGCCTCAAATGATTTCGCCTTCTGCCATTGTTGGTGAAATCTTACGTCAAAAAAAATAAAAAAAATGAACGAGGATTTAGGCAGGAAAATAAGCTAACAGCATGCGCACCTGCTAATGCCTTTTTTTGTTTCGGTTACGAGAGGATGAACCGTGCGTGCTCAACATCCTTACCACATGACTGACTGCGTCAGACGCAACCGGCTATCAACGCTGTCTTGTCAAAAACGAAACAAAGTGAAGTTAAACATTTAACAATTTTCTATTTAGTATGCATTCGAGTGCGATGAAAAAATAAATAAATAACACGACAGCGAGCGAATAAAACATGTCGAAAAGGTTAAAAACAGAAAGAGGAATAAAAAGTTTTCGTGCTGACATCTGACGCGCGAATCCCAAACTATCAATCGTTAGGAATCCTCCCTCGCCTTTTTCCCGGAGGTTATCTATTACGGGCAACAATGCGAACCGAGTCGGGCGTCCAAATCCGGAAAATCGAATCAGCAACGTTTTTTTTTTCTCGTCCATTTAAACGAAATCTCGTCCATTAGGTGAACCCGATTCGAAATTGATCGGAAAATCGGGAAAGGAGGCCAAAGGCAAGTGGGACACGAGAGAAAGAGATACGGATGTGGACTCCCCAGGGTGACGTTTAAGGAGTTACAAGACTGGGGAGGATCCCGAATGTCAATCGTTCCTTACGACATCGCGTCCATACCAAATGTTTTCTGCATCGTGATAAGTTGCATCCTTTCCTTTCGTTTCTCGTGACAAGCCCTTCGAATTAAGGAAAAAAACCGTCCATTAGTTTCTCGGCCGAAAGAAAAATGAAAATTATCGCGTTCCAAGGTAAAATTTTGACACTTCAACGCGCGGGCCTCCATTCGAAAAAGGCGTGTCAACCGGAATCATACACGGATGACTCACCTTTTTAAAAAATTTAATCCTATCCTTGCTTTTTTTTTTTTTAAGAAAATCCGAAAAGAAATAAATTGTCTCGATTAAATTACAGATATATCATATAAGAAAAGTTTAAAAATGACTTAAATGAAGTCTAAAAGCATTTCAAACAGTATAAAAGAGCTAAAAGATCAGCCAAAAGAATTGAATTATTAAAATTACTCTTGGCACAAAAAGAGAGAAACGGAAAAGCAAGATTTCAGAAGGGAATTAACAATTAACAATTCAGGGAAAAAGAGAGAAAAGAGAAGAAGAAGAAGAAAAAAAAGAAGCGTTCTACCCTTGGAGAATAATTCGCGCTACAGAGGAAAACAGGGCCGAAGCAAAACCGGACGGGCCATCGTAGGCGTACATCATTATCAACCCTAATGGCTCACGAAAACGATGAAAACTTTCGATAAGATAATATTCGCCGAGTCACGATAGTTTACAACCATTATGTGGCACGTCAAAATCAATCAAGGAGGACTTAAGATTCCAGGAAAAAAGACACTATTGGGATTTAAGTATTCGGGTATGACACTGCACGGATAAACGCTGATGTCATGCTTTGTTCGATTCCAACAAAAAAATGACACAAGTAAAGCGGGGAAAAAAATGATTTCCACGTTTCTTGGGGTAAAAGATGGCCGTTCGGACGCGAAAGCCAACACTCGGAACCGTCAAAAGACGAATTTTTCCTCGGATCACGCCTTAAAGGTAAACGACTATAATTATTTTTTCGAGGCGCATAAAAATAAATGTGCTTCGAATAAAAGATGATCCGTTGTAAAGCGAAACCTCGTGGGCTCTAATCGCGAATCCTTTTTCATCTCGATATTTCGCCCACGACGGAGCGTAATATCTCGAATTTTCGGAGGGAAAAAGTGACAGTCATAAATGTGAAAAAGAAAAGAGGCGACATCGGCGCTGAAGTGAAGAGACCGTTTTATGACAGTAATCGAAACGTGGGCAACGCATATCGAATTACAACGACCGAAGACGCGCAATAGTGACTTTTGACCACTCGTGTGCCATAAGTCAAATAAACTATCACAAAGTATCTTTTACCTCATTATAAACTATTATTTACACAGCTATCTCTCCGAATATTACTTACAAACACCGAGGTCGAATTTTTTTTATTTTCTTCTTTTTTCAAAGGGTTAGAAAGAATAATCGGACCGAATCCTCTGCTTAGCTTGCGAGCGGCCCAATATTTCTGGTAATTGCCGAGCTGGGAACATGTATGGATAAGCAAATAAAAGGTTATTAACGTGTTTATCTAGTAGTTCGGTAAAGTGACCTCTTTTTATGGGCATGGATTTCGCGTGAGACAGGACGAGCCGACCATTTTTTTTTGTAATTCTTTGACATGAGGACAGGATGCTTTCAGCGTTAAAATTTTATTTGCACACAAGAAAAAACGTCATTCGTTCGAGGGGGGAAAAAAAATGGAAGTTCAGTGAATGAGAAAACGACTTTTAATGTAGCAACTGTTTTAAAACCGCAGTTGAAATGGTTGCAAATTTATAACCGTAGACCCTATTGTATTAGGTCTCTTGAGGTTTCGACTACTGAATTCCTCTTTCCTGGCCTTCTATACCAACATCATTTTTCATGCTTCCCACATTCCCGGTTAGCCGGCTAAAAACCGTTATTTCTGTTTCGACACGGTTATTTTCTGTCAATCACCATCACAATAACTCCATCCTTTCCGAAATTTAACAAAAATTATTGTTTTTTATTCTTTCAATAGAAATATCTCCAAATGACTGATTCGCCTTCTCTCGGGACCGAGATTCTTGTGTGAATTTTTGCACCCCCGCGCAAAAACAAGACGAAAAAATTCTCAAAAAGACGCATGTGAAAACCCTCGAAGCGACGAAAGAGTTCGTTTCCGGTTTCGAAATCAATCATCGTCATTATCACGAACCGATTTCAATTATCGCTATAAAAAAAGGCGAAGAAGAGCCAACACCCTTTGGCACATGAAAAGAGAAAATCATCGAGTTTGGAAAATGTGGCTAATAATGGAGAAATTATATCGGTCGGTCAAGTGTGAATCACCCATCGCACGCAATTCGAGATGTTGAAAAAAACGCGCATGCGTGATCTTCCGATGCTAAACGATCCTCAAGGTCGCTGGGATGGTTCACTTTTCAACGGAAACGTCTGTCCTTTCGTCCTGACACTAATCAACACTTCTACGAGATCTCCTTTTTTTCGAAAAAATTCAAAAGTTAAAAAAACACCTGAGAAAGTTAATGAAGAAGACAAACAGTAGCCGATGGGTTAGCGCCTGACCGCGTCAAACAAAAAACATAAAAAAGAAAGAGTGTTCACGTAATAACAAGAGCAGAAAAGAATCGGGAAAACGGTACCTAAAGGGCATGGAAATGCAGCTGTTAAATAAAAAGAATCCTCGATGATATGAAGTGTTTATTAGCCCGAGTAAAAAGGGTTGATTAATATAAAGGGCAACCCTTATCATTACCTAGTTTGATGTTATACCTGCTTCGGGAAGAAATGTTAAGGTCAGGTACCGGTTCTCCAATCCGATCACGTACCTGACATTAGCTTTCGGATGGGATCTAATTGTGTAGACTCACATGGCGAGTCTCACAGTTTAAATGAAATCTTTTTTTTTTTTCATTTCAAAAACAAAAATTAACTCCGGCCAAATATTTACTTTTCTTGCATCACGAAACCAAATTAAAGACAACTCGATCACGTCAAATTTACGAACGTGAAGAGATGCGGTAGCAACAAGAATCGGTTACACACAACTAATTACATGTAATTATTATCCTTATTACTATCACTTTCATGTCTCCGTATCGGATTACTAATGACTAATTTTTTAAAACATCATTTTTACGGATCGTTTCGACTTGATCGTAATAAATACAAGTGTGCGGATTCGGTAACTCTTTAATTTTAGCTCTGTCGTTTTTATTTTCAGCCCATTTTTAAACCGAGGGAGTATTCCCATGGGTCATTCCCAACTTTTGAATGACACGTTTCAACGTTTCAAAATAATGTACAACGTGAAAAATACCTTTCTCGTGATGTCCGTTTGTATGTCTGCATGTACGGAACAATTTTTTGGTGCATGTTTTTGAATTTTCTGCTGCACTTACCTATAACAAAAAGAAACATAATTAGTACAACTCTTCAACACGATCGATTTTTGGCAGATCTTTTTACTGAAATATTCTGCGCTGCCGGTTGGGTTCGGCCTTCAGGGAACAACCGTGACATTACAATGCAAACATACGTCTATCTCTAATTTACAACGCATCCCCTGGGAAAAAACCAATTAATAAAAATATTTTATTGTCTTTGATGGATCAACGAAATATAAACGATCAATCAATACAGTCATCGTTGTAAATGAACGAAAATTGCATGTGTCAATAAAAATATTGCTGACATAATTATAAGTCAATCTGATTTTAAAAAAAAATCGTAACCGCTACCACATCATTCCGAATGTTAATTTTGAAGCTTCGTCGAAGGTTTCCTTGAAAAGAAACTTTCAAGACGGAAAGCCTCGGCATCTCGTTAAAGATTTGAATCCCAATAAAATTAATTTACGAGCTGAGAAGTAGCATGCGTGCTTTATAATAGGATTATCATATATGGTATCGAAATCGTAATTATCATACTAAGTCATTTAACAAAGTGAAGGAAGGAAGCCAAAAGCGGTATAAGCTTTACGAGGCTTTCCGGAAAAATTACGAGAAAGGGATCGCGAGCCCACCATGCTTGTCAATGATAATTAGTATCAATACTATAATAGAAACATTGATTAATGATGATATTTTAAAAGTGACTTCTCAACGGGAATTTACTCGGTAATTTTAAAACACCTGGCATATTGGGTTCGATATATATTAATATATTCGACGGTCTAAACTAAGAAAATGGAAGTCAATTATTCAAAAAGAAAAAGAGGCGGGGAAAAAAGAGAAGGAAAAAAAAGAGGAATTAAAAACAAGGTAACACGCCGTAAAAATTGAATAAAGTACCTTATTATACATACAAATTACAACTTGAAGAAATATATGAATTTACAACGCTCTTTAACCAATTCAAAAAGAATACAGGACGTGGCTTCCAAGT
Organism: Liposcelis brunnea; assembly: GCA_023512825.1. Lineage (NCBI taxonomy): Eukaryota > Metazoa > Arthropoda > Insecta > Psocodea > Liposcelididae > Liposcelis > Liposcelis brunnea. The sequence continues at coordinate 378,971 of CM042069.1, forward strand.
TAATTAATATAATTAACCTAATAAATGCATTTACTCGTAGAAATATTATAACCGAAATATCTCGGCGAAAAAACCATTCCCAATTTTCACCGACAGAAACCCGGCCCGTAAATAAATTTTATTAACTGTCGTCCCAGACGGTTCCAACGGTTTCTGATTTTCCTAATTCTCGTAAAGTTAAACGCGTACATACGTTCGACGGTTTTCTCGTTTTATTAAAACATTTAGTTGTAGGGCGTTATTATGACCGCGGGAGATTCATCCGGCAACCGAGGAGGCAGAGTTGTTAAAAACATAATGCGCCCGTGTTTATATTTTTCCGAGAGCGAAGAATCCCATTCAAAATATAAAATTCCTTTTTATGCTTTCTACGTTTTCAAAAAAAATTACGTTCGTTCAACGGCCGGTAAAAAGTTTTTCCCCCGTAATATAAGCAAAAATATTTTTCCGCGTCCCGGTTTACGGATCAAAGCTCCCCGAACATCCTGTAGCGCAATCGAATCATGCACGTTTCAAATCAAGTTAAGATTCATAAAAGCGAAAAAAAAAAAAGGATATGCTTTTTCAAGTAACAAGGACGATGATGTTTAATTCTATTTAACCAGGACTGCGAAGGATGATTATTAAAACAAAAAAAAAAGAGTAAAAACGGTCTGTTGGAATGTTGAAGGCAAATAAAAACGGCAGTTTAATTATAATAATAAATCAATTACTTTCGAAACCTGTAAATCGGGCGTTTGTATGAAGTACGAAGGAAACCGAGCTCGAAACGCGAAGAAAATCACCATCGTTTTAAAAACAGTCTGATAGAAAAGGAAAAAAACCAGATCATGTTGACTTTGATTATTATTATTAGTAGGTTTTTTCTTTTTTTTAATCAGGATATTATCGGCATGGGATTTTACGACCAGATAAAGATCGAAACGGATCGCGCAACAGCGGGAATGGAAGTATCAATCAAAACGCCGCACGTTTCCGATTCTCTGCAATTTTGTCGGTTTAATAAGGACCTGTTTTCCCGGCTGGCGACCCCCGTCAGGCTCGACGATATCGATCTCTAACTCGAGATTAAATCGACCGAGCGAATCCACGCGAATTAAATAGCCCGGACCGTCTGGCCGCGGCCGCGCGACGAAGAACACTTCCAAAATAATTAATTCGCCCCCCTCAAAGATAAACGGCCCCGTTCGACCGCTTAAGAATCACAATGCATAATAAACTCGCATATTTTTCGCTCCTCGGAAATAACCGTCGCGATTTAAATAATAATTTATGTTCTATCCCGTTGTCTTTTATGCATGTTTTGCATCGGGGCCGTAACAACGACCGACTCGGAGAATCTCTAGACGGTGAAAAACGAAAGCGGCTAAAAACCAGTTTAAAATAACTGATTCACAAAAATATAACTGGAAAGCTTTTCCGTCTCACATAAATCACGGACATCGTTAAACGACAATTATGCAAATAACAAAAAACCTCTCGCATCGATGCAACATATTGTTTGGAAAAAAAAAAAAAATAATCGAGTACGTTTCAAATAGCTGAAAATGAGTGTAATATATCAAGACGAGGATAAAAAGTCAGGTCGAAGATAGGTAGCGAGAAACGCTTAGGCGCCTTCTTTCCCTCGAGTCCATTTAACTCTCGTCGAGTCAAGCCTGTTTTCAATCTTTTTATCGTTAAAAGTTATTTCGGTTCCAGTGCACAATAAAAAAATGCAAAAAAATTAAAAACATACCGCACCCCGCACGAAAAAAATTAAAATATAAATAAATAAAAGCGCATCCTCATTAGTATAAAAAAATGGAAACGTTTGTTGATATCGGCCCTAATTTAAACGATGCATGAAAATATGAGTGGAAAACGCGGAGAGTTAATTAAATAAGGCAGTTAAAATAACGAGTTAATAAATTTTATAAGCACCCTATAAACGAGTTATCTTATGCGTTCAATTCATTACTGAAAATTAACTATTCAAAATAAGAATTTCTTTATCTTAATTGACGGATTGACTGCGGGGATAGGAAAAGTAGCTACACACTCTTTCGGTGTCATTTCGTCGGTTATTTTATTCCAAATGGCACGATTTAGTTTAAAAAAAACTCGCTTTTCGTCCCGAGATAACACACGACCGAAAACATCGACCGGGAAAGTAGAGAAAATTCCAGCCGGACGCTTTTTCATCCTTGTTTTCTTTAATGAAAGAATTAATTTTATCATTTCAGTCCGCGGATGTTACATCGTTTTGATTTCCCAAGAGGTGTCAAGTGAAATGTTTCTTCAAGAAATTTCAAATGTCCATTTGAATTTTAACCCGAGGCGTGACCGCCTACAAATAAAAAGAAGCGTTTAGAATTATCAGCTTATTCCCAAAGGTGAAATACCCACACGGGCGCAATGGGTTCTAACCCGAAAAACAATTCTCATCTCGTTCGCCTTGATATCGGAATAAATTCTTGAAAACTCTGCAAAAGTTAACCCAGGTAGATTCTTCTTTGGCTAACGTGACGACCGATTTGTGGTGTCTAAAAGACAGATTTCAGAAAAGAAAAATTTCTTCTTCTTTTAAGTCAGATAATTCCCATAGAAGAAGATTGCCAGGAGCTTTTCCATCTTCTAGGAAAATAGTGTTTAGTGTGTTTCTGCAAGAACATGGCTGGTCCTAATCATCCGGTTCATAGAATCCTGGGATTGACTACCAAAAGCCTTGAATGACCCGATTGGCTGATCCTCAATGGCATAATAAAACTTTGTGCCTGTGAATTTTGCTTTCTGTTTAGCATCGAGCCGAGCTGAAGATGTGAATGCCAAAAGTAAAAATCCCATTGCTCACGAACAGAAAAATCCTCAACTGAAATCCCATAAAAAATAATTTTTATGTTCTTCACACAAGCCTGGAAAAAAACCGAGAGGAAGTAGCTGTTACCACTGCAAACACGGATGTTAAGTATTTCCGGAAACAAAAACTGATTTCTTGTTTTTTTTTGTCCCACGTAAGTCACAAGGGATCTATGGGACTGGGATCGCCACCGTCATGCAAGTTTTTATAATTTTTTTTGCCGGTTGTTTGTCACTCAGTATGATGCCTGGGTGAACGACTAAAATCGTATTTGTCATAGAAATCTCAGCGGGATCCTACCGTTACCTTTTTTTTTTATATTTTTCAGCTTCCTGCAACCTTCAAAGATTCCTTCTAGTGTTAGGTCAAGTTTCCTTCCCGAATTTAGTAAGTTTTTTTTCGAAATGAAAAATCGGTTCCGTTCCCGTGGAATCGATTTAATAGGTTTCCTTAAAGAGCGGTATCATTACCGGTAGATATACAGATAACTGTGAACAATACCCAAGGCTAAAATCCCAATAAGGTAAACGGCGAACCTTGACAAATATGTCATAACAATGAAGAATGGTAAAAAGAGATAACAAAAGTTGTCATAAATAGGTCAGATTATACAAGATAATTATCCGTTAATAATAATACCACCACCGTATAACATCAACTCGGTTAATTACGCTTTCATTTAAACAAATTCGATAATATCTGTTATTAAGTGCTACTGCGACAGCCAAGAGCCATTGTTCGATGTGCACGAACGACAAGACACACAGACTCCAAAGGTGAATAAAGAACTAATCAGCGATGAGTTCCGAGATTCCAGGGGCAAGGGAGGTTCCTTTTTAAAAAAAACGAGTTTCCGTGACGCGACGCATCTTTTCTACGGATTCCTTCGATCCCCCTATGGCGCGATCGATTAATTATAAATTAATATTTTTTGTCCGGAAGAGCTCCGCAATCGAATCTGTAACGATGATTGCACAAACGTTCCAGATAACAAAAAATTTGTTTCGCATTCAAATCTAGGTTAAAAAATTTGTTCTTTTGATAGTAAAATCGTGCTGCTAGGGCCCGGTTGATATTTCGTACCGTGCCGAATTTTTTCCATCTCGTCGGAAGCTTTATCGCCCACATATATCATCCTCTTGTTCCTTAAGCAAACCGTCTGACGCTGTTTAATTAATATCCCGACCCGCGAGCGTAATAAATTTGGAGCGGAAAGTTTCTTATCGCGGGCGAAAGTGGAAAAGCGAACGCAGAAAGGGGCGTCCGAGGATCTCCTCGACAATGGAAGGATAACCTCGGGTTTTCTCATCTGCACCGCAGAAAAGGTGTCGGCTCCTCGACCTCGGTCGTTTTGCGTTTCGGTTTCCGCATACGGGATCACCGTCTGATCCTTTATTGCTCCTCGGTTTACCCGCCCTCGTTTCTAACTCCGAACCCAAACTTTTCCTTTTTAATATTTCGTTTAATTTAATCGAGCCGTGTGGTGGTCGCGACCGATAACCCATCATCACGGTCATTACGGTGAACCTGAAACACGCAACCGCGTAAAAAACACGTAACATTTCAGAAAGTAAAAGTATAACTTACATATTTTCTCGGAAATTAGTATTAGAATTATTTTGCAATCCCGACTTATTATTTCTAACGGGGTGGAAAATCAATACGTCAATTTTTCGATGGACAGGGCTCTTACGTAACCTCATTGTTTCTGTTGTTTTTTCAAGAGGCCGATGCATGACGAAGTGTATTTTTTTTGTTACGTTACACTTTAATCGATGGCATGTCATATACCTCTGAAAATGTCCTTAATTACGTCGCAATATCTCGATGACCCAAGTGTCGATAAAACGTTCCGCTTTGTCTCCGGTCCTCTGGGATCCGACAAAGATCCGATTCTCAAAGAGAAGATCCTTTAACCCGAAGGCTCGACCTTCCGCGACGCTGCGTCTGGCACACTTCAAGGAAATCCTCCGAGGGATTTCCATTTCGTCTTAATGGATTCCTAAACGTGAGACGACGTTTCGAGGCGCAGGCGACGGTTTAATCCGAAATCAGGAATTTCCGATTCTCACTTAAGAAGATAAAAAGTGTCAAAGTAAATTTCGGACACGTTACAAAACGAAACGAACCGTCAAAACGAAGAACCAGACCTGCCAATCCCTGACGTATCTCCGGCCTCGTGTTACGTGAGGCATAAATTACGCTAAGAAATGTTTGGGAAACGTTTGGCTGACGGGAAAAACATACCTAAATATTAATCTCGCCTAACGGAAGCCGGTTTTTCACTAAAATTAAACGATTCGATCGATATCTTAATTTTAATCCTTCGGTCGGGGATTTCGAAAGCGAGGACTTTTTTTTTTCTCCCGCTCGGCCTTGGCTCTTTTGTGAGTGCTCGTACGTTTTTATCGCGACAAACGACAATCACCTTTTATCGATAATCCGTTGACATTTGGAACGAGTAGCGTACGGGGAAACGAAATCCACTTCTGGCAGGCAAGGACCAATTCATCCATCAAAATTAAATGGTACATTTGTCGCCGACGTGCATGCGACGCACGGTTTCTTAATTTCAATTACTTAATAAAAACGATATCTCGGAATAATTATCGATTAGCTCCCGATTAATTACGTAAAACTGGTACGGTTAATCGACTGTTGACTTTCCTCCCGGATACGAAAACATGCGAGCCTCCGGCGACAAAAAAAAACATATATTAATCCTGTTTTGTTTTACGAGATCCGGGAACTTTTATTGACGAAAAACCTGCGATCGTTCGATTTTCCATTGAAAACTTTCACCGGGCGAACATGATCAATGAATCAATGACAACGATCGCAGTCCCAACTTTTTAATAATGAAAAAAAAAAAAAATCAATTTAAGAAAATCACGATCGGACAGTCCTTCCATTCTTCGTTAATGAGTCGACCTTGATAGTCGTAATGACATAATAACTGCGGATCGATTACGGTGCCCTGCGTGGCCCCGAGGGCAAGGTGTGGTGTCACTAGCCATAAACGGTCCCCGTTGCACTTATGATTTATTTTGTCGCGTTTAATAGTGTCGTTTATTTAGCTGTGTCGCAATTCCGTTACGCACTTAATGGCTCTTCTCGTGTCTGTCTTTGCTCCATCAATTATAATCAATTAAATAATACCGGTCGTTTTTTATCTTTCCATCGTAACAGAATCGGGTTTCCTTCGATTTCGATTTCGCTTTTCCTTGTAAGGAAACCGAAACGCGTCGTTAAGGATTTCTAAATATTTACCGATTCTGGGTTTCGCCATCTCGATTCGAATGCCATAATCGTTATCAAGGTCGTCGGCGTCGTTGCCATATGCGATTCGTCGCTTTGTTACTGCATCTCGTAAACCGTTTCCGGCTCATTTCCCACAGTAATTTATTTCACACTCGGTCGATTCGCGCCGTTCGATCTTTATTTTTTATTATTTTTCGGCTCTCGGAAACGATCTTCTCCATTAGCGAGGAGAAGAAAGGATTTATCTTAACAACGGTAGCCGAAAACATTACGTAACCCCGGAGAAATTGGTTAAAAGAAAATCATTAGCCAGTAATCCGTTTGATGGAAGTTAATCCCTCGTGAAAATAATCATTATCAATTATTATCTTTGTATGTTTAAATAACTAATAATCACGGGAATTATATAATCCATCGGTTGTTCTAACCTACTTTATAATGCGTGGTAATTACGGCCATTGTCTTTTTAATTGGGATTTGCTATCTCTTCCACCGGCAAATCCCACTCGGACCGTGTCGACGAATCTAACGCAAACATTTAATCCTTTCTATTTCTTCCCGTGAAAAATAACGATTGCAAATCCAGCAGGGGATTAATATAATTACTTGCGGGTTGCAAATTCTTTGTTTCGCAAGAGAGAGACGTTAAAAGAAAACGATGAATTCTCAATGTGAAAGATCAAAGTTTTTTATTAGCCTAATATTCAATCTGGTAGCACATAAATCATTCTTATTTGATTAGCGAACGCATGATTAATTACGGAGTGAATCATTTTCGTCCTTTTTAAAGATTAATCCTTTCCATACGGCACAGGTGATGCAATCAAATATTTACAAGCGAAACGATTTCATAGTTAATTAAAAAAAAAAAAGATGAGAATAAGCAAGAAAAGGGCAAATTTAGTACGAATTCAAAATAGAAATATGTGGGTAATAAAACCGAGCCAATAAGATACACCTGACTGAGTTTTCAGTTAAAGATAAAAAGAACCGATTTGAAATATGATCGGATGCGGCTACGTTCGCAGTTATAAACGACCAATCAAAACTTTCGATTCTAATGTAAATGATTAATCAAAGGAATTATGTTTTCATTTATGCTGAATTCACGTAAAAACCTCTTTGGAAATTTTAAAACTTTTATTTCTCCTTGAGGGAAAAGAAAAAACTCTGAAGGGGAATTCGGAAACAAAATAAGCTTAATTTTTAAAATTGAGGAGAATTTCATTCGGCTTATAATGAAATTTTATGACTACGAAATAATTTTAACCTCCGATTAAATCCAAAGTTAAATTAGTTTTTCGCTTTTCATAACTTTGAAATTTTTTCGCACAGTCAAATATTTCTGAATGGCCGCACCGTTTGTAATTTATAACAAGTAGAAAAATTTTAAGGAAATTCAAATCTTTTTGGGACAAATTTAAAATGCACTTACTGTCATTGCCATCATTTTTGACTTTCCTAGCTCAATTTTTATGAGCAAGGAGAACTTGGCCGAAAGCCCTTGCAGACCGTAAACTTTCCGATAAACTCATTAAGTAGAACAACAATCTCATCGGGAGTAGCAATTAGTATCTCAATGCACAACCCGTTTAAGGAATGCACTAAGGGCGTGTGCCATATCAGCGAAGGAATGTCGGAAGGCCGTGGCTCGACGAATTCTAACGTACAAATCGCTCTTGCCCACTTACCTGAAAATAAAAAGAAAAAATAAATTAGTGAAACCGAGCTACGACTTTTGCAATGGTATCGACTGAGGATCGGTAACAGATAAACAACAGCTTAGTATTGCAATGATTTGTAGTGCAAAGGTGTGAGATCGAGTAACGCCTCCGTGGAACATTAAATGCAGTAGCCAAAGTCGCAGCTTAACATGCCTTCCGGAGGATTGAAAAATACAATTTGAAAGGCGATTTCGCCTCGGAGCGTAACGATCAGATCTTTAATAAAACTCGAAGCGGCGCTAAACCAAAAATCTTAACGATTCGGCATCTGTCCCGAAAAACTATTCCGATAACATGCCATCGTGACATATGTCACTGCGCTCGAATTTCGGACTCGAAACAATGGACTTATTAAAAAGCAAGGTAGGCGAAACAACGTTATCGGACAAATTAATATTCCGATCCAAATAGCAAAAGACATCGGTCGACAACAACGTGTTCCACACTGAATACCAAACAGTTAAGACGCATTCGATTTCAAAAGGCCGGTGTACACGTTCGAGGGCGTTGCTTCTCAATAATTCGATTGATTTTATCGATTACCAAGCATTTTTATTACAATTGCATTATGAAATATGAATTTTCCAATATTGGTAACATACGGTATACCTGTCAGTCAGGCGAGATGGGTGTAGGTCATTCGATGACTCCGCATATAACGCGCCGCCGCCGCCGCACAGCCGCGCGTAAGGCGATAAACGCTTTTTTTTAACGCTTTATGCACGATCATGTTCCTCAAATATGATTTAAAATATCTGCATTGCCCTAAATCATATATTACCGAGCGAAAAATTAATCTTTTTTCAAAAGATATAGGATGTCTCGTGTGTCCGACTAATTTTTACGATCCCTTCCCGATGGGACAAAGATAACTAATACATTTATATTGAAAGCCATTAATCTTTCCCATTATTCCGGTCAATTAATCAATTAAAATTTAGTGGGCCTTTTAAAACAAAATTTCGACCTATTTCTTTTTTAAACAGAAAAACATCTGTTAAATCATTTTGAAATGTTTTACAGGTGTGATCCATCAAAATATTTTTATTGATCGAGGAACTGTTACGACAAGTAGATGTGAACATAGCTCGAAAAAAAAATCGATCCTTATCGAGTGCAACCGAACGTGTTTCCTCTCTTCGGGCAAATAGTGCACGCGGATTTTTCGATGTGACGTCACGAAAAACTCTCGGTTAGTTTTTTTTTTTGTTTTAAAAAGCAATTTATTAATTCATAAAACGTCTCAAGTCTTGTTGACGACAAATAAAATTAACGATTTAAAAACTAATTAAAAACAATGATGGATCTATATAAAAAGCAATCGATGCGCACGCAGAGATATAAACACTTGGAATATTAAAATATGTATCTCATGTTTAACCTAGCGGGCCGACCGTTAAAAAAATCTGACAAATTATTCTTTCCGTCCTTCTCGCGTGATAAATAACCTAGATTAATGGCTCGATCGTCCGGATGACATTTTTCGAACGTTTTCGGCTCGAAAACGATTTAATCGCGCCGTCGGATTTCCCGAACGTTTTTCGCCAAGGAACGGCCCGTGAAAAAAAAAGACGAGCCGACTCGATAAAACGGGTATTAATATGTCAGTCCTCCGGAATGACACGTCGTTTACGAAGTAATCTGTGATCGGTAATCGGTAATCGTCTATACAATTTCTTGACGGGACGACAATGGAATAGTTTTTACGTAATCCGAAACTTAACAAAAAAAATCAACATTATAACTGCCCCGCTGTCAAAGGACAAAGGTCTCGTTCTGGGACTTTAATTCGGTCAAGGTATCTTAAAAATCCATTGGGCTAAAAAGGATTTAAATCGGTATTTGGCGTTTAACCCCGAAGCCGGAGTAAATTCCAAATTTTTTAAGAAAAAGGAATCGATTTTTTCTTTTTGTGACACTTTCACACGAAGAGGAACCGTTACGAAATAAACAATCTAAAATCGAGATACGGTTTAATAAATGAATGCAGTAAATTCGTTTGACGAAAAAAAAAAAATTACTCGGATCGTCCTCCGCCGCATGCATTGTTCACGTAAGAAATTCGACCACGAGGAGGAAAAAAAAATAATAAAAATAATTGGCAGTTTGAAAAAAGAGAAAAACTCGTCTTCTTCCGGTTTAAATTTTTGTTTAACGGTCATTAAAAAAACGTAATCGATTTTTCCACGGGGTGCCTCGGCGATCCGTACATTTTTTTGCAGAGATAAACCGCACCCAACGGACGTGTTGAGATAGGTTATGGCTGCGGCGTAAAAATTCTTTTATATCCGAGAACCCTCGTGACGGATTTCGTTTTTTTTTTTTTTAAATAATAAAAAAGCACTCGGAGAAGGAGTCGTGCCTTAACTCGAGCGAGCCTCGTTATTCGCCTTCTCGGAAATAACGAGGACTCGAATTATTCTCGTCTCTTTTTTTTTCGTGTCCGAGTTTCGGACAAGATAAACGGTAACGCAAGGAAACCTTGTTAAGTCCGTTTCGGGGAAATTGCAGGCGATAACGCGAAGAGGAAAAGCTCGATTCGAAAGCAGTGGCCGTGACATTCGATAAGGAGTCAGTTTTTTCCTTCGGAAACCTAATGCACCTTAAGATAACTACCAGGTCGGTTTACTTATCGCTCATTAAAACTGTGAAATCGTCGACGATAACGACGGTTATTAAGCCACACCATTAACTTTTATTACTCGTAGGACATACGTTCATTGAAATAAATGAGCCAGAGGAAAAAAAGAGTGATGAGTACTCGCATGGATCGGACTAGGTCACTGATTTTTTTTTGTTTTCCGATTTCGGAATCGAACGAGAACGAATGGCGAGAAATAGAGAACTAACGGTTGTTGAAAACGACCGATTAAAATCAGAAAATAAGAAATGTCATATCGCTAATTTTACTGTCAAGATTCTAAACAAAGAACTCTCTTTGCATTCTTTTCTAATAGTTTTACAAATTAGATGAATTAAAAATATTATTAACGATATGCTCTATTTGTTTCGTGGAAGACAATCTTTTTTCGAGGATGGCTTCTTCGCACCAGAGTATTTAATAACGGTGTATTGTTTTATTCGGCGGCGTTAATTTCCTATTTAACCCGGTAAATTCGTTCCGGAGATCCTTTCAGCGAGGACTTTGCATTCGGGCGTGGCTCTTCCAAAAAATATTGCACGTGCACCCTCAGACCCGTAACACACACACACATAAACGTTAAAAAAAAAAAAAAAAAAAATCGTGCTCCAAATCCGTTAAAAGTCGACCTCAATCAGTTCTTTTCAACGGATTTCACGTTTAATTATGATAATTCAATCGGTTTGCCATTAAACCTCGCGTCCCTCAACTTTTTTTGCGCAACGAGGTCCCCCTCGTAAACGAGCTTCACGGTTCGTGCGAATAAAATAGTGGGGATGAAAAATGGAGGAAAGCTTTTAAAAAGAGAGGAGAGTTAAATCCGATACAGGAAATAGATGAACCCTTGTCATAATTCTAAACGTAGAGTTTACACTAATGACACTAGCATGACCGCAATCAGCATAGATCATAGATGGGAAGGGCCAACATCATCAATTTGTCGACTCCATTCAAACATGTGATGGTCGGTTTTCGAGAAATGACCCTTCGAAATTTACTCATTTTCTTATCCGGCTCGTTTCGGATTTTTATTTTTCGAACGGCCACATCCGAAAGATCCTCTCGAATTAACAGAACTACATAAAAAGTCGTGTATTATTAAAAATCTCTTTAAAAGGAACCGACGCCGGTAGGTTTTCGTCGAAACGTAAACGAGGTGGTTACTAATCGAATCGAGGAAAAGGGAAATCTCGGACGCAATGGAAATGCATTTACGTCAACCCTCATTGTCCCCATTCATGTTTTACAAGAAACGGGAAACGAGAAAATGGATCGATCCATGAAACCCAAGGTAATCCATCGATAATATAAACCGGCAGTGAGCGGGCATTCTAAATGTCAGACTTTTAATTGAGATACTATTTAAAGTCATGTCAACACGTTATATCGGTCGTGACAATTTAATGCAATAATTATAAACACGCCCAGGGCATTCGCTTTAACTAAATCTTGTAAGATATCACTTTCTCTTCCCGTAAAAAAATCCTTTAAACGTTAATCGAATGGGACTTTTGTGTTTTAGGGAGGTCGAACGGGCCGCGCCTTTTTTGTCGCCCCGAACTACCAAACACTTCGGAACTCGTTTTTTTCTTTAGTTTCATTCGAGATTTTCGAGACGGTCAAATAAAATAAGAAAGAAGGAACAAAAGAAACAAAAAGTGTTAAAACTCTTCAAGAGGAATAAGACAAGTGAAATAGAATTAGTCATACGTGTGTCATGGCTGCTATTCAACATGTAGACTTTTTGACAGTCTTATCTAAAATACCGATTTTTATTATTTGCTGTTTTACTAGTTCGGCCCCGAAACAGGTTTCACTTCCTCGGTAATCTATTCACATCATCAATCTCATTCACCGAGGGCTGTCCACGAGCAAATCGTTCCGTTCCAAACAGATACGGGATTCTTCGTTCCCGGAAAACAAAGAACGGGACGACCATCGATCATAATTACTCGTACGAGATCTCTCGATTAAATTCGATCCGAGATGAGATATCAAAACGTTAAAGCTACCTCCGAAGATAACGAAACCGAGATCGGGGTACCTGATCCGAATGCTTAATCCTCAAAGATTTATGACAGTTCCATTTTGATTTATGAAAATTTCACCGGTTAAGTAATCGAATTCGTCAAAACAAGAATTTAAGCTTGTAGAATTTCCATGCATTGCCTTCAAATTTTAATGTACACCATTCCTCTTCATCTCTTCGCAGACTACCCCTAAATCGAATTTCTCCTAGAGAATAAAACATCAACAAGTCGGACCACACTGTAGATAGTTGAAGCTTTAGACGAATTCCGGCAGATGCGATAAAAGGTAAAGGGAAAAAAAATTATGAAAAAAACCCGCACGATGAGACCATCGTGAATGAAGCATTAACAAGGCACTGAAATAGAAAGAGGCGGACTAGGTTCACAACAGATTGAAGATAGACAAACAAGCTCGGAGTGAAGAATCGGTGGTTTAATACGGTCTAAAGCCACGACGAGCAGCACGATACGACCGCTTTTAAACCGCGATCCGCTTTTTTTCCGAACCTAATTCATTTTCTCGAGGGCGTTTCGTCGAGTTTTTCTTTTTGTTGCAAAATACTCGGGTTCAATTATTCCAATTAAGGAACGTCAGGTGCAGATATTTTGGGTAGATACGGAACCGGCAGCTGCCGGCTTTCTGGATCTTACGTACCTTCCGGTAAGGTACGAGAGATTTAGGTTTTTCTTCCGCGGGATCGACAACGCCCGGTCATGCTAATCGACAGTATAAACTTGCGTAGGTTCGACTATTACCGGTGAGTAATCTTGGTTCCCTAATGATCCACTGAAAACTATTATTATGGTCTGCCTTTCCGAGCGAAGCAAGTATCAAAATTACATAATGAGGTTTTAATTATTACTTTCTTTAAAAATATTTGTTCTGTTAAGAAATGGCAGACATTAATGTTACCATGGTAACATTTACTTTCGTAATTAAACGTCAACAGCTGTAGTCCAATTTTTTCCATCCTTTTTGGTAAAAAGATTTATTAACGACCGGGAACTCGTTCCTCAAAGGAATGACCCATTTAAGAAAAATGAAAATGCGAACCCGAAATTCACGAAAAAACCTCTTCATCATCCGAGAAAGAAAATAAATAACAGAGATTAAAAACATTGAAGAAGCATGAAAATGAGAGTCGCAACCAAGGACATGTTTTAAAGAAGGCGATGAATGTGATTTGTAGAGTGCACTGGAATCATGTCGATTCTTATCGTATATTCATTATTTTTCACCACAACCCAACTTGGATTTCCTTTCCTTCTTACATAAGAAATTAAACGGTTTCAGTCGTAAGTGCAAAACTCATTACTGAACAAAGTAGCTACGAAAGTCATTCGCCAAGCGAGACCTGCCAACCCGCTCAGAAAGCTCCGGGTGACAGCTTAGGAATATTTCTGCAATACATGCGGGTGTAGATCTTTTAACGAAAGTATTATCAACGTCTGTCTAGTTATTTTATTTTTTCAAACGATTGCACGAAGTACTTGTATTGCCTTTGACGATTATGAAATAGTGCATTAAGGTGGGCGGCACAAACAAGAAGATGGTGTTCCAGAATCAAACAACAATGGAAAAAAAAGGATGGCCTAATCATTTGACTGTGAGATCTGGCATTTTTTGTTTTGACGAATTCAATTACACAACCGATAAAATAATAAATCTGGTTTCTTGTAGGACGAAACAGAAGTCGGTCGATGAAATGACGAAAGCTCTAGAAAATAAAACCGAATCGATATAAAAACCTGAAATCGAAATGCATACGACTTTAGGGTCGAGTAAACATTTACGAAAAAAACGTTTTATATTTTTATTGCGAACAAATGAAATTAAAGATGATTTTTATGAACTGATCCGACATGAAAACAGTCAAAATTTTTATAGCTCAAATAAAATGACAAGAATAATTTGAGATAGTGCAATTAATAGACGAAACCGAAGTTTAAAAAACTTATTCGACGCGATAAGAAAGAATATTTATTTTCCTAGGTTTTTTTTTATAATGTTGAAAGCGGGATACGTTTTCAGGTTTAAACGACTATTGCATAAAGTAAACAACCGACGTGACGACATATTCCAATTTTTTTCCTAATTATCAAAGGGACAAAAAAAAAATAGCTTTCGCTGTTTTTTTCAACGGGAACACAAAGAAATCGTTAAACTTGGGAGATTATTAGGAAGCGAAAAAAAAACGAGATGATGATTCGTTAATTAATCAGAAAAAAAGACGTGCGATGAGTGAAAAACGTGATGATGATAGATGCACGGGTAAGGTATACTGTGCTCCGCCATTGTTCGTTAACATCATGATCCGAAGTATCCCAAGGACCGTCAGCAAACTCTTTTCTCTCTGATAATTACACGTCCACACAAATTCGGATGACAACGCAAAACGTATCATTTATTTCCCATTAGGTTTTTAACACAACTAAACACACAATAATTAATAATACTAATCCACAAAAAAAAAATATAAATAAAAAGTAAAATAAATAGTCTTTAATTACAACATAAAGGAGGATATGAAACAATTATGGCATCGTGTTAGTGCATTTTTTTGTGCTCTGCATTCCACGAGCCTATTCATAACGTTTTAAAGTAACCGGAAGAGGGTTTTTGTCGAAGGAGAAAAAATGAAAAAGGGTCGAGCAAAGGTCGAAAACGGTTACTAGAAGAAGAAGGATGATGGCGATGTCCGAGGTGCGATATGGTCTCCGAATAATGTGACAACTGCACACGAGGACACGAGAACGGGACCCAGCACAAAAACGAGATGGTATCAATAGGAAGAGAAATTATTAATGACCGAAAAGTATCATTTCTTAATAGGCTGATATCAAAACAACGCTGTTTTTAGATAACAAACAATTTGTTTTGTCATTGCAATTCATTATACTGGTTAGAAAAATTAAAATCACATGAATTTCCATCCTACACGATTCCATTAATTCAGATCGTTTCTTTTATAAGGGACTGGATGGCATTTTTTTCTGAAAGGTGAGACCTTTTTTTTCTGAAGGGGGATCCATCTTTGTAAGCTCATTAATTAGTGGAAATTCTTGTCTTCTTTTTACTCCTTCACTTTTTTTCAACTCTGCGTAACTCGCCTTCGCCCGGTCTCATCCGTCTTATTTCTGCTTCTTTTCCTCTTTTTTTTTTTTTTTCGACCGTGGGCGTTTTATTTTTTACACTTCCTCGTTTTAATCTGAAAACGTACAAATTCGCACGGTCCGAACACGAAACCGCGCTTCGGTTAAGATTAAATGTCGATCTATTAATAATGAACGACAGCATCAATAATTACATGCAGAGAGCAAACCGATAAATTATCATACAATATTGAAGCGGTTTCGATCCCGAACGCGCCGGTTCGAGGGATTCCCATCGCGTTCGTTCGACCCGAAATGGAAACATCATTGTTGCGAGAATCCAATGTTTTTAAAACAACAAAAAAATAAAGTAACGTTTCGAATGATTTAATGACTAAGGTCGGAATTGAAGACAGTCACACCCCAATTCTAATTGGCAAGTTACGATCGGACCGCAATATAACTTCCTACGCTTTGTTCATCACTGGATTTTATCCTATCCCTCAACATGTGAGAAAAATGTTGAGCTGACCTTCGTCTGCGTCTGCTAACTTCCATTCTTTTACGCCCTGTATACTGTATTTTGGACTCTTATTGACGAAATTTAGTGTCACAACTTTCTATCGATTCGAATAAAGAAAAACAAAATAATCAGGTTCGGAGGCAAACAATGGATGTTTGCGTTGTGTGTGGGAGCTACGCCCAGTTACTGCCAATCTAAATGGTCATTACCTTCGTCATGTAAACTCTTTGTCTCCGTAACTTTTACTTTTAGATCGCCTTTCCCTTTGTTCCGTTATCGAATCTTCCTTCCGTTCTGGTGCTTTATGGAAAACAGAAAACCCGATAATTAAAAAAAAATTATAGCGCGAATGTCGGGGTCGATCGTAATTCTTCGGCTGTGAGATTATTAATAAACCAAGACCGGTAATTTGAAAGGATCTTCTTCATTGTTGTGGAAGTTGCACAAAGTATGAAAGGCAGTCTATCGAGTAAGTGATTCAGCGCATTTTAGTAAACCACCATATAATCAACAACGGAAGTTTCATTTACGATACACACACACAAAAGTATATAAAACGATTATGATCCCGCTTCGTAATTTAAAAAAAAAAAGTCGAGAGATGAGCTCGTAAGGCATGAGTGGCCGGCAATTTTTCCAAGCAAATTAATAAATAATAATTTCGAGCAAAAGCAAAATCTCGATGTCGGTGATGAATGCATTCACATTCGAGCATTCTGATTTTAAAGCTTTCATGAGCGTTTAAATAGAAAAATAAAAAATTAAAATTGCTCATATTTATATGTAAGTTGTGTATACCGTACATATAAAAAAGAAGTTCATTTATTTTATTTGATGTAAATCGTGATTCAGGAATGCAAGTGTTCCGAGCAGGCTCTTCAAGTGACGCCTCCTAACCAGCCGAGATCCGACTTTTGGATAACTGCTCTTAGTCTCACTTAATTTTCAAGGTCAATACCGAAGCTAACTTATAATCAGTATTGAAAACACTATTTCTTTTTTTTTTTTTGAATTTCCCATTTTAATCTTAAAGGCGTTAACTGTACCTTTCGTTTCCTTCCTTTTTCTAAATATAAATTGGCAAAAGAGCAATAAAATTCCAAGAGGTGCCAGGGATAGATTGGGCCAGCCTTCAGGGTCGGTGTCAGTTTTCCCGTCCAGAGACTTGAGTTTTGATTACTCGAGCTTTCCCTCAATCTCAACAATATTCGCACACAAACTACAAGTAGACGATACGTATTGCTTTGCTCAACATGCTTTGATCTATTTGAGCTTCGGCTGCTTAGATGCCCGGATAATTGAAAAAAGTATTCGCTTCATTTGGTTGTCAACGATTGAATCAGATCATCAACATCCCCCTGAATATGACCATTATTTTTCAGAAATTCATGTTTGGGACAGATTTGTTGTCCATCGAGTGGACGCGATCCAGGAGTAAATCCAGCTGGCTCAGACTATTCGCAGTCGAAGCAGAAGATAAAGATTTTCCATTTACTCCTGAAGGAAGATGTTACCAGGCCAAGGAAAATCGGCTAAAGACTTAATTAAAAAGAAGAAGAGGAAGGAAATCTCTTTTTTTGTCAAAATTGTTAAAGAGTGAAGTGTCGGCGGCATGTAAAACCGTCTGAACGGAAGCCGGATCATCCATTTTAGGTGTAACGCGAGTCGCACGAAATACGAGACCGTCGCATCTCTCTTGTAATTATTTTTAAAAAGACATAAAATTCCCAATTTTTTCCCCTCCGAGTAAAAATCCGATTTAAAACGATAGTTAGCAATTTGCCCGAAAGAAAAGCGCAAGACGCCTGTTAGAGTTTAACCTCCGGCCAACAATAAAAAATGCAGAGATAGAGAGACCGATAAGTAATTGATCGAGTTTTCTCTCGAGGCGAGAGTCAAAGGATTAAACTTAAGCAAAGTCAAGAGGAAATTTATTTCCCGGGGAGTATAAGGTAAATATAAAGAAATAGAATTTGGTAAATAGTAGCAATTTATCTATTTCGCGCCGGATCAAAGAAACATTTCAATGGGAAAAGGTTGATTTTACTAATCACTAAAACGGAGGGAAAACTTTTTCTACCTCCCCGACTTCATCGGATTACCTTTTCAGCCTGTAATATATTTAAAAGGTTTAGACCATTTATCCCACTTCAACGTCACGTTTTTTTCCCTCTTCGAATTTCATTTTCATACCAACAGGTGTATCGATGCATCCCACTTGTCCAATTAGGATTTTTAAAATTTATATTTTGTTTTAATGGACTCGAGACCTTTTTGTCAATCTCGCCCTCGCCCGATTAATAAAAAAAAAAAAAAACTTTTTACAGGTTTAAAGAGAACAAAGCGTAAAGCGCAATAAAACGAAAAGACGGCCTAAATGAATACATGCTTTTTGTGTGAATATAATCGTGATAGACAGGTACGAGCCATGTTCGATAAAATATTTCGGCGAATCCGAGTCAGGAAAAAAAAGAGAAAGAAAAGAAAAAAAATCGAATCGTGACATTGTTTAATGTGATAAATTATCGTGATTCAGGTGATTGTAGTGTTAAAAAATAAAGAAGTATTTATATAGTTAATAAAGAGTATTCTGATCCTACACTCGGTGGAGTGGTTTTAAAAACGTCAAATCGGTTAGAAGACGGCTAATAAAGGTGAATTGGTTTTTAAATTTACGAACAATTTAATGAAAAGTTAATTTTGGAGGTAATAAACGGGCTAGGGCTAGGTGTTCGTGATTCGATCCTTCCTTTAGATATCGTCACTCTTTCTTAAAACATCGCAATTATTAATTTTTGTCTGATTGAAAATCCTTATTCTCCTTGTTTTTTCTTTTGTCTATCCTTTTTTTCCGGGTCAGTGTTTTCGTTCGAGTTCTCATTTACATTTCAACAAAAAAAAAGCTTCGGGCGGACGAGTCGTTTTTAGTTTTCCTGCTTACACTTTTAATAAAATTTTGAAAATAAAAAAAAATTTAATGTTAAAAAAACAAAAAATTTACCAAAGAAAAATAAAATTGATAGAACGCAAAGGGAATATTTTTTGTTTAATTCTCGGAAGACTACACAGTTGTAATGCAATTTCTAAATTGAAGAAACAGAAGGCCAGGAACATGGTTAGCTTAATTTAATAAACTCGAAAGAATTGGTTTGCTTACTTGAATTCTAATGTACCTTTAAGAATATTTTCTGTAAATAAAGTTTTCGCCCGGATTTCGGGCTTTTGATTTACTCAAGAAAAGGAAAAGAAAGGAGCTAGAGCAATTGGAGTGGGGATATTTCCGGCGGATTTGGCCCCGTTTAAAGATTCGCAGCTTAAAGTAAGAAAAGAAATGTGAATGGGCCCATGTAAAAAGAAAAACTATTCAAGTGTGTACGCTTAATCTACTTTCTGAAACTCAGACATAAATTCATTTTCGTTTTCTTCTCAAGTTAGTACGTGCTTTGAATGTCGTCGTCAGCGGGAAAACGACAGTTTGTTTATACACTTTGTTACTTGTGCTCTTGTTGTTATTATTATATTTTTCCTTTAAGGAGGAAAAAAAGGAAAATAAAAAGCACGAAGCCTTCTCACTCGGTTAACTGCGAAAACGAGTAAGGAAAAAAAGAAGAAGCGAACGTCGCCGCGTCAAATGAGGCGGATTGTGACCCTTCAAGAGGAAATCGCTTTGCTTGTACGTATCAAGCCTGCGGAAGGGATAGCGCAGAAAAAAAAAATAGCCCGGCAGACGAGGGGATCCTTGATAAGTTAATCAAATTCGTTAACAACTTAACTTTCATCCACGGTCGGATGTTAAAAAAAATTAAAGCATGTGGCAATCAGATGTAAACCATCCCTTACATGAGATTTAAATAAGGGAAGGGAAACAACTGGTAACTCACTCATTTATTGATGAAAGGGTTTTTATGGTTCCTGGAATACAAATCCGTCTCATGGAAACGAAGTTAATTTACTGCTCTTCTTTCCGGCTTTAAAACCTGTTATCCTACTGAAATTTTCAGTTGAATGATACTTATGGCAAAACAGGACTCCTTTTAAAGATTTGCTTTCACCGGAGAGTTTTCTATCGAAGATCCTTCTTAGAAATCGAACCTTTCCACATACACATCAATCTTTAGGCTTTGAATATAGAACTAACCCTTGAAGCAATGTCAGACTGCAAGCTAGACTTTAATTTCAATAAATTCCTAAACTAGGCCGCATTACGAAAAGACCGCACAGGGGGGTTATTAATCGGAAAAGGTTCCTCTCTTCCCTTCGATTCTCCCTCTAGAACTGGTAGAAGCTAATCACAGAGCAGCCGCTCTATATGAACTGCTTGCTCAACGGAAATGATTGAAAAAATCAGTTCATAATTAACAATATTGACCGGGTGGATATTAATATTAATAACTCGCATCGTTCCAATTTTCGTTAGGAAATATGCGGGATAACAATAAAATCCTCATCATCATTATTATCCCATTTATTCGGATGATTAACATGAAATATTTGTCAACTTTATCGAGCCGGAGTCCGTGAAAACAAAACGAATCGTTCCAATTAAAAAAGGTCCTCCAAATGCATTATTAAATATCCTTTCGGATCCCGATTTCGTATCTCGTTCACACAAAAAGATTTCCCTCCCTCATTTTATGCGTTTAGCTTATCCAAGAGGAAAACGATCGATTCGTGTAAACCGAGCCTTACATTTATTTAAACCGTATTAGACCGCAAAATCCTACAAATAAGCTAATGAATAATTACAGTATCGATACGATATAAATTTATTTAATAAATCTAACTGAATTAGTAGGATCAAGAACCGAGGATAAGCAATGAGCTCTTAAGGCCGGTAAAATATTGTTCACATCTACCCTACTACAATTGAAAAATGTTCTCGTTCAAAATTGTATAAGCTCGCTTCACTATGAGTTATCGATAGAAATTATATTTGAAAATCTCTAATTATGTCCAAAGACGGGGAATAAGCGGTCAAAAATGTTTGTTTAACATCCACTATCTTTGCCTGAGCTCAATTCACCATCTTCGGTCTGAAGTCTCGTTTGTGCTTGTTAAGAAAATATTTTAGCAAAAAACCTTATCATTTTCTAAAATCTATGATTTTCCTACTGCAAAGAGATGAAAACAATCCCAAAATTTCGAACTATAAGCAGTAGCATGAAATTTGGCTTAAAAGAGTTGGAGACTTGAAAAGATTTCTCTCCCACGAATATGCGTACGATCTCCCACCGATACATAAAACATTAATGAATCAGAAAAGATTTTCAGCTCCGACTAAAAACTACTTACTCATTCTTAAATCGACCATTTAATTTTTAAACCGAGTAATGTAACAATGATGGCGGTGATAACAAAACAGCAAAGTAGCTTTTTTATTACTTATTTACGATTCGACAACTATCCAGCATGCGCGGGGCAAAGTCCGTTTACCTTTTTAGATTTTAAAAAAAGGGGGGAGGGGGGCTCGGGCTTTGAGAAAGTAAACTCGGGAAACGACTGGGAGGGTTATTTGGAATTGCATCAAACACGGTAAATATAATTATAATATTTGCCGAGTACTAGTCTAAGCGAAATTAAAGTTATTTTCCTTAAGCGGATATACGGTTTGAAATGTGTAATTTGGTGGATTCCTCGTTAAGGAATGCCAGTACATCTTTTACTTTCATTTAAAATTCACTTTGTAAATTTTATATAAGTTAAATTTTAAGTGCTTCCGTCTCATGAGGTGATTTCGTAACGGAGGGAAAGGTTTTTCTTGTATTCGGTTCGACACGATATTCCCTTTTTCCGAAAGGTCGCAGAGATGCTTATATCGCTAACGACCGGATCGCTGGTTCAGCGAAAGAAAAATCCGGACGCCAACGAAGTGTGAATCCTCGTTTTGGATTTATTAAACCGACGGTTCGACAATTTTACAATTTTAATCGAAACCTTGGCACGAGTTACAAGTCATAAACAAGTTTTAGGCAGCGGATAACGATGGGAAGTACCTGATCACACTATATATACAAAGTTTTAAATTTCATAAACAATATGACGTGAGTCCATGTAATTTCATTTTTAATGTTTAAACTTCGAAAGGAAAGAAAAAAAAAAGCTCATAACAATAAAAATGTTAATTAAATGTTCTGCTCTACATTAATTTGGACTTTATTTACATAATGTGGATAGAGTTAGCAAGACGGTTCCACCGACCTTCTTTTACCGTTTTTAGGGAACAAAAGAAAATGAGAATATTATCGTTAGGCGAGATCGTTTTTTATCTTATTATTACTCTTCCGATTCCCGAATCGGATCTTAAAAAAGTTTACAAAAAAGTTTCGAATCGGATTCGAAATATTTTTTCCGAGAATGGAACTCATTCACGGGCCATTCTCTACGGTTTCGTTTCTTTTCCGTCATTCTTCTTCGTCGCAAACGAACAAGAAAAAAAAAAAGAGTATCAATTGACAAGACGATAATTGTCACGTCCGCCTTGTCTTCATCTCGTTGCACAGATCCCATTTTGCACAAATGGGAGCAAATTAAACTCCAACGGTACTCGAGAATTCCAATTTCGAGTGACGTGATGTTTCCGTTTACCTTTACTTTAAAAAAAAAAAGAAATAGAATCTCGTCTTCGGATAATTAACATCTGGCCAAAAAAAAATTTGTAAAAATGATAATCGATTAAGAAGGCGCTCGGGGGGTTTTTCAGCACTGGCTAATCGCACCTAATGAATCGTATCGTTTTGAATAAAATTTTCTTAGAAAAGTTGTTTTCTCGAGGGGAAAAAATCGTTCCAGTTACGTAAAAGGACTTCGGCCGGGTCTCGTTATCCGACGACATCGTAAAAAGAAGGTTCGAAAGATTAAATCTCCGATTGAATCGGCTTATTAAAAAGAAAAAAAACATGCAATTTAATAATAATTTACAAACAACTAACAAATTAATCATAGACCTCGTTAATGCGGTTTTTCATGTGTTTCATATGGCTAAATGCTAATATAGAAGTTGGAAATAAAAACAAGAAAAAAGTATTTAAATGGAGGATAATAAAGATGATTACGAGAAGGATGATGATGATGAGGATGATGATTACGAAGACGGCGCTGGAATCGGTGATAAATAAACAAAAATAAAAAGTTTAAAAAGGGAAATTTTTAGATATGTGAATATGTGTATGGCAAATGCGGTCACAGATTCGAGTGTCTTATCTTCCCCGTCGATTCTCTAAACTCTATAATTTGACGGTACTTATGGTCGTTTCTCAACTTTTTGTCATGCTCTGACCTCCGTATATTCACCTTTTATGGTTACATCCATCAATTTACGAAGATGCTTATGGTTGCACTTTAATATTTATAATTTGTGAAAAAATACGGAGCCCGAATCCTTTGCGTTAACTTTTTTAACGTTCGAGTACCGGTTTCGTTTCGTTAAACAATGCCGTTAACGTACATCCTTTTTCTCTCTCTTTACTACTTTATCGCCTTTCACAGATTAATTTATCCAAGAAAAATTTTTCATTATTAAAATCATAATGTCAAAATCATTAAATATAATTATTACCGTGAATAAAGCATTTTGTTTCTGCATTGTTAAAGTGACTATTAGTTTGTTTTATAGTTGCGAAAGAAATATGAACAACGGGATAGTTGCCAAGGCCTATCGAGGATATCGAGATTTAATCGGAACGAAATCGCTATTTAGTAAGGCAAATAAAACATCACCTTATCGATCAATCGATCAAACGGCGCTGCAGAAACACAATTATACCAGCAAGGACTCTCAGGCCAAATACGAGCTAAGCAATTCATGGCAGAAGTCTAATCAGCCTAATAGGAAATCTCTCTAAACCATGAAATCCGTATTCTCCTTCAATTTCGAAATTAACCATCGATTGAAAAATCTCGAGTAAATCCGATTTTTATCTCAAAAACACATATTCTTATCAAAGAAATAACCCCGTATATGAATGCTCTCGCAAGGAATATTATATTTTCTCCGACCCTATCGTTTCAAAATAATCCGAAAGCGAATCGAAAGAAAGCGAATATCTCGAAATTTAACGTAGAGGCAAACAAATAAGCAAACAGCTTAAAGCACCCTTTCAAAACTCCTGCTTCTCCGGTCGCGGAAACGGCCTTTTTTGCTTTTATATAAAAAGAGAATGAAAGAAGAAAAAAAACTTACATTTTATTTTACATATAAAGCCCTTTGACTACGATTCGATCGGAAAATCTTTAATCTCAAGAAAAAACCCCTTCGTCTTTGAAAATTTCGATTAATTTAAAAGATGTAACGCACGAGGCAGAGCTTCCAATCCGAAAAGAAAAGAATCGCAAAGAAAAATTTCTTCATCAGAAATTCAATTTCGGCTGATGTTGATATTGTTTGACGGAATAATAAGAACGCTCGGAATTCTTGAATAAAAAAATCTTAGCTAAGAAAATCATCATCAAAAGTTACTTGATTTGCTATTTATCGAGGGAGAAAATCGGAAAATCGAAAGTTAAACATAAGGCGAAACATCAATTAATACAAGATAAGCAGTTTCCTTTTTCTCGGGGGGGGGGAAAAAAAGAAAGGGAAAAAAAAGGAAAAAAAGCGAGTTGTTAGGATCAAGTAATCCCAAGGGTCGATGTTTCAGAAGAGTAAAAGGCATGAAAAAATAATTCGATTGCTGCTGTAGAGGGAAAACATAAAGCGTGATGTTAAATCGAAATTGAATGTGAATGATGAGAAGAAATGAAGCAGAAAGAGTAAATTGGTGGGGGCGGGAGGGAAAAGGAGGGAACAGACCGGGGAGGGAAAAAAGGCATGCAAGGGTTTCCCGAAAAATGTTGTAAAAAGAATCACGTAGCGGCATTGCACTCAATATACCATGAGCTCTGGTACACCAATCAGAATACACAATTGCCCTCGGAAAAACGTTTTCACCAAGATCCGGATATAAATCACTCAAAAAACCGTCTCTCCGATCTAATTTTATAAAATTTTAAACCTGACCACGAACCTCGAAAGCGAAATTAATTATTTCAGACTGGGGATTACACGTTGCAACAAACCTTTTCCGAGGGTGAAACCAATCTTCATCCTCCAATTGCGGATAAATCATTATCGACTCTGCATTCGAGATGCTTTCTCCTCTTTACTGACCGCGGAATCAGTAGTCGATAGTCATCAACAATTCACGAAATGCAGGCGATACGACCTTAAATGAGGATTTCCTGGTCATCTCCAGAAATCCTCGAACCATTTTAATGCGGTCAGCAATTTGAGTGGCTCGAGAATGAAAATACAAATGCAATGGTTTGCATTCCTCTGGTTAAGACTACGGTAACCGGTGAGGCATGTTTTGTCTTGCTCAAGGAATAGCGTCCTTGCCCTTCTCAGGGTTATGAGTTAGTGGAGGGCAGCAGCTTCGGTAATACTGACCTAGGGCTGAAGATGGTAGTAATGGGCAAGGCCTAGGCTCAGATAACGGGAGGCAGAGTTGGATCAATGGAGGATTATGGAAAGTCACCACATTATTTGATATTCCTAGTAAAATCATCAATGGTTCGCCATGACGATCGCCAATCTCCGACGAGGAGCGGGCATTCAAAGAAGAAGAAGATTAAGACTTACCTAGAACAAAAGAAAAACAAAATTAATTTGTTGAATAAGTAATATTTTGTCGTTGTGGGTTTTGCCCACATCGTTTCCTCGGTTCTCGAAGACACATTCAAGAGGAAGACCCCTTGAAAACCAAAGAAACGCTCACAAAAACTTTTCTTTCTTCTAAAGGAAATAATAACAAACAGCTGGGACGTTTAAATGAAAAAAGAAAGAAGTCTTGTGTGGTAAAACAAATAACTATTTCTAGGAATCTTCCCCATTCGTGTAAACACATAAAAAAGGTTTAAGCTATTTTAACGAGAAAATTTTTATTGCACAGCAATAAATGAGATCGTTTCGAGCGCAATCGCAGCGGAACATTATGACATCTCGAATCTGTATAAAAATCTTTCCTGAGAATTTATCTCTGAACAAACATATTTTTCGTGGGTCCGAATCCCGGGCAGCTTGTTACCTCAAAGCTAAAAATCCTGACTATTTACGACGTCTGAGGTGCAAAAATCTTGTTTACTTTTAATTTAAATAAGTATACGTGGCAGCAGCCGCGCCTTTTGTCATTCGGCGACGTGAAGGTGTGGACAGTCTTTCCGATTTTAAAAATGACAACCGTTTCCAACACCTTATTCATTTTTACTACCGACACGAGAACTTTTCGCCCATTTAAAAAAAATGGCAACTAATTTCAAAAAGCTAAATCGTTTTAATCTCGCTCGTCCATCACCGGGCGATTCTTCCTATTGATAAATTAACGAGGAGATCGGTGGAAACCTACGGTATGCCCCGACATTTAGCGCCGTATTTAATATTCGAGATAAATACCAACGATGTGGATACGCGATCATAAATCGCGGTCGATTTCTCGTTTGCGACCGAGGTGGGCGGAAAGGAATGACGGTAGCAGAGAACATGAATCTTTAAACTTTTAAAATGAAGTGACGATGCTCATAAATTAAACCGAACATCCCGAAAAAAACGATCCGAGATTTTATCGGATCCGCAGTTTCCGAAGATGACCACAAAAAAAAAAAATGATAACGAAAACAAACGGTTATGTCGCTGGATTTCCTCACTTCGTCGGATCGTTTCTTTTCACGTTTATGACGAGACCCACATCGGAAAACCAAACTGTGACGTGTACAGGTTATGATTTATGTTGCAATCAGGGATGACAAAGTGCACATCGATCCACGATGACCGCCGGTAATAAATTACTTTTTAAAAAAAGTAATAAGAGAAGCGAGTCACGAGTAATTAACAATTCCGCGGACACTAGTCGGAGTGTCACCGTCGCAGTTACTTAAAATCAATCACAAGAAAATTTTAAAAAAAATATGTCAAGATAACGGGAGAACCTTTTTCCAAAAGGTTTTACTCATCGTAAAATCGGGCTCTTTATGGCAATTAAACATGAGAAATAAAAAATGAAAAACGATCACGATCCAATACTGAAGGGCAACGAAATCAATATTTCATCGCTAGAAAACGGTCATTAATTACCCTGCACAATTAATTAAGTTAACTATAACGTGTACTTTGAATAATTCTCATGTAATTCCATCATTTTTTAAAAAAAAAAACTTTCGAGTTTTCGCTAATAAAAACGGATATTAATTCGATTTTATTATAATATTAATTTTTTTTTAAAAAAAATTGTGAGACGATGACACGGAGGCAGGAACGATTATAGAACATAAATCGATCCAACCTTAAATTAAATTAGAATCAAACAAGAAAAAGGTCAAAGACCTTTGGCCATAAGCTCAATAAGAAGTTAGGCTGCACCTAACAGGTCGTTAAGGAATCGATCGGAATCGTTATTTCACTTTCACACCGAGGCCGAAGGGGAATGCGCGAAGCTTTAAAAAAAAAAAACGAGAACTAAATAGACGAAGGTCGTTTTTCAGGCTTGCATATCACTAGATTGAAGTAGACAAACTCAGGCACGCAGACAGGTATAAATAAAAGGGCGTAAAAAGAGAGGAGTAAAGCGCAGCGAGATCGTGGGACGCAACTTTCCGCGATCGTGACGCACCGGTAATAATTGTTAATGAAATAAAAGACAGAAGCGCAACACTCTGCGACGGGATTAATAAGCACCCAATTTAAATTCTAAGCCTTAGGCAGATCGACTTCAAGCCACAAAATTAATAATCAACATCTTATTATCTAACAATTTTTTTTTCTTATTTTTTTATGCATCGAAATTCGTCTTTCTTTTCCTTAAAAGAAAAAAAAAACACGTCGGTGGAACGGGCCGAGGTTTTTTCGATCTCGAAAGCAGAAGACGAATGCAATCGGATGCAGTCCTACTTTTTAATATTCTTCGAGCGTATCCCCGTACTTTGATGTGCCTTCGCGATATTTTTTTTTTTCGCCTTATCATGCACATGGTCAGGAGTGCGCACTGATAAATTACACTTAAATGCAGAGAAACTTTAAAAAAATTTTCCCAGCAGACCGTGAAATATTATTCACGACGCTCGTTTCTTAGCGGGACTTTAACATTCTTTTCTCCTCCTCCTCCTCTTGGATCTTTTTTTAATCGCTTCCAAAAATTCTAGAAATCGGAAAATTATTATTTCGAATTTGTCAAATTCGACGTCTCATTTGTAAAGAAAAAAATTCTCAGGTTGGGTTTTTAAAAAAGAAAAAAAATGGTTCTCTGAACCTTCGACTCTCTCAAGGTCATTTCGATTAATCAAGTCATTCGACAAGGACTTGGAGTGTCGAAAATTACCGATAACTGTCTCCGATACCAGAAACAATCAATATTTCTCATTTAAAATTGAGTATTTGTCATATAATAAAAACAGACAGTTCAATATTTTATGGTGTCAGCAATATTTTAAAACGGCTCACCGCATCTTTTAAAAACGACTTTTCTTTTCATAAACAAGGATGGCGACTTTCCGTCTTTTAAGGATCCTTCCAAGAGCTTGCCAGATGGCAATTTAAGAAGACTGGAAACATTATTCCGAGTTATGCAAGAAAAGGGGCCGACGTTGGGATCGTTAAAAGACGTTTACTCTTTTCTTCATCTTCTTTTCTACCAAAGGTGAAAAATACAAACAAGAATGAAAAAACAATAAAATAAATAAAACAAAAAAAACTAGATTGAGACATTGGACGGGCATAAATAAGATATTTAAGAAACAAGCATTACCTATTTATTTATTTACTTATTAGAACATAAATAATCTTAATTCGGCATTTTATCTTTGATGTGGCCGGAGTTTATTTAATTATTTTGTTTTCCCCGGATTTTCTTGTTTGTTTTTCCTTCGAAAAGTCCCGAGCTCAGAATATTTAATCAACGGTATGTGGTGCAACAATGGGTCGAAAAAAAACCTTAAGAAGCGAGATAAAGATATAATAATAATAATAATAACAACGAGTGAAAAAAAAATGTTAGGGGTCAAATTCTTCAATTTATACGGCGCACAGACGCGTTTTTTTGGCAAGACATCACTCAAATGAAGTAATCACAACATAACGGATCATTTTTTTTCTTTTTCAATATAAATAAACCTGATATTTGCTCTTAGATAAACATTCTACTTTTTTTCTTCATTCTTTGCCCTTACCCATTAAAAACCATTGTAAATTAAATTAGTGACGTAAAGATGATGCATGAGCAAAACGTGATTTTCCAATGAAAATATTCAACTCTGAGCACGGATTTCAAAAGAAACGATTCGCGGATTCTTTTTTTAAGCAATACCAACAAAAGGATGGAGGTTAATTTATGAAAACGAACTAACAAAAAGCTTGGAGTCTGGACAACGGTTGCTGAGGTAACCAATGTTAGAAGCATTTTTAAAGCTGCGAAACTAGAATTCGAATTCCAAAAAGGAATTTCACGTCTTGCCTCAAAAGAAAATTAGACTAAACATGAAACAGAATAATTTAGGGATGGGCAGACACGAAACTCGCTCCAAATCGAATTTAAACATAGTCGAAGAAAAAGAAATATAGGACAAAATAATCAATGAATATAGAACGAAAACATAATTTTTTTCTTGCAAGGAAACAGAAAGCAATGATTGATGATACAATATTTTGAATAGCACTGAAGGTGAGCAATACCTGATTCCATTTTAAATAATGTAATTCAACATTCACATACAAACAATGAAATTAGACATGTCGCTTACAGTTATACAAATTATATATCCACAATGCAAATTAAAATTAAACAATCTTCTGGTTATCAACGTCTTACTCCAAACCCATCTTGCCGCAATTAGATTTTCATTCTGTTAACAAATTTCAAATTCTCCTCCGACGGACAAGTCTAATTTTTTTTTCTCTCTCGGCCGTGTCGCACCGTGAAATAAAAAAAAAAAACCAACGCCTCTCGATAAAGATGACAGATTACACGACCCTACGAAATACCAGGAACCTAGTTTTCGAAGTTGATGACCGGCCGCGATGTGAATACTAATACCGAAAATATTCGGAAGGAGAATGAGTCAGCGGTACTAAACGTGTCCTTGGTTAAAAGAAGGAGAAAAAAAAACGTAAAGATTGATCCTTTTTACGTGCTATTAATCGAGGTAATTACCTGTTTAAACAATCTTTAAATAAGAAAAAAAAACGTGTAAGAAGACGAAGGCAAGCCAATTAAATTAAAATAATAATCATATTTTCATCAATCATGCAACGAGTTTGCTGCAATTTGGAAAACCGTGACGAACCGCAGCAATCTAATCGACAACGTTCATCATTTACACAAGTCCCATAATCTATTGTTGTGCAGCGGTTCGAAAATAAAAAAATATGCAATCGAATCGGTTCTCACAGTTTTCGTTTCTTCGCGAATCGAGATCCTCGATAACGAAACGCACACAAAAAAAATGAGCGAGACACTCCGTCCGATCTTTCAACATAGGGAAATATTTTCCCGAATAAATTTTATCGCCCGGAGACGAATTCGATCCGGGATCGAATCCTTCCTTTAAAAAAGGAAAAGAGTCGGACGAGGATCGTTGGCAGAGTCCCGCGATAATTACAGGCCTACCGCGTGAATATCGACAAAAACAAAGGTAAATAATAAATATGTCATGTTATTTTTATTAACGAATTTATGGGAAATAATTTTTGCTCTATCAGATAATGCGGCGCACGGCAATAATTCCTTAAATGATTAATATGATTCGTCGATTCACTAATTCAATAAGTCATCTTTGAAAATAAAATTTAAAGATCCGACGACGTAAATCATAACTTAGTCGAATTGTTTCGGGGGTATCAATTGGCTCCGACAGGAAAACGAAATGAAAAAGAAAATTAAAACCGGATTTCAAAACGGAGCCGGTCTATCGAGTTTTCCTTGACAATGTTCAACTCGAAATCCTACTTTGCGGTCAAAGTTGTCAAAGAAGGAAAATTGCGGTGAAATACCCTTCTTCGAACACGTCCGGATTGAAATATGATTCAGATTGTTGATTTTGACATTTACAATTTAGTTAGTGAGGATTTCTAGTAGCTTCCATCAGACAGATAATGACATTTACCCGAAGATGGCTAAATCAGTTAATTTCAGACGGTTTTAAATTCAAAATTTGAGGAGCGAGTAAAAGCTTACTGCAGCAATTACGTAAGGAACGTGGCCACAGTCCTTTAAACCGGCTGAAAAGCTTTTCTCGAGCAAGAGTCATTAAATCAGTGGAGATCAACTCGCACAGTCCCACGATATTTTTCTATCTCAGTGATAAATCGAACGAGCTTATTTTTAATCGATCACAGACCTAGAAAAGCTCGTAAAAATAAACAATTTAATCCTACGCCATAGCTTTCCAGGCAACAATGTATTTTCTGCTCGGGCAATATATCTTTGAGGCCAAAATTTTCGGTTTTTGGTAGGAACAACAAACAGCTCTCATTTCGAGCCAAGAAGAGTCTCAAGCAGAGGAACGAAATTTAAAAGGCCACAAGCAAAAATGAAATGTCTCCAACATCTGCGAGGAAACGTTTTACTTTCTTCTAGATTGGAAAAATACAAGAAAGCTAAACGCAGGGGTGAAGACCCCTACCAAATATTATTTCATATACAGTATATAATTTTTATTACATAATATTTTTCATATAATCGCTTCGGCTGCCATCATAACATCTGTTTGCGAGATGCTCAAAAGAAAAAATGCCTAAATTTTTCGTTTGAGCGAAACTTAAATTTGCAAATATCTCTAAAACGCGGCAGAATTTTTACATTCTGTAAATTCCAACGGATTCCTTGGATCAAAATACATCTGATAGGAGGTAGTTTGAAGCTCTGGAGCGTAGGAAAAATTAGTTTTCAGTAAAATTAGATTTTCGACCTAGTCGGTTTCTGAAAATCCGTTTTTCGGCCATAACTTTTTGAAAACTAAAAATTGAGTGTTCTACGTAGTCTCAATCGATTCCTCAGATTAAAATACATCTCCCAGTATATATTTTGTTGATATTTTGGCCCGTTTTTAGCCGGAAAAATTGTTTTTTGAAAATTGAATATCGATTTTCAAACATCGAAAAAATGCCAATTTTTTTCGTTGGAGCGAAACCTAAATTTGCAAATATCTTGAGAACGCGGCCGAATTTTTACATTCTGTAAATTCCAACGGATTCCTTGGATCAAAATACATCTGATAGGATGTAGTTTGAAGCTCTAGAGCGTAGAAAAAATTAGTTTTCAGGAAAATTAGACTTTCGACCTACTCGGTTTCTTAAAATCCGTTTTTCGGCCATAACTTTTTGAAAACGAAAAATTGAGTGTTCTACGTAGTCTCAATCGATTCCTCAGATTAAAATACATCTCCCAGTATATATTTTGTAGATATTTTGGCCCGTTTTTAGCCGGAAAAATTGTTTTTGTAAAATTGAATATCGATTTTCAAACATCGAAAAAATGCCTAAATTTTTCGTTTGAGTGAAACTTAAATTTGCAAATATCTTGAGAACAAAAGCCTTCGCCGGTCCTTAAGCAAACTACTAACCATTTTATCTTTTATCGCGGTGCCATTAGCTAGAAGCGATAACACTGGTGACGTCTTAAAATTCAAATTTATTGTTTCTTTGAACGTCAAACAAAATAAGGAAGTTTTCATTTCCATAAAATGTAATATCTCAAAAGTGAAAAATCGAATTTATTTTCTTGAAAAAGTGTTCATGTATTATTCATCTTGTAATGTTTTCTAAATTAAAACACATTATAAATAATCCAGATCTGCTTTGCATTTCGGTTTTATATAAATTATTAATTCGTTTGGGCCATTTCATCGATGACACGACGCGTTACTCTTCTAAACTTAATATTTCACGAGACGCCTTCGCAAATTTACAAATAGTTTCCGGCTGAAAAATATTACGATTTCGGGAAAAGCGAGAAATATTCGGGGAGTTTAAATTCCATTTTCTTGTCACCGCTGCTTGAGACTCGAAAATTCGATTAAACAGGAGGATTAAAGCAGAGCAATGAATTCATTAAAGTAGGATCATGTCGAAATCGGAAGAAACAAGAAATTGGAGAGCCGTTTGTTTGTTGTGTAATTCGAATCCTAACTGAAATTAACCGAGTGAATCTCTAGGAAGGCAACGAGGAAACTAAATTACAAAACGCTCGCTTAGCACTTCTAACGGAAGGCCTGACTTAATACGTCATTTCGTTTTCGATCGAAACAATGGGAAAAAAAAGAAAATTAAAATAAAAATTGAAGAATGGGAAGAAACGAAGAGAACCGTAAATCATCGTCAAAAAACCACGAAGATGCCAAAGTGACTGAAACAAATGAAATCCTTAAGACAAGAAAATTAAACGACTAATTTGAGCTGATTTTCTCCGGATGGCAGATGTGATGACGTGACTTGAGTAAACATCAGCCCTTCTTCCCAAGCCTGTCATATCGTCTGATTCACCGGAAGCCATATTCAAACTTTTCCGAAGGCCAGAAACGGTCCTTCCAATTTTTTTTCCTAATTATCCCTCTTGTCACAAAGAAACGGCTCCCGTGGCCAATTCGAAAACTTTTTTTTTATAATCTGTCATTTTATTCTCGTATAAACTTTTCAAATAAAATTATATTTTCGAAAGGAATTAATCGTGTAAGTATACGACGTGAAACTTGCACGTAATCGCGTTTAATAAAATTTTTCCGGAACGAGAAAATCGTTTCATCTCGAAAAGAAAAACCTCCGGCCCAAACTTTTGCAGAAATGGTTTCCAGTTTGAAATAAGCAAAAACTTTCCGTTTCTAAATATCTAAAAATACGACTTTTTAAAAAGTTTCTTTGCCGCTTTTCTAATTATGAATCAGAGCTTCTGGTAATAAAACCCGTTCAACAATCGCCGCCTTCCTTTTTCCATATTTTTCGTCTCCGAAATTTTCTTTTTATCTTTTCGAATAAAAAGGAAACTAAACCGCGAGGAAAAAAACTCGAGAAAAAACCTTATGGTCATTAAAACTTTGTTAAAGTACCGTCAGCGTTATATCGAGTTCGATCCTCGACGAAATTCAAAAGGAAAAAGATTTAAAAATTTAAATCGGAACCCCAAAACTTTTTTTTTTGAAGCGGTGACCTCCCGAGAGTGCGGCCCGTTATAAATCACATATTTGACCACCTGTCCGGGACCCGTCTCTAGGTATTAACTATTTATCATTGTCATCGTTTTATCGTGGGACCGTGGACCTCGTTATCGCGTATGTGGCTCGTCCTGCCCGATGCTTCCGATTTCGGATGTTTGCCCCTAAAAATCTCCGGAAAAAAATCGCGCCAGGAACGAGTTTTACAAAGCGCTCGGCGGCGTCTTTTAAAATTTTCGAACGACCGGCAATAACATAAATAAAACGCCATCGCCGTAGCGGCCGGAATAAATTTTCAAGGTTGGGAGTTATAAAATCATATTTTTTTGTGGGTGGTATCGCCCGAATAATAGCGTTTTGTATCTTGTTTAAAAAAATATCATAACGAACGTGATTAGAGTGACGATTTCGCGGGAAGGAGTCCGTTCCCAGTCGGCGATGAACCGACCGCGACGAAACTTTCAATTTCTGCAAATTTTTAACTGCACCTCATCGATCAATTAAACCAAAAGAAAACGAAGTCGATTTATGGAAAAAGAACGAGGTTCTGGCAAGGGACTCGAAAAATCCAAACGCGACGAACGATACCGAAACAAAAGATTTCCCACCGCAGAAAAAAAAACTTGTGACGAATGACAAGCATATTATCGAACGGCTTTTGTGAAAAGATCAAGCTCAGTGATTTTCGTTTCATTTTCCGGTATTCTTTCTTCGTTCATTCATTCATTTCCAAATGACAAATGCAACAAAAAAGCGTATATCTCATTATTACACATACGATCGCTTTATAAAAATAAAAACCTGTCCTAAACAGGCTCTTTTTTTTTGTTCGTTGCTTTTGCCGTGGCATTTATACTCTTGCCAGCACTTCCTTTAACCGCAACCAGTCGACAAGCCTTCTGCTTCTTAAAAAATTTTTTCCATTTGTGTCTTTGTCATTCATTAATTTGCGAAGCAGAGCCACATAATTCGTGTGGCTTGCACCCTTTTGTTTGACCTTTGAACTGTAAAAAGCAAACAGGGGCTAACTG
Organism: Liposcelis brunnea; assembly: GCA_023512825.1. NCBI lineage: Eukaryota > Metazoa > Arthropoda > Insecta > Psocodea > Liposcelididae > Liposcelis > Liposcelis brunnea. The sequence continues at coordinate 414,278 of CM042069.1, forward strand.
GCCACATGAAAGCTTTATGCTTGAGGCCTCTAAAAGACCTTTGATGTTGACTGAGCTATACACGATATGTGGTGAAGGAAAACTGGACTACAAGTCTACCAAGACTCCTCTGCAAATTTGAGATTAGGGCCAGCACTCATCCTTTCACGTTTCGAGGAAGGCGCTCGTAATCTTTGCCTCTTTAAGGAAATTAAATCATCCTTCGACCGCAATTACGATGATTAGATTACGTTATGAAAAGCCTAAACTGGGACTAGACTCTTTCTCAGAATCGTTGTGACTCGACGGAATGACGGACCAAACCAACGAAAACGTCTCTCAAATCTTGGTCATTATTCTCGCTGACACTCGCCTTTTACTTTTAAGATTATAAAACGTCAACTTTGCGAAAAGAAGGAGAAGAAGAAAAAAAAACAGGATCTGCGCTAATATAGATATCAAAAACCTCGTTAAAGTTAAATGTCAACTTTTTTTGCGGGCAGTACATATATTTCCAGTGCAGGGAACTCTCGCTTTCGGTCGTGACATTTAGTGCCTCTTCTTGGAAAAATAAACATCGATAATTATTCATTTTCTTAAAAGGAAAAGAAAAGAAAAACACCGGATGATAAAAAAAAGTTTTTTTTTAGGATTTCGCATTTATGGTGCCTTTTTCTTTATTATTCTCTTCTCGATTAAACGATTACGTCAAGCTCCTTCTCTATATTTGGAGATAATAACGGAGGCTGACAAGGTACAAATGTCATCTTTCTCTCAAGAGAAATGATAAAAAATTCCAACAACCAAACATTATTACCAAAGTAATTTGGCATAACAGTTACACGCAAACTACAATATGATTAATGATAAATAAAAATTAAAATTAAAAACAAATATAAAAAAATAAAATAACCGAGCCGGGCCTCGGCGCAGGGGACATAAATAACAAAATCACGAATTCCACCGAACCCCTATTTCACGTTAGAAAATTAGCCCGTCGGGTATGTTATCCACCATTTCGTTACATCACTTTTTTAACCATAAAAACAACAAAATAAAGAAGCAGCAGTTAACAGAGAAAAAAGGACCAATTAGAGGCGACAACAAAGTAGAAAAGAGCACGAGTTTTTTTAGAGACCACCCGTGCTGTCAACACTCAAAAATTATTAATTATCATTCCCTACGACTTTTTAATTCCTTTCCGTTTGTCGACAATTTTCTTCTTGTTTCCGACGTTTCGAGAGCGATTCTTATTACTTGCTTATCCCCGGGTAACAGGGCTTGAGATAAATCTGCCAGGACGAGTTATCCTGAGCCATCGCTTCCGAATTCAGCCCCACCGAGCTACCTGCAACCACCAAGACTCTGTTATCCAATCTCATTTGTCTAAGAACATTAATGTTTGATCCCAGTTTCCTCCTCATCATACTTCCTGTACCAGGAAAAATAGCCCATCTCCTTAACCAGCTTTAGGGGAAAGATTTCTTTTTTTAAAAAAAAAAAAAAAAAAAAAAGAAAACTCAACTTTCTTATCGTCCTCGAAACGTGATGAAAATACAAAACCGATGAGATATTTTCATTATTATTGATGCAAATAATTTGAATATTAATGGAAAAATAAGAGGAGAAACATGCTTTTCTTGGACGAGTTGATTTAAACTTTTCGAGAAGCGAGTTTTTCGTTGACGTGAACGCAATGTAAAATTACGCAAGGTTCGAAAAAAAAAAAAAAGGGAAAAGGAAAGGGGGTATTATTCTGATCGGATGTTTATTTCGAGTCCCCGAAGGGAAATCAAAACAAAAAAGAGAAAAAAAGGAAAACAAAGACCGCGGATCAGCAAATACTTTTCCCACAAATTGTTTTCCGAGTTAAAAAAAAGATGCGGAAATGTGCCTAAAGGAATTTTTATTTTCAGAGCGGAGAAGGTTCGCATATGAACCGCCACTGGCTCGAAAACTAAATGATATATTAATAAAAATCCTCATTCAATTTCAATTTTCGAGACCGAAGAACTCGTAACAAAACGCCAAGTCATACGTTGAAAATTAAATAAATTCAAAAGATAAATAGTTGAAATATTAAAAAGAGGAGTGAAGTTTCACGCGGTATAATTTGTCCCAGCGGGTGGCAGCCCTGGCCACAAATTATAACCGTTTTGCTTGATAACGGTCAGTTGTTTTTCTATTATTATAATCATATATCACTTTATTTATTGCGCACTCGCACAACTATTTCATTCGAAAACGATCCGGGAAATCCACCCGCCAGAAAAAGTGCAAAAAACCGAGAGAAAGAAGAAAGACCATAAAACTCCTAACTGCCGTGTTTACGAGGAATCGCGAAGGAAACTTTTACTCAAACTTTTCGAACCGTTTTTTTCTCAAACTTACTAAATATTTACCGAAACGTTTTTCTGTCGTCGATTTTAAAAGGGAAGAAGGGATAAGACAACAAATAGATCCTAAGGCAAAACTCACCCGAATATTCGGGTACTAATTCATGTTTGGTTTTTCTTTAGCTACCCTCCGGGTCCCTCGAATTACCACCTGTTCGGCTTTCCATTTTTTAGTCTCGAAGATAAAGATAACGGCGAGACGCAGGACTCGAGAAGAACGCCTATGAGAATTCTGGAACGAGTGGTTAAAAAAAAACGTAACGGAAGGAAAGACTAATTAGAGGCGCAGCTGATATTAAAAAAATTACTATTTGTTTTTTATCAGAAGGAAAAATCTTGTCAGACAATAATGCACATGTTTTTAGTTAAGTATGATTTGATGTCCTTTTAATTATAACCTAAGTCCTTTAAAATTGAAATTCGGAATCGTTGACAATGCTAATGAAATAACTAGGGTTGCAAATCCCGAACCCAACCGTAACCCGAACCTGCTCGAACATTTTTCGTGTAAAGTCTAAGTCAGCGTCACACGCATAATTAACAGAGGAAACAACAATAAAGGGGAAATATTATCAGCTTCATCGTTTCCACTTAAATATTTGTGACTTAAATATTTGTGGAAAGCAATGATTCGACACTAGCGCCATCCAATATTTACAATCCACGAAAAACAATTCCTTTCAGCAATTATTTTCTTTTTCAGGGACATTTAAATCTGTAGCGACAAGCCTAATTATTCCCCGTTAGCGAAAGGAATCGATTTGCTGATCCCTTGGGCCATTCCTGCGACCCTGATCTTGCATTTAAAACGGCTTGTCAGGTTCTCCTTTTCATCCATACGGTTTTAAACGAGGATTATGTTAACAATCTATTTACGTAGATAATCACGAGCGTGTAATCGTCCAAGGAATTTCCATTCGACGCATCGTCCGTTTCCTTTCGAGCTTTCTACGATTTTCTAGCGAAAATAAATGTCGGTTCGGGTTTTAAACGAGTCTCCGGAGTTGCCGCGACGACCGGGGAATAATTATACAGCGCTTAAGATAAAAATCGAACGGTTACCTTCCTACTTTTATCAACGGTGTGCCTGTAACTAAATTCCTTGTCTAATTTGAAAATAATACGAGTCCACACACAATTTCGTGTAGACAGTAAGTCGCTAACGAGTTAACCATAAACACAAGATTCTTTTTCTTTGCCTCGTTAACTTCCATCCGCAAAACACGGGTCGTCGTACTCTTTGGAAAAATGTTTGGTCGTTCGTCAAAGGTTTTCGTTGCCGATTGTAAATCACTTCGGGGTGGATCCCGAACCGATTACCGGCATATTTACATAATAATGAGTACATAATTCAAACTTTGCTTCATTCCGGCCTACTGTTGGAGGAAAACAATGGCCGTCTAAGATTTTTAGACGTATAATTTTGTGATCATTACGACTCCCACGCGAACCCGACCCGACGATGTCATCGAATCATTTACGTTTTTATGGGATTCCATTTTAGCAACGGATTCGAATTAAATTAAACCTCGTTCGATATTCCTTTTTATTTTCTGAAAGAGACTACCGACAGGTTTTTCTCCCCATCGAAACCCATGAAAACGTTAAATAAAAATCGATCAAAACACCATAAGAAGAATATTGGTTATGGGATGAGATAATAATTTTTTTTACGTCCAGCATCCAACTTCCAATGGAAGAAACGTCAAAAATTCCACTGAAACAAATTTATTTTAGTTTTTGACTTTTATTACAATTTTTAGTATATCATTTACAGCTTCTGTCTCCATTTTAAGAGAATCTAAAGTTAAACTGCATGTTTGTCAAATGAAACCGGCTTCAATCCCGATTAAAGCGCAGGGGGGTCTTCACGTCGACTTTCTTTACGACAGGTCAAACGTTGGGACCTTGAGAGATGGACCCATCGAGCCACACGTCTTTTTTTTCTCCGCGGAAAAGATTTCGTAATCCGAGACAGATAAAAAAAAAAAAATTTCCCAGAGAAATAAAATTATCCGAAAGATTTTCCCGGTTCGCTGAGCAAAAAAACGTAATAAGAAATTAAAATCAATACCGAAATGGAAATGTCTTGTTAATGAATGATTAATAAAGATTTTTGAAAATTCAAACTCTTTACTCTTTTTTCATTTTTCCCTTGATCTCCGAGAATTATATCTTGAAGGAAAACAAGGGGTTAATATTTTATGGGGCTTTTAAGGAAATTTGAAAGCAGGAAATGTGACTTACGCTTCTTTTTCTTTTTTTTTCTTTCTCCTTATCCGAAAACTTTATTTTTTTTTACAAAATCAAAGATATCGAAGGCTTCTCACACTTTTTAAAAGAAAAGGTACCTTATTAGGAAATACTTGACAGTAAAGGTATCTCGTTGTTAAATCGGATTTTTTGTTTGTTTTTTTTTTAAGAGTGATGACTGGGTATGGGTTTTTGTCGTGATGCATTACTCAAACGTTGGAATTTTATTTTATGGCTCACGAAACCCTCTTCCCGATCGACATTTTATAAGCTTCGTTCCTTATTATCATTATTATAACAGCAAATGGAAAACAATTATACGGGATAACGATGCATCCAAATCACACACTCTAATCGACCGAAAATGTCGCACGGGAAAATGTTTCTCCATCGATGAACCGAAAATCAGTCGTTCGAAAAGAATGCGTCCATTAAACGAAAAAGATTAAATAATTACAAAAACGACATATTACATTTGAATAAAGCATATAATTTGACAATGTAGTAGGAGTAATCGTTTTGATATTAAATGATACAGCAGAATAGGAAATACGTGACATCAGAATGAAAACAGTAGCCGGGTTTAGCATCTTGACCCGTAATTTCAATTTGTTAATTGCTGGACTTAACAACGACTCAAGTCATCCTTCGCGACCGCTACAGATATTACCATTTTTCATTTTCCTCCAATTTTTTTCTTCGCCCAACCGAAGAAATTTTTTATTACGGGTTACGCTAAGAATTTTTCACAAGTAACGTTTGGGCCTGAAGAAAACAAAAGTTTTCAAATCACGTGGAAAAAAAACGAATGTTTATATTTACAAAAAATGATACGGAATTTTATGTAAAAAGCGTGTAAATTGAGTACTGAGTGAGATCACGTGTTCCCTACCAAGCAGACGGTATCTTCGAACCTTAGGTTAAAAGTTAAACCACTTGCCACGTTTATACCTTGGAACGGTCAAAATTCGCCAAAGTCTACCATCGAAAAATCCGATTATTTAACACGAAAAGATAGGAATTTTGCCAAATTCCGCAGAAACGCATCTAAACCAAATATTTCAGGCTGAAAAATCCTTTATTTTTCAAAGTGGAGGCTCGAAGATTCTCGTTTTGACGCCATCGCGGTGTAAACGTATGCAACAAATTAAGTGTAGGTGGGTAATGTCACGGAATGATTCGACCAGGCCTCGATTTTCATCCATTCCGACGAGTCCGGGTTATCTTTCATCTCTCGCGCTTTGCGCCGTCCTTAAAAGAATTCAAACCTTCCATCTTGTTGAGTTTCCCATCATGTTTTATCATTAAATTAGAACGTTCTCTGTAAATATTCTTGTTGAAAATTTTGGGCAATTCTAACTTGAAATTATATTTTCAATGCTGTTATTACTCTTTCCCACTTTTTTTCCTCGTCTTCGTCTCTCCTTTTTTATTTTCGATCGCATTATCACCTCGCACATCGTGATTTACCAGTTCAACACCTGATATTTCCATATCTTTTCATCGGACGAAGCCTCCGTGCTTTTGTTACGCAACACTTCCACCGAAGGGAAAGCGTTTTTTTTTCTTCTTTATTATTTCCAAAGGAATCCGGCCGAGAATCGATCATCCGCGACGGTGTCGATAGCGAGGGCAAAACAATTTTCGAACAAGATGGAATATTTAATATATTTTGATGGATCCGAATTTCTCCTCTCGCTTTCAATTTGTTTTACCTTCAAAGAATGATCTTCCTCGTCCGAAGTTTCTTCCTTCTCATCAATAATCGCAACTTTTCAACATCGATTAACTCCACGGTTTATAAATTAACCTTTCGCAGGGGGAAAAATGTCGGAGACGCCACTGCTCAGAAAAGTCTTACAACATTCCGCGGCTTGTAAACCGCATAACATGTTGGTTTTACAAAGGCGTTTGCGGTTTCGCCGTGATGTTTCTTTACCGAGATCGAAAACGTTAAAAAAAGGAATTCCCGGACGGAGAAAAGCTCCCGACAGATAAAAAAAAAACCTTAACGACCTATTTAGAATTGCTGGGGGTGAAAATTCACACGTTTCGCATTATTCCGTGATTAATTTTCCTTGGATGGTTTGGGAGCTCGGGGGCGATCGATTTTTAAGAGAGCACGGCATATGGGATGATCGACTTTGCAACCGATATAATCTTAATTTAATTCATTTAGAAATAACTCAAGGAAATGGTGAGGATTTTGAAAGAGGATAATGCCAATTTAAAATCGCCATCAGCATATTTGAAATGAGTATTTCAACAGAAATAAATTGACCGACACTTTACAATTGATTACATCGTTAAAAACCACGGAGATCGTTTTCTCGCCTCGGACCTTCGTAAACTTTAGATTGATCAGACTTCCCAGACTTCTCAAGGGTTTAACAGGAACGGATCAAGATTTTCGATAGTAAAAACCTAAAATAGATCAACATTCTTTTTACTTTCCAATCGTTAACAGGAAAATCCTTGCCATTTTCGGCATTCCTAACGACAAAAAAATTGATCGTTTCACCCGGCAATTTAAACCCATTACCGAAAATAATAAAACCCGCCATTCCACATACATAAAATTGCATAAATAATCAAACCGAGGGCGAATATAACTCGCAAATTTCAAAATTTGCATTTCCCACACTATTACACATAATTTCGACCTTGACTGATGTTTTACAAAAAAGAAAAAAAAAACTTAACATTTCGGTAGAATTATTCCTTTGAAAGTGAATCACCTTTAAGTGGCTAAGGTCAAGAGGCAGATACCGCTCCTCCGAGTGCTTGCATTGTTTTTCAATTTTATTTTTCTCAAACCTGAGTCAGCAGCAAAAGAAGCCTCGACTCCCATTTTAGATATACCGTTTAGATTAATACGAAACTTAATTAGATCGAAGAGAAAACAAAAAAAAATTGTTATATTCATATCAGATGAGCCTAAATTCAAAACAGGTCGTAATTCTTTGAACCTCCACCTTCTGCAACCGATCAAACTATATTGTCACGGATTATTACACTCGTTAAAAGGAAAACTTATGAAAATTGTTCTATATCTTTATTAAATAAAAGGAAGGGCCGATTCCATACGATGTCGATTATCCTTGAGAGTAAACGTTAACCCGACACTCCACACCTTTCAATTGGAGAGTTAGCACCTCTCTTACGGGCGAATCTCGCATCACCGAGCTCAAAGGAAAAACAAAGTAATTAAGAAAGGATATTACGTAACATGAGGAATATTGCACGGTTATCAAACGGAGAGGTCGACTTTCTTCCACGTACACGACAATTATGGCGTCGTGATCATCGAAAACCGTCAATTTCTTTCGAGCCATTTAACTCGAGGTTCCCCGATTAATTCACGATCCTCGTAACGATCATATTGAAACATAATTAATCACGTTGGAAATCATTTTAGTCTCGTTTTAATGTCCTCCGTGTGCAACCGGCGAAAGAAAATTTCAAAATAAGGTCGAAAGGACGTTTTCGAGTGGGGGAAGCTAAAAGATCACCGCCCCGACATCTTTACGATCTGCTTTTCGACTCTTGGAGTTTAAATCAACATTAGCACAAGGGTTATTGACTGATCGCGGTTCTCTTAGGAAAGCAGCTTTACTTTAGGGATCTCCTTCCTTGTAATGAGGCTGATTTATGCGGGTATATTGCTATTACACCACACCTACGATAAATCAGCAATCTTGTATTAATAACTTAAGGAGACTTTAATTACAGTGCTTTAACTTTTTCCTTATTAGTTCCATTTTCCGAGAATTTGCCAAAACAAGCAACATAATAATGATGATTACTTATCGAGGACCTTAACCCGTGCAGAGATTAATTTCGACTGAGTTTCGGGTGACCATAAGATTCTTGAGTCAAAGTGACTCAATACTTGACTTGATTCAAATTTAATGGCCCCACCCATCGCATCATCACGGAGACTTTAAAATTGCTCCGATTCGAATCGGGACCCTTCTCCTATTATAAAAAACCGATCAAAATGATACTCACTAATCTTGTTTATTCGATTGGTAAATATGTATTTTAAAATCGAAGGGGGATTTTTTTACTCTTTTTTTAATGACCAGCTCAAAGGGTTGACGATCGAGTACTTAACATTTTTATCTGATCATGTTTTTTATGCCATAAAAAAATTATGGGTTTTATTTCCATCGATATAAACCCACAATATAATCGAAACCCCCCTTCAATTACACGAGATTACCACTGGAGATTTAAAAAAAAAATTCTTTTGTTTGAGTAACGCTTCTTTTTTTTTTACAAAAAAATATTTATTAGCTTTAGTGAACGGGGAGCCAGAAGGGCACCTGTTTGCGGCATTATAATTACTGGGTCAGCAATTTCGATGGAAAAGGGTCGGAAAAGGAAATTTCTCAATCGATACCGAAGCTCCCTCCCTTCGCTCAAAGCGACCGTTTTTACAAAGGCAGACGAATCAGAATTTGCATTTCCTATAGAAAGAGAAACGAAACGTGATCCAAGTGACATCCTAAAAAAAAAAGAAACGGGCATCGTCACCGTGTCGAATCCGAATCGTGAAACGAAAGTCTCTCCGATCTAATTAAAGGGAAGGGAAAGAAAAAAAAAAAAGAAAAACCCGGAATCGATGGGACTTTTCTTGGTATAAACGGAAGTTTATGATTTACAGTCAGTAAAACACGAAATGAAGCACAGAATGGAGTTGAACAAGTTAATGGCCGGTCGGAGGATCATATACGCTTCCTACTCATTTAGAATGGAGTTAATAAAATGAATGACTCTTTCAAAAAGTTTCCCGGAGAAACGTAATATCGTAATAAATTCAAAATGTTTTATAATCTCTTCCAAGTCCTGTTAAGATGAAATTCAGGTCCGTGGCAAAACTTATTTTCACTAATTCATGACGTCACGGGCATTCCATTATTTTTAAACGCGAAAAGGAAACGACGATAAAAACTTTTTTTTTAAAAACTCGTTTCGATTTTCGAGAAAGTCGGGCTGGGAATCGACCAAAATATTTTCCCTATTCGATTATAGATATTTTGCCGAAATTTCCATATCGTCGAGTCATGAAAAATTTTAAATTATAATGGAGTTTAATAAATCAATATTGTGATCAATCACGACCTTGTTAACGAGTCATTCTTATTTACATTGTCGATCCTCACTTTTGATAGACCAGACTTTAATAACAGATATTCACAACAGACCTTAACTATTTCCAAACACCCTCGATTCTCAAAGACGAGCCTTCAAAAACAAAAAAGAAAAAAAAAGGGTAAAAACCCGAGGAAAGTAACTCGTCGAGGGTTTAAAGAAGTATCGTTAATTAGAGAAGTTTTTTCTCCCGGCCGAAAGAAAAGGAGGTTCTTGTAGAAAAGAGGAGTCGAAACTTTTTCGGAAAGAATCACGATGAAGTGGAGCCCAAAGTTTACTTAGTGTTTTTATATTGTTTCATTTGTTGAGGATTACTAGGTAAACGGATTTTATTTGCATTCGGTTATTTATCTTGAATTAACATTTCAAACCCGGACTGACTTTCGGGATTTTTTTTCCTTCAACGAGTAAAAAAATTAAAAACTTTTTTGTTTGCTTCTTGGAAGCCATCATTAAAACTCTTATACCCCAAAAAATTTTAGATTTATTTTTAACGATCAACAGAGACACTAATCCAGCACCACTGAAGTCTGGACGCTGTTGCCCTTATCTAATAATTCAGATCTTCCTTAATTTTGATAAGTTCGTCACATTCTCTTGTGTGCGTGATTAAGAAGTGATAGGCACGACAGCAACTTCCCTTGAATCTCAACCCAAGTTCGTTAAACAAATATCCGATATTCAGTATAACCACCGAGATATCTATAATGAGAGGCTTTTATCAGATGAAAGGATCGATCTATTTAAAGATGTTTGAAACGGGTCCTTTAGTGTAAAGGAAAAGGTCGGAGGCCTTAACACTAGTAATCGATGACCCCGAGGGAAAGCGATAATCCAAAAGGAAAGATTTGAAAAGGAGGAGAAGAGAAAAGTGGTTAGGAAATGAAATTTCAACAGTTTATACCTCGAGCAGTGTGTACAAAAGTAATGAGTCTTGTGTCGGAAAGCACCTGGCTTTTCAGTATTATAATACTTTATGTGTTAGATAACTTACGTTCAACTTAATTATATTCCAGTTACACAACTGGAAGGCACTTAAATGTTTACAAAATGAAATCCTTTTTCCCTTTCGGGTCGCAGCGACCTCCAGAGGAAAAGGATTTCATAAACGGGAAAATTTCATTATTCGATTACCATGTCATAAACGATATCCGGTCGATCAAGGTCCGGGTTACAGGAAAGGGGCGGAAGCGTCAAACAGATGGGTTATACCTTTTTAATAGATGATATCTCGCTAAAAATTTAAATTGGACCATCGGAACTTTTCGATTATCGATTAACGGGGCCGGAGGAGAGAACCCGGATTTTAATTTTCCCCTCTCGGTTTAAATACCGCAACCCGACGACCGCCGTCTGGGCTAAGACAACGAGATTACAAAAAAGATATCAATTTTCCCGAACCTACTTCCTTTGTTTGCACTCTGGATTTTCTTTAAGGGATTTATGTCAAAGAGAAAAATGTAAAGGAAGGAAGAAAAGGAGCACTTAATCTGATTGTGTAAATTTAATGAGCAGCAATATTAATGAGCGGAAAGTTATTTCGAGATAAAAATACTATAATAACTATGCTGACAAAGCTTCTTAGCGGATACTTTAAGAAAAACATTTATTTACTGTTCCACATTATTTTAATACTTTTTTTATTTCTCTCTTCTTTTTTTTTTCCTGAGCCTTCCCAAACTGGCAGGGATCATCCCCGTCAAACAACCGGAGGAAAGTAATTAGGAAAGACATATCAAGAAAAACAAGGAAAAGTCGACTTTGGAAAAGTGGCTTACGTTTTACAGAAAAACACTCCTAAAAATAAATTCTTTCTCTTCCGTCTCTCCGGGATGAATTCGAGAAATTTTATAATTTCCCTTCATCTTTGAACTTTCGGTCGAAATTGGCGATATAAAAGGATTTCGATCCGAGCGGGCGGAAGACTAAACGCATTGCGGCATATTTTAAACTAATGTGCAAACAATTTTAAACCGCAACTATTTTCACTTGCTTTTTATTTGATTATAACTTTTAAAGTTATGAATTATCGTGCACATTCTCTTCTTTAACACCAGATTTATAGTATCATGACCCGAATTTAACACACGAAGGGAAATTATAAAACGTCAGAAAAGCGGTAGGCTAGAAACTAGGTTCCCTCATGCAGGAATATCAGTTTTGTAAGTTAATGTAAACATTTCCCCACTTTATTAATTAGCGATGAGACGTGAGGTTAAATGTAAGCAACTATGCTAATGTAGAGGAAAGTTTACCGACCGTCAGAACTGGCTGATGCACAAACTTCTGGAATGTAAGCAGTAAAACCTGATAACTGCGAACTGCGAATATAACAACGTAAACTCTTTCAACAACTTTGGGGGGGGTTGTAAAAGCGCACCAAGTATTCAAACTTTTTAAAACGCATTTACTCCGGTCTAAAACGAAAATCTCATAACTAACCGGGGAACTCGACACGCCGTTTAATAAATTATCGGTTAAATAACATGGTAGAAAAACAAACAAACATTTGGTAAATTGAAAATAATCACACTCGCGTGTTGTGTCTTTGAGGATTCCCGAAGGAAATTTCAAGAATTTTAATTTCGAACCAGACATCGCACACAAAAGAAGAGTCTTCCTCGACCGACGACTTTATTTCCTTCGCAATAACCGAATTCCTTTTTCTCCCCTTTTAGAAAAAAAAGCGAAATGTCGCAAACGTCCAATTTAATTTAATCTTTTTTCTTTCTTCTTTTGTTTTCTAAGAGTAACGGTTCGGGAAGGTGTCACGCAAACCCGAGCGGAATGTGTGTGTGAGTGTGTGTGTGCGAGCATTATTTGTGCTACACGAACATGTCAAGACGTAACCGAGTTACACGAAGGTAGGTTAGTTTTACCACACCGGAGGGTAGACTCGAAACCTAATCTTTCATCTCATGTTTGAACAATACGTAGACGAAGCTCGATTCCCCGATTTCCTAACGGTTCCTCCCGCCTACAGCCAGCTGTAAAATTATCTAACTCCTATCGGATTCATATATTCGTTAAGGTCGTATTTCATTTAATAATTTGAATATGTCGCAGGCATTGTTAAGATAAGGAGGTAAAACCACTTAAAACCCCCGAAACAGAAGGACACGGGATGATATACGATGAAAAATCATTCCCAAAGTTTATACTTCATTAGCGTATGCAAATCCGAGGCTCGGGCGAAAGACCACGATTTCTTTGTACGGAGCTTTGCAATAAAAAAATTTTCACATGTCGAAAGAATTTATCGTACGGTGCCAACGGTTCGGAATATTGAAAAAGCATAAAAAAAAATAATGAGAAACGACATAACAATATATAGGCCAAAAATAAACACACGCATAAGCGAGACACAATAATGGACCTTAAAAGGTTGATGCAGCATAAAATGAAAGAATAAATCAATCAACACTCGGTAAAGTTGCATTTTCGATGCCCATTATTTATTCGTAAGAGTCATTACGTTTCACGGGACCGTGACAAGGCTTGCGTTCGAAAAACGAAGCAATATTTTTCTTGTCAAGTTTAATCTGTCACGTCAGATTTGTAAACCAAAACATCCCTTCGCTAAAGTTCGAACGACGCGATCCTCACGTTTCGTTTCGCTTCCGTTCCAGAGCAAAAAGAAACGATATTTTCTTCTTTTTTTTTCGGGGAGAAAGGAAAAAAAGCGGGGCAGACAAGGATGAATGCCTTCACATATTTCCACAAAGATGAAGGACGATCGTATCATCGAGTTCAACGACTCAATTCAACTCATGACATGGCACAATTTCCAACACAAAATTCAAGCATCATTAACCAGGAAGAATGAAAGAACCGCGCCAATTAGAAAAGCAAAATGCTTCGACTTAACAAAACCCGCTCTTACCCTCTTCTTCAAATCCCGAGAAGACCATTAGCTCTTTTCTAATTCCCGATTAAAGACTTAAAATAAAAGAAATCAAACGTTTAACAACAAATTCCTTTTTTCCATAAGCGCGACTTCCGATCCGACTTCCCACGCCGAATTATTTCCCTTCGTTCGATGCCCTACTGGCAAAACCGAGAAACGGACGGCAACAATGCAAACATGGTAAAGTAATGATGAGCTGCCTTCTGAATTAAAAAACAAGGCGTGGGTGGGCCAAAACCCGAAGAATTCCACAAGATAGGTGCTAATGTTCATGACAACCTAATTGCCTACAATAAATCCACCGCCTTTTATTACTCTACCTTCTGTAAAATGAACAAGGCTAGAGTTGTCTCTGACGTAATACTGAGTAATGATTTTCCAATAACAGACTCGAGATTTCATTCCGGGCTCTTCGCTTTCCTTATATTAGCTCCAATCGGTTTAAGTGCTTCATTCTTTTAGGAAAAAAAAAAGTGCAAAGACATCACACGCCGCGCGTCAAATTAAATTTCAATTATTCACCCATTGAAATATCGCGGAGCTAACGAAAAATATTGCGGACAGGGAAAATGATCCTTTGATGCACCCCACGGGCTAATTCAAAATATAATCGGCTAATGCGGGAAGAAATCATTCCGAATTAGGAATCAATACTTTAAAAATTGAAGCCGATCACGTAAGCACTTAACCAAGTGAAATGCTGACCGTTCCCACTTACTATATCTGACTGCCTTCACCGCCAATATCTAAAATCCAAGATTCAGCAATTTATCTCGGGCGGCCTTTCCCTTACGTTTACCTTAGCCAAAGAGATCTTCTCCTTTTTCGGTCTTTTCAAACTTCCCTATTTCCATCACTTTCATTTTTCTCTAATGTCGAAAGGAAAAAAAGGGTTTTCTTTTTATATTCGAGCACTTTCTAATAAATTCATAAAGTTAAAAAAAACTGCTTAAATTCGAAATCGAGGGAGATGACGGAGATTATCTTTATATCAAGACAATAAATGTGATTTAGATTTGCCGGATAACGTTTGTTTGCTCGTCCCTTCCCGAAAGCAAACCAAACACGTGTCTCTCAGTGTCAGCAAAAACGTTTTGTTTGCACAATCGTCACATAATGTGCTCCTAAAATAATGACTGAAAGGCTTTTCCCCCGTTTATTTTTCCTCCGTTTCCTTTCTTCTCTTCTACTTTCTTTTGTGTTTTCCGCCAAATGGATGGAAATCTAGGTTCCAGCCAACGTAAACATCCCAAGACTTTGTTTGACGATTCTGCTGCATTCCAAAATTTCATTCACCAGTTTCATTTTTGATGTCGAAGTTTTGCTGACGGAGACCATCAAACCAGCGCTGTGAATATATCACCGAGACAAATTCTGAAGCCAAGATGGAAATTCCTACTTTTCTGGACTTTTCGTTCAAGTGTTCATCATCAGTGACGAAGACTACATTAAAGAGCTTTTCTGGTACCCCGTTACCTATCATTCTCAAAAAATCTCCTCTTTGTTGTCAGGGAATATTGATGACAGGATCTCCTATCGTCGAAACAATCGAAACACGCGTGAAAAGGTCCTTTTCCACATTTGGGCCGTAACCGCTAACGACGTTCCTCTTTGGAGATCGAAAAAAAAAAAAAAGAAACATGCTACGCAAATATCTCTACATCTTTT
The DNA here is from genome assembly GCA_023512825.1 of Liposcelis brunnea. NCBI lineage: Eukaryota > Metazoa > Arthropoda > Insecta > Psocodea > Liposcelididae > Liposcelis > Liposcelis brunnea. The sequence goes on from CM042069.1 coordinate 429,638, forward strand.
TCTATTAAGAGGACGTTACTCCGGAGAAACGTACACGCATTTTCGTGTACCCATCATTCAATTTAAATTTTTATTCCGGAGTCTCGTGTCGATCGGCTCGGCTGATATAAGTGTGATTTCTCGAGCTGTTTCAATAAGAGAATTAATTACGGTCGCAGCTAGAAAATACTTCAAAGAAAACATAATAATTTTCACCCTTAAAAAAAAATCATCATCGCGAGGATAATAAAAATGTATCGAGGATTATCCCACGGTTAACTCGATTTACCATCACGTCCAATAAAAAGTCTCTCGGTCATGAAAATGCAAATATGAGCCAACATTTTAAAATATGTACAAAGAATAATTGAACGAAGCGCATTCGTAGCGTTCGGAATTTAAATTTGAATCGAAAATCATTAATTTATAAAAGAAATACCGGAATAACTTGTACAAAAATAAAGTCCTTAATTTTAAAAGCTAAGAAAAATGGGACCCCCTCTAGTGGATTCGCGTGGAGCACGATTGCGCCCACTCGCAATCGTTCATTGTGGGCCACGAATGACAATTTTATAACTTTTCTTATTTTAATAACAAGCCCCCTATTCTTTATTTAATAACGTTTTTCAAAGATTCAAAGAAATTTTTTTTTCAACGGGGAAAAAAGCTTTTTGTATTCAAATCGGGCCGTCGAAAAAAGATTTACACCTCTGCGACCGGGCTTACCGAAAAGACCGCAACACGGTCGACGTCACGATTTATGAAATTTTTTATTTCCTCGCGAAACCGAGATTCATCTTCGCACCATAAAAAATCCTTTAACTGACCCGAAATTTACTACTTAAATATTTCGTGTTTCTACTAATTAATTATACTTAGATGAAATAATACCTGGAGGGCTGAGTATTACCGACACGAATCCAACCCATTTCTTATTATCATAATCACGTATTCCATGCGTAAAAGAATGGATTACACCAAATAAATCACAATCATTAAAAACAATGGCTCAATAAAAAATTAAAGGAACGAACCGGAAATATAAATAATAAGCAAAATCTACTTCTTACAACAAAACATAGTCGACATGATGTATTAATCCGCGAGTGACAACCAAAACAACTCACTAACTAACGGACTAATGGGCTAAATTTATAAATAAAAAAAAAGGAAGTGCAATTTGATTTGATCCGGTAAATGAAACAGAGAAATATGAGGACCTCACACAAACGTTGTATTAAATAACTATTTAAAGCCGACGACAAAAATAAGAAGCGTCGAAAAACCGGAAATAAAAATTTCTGCACGAGTTGGAAAGTTTTTCATAAAAAAAAATCGAAATCATTAAGATAAAAGGGAAAAGTTTATAGTAAAAATAAAATATTTAGACGCGAGTCATAATACGGGAGCTGCACGGAAGACTTTTTAACAGGTTTTTTGTATTTGCAACATTTTTCTTGGGAGGCATTTAAAACGATGTACTCCTGTTATCTTTACACGAAACTTCATTATCTTTAAAGAACATAAGAAATTCTCGACTGATTAAAAGCGTGCTCATAAAAAAGCTATTAATTCCGAATCATAGGCAAAAATAAAAAAGAGAAAAAAAAGATGGGAATTCTCGTGGTATCGAACCTAAACAGTTGATTGAACCGATTGACCCCCGCGCATCATTTTTTTTTCACTCTTTTATTTTTTTACGAGTGTGTCAAAAAATGAAGCAATAAAATCTATTACCGATTGTTGTTGTCCATTGTCTGGACTAATTGAAAGAAGTCATAAATTCATTTATTCTCTCGGGTTCTTTTACGACTCCGTTTTTTCGTAGATTCTTTACGTCGAGCTTTTCCACGAGTAGTCCGTAGGAAATTTTTTTTTTATTTGAAATTTGACGAAAAGGATTAACTTTGTCGACTTGAGGAAACTCGATTCAGCAAATAATGGCGCAACATTCTCAAAGTTTTGAAAACTTGTAAGTGCTTAACTTGTAAGAACTCAGAATGCATGAAGAAGTAAGCTTACAATCAAATAAACAGTGGGAGAATCTCAAAGATCTCTGCAAGTTTAGACAGGTCTGACGTGCTTTTAAGGGGGAACTTCGTAGACTTCTCATAAATTCGTATATATTCAAATATGTAAACTAATGCTACAAGTCATTCTCGCTGCAGAAGCTTTGGCAGCTCAAAGTACGAGATACTCGCCTGGATCTAAACTTTTTACATCCAACTACTAAAATTAACCAAATGCGTAAGAGCGCTTGCTGTACCGTTGCTGGTTTCTAATGTTAAAATGCCAACACAATATGCTGGCAATGTTGGCAAGGCTGTTTGATTTTTGAACCAATGACTGGCGGGCCTGTGTGCACCCGTAGTAGCCACTTTGATTACAATAACAACTTCCGTCATTGCAAAGTCGACGATCCTTATTACAGCGACTGCTTTCGCCAACCACATTATGTCTTCTTCCTGGAGGTGCTTGCCGGTTACGACTTGCACAACCACCTATTTAAATTGTGAGACTTGTTCAAAAATTTGTCATAATTGCAAAACCTGCCATATTAACCAAAAAAAAACTCTTTCTTCATGACCTGATTCCACAACATTATACTTTACATCGCTCCCTAAAATCCCAAACAAAATCCATTCCCCCAAAAAATTAACTCTAATCCTCCCTTTAACTTTCCGACTGAATATTTTTAACGATGAAATTTCAAAACAAAAACCAGGAAACACGATATTAACTAAACCGATATGGAACAAAAACGGAGATACTTAATGAGTCGAGCTTGGCCAATAATAAGATTAGCGAAGCCAGACATCGGGATCAAAAGCTCTATTTTGCGTAGAGAGCTCCAAAACAATCGCTTTTTTTGTTATATCGATTTTTTATTATACGACATTTATTTTTACACCAACTAACTCGTTAAAATCCATTCGATTGTTAAAACATTTGTTAAAAAGGCATTGTTTCCAGTCCGGCCGTTAAACTTCTTAAGCTTTATACGTTCGGAATGTAAGTGACATTAATATCCCCAGCGAAATTTTTCCATAACAAATATTTCCTTTATACGAAAAATCGTTTTGTTTTTGCCCCCCTCGTTTAATGGCGAGCATTAATCTTATTACACCTGGATGCGTACGATAACCTAATGGACTCTGGCCCGTTCCTTTTTTTTATTTTTTCGATCGGTCTAAACGCCCCCTTTTGTCGAGGAATGATGTTTTTGACATCGGAGGAAATGGAGATTCGATTCGATTCGTTTAGCGTTTCTTTATCGATTAAAATTTAGGTTTCTAGGTCCGGTGCCCCTCCTTTTCCCCGTCACAAAGGAGAAGAAGAAGAAAAAAAAGGAACAAGATCCCTTATATCCAGATGCTTTATGTGAAAAGCCGATATTAAAATATGAAATATTAACAACGCTATTATATTATATGCGAAAGATATCATGAATAGCAATGATAATATTAATACTCGAGTATCCGAATAACGGGCTCGGAGCTTTTTCCCGTTTACAGGAATCCTCGGCGATTAAAACCGAATTTAACATGTTTTACCGGAAGAAAGGGATCTCGCCTTTCTTCCGCTACGCATTTATTATTTATTTTAAATGCATCGCAATCTCTCCAAAACTTTCCAAATCAAATTCGTTATACTTTTCTAATTAGACCCTTTTAAAAAAGAAAATATAAAAAAAATTTTTTTGATTCTTAACGCGGCGAATAATAAGAATTCGTTTCTACGGAAATATAATAAAGAACAAGTATCAAATTAAAAATGTAATTAAATTTGCTAATGAAGTTTTCCGCCTCTCTTTTCCTTTCAAACTTTTCGCTTTTCACCCTCGATTCACGATTCTCGGCTTTTCTTTTCTCTTTTCACGCGACACATCAGCTGTTTCCACTTTCCCCGATTTTCCTTTCACACGATTATTTATAATTAATAAAAGCTCCGGAAAAATTTTCCAAGAATGTTAAAAGGATCGTTTCTATTTAACAAGACCCGTTTCGATTTTTACAACTTTTCGAAACGCCATAAAAATAAATAAGGTGGAATAAAAATAAAAAAAAAGGCGGAACGTAAAAAGAAAAACGAGAGGGAAAAGAAGAAAACTAATTGTAAATCAAACACAATAAAAAAATACGTGATTAACATCCGGAAAACATTAGCAGTTTGTAAATTCGCATTTCAGAAGCTCTTAACGAAAAACAATTTATAATGGTCAGAGAAGAGGATTAAATTTAATAACATTCAAAGTTATTTTTTCTTAAAAAAAACCTGACTTGGACTCTTCCTGCCATCTATCGTGAATAGATCCAACGATTCAAAGCGGATTTAAACAAGCGGAAAACGAGCCTTATTTTCATTATGCATTCCGGCTTTTTTTCCCGTTTCTTCTCATTTTTCATCATAATTAAACCGAAAAAAATATCGAGTCGAAGATAAGAAACAAAAATGGAAAGACAATGTATGAGAGAGAGGAAAAAAAATAAAAAGATATTCGGAAAGGGAGGGCGAGGAAAAACCGTAAAACGTGGTGAAAAATCGAACCTGTCAAGTCGCAACATTTAACGAAATGACGATTATTAGGATGCGGTCAAAAAGATAGGATCGTCTGTCAGTGAAGAAAACAGGAAGATAAATTTTGTTATCGAGCAATATTTTAAAAGTTTAACTACTATCACATCGTGTCGATGCTTTTATTTTATTTACTCATTTTTTTTATTATTATAGAAAACGGCAAAAGACTTCGATACGCGATAATAATTTTTTTTCTTTTTTTTTTTTTGCGGATGAGTTTTGTTACCCTCGAAGCAGACATTATATTACTCTGGCCGAAAACGAAGTTCTTTTTTAAAGATAAAATACGGCGCAACGGATTGTTGCTCTCAACACAAAAACTGATAAACATCTTTTCGATCCATGTTTTTCGCTTTTTAACGAATATCGATGCATTCTTATTTGCATAATATACATTATAATAAATATTTACGAAAAACTGGATTTCTTTTGTAATCCTGTCAGCTCGAGTAACAACGCGACATGTTCACAAAATCTGGTGGGCACAAATATTTTTTTCAAACAAAAGAGAGCGCATCCTCGCATCGAATACGATTTAATTAAAATATAATTCCCGAATAAATTTCGTCATGACAAATCAACGTTTATAAAACAGTGTAAAGTTAAATCCGGCAGGGGCAAAAAATATAATATTAACTCTTCATTATTTACACATCAAACCTCCGCTGCATTTTTCACAAAACATATTATTCATTTTAAAAATAAATTGTTGAGCGTTCAAAAACATATACGGGCAGAATTTAAATTCAAAATTTTGAATATTGAAGTTTAAAATGCTTAGAGCCATATCGTTTAATTTAATTATATTCGAATTGTAAAAGAAATACCCAGAAACGGTCAGGAAATCATTTTCTGATAATGCTAAACCAGCGTTTATATATTACTAGTGGTAACCCGTTGAAAAATCAACAGATAAATCAGACGGTTTCTTTTAAGATTTTGAAAGTGAACAGTGGCGTTATTTCACCAAAACTTTAGGGGGAGGGGGTCTAAAAATTTTGGAGTTTAGAAGGGCGAAATTTCCCGCAATCCGCAATTTTTAGTTTATAGAATCCAAAATGCCAGGGGATTCTCCATAAATGGCGCTTCTGAAAATGAATTTACAAAGGGTACCAAGCGAAGCAGCTGGGCGATGGTAAGATGTTCATGCACAACGCTAACTTGACTTGGCTTGGCAACCATCGTTAAATTCAAATTTATTTACAAAAAAATTTCAGGATATACTACGTTTTTGGTAAAAACTTGGTCAGTTTGTAATAGTTTTCCTTGCCCCCTTCTATAATTTGAATTTTTAAGTTTTCATTTTTTTGGTCCGAGACAGAGCGACGTAGAGTTGACCATGGCCAAATACCGGTTCCGGCAAGTAGATCCCAACAGAGTTAAAAGATTGGCCTTGAGATTTATTGATGGTAATACTGAAGGCCGATATTATCGGGAATTGCCGTCTTTTTAGGGTGAAGGGTAGATCTGCCTCGGAGGGTTGTGTGTTCAGGCGCGGGAGGTAAACGTCTTCATCCTTGTGAGTTCCGGTTAAAATTTGGGCGTATATAAAATTTGAAAATAGGTCTTTTACCAAAAGTCTTGTACCGTTACATAAACCTTTCGTGGCATCCAGGTTTCTAATAACCTTCCTACCTTCGGCCCGTTTCGTTTTCGACCCTTTTCGTTTTCGGCCATTTTCATTTTCGGCCCTTTCAAATTTTTTTCATTTTCGGCCCTTTCAAATTTTTTTTCATTTTCGGCCTTTTCATTTTCGACCCTTTTCGTTTTCGGCCCTTTTCATTTTCGGCCCTTTTCGTTTTCGGCCCTTTCAAATTTTTTTTCATTTTCGGCCTTTTCATTTTCGACCCTTTTCGTTTTCGGCCCTTTTCGTTTTCGGCCCTTTCAAATTTTTTTTCATTTTCGGCCTTTTTATTTTCGACCCTTTTCGTTTTCGGCCCTTTTCGTTTTCGGCCCTTTTCATTTTCGACCCGTTTCGTTTTCCACCCTTTTCGTTTTCGGCCCTTTCCAATTTTTTCGTTTTTGGCCCTTTTCATTTTCGACCCGTTTCGTTTTCGATCCTTTTCGTTTTCAGCCCTTTTTTATTTTCGGCCCTTCTAAAATTTTTATTTTTTCAATCACGCGTAACTCTCGGGATCTTACACCTCAGTCTGCTCCTCCCATTTTTAAAATTTTTAATTTTCCGCCTTTAAAATTTTTTTTTAATCACGCGTAATTAATTAATTACGGCATCTATTACGAATATCATTCAGGACGCCCTAAACCTTAATTATCAATTCGTAATCTATTTGTGGCTTTTATAAAAAAAATTCCAAATTTTGATTTTAAAAAAAATGTTTTTCCGATTTTCCAAAAATACTGGGACTTTCCGAAAAATTATTATATTTTTCCTATTCTTACTTGAATTTTAGAAAACAGAAAAAGGGGTCACATTATGTTTTACTTCAACAGGAAAGTAGTTTTTCAGACGCGGACAGAGAAAATTTTCTTAAAAAGTCATCATTTCCCGGTTTTTAGAAAAACTGCGACTTTTCCGAGAAGTGAAATTATTTTTAGAAATTTTTTTTAGTAATTTGCTTAAAAACGGTTTTTTACTCAACCTCCTAGCTCAACAGGAACCCTCTGTTTTCTAAAAAGACACCGGCTATTATTATAATAAATAGTTTCAAAGTTTTGCGATAATTAATTGTAGGGGCTCGTTTTCATAGCCAAGTTTTACAAAAGCAGTAACCCACGCTTTTCCATACAATTATAGCTGAAAACAGTAGCAACGTCGAGGGGGATAAAACCGTAGGTGGACATTGGCTGACCCCAAGATATTATTGAAATCCTATGCGGGTTATTAAGTCTTCACCCTCACTATGAATTTATTCCACATTAAAAAAAACTAGTGGCTAAACGGAAAATCAACAACAGCCAAATTTATTGCAAAATCTGGATCAAAGCAATAAGCTTCCTGCCCATGCAAAGCAGCTGAGGAACTACGCTGACACTGGGAAAGAGAAAAGTCAAATGTTTTTTTTGCCCAAGAAGTTTAAAAAACATTTTCCTAATTTTCTTTTTTTAGAAATTATTTAAATTTTATTTCTCATAAAATCTTTCTGGAAATTAAGATGACCATCCATTACAGGAAAACTCATACGTGGGTCATTTCCTCAACCTATATTAGTGCCTGGGAAAACACTAAAATATTTAAAGGGCTTTTACATTTGTAATTTAAATTAACCTTTGAGAAGATCCTCGAAAACCTCAAAAGGATGAAATAAGACATCTTTAAGCTGGCGCATTAGCAAAACAAATAGTTTTAACATACAGTCTCGAGGAAAATATTATGATAGCTGATATTAAACTTTCCTTAATTCAAACTCGCAGATCAAAGCACCAAAACCGATTAACAAAGAATTCAATTAAACAACAAAATATCTAAACCCCGTCGCAATTCGATTCGAAAAATTTCAAGCAAGAAAATCCGCTTTTATGTTATCTTAAAGCAAAATCTAAAACGCTTTTGAAATGCAAACTATATCACATATGCGTAAAAGACTTCTCTAATGAAACCCTTTCAGGAAAATCCAGAATTCTGGTAACATCAATGAATTATTAAATTATTTATTCCGTATAAATATTTATCTTCGTTTAGGAAACTAACATTATACGGCTTCTCTAGTGTTTATGCAATTAATTTATGCTCTTATTACCCAAACAGTTGGTAAATTGTCACTAAAATCGACGTACTGTAATTAGTTAAAATAACCATCAGTTGGAAAATATGATAAAAGACTTTTTAGTAATTGCAGTGACCAGCTGCAAGCTAAATGCATAATAATTTTTCAACAGTAAACAAGGCTATGCAAATAATCACTATTCCTCTCTCTTTTTTCGACCGTTTTTCAATTTTTTCCCCCCTAAAATATTCATTGCGAATTTCATAAGAACCGTTGCGTTACGTAAATCCACTTTAGTTAAATTACCACAAAGAAACACGCAAACAGAAAAAACAACAATAAGTGATTTAATAAATTGCAAAATTCAAAAAAAAAAAAAAAAAAATACGATCCGTTTTACTTTTTTTCCATTTAGCTTCTCGTTAAAAAATAAATTAAAAGATCCGACCTTTGTCGAGAGGAAAACGGCAGCCGAGTATTTGACCAATAACAGTATCATTTAAATAAAAATGTATAAAGGTAAATGAGATTCGGGCACGCTATGTTGCACTTAAAAAAACTGCACACGTTTATCAATGGAAAATCATAACTTCCGTTGGAGAAGATAAAAACGATCGGGTTAAGTCAGTCAAAACTCAAGAGGAAATATTAATGAGTGAAAATAATCAAAGGATTTATGAAATTATAAATCTGCCAAATATTTTTCTCGAGCAATTAATATAGAAATGGTTACCCGAGGGGGTACTAGGATCCAGATTATTGGTTCTATGCACTGGTTGACAGCGTCAATGCTCAAACGTTATTTATAGGCGACCATAACTGGAGGCCTTCCATCCCAAGTCGTATTTCATCGATTAATTGTATAAATGCATTAAATTTTAAGGATCGATTTCAAAGGACATTCAAATTATTGTAATTAATCTTTTACAAAACTCGCAACACACTTTTTTTTTTGAAAATGAAAAAAAAAAATCACGATTCCAGGGGTGAAGAAATCGGGCAATCTCTTCCACCTATAATTAATTTTTGTTTATTTGTTTTTTCCGAGCTGGCAAAAATGGCAAAAAGAACCCATCTAGGATGCGGCAATAAATTCGTGTAGGTAACCGGTTAACATTTTAACCAATTAACTGACGAGACTTTAACTTTAAGGTCTGTAAATCATCATCAAAATACTAAGCAAATAAATACCAAAAAAAATTTAAATCATTATGAAATTGAAACATGACTTGATTCGAGATATACAATCTCATCAATTACTTAGACCGGCAATCAGGGATATCCAAATTTTACTCGCTCCGACCGTCGTGAGTCACGTTAGAGAAAGGAGAAAAAAGCTCGGGCGATTTTTTTTCACCGATGACGTCACTTTAGCGAAACGTCACGAACCGATCCGTAACGAATCCACCCGAATGAAACGATCAGGGTGTCCAAAATTTTACCCTGTTTTTGGTTAACCCTACCGCAACGTTCAATTATTGTTTCCATCATTCGTAAATTATAGTTATGCTCTCCGATACCGTAACTCTCGTTATCTTCAAAGCTAACGACAGTGATGTTAACTGACTGCACGACCAAATATTCATGAGAATAACCTCAAGGACAGAATTAAAAACTTTTGGAAAAAAAAAAATTAAATAGAAATTTTTAAAATGGCGCTTTCAAAATTTTTAAAATAATAATTATAATGATTCATGATTTTTATGATAACATGATAATCATTCAATTACGAAATTAATTGTTACACATCTTGAGACCAATTTCTGAAGAAATCTCGGTTATGTGGCTCGTAAAACAAACGAAGCAACTTTATAATCATGTCTGCAAATCGTTCACCTAATGGTCATTATCTACCATTACGGCAGGAGAAATTATTACTTCATTTTTTTTTCATAAAAAAAAGGGTCGCATTAACTTTTTTAATAAAAAGATCGCCGTGAAAGCTTTTTGCCTTGGAGCACTTTTTTTAAGTTAATTACGAGGAATTTCCGAATCGAAATTAAAAAAGTCAATACTTCACCCCCTTAATCTTCCGGTACGTTGACCCTAAAGCTTTCTTTCGTTATTTTGATTCAAGGACGAGGTTTGTGCACAACAAGTCTGCTATAATTGGTTTTCCATGTTTCTTCTAAACTTCAAAGGATACCTTAAGGCATTTTCCTTTCAAATTAAATGTTTCCGATTTCCTTTCCTCTTTGAGGACCGAGAAATGTTCTTTCCTTTCACGGATGGCCATCTGCCAACAAAGTCGCTTTAATAATTTACCCCTTTTATAATGAAGGTAAGTCATCTTAAAAATTCCCAGAACCGAAGGAACCTCAGAGCTAGAGAAAATTTCATCTCGCTGCGAAGAGAAGAAAGCGAAACAAAAATGCTGCTATTATTAATAAAGCGGAGAAGTTAAGAAAAAAAATAAACCGGGATTACGAGGGGCCAGCATAGTTTCTCATTTCTTATATTTAGCTCCCTTCCGAAGAAACAAAGCGATTTTTCCGTAAATAAGTTCAATTTAAGAAAGAAGCAAGATTACTACCCTAGCTCACTAAATCCCCGCTAGCAAGAGAATCAAGAGAAAAGAGCCAATCATTTCCATAAAAAATTAAAATAATCTTCCGGAGGATTGCCACGGGATCTTACATAAAAAGAGGTCGTCCATGTAGATCTCTCAGAAAAGAAGAAGAAACATAAATTTTTCAGATATTCAATGATTCTTTGGTTTTTCTGGGATAAAAAGTGCTGCCATCTTTTTTTTTGCCGATGAGGCGGCAGTGGCCACCGAACTAGATCTCTGTAACGGGAGTCTAAAAAATTTTTATTTATTTTGCTTTTTATTATGTAAAATGTCTTACGTGAATAAAGCTTTTTCATAATTAAAATTTTACATTAGTTTGGAGACTATCAGAAACCGCTGGGAAATGAGAAATCACAAACCAGAGATTAGGTTTATGAAATTAGCAAAGACTTGAAGTTTCTACCACGATACTTTGCTTGATGCTTTAGCTCGAAAAAAATATTCACGGCCTAGGAAATGATATTTCCGAAAAGCTTGTCGTGAAGCTTCGAGATTCTACCGGACAGTGGACGGGTGATGAACCTCAAAACACCAAGCAGTCGACTAATAGCTAAATGGAGCAAGTTTTGAAAAAAGCGACCGGGTCGCAGACCTCTTAAAAATAATAAGAAAAAAATGTAAGCGTGTTTTAAAGAGTCAGTTTTAGAGGAAGGACGTGAAAAGATGTGCAAACTCGACTAAGACTCGAAGCTACGTCGGAGCTACCGCAACCCTATTATTAACAAGTTTGCAACTCGAGGTGAAAATCTGTCGGTACCTATACCAACTAAAGACGTTTGTTTTATAATTTTACATCAAACCAACGTATTTATTTTAAAACGTGGAACTTTAAAACTCCCGCCTCATGACCGTCACACGACCGTACCCGTTTTCTTATCCTTCCTTATTTTTTCTTTTTCGCGTGTTATTTCTTTTTTTTTTTCCTTTTCTTTCTTTCAACAAACGAGTCTCGATCGTCCGTGAATACCCTCGAGGAGAGACGGAAAGAAAAGAGAGAAAAAATAACTGACCATTTCAAACCGAAAACGATAGAGGTAATCTACCGTAATACGGTTTTCCCCGCGGGTTATAGGGCAATCAAATCTTGAATTTTTGCTTCCATCTCGCCGAATCTTTCGGTGGGAGTCCCGAATAATACGATTTCACACCGATTAAAAATTCCAAAAACTCAAAGACCAGTTCTTCTTTTTCAGAAGAGAACGAATAAAAGGCGCCGTTTGGTTGAAATCATGGGGGACATCCCCTTCCCCCGAACGGCGCCCCCGAGAAGAAAAATATTGACGTCGATGTGTTTCTCGAGTCTTTTCCGATGACTTATAAATATTTCATTAAGGGTTGAGTCGGACTCGTCGTCTTGTTTTTTTTATATTTTTTTTTCCTTCCCGTCCGAATCGCGTCCTCCCTTTCGTTGTTTCTTCCATTCCCATTCAAACGACTAAACGAGATGAACAAGATAACTCTCGAAAAATATTTCAAGGAGGGAAATTCATGAGCGCAGGTAAAGAAATATTCAAAAATGAAACGTTACACCGAGAAATAAATCTTCTTTTGGAATTAAAAAAAAAACAAATTTTCAAACTTGTTAAAAAATGGTGTTAATTAATTGTATCGATATGGAAATTGACTTAAACGATTGAGGCCCCACAAGGCGAGTACGTTTCCTTTGAAACCATCCATTATAGAGGAAAACAAACAAGACGTTGTTAAGATTCACACAAAAGGTAAAAACTTGAATTAATACCCATGGTTAGACGGTTAATTTTAAACCTTCACACTATTCGTGAATAATCTAGATTATTTTTAGCATCCCTATGGGAAAATCATTACTCTTTATCTCTACCGGTTAATGCCTGCGCTTTTTCTACCGTTTACTTTAAAAACGAAAAAAAAAACTAAAGAAGGTTAACCGGATTCGTCGATAATTATCATTATTATTTGTATTTTTTTTTTTATTTAAAAAGTTGATCGCGTTTCAACATTGTGCAGTTTTTAAAAACTGATAACTAATCATTACTTTTTTTGGATCAGTTATTTATTGATTTTATTTGTAGGCTTTAATTAAACAAACATGATATTATTAATCACTGGAACCGTCCGAATTGTTGATTTACGATGATTTCGATTATAAGAGAACATGCCGGAATTTTTTCGGGAGAATATACTTTTGTTTTTTTTGATAAATCACGACGTTTTACTAGGCTGCCCGATTTAAAAAAAATCTAAATGACTATTGTTAAATGAAGCGAACAGAGAAACATCAAATGGGAGGACGAGACTCGGACGGGAAGAAAAAAAAATAAAAAGAGTTCGGGTTAACCCTTATACGAAATATTTAAATGTCATTGGTAAAGAATCGAGGAACAGACCCATATTTGTTCCGAGACTTATTCATCTTGTTCTATTATAAAGTTTGAATGGAAATAAACGAAATTATAAAGCTGAGCTTTTGTAATGGGGTGCTGTACATCAGAACAATGCCTAATGGGTTTGATAGAGCAAAGCTTTTCTGATAAGCAAATCCAAATGTTAATAGTCGAAATAGGAGTCATCCCAATATAAATTAATTCTAAAGTGCGATACAGCTTTGTGCTTTATTTAGACTGAGAGAATATTTCTGGGTAGTCAGCGGCTTCTTTAAAATTTCATCTGCTCCGCATGATATTTCGCCAGTCCAAACTACTGCCAGGAATAATCCCAAAAACTCAACAAGTTATGTCGCAGGAGCGGATGCTGGGCGCGAGGAAAAAAAGTTTGTGTAAAAATAAGTTTCGGACAAAGTCGGATTCTAAAAATCCGTTTTCTCAAATATCTTTTTAAAAACGAAAAACGGAGTGTTTTACCTAGTCTCAATCGATTCCTCGGATTGAAATACATCTCCCAGTATATATTTTGTTAATATTTTGGCCCGGTTTTAGCCGGAAAAATTGTTTTTTTAAAATTGAATATCGATTTTCAAACATCGAAAAAACGGCAATTTTTTTCGTTAGAGCGAAACCTAAATTTGCAAATATCTTGAGAACGCGGCCGAATTTTTAGATTCTGTAACTTCCAACGGATTCCTTGGATCAAAATACATCTGATAAGATGTAGTTTGAAGCTCAGGAGCGTAGGAAAAGTAATTTTTCTGTAAAATTAGGTTTTCGACCTAATCAGTTTTTAAAAATTGGTTTTTCGGCCATAACTTTTTGAAAACGAAAAATTGAGCGTTCTACGTAGTCTCAATCGCTTCCTCAAATTAAAATACATCTCCCAGTATATATTTTGTTCATATTTTGGCCCGTTTTTAGCCGTAAAAATTGTTTTTTTAAAATTGAATATCGATTTTCAAACATCGAAAAAATGCCCATTTTTCTCGTTAGAGCGAAACTGAAAAATGCAAATATCTCGAGAAAGCGGCCGAATTTTTTAATTCTGTAAATTCCAGCGGATTCCTCGCATCGAAATACGTCTGATAAGATATAGTTTGCAGCTCTGGGGCGCGGGGAAAAAAACGTTTGTGTAGAAATAAGTTTTGGACAAAGTCGGATTCTAAAAATCCGTTTTTCTCAAATATCTTTTTAAAAACGAAAAACTGAGTGTTCTACCTAGTCCCAATCGATTCCTCAGATTGAAATACATCTCCCAGTATATATTTTGTTGGTATTTTGGTCCGTTTTTAGCCAGAAAATTCATAAATCGAAATTGAAATATCGATTTGAAAACATCGAAAAAATGCCCATTTTTTTCGTTAGAGCGAAACTTAAAAATGCAAATATCTTGAGAACGCGACCGAATTTTTTAATTCTGTAAATTCCAACGGATTCCTTGCATCAAAATACATCTGATAGGATATAGTTTGCAGCTCTAGAGCGTAGGAAAAATAACTTTTTTGCAAAAATAGATTTTCGACAAAGTTGGATTCTCAAAAACCGTTTTTTCGAAATATCTTTTTAAAAGCGAAAAACTGAGTGTTCTACCTAGTCTCAATCGATTCCTCAGATTGAAATACATCTTCCAGTATATAGTTCATCAATATTTTGGCCCGTTTTAAGCTGAAAAATTTATAAATCGAAATTGAAATATCGATTTGAAAACATCGAAAAAATGGCCATTTTTTTCGTTTAACGGAAACTGAAAAATGCAAATATCTTGAGAACGCGACCGAATTTTATAATTCTGTAAATTCCAACGGATTCCTCGTATCGAAATACGTCTGATAAGATATAATTTGAAGCTCTGGGCCAGAAGAAGGAATAAATTAACTACGACTTCACATATTCCACCAAAAAAGCTGAATGCAAAAAGTCAAAAAGTTTTTCTTTTCTCTGCCCTAGATCTTTTCAACCAAACTTTGAAAACCAGAATTCAAAAGCCAAAAAGCAGCTATGAGAGCTTTGCCATTATCTAGTTGTTGCCATCACAGCCCTTGGAATACTGAAGATGCAATGCGCCAAGCTGGACAGAGTTTGTACACTCATAAGACTGTTGTGTAGAAACTGACACTTCCTGGAATACTTCTTGCAAGGTACTGCTCCTTGTTTCCTCTTTCGGTTTCCACGTGGCAACTCATTTTAATCTCAGCTCAACAATGTGCGCCATGTCAG
This sequence comes from Liposcelis brunnea, assembly GCA_023512825.1. Classification (NCBI taxonomy): domain Eukaryota; kingdom Metazoa; phylum Arthropoda; class Insecta; order Psocodea; family Liposcelididae; genus Liposcelis; species Liposcelis brunnea. The sequence goes on from CM042069.1 coordinate 445,015, forward strand.
TACTTTGCGAATCACAGAGCTCGTAGTCAACTTCCCAACTTCCCATGGCAATCCAAGGTCTCGCAAACAATGTTTAACTTGCCTCTCGAAATCTGTCGTCCGAGCCCTCCTCAGACAATTTCATTGCTCCAAAACAAATTATGACCCAGAAACATGGAAACCAACTAGAACATTCGGTTTTACAAAATCTTGTTGAAAAGCAATTTTTGAAGGAAAATACATGTAGCATGTTAGAGTTAAACTACGAGACGCCTCAGGGACCGTGTGGGAAGAACGAACAACAGGTTCGCAAAAATTGCAATGTTTAAAACGTCGACCTCAAGACGTTCCACTACTACTTGTCATGTTCACCGAAAAGATGTCGCGACATTTTTTCGGTAACCGCAACAACGCTTCAACACCTCCTCCGTTAAACAAAATTTTATTAAGTAAGCGCAACATGTCTTCTCGTCCGAAAATGATCGGTTGTAAATATGCGTGAAAAAGATCGTACCCTTTTGACCACCCGGTACCTCGATAATGAATTCGAAAACAACTTGTCGATGTATAAAAGTCAGTGAAGATTATACGAGCTAACAACCTGGAGAGTAACCTAAAAAAAATACCTTAAATCTTAAAGCCTATAATTATAACAAGGTCACGGGTAATTACGAACTGGAGAGAGAAACAAACAAGGCTGTCATTATAACATTTCATTAAATATTCCAACTCGTACAATTATGATGGCTTCGAACCGTCTATTCGGCTCCTCGTTCGTTGCAATAACCGAAAATCATACTTCTGCCCTTTTCGATTTCCGATAAATGTTTTCCACATTTTAAATAAAACGTTAAATTTTAATCTAATTTCCTGACTCTTCTGAAATAACAATCCGTCCTCATTTCCGCTTATTTGATTGTTTGTTTAATCGTCGCCCGATGCTTTTCTCATTTTTTTAAAAAAGGATTCTTCACTCTATTAATATTTTAAAATTGATTACCCAGGGAAAAATAAATTATTCTATCATCGGAAAACAGACGAGATGCCGGGAGGCAGATGTTCAGCAATTTCCACTGGTGCTCGGATTTGGCAACTCCGTTCGTTAACGAAAAAACAAATCGGTAAAGAAGCCGACCGCAAAGACCGTAAGATCAAAGGCAAGAAAAAGAGCATGGTTAGGTAACAAGATTCATTACTATGAAAGCGGATGCCATGTTTATACAACCCGATTATGAAAAATCGAAAGAGAAATAAGAAGTTCATTTTCTGTTTCGGTTAAAAAGATAATGAAGGATCTCTTTTTAACGAATACTTCCAAACAGGGAGCAAATTCTTTTTCTTCAAAATTAACAATGACATTTTTTTCGTAATTAGAAGGAACAAGTCAATTTTCATCCTTTTTAACCGTGATTTATGGTTCCTCATATTTTCGGCTAATTATTCCAAAAAAAAGGACTGTTGCTAAGTGGAAAGCATCGGAGAGAAATCGGGAAAGTGTTTGGGAATGCAAGACTGAATGGATAATTTATTGAACCTATTTAATTTACTGCTACAAGTTGTACTCGGAAAGTAGATTCTCCTGCTAAAGTTTTCGCAGAATTTTAAATAGGGCTTTCGGAGCATTACTCAGATCGTAGAGCCATCAGCGTAATCTATTCCCGGTTTATAACACGGATGGAATTAAGTGCATGCTTTATTACGTCTTCCCGTTTGACGGGATTATCGGTTAATTGATTGAAATTTTCAGAGAATTTCTATTAATAATATGTTTGACAATCGAATAAAAGAGAAAAGGGTCTAGAAAATTAGCATGCATTGCATATAAAAAGGTCGGGGATCCGATTTGGGTCGGTTTGTCACCGAACCCGCGCAGAAAGGAAAAACAGTAAAGTAGAAAAAGCTATTTAAATAACATGGAAATGAAACAAAGCTGTTTAATTTCTCATACCAGCGTTGATCGTGTTTAACATATTTCAGATTAATCTTGGTAATTTAACATTTACCAAGTTGGTTTTCCCCTCTTTTAATTTATGGAACCCAAAGGATCTTTTCCTTTTATCTAACTTGGCGGATTCTTCATATTCCGCCATAGTTTCAGCCCCGTCCCGACTTTTTACGACTCTTTAAAACTTGCGCGGGAGATTTCTCCCGCAAGATATTTCCCGGAAACGGGAGAGAAGAGAGAAGAGAGAAGAGAGAAGAAAGACGAAAGAGAGAGAGAGGGAGATGGTGACGAGGTTAATCCATTTATGCAACATCTTAGCCTCTCTAATAATGACAAATAGTTATGGTCTTAATAACGTGTCGGAATATCGAATAAGCTAAAGCGATGCCGATTCGATTTGGGGTAGATTCAAAAGCAGAGGATTGAAATCCTATCCCACGTCTTTGGAAACCGCCGATCGAAGGGAATAATAAGGTGCGAGGTGTTAAATAAACTTTTTAAAGGGATAATAAAGCCGATATCAAAGGGTTGGATCTAGTTTCCTTTCCTTTATTACAAAATGAAAGGTTGCTAATCGTTGACCGCCTTGTAATTCATTCATTTCCTCCGCGTTTCTTTTTCACCATTTTCATACTCCCGTCACAATCAACCGGGAGTTTCAAAGAGGTGGAACTCAGCTATGCATTGTTCGCCTTCGCGTTGACTCACTCATTTTTTCCTTCCACAGCGACTGATAATAAACTGAAGCACAAAATTCGACACTAATAAAAGCTTCCTAATAAGAGCATCAAGTGGTAAGCCAGGCTAGGGCTGGGCCGGGCCACGCATAATAATCCTTGCAAGGGTACCCAATCCCGCCAGAATTTTCGTTCGAACCCATCTTACAAGAAATCGTGCCGAATAATGAAGAAAAAAATCCTTCCATTGAAATCGGCATGAGTAAACGATCAATTTAAATATCTCGTAAAAAAAAAGTAATTCGATCGCCGTGTAATACCCCGAAAAAAATCGAAACAAAAAATAAAAAGGTTTATAAAAAGGCCAGATTGGCGACGAGCAGAGATGATATAACACCTGGTGAAAAAAAATTGGATGATTACTGGGCGGTTCCTGGTTTTTAACGCCTGGATCTCGTATATCAAAAAGACTTCCCCAAGCTTTGGGTAACGCAATCATTAATTGAAATTGCTCAACTTACGTGCGGGTTTTATCTCCTTTTTCTTTTTTTCTCCAATTTTTCCCCCAAACATTCATCAACTAAAAGCCTCTTGCACATACACGTAAAACGAAAGCGGAAAAAGGATCCCGCATCAAAAAGCAAGATTTCCACTCGGGGAAATAAAACGGTTAATTAATTAAAATAAAATTCAGGCCTCTCGCACCAATTTTATTTAACGCAACCTTTACAACCTAGAACCTTTTTTTTTTTCGACGTTCGCTTCTCATCAACAATATAATTCCATATTTACTCTCTTCGTTTTTATTTTTTCCGGGTCCGAGAACGAGATAGAACAAAATAATATTGAGGTCGCGATTTAGGATGTAGAAGTATGAGCCGGTAACATATTTTCAAAGTTTATTTGAAAAACGTGCTCGGGTTATCTTGGTTTGCTTTGCGTACGTGCTAAATCTTTATGCATCTTGGCATATTTTCTCCCGGCTATTTTTCTAAATAAAATTTTTTGTTTTTGTTTTCGAGTCGAAGAAACGGACGGAGAAAGAATTACGGCTTCGCCTCCGAGGGGATTTTTCTTCGCGATAAGCCGGATCGCGAAGGAAGTCGTAAAAAGGAGGGAAGTTTATGTGAATCAAGACAAAAGTCTGCGGAAGATAATGGTCATTAAAAGTGACATTCATCGAAGCAAGACAATGAAGAAGAATTAAATCGGGGATACGCCTTTGTTGTGTCTCTTAAGAAATGAACCGCAGAGAATGGTTGAAATTTTTAAAATGTTTTACGAGTAGATACAGAGTGCTTCATTCATTTATTAACTTATCCTGTTTATCACGGGAACTGGATAAGCCTTTTTTTTCTAACTGGATAAGCCTTTTTTTTCTTCAATCTACCTGATATTGTAACAAACACACTAAAGCATATAAAAAATATTTGAGCTTAGCCACCCCGAATGAGCCAACAATCGAAACGATTTTTCCTTCAAAAACCTCACAAAATCCGATGACGAGAAAAAAACCGTAACATTAGAAATAAACCGAATAAGTTAAAAGAAACGCGATTGAATGTCTCAGAATAAAAAAGAAAATAATTTATTAATACCGAGTAATTGCGGTTCGATATAAAAATCTCATTCAAAGTCTTCTCGATTAAACTTCTGAACAATGGACCAAAAATATTCAAGGCGGCAAAACGAAATAAATTCGTCACAGAAGATTAATTTTGGAGCCTTTATTAAAAAAAATTAAATTAAATAAGAAGGTCGAAATATTTCCTTTCTAAGGACAAATATCTTTTCCGAAAAATGTTTTCTCATTCAACTACCGGTTACGCATGAAATATTATAACTCAATCGGTAAAGATGAAGAAAAAAATAAAGGGAACAGAGCCTGCAATTCGAACGATTTTCGTTTGCGAAGAAAGCTGCACGCCGGCAGAGTGAGCAGTCAAAACTGCAAAGTTCTTAACTCAAAAATTTTAAACTGGGTTCAAACACATTTCCCTTTGAAATTTTCCAATGTTTCAGGTAAACAAAAGTTTTGTTTCTGAAACTGCAAAAAAGGTCATTTAAAATAGCACCTAAGAAAATGGAAATGTAACAATAATGGTTATCTCGAAAAATGATCCTACATGGAGAGAATTCATCGCTCCAGGTTTCGTGATTCATATAAACATAAAATGGGATAGAGCATGAAACGAGATTATACAACATCAAGTTGATCTCTTTTGATTAAATTATTCCGGCAAATAGGACACGAGAAAATCGGATTTTCTGCGTAAAACTCCCATTCATTTTCTATTTGCATTAACTTTATTCGGTCATCATCCGAAATAAGTTATGGTAATGAAGTGAATCATAGGAAATGTGTAGTGAAGTTATCAAAATTGAGAATTGTTTCAAATGTGAATCTGACAAGGTTTAAGGAGACAATTAAAATTTTAATTATCTCTTTAAATCTTTACTAAATCGGACTTGGGAGTAGGCGTCAAAGGAGCTGACGCATTATTCGATTCAATTACAACTAATTATTAAATTAGTGGTTAAATAAATGAAAAAATGTGACGCTCCTTTCAATTTTTTTTTTTTTTTTGAAATAACTAGCCTCGAGATATTTTGTTACTTTCGTCCCATTTAGTAAAATTTTCAGTCCAGACTGGTAAATGGGCCCCCAGGAAGCCGCTCCCATCGCATCTCTAGAAAATTAAAAATCGATCACACATCGACTACCGGTTTAAACTCGGCGGTTTCCACCATAAATTGACCTAAAATGGTTTTATGTTTTACTGAGGTCGACTGCATTCAAAAATAGAAAAGACGAAGGCGACACATTACCATGCAATAAAAATTCCACCTTTAGGCGGAAGTGAGAAACGTATGTATTCGAAGGAGAAAGAAGATATAATACATCGGTCGAGGATAATAGATAACCATTATTGCAACATTTCCCCCATCTAAGGCGCTATTTCGATTAATAATAATTGAGCTTATATTTGAGATATTAAGCACTTGAGATGTCAAGCTTGAAACTTCACATTAGGTCAAAGTTAGGGTAGGGATAGAAAGTCGAACACATTCTCAAGAAATATGTAAAGTTGCCGAAGAGTCCAGAAATACAAAAATCTGCAAAGGAGGAGACTGAGCAATGAATTCCACATGTAACATAGGTTGCTGGCATTTCACATAAAAGAATTTTAAGATATTTTTCGATATAAGCGAATCAGATTTCTTGCCCATCTCACCAACAAAGTTCAAAAAATAATCAAGGTTATTCTGGTGCTTAAAGAGGGTTCATCTCTTCCTTACAATAGAATAAACTAGATCATCTCTTAAACTTTATTGGATAGAGCGCCCCTAAAACAAGAGTTTCCATCATTCGAACAACTAACACTAAAACATCTGTAAATTTTATGCATGGGCTGGACCTGGACTGGGAAAAAATCATGGGGCTAACCTCAGGCCTAGAATTCCATATCCCTTAGAAATAAATTTTTAAAAATCTTACCTGTTAGATGATTGCCCGTGAACTCGAAATCGTCGTCCTGATCCCAATGTTTCAGCGACAGATTGGTCAGTGGTGTTGCATTAGCAAATTCCAAGTTAGCAAAATGCCAGTCCAATATTTGTCGATCGCGGGACGAAAGATACACGTCACTATAACAATTAAAACGCATTTATGAATAACCAACTAAAACTAACATGATATTTGTTAAGAATAATTCTTACCTTGGAGGTGACGATTCCAAATCCTGAAGTTTTTTCTCGATTTCCTCTTGCTTTTTAGCCAAGGCATCCCAGCTTTTACACAGCTCATTCAGTTCATAAGTTTTTGATTTCATGGCAAATAAATCATTGATATTATCTTTGTTTGATTTCTTTTCTAAAACTTCCTTGAGGTCTCTTATTTCTTGATTGAGATCTTTCATTTGATCCTTCATAGATATCATCTTTGACAGATTAGTTTTAAGTTTTTCCTGAAGATTTATCATGTTTTTCCAGTGTTGAACTTGTTTATCCTTAACGTTTTTCTCTTGTAACCTGAAATTAATTTTTAATGATTAAGAAAAATGTTCACTTTTTCATGTAAGACTAATTCAATTAGCCCGTTCCATAACTTGAGATCAAGACAATAATTAGCAAAATGATTGCTTGAATTCCTAAAGGACATAAAATGTGCCATTTAATATTTTGAATAATAAAGAGGATCAAGTAAAAAAAATGCTAATCAGTATGATAAATCTCACCTGATGACCCATTCCAAAGCTTGACCTAATGAAACTGGAGTTTCTTTAATGTAATTAAAATCTAAGTGATGTGATAAGTAGCTGGTTGCTTCTAAAAGACGATTAAATTCTAATTCTACCATTTCATCTTTCACCTTCGGAACTGTGTTTCCATTTGATTCATATAAAGGACACTTTTGTCTGATTTTGTGGAGTTCCATATTAATTTGTTTAGATAAAACAGACATTGGATTTCCTCCTAATCCTGTAACTACCATGGCACCTAAATCTGCTACGTAATTATGCTTTCTGAAAGTAGCTATACGACCTCCGACTCTATCTCTTGATTCCAAAACAACAACTTCCATTCCAAACTGTTGCAGTTGTTGAGCAGCAGTCAAACCAGCAATTCCGGCACCAATAACAATTACTTTGCCTAATTTTTTTGCAGGCAAGCCTTTCAATCTTTTAAACACTCCAAAATTGATAAAACCATGCCTTTCTAAAAACGCATGGATTCTCATTACAAGGGGGACATCAGTATTATATGGAGGTTCAATCTGCGGTAATGCATTTTCAAAAATCAACTGCTGTTTTGGATTGTCAAACCACAACTGCAAAATTCTGTTTCTAATGTGTATAAATACTTTTTGCGTCTGAGGTGGACCCTGAGCTACATCAGGGAAACAAGCAGCTTCTAACGCTGTCATTTTATCGACAGGTAATCTGCTAGCAAAAGCTGCTCCTTCCAATCCTGTAGGATCATCTTGTTCTGAATCGGCTTGATCATTTTCTTCTTCCTTCTCATTTTTGGCTATGTTAACTGGAGAATGAGGGGCTGCGGATGGTACTTGGCTGGGACCCGATTCGTTGGTCACGGTTTCAGGTTTTTTAATTTCGACGACATCTTCGGGTTTTTCGTCCAGTTCGACCTAGAAAAGCAGAAAAGATCAGATCGATGAAGAAATTTTGGAAATGTGACATTACCCTTTGAAGGCAAGTAAGAAAATCATACCAATTTATACCCTTGATAGGTTAGAAAAAAAAAATTGATTTAAAGGAGGATTTCAAGAATAATAGGGAAATATAAATCATACCTTCTGTTTCTTACGCCGGCTCATTTTTCCAATAGCACGATAATAATGTTTTATATGACCGGTTTGTTTATAAAACGAATATATTCACTTGATTTTTACCAAGGCTATACGATTATCACCAGAGAAGCCAAAAGACGCGCTAAATATGGGCGGAATTGCGGTAAAAATCGTGGCATCAGACTGTTGTTTCCCTGCTTTTTCTCGATTTTTCCTTTAAAAAATTTTTTTATTTAAATAAAAATCATTAATGACATTGCTATGAAATAATAGATGGTGGAACATTTGATAGCTATAAGATAAATGTCCTAAAGGGAAAAAGAGGTAAGAGCGGGAAATAAATTCATTCAGTTGTGGTTAGATTGTCGTGGAATTAGGTAATGTTAATGTACTATTCCATTTATGATTTTTTTTATTGCTGTGTGATTTAATTCGTTAAAATAGTCTAGTTTTAATATTTAACGTCTTTAAATCGTGTTTTGATGGTGCATCTGAACATCATGCTAATGCTTATTAATATGGGTGAGTTACTAATTTTTTCCTATTTCATTTGTTGGAGGACAAGTCTCTAGAAAAGTGACATAACCTCAATTTTTGAGTTGAACAAAAGTTTCAGTAAAGCTTAACCCTTTAAAAGCTATGCAGAACGGTCTGACTTTTTAATTATGATGGCTAGACCTTAGTTCAAGTTTAAAGAGGATTCTTTGATCCAGAAAGTCACTGGTGATAGTCATTCTCCCACGAATACATCGTGATACTGAGTTGAAATGTGCCTTTGTAATTATGATTGGAAACAATTTATAACCAAAGCAACATGTTTCACTTGCTGGAAATCAGTAATGATTACTCCTGCTTGCATCATTGAAAACCCCATAGTAATGTTTTAAAGTTCAAAACTAGGAAATTTTGCTGACGAGCATTTAAAGCATTTAAAACTTTCCCTTCTACTTGTACAAACAAACTCATGAGTATTTAAGAGCATGAACTTGAGCATTCCTAGGCCTATTTGTATTGGTGGCATCATGGCATAATTATAAAGTTTTTTTAGTCATGAATTTGTAACCTTATGTCCAGTGATTTGACGTTACATTATAAACTTAGCCCTATGTCATTCATATTTGCTGCTAAAATAATAGCAGTTTTTTTCTAATGAAATTCACTTCTGTGTGGCATTTTAAATTATTATTGCACTATTTGGCATTGGAAGCTGAATAAGATGAGATTAATGATGACGCAATATGATTATAAACTTTAATTGAAATTTGTAATTTTAATGAATTCAACAGTTAATTACATTATGTGCTCATTGCTCACAGAGTATATCAATCCTTTTATCAGTTAATTGTTAAGCATGTTCTTACTTAACATTTTTTTTCAATTAATCTTTTGTTGAAAGTAAAATTAAATCTTTTCCACCTCAGCATCCTTTGCTTAGGATTTTTTTTTTATCAGTTGAGATTATAGGTTATCACAATATATGTCAATTTTACATATGATTGCAATCAAATCACATCAAACTACATAAATCACTTATTCAATTTCTTGTGAACTTTCGATACAAGTAGTGATAGGCCTGTTTGCATTTTTGATTCTAATGGTAATCAGGATCTAAGAGTCCCAATGTCTGTTTTATATCAGAATGTGGCACTTAATCAAGTAATAATTAAAAATCTGCCTCTATCGGGGGCAAGTAAAAGCCATACTTTCCAAATTTTCTTGTCCGAAAGACATAAATCTTTCTTGTAACCTTAACCTGATTTTTGATTGTTTGATATTTTTAACGATAAAGTACTCTACCATATCGAAGATGAATCCGTATATCCTCTCGCTTATGTTTAACGCATGGCGGACCTTGAAACTCGAAGCCAACATTTGTAAAAGAGTGTTATAATCGAAAGTAGGCCTGGTTCTGCTGGTGAGGATACCATCTTCCGCCTAAAATTTCATTTAATTGACCAAAGTTTCGGTCCAAGTATCGTAAAGGACGGTCATTTCTCCGGAGTTGCGAACAGTTTTTAGTTCTTTTGTAGATTCCTCAGAGATCGGTCGCAAAAATGTTTTACGTTCTTTTATTGTGCGGTTGTTTCGTTTGGGCAAACGGTTATTTAAAGGAAGTCGATCTTCCGGTGTTTTCGCCTCCTTCTCAAGACGTGATAGTCAATAAATATTTTCGGAGCAGAGCGGGAGAGTCTGAAAGATTCAACAGAAACAAGAAGTCGATCGCAAACGATTCCGAAAAATTTAACAAAGCTATCGAGTTTATGAAAAACGATTTATCCGCCAATATTTCGAGTTTGAGGAGAGAAATGTTTGCCAAGAACGTCATCGACGTCGGGAGAAGAAAAAATATTTCGAGCGTGGGTAAAGTGACTCGGCTAGCAGTCGTAAAACCTTCCTTACAGAGCCTTCCGGAAAGTACCACTTACAGATATCCTACAGCTACTTATAACGTCGAAAAATACGAAAAATTCAAAGCTTCGAGAATAAATCGTTTGGTGAAAGTTTTGAACAAACCGTACCCGATTTCGAGTCCTCCTTTTAAGAACTACAAAGGTTCGGATTCTTCTAAACGTGGCAGAGTAAAATGGAAAGGTACTCATACTGAAAAATTGGGGGATTCGGACATCTCTGGTACGAATCAGTGGGATTACAGCGGAGTAAGAGTCGACAGAAGCGATTTCGTCGATAAATTTTTAGAAGAAGCATTGACGAGGTATTTAGTTTCTTCTAATTTAACGGATAACGTCGGGAACGTGTCCGTTAAAACTTTCACGGAGATTCTTAAAAACATAACGCAGTCAAGGCCGAGCCCGAGGAGTTATTCTCTTTCCGACAAAAACCGAGAATCACGCATAAAATTTAGAGACGTCAAACGAAGAAACGAAAACAAAATTCATGAGATTTTAGAAAAGCAACGTCAGAGAAAATTAGAGAGAACGCAGGATATTAGTAACAACACCAGGGTAAATGAGCCCTCGGCAGATTTATGGAAATTTTCTCAAATCAGCAGGATCGATGAAGCTCTTCCAGAAGAAACGGAGAAAAATGCAGGAGTCTTGACGGAAGGAACGACTTTCTTTACGGAATCGACCACTACGGAAACTCCTTCAACAATTTTCACTGAAGCTCCTACAACAGATCGGTCAAATATTATTTATAGTTCGAGTTTAGCCCCAGAGACCACTACAGATTCAAAAATCAAAGAAGTAATTACCGAGGCGATCACTGAAAAAATACTCGTGCCTAAAAATCAAAGTGAGGTTAAATTATCTGTAGCAGAAACAGTATATTACACCAGGCAGCATTTTCCAGTTCGTTCTTTAATCATTGAACAAGGTATCTTTTCACTGAAAAAATTTTCTTCTTCTGAAAATCAAATCTACAACAAATTTGTTTTGTTTAAGATAAATCGGGAGTGATCCCGGGCATACCTGAAGTAGATTATCCCATGTACAGAATCCCTCCCGTCACTGGATTCAAATGCCCAAAAATAAAAGGTGAAAGACCGAGGATGATGGCCGATACTGAAGCTCGCTGCCAAGTACGTAATAATACTAGCCGCAAAAGTTTTTTAAGCGTCTGCTCTAACTTCGATTTTTCCTTTTTAGGTGTTTTATATTTGTACAGGGGACGGTCCAGCTGCAGCGATGCTTTGCCCCAACGGCACAATGTTTAACGAAAACGTTTTGGTTTGCGATTGGTGGTACAACGTCGATTGCTAAAAAATAATCCCTGCAAGAAATTAGGATTTTACAATTGAATTACTGTATAAAATATAAAACGAATTCCTATATTATCATTAAAAAAGAACATAGCTAACTATTTATTAAGTTTTGAAAATTTCTTTTCTCAAGTCTCGTTAGGCCTTTTACAGTACTGAAATTCAGTCAATCTTTAATATATTGCTTTTCAAAAATTTATTTTTAAAAAAATCTTTCCTAAAACATATACATGGAAAGACACAGAGAATAATTAATACAGAGTACTAAAAATTTAAAAAACAAAATATCACAGTAACCATTCAAATATAAATCTAGTTCGAAAAATAATAGGCAATTTCTTTTATCTATTGTCTAAAAATATTTAAAGAGTAAATTATTTAATATAGAATATTTATAACTGGAATTTTAGTATACTTTTTTTGTTCTTTCGGCGTAAACTGATTTTTTTTTTAAGTAGACGTGGCTGAATCTTCACTCGAACTAGAATTAGTAGGAGAACCTTTGACTAATCTTAATTTTTCTGCTTCTTCTATCGTATCCGGTAATTTAGTGCCGAGAGTTTCAGGTAATAGAAGAACTAATGCGCCTGCGAGTAATGAAACTCCACTGAAGAGCATGAGAGGCAAGGGTTTGCTGTATATCGCCTGGAAAAGAGAAACATGAAAGAAAAAATTAAAAGCTTGGCTAAAACTGGCGTTCCTCTCCTTATAAGCTCTTTATTCAAAAGGAAAGGCCACGAGCAAACACGGAGACTAACGAAAAGTGTCAGAGTGTATCTGACGCCAATGTCAAAAATATTTACCAGGAGTGGCGCGAACGGAGCTACCACAGCTCCTAATCTAGCTACAGTAGAACAGGAACCTACTCCTATACTTCTCATGATCGTCGGATATAATTCAGCGGTGTAGACATAGGCAATGCCAAACGAAGAAGTGATGCCGAGTTTACCCAGGAGAAACAGAACTATTACGGCTTCCGGCATATCTAAAAGAAAATATAATTAAATCAAACAATGCATGTATTTTTTCATTATTCTTACTTTTAAAAATAATTACCCTGAGGGACGAAAGCTGCTCCTATACACGTGGTAGCGCAAAGAAACAACGAACCGGCAAAGGACCATCTTCTTCCCAATTTGTTCATAGCCCACCAAGAAGCCGTATAACCCGGGATTTCTACCAGGCAAACCAGGGCGAAATTAAGATACTTGTTGCCTCCTAAGCTCGTAGAATTAACTGATAATCCGTAATAGACGAAAGCATTGGCAGCCCTGTCGAAGAAACGAAGTAAATTAATTAACTGGGAGTAAACCGGAAATGTAGGCGGAACGTATTTAAACTTACCAGATATAAAATAAAAGAAGAGATCGGAAGCATAAACTTTTTGAGCGTAGTAATTTTTTAATTGAAGTGAAAATGCTCGGCGAATCTAAGGCTTTTTTCGGGGATCTTTCGAGGTTGGATTCGATCTGCAAAGAATCATCGTTAAATTTTACTGCAAGGCTAGAGTAATTTTGTTGTTAAAAGGGCAACTATTTTTAGAATTATTTTTGTGTCGTGAACAAAAAATAATCCTTATTTCCTTTTTCGTCCCTGATAAACAGTAAAGATCGATTGCGGTTATTTTTCTTATCAGTCTACCAATTATTTGAAATACTCACGCATCCGGCGTCTAACGAAAGCAAGAGATCTCTCGAAAGTTCTACCCCGTTTACTTTGGCAGCTTTTTTAATGATCAGACTGGCTTTTTGATTTTCTTTATTGGCAAGTAACCATCGAACGGATTCTGGCACCAACCTTAAAGCATTAATTACATCGTCATTAATTCTTTAATTTCAATTTACAAGAGGCGTATGAATGATTCTCACCAGTAGTAAAGTATAAAAAATGCAGGAGGGACAGATACGACTAATTGAATGACGATCCAGTTTTTGGATAACCAGGCGATGAGCCCTACGGACGCTTCACCTATAGCGTAAAAGTAATTAAGAACCACGCCACTCATCTCTCGTTTTCTTCTTCCTACGAGCTCCACTCCTGAAATAAGAAAACAATTTTTTTAGGACAGGAGAAATGCATTTAACAAATAGTTGCATCATCGTTGGATTATTATCAAAACACGGGGAAGCTTTCCTTGCCAAATGCACAAAAAAATTAGGTCGATCCGTTGCAGTTCCAAAAAAAATTTCAGCCCTTGACCCGAATCTTGGAATGCATTACACTTGGCTATTTTCGTCTTGCGGCCCATTTTCTTTTCGAATTTAATTTAGAGCCTATTTATCTGAATAATAGCGACGTAATGGACTTGTCACGTTTCGATTCGCTCGCTTTTAATAATATTATGGTTTTGACCTTTATGCATCGATAGTGCACGTGAAACGCCGCATTCTTCAATTTTATCGCCTCTAACGATCGGTGAAATCAGGTAAATATCTGATAAAAGGGAAAAACAATTTTCGACACAAAAATCAAACGCACCTAATATAAAAGCGAGAGGATAGACTCCCGACGTCCCGAGAGCGTTAACGAAGACGAATATCTGGAACGTGACGTAGTCCGAAGCGATGGCTTGAGCTATACCGGTTAGAGACATGAGGAGTATGCAAAAAACGAAGACGATTTTCCGTCCGTATCTGTAATAGACCGTTAAATATTTTATAATGAAGCGGCCTTGGCCTTGCCAAATTTGAATTATCACACGAGCAGTAAAAACGTCGCAATTTCGGTTTTTTTGGAATTAATTAGCGACGAAGTACTCGAGTGACGTAATTCGGCATTAAACAGCAAGTTCATCTTCGCGCCCGAAGCAAAAAAAAACATCAGGGGGTTTACCTGTCTGCCAAGAATCCAAAGATTACGGTTCCGACCAAAATCCCAACGAAATGCATCGTTCCTACTAAAGATAACATCCATTGGTTTTCTAAGCACGTGATGTTCCACTGAAATTAATAAGAAAATTATTAAATTTTAGTTAAATCTTAAACCGAATGGCAGCGACGTCATGGGGCAAGGAGAGGGGCTAGAGCCTAAGCTTGCATAAGCAAAGTATAGGAACCTTTTTTTGCCTTTTCAAAGAAAAATCTGAAATGACGCTACTGCCAAAAGGTATTTATCCAAATCGTACCTCTCCCACGATGGTCCATTCGTCATCTTCGTACACCCATTTATCGCAATTGGTCACTTTGTCTGAGAAATCTTCCTTTGCACATTTTAACAATGTGGAATTCCCAATTTTTTCTCGAAATCTCGAACACTGATCTGGGACAAAAATGCCTCCTTCCACTTTTCCTGGGACTGCAGCTTCTAACCAAGACTGGCGATAAATAGGATCCGTTTCGTTGTCGCATCCCGGGACGTAGCATCTATAAAAAATAATTGAAAGATAACACGAATGATTTGACAAGAACCTTGGGATTTCCTTAGGCTAACATTTAAAATTACCTGTAATTAGGTACTCCGGCTGTAAACACGTAGGTCAAACTATTCCCGGCGCTGAAGAACACGGGCAAACACAGCAATAAATAATTAAAAATTTGAAACCTGCCAAACTCTCCAATTTCTTCCAAAGCTTGATCGAAATCCATTTTTTATTCTTCACTTGCGATTTCGATGCATCCCGGAAAAAAATGTTAATTAACTAAACTTTTTCGTCAACTCCAGCACATCGTCGATCCTGTAAAAAAATTATTCAACTGTGAAAATTTCACGGTTAGTCACAAATAAACAATAGCGGGCTTATCGTTAGATTTCATCGGTATTTCGATTCCCTTTTTTAGGTTCGTCACTTACACCGAAAAATCGAGATTGTTTAAAAATTAAACACGAATCCTTCTTTCAAGGTTTTATCTGATCGACTCTAGACGGAAATCGGAAGAGCACTAAATGATGATGAATCCCGAGAATGATTCTCATCGCGTGCCCTACTTTTCTGTAGAGTCGGTTTGTTGTTCATGTTGCAGTTTTTTTTTCTAAACCGCGTGTGCAATCAAACGTAATTAGCAATTTTTTTTGATGAATGGTTCAACACGAATCACTAAGCGATAAAAACAATGATCTTACCTTATTTTTCTTTTTTTCAGGTTTGTCTTGAAGAAACCTGATCGTGCCATACGAAAGCCCGATAACAAGTGAGTATGCTTTATGTTTAAATTTATATCTTGAGTTTATTATTATGTCATACGAACGATTAATCTTAAACGGATAACCGATTCAAATGATTTAATTTAAAATTGATTATCATCTGTCAATGTACCGATAAGCCATTTCTTTAATAAATCAGCGATTTCACGATATTAGGTAAATTTATTCACTTTTAATCGTAACCGACTCATTCTGCCAAAGAAAACAATTTTAACCGATCGATTTTTTTTATTCTGCTGTCTAAAACCACGTGTTTTTTTTCAAGGCCTGCGTAATCGTCCGTTAATTTCGCGGGTTTTTAGTATTTTCTACCCTCAAGATCGATTTGAATAAAACTAGTCTTAGATTATTTATAGATGCTCAAACGAGCGACTTACTTTCACTGTCAATGCCACCGAGTGACTATTATTAACTTTTTCTTTTAGTTTAAAAATGCCTACTTACGATCTCGTCTTGATTCTTAAAAAAATGGATCGACCTCTGCTGACCGAGAGCCTCAAAAGAAGTGCCGGATATATACTCGAACAAGGAGGAATAATCAAAAAAATGGAAAATTTAGGATTTAGGCAGACTCCGTACAGAATGAGGGCTCACGGAGTTACTCATAAAGAAGCCAATTATTTTATTATTAATTTCGATATTCCTAATCAAGGGTTAAGTAAACTTACCGACGGATTTCAAAAGGATAAAGATGTGATTCGAAAAACTTACATTTTGATGGAGCCAACCGTTGGAGGAGATTTAGAAGAAAAGAAGAAGAAAGAATGCACCCTCGAAGAAGATCTTTTACCTCCGCCTTATAGAAAGAAAGTTAAGGAAATGATTACTTTAGCTGAGAAAAATCGACCACATAAAAGAAAAGATTTTAAGTATAATTCTGGAATGGATTATTATCCTTTCACGTTGTAAGTCGATTTTTAAGTTAAACTAAAGACTTCGGCATGTCATCGACTCTTCCCACTTGAGTCGAACCTTGAAAGTAGTGTGACTAAAGGTGAAGTATTTAAAAAGTGTAGAATTAGAATTTTTATCAAATAAATTGTAAATAAAAGTAATCCGAAAATAAATAAATGTTTTCTTATTTGCGTTCTATTAATTGAAGCAACTATTAAATTAAGAAAAAAATTTTGATGTAATCGATTCTTTTGCTAGTTAAAAAATCTGCCTATAGATGTTGAGCACTCGAAGGGCAGGGGAAATATGTATTTAATACTGGAACTTCTCCCTCGGAACTACAAACATTTAGCAATTACAAAATAGATGATTAAACCGTTACACATTTTGTTTTTAGGACAAAAAACATAACTAAATTCGATATTCGTTTATTATAAATAAAATGAAGTGAAATTCGTTAAATAATTACAAAATGAACATTTTTTTAAATAAAAATTAATCATCGATTTTTAAATAATTCGCAAAAAGCCGATTACAAGCCTCTTTAATTTTAGGCATGGAATGCTTTCATATGAGACCTTCGGCTAATTGCGGCTCGACAATTAACTAAACAAAACGTGCAAGCTCCAATGTAATTCAAATTCTCGGTTCTTGCACCATTCAATTTAAGGCAATGAAACTAGAAACGTTCGCTTTTTTAAAAATTTCAATATGTAATTAAAGTCTAGAAATCGAACGTTTTGCCCTGAATAAAAAAATTCTCTATATCTGAACAATCATTAAACATCCGACATATAAAGCCTTACAAAAAGTGTAAGCAAACAATGCGTACTAAACTCCGGGTCCCTAAAATTCAATCAATTCAGGAGCTTAATCCAATATTTTAAACTGAACATGGACTCCGGTTGGAAGTCGCACAAAAACAAATTACAATAAATAACAGGAATACAAGATAAGTCTAAAAACTTAAAAATTAAAATAATAATATCCTACTTAATTATAAAATACTGCTTTCAATAATCAGACTTAATACTTTTAAAAAAAAGGCCTATCTAATGCCAAGACCCGGCGTTTCGATCGAAACACAACACGATTATTAAATCAAGTCTCAAGCATTCAATTCCACTTATTTTGCTCTGTTGAAAATTTTAAACGAGATTATCGACTTTGAAATAGGAAGATTGCCTTCGGAAGTGAGATTACAGCCCGACGTTCCCGTCGAATCCCAGAAGCTTCTCTTTCGTAAAAAACCTCCGTCGATTTTCCTTATCCTCGTCCGTAAAAAAATAAATCCAGTTGTTGACGATACGTTAAATCAACGGCTCATCAATTCCGGATCGAAATATTCAGGAGCAAACTAGAGTGATTTTATTATTTTTTCTTAACGGCGTGTAACGCATAATTAACCGCCGCATTTTGCATCCAGTACCATTCGTTGCGAATGAAATTGTAGAACATCCCGTGAACTAATTTCGTGTAGCAATCGACTGAAAAATAAAAATTTATATTAATTATTTCTCGGGGATAAACCTAACACGCAAGCATTTAATTAGACTGTAAAACTGATAACAATGAATTGACATATGTAGGACGTGAGTAGAGATAAAGAGTCAATAAAAAACATCCCGGAAATACTTACATTTTTCGCACATGTACTGAAGCTCATGAGGGGTAATGAATTTTTCCCAATCGTGAGTATCTTTTGGCACCAAATGAAGGAGGCGCTCTGCAGCGACGACACCTGCTATCCATGCCGGGGTGCTTCTGTTAATCGTCGTAATGAAAAGCGATCCGCCAGGCTGTAAGCACACCAAATTTTGAAGGATTAGTTTACATTCTCCCTAAAAGTTTAAAAGTTAATTTTTTTAAAAAAAGCAAGGGAGGAAAAATTAGATTCACAATAACAATCAATTCAATTCTTACAAAAAAATTTTGAGTCACAAAAGGAGCATATATAAATAATTTTTGTTCAAACTACTTTTACAAATTTTTGAAAGTGCATTTAAATTTAATGCTACTAACTTTTCAATTTTATCGATTTTGCCCTAATCGCCTACACTAAACCTTACAAATGATTTTTGAATTTTTATAGAGATTACAGAACAAAGGAAGCACGATATTTTTTACAAAAATTAAGCAATTTTTTAGAAAAAGTAGTAAAAAATATCAAGCTTGTCCATTGCCAGGTCTAAGTTGATTTACAAATCGAATTTTAAAAAAATAAATCGGGGATCATCAACACAACGTCATGCTCCTAAATTTAACTAAGTTTGAATATCCCCGACTTAGCAATATAATAATTAAAAAAATGTTACAATTAAGAAATGGTCGATCGTCGCAATTAAAATGATGATTTAGCTACCTTACATAATGATAAGGAGCGAAATATTTGCGACCTCCGACTTTAATCAATTCAGAAGATCCGAGTCTGCGATGTAAACGTATCTCGACGAGATTCTTCCTTCATGCCGAGTCGTAGTCGATTACGGAAAAATGCTCTCTTGCAGAAATTCGACACCTCTTTTCTCGTGTGTTGGTCTAGCCGACGTCGTCGTGAAGTTGGCGCGCCTCCTCAAACTTAAAATACCGACTATTTTGAGGGGATGGATAAAAGGACGAGGTTCTAGGTCGAGAAACGATACCTAACAATCACGTCTGTACTTGATTGGGACGGTCGAGTGTCAGAGTATTGTTTTCCCTTACAAATATTTTATTTTGACTACTTTGCACTTTGCTATTCGCAAAAACCTTAGCCTAAATAAATGTCGATGATTCTAGGAAAATCACCGATCACATAAACATTTTTTTTCCTTGTTAGTTTATTCATCGGTGATTTCTGCAAGGATTCTTCGAAATTTTTTAATTATTTCAAAACTGAAATCACCGATTAAAATTTTTTAGAAGAGCTTTTATGATGTAACAGTTTTAATAGTGATAATGTTTTACTTATGTAAGTGTGTAGCCTTGAAAATAATTGTTTTCGTCTTGCAATGTAGAATTCATACATGTGCCATGAATAACAGAGAAAGGATTTGGGAAAAGGATGAAATTTAAAAAAAAAAAAAAAAAAAAAATTATGTTTGGAAAATTGACCTCATGATATTATGGCACATATTCAAATAATTTCAATCTCGACAAGACTTGACTTATCAGTCTTTTCCCAATCACAAACGCTTGTTTTTTAAACAAACTGGAACAACCACTAAAATCAGAAATTATAATTTCATACGATTTCATTGGTTGCTTCAATTTGCATTTTCTTAATAAATCCAACACAAGAATTTTATAGCTATGCCAGTATTTACCATTCATCCTTTAGGAATGAAAATAAATATTTGCATTACCTTGAGGGCGTTGCAGCACGATTCGAGAAATTGTTCCTTAGCGGTGACGTGTTCGATGACCTCCGAAGCTACCACAGCATCGTATTTTTCCTTGTTTTCGATCGAATGATCTTCGACGCTTTCGCAAAAATACTGAACTTTTCCCAAAATTGATGGATCCGCCGCTGCGTGAGCCCTGGCCACGTCGATGACTTGAGTTCCCGGATCGATACCGGTCACGCTGGCTCCGATTCTGGCCAACGGTTCGGATAAAATTCCGCCTCCGCAACCGACGTCTAATATTTTCATGTTTGTCAAAGGCTTGGGCGTGTTTAAAAGACTGTTGTCGATGGCTTTCGTAATAAACAAACCGTCTCTGACAAGTTGAACTCTTAATTTATTCATTGAATGAAGTGCACTCATTTCTCCTTTCTCGTCCCACCAGATATCTGCAAGTCTAGCATGTTTTGCAACTTCATGTTCTTCTACTGAGCTTTGTTTAGGAGCATCTGCTTCTATGATAGTTGTTGTCGATCTGTTTAGGGAAAAAAAGTAGAATTCAGAGAGGCATAAAATATTGTTTAGCATCTATTTAAAATTATTTTTAAGAAGTCATTGGACTCATCATAAACACTTTGTGAGCATTTCAATGCTAAAAATTACAATCTTATTTTCACATTGAAATAGTTTGATAATAAGTCAAATAAATTTAGAAACATTGCAACAGGATTTTAAAATTCTAGTTAGGCAAAGCCATATTGAAATTCCAGAACATTCCAGCACCCAGGACCATTTGGAAAATGGATTAATAAAAGAAACATTCCTATATATGATTACAATAGAAGCAACATTAATCTACATTTGGATTTTGAGGTCAAGAACAAAAAGATGGTTGTTAAGTAGTTAAAGCATTCCAAGAACTTGGTTCGCAGGTAGAAATTAGCTATCTATATCCGTCCTACTGAAGAAAAAAAATTATTCAAGGGAAACGAACCCCTAAGCGCATGTCAGCCCACGATTGCATTCTGACCCGTGAAAGTAATTTCTTCTTAAAATCTCATATCTCTTAGCCTGTTCACCTATTTTTAACTGATCTTAAATATTTTTTCCACGTATGATTTATGCATGCAAAGAAAAAAAGTAATTACAGTCGATTAAAAACTTGCATTTACCTGTTTCGGATTGATGTTTTCAAAGCCGATAATAATCTTGCAGGCACTCTTATTTTAGAGAAATTCATTTTGGTTTTTCTTAATTACGTTAAAAATAACTTGCGAAATGTATTACTTGTTAAGAGTTATCACACAAATTAAATATTTATGCAAGTTTTACAAAAATGCATATGCACACATGGACAGTCAGCTGCAAAGTGCAGAATCAATACAAGTGGGAAGTGGAGGGGACACAGAGCAAACCAGTGATTTGGTTGTCTCGGGGCCTGTTTTCGGGGCCTTATTTTAGAAAAAAGACGCATTGATGGTCGATATCCGGTTTAAAAGTGCATTGATCTGTTGTTGGTGGTTTTAATATCAATTTCTTAGCTATGTTAAGATAATAAGTGATTTAAAAAGCTTGCCCTTCCATTAAGGAAACACTACAGAAAATCGCTATGTGGTCGGGGCAGCAATTTTCGTCCGAATGGGCTCTTAACCCTTCGGCATATAAAAATGTTTCTCACGAAGACGGTAGGTGTTCAATGTTTGAATTCATGAATTTTTACATTATTTGAATTTCAAATGACCTGAAAAATGAGTAGAGAGAAAAAGCTTAATCATTTCTAACCTTCTTTTAAAACCTGCTTAATATTTTGTAGTTACAATCATGGACTAAATTTATTTATGTCATAATGAAACTTTTTTATTCATTTGCAGTGGATTGGGCAGCTCTTGCTCAGCAATGGATAAAAATGAAAGAATCTATACCTGCAAGTGCTACTCCAGCTGCGCCTCCTATTCCTCATGTTGATTCTAAATCAGATGCATCTTCAAAAGACAAGGGAGAGGAACCCATGGATATGGAAACGGATGATAAAGAACCTGGTAATCGAAATAGTATTGATTATGATGCATTATAGCTCTTTAGATGTCCGGTTTATATTTTCTTGTTTTTCTGATGTAGATGCAGCTTGGGGTGGTAATAATTGGAGTAGTTGGCAACAGTGGAACTGGAATTATCAAGGAATGCCAAATCCAAATGCAGCAGTGACCGCAGCTCTGGCACCAGGGGTTGCTGCAGCTGTAGCTGTGCCCACTACAACAGCGGCTGTACCCAGTAAAGATGGCTATGGTTACACGACTGCATTTGTTGATCCAGCAGTTGCTCCAGCTACAATTGATTACAATCATGGAGCTGCAGGCGAAGGAGCTCCCAGCAGTAATGTAAGACAATTTATTTTTTATTTAATGAGCATAAATTTTATTATTGTAACTAACAAAAAATTTTGTGTAGACCTTAGGATATTGGACGGGGCCTTTAGGAGAAGTTGCAGGTACCTCTGCACCGAAAGATTCTCAACCTCCTCGACCATTTATAAGGAATTCACGTTATTCATGGAGGCGGGTTGATAAAGAAAGGGAGCGGGATAAAGACAAAAACAGAGATAGATCGAAATCTGAGGATATGAAATCAGACGATGATGATTTGATTGAAACCTTAGGTGAATAAATTTGGTTTTTAATGATAAGTAACTCTTTTTAAAAATATATAAATTCTAATTTATTAAAATTATTATAGATGCAGCCAAAAGGAAGCAACTTCCAGCTTGGATAAGGGAAGGCTTAGAAAAAATGGAAAGAGAAAAGCAAAGAAAAATCGATAAGGAAAGGCAAAAAAGAGAAAGGGAGGAATATTTGAAAAAGAAGAGGGAAGAAGAAGAACAGGTTTTGAATAATATGGACAAATCCGACGCGGCGAGAGCTATGGCGGCAGCAAAAAGTAAATTCGATTCTGATTCGGATACCGAAGAATCCGAGAAGCAAATGGATAAGAATGTTTCCGTCGTGAAACAACGGAAGTCAAGATTCCAAAATATGGACAGCCCAGAAAACTCTTCGCCAAAACCCGTAAAAATCGAAAAGGAGCCGAGTCCTCCACCAGAACCTCCAAAATCGAAGGAAGAATTGATGGAGGAGGTTGTAAGTATCGGATAATATTATGTAACGTTTTGTAACTTGTTTCTCATTTGGAAAAATTTTATTTTAGATGCTGAAAGTCAGGCGGACGTTGACAGAAATTCTTTTAGAGGTAACGACTGAAGAAATGACTGCAGTGGCACGAGAGGTTTATCAAAAAGCTCACGCCAAAGGTACAACCTTTTATACAACTCTTGTGTTTGTATCTAAACTGAGCTTTTTATTTGGTTTGTATTTGACCTGTCGAATATCGTTAAATGTTCCTCAATTTTTAAAAAGGAATGGAATAATAATACACTTTTTAGTTATAAAAATTATTTGAACGCAGATTGTGATTGTTGTAAGTGATTAAGAAAACAATCAAAGGAACAAAACATTGAAAAATCGTTGCCGAACTTAACCCATGATAATTAGTTTACATACTTTTTTGTTCATCTCTATTTTTCTTTTTTTTTTTTAAATGTATGTAAAGTGTTTTTTGAATTCAGGAAGTCGAAGGCGAAGGAACTTGTCTCCGAGGAGTCTTACCCTATTTTGATTTCTTTTCATCTTATTCTCTCACTATTATTTATCATTTACTAAATATTTTATATTTGCGATAAAGCTCCAGCCATGCGTCTTCGGAAGACCCAGGCTTTAGCATCGATTGCGGGCAAACCTAGTAAGTTCTTTTTTATCAATCATTTTTTCATTTGTCGATAAATTTTAAGGTCCACGCCGGGCTAAAATAAAAATAATAAAGCTGCGGTTTTTTCGGGACCTTAAAATTTTTGTTAATCATCGAGTCGCGAGCAACGATTCAATTTGAAGGAAGTAAATCAATTTTTACGATCTATGCTTATTGGTTTACTTTCTTGAAATTTGGCTGGGTTATCACGGTGGAAAAGGAATCCCGCATTGTATAAGTGTCATTAAACAGGTCTCGGTCTGGGCATTTACGGGAGCGAGGAGAGCGAGTCCGAGAGCGATCACGAATCGAGGCCTTCAAGGAAACCAGACTACGATTCAGAAGAAGAATTAGAGGCAAGTTTTTTTTAAAATGATTTTTAATTTCATAATTCTCGGTTTTATAAAATTTTTGGTTTTAGGTTCAGATTCAGAGGAGAAAGGAAAATTTTGCGAAGACTGCTCAAGAAATAGAATTACGCTTAGCAGAAGAAATGGAGAGAGAGAAAAGAGTCTCGGACGCCGATGAATCTTTGTCCGAAAGCGACGATGAGCAAGGGCAAGTACAGAACCAGGATGAAAAATCAAAAATCGATTCAGAACCTCACGGTAAGCTATTGATTACATTATTATTCCAACTTTGACGGATCCATAGTTTTACGATGTGAAAAGGATGACTCTTCGCATAGGATATTAAAAAAATAAATTTACTTTTAATCAAACGTCACTTAACACGAATATTTTTCAATTTCTCTAATTAGGCAAACGAGATCATCGTAACCGAGCCCGGGAGAACGATGAACCGGCGGAGAAAAAAAGACGTTTCGTGGAAGAGCCAGAAGAAAAACCCGAAAATCGACGGAAATTTTCGGAATCTAAGGAAAACCAAAGCGATAGAAAACATTCTCGAGACGGAGACGAATCGGATCGGGAGAGGAAAAAATTCCGAGATCACAGCGAATCAGACGGAGAAGTTCGAAGGAAGAAAAATCGTTCCAGAGACGATAACGATTCCGTTTCGGAAGAAAGTTCCCGATCCGAAACGACTCGTTCGTCTCGTAACAAAAGAAACAAAAAGAAAAGTAAAAGCACCAGGAGAAGCACAAGCAGAGAAAACGACAGACATTCTAATAAAAAACGTAAAGATAAAAAATACAGTGATCGTAGCAGTAGCGAAAGTGAAGTAACTTACAAACGTAAACGTCACAAAAACGATAAAGAAAGTGTAGAAAGCGATAACAGCGAGAGGCGAGAAAAAAGTTCGAGTCGAAGTGGTGATAAAAGTTCCGACGAAGAGGATTCGAGTTCGAAAAAGCATGATTCGGATAAGCGTAGCAAAAAATATAACGAGAAAAGTAGAAAATACAGAGAAAGTAGCTACGAAGATAAAAAAGATAAAAAATACAAAGGTAAACGTAGAGATTCGTACAAACATAGGCACGATGAAGAATACAGAAGCAGATCGAAAACCAGAAGCAGAAGTAGAAGTCGAAGTAGGCACAAATCCTCGAGAAGGCACAGGGATTCTCGCAGTCCAAAAGAATCAAGACACAAGTCTAGCAGGCGTTCGAGATCTCGTTCTAGGCAAAAAAGTTCGAGAAGAAGACGAAGTTCCTCGGCTAGTTCGGGAAGTCGATACGTTAGCTCTAGCGGTAAGACGCCTTCGAGGAGACATTATTGACAGGTTGTATTTTATTTATTTATTTTTTTCTTCTCTTCGAAAAACAGCCTTTTTTACGGTAGAACCATTTAGAATAGATTTTTACTAGTCATAATGAAATTGAATTAAGGCTGAATCGGGGTAGAAATTGAATGATACCTCGAATAAAGATGCGCTTCTTTGTATAATTTCGAACTTTGTTATGTTTTAATGTTGTCATTTTGCCCTTTTCTAAAA
Organism: Liposcelis brunnea; assembly: GCA_023512825.1. Taxonomy (NCBI): domain Eukaryota; kingdom Metazoa; phylum Arthropoda; class Insecta; order Psocodea; family Liposcelididae; genus Liposcelis; species Liposcelis brunnea. The sequence continues at coordinate 470,699 of CM042069.1, forward strand.
GAAGACTACGATTTTTATCGTAATTTTTCTGCCTTCTGACCTTTTCGTGAAGTAAAAATAAATCCAATTCACATTTGGTCTATTGCTAAAATCTAATTTGTTTTAAACTTCGTGTAAAAAAAAGTAAACGTGCCACAGTTTTGTAAATATTAGTCATAGAATTTTAAAATCAATGATTAATTCCCATTAAATATTTAATAATTGCTTTTCATTTGTCGTTACTTTATAAATTTTTTCTTGCAGAATCTGGAAGATAATTTAATCCCAAAGGTTATAATATGTTAAAGAGTAAACGTCTGGTTAATTATTTCTTTATATTTTTTTCCTGTAAATTATTACAAACCAAAAATGTAAATATTCCTTTTATAAAATTTCAAGTAGCACTTGAAATCTTAGATTCAAATGTTTTTAATGACTTCCATTTGACGTGGCTAAAATTAATTCCCTCAAAAAATTGACTTGATATTAATGAATAGTTTTTGATATTTAAAATAAATCACAAATCGATCAGGGAAATTTATACTTTTTTCGACGAGATTGATTTTGATTAACTTAAAAGGCTGCGGTTTAATTTTTATTTATAATAAAAATGTGCCGGTGCGAAGATACGCAAACGCATGACGACTTTCATTATTTCTGTTGTTCATTCAATTTTAGATAATAAAAAAACCTTTGAACAAATGGACGTATTTTTCTTCACTTTTCAACCCTTGCTAACTTTTCTTGTGCGATTTCTTCTGAAAATAAGCAGAACCAAAATGCAGAGATTTCATGGAACCAGGCTGTTCTAATCTTTTGAGATTCTCTAAGCAATTTATGATTAAAAGGTGAGCTGTTTCCTCTACTTAAAAATAAAAAGATCCCAAAATTAAAAAAAAAAAAAAAACTGAAGAATAATCTGTTTTAAATATTCATAAATATATTCTTCTCCTCAATATTTTTTGTTCTTTCCAAAGTAGTTCTACATAATTCACTTGAAGTACATTCACATATGACTTTAAAGCATTAGGAAATGGCAATTTAACAAAAGGAATCTTCCCATTACTTTAAAAAAAGGAACAAAATGCAAGTACAGCACAATAAATTCTCTGAAAACAAAAATATTGAATGATAAAATAAATAAATTATTTATAAAAACTAAATAGCACAAAAAAAGCACTGGTCAGCCAAATCGTACATTATTACATGGATATCAAATTTAAAATTTTTTTTTTATGGAATTATAAGTATACTGAGAAACTAAAAATCATTGCCTTTCAGTAAGAAAATAGATAACATTCCAAATTTACAAAATGATAAAAAATTTTATTTTTGCTGAATATTTAAACTGTTTATTCATTTCCTTACACTTTGTTACTTGAAATGATATTGTTCCCAATTAATTGAGTTCATCATCAAAATAAAAATGACTTAGAACTGAAATTTTTTAAAAAAATTCCTAACTACTCTATCTCATCTTATGGATTATTTACATTGACAAATTTTTGTGATGTTTACTTTCCAAACCTCTGGTTGCACGATGCATATTTACCTAACATGGATGTAAAATCTTTAACTCTTATGTTTTGTAAAGTTCTGACTTGCCTGTAAAAAAAAGTAATGTAAATATGTGATTTTATATGTTACAGTTTCATTTGTTTTATTTTAAATACTTACAAAAATTCTGTAACTCTGATTTGCCAAGGCAAAAACCCAAATGTTCCGCAAATGTTTCCACACACAAGAGCTAGTTCTGGATCAGTCCAACCAGTCATTTGATAAAGCTCTTTATCTATAAGTTCTTCATCTATTTCTGAAGACTTTATTTCATTCAACAAAGCTTTTTTGCTTAAATTTTCTACTAACTTGACAAACTTTGGTTTCCCATCTTCTAATGATAAAATATTTACATGAATCTTTTTAAGAAACCCATTTTTTTGAATTCCGTTTTTATTTACACCATTTCTAGAGTCTGACTTGGTTGAGCCAAGTGTAACTACCTTATCATCTAACTTTCTTTTATCTAATAAATATTTATAATATAAATTTTCATTATCTTTAAGCTTCCCTGGAATAAAAAGAAAACATTTACAACATTTGATACATTATTGCATCATATCAAAGTGCAGGCAAAAAGACAACTGTCAGTGCTCTCACTCTGCTTTAGAGTCTACTTGCTTATTATATGCTAATACAAACCTGTATGGTCATAGAAACTGACAAAAGAAATCCCAGCAGCTAAGCACCATATCACAATATTTGAAAAATCCTCTACATTGATGCTTTCCGTCCCCATTATAACAGCTAAATGAGACGGGCATTTTTCTAAATTTGTAACGAACCGTGATACATATAATTCGGTATCGGAAACTTGCAACCGAATTATATCTTCTAATTTTCTCTTAAACAGTGCCCATGCTACATCAGAATATTGAAGTCCTGAGTAAACTAAGTGTAGGAATGTAAGAATTAATCGAAGCAAACCGAACCAAATGGATTCTATTACGTTAGACATCTCAAGTTGCGATCCGGGTACATTTATTTTCCTGTATTACATGATATTTTGAGAACTAAAACTATACTTAACGGAAAAACTACTATTATTTACACGTACTCATGTACTTTGCTCACCATTTTTGCCGACTCGTGACAGCAACAAATCTAAATGTATGCTTTCGGCCCTGCTTTATAAAAAAGGCCCCGAAATCCATTTCCGCCATCTTTTTCCGGTTTGTCCTCCATTTTAATATCTGTCGTGACTCTTGATGGCAATAGGTAAGAAAACATACGATTTATTATGCTTAATTTATGCTTTAGCAAAGAAATCTTTAAAAAATGCATATATGCACAAAACTGTAAGATTCGTTAATGCCGTAATTAGTATTGAGCGTGTTTGAAATTCTGTTTTCTATGACGAATGCTGGTCGGATTGTAGCAATTGGAAACGTGTTCAACATCATGTCCGTTGTTTTTTCAGGATGCAGTTTTTGATAAGAAGTGAAAATACCCACGTGGTGGAGGTGGGTCAAAATGCCACCATTTCGGAACTTAAGAAGAAAGTGGCTGAATTAGAAGGTGTGCCGGAGCCTGAAATTACGCTATATTGCAACAGCTCTCCCATCTCTGAAGAAATCACTGTCAGCGAATTAAAATCAGAGATTGTAGAAGTGTTATGCCGAGGACTACTTGGAGGCAAGGTCCACGGTTCTTTGGCCCGTGCCGGTAAAGTAAAAGGTCAAACACCGAAAGTTGAAAAGCAAGAAAAGAGGAAAAAGAAGACAGGTCGAGCAAAGAGAAGGATCCAATATAACAGGAGATTTGTCAATGTTGTACAAGGATTTGGGCGCAGGAGAGGTCCAAATGCCAATTCATAAGTTTAAAGTTATGTAATAAAATTTTTTTTTTATAATTCAACTCGTGTAATTTTTAAAATTCCTAAATTGGATCCATGCAAATATTTCTTATAGAATGGTGAAGGAAGCTAGAACAAATCTTTTTTCAAAGCCATGTAACAGATAAAAGAACAGTTTGGTGTTTAACTTTTGAAAATGCAAAAACTAGGATATTTTAGGTCTTATTGAACTGCAAAATTGCCGCTAGAATTTTATTGCACGACAATCAAGCGGTTGGCATGGACTAAATTTTTTAAGCCCTAACAATTTTTGACTTCTTAAACATCTCCATTACTCAGGAAATGTCATAGTAAAACGAGTAAACTAGATGAATTCTCATTAATTTGTGCAAAATAGTTAATTCTGTACGACATGAGAACTATGCTTAAAATTTATATTCATTCTCATTGTTGCTATCCAATTACAATTTATGTTTTAAACCAATGAAGAATTAAGTAGTCTCTTGCCTTCTTTTGCTCAATGCAAATTGATATCTTTAATTTACAGAAACAGCATGATTGATTACCAAAAATAACCTAATCCGATTAAAAAATATCTTTTTGAATTACGGCGGCTAATTAATTTATTATTCAGGGCCCTTTTTCACTAGCAACAGGAAATCAACGCCATGTTGTTTGAAAATTTAGTATTGTTGTTTTGATTTCCAGACAACGTATTTGGTACGTAATTCTCCTCTAAATTGAATTATTGCTTATTTGTAATAACCTCTTCGTCTGTGCTCTATTGAAAAAGCAAAATTAGTGAAATATTGTGAGGATTCGTGAACGTATGGTAACGTTTAAATCGTCTTTTTTCCTTCTACATTCCGTTGATTCATCAAATAAAGGTAAATACTTTTTTTTGAACAATTTCTAAGCTCCTAGTGATTTCTCAGTTAGATCTGATACTCTAATTTTGAATTTTAGCCGTTTTTCTTGTTTAAAAAATTACCTAACTATTTTATAGTGTGACGTTCATGCTCGAGATTACGAACCAATTGACGTCACAGTTGTTAAATGTTTTTCCTCTACTGGAATTGACAGATTAATCCATTTAAAAATTTTTTCAGTTGGAATGATTGTTAATCAGTGTTCTTGTTTCAGTTTGAAAAATGAGAAAGGTTCACAGCTCCAGGCATAAGCATAGCCACCATTTGATCTCGAAAGAGGAAGAAGATAGATATAATAGTAGTAAGAATGCATCTCCACCTGAATATGATGATCATTACAGGAAGAAGAAAAAGCATAAAAAGCAAAATTATAAAGAGGGAGATTTAGAGTACCATAGTGATGAAAGCAATCTTGACCAAAGCCCATTGAGGACGAGAAGCGAAGATGTTATTGAAATCCATGGATCTAGTTCTGAAAAAGATAGTGATGATAATGTAGAATATAACAGTTCTAGAAATGTTAAACATTATTCTCAAGACAGGAATGCTGAAAGTAAATTATCAAGTCATAAGAATGACAATAATATTAGGAAACATAAGCATCATTCTTCAAGAAAAGAAGAAAAATCAAAAAGAAGAGTACCTGATATGGATGTAGATAGAGAAAGTACTGAGTACCATAGAAAAAGAAAAGAAAGAGACGAAAGTTCAGAGCATAATAAAAAAGCTAAATTAGATAATGAAAAAACAAAAGAAAAATCAAACCATCAAAATGGTCTTGATGTGAATAGAGTAAAAGTTAAATCAGAACCACCTACTGATACAGAAGATGATAGAAGAAGAAGAGAACCTGTAGATAGAAAAGTTAGGGTAAAAGAGGAACCGAGAGAGGATGGTAGATCAAATTTGCGACAAAATGATAGGAACAATCAGGGACCTTCTGGAAGGTACTTTTATTCAAAAATTGTAGATTTACCATTTTTAAATTTTTATTTAATGCTTGCTTCCTTAAATTTTGTTTTAGTTCAAATAATGCACGACGCAATCGTGATCGACGTAGAAGCCCTGAAAGAGAAGTTCACGAATGGGGTGGAGCTCGTCAGGATAACAAATCAGAAGGGAACAAACCTAAAGAAGTTCAGAAACCCAATTTCGGTTTATCCGGGAAATTAGCAGAAGACACTAACGTCTACAGAGGGGTTGTGATTAAGTACAGCGAACCTCCGGAAGCAAGAATGCCGAAAAAACGATGGAGACTTTATCCGTTTAAAGGTGATCAAGTCATGCCGACTTTATACATCCACAGGCAAAGCGCTTATTTATTGGGAAGAGATCGAAAGGTTGTCGACATTCCGATAGATCATCCGTCGTGTTCGAAACAACATGCAGCTCTTCAATATCGTTTGGTTCCTTACGAAAGGCGGGACGGATCAATGGGTAAACAAATTAGATTGTATATCATCGATTTAGAATCAGCTAACGGAACTTTTCTTAATAACAATAAAATAGACCCGAAAAAATATGTAGAGCTTAGGGAAAAAGATGTGATTAAGTTCGGTTTTAGTTCTAGGGAATATGTTTTACTTCATGAACATAGCAAAGGCGATAATAGCGATGAAGAGCAGAACTAGATTACTTATTTAGCCTAACTTTTTCTAATCAGAGTGCTCAGTATGTTTCTTAAATGTTCTGCTAAGCTTAAAAAAAAATTCCGGTTAATTTCTAAAGCTTATTTGTCTTGTCTGACAAGATATAAAGTGTTTAAAGAATATTTCTTTAAAGGTCGTTAAAAAATTTTTCTGATATTTTGGGATTTACTGTAATTATTTTTCTATCTAAAAATTTCGATTTATTTTTAATGTAAAATGTACTTTTTTTTAAGAGAATTAAACCGACTTAATTCAGTTACAGAGTCGAATTTTTTATTGAATTACTAAAATTCTGTTAGGACTGAAATGGGCGTCCATATTTATTGTCAGAAAAGCTTTCCAATTTCAAAATTTGAATTTGGGGGAAATTCAGTGGCCATAATTCGAAATTTGCAAGCTTTCAATAACTCAATTAAGTATGTAGCTATTTAATTCCCTTTTTCTCCGTACAAACCTTCGGCTCCAAATTTAGGGTAGGCTCTACAGACGATTCTGCCAATCACACATTTTCGTGTCCTAGAAATGAAAATCTAGCTCGCTTTATAAAAAAAAATTAGGACAAAATTAAAAATTCTCTCAAAATCAATATATTACAACAGTACTGCCATTCGACTACATAAAATTTCTCTTTGTAATCGCTAACAATATTCATTTTGTACATTACAGGCTGTAATATTGTTTATTTACAATTTTCAAGGCGATATCCAAAAAGCATGCAGTCGCTTATGAGAACGAAATCATCTTTTCCTACTAAAGTTAAACAACTTTCTTTCTCTTTTTCACCTGAGATTTTTTTAACTAACATTGAGCGCAGAAAAAATTAAACATAATATAACTGACTTATAAGTTAAGTTGGGCAAAAAAAAAGGTTTTGCCTAGTGCATTTAATTCATTTTTTTTTCAAAAAAATACTGCTTTGTTATGCTTATTAAATATGAGTATTGGATTGTCGCGTGAATTTACATAAAATTTGCTTTCAGCCATCTCAATTTAAGTATCAAAAATCGGGCTTATTTAAAGTTAAGTAGTTAATATTCTATAAAAAATTGATGTTTCGACGCCCCGGCGTTCTATCGCCCCACCTTTAATACTTAACTCGCTAACTTTTTGACACTTTGTAAAAAAATTTTAACTAGACGATTAAATACTTCACTACCTTGGAACACTTGGTATACTTTGCATTCACCGGATTTTTAAAGGAATCACGCAAATAAATAATTTTTAACTAAGAAACGTTTTCAGTCGTTTGGCAGTTAAATCTACCGGTCACTTCATTTTCTAACTCGCATTTAACACCGTTCGGAATCGTTCCGTTAGGTAAAAGTTTTTCGAGACTAGATAAGTCCGTGTTATTAGAATTGAAATAAGCGGCGTTAGTGGAAGCCGCCGTTTCTACTAACGGAACGTTCGGCGGACACGATAACGACGATCCGTCACTCGCGTTGGACGAAACCGAAAATGTCCTTTGTAAATTTATGTCTATATTATTTGGTAGCCTAGGTATTTCGTATCCGTCACTCCTAGGAACTTCGTCCCCGTAAATAAGTTCCAAATATCTGTGAGGTTCCCCAGGGGCAGACTCCTGTCCGCCTCTCATTTCATCATTCCCCTCGTTTTTACACGATTGATCTGAAACAAAAAAAATAATAAGTCATCAAATTTTAAAATTAATTTTTCAAATGCAACGGCAGAAAAGCGAAGGGCTAGAAGCATTACCTGAATTTAGTTTTTCATCTCTATAAAATCCTTCGTTATCCATATCATCTTCGTCGGAATCTTCATGCCCTGTTGAAACGAAAAGCAGATATAAATGACATGCATCTTTTAGCTAAACAGCCAAAAAGCTAAGAGCTCGAGGACAATGAACTATTCGATTTATTCTACTTACTTGCCACTCTAGCCTCCAAATAATTACTGCCTACGTCAGGCGTGAGCGGAGCGTTCGCCGTTATTTCTCTTAAATTTTCTAAAGTTTCCAGACAATATTTAAATGTAGGTCTATTTTCTGGATTAAAACTCCAACATTTCATCATGAGTTGATGCCTAAAATTAAAATTAACATTTAGTCTTACAGCACTAAATTTAACAAAGGATAAATTTAAAAAGCTTACAGTTCTTCGGAGCAATTATTTGGCCTTCCGAGTCTTCCTCCAGTCCTTACGTAGTGCAAGACTTCTAAATTCGTTCTCGCAGGATAAGGTTGTTGTCCCAGCGTCATAATTTCCCATATTAAAACGCCGAACGCCCAAACGTCTGATTGGGACGTGAAAACCCCGTCAACTAAAGATTCCGGTGCCATCCACCTAAAATAAAACCGATAAATTAATCTGCTCGATAAAATTTATCGGCGATTGAAATTATTCATTACCGGACTGGTAGCAGTCCTTCTCCTTCTTTTCTATAATAATCATTCTTATAAATATCTCTGGCAAGCCCGAAATCTCCAATTTTAACAATTCTTGTTCTCGGATCTGTTGATGATACTAAACAGTTTCGACAAGCTAGATCCCTATGAACAAAATGCATTTCTTCAAGATATCTGCATCCTTTAGCAACATCCACACACATAGACAATAAATCTTGTAGTTTCATTGAATTATTTGTATTCTGGAAAAATTTTTATTTCAAAGTTAATTACTGAGCACCTACTGAATAAGTAAAATAATTTTTCCTTTTACTTACAATTAATGGTCTATTCAAGCGTAGATAACTGAGAAGGTCTCCACCTTCCATCAGCTCCATTAAAATAAAATTAGGATCATTATCTAAACAAACTCCCAGCAGTTGCAAAATATGCTGGTGTTTGAAATGACTCATAAGTTGAGCTTCTTTTAAAAATTCTGCTTTTTCTTGCTCTGTTGCACCTTTCCTCAGAGCCTAAAGTTAATGTCACTTTTAGTTTTTCAATTTCTAAAAAAATTACAATAACGTTAAAATTCTCATACCTTGATTGCGACTCGGGTATCGAATTCCGAAGAATTAGGTAATTCTTGAGCGATTCCTTCGTAAACTTCCCCGAACGCTCCACTCCCTAAAAATTTAGTTAATTTAAATTGCTGTCGTCGGATGTGAGGCAGCAACTTTATTTCTTCGTCCGTAGGAGGATCTGTCGAAGCCGCATATAAAATGTTGGCGTTATGAATGAAATTCCCTCTTCTAGGTAATTCTCTTAAGGTAGCCAATTCGACGTCCGGTCCTCTGTTGGATGTTGCCAAGGTCAAAACCTGCAGATCCTTCTTTTCGTCCCTTCTTTTTCGAACTGTGGAAAGAGATAAACACAAACAAATTTAAAAATTTGAACTCTATGGCCGTTTGTGGCATAAGCGTTCAAAGGAAACTCAAAGGAATGGAGCCGTATGCGATGTTCATGTTCCCATGACGTCATTTTGTAATGGCGTCTGTGAAATGAAGAGCGTGCTTAGAGGAATAAAAAAAAAATTAAATGATTGAAAATCTAGTTAATTTTTGGTATTAGTACACAGTTTTTGGTCAGAGTTGTTGTATTAAATTTAGTGATCGGTTTTTCGTATGTGTCGGGCTTGTGAAAGTGCAAATATAGTGAATACAGCTAGTTTGAAAAACGGTACCCGGAAGTCCTTGAAAAATTCAATTTTCATGTCGACCTGTGTTTGGTCATGGCATTACATAGAGGAAGCCTTTTGCACAGAGGTAGAAATGCTTGAAGTTCTTAGAGTTCCTGACTTAATTACTGCTCGTGGGTAAGTTTATTTCATTATGTTTTTATTTTAATATCATGTATATAGGGATTGAGAAAATATCTGAATAATAATAGAGATTAACGAGAAAGATATTTTCCCGCGATTTTAGTAAGGCCAGTGTTATCTAAAATCTATGATTTAAATTGAACAATTACAAATTTGCATTTAATGCTCGTTTCTCTTGTGACAGAATTTTCAATGTAGATCATTGTATAAGTAATAACGTTACTGTTTTTTAGCAGACTGCCAAGAGCTATCTGTCAGTCCCATGAATGTCTTTAGGTAATAGTAAAATTAGTATTTAGGCTTTATAAAAACTTACCGCAGCAAAGTATGTAAATGAAAACAACGACTATTCCTATTGTTATTACAATTAAAATTGCAATAATCGAAATTCCAAACTGCTGCTGATCTGCTTCTGCTAACATTGCTGCCTGGGTGAAATCAAAAGATTTACTTCTTTCACTGGAATCACTCCATCCATATTTATTTTTCGCCCTAACTCGGAAAATGTATTTCAAACTAGGGCTTAGCTCATTCATTATCCAATAATTATCTAAAAAGTGAAATAATTGTATTGTTTTTCTTTACTCACTTTTGTTTCCTATTTGAAAAAGTCTACGTACCAGTTCCATTATAGTACACCGTCCATTCTTCCGTTTCAACTTTATTAACATTTTCAGTTATAGCCGTATAATTTTTTGCTTCTCTCCTACTGCGCCATATTTTCCCAACGAGCCCTTCTAACAAATAAAATTCGATCGGAGATCCGTTATCTCTTGATTTTTCCCAAATTACTTGATACACATCTCTTCGAAGCTGTTGTATGATCGGCGTGCCCGGCCTACTAGGGCGATCGCCTAGAGTTTCGAAGCTAAAACCACCGTGTCGAGGCCAGACATACGGAAGTTTTGACCTTACGTAAAATATTTCGACCCGAAAACGATATGCGGTTTTCGGTAACAAATTTTCAACCACGTAACGATTTGTCCTTTCGTTTCCGTTTCGAGGAATGCTTCTCCATTCCTCGCACCTCGTATATCCGCAGTATTGTATGTCGTAGCCTACCGTTAAATTGACCGGTGGCCACCACATGACTTCTAGGCTGTACGGGGTGGCTTGTAGCAAAGTTATATTTTCTGGTTGAGGATAAGTTTCGATGTCGATTCCGTTGCTTTCGCTGAAAGCAAGGCTGTTCTTGGAATAAGCTCGAACCCAAATAAGATACAACTGACCCGGTATTAATTTTTCGATGGTGACGCTTTTATGAGTCACAAAGTAATCTGTCGGTTGTTCCATTACCAGTTGTTCTCCACTTTGCCGAACTCCGGCAACGGTTCCTTCGGTTTTCCAGTGAATTTCATAATATACGGCTTGATCGTTTAGTTCTTTAGGCGGGTACCAAAATACCTCGACTGCTGTTGGATCTAATGCGAGGACCGTTACGTTTTGAGGCGGAGACGGTGCTCCTGCCGAAGTTCGGAAAACTATAGGCGGCCCTATGATTCGCTTGATATCTACTAAATCGTTGTAATAATTTTTAAACGATACCATGAAAACGTAGCGCGAATATGGTTTCAAATCTTCAATTTTAACGATCCTGCGGTATCTAATGGTTACGTTACAAACATCTATTCGGTCTAAACATTCCGGTTCATCTGTCATTCTTTCTCCTTCGGAGGATATTCCATAATAAATAGTATATTGTATCGAGGGCGTAGAAATGTTTTCGCATTCCGGCAACGTTTCCGGTTTCGGTAATTCTAAAGTTATCGATCTTGCCGTTGCTTCCAGCAATAAAGGCTCCGAGGTGAGCGATCTGGCGAGCAAGCACCTCACTGGCGGAAAAGGTTGCAAATGAGATCCGACGGCCTTGATTTTCCTCACTCCCGGAACAGGAATTTCCTCGACTTTGGAATCCTGTTTTAAAATATAAACCGAATTTTCGGTTTCGTTTGACCAGTAAACGTATCTATGATCTGTGGTAACGGACATGGGTGGAAGTTTTTGTGAATAAACCACAATTTTACAATCGCATCCTCGAGATCCCGTTTGATATAAACGTCCTTGCCATTCGTCGCTGTATAAAACTACCGGATCGTACGGATTTGTTTGATCCAAGCTTAAAGTTTTCCCTATTCTCGGATTTTCTGGACAGTTGCATTGACGCCTCGATTCATCGAGATCGTGGATAGAAAATAACGGTCGTAGCGAGGATCCGTCTGCAGGGCTCTTCATTAAATGTCCTGCTCCGTGTCGATTAACTTCTATCCAGTACAGCATGTTCGTGAAGGGGCAAATTTCGATTTCTTGTATCCTTCTACTTCTTCTGATTACTTTATGAATGTGCAAGTATCCGTTTTCCCATTGGCTTATGTCTAATCTGTATATGCTAGAAGTCATCGACGTCGGATCTCTCTCTTCTAATTCTGACCAATACAAATATCGGCCGACCCAATCGACGGCTAAGCTCAAACCCGTTCCATTCATCGTATGAATCTACAACAAAAGACATTTGTTAGTAAGAGGCTGAACTGAACGACCCTTCAGAGCTAATAGCAGTGACGCCGCCAGAAATCTTCCCAAAAGGCTAAACATGGACTATTTCCCTGATGGTGGCACTGCTCATTAGCATTGGATTTTATACAAACCTTTGATTTTCCCATGCCTTCTAAATTAATGCTAACGATTTCCTGCATTTCATTTAACCAGTAGACTTTCCTTTCGTGGATGTTTATCGCAGCATCGGTCGGTCTGTCCCCAGTAGACAAGATCTTGTACATATGGCTGTCGCAATCGATAATGCTGATGGAGTCCCTTGTGGCTACGAGTAAAGTAGGCACAGGCGTTTCGATGCTGGTGTTAGCGTGGATCTGTTTAGAAAATTTTCCTTCACCTCCTAACGTGAACGCTTGAATCTAAAACAAAATTATTATAAAGCTTTTTGCTGATTTTACTGATCCTGCAATGTTTTTGCCACTTACTTGAAAGTAATAGATTGTATTTTCCACCAGATTTTCAAACAAATACTCCTGCTTATCCGGTTCGAGAAAAATAAATGAGGACTTCTCTATATCGCCTGATTTGTATCCCCAGTTGACTCTGTAAGCAGTAATCGGACCGTTCGGTTCTTTCGGAGGATTCCACCTCAAAACCGCTATTATGTTGGCTCCTCCCGTGGACGCATTTCTATGACTGTTAACGAACACCCTGGTGTTGACTGGAACCGAAGGAGGAGAAGGCGGTGAGTGAAGTATTTTCTTAACTCTCGGGCTAGATCCCCAATACGTAAAAGCTTGCAAAGTTATCCGTATTTCGGAATACGGTCGAAGCAATTCCGCTCTTTCATACACCAGGACGTTATCCGTCATTACGATAGGATCGGGCTTTATGTAATCCTCGGTCGTTAGTTCGTAGAAAACTTGCCCGGCGTTGACGTTAGTCACCGGGTTCCACGTTATGTTGAACGAGATAGACGAACCGATCACTCGAATAGAATCTTCGTCTATTGGCTCTGGAATCACGTTAATATTTTTATCTAAATCCGAGTATAAATTGGTATCCATGACGGCGACCATGTTAAGCCCAGATAAACTCGTTCCGCTGATGACTGCTGCGTTTTGACCGGTCAAATCTCCGATTACTGCGTTTTTGTTATCTTGCAACCATAGGAGATGATCGCTGAAGTAGCACAAAGGACCTTGCATATTTGGATGCTGAAGGCTGGAAACTTTAATCGGTTCTATTTCTTCGGTCGTAACTCCGTTGGAATCTGCCATGGGAGCTTTGTAGAGATTTGAACCTTCGTTACTTCTTACTATCCAATATACGTGTCTGTCGTCAGTGTTGAGTGTTAGCCCCATAACTGGAAAAAGATCAGGAATGTTATTTCTTGCTACTTCTGGAGAGTCAAAATATTTTTGATACTTACCTTGTTTTCCTGAAAATAATTCAGCGGGATAATAAACTCTTCTGGCATCGCCGTTGAGTCTCGCGCACTCTACTGCGTGTCCTGTCGACCAGTAAATAAAGGCGTGTTTCGAATCGATGTTCAGTTCTTTGGCGATGGTGAGAATGGGTAGAGGCTCCTGCCCCGAACCCATTAGATCACCCCTGATAATCTGCAATTAATAGGAAATTAGAAATCGTTCATATTTTAGATAATTCAAGAAGAAACATCTTACCAATTGCTGTTTGGGATTGGACCAGTATAATTTCTTCCCGATCCAATCGACGGCGATGCTTCCGACCGAATCCAAATTATGAAGCCTTTCGTATTCGTGACTAGTTAAATTATACCGATGAACTCTTGTCGTATTAGTAACGAGATAAAGCGAATCTTGATACCAGGACAAATCCACGAAGTAGTAATCCCCTTTAGAATCTTTAAGATTTTCTTGAGAGATTAACGTTTCCACTTGCTCTCCCGTAACGTCGGATTCGAGTAATCCTTCGGCTGCAGACCACAAGATCACCGGATATTTTCCATTCGGAGGAGTTTTTAAAGTTTTGCCCCTGAATTCGGAAGACCATGGCCCGCTTCCCGAACTCGTATACGCCGCAGCTTTGATAACATATTCCGTATCGACCTCTAATTCTTCGATGGTGTAAAAAGTAGCGTTGTTTATGTCCCTCCTCGTTATTATATCTCCAGACTTTTCATTTTTTACTTGAAGTTCGTACGACCAATTTTGCCAAGCTCCTTTCCCTTGCCCTCCGACCAAATGAGGAGTTTGCCACGTCGTCTTGGCGACGTGTCCTCCCAAAACCGCTTGAACGTGAATTGGAGGATTCACGGGTACCGGTATCGGTTGAGACGTTGGCAAATCAATGGACACGCTGATGTAAGATCTGTTTTTTGATCCGAGATAATGATTGTGAAAGTACGTGTGATATTCTTCGTGATAATCTTCTGCCAAAACTTCGTATCCGTCTGTCCAGTAAAATAATCCGTTGGCGATAGCCAAGGAAAGAACGTTTCGAAATTTAGGTTGTTGAGTGTTGGATCTTAAATCGACGACTTCTCGCCTGCAAAAGAAAACATTTTAGAAAATGCACAAAATTTTTTTAATCTGGGCATTATGGTTTTCCTGAGAAAATAAATTTTCGACCTAGTCGGTTTCTGGAAATCTGTTTTTCGGCGATAACTTTTTGAAAACGAAAAATTGATTGTTCTACGTAGTCTCAATCGCTTCCTCAGATTAAAATACATCTCCCAGTATATATTTGGTTGATATTTTGGCCCGTTTTTAGCCGGAAAAATTGTTTTTTTAAAATTGAATATCGATTTTCAAACATCGAAAAAACGGCAATTTTTTTCGTTAGAGCGGAACTTAAATTTGCAAATATCTTGAGAACGCGGCCGAATTTTTAGATTCTGTAAATTCCAACGGATTCCTTGGATCAAAATACATCTGATAGGATGTAGTTTGAAGCTCAGGAGCGTAGGAAAAATTAGTTTTCAGTAAAATTAGATTTTCGACCTAGTCGGTTTCTGAAAATCCGTTTTTCGGCCATAACTTTTTGAAAACGAAAAATTGAGTGTTGTACGTAGTCTCAATCGCTTCCTCAGATTAAAATACATCTCCCAGTATATATTTTGTTAATATTTTGGCCGGTTTTTAGCCGGAAAAATTGTTTTTTTAAAATTGAATATCGATTTTCAAACATCGAAAAAACGGCAATTTTTTTCGTTAGAGCGAAACTTAAATTTGCAAATATCTTGAGAACGCGGCCGAATTTTTAGATTCTGTAAATTCCAACGGATTCCTTGGATCAAAATACATCTGATAGGATGTAGTTTGAAGCTCAGGAGCGTAGGAAAAATTAGTTTTCAGTAAAATTAGATTTTCGACCTAGTCGGTTTCTGAAAATCCGTTTTTCGGCCATAACTTTTTGAAAACGAAAAATTGAGTGTTGTACGTAGTCTCAATCGCTTCCTCAGATTAAAATACATCTCCCAGTATATATTTTGTTAATATTTTGGCCCGTTTTTAGCCGGAAAAATTGTTTTTTTAAAATTGAATATCGATTTTCAAACATCGAAAAAACGGCAATTTTTTTCGTTAGAGCGAAACTTAAATTTGCAAATATCTTGAGAACGCGGCCGAATTTTTAGATTCTGTAAATTCCAACGGATTCCTTGGATCAAAATACATCTGATAGGATGTAGTTTGAAGCTCAGGAGCGTAGGAAAAATTAGTTTTCAGTAAAATTAGATTTTCGACCTAGTCGGTTTCTGAAAATCCGTTTTTCGGCCATAACTTTTTGAAAACGAATAATTGAGTGTTGTACAGTACCTAGTCTTAATCGATTCCCAGATTATAATATATCCTTAAGTATTTTCGTATATACGGATCATGCTTAAAATTAAATTTTGATTTTACCCGTCTAGTGAAACTGAGAAGACCGTGTTCTTAGTGTGGTTTGGAATTAAAATACAGAAATTAGTGTGATCCACTGTAAATGCTCCTAGATTGGGGTCCTCCAAAATGACGTCAGGTACAACTTCGTGTTTGATGCCGTTGCTGATGTTGGCTAAATCTAACCTATATAATCCTCCACGATTATGTCCTTGTATGAGCCAAAATAAATAACTGTCAATAACAATGAAATTTAGTTTAAGTTAGAAGATCGAAATTTTTTTAAAAGTGAATAGATAATTTACTGACCCGTTGTAAGGATCTACTTCAATGTGAAGAGGTTTGCTGGTAATTCCTGCCACGGCAACAGTCAAACCTCGGCCGTCTATGGAACAACGAGCGACTTGCCATAACGTTCCTTTATTATGAGAAACTTCACCGAGTATGTACAAATGTTGATTAAGCCAATCAACTGAGAGATCAAGAGGTTTGAAACTGGTATCGGCAGGAGTCAGCATGTATTTCGGCTCCGAATATTCTCTGAGCGACGTTACGGATACGTAACCGGCAGCATCCGACACGAAGAGTAAATTTTTATTGACGTGGATACCTATACCTATTATAAATTCATAATCGGGAATTAGTCCAATTGAGAAGAAAGCAAGACGGCGACTAAACTTAATAAAACAATTGAGTTTAAGTATGAGAAAATTGTTAAATGCTGCTGCTTACCCGTTATTAAATCCGAACTCTCGTAAATGAGAACGGGAACGTCCAACATCATGTCTGCTCCTTGCCTGATTACCCGATGTTTGGATCCTAATATTAAAATTGGTTGCAGCGTGTCTTTGACTGAAATATAAATGTTTCGTTAATATTGCTGTAGGTCATACATTATTTCCGAATGTTTTCGTGGCCTGACCTGAGGGTTCCGGAGGAGTCGAGATCTCGGCTGTGGCCGTTGGTCCTTCCCCAACGGCATTTCTCATAGATATCGAGATTACATATTTACTATTGGCATTTAAGTTTTGAAACATGTAAAAATCAGTATTCTTCGTGACCGGTATGTCCTGAAAACAAAAATTAATTCGTGAAAGTTTTCTTGATGGTGAAAATTTTAAAAAAAGTAAGGAAAAACGAAGAAATTAAAACGAAAGAAAGCAGTTGAAAGATTTATATTTCGAAAATAAAATTGCAGTGCATACAAGTCGATAAAAGTGCAAAGCAAAGCAGTGATAGTCAAGCAAAAGAGCTTAAAAATGCAGCGAAAAAATCGTCAAACCTCCTTAAGTGAAGTGTATTCGCCGACCAATTCCAGTACGTATGAATGTATGGGACCGTTTGGAAACGGTCCTGGCTTCCATGACACCGAAATTCTCTTGGAGTCAACGGCCGTCGCCCTGATTATGATCGGGGGCGACGTTGGAATCCCTGCTGCTAAGGTGCTTATGACGACGCTCGGTTCAGAAACGATGGGCTCGCTGTGCGGAGATAACAAAAGTGCCACTCGGAACTGGAAAATAAATCGGACGTGAATTTTTTCATTCGCACAGGATTTTGGATGTTACCGATGACTTACTCTATACTTGGTGTATGGTATTAAATTTTCCACCAATACGACACTGTCTGGCCCCCAACTTTGATTTCTGCAATATTGCCAAGCACCCGCGTGTTCTTCGTACCGCCATTGGACCAAGTAACTGATATCGGAATATCTCGCTCCTTCCCATGCTAAACTTAAGGATGTTGCGGTTAACGTGTCTGCGACCAAATACGGAGCCGGAGGTATTCCTATTTCCTCTGAAATTAAATCGAACGGGTAAATATGGAAAATTCTGAACTGGCTGAAGAGGAAGCTTTGGGAATCAACGTAGATGATATCAGCGGACGCGTTCGTGTATAGAAGAATGAAGAAATCGGATTCCTGGTTAAGATAAGAAGGCTGCAATGGTTGGAGGGTACTGCGCGTCTGCATCTGACGGGGTGTATTAGGAGGGTGGTGTATAATTGTCCAGCAAATTTTAGATCCTTGGGAAGGCTACAATTGAACTGGAAGACAACGTCGCGATGGATCCAGATTGTGCAAGAATACAGGGATGGATTTTTAAGATACTAACCTTTGAGTTTTTGGAAGTACTGATTAATCGCATCGTTGCAACCCATAACGCAGTGAAGCTCTTTTTGAGAAAGCATGCTTTGCGTCCCGTTCTGAAACGACAGCTACCATTAGCAAAACTGATGATACAAGTCTACTTTGTAATCTAGGCGGCATTAAAGGTCGGAATGGTAAAGCGAGGAAGTAAGGAATAGCAAAGGAAACTTCTGGTCGTTTAGACTACACCCGCCTTTAACTTTCAGTTATGAAACCACTTACGCAAACGGTTTGGCAACTGCTCTCCAACGCCTTTCTCCATAGCTGACATCCTCTAGAGCACTGAAACCAATATTAAAAAAAAGAAAAATGAGGTAGCCATAAAGATGCGTGTAAAAGTGCAGGGATTACCAACCTAATAAATCTCGGAGCGATTAGAATAAATAAAAATATATTAAATAAATCGTTTAAATTAATTCAAGTGATTTGACTAACTGTTATTTGATTGGCCGGAGGCGAACAGATGTCCGAGACACATGTCACTAAGTTTATAAATCGAAAATCAAGTCACTAATGAGGCGTAGGCTCCTCCGCGTTATCAATTACGTTTCGGTAAAAGAAAGTTCGAAAGGCGAAAACAAAAATAAAAGCTGTAGCACGTGCCTGGACGATTATTATAAAAGCCAAGGTCTTTGTTTTCACTGCTGAGAGGAGACTCTTTCGTATTAAGACGTCCTAATCGGACGAAATTATTCGATTAGCGATCCGCTCTGTTGGCTCCGTGACGGATGATCTGCACGCTTTTAAATTGCAACGCGATTTAATATAGGTCGAGAAAAATTTTCAAAAGATTCTAACGCTTCAAGAATCAATGTCCGGCGTGAAATCGGGCGGTTTAATCCGATGTAAAAAAAATTAAAGGCCCACAATTTGATTCGATGAGAACCGATACGAAAAATTTTTCGACCGTGAAAACGACTAATGGCTGCGGTTTAAATTCTTTATAAGTTCATCTTGAGATTTAATACAAAAAACAAGGATTTTAAAATGTATCATTAAAATCGAGAATGACCAAAGATTATTTTTTGTTAGTTTCATGTAAAAATCACGTCAGGTTTTTTTTGTAATTGTACATCGTCTGTGGTTATAAAAGAAAATAATTAGTGTGTTTTTCGAGGATGCGTTTTCAATTTTTTGTTGTCGACATAAGCGTCGGAAGTGAGTTTGTCCGCCAACGCAGAAAATTTCGTCTTTCATCTACAATTTTTTGGGATATTGAAAATCTCTGGTGTTTGATTCTGATTACAGAACAGCTTACGAAATTAGATGTTTGGATCTTCTTAAGGCCTTTCCGAAATTTTATCCCAGAGAGCTGAACATTTCAAGTAATCTTTATTTATCTCCTGAACGCTGACCACCCACATTGTTCGGTCCATTGACCCATATTGTCTAATCTGCACTCCCAAATTTATGCCGAAACCAATTGTAGGTCAACGTGCGATCTTTCTTTACCCATAAGTCAATGGATCTCGGTGGTAGCGGGCTCATGATCCGCTGCCACCGCTGTCAAACGTGTCGATTTCAAAATTAAGATTATTGGTTTGGCATTTTCTGCGAAAATCTGTTTCCGATGCTGAAGTATCATTTTAACTTTGACGCCAATGTTTCCCGAAAAAATAAAAATTTCGTGTAAAAGTTTTTTGTCAAAAAGTTCTTAAGTTACATCGTTGCTCATGGAGCGTGAAGAAATGTTATTTATTTTCAAGAAAAAAAGCGTTGTTTTCTTAAATTAAATGTGACGCCTCGGAAGAAGTTGTTGTTTTGTAAACTGACGAAGGAAAAGTCGTTGAAACTAACAAGTAGCGTGTGAAACAATTTTTTTTACGGAAATAAATAAATAGAAAGTATACAATAAAATAACCCTTATCCATCACCGTTTTCATCCCTTACCGTTTTCGATTAGGGATATTATGTTGAACAGAACTCGGTAGGAGGAACCCGTGTATATTGATACAAACCACACAAATAGATTTCCGTTGGCGGCGTCTCAAATCTTGATCCTTAATAGGAGATAGTTTTGTACTATTAAAAACGCATCAACTTAAAAACAAAAACCAGGCTCGTTTTATCCTTTTTCGATTTAAAATCACATCTCGAATCTTAAAGTGTGGGGTTATTTTTTTTTTTTGCAGTTTTTTTAAAAAAGTAGGCTTATCTCTTTGGTTTGTCATTTTTTCATGAGCTGTCAAATAAGATGAAATTTAAATGGGGCGTGACGATTCATAAACGCATATATCTTCCGCTTTGGCTTTTTTTAGGTTTAAAATATATTTTGTATTTTAGAAGTGAATAAGAGCCGGATTGTGTTTGTTTTGGTCAATATTGGAAAATTGATCTTGCACCAATTGTTAATTTTCGGTAAGATCTAAAGTTCTGCAATCAAGTTTTAAGATGTACAGGTTAGATGAGTAAATTTACAATCAAGATTGTCCAAAGATACCATTGGTATCATCTGAAAAATAACGAATATTACTAAACAGAAATGAAGAGGCCTGATTAAAGAAGCAAAAAAATGCAAAAGCGGAAATGGGCAGAAAAGAAGAGTCTCGAAGATGAACTAATATTCCCGAACAGAAACCTGCTGCCACAGCTTACCTGAATAACAGAAATTATCAACACTGATGGAATAATCGTACGGTCTTAATTGATACCATTGGAAAACGGAATTGGCATTTGATTTATATTAAGCCCTGGTTGGGCTTATTAGCTCCGTAAACATAGGAAACGGCTTCTTTAGAAATAAGGCCGCTCCCAAAGAGCTTTCAAGATATCGTTTGGACTTCAAATCTTTGTCTTAAATTTGGCATTAGGCAAATCCAGTTCCAAAGGGTTTTGATCAGCAGACCTCGGTATTACACGACTACTCCCGAACTTGTAAGGCCGTAAATAATCATTTTTTAAGGGTTTACACCGATTAAGGTTTTCTAGTGTAAAGGACTGGAGCATCCAATTCATTTGGGTAAATAAAAGCCTTCACTCTTTAATTGATTTCCAATCCAAATCCCCGGAAAGCCTAAGATTTTTATAATTTTATTTACGAGCATAACATTGTATTTTATGTAAAAGATAACCTCTACTAGAATAAAAAATACATTTAAAACAGATAATTATTGTTGAAGTCGTTATTTTTATTATTTCGTATGACCCATTGAAAGCCGTCTTCAATAAAATTCTTCGATAACCTTGTTGCGAGTTTAAAATTATTTTCCTTGAGTAAATTAACCCCGAGATGCCTAAAAAGTTCCATTCAAAAATCAGTCCAAACTTTATAAATTGTGGGGGCGTATCGAACGAGAAAACAAAAGGACGGTACGTTGACCGTTGACAAATTAAATGCACAATGCATGGATTTTAATGGCCTCCTACGTGTCTTTTTCAATCAAGAAAAACGTTCGGTTAAAGAGTTAGAAAAAGCTAGCGACCCCTAATTTCAAAAGGGAAATATTGTTAGAAAAATTCTTCCATGATTTATTACCTCGTTATTGGGTTATTTCCACCTTCATCAGCATTCCAGAGCGATAAATCTAACACTTCAACACCCCCCATATCCCCGAACCCTTATCAACAAATTAAAAGCGAACGACCATCGAATCAACAACCTTTTTTTTACTCTAGTTAAAGACTTGTTATTATTTAATTGATAAAATAGACATATGTATTCTTTGTCTGTGTTTGTTTTTGTTGTTATTATTCAATAAAGCATGCATTGGGGCAGTCTTTTTTATTTGCTTTTTATTTAACATTAATCTAAATGCCCTTAGTCGAATGGTTTTTTTTAAGCATCTCAATTAAAAAATTCTTAAAAAAGAATTTTAAGCGGGATCGTCTGTTTTTTGTAAAACAAAAGCAGGAATTTTTCGAGGATGAGGAAGAGAAGGTCGTGAGAGGATCCAGACACCTCGGAGACCCACCTCACGGAATCGGGGGTTGATCTTGACCCGCAGACCCTGCATTGCGTCCAGACGCCAGAATCAAGTGTTAACCCCTATCATTAAAATATAATAAAACCTCTTGTTACAATTCGAGAATGGGGGCAGAAAGACACTAGTCAAATCACTTCATTAAACAAACTTTTAACGCTAATTGGCATCAGCGGCGGTCGGGATGCTCAAAGAGTCCGAACGGGGATTATTTAAGCTAGATCGATCCCCAACCCTGGAAGAAAATTAAAAAGTAAAAAATTCTTAAGGGTGCGAGAAAAAATCCTTGAGATTAAAATCATAAGGGTCGAATTTTAATTTTATGAAATTGGTACAAGCTGCCACTGATGGTTAACGAGTGCGACACTTAAAGAAAATAAACATGAACTATGACATCGAATTGAGTTATGTAATTTGTTCCATG
Source organism: Liposcelis brunnea (assembly GCA_023512825.1). Lineage (NCBI taxonomy): Eukaryota > Metazoa > Arthropoda > Insecta > Psocodea > Liposcelididae > Liposcelis > Liposcelis brunnea. Next base: position 493,185 of record CM042069.1, read on the forward strand.
ATGCGACGTCTTTATGGAAAGCACGGCTTTTATGATGACTCTTTTTTGGAGAAAATGAGGGTGATTCGAAAAATTTGGATCTGTTAATTCTAATTAAGCATATTATTTAGAATAACATTCGACCGAATTGGGCACTGATTAAAATTGTTTACGGGTCGCTCCTACTATTTGACCCTTTTAAAAACTATTTACGGACATTGTTGCGCGGTGACAGCAAAAAATCATTTCGAGCCTAAAAACAGGCGCCAGAAAATTTACGATTTATCGGTTCATTTCTTTATAGAATGTCCTTATACGGGCCTTTGCCCTTAATCGAAAACATTTGTTCATTTCATTTTGAAAGACAGTTACCTTTCAAAGTAAATGCAACTTCAAGGAAAAGTTTCTGACTTTTTATTATGGTCAGGTAAAGCTTTACATTTATTTAGACTGAAGTGGTGGCAAAGTCTGGCGAAATTCCCGAGCCTCCAAAAAGGAGTCACGAGGAAATTCCCGAAGCTTCAAGATTTTTTCCCAAGTTCTCCAGTTAATTTGTTATGTCTCATAGCATTTTAACTTTAAATTCTGGTCCCACCTACCGCATTAACATAAAAAATCTTCTGCTCGTTAACCATCAAATCTTGAATACAAAAGTGTTGTTTTTTCTAAATCTCTTGCTTTCCCTCATAGAGGTTATCTTATTGGTCAAATAATATTCAGCGAATTGGTAATGACGGCTAAATATAAATTAGAAATGCGATGCATTTTAGCACTAAGGAAACATGCGCTCACACTGCCCTTTCAGAGGTTTGGTTGTGATGAGCTTCATGACCGTCTACAATGATTTTAATTTTATCGATCAATTGGTTGCTACAGTTCCAAGAGATGTACATCTTGAAATGATCACTTCAGCTCGACATGCTGTCGTTATGTCCATTGATTGAAAACATAAAAGAAGCAACATCTACAGATCCTACCGAGATAACTTTTTTAATCTCTGACCTAACTCTATATCCAAAATCCAATAAACCACTTCCTTTCTAACGTATATTCATGAAGTCGTTAAAATAGATCAGAATTTCATCCGAAGCGAGAAAATATAAAAATTAACAATAAAAATTATATGCCCGATGAGAGGAAGAGGTCACGCAAGCCGTAATCCCGTCAAAAATAATAGTACTTTGCTCTTGAAACGCGATTAAATAACTTCGGAATATTTTATATTTCATCGCGGAATCCGCAGTTCTCTGCGACTAACGGGTCCAGCCCTGGACATCAACACCGAACGAAACCGCAAATCAAACAAAGGAATTGCAACGTCAAAATCACGAATTAATTTTAATAGCCTGGTAATTGAATTTTCCCTCCGTCTCGGGATGACGCCGCGGTCAGAGGGTCAGATGCAGCTTCGAAAAAAAAGGGTGACTATCGCCGCGGGATTGTTGATTTTACTTATTCTAATAAGCGGCGGAGATGACTTTCGAATTTTTTTTTTTTATTTTCCTAAATGTTAAATATTTACTTTTCGGAAGATTTTACATGAAAAACCTAAACGTTAATGTGGCCGTTACTAAAAATGACATAGAATAAAAAGTATAAGCTGGGCTGGGCTTCTAATTAGGAAGTGGGGAATTAGCGTAGTCCCACTGCTATCCCAGTATGCACTAGGACTTAAAGCTGAATTAACTTCGACTAAACCGTTTCTTTCTTAAAATTATTGTTTTTTTTTTCACGACCGATAAGAAAATTGTTTGGGTTTTATGAAATTGTCTGGCAAATGATTCGAGTTATCAATTAATTAACCGAAAGGCCGATGTCATTTATTGAAAACTCCAAGATAAAAAGTTTAGGATGGCGTCATAATTCTGCGCGCCAAGAAAAGTTTTCCGTAAGGAAACAAATATATAGATTTATATTGTCGGCTTGGGGGATATGAACGTACCTCCAAGAGGGCTTTCCACGGGATAAAAAACTGATGACATTTTATAGATGCCCTTTTACGTCAAAAATTGATCGAACGTCACTTAGCTCGACATCAGCAATGATAAAGACAGCCCAGACTGATGAACCTCATGCCTAAAATTGGGCGATTAACTTTTGCAACGGTTCATTAAAACGTAGTTGGATATTGCTATTTTTACCTTCTCGCATTTGATCGAGCAAGTCGTAGAATTTTGACAAGAGAGAAATTCTGTAAACGAGAAGGCTTTAAGTAGCTTGAATGTTTGCAAAGGAATTCGAAAATATGTTAAAGATTGCATAGACCTGTTGGGGACTTTAAGAATCAATTCAAGCCTGCTTTTTTAGGAGCTATTGGAAAATTGTATTCAAGGCGTTAACATTGAATTTCTTTTAAACAACGTGCCTCGCTCTGTAATCATTTAAAACCGGCATAAAACTGTCGTCCTTTACGGTTCTGTCAAATCATAAACTCACAAATGGACAATAGTGCTGCACTTGAAAATGAAGTAAATGTAGACCTCTTTACACTCATACAAATTTCGTCGAGAGAAAAACTTTGTGGGTGGCCTCCAAAACCATAAAGCATTGGATTTCCTTCTTCCCGTCAGCTACAATTTCGTGGACAAGTTGCATTCATTAGGCGAATACTTTAAGTCTTATGCACCAGACGGAAAGTTAAAGATTTATAGACACTCGAAGCAAAACGTAATGCATCTTCTTCCCATACAACAAACATTGAAAATTTTTTAGTTAACAGCATTGTTTGCGAAACAGCCATGATCAACTAAACTTAACACATGATGATGACACCGATAACGACACCAGCATCAACAAGAACAACAATAAAGCAGCGACGTCGACAGCGACAATAATGATGACAACGCAACAAAATAATCAGAAGAATGCTTCTCACTTATATGCAAATTATATCAAGACGAAAATAAAGATAGCAACGGCAACGTCTATGCCATCGTCAGAGACAGCGGCGACAATGACAACAGTCACAACATGATAAAATAAGCAATTATTAATTATCTGCACCTATAGAGGGAAAACTCAACGACGACGACAATAATACAAAAGGACAGCGATGAACTACAACAGCAATAAACAATTGCTGCGGCGGTGGTAGCAATGATGACGACTTCAAAATGACAAAATATTATGAATTCTCCGCATTTAGGAAAAGTTTGATGAATTCCGCAACCGTGACAATTTTGAAGGGAACCGCGGAAAATTTTGTGGGTGTAAATTTTTCCACGTTCGATTGGATCCGATCTGCACACGAATATGTTTGTATCACGGTGATTGCGGTCATCTAACGTAATTTCAATACGCCGAATGAATAAAATTCACGATTCGCATGTTTAACGTTGATATTTGTTTTCAATCCGTCGTAATGGCCAAACAAATTAAAATTAGGTCTAATGCTACACCTTGTTTGCGTTTTTGACCATTTTTTAAGTTTAAACTTTTCGATGAATTGAAAACTAGTCTAAATTTATTCCAAATTACGATATGCAGGCATGCAAGGTTGCCACAGTTTTCAATTAAATCAATGGAATAATTACATTTAGGGTATAGACCTTTTGTTTTAGATTTCCATTCATCGATTCGTGTGAGCATTAATTTTCTTGGAGTAAAAATCGAAGGTTGGAAAAAGGAAACATAGTTATTGGATTTCGTCGATTGTTTTCCGTTTCCGGTCGTGACCGGTCGAGGGGTGTGTCAATGGGCTCTTCACACTAGGATGACGTCCCGTCCCTTACAATGCATTCGAATAAAACGAAGCCATATTGTCGATGCAAATCGGAAACACCACGGACGGAAGTGATCTTGGATAATTTCATCTTCATTCATTTCCATCCGTCGACCTACCTGATATAAACGTTACTTTATCGAAATATTTTCGGACGTACCTGGCCGATTTTGCAGTCGTTTCCGCAGCCGACGTCGAAGTGTTCTTCTGTTTTATTCTGAAAAGATAAATGAGAGAAAAAAAAGGAATTAATCGATTATCGAAAGAGGGGCGAAAACACAGGAAGCGAAAAATTTTTCGGGTGACGACGTTCGTGATTTTTCTAAAGCGACAGATGGTCTTCGTCGACGGTTGGACGTAAGAAGGTATCATGGTAAATTAGGTACTCGATAAAATGAAGGGACGTCGTCGTCTCGCTCGTAATTACGAAAGAAAAAACCCTTCCGCTTTGTTTTTTTTTTATTTTTTAAAATCTTGGGCATCAAGAAAACCCTTAAGTCGGTGACTGGCAGCGGCCGGTCGGGCCGATGGAATTCCCACGAATCGAGTAGCAGAACAAAGTGACGGAATGACAGGGTGATCGTTTAACCGTGAAAAAATTTCGGAATAGCTCGTCGAAAACCTGGTAACGTCGCATAACCGTATAGCACATATCCTGTTTGGAATCGAAGCTAATAACCGATTCGTGTGATAAAGTTCCATGCGTTTTGGTTTTTATCGAATATTTAAGCCTTTTTAACACGAATTTCCTAACGTATGTGATTTTTTAGATTTACAGGTGGATGACGGACATCCGGTCGTCTCGGGTTAGGTTAGGTTAGACGAGGTTAAAATTAGGGTATCATCCAGGTAGGCGTTCGCCTTTTTTTTGTCGTTAATTTCAAATTAATTGCACGAATGATAAATTAAAGTAAACAATAGAGGAAATATTCACTGGAACTGACTTTTATCCTCCACCTCGTTAATATTACAAATAAACTTCATTGTCAGATTGTTTAACCATTACGATATCCGTTTAAATAATGGATTTTCCGATTGCAAACTATCTCTGAGGTGTGTTCATCTGCGATGAATTTTAAACTCATTCATTTTTTTTAAAAGCAGGTTGTAATTCTCGTATTTAACGCTCTTTAAAAAATTGTAAGATTTGTGTCTTTTTTTTGTAACTTCGATGCGATGCCGATAATTGAACTAACTGATAAATGATCCTTCACCTTGGGGTCAGTCTCTGTCGCCAATTGTATTTTTAGAGACTAAAATTAATTTTTAAAGAAAACTATAAAAAAGTCTCGTTTTATGAAAATCTTGCTCAAAGATAAACAAAGTTGCGCTAGGAAAATCGATAGCTTTTGATTTTTTTGTGCTAAGAGCTCATTTTTGAAAATTGCAGCGGATGGTCCTAAACTTAAAATCTTGAAAAGTAGCTAGCAGTTGTTTTGTTCTATGGGAGCGGTAATTAATAATACAGATTTATTAATTAAGAATATCGCAATGCATTGTTCAAATGTTCGGAGTTAAAATTGTTTGTTGCGATTGAAAATTTCATCTGCTTCGCGGCCTTTAAAAATAGTGGCCCTCAAATGTATGCTTAAAACGTCGAGTAATGGCGACATCCACCTTATTATCCATTGGTGTCTAAATATTGACAGGAACCAAAAGCAATATTCATTTCTTGTCCGAGTTAAAAATTTTTAATGTGCTAAAGGTGCAATAATTGTTTAAGTGCTCAGAAATGAGCACAAAATCGCAGATGCTTATTTACCATGGGAAGGTTCAATACTGAGACCGCATAAATGAATAACAAAAGAAATGTGAATGTATTTTGCATTGCCCGGACCGGAACCCCAAAAAAGTTTTAAGATCATGTGATGATTTTTTTAAAGTGTGTAATAGCTAAGCTAAGGCCTGTTTCTATCATCCCAAAGAATCTAAAGTCAAAGAATTAACTTTGCTGAATTTTTAATCTGCTGCACATATAATCTTCGTTCGAGGTAAGAAAGAACAGAAAGTTAGAAATAGAACGTTTATTTAATCATTAATTAACATTAATTGTGGGCTGGTCAAAACCGCCTTTTAAAGCTAACTTTAGGTCCAGTCCCATCCTTCTTTCCCCCACTTTTATTTAAAGTTTTTAAAGTTGAATTAATAAAAATTTTTTTGTAAATTTAAAATATTAAATAATTTTAAAAATAAGTTAAAAGCTCTTTTTTCACTATTGTTGTTGTTTATTATTTCCAACAACGTAAAAATTTAATTGTCTTGCGAAAGCTTTCCCATTCCGATAACTATTTCAAATCAATTTAACCCGACCACAATGTGTTTATAAATGTTTCTAAATTTACAATTATAAAATGTTTTAACTGCCTTTTTTACTAGCGGAACCCACATGTCGTACACATTTCATCTCGTATCTTTTAAAAAGGATTTTAGGAAAACGGGCTATATAGGATAGCTAAGGCCTTTTGCAATTTTAATTCAACAAACGGTTATAATAACACATGAAAGAGATGGTATATTCGGAAATGGGATGTTCGTGCCCATTAAATAAGTTACGTCCTTGATGTCCGTAGCAAGCGTTTAATTTTTAGCCTTATGCTGTTTTTCATGATCGAGAAATTTTTTTAATCCATTCATTTTTTTTTTTTTTTTAAATATGGAAACGTGCAGATTTATTATTTTCAATTGCGTCACGGATCTTAATACTAGTAGCAGGTAACAATCGATACAAATCGATCATAAAAATATCAGTATGAAAAACTTTTTGTTATCGATAATGTTTTTGTTTTGAATATAAAGTTAATTTTGCAAAAATTCATGCAGTTAGAATTATTTTTAAGTTCGAGGGGAAAATAAAGCGTATCGTACCTGAAACGGACATCTTTGAGAACATAAAGTTTGGAAATCCTCGTCTAAAATTTGATTGCAATAAATAATTCCATTGAAGAGTAAAATCCAAAAGAGTCCGTGGACGAGGCTCCGGAATTTATCCATTTTATTTTTTAACTAACCATATCGATTCACTGGACACTTTTTTTTATTTTTCCCGTTGCGAAAACTCTTTTTTTGCGAGTTTCCCTACAGGTCACATAGTGGAGCACTCGGAAACCGGAACAAAAAATTACGTCATAGTTAAAAAGAAAAAAAAAATAGAAACACGCGATTGAACGTGCGCCGCAGCGAAGTTAGGTGAGTTGCACCACTCGCGCTCCTATCTCGACTGATTCTATTGCAGACCGTTCGACCAGTAGGGAATGGCTGTAGCAGACCTCTTAATGTTAACCCGGTTCCAGTTTAATAAATTTCATTATGTACTTGTATCCTTTTTCCTTTCCAGGCAGTTTGTTTATTTTTTTATCATTTTATAATTTTACTGGCAAAGCACACTTCTCTCCGACTTGGAGGTTTTTTAAAAAATATGTCAATGCGAATCGTAAAGCCCTCATTAAAATTTTTAAATCGATCTTGTAAGAGTTGATAACAGTCGTCTATTTGTGCATAAAACACAGAATCTTTTAGTAATCGAAATAAACAATATGTCAATCAATCACATTCCTCGTGCAGTTTCCGATTTCCGTCTTGAATTATTATCGAAGCTTTAAAATAATTCTGAGAAAGATTTTAATCAAATGACGAAGTATTTTTAAAATTTTTTTGCAAACAGTTTGGTTGTGTTTTTTTAGGACTGCTGAGTTGAGAACAGAAAGCTAGTCCATATCCCAAAAAATGTCTCAGTCTGTCCCTAGACTCGAGTTAAAATTCTGCCACTCTAATTTTCTATAAAGATCAGCGGATAACTGCTTTCCTTGCTGTATTTTTGAGATTCAAATCCATTAATTTAAAAGAATTAAAAGAAAGCGCTCGATAGGTGAGCAGGCTATTACCAGTTCCCTAGATTTGGAGCACACCCATGAATTTATCATTTGACAGGCAATAAGAATCACTGATGTTTGAGATTATTTCTGTAAAAAAACTGTTTTCACCTTTTTATGTCCTGTAGCTCGCTGTAGATCACCTGTAGCTACTCGACTCAAAAGTTTTTTAACAGATAGGCTTAACTCTAATAAAAAACTCAGTCCTCCATTTTACTTTTGTGTCATCCTTCCCTCCTTCAAACTTTGAATTTTTAAAACATATTTTTTTGGAAAAAGTTCTCATAGTTTCCATAATGGCGCCTTATGTTTCCTGCTGTCTAATTTATTGTAACTGACCACAATGAATATGTTAATTAAAAAGGGGTCCATATTAAAATGCTTGATTATCTGTAAAAATATGTGAGATACCGGAAGGCGGCAAATAGGACTTCCCCGTTTTCTATTTTAATTCCTATGAAAGAAAGTCGGCGGGTAATCTGAACGTGAAGTTTAATTCAAGAGATGTGGTAGAGTGGAGCTTATTCGAATAAGCGATGATACGAACATCTCCCTCGTTCGAATGAGCCCCCTTGCTGATTTCATCGTAACGGGAAGTTGTTCGTGGCCTAGTTGGAAACTCTTCCGTTATTCATTGTCACCATTTCTGTGCTCTCTTTTGTTTCGCTCTCATCTTTTTCTTCCATTTTAAAACTTTTTTTTTTGCTTTTTTTAGGGAAACCGCGCTAAGCACGTGTTACGACGGACACTTTACGATTTCGTCAACGTACCATCACATCTAATTATTAATTTAAGCCGATTTATTCACGGTAGCTGGGTTTTACGTTAAAAAACGACTCCGTATGAATTGAAGCAAAACAAAGAGACATGAATTGCAGGAAATGATTTTCTCATACTAGGGTGGTCGAGTAAAATCATTCCATTCATATAACCCTTCTTTTCCCCAGTTTTTAGGTCACGAATGCCGAGAAATCTGGAAGAAGGATGATTATTTTTAATTTGGCCAAAGAGGAAACGAAGGGAAAGGAATATATTTCATCTGTCGATTGTAAACAAGTTGCAGAAAGTAAACTTGAGGACTATTAGCCAGACTACACAGGAACATCTTTTTTCTTGTGTTTACAAGAATTCGAGATACCTTTTAAAGGTGCTCGTTGATTGAGTGATTGCTGTTTAGTAAATTTAATTCCCTAATTTTTAAAATTTAGAGAGACCTTTTAGGGAATGATGTTACGAACCACTCGAACTTTGACACAATTTCTGGAATTCATTACGCTGTAGTCAGAATTGCAGACAGAACGCCGTCTGCTTTTTTTAATTTTTCGGTCAACTACTTAGCGGCTAGTCCTTTAAAACTGTATGAGCATTTTCTTTTTTTTTTCTAAACCACTCGAAAGTTAAAATTTGAATTGAATTATCAATGAAAATCTTAAAAAACATGCCGGGCGTTGAACAAACGTTGCCTAACAGAACAAAGAAAGAAAACGAATCGTTTTCAAGTTTTTTATTTTAAAAATTATTTACTTTGCTTTTTAAATATTTACCGAACCTAGCCCAAGTGAGAGACATATTACACCGTGATTCCAGGTATATGAATGACACTTCATTTACGGTTCAACTTACATATAATTTAATAAATAAAATAATTATTAAAAAAAATAAATTAAAGGAACATTTTTGATTGGCTGTTTTAAGAACCATTAATCGAAAATAGAATCGGCATCGTCGTCGTCTCTTGCTTCCTTTCTTACAAAATACAAACGATTATTAGAACTTTTCTTGTCTGGTCCTTGAGTGCTCATATATATTCTATCTCCGTAGTAACCTCTGGTGGTGGTGTCTTGTTCGTACCCTTGATCTTCTCTATCCGAAGAGGATTCTTCCGGTTCTTCGTACGTTTCATAATAATTGGAATTGTTTATCCTGGTGCTTTTGTGATAGGTGTCATTGTAGTTTGTATAATCGTCGTAACTCATCGGTTTCTCTAGATAAGTTCCGTCCATTCTTTCCGTCGTCGGGTATTTTTCAGTGATGGCAGCCATCTTTGCATCCGGGGCAGCTGTAGTTTCCGAATGTTTGTAGTAGTAACCGTCGGAGTAGCCGTACGGCTTCTTAGCTTTGCTAGGAATCAAATATTGCGGATTATAATACGGGTAGTATTTTTTATAGTAAGGATGGAGCACTAAAGGCACCGCGGTTTTTTTGCTGGGATGTTTATGAACAACATAAGGTGAAGGAATTTTCTGATATGCAGCTTTCTTGTAAGCCACAGGATTAGCATAATAGTTTAGCGGTGCCGGAACTTTTTTATATTTGACCATCGTTGGTTTTGCGGAAGGTTCCGGTATTTTCACGATTTTGCCCTTGCCGTAATAAGCTTGAGGTTTTTTGACGGTAACGAAATTTGGGGTCGGTCCCGGTCGAGCGTACGTGTATTGATAAGCGGAATAACTTCCCTGCATGGGATCTCCTCCGTAATGAGAATTGGACCTGACGTAAGACGATCCAGGATCGACGACTGAAGCCTTCCCGTATCCTTCTCCGTATTCGCTGCTGGACGCGTTCCACGGTGTTGTCAAAGCATTCGTCGGATTCCAATATTCTTGAGAAGAGACCGGTACTTGCTGGTCCGGCGCAGTCGATTTTTCCTAAAATAAAATAATCAGTGCATTAATATTTGTTTTTTACGATATCATGCTCACCGTTTGACGAATGTTGCGAATTTCTCTTTATTCGAACAAAAGAAATTCATCAAAAAGCATAAACGAGGCTTTCTCTGGAAAGTAATTTGCAAGCGGTCAAATCGCAAAGTTTAATTGCAATTATGTGTGATGTGTCAATGATCCGCGGTCCGGTCTCCCCTCTCGCAGCGATTAACAAGGTTCTATCGAGCTAAAGATGCACTTTGGTCACAAACCGTGAAGAACTAAACATATAGCGATTCATCAAGTTAAATTATCCCTTCAAAAATAAATTAAACAAAACAAGATAAATGACATGGTCGGAGACGTTTCGTCTCACGAGAGTCGGCCGCGACGCTTACTAAATGTCCCCCGGAGTCAGCGATCCGTTCCCACAGGTTGTTAAGGACAATTCATTCAGTGAGGAAGTTGCTGGAGCTTCTTCCTTATTTCAGTATGGACACGTTTCTTTTGCACCCCTAAATCTTATTTTTTTAAAATAATTGATTACCGTTTGAGTTTGCTGCTGATGATAACCGTTATCAGAAATCGCCAGCCTGCTGCCGATTTTCGCGTACTGAGAATCATAATTATAACCGTCGTATGCAGATCCTGTATAGGCAAAAGTTTGATCCTGGTCTTTATATTTGTAATTCGGTTCGGCTCCGTATCCCAAATTTATTTTCGGCGGTTGTATGCTCGAATAGTGTTTGTTGAGGAGTTGAAGAAATGACGGATCCCTTAAAATTTCCGGCGCGGAATCTCCATTAACAGACACTATGATGAGTGTTAACAGGAAGCACGAAAGTGCTTGAATCTAAAAAAAGTAATGAATTTTCCGAGCATTCTTCAGAGCCAAAAATGTTTGCCTTGTTTCAGTCTTACCTTTGCCATTTTATTTGCATGTAATTTGATCACTATCCGAAACGAGTTAAAATCCAAATCGAACTAAACCTCAGACCGATCTCGGTGTAACTATTTGTACGAAGATCTTCCCGATGACAATACGAACTTGTTCAAAGTGTCATATGGTCTACTGAATGAAAAAGAAAGTAGATTCACTCTCATCTTTTGTGTTTTCTCAAATGCGAGACTCGGTAATTAATATCTAAGGCTAAATTCGTTGATGACCCGGATTCGGTTCAGCATCCGAAATGACTTTTCAAATTGTCTGTACACAAATTTTTTTTTCGCCGATTTTTATTTGACGTTTCAATGTCATGTGCATGATTTCTAATATTTACCTTATAGAATACAATTGAAAAGTGAGTTTATGATTTGTAATTGACAAGCTAGTTCATAAGAGCAGAAAAAGTTCAATCTTGAAAGTGTATGGTTCAGCAACTTTTATCAAAAAAAATCTTTGGTTAAATTTTTGGCAATTAGTGACTTTCTCATGGGCATAGAAAATAATTCTTTATGGCAGGGTAAAAGCCACTTACCTAGCTGTCCTATTCATTTTCCTATTAATAGCCAAATATTTTATTCGTCTTATCGTAATCCCACAGTAATTGAGATCCAACAAAATAAATTTCATCTCATTTTTGACCAATGAGCTCTTCTGAAACTGTGCAAATGGTATGGGCTTGTTCCATAACCTCATCTTAATACCCTTTCATTACTTTTACTTCATTTATCTCAAATTATTAGTGTGCTAATCAATCATAAAATTATAATTGCAGCAGAAACGAGCATTTCTTTACGAATCGATATCCAAACCAAATAATACACCATAAAAAAACCGTTTTGAAAAAAAAATCCTGAATGACCGTTATTTTTTTCAACATCAACACATAACGAAACGAATACATAACGAGGCGGCATCTACCGATTGAACTTAGTACTAATCCGTCTTTGCGATGAAAAAAAATCAATTTTAATTTATTGATTTTTAAATAAGAATTAATACCGCAAATTAATTTAATCAAAAATAAATATTTTTTTTCGGATTCACATTTCAAAATCTTTCCTTTGAGAAATAAAAAGGAAAAATTGCCGGCGCTGGTAAATTAGTTCCTTTTTTTTGACAATAGATGGCAGGTAAAGCCGGTGATCATTTGTTTATTTTTCCTCAGTGATTTCAACATGGCGCGGAGTACTGTCAAAATGAAATGCTTTCTGTTTTTATTTTACTAAAAAATGATCAAGTTATACCGATTAGGCTAATATAAATAGTTTTTTAATGAAGTGAACGAAAAATTCGAATTCAGTATTAATTCACATCCGATATCGCGCTGTAAATTGGAGTAGTAAAAACCACGTTGAAAAGTTTATTGATTTTGATTTGAAATGAATTTTCGAGTTGACACCATTACCGTTGGCATTTAAATAAATTAAAATATATTATTATGACAGAAACTGAATTCGGCATCCGAAGATTTGAAAGAGTTGAACTGTGACTGTCTTGATGTATCAGAAAAAAAATCTCGGGCAGTGAACGTTTTTTAGTTAATCATCATCAAAACAGGATATTGTTATTCAAAAGGGTTTCTTCAGGATTATTACAAATGTGGGAATTTAGGGAGAGCAGTATTGAATTAGGATGTCTTGGGTGAACAACAGATTGGAAGAATCCTTTACGGATGATGGAAGCGAAGGAGTTAATTCTACCTGGCAATCTCTTACTACAGCAGTCATGGGGCTTGTGACAGATTCAGAAACTACAAGAATGGACGAGTACCCTAATGGTACCATCCAAAACGTGTCTTTCATCACATCTATTTTTGGTGCACCCATTTGTCTGAAATGGGAGCCCGTCAATCACATCTACTTCCAATTAGCAAATACTTTTTTCTTTTTGTCATACTTGGCACCGAACGGAATGTATGGAATACTTTACCTGAGGTGCACCTTGCTGGTCGGCTGTGCTTTCTTTGCTCTTTGGGGGTGGGCAGTACTTTGCTCCTTCGATGCCTTTTTGTGGAACGCAACGTTTGTTGCTATTAACTTTGTGCAAGTGTGTATCATACTATATCATCTTAGACCTGTTAAATTTACAAAGGAAGTCGAAGAGGTGAGTGTTACTTTTTTTTTTTCATTTCTTTGTATGCAAATACATAAAAGCTTCTGCTATATATTTTTAATAAATTAATGTTGAGATGAAAGATAATGTATCATTCTAAGCAACTTGTTTAATTGCCAGCTAATTACTTTAATTGATTTAATTAGCTTGCATGAAAAGATTAGGAGAGGTGATGTAGCATTTGTTTTACTCTTGTTCAATCTTGCAAAGGATTTGTACCGGTAAACAACTTCCATAAAAATGTTAGGTTATTTATGGCAAAAAAGTATCGTTTGAAAATATTTTTTGATGCAGAAAATATTATCGGTTTGATATTTGTGGAATGCAAAGGGGATGAAACAAAAGGCTACTTTACATTTTTTATTTGAATGAATGCTGTGAAACTTGGCTCTCACGACCAGATAATTTATGTAAGTAACTTTTAACGGTCATGCACTTTTCAAAAGTGATTATCCATAATTAAAGTAATTTTCTTTGCGTTATATTCGGTTTAGAAACGAGGATCCTTTTGTAGTTGACATACCATCAACGACAAACCAGATCCTTTTGAGTTCGGTTATAATCGTCGATGAACGGTCGTAAAACATTCGGGGTTGATAATTCCATTTAATCCACCTCCATATCGGATCCGGTAATTTGTGAGCAAGTTATCTTCGACTTCGGATTTGTATCGAGGCTGCCCGCATCCTTTCTTCTTTTTTTTGTGGGTTTTCACTTCGGTTTTCAAATCCTTCCCTTTAATTAGGTCCCCGGTTTTATACGCTTAAGGCTAAATCCATTTCAAAAAATGATTTTTCTCTTTTATACCCGCACTCTGATTTAACTTTCTTGACTTTTAACGGATAAAACAATAGTTATTATTCGGTTGATGAAGCTTTTCCAAATCTCTTTTTCGTTTGCTTTTGTCATTTTATTAAACTTCTTGAACCGAGGTTTCGTTTTATGCATGTTAATCGAAAAACCTTTTTTTTTCTTAAACGGATTAATCTTGAGTTTTGAAATTTGGTCGAAGATACAATCAATTGCTTTCACCTTTCGGTGTAACGCGATACGTGTGCCGAATTTTCGCCGAGAAAATTCTAAAAGATTGGCGTGATAGCTTCTTTCTTTCATGATTTCTACATCCAATCATCTCGAATTCTTTTTATGTTTTTTTTCCTCGTGAGGTTTGAAATAGCTCGTTGTTGACGTGGCACAAAAAAAATAATAACCAAGGTTTTATTTATTTCTTTGTGGTAAAGGAAAAGCTTCCCAAAGAAAATTTACATTTATGTGACATTTCTATTGTGCTAAGGCTTTTTGTTATTAAAATCGCACGAGGGCGGCTAAAGCAAAATGTACGCGATCACACCTCCTCATCATTTTATCGAAAAACCAAGGGATGAGTAATTAAACTTTAGTGCAATTGCTGTAGTATATGCCCTTGCATGTTAAATCTTATTAAATTACACGCTACTTAACGTACTTAGTGAAAAATAAATGAAATATTCATTTTGAAAACGCGATGTGTCCCAAATACAAAACCTCCTGTCGTATTCTTTTAAAAAATATAGATGTTGTTTAAAAAAAATCCTGTAATTTGTGAAACACGATGCAGACGGTTTGCTTTTTAATATAAAATCATCTGGGGACAATTTCGATTTAATAAAATGCATAACAAGCATGATGCATACCAACGAACGTCGGTGCATTCTGCATTCCTCTAATCCTTTTATTTTCCCCATTTTTTGTGCAATATTATTTTTGACGGAATGTTTAATAAATAATATGGTATCGCTGGAAATTCGTAAATTCAGTTTTTTGAAGATCGATCCATTTCCCTGATGAATAAGGAAAATATACTTATTTTTCTTTTTCGTTTTTAATCCTTTTAAGTGAAATAGTAAATTAAGGGATATTGTCAGATTGTAAAGCTTCTCTGTTTGGAATTTTTGCAGAGAAATCCGTAATCTTTGCATGGTAATAAATTATTGTATAAGGAAAAAAGAGTGTATGGGAATCCGGAGGAAAAAAACGGGTTTTTTGAAATTCATCCGAGCTGGCTGACTGTAAACTTGGACCTTTTTTTTTTTTTTAAATCAGTAGAGCGAGCTTGTGATTATTTAATTTTTCAGTTTGCTTGCTTTTGAGGATTGTATAAAATTTTAAGCGACAAGGTTGTCTGTTGATGTCATTAGATTCGCTTTTTACAGTTGATTACGAATAATCATGTGCAAACTTTCACGCGTTATCACAAGTTATAAATTTATGTTGTGGAGTTTGATAAATGAAGTAAATTGTCATTAGCTGGGGAATAATAGGCGATTTGACATAATAGAGCTAGTTTTGAGTCATTATTTCTTGTTGTTGCAGTTTTTTTAAAGCCAAGTGGATGATTTTAAACATAGGTTTATTTTTGAGTATGAGTAATTTCTCTTACCTTTTGATAAAAGTCTTTAATCGTATTTTTTGCTCTGACAAATGGTTGAAAATTGTTTTAAAGAGAACACGATCATGTCTTAAGTTGGGCAGAGCTCAGATTTTGGCTTGTAACCGTCTAAGGGCTTGGCTCGCAGTAACAGATGGAGGCTGTGTTTGCCCTCAAAATATAGGCCAAGGATTTTTCCCTTTAATTTCTCGTAACCCAGACGGAATACACTTTTATCAGTAAATCCAGAATCCTAATAAAATAATATTCGTTTCGATTTAATGAAACATTTATTGTTTGTATTACGATTTTATTCAATTAAATTTTGATTGGGTTAATTTTCAATATAACAAACTTTATTTCCTTTCCCGAGTTTCTCACTCGGAATTTTATAAAAATAAAAACGCAATAAAAAAATCATTTTTAAATAAAGTTAAAACCTCCGGGATAAAATGAAGCGGAATGTAAAGGAAAGTCTAAGTTAAATTTGATCCCCCCGTTATATTTCAAATGAATATTTCCATCGTAGAAAGCTACGACCTCATGCAAATTAGAGAAAAACCGTCAGGGAAACTCTTTCGGCATTTCAAACGTGTCCAGTTTTTTTCCCTACTTCTTTTTCTTCGTCTCCATCTGGTACCGGAAATCCGATTAAATAAAATCCGGAGATTTTTCTTTAATTTAAGAGAGAAAGAGGTGAGGATTACTTCGGATGTGCGTATTGCTTACTTTTTTTCTCCCCCGACCAAAACCTTTTGGATAATCGAATTACAACGGATTCGGTTGTTTAACTTTTTTTCCAAGCGGGGGATGAGAAATTTTTTTAAACGCTTCACGCCCTTCGAACCCTTTGACGAATCGTCCGAATTTTTTTACCCGACTTTGTTTGCTTAAAAAATCACTCTTTTTTTTTTACGAACGGAAAGAAACAGAAACTGACGGGTCATCTTTCAAACAAGACTTTAAATTAAAAGTTTATTCGATACCGGCATGAATTTTTAAAACGAAGGAAAAGGCTTTTTTTTCCCACGACATGGATAAATTGCGATTCAAATCGGAAAAAACTTGGAAAAGCAATTCTTAAAACAAATTAAAAGGATCTTAGGAATCACGTCGACTTAAAAGTATTTATCCGGAATTAAATTTATAGGCGATGGAATAAAGTAATAAAAAATATTTTATTGGAAGGTCGTGGCGGGGAAACCAATTTATAATAATTAATGGTTTTCTTTGTTGTGCTGTTGTTAACCGGAAACCGTTTTCCGATGTTATTAAAAAGGATCGGGCAGAGGGATGAAACCGGCTTATTCAAACGAGCTTCGCGAACCTTTTTCCTTCGCCCAAGGTATATACCGTGTAATTCCATTTCTCCCCGAGTTATTCTTGTTAGATCGAAGTTTCGATTATTCTTGCGTATAGACGAGTGTTTTCAAAAGGGGAAAAGCGAAACAACGCCGGGGAAACTAAAACGGAAGTCAAGAGAAAACGGTAACGACCGCAGTTCATTATTAATTTACGTCGCGAAAATGTCTACGAGTCGAGAGCCTTGCCACGGCAAGGTAACCCACGTATTCTTCTTTTGCTTTGGGTGTGACCCTCTTTAACGCATGGTCGATCATCGCACCTATTTTTAAAGAGTGGGCGCCGAAAACGGTGGAACTGCATCCGGAGTTTTTTGATGGCCCATTAAAAAAAAGAAGAATATGAAAATAAAGTAATGTGAGCCGTTATGGGAAAGCGAGAACTTTATCCGAAACGGAGCTTTGAGTAATGGGTTTTCTCGCCAACGCTGAAAACTTATTTTTTTCAACGTAGTTTGCAGTGCCGGATCGACCTTAAAGGCCAGTAAAGAGGTGAAAAATTTGGCTTGCCTGTGAAAATTGCTAACCCTAATGAGCCCCAAGACATTCTGGCCTCCAAATAGCTGGAGAAATGTAAGTAACTTCAGGAGACTGGAATCTAGCTATAAAATTTATTTTATTGCTGCAAGGTCCTCAAGTCTTCCAACGGCCTTGGCTCAACTGACCAACCAGACGATCAATCAATCTCTCCCAGAGCACCACGTCTTTTACCCATCGCAGCCGCACTGATCAGATCTCGCTGGTGCCAAGAGCCGCAGGTACCACTCTAAGAGTAAAAAAAGTGGATTGACCAGCCCTACGAATGATGTAAAGGTCTTATTAGGCCACTGCTGGTCCTTCGTTTGGACTGTCATGACCTGAATTCGAATGTTCTGGAGATAACCGAATCCGTTGTCAGGAAAAACCGTTCTCGTTGAAGAGAAACGATAAATTGGCAGTTAGCAAATTAAATAAGGTCGATGACGAGAAGTCTGGAAGGCGAGAGGGCCGGGAGAGGACACAATATCGAATTACTCCATTAAATGTCAAGTCGACGACGAGTGCTCCAACAGCGTCACGGTTTAATGGAATATTTTCATAAGTTCCATATGTCAACCGGATCTCGCACAAAAGGTTTTCACAATTTTTTTCCCTTTCCCTGAAATTTTTTCTTCGAAGCGAGAAAAGTTAATTTGCACTCCCTAAAGATCCCGAAATGAAAACGTTAGTTTCTATAAGTGCATTAGAGAATTATTCCTGTTTTGATTAAAACGTCCGTCGTATTCTCCTACGATTAACAACAAACTCGAGTTGACAATCTGTCAAGCGAGAGACAATGTTTAGACAACGTTTATGGCCCAGGGATTTTTCTTCCTAAAGGTTTTTCCTCCCCTCTTTTTTCCTCGGAGATGAATAAAACATATGATTTAGATGTAACCGAATTTAACCGAACGAAACTCACTTTAAAGGATTAGATCGAATAATTACGCAACTCGGGAAGCGTGATGACGGAGCTAAAACCCGAAAAAAAACCGTTTATTTTTTTCTTTAAAGGAAATTTTTTCCCTGCGTCGCCGTTTTGATGGGACCAAGATTGCATTAGACCCGCATGAACGACCATCGTCGATAAATTTCAATTTATATGACCCTTCAGGTTACGAACACACATTCGCTTTTCTTAATTTTTTTCCCCTTCAGAGTTTTGTTTATGCCTTCGGGAAATTTTTCGCAGAGAGAGAAAAAAAGCAAGAAATTACGATAAACCGAATAAAAATATCGCTTGTCACTTTCGGATCGATTTCCGATGTAGTTTCAATTTACAAATGGGAAGATAAGCTTTTAAAAATTGTTGTAATGGCTCGTGTCGTTGGCAACATCTGTGAAATGCACTAAAAAGGAGAGAGAGGAAGGATTTGTATAACCATCAAAGTTTAATTAAAACCATTAAAGTGGTTCCGAATCAAATAAATCCGAACATGACTTTTTGTGTAAACGAGGTTAATATCTTCGGGGTTAGCCAAAAAAAATTCGTCCCGTTGATTTTACCGCTTGAGGGAGCCGAAAAAATTGCATGAGCGATTTAAAAAAGAGAAAAAATAAACGGGAAACAGAGTCGAATAAAAAAGTGAGTTTCGGCCGAGGGAAACTAGTTATGGAGTGGAAAAAAAGGTGAGTAAACTTTGGGTATGAGTTAACATGACAGTGAACTGACGCTGGTAATGCTGAAATCAGGGACAGTGTTCTTGTTGATTGATCGAGAAATAATGATATTAATCATTCATTCCCGGCGCAAATTGATGGATTCAAATACACAAGTGCACTGTCCTGTCGACTGTGTTCTCTTTTAATTCAAATTTAACATGCATTCGCCCTTTTCCTGTTTCGCTTACGGATATCGGGTTTTCGGTTGCATTTCATTAAAATCCCCGGAAGGAATTTCGAGATCGATCCGTATATTCTTGATTCGGCTTTATGGTTCGTGTAAAATGAGTTTAATTCCTCGCAAAAAAAAAAAAAAGGGAGGCAACAGGTGATCCGGACGTGACGCGGATGGTGACTGAGGTCGGATAAACTCGTTTACCCTTCCCGAGAACGATATCTGGGGGAGGACACGACAGGAACAACGCGGTTGATGACCCGCGACAGTAATGATTCCCTGATGAGAAAACGATTGATTCCGGGAACATGATATACTAAAGAGGAGGAAGAATTTGCAACTGCTGCGTCGCCTGCAAGCACGTGGAGTGATACACAGCAAAATCTGAATTGCACTGGCAGTGAAGCACCAAATGGAACTCACCAATACAACAAAATGCAAAGGCGATACTTTTCATTCCGATTCAACCATGAAATCGATAGAAAATGATTTACTTGAGCAAGATTATTGTTGCTAGTAAAAACTCCAAGCTGGTCATTGTGGATCTCCGTATTATTACGGGCTACACATTCCAAGATCATTGGACCCTAAGAGGCCTTAATTGATGACTCCGCCGCTCGCAGATCTGGCGTACAGCTCCATCCAAACTTTAGGGGCGCTTTCGACCTTAGCAAGTCTCAGAGCCAACAGCAATTTGTAAGGATCACGTTTTAATTCTCTTGTGCTGATGACGTCAGCAAAATTACATCCTCTGATTTAAGAAATGTGAAGCGTGTTTAGAGCAAAAGAAAAGTCTTTATATAAACGTAAACCTAAATATAGCTTTGCTAATTGGATTCCACTTGAGCTTTTGAAAATGTACTAATCAACCTTAGATCCACCATTAATATTTGAAATGAAACAAGTTAAGAAGGATCACTTTTCTTCGAATCATGTTGATAAGAGGATAAATCCCTGCCGACGATGTTTAATGCTCATTTATATCGTGGATAAGAAAATAAAGTAGGATTTTCTTCCTCTCCGTCGATCCCTGACATTTCCCAAACCGTCTGGGTTTGTTTGTCGTCAAACTTTTCGTTAGTTGTAAAATTTTAGCTCGGAAAGCACATCTGCCTTTTTCTACTTCCATCGATTCGACTAAAGAGATAAAGTTGAAAAGAGAAAAAACAAATGAGAATAGATATTTCCCTCGTAAAAAAAACTAAATAGATTTATTTTTCGCGGTCTCGGGGGGCTCGAGCTTATCTAACGGAGAACAAAAGGTGTTTTTTGAAAAATTTTCCTCCTCATGTTTTTTTCTCTCTTCCGTTTAAGATCTCCAGACGCTTTGGGCCCAAGACTTTTTTTAAATATATTTTTATCCCTTTTTGGACGATTCTTTTTTTTCAAAAGTTCAATTCCCGTAATATCTTTTTATGTTGAAACACTCTTTTGTAATCTTTCGGACCATAAAACCGCGATTTTCATGAATGTAAATGACTTCCCATCGGGGCATCTGCGTCTAAGAAATTTTAATTCATTTCTTTGCCATAAACTTCAGCGTGAGCTTTTTTCATCGCGTTTCCGGCGATAAATTTATCGCTGATTCTTAAGTAAGGGGTTGTGATTTAAATTCGGGTCCTGACGCAGCCCCGAAGGAAAAATAACGGAGGTTTTCAGAAATTCCGGAGGGCAGCAGTTGTTTGTGCGATCGATGGATGGAGCTAGGGTCGTATTAATAATGCTCGTTGAACAGCGCTAGTATCACCAGCATGACAAAAGAAATAGAAGCGACAGGAAATCTATTGACCGCTCGCTCGTTTATGGCTGTGACTCTTCCGCGCAGCAGCATATGCGAGTGTAGACCTGTAATCTTTCATTTTCAAGAATTGAAATCTTGAAATCTTAAATTTTTGTTTTCTTGTTGTTGAACTATAGGCGAAAGATGCAGGTCATGCGGTTGTGCCGGATTAAACGTCTTTGGCCCCTCCTGCTCCGGGGCTGATTTGACGTATCCCTTTAAAAAAAGAAAATAAAACTTTTTTATACTTTAATAATTTTTTTTCTCTCAACCCTAGTAGATTATTTATCATCCGATGAATAAAGCATATCGCAAAGAACAGTGATCTCGCTTTTTTCTTTTTTTAAAAAAAAAGTTGCTCTCGATCCACCAATAAAAAAAGTATTTGATGTATTGAATGGGGCTTTAAAGCCCTAAAGCTCGGGTGATATTTTTATATTGAAATTTTAAAATTTCTTAGGAAATATTGTATTCGACTGTTAAAGAAATTTATATACACGTACTTTAAATCTTTTTCCTTTGGTTGTTTCTTCTTTTCGTGGAGAGAAATCTCCCTTTATCGAGATCTCTTTCCCATCGAGGTTTACGAGGACCCTGCTTATTAATTACAGTTCGCATTGTCTTCGTCACGATTCAACAACCTGTTGCAGGAAATTATGGTCTCGCACGCGATTCCGTCTCCCGAATCATTATCGTCCCGTAATCAAAAAAGAAATAAATCAGAAATCGAAAATCGCGTCCTTTTTTTTTACGATTCTCCTCACAATTTTTTCTTTACGACGACGCGGATTTTCTCAGATAATGGAGTAATAAAAGGGAGGAGGACCGCATCGAGTTTGTTCGATCGGCGGACCGCATTTCTGAAAACTCGGTTTTTTGTAATTATTTATAAAGGATAGGTCAAATTGCGGGTTTGCATCGAACCGTTAGCACACGTCGAGCATTGTTTTCCCTCGAGTAAACTGTATTTTTTTTTCTGTGTGTACAAAGGGATTTAATGGGCTCGATCAATGGATCGAAAACCCGGAGCGTACATTCTCGGTTACAGATGAGATGACTTTTCCGTGAACGTCTATAACTCGTAACTGGGTCGACTTTCCCGCTTTTATTGTTTGTTTTTATGTCTTTTTCCAAGGTGTGTATAAAATCCGCAGAGATTGTTGCTAAAATATGTCTTTTTTCGGATCCTGTCAAGCGGTCTAATTAATTGCGATCCCTATCAAATAAATTTTAAGTTTTCTACGTGGTTCATCGCAATATCAAAAAGTTTGTATAAAAAAAAAAGGGAAAGTTTAAGAGGACGGACAGACGACAGGAAAATGTCAGCATCAGCTTTTTTTTCGTGAGTTTACTTTCAAAATATAAGCGTAGGTATTAAAATGGGAGCGTAAGTTCTTTTTAAATTTCTTACAGCTCAGTAGGGATTTCATCTCGGAATCGCAAGCTTTTATATAATGGTAAATGCTTTTTTTAATAAAAGATCGTGAATTTTTAATAATCTAGTTCTGAAAACCGTGTTTTAGAATTGTTTTTCCTCTGTATGTGGAAGAAAAAGAGCCTTATAGTTGGGATATGAAAAAATCGATAGTAAAGGGAATAAGCGCTTTGAAAAAGTTCTGGGACTGTCTGCTAGATGGTGCTGCTTGCCAGCTAGTACGTTAGATGGCGTAGCATAATTTTAACATGGTAACTGGGCACCCCTTCATGTTCCAATAATATAAGTAAGACTTATACCAAACTACTTACAAGAACTTACCAAAGACTTACCAAAAACTATACGGGTCGGTTCCAAATCTTTGGTTTAGCATCCACTATCTTTGCTTGAGCCTCCATTATCTTTGCTTGGCCTCCATTATTATCTTTGCTTGAGCGTCCATTATCTTTGCTTAAGCTTCCATGATTTTTGTTTTAGTCCCTTGAACAAACCCTAAATTCGATTTTTTCTCAATTTTTAATATTTTTACAAAATGTTTTGTTACTTTTGGGCTTCCAAAATTTTTTTTCGAGCAAAGCCTGTTTAAAATAAAACTATTTATCATAAAAAAAAACTGCGACGGAGCATGTGGTTAGTCTTTAAAATGCGAAATATGGTTTCGTGACAACCATAAGATGACGGAGACTCTTATTGTTCTGGTAAATCTGGCACAATTTGTAATAAAATGAAGAGGGAGTCGCAGGGGATGTGAAATGATGATGGGCCACATTTATTTCATTTGTGAAGCATCTGAGAACGGGAAAAATGGTGGGGTCGAAGGAAGGAAAGGGTGAATTTAATGCAAATGAGTTCTTGGCAAGTATGTTGTCGTCGTTTAGTTAGCTATCATTATTCCCTATTTTTCACGAAAACCTTTTTTTTTTCTTCTTTTTGTTTTTTAAAAAATACGACCGAAACATGGTAACAGTTGTTGCGGGTTTTCTCCTCCTTTTGTTTACCTGATTTCCTTTTTCTCCCCGGAATTAACGAGTCCGCATTTGTAGGATATTAACCGTCGCGGATGGGTTTTCTCCTCTTTTAGGTCACTTAAAAAGTTTCCCTCCTTTCTCGTCTCATTACCGGAATTTGATTCGCGTCGTCGGGAGTAAATGAGTAAAGTTGAAGCTTTTCCGAAAGAAATGTGTAAATTATTGGATAAGTTTCGGAACCGTTTAACGCAATATGCCGTCCCTCTCCGAAGTCCCCCAGGCACACCGGGCTCCTTTCTAAATCATATTTAAACTAAATTCTCTCGAAACTTGATTGAATGTAATCGTCTTGCCATCTGTGCTACGAGCCTGTGTGTTGCGCGGTTATTAATGACTTGCGGTTTTCTTCCCCGCTTTTCTCGTATAACTTGCTTAAACTTTGATCCACGATCGGCTTCCATATATCTCGAGATTAAACGAGAGAGATTTTAAGCGTGATGGAAAAAGAAAAAGACGAGAAATCTTTCCGAGAGAGAGAGAACGTAGCAAGAATAATTTAATTTCCTTTCGATGTGATTATGTGGGAAGAATTAGATCGGAGGAGAAAACCGATCCAGGTTTTGACGTCCGCAAACCGCACACGTTTGGAAATATCATGGGCGGACGACTTTATACAAAGCGGAATGACAGCATTACATGTCGATATTTTTTTGTTTGCTAAATACCTTCAGTCTATATTTATCCTTTTATGTAAGTTTTTATGTTTATGATGCACGTAAAATCGCCCTTTTTTAGTATTCTTTTCGTTAATGTTATAAAACTGACATATTAATACAAATCGATGAAGCAAGATAACGTATTGTAAAGTTTTTCCAGTGACGTATTCCGTTGGAACACGCAGATGTTTTTGTTAATCCGCGGTCTTCCCTATAATTCTCCCGATTTCAGAGTAACCATGTGGACGTGATAATGCAGGGATTACGGAAAAATGCATTTCGCTTAAATTTTTTATTCCAACAGTCGAATCTCCTCCCGATTGCCCGCTTAAGAGTATTAAAAGTGAGGAATAAAAAGGAGCAAATTATTTTCTCTCGTAGTATAAAGTGCTATCATTTGTACTCGGGGAACCATCCGACGTAAATATTTAATGCTTTAAAGGGATGTTGCAGGATTTCGCGGTTATTAATTAAACTTCGCTTGATTTAGTGGCTAAAACGTAAGAAAATTCCTTTCCCAACCGATTTTTTCATTTTCAAGAGAGTTTAGCCAAAAGTTTATTCAAGTTTAAGGAAGAATTGGACGGAGCCAAACGCCCTATTATAATTTTCGAAAATCGATAGCTATAAAAGACGGGTTATTAAATCTTAGATTATGAAAATTAGTTCTAAGGAACTAATTACAATGCATCTTTGATCTCATTTATTACAAAAGCTCCTTTCCTCCCTCTCCTTTTCTTTTTCCTGTTAATGAAATCCGTTTCCTGACTATCTCAGGACTAATTAATGTTTTCAAACTTTTTATGTTTTAACTGTTGTAATCTGCGTCGAGATTTCCCTTCGAGGATTTAAATTTTGGGCTCGTCAAACAAGAGTGTGAAAAGTTTAGAATGTAAGAGATATATAAAAAATTTTTTTATTAACAAATGACATCCCTTGTGGGGATTTTAATTTATTGGAATTTAAACTCACCTTTCTTAAATTGGAAAACAAAGGGCATCTTCGAATTCATCGGGTTCTTAAACCTTCGAAAGTATTTCATAATTAGTAAACTAGCACCGGGAAAATCGTCCTTAATTAATGTGATCGGAATCAAGTCGAGACCGAGAAAGTTCAACTCGGAGAGATAATGCTCGGAATCAAACTATTCAAATTTAGTTCTTGTTATAATCCTCCTTGTAACAAGAGAGAAATACGTGAGAATTACATTCGGTATTATGTCGGATTACCTTCATTCGAGTAATTCTCTCCTAATAATATAAATATAATAAATCTTTGTCTTTTTTGATTTCAGGTGTACATAGCACTATTTCAACCTCTGAAAGTAAACAGGCATCAATTCAAAAGGGTTTTGAATTGTATGAAATTAATTAGGCAGCTCAAATACCAGGAAGTATATGCGCAAGAAAAAGCGACCAAAGTGGATAGTTTGTCTCTCGTACTCTCAGGAAAGTAAGTATCAAAGCAAATTAAGTTTTCGACAAAACCCGGGTTTACAAACGTACAAGAGCTTGATTAGATTAAAAATACAAGTTCCATTAGGGAACCATTTTCGGTCTGACGATTCCTCGTTTCCACTATTCATTTACACCCGAGCTAAAATTGCAGTGTAAACACCCGGCGAAACGGTTACGATCGCACGAAAAAGGGATAATAATTAAGTTAATCTCCGCGCCACGAAAAATTTTTCTTAAGTTTTTCCCCGTTGGAATAAAAAAAAAACCGGAGGAATAACGAATTCGTAAGTAATCCTCGCCGCCCACTTTGAATATATTTTCACCGCGATATGAAACCTTCCGTCCCTTTTTTTCCCCGTATATTCGTCCACTTGTTTAGGGTTTCAAAATAGGATCAACACGTCCATTTATATGAAAAGTTATTGTCACCGTATTTCCCGTTCC
This sequence comes from Liposcelis brunnea, assembly GCA_023512825.1. Taxonomy (NCBI): domain Eukaryota; kingdom Metazoa; phylum Arthropoda; class Insecta; order Psocodea; family Liposcelididae; genus Liposcelis; species Liposcelis brunnea. The sequence goes on from CM042069.1 coordinate 519,381, forward strand.
TTCTTCTTTCTTCCCTTTTTCATTTCCGCTCGTTAAATTTATTCCTCGACATGTAGATTTTCGATTTTTGTTTTTTTTGCATTCGTTAATTAAGTGCGACCATATTCGATTCTTAATTGTCAAACGGGTGATAGCATAAAAAAATTACCCGGTAAAAAGAGTCTTAATCAAATTAGCAATCATTTTCTCTCTCTCTTTTTTTTTCTGGGAAATGAAAAAAAAAACGCTTCAAAGAGTTTGAAAATGATTTTATCTCCCCCAAAAGAGATGATATAAAAAAAGAGAAGTAAAAAAGCCTATAAATAATTAGCACCCTTGTTGTATTAAGGGCGGGATAAAGAAGGACCTTAATACAATTTACCAAGATTTTCTCAGCACTTGTAATGATCGTTTGTTTAATGTAAAACTAAAATACTGTCTTTTTTATAAGGAAAAGGGAAAGGCGGGAGAGAGAGAGAAAACGGAGAGAGGAGGCAAAATCTCATCTCGACTTTATTCTTTCGGTTTTCACGGCTTCTTTTTTTTTTTTTTTTTTTTTTTTGTATGCCCACTTTAACGACTTTTGTGCTCGTCTTTTCTTTAGTTGAAAAAATGAAATATGTCTGAGGTTATCTCGGGAAGTTTCCCGTATAATTAAAGCAAAACATAATCGGAACGGGTCGCTTAATTCTCGGGAAAAGTTTTGTGAGTCAAAACACTTAATAAAAGTCAAAAAGATTTCTTAGAAAAGATTTTGATTAAGATTTCCATCAACAAGTACCGGGAGTTCCTTTTTTATATACATAATATGACTCGAGGGCGAAATTTATCCCATATTGACAATTGACGCGGAAGTTCAAAAGAGAAAATCACAAAGAAACTTTGAAAAGAAACTAACCGTGTATTGCAAAACCCCAAGGAAAAAAGAAGAAAATATTAAACGGTTCAAGATGGAAAAGGAAAGGTTCGGATTAAAGGAAATGCTTTTTACTTTACTCTGTTTTCAATTTGTTTCTTTTCCAGGAGAGTTACCGCGGATTCTATCAACCGGATCGATTCCTTTGAGTAATTTATCCCGACGCTAAACATTTAATATCCTTTCAGAAAAAATTTTTTTAGTCTCCCCGGGACGGAGGCAGCTTTTTTTCGCTAAATAGGTTAAATCGATGGATTCGCCTGACCTTTCCAGAAATTTAAAACGGTCGACTCCTCCTCTTCGCCTTTTCCTATTCAGAAATAATTGCGTTTTTAGGCGTTGACAGCTAAGTTATTGAAAAGTATTTGATAAGCATTCTTTCAGATGGGAAAAAAAAGAAAAGGGAGGATATCACGGTCGTAAATCCCGTGGGAGACGTAGGAAACGAGGTGTCAACGCGTGAGCCTTCAATTTACCGAGGATTTTCCACCAAGTATTTACATGCACAAATCTGTTTCATTTATTTTTCAAAAGGATAACATTTATTAATCGACTCTTATTTATTAACGTTGCTTAATCTTTATTTATCGTTTTTTTGCTTTCTGTATAAATACCTTTTTCCTTTCTCTACTTGCTTTTTTATAAATCCTTAGAAATGTTAAAGTCGTGGAAAAAGGAGAAAAGAATCTAAAAGTTTATAGCGTGATATCCTCGACAGAGAGATCGGAAATCCTCAGCGGGTTGGAAAAGCATCTGTAGTGTTGAGAAATTTCACATCTAACCTTATCGGAGACGTTATGGCCAGATTACAATGAATTCTAAGAACCGAGCTTTTCCCGTTTTATATCTCGTTTTTTAACCTTAGAAATGGAAAAAGAAACGTTTCCCGTGTTTGGTAATCTTAATTGCTGTGTAACTATTTGTTATGAATGTTGATACGGTTGAAAAATGGGATCGATCACGATTTGTCTGGAAAAAATGAATCATAGGTTTACATGTTGCTAATAATTTTTTTAACGTCACTTTGGAATTTTATTTGCTCTGTAGAAAAAATTGCGTTTCAGATGATATCTAAAGTAACTTACGTAATGGCCAAAAGGTTTTCGATAAAAAAAATTCTAAAAGCTATTATTGAAATGAGGAACCTGCTGTGCCCATGTGGCCACAGCAATAAAACCGAGATGTTTACTTTTATGTTACACTTTTCCTGTTTTGCATGGTCACGAAAAAGGTTTTAAATTAAAACATTAAATGGATGGTTTCGGTCATCCTTTTCAGTAGCGTCCGCAGACGCGAGGAAAAAGATGAGGAATCTCTAAAACGGAAGTCCCGGAATGGAGAAAAAAGAGAATAGTTATTTCCTGGAGTCAAAAAATTTAATTTATACAACTGAATCCAGTAATAATATCAATTTTGAATGTATTGATCAAGGCAAAGAAAAAAATCGCACTGTGATTCTGTAGAAATGTTTGAAAGGTTTTCCTTTAAGGAAAACTCGACGTGATCCTGTTCGCGACGCGATAATATTATAATTCGAGAAACTGCTTTGATGTCAGCTAATTGTTAGTTCCTTGTGGCAGCCACAGAAATGCATTTCGCTAAAATATGTAATTAGCGAGTTTCAGTTCGCTTCGAAATCGTGTCAGCAAAATTATTCAAATTATGTTCGATCGTAAGTGCCATTTTTATCAGACGCTACAAAAACAATGCCAAGAATGGATTTGAAACCTTTGGCACTCTCACTCATCCCGAGGACCTTTCATCATTTTGTTTATTAAAGGTGAAAGCAATACGTAGGAAGGAAAAGTTTACTAGCGTCAAATTAGGATTGACGTTAAATTTATAGAGCAATTTCCCCATGTCGAGTACGGGGTTTGTATTAATGTTTACGCTGGTAATTAATGCTTCCAATCTGGGCGACCCCCGTCGATCTCGGTTCATGCTTCGGCTTAAAACAACATCTTAGGTGAGAAAGAAAATATGACACCTACGGCCCCGGGAGGTCATATCCAACCTTTTCCCGACTTTCTTTTCCTCGACCTTTTCGATCCTCCTAATTTTTTTCCCTCCGACGAACTTTTCGTTGATTAAATCTCGACAAGGTAAAAAAAAAACTTCCGCAAAACTCCAAACTTTTTAATGGCTAAAGTCCTTATTGAAAAGTAAATGTTAATTTTATAAAGTTAAAATATAGGTCGGCGAGTTTTATTTTTTTTATATATTTTTTTAAACCATCCGCGATATCCTAATAATTTATTATGAAGAAGTTTATTTGCCCGGGTCGGAATAGCCCCGATCGTAATTTCAATTAATCGATCGTTCTATCCGGGGGAAAGTTTTCTGACAAGTTTAGTTTGCGACCGTTCTCGTTAAAACTATATAAAGATATTTGACGTTATAAAGGAGGAAAATCGTTTCGTTTATTATAAATAAAACGGAAAATTTTTTTTCCCCTCTCTAAATCATTATTCGCTTCGACGAATCCTCCGAATGTAGATCGCTCGTCTGATGTCGGAAACTTTCGTTAATTAACTTCGAAAGCTGCAAAACTCCTGACGATATCGTTTTGTATTTTTTTAAAAATCGGAACGTCTTGTTTTAGGCAAATGCAAAGTTTAATTAGGAATAAATCAATCCTTAAGACGGGAAGAGAGAAAGAGGAAGAGGAAGGAGCTTTATTCGTATTCAAATAATAATTGGTACAAAGAAGCGGACAAATATTCCCATTAAACATCCAATATCCTTATACATGAAGAGCTATAAATTCCAGAGGAGCAATAAAAGTTGCGACAAAAAGTACAACAAAAACTTTGAATAGAAACATTTTCTCCCTGTAAAATTTTATTATCCATCCTTTTCTTTTTTCGAAAGTCTCATTTCACTGTTTAAAAGGGAAGATTTTTTTTTTATTTGCGTTCAAATACTTGCCCGATCTTTTTAAACGAAAATATTTTAATAAAGTCGGGGAAGAAGCGTTCGACCGTGACTGATCGGAAAGCCGGATCGATGAAACGTAGTATTTAGTCGTATGCTAAAAATTGCCTCTCTGACGTAGCGAAAACGTAATTGTCGGTTAGCAGACGACCTCCCTTATGATAAATTCATTCCGCCCCGAACGTAGGGAAGAGGCGTTCGACCGTGGCCTTCTTTATTTTTATGGCCCACTTTAGTTTCGTGCGTCATTTTCAAATCTTCAAAGGAATTCCGAAATCATTACGGTTAAGCAGTTTTTCGGCGTTTGGCTTTTTTTATTACATTCTTGACTGTTTCACGGTTCGCGATAAAAAAAATTTAAATAGGTCACATTACTCCCTTTTCGCACGATCTTTAACGAATCGGAAAGAATAAATTCAAAAGAAGCCGGAGAAACCTCCCGCGATTCTTCCGTTCCGTTAAGTATAGAAAATATGTCAAATAACGTGAAAATGAAGACGTAGTGAAAAATGACGGCTCTAGGAAGGAGGTTTAGTGAAATGTGAAATGTAGAGGAAGCCGTTTACACAAAAACATTTTTTGTTTTTATGGCTAAGGGTCTTTCGCCAGTCTTGTTACATCTTTTTTTTTTTATCTTTGTTTCTTGTTTTTTCTTCCTCCCCCTCTATCTCGATCGCCCCAATAAAAACACAGGAGAAAGGTCGAGGCTTTAAAAAGAAAGCAATTTCGAGCTTCCTCCCCGTTTCCCTAATCTCGTATATGAATGTAGTTGATGATTGCTCGTTGTTTCTTGTGATTACCTTCTTTAAAGTTTAAACGAGGAGTCCTATCGTGTCTGGATCTGAAAGAAACAAGTTGAAAAAAGATTCGTAAAGTCTGGTCATATTTTAAAATGTAGTAGACAAATCGATCGGAAGGTTGCGACGAGTTACAAAACTTCGTAAAGAACGTGACGTCGCCGTTGACAATTTACAAAATATCTTTCTTTTGACACCTTTTTCAGCTATTTAGGCGCGCGTACTTTCTCTTTTAAAATTTTATTAAAGCTCCCAACCGCGTCAGCTACATTCGCAAAAGTTGTTCTTGTCATACAAGTTAGAAAAAACAAGTTGAAATTCTCTGTTGTATTTGAGCGGTTATACAAAATGTAGAAACTTGGTAAAGAAACAATGCTCACCGAGGAATTAATTTTCCTTTTGTTTTAGAAAAGTTTTATTACGGAAAACCCCTTCAGAATGGCGATTATTCAATTTGAATCAAACGAATCGAACAATAGGCTCCTATTTTCTACCTTTCGAGGAATAACTTAAAATCGTTTATCGTCGAAAATAATGAGAAGAAAATTTCCTTTTTTCTTGACGCTTTGATGTTTCTTCAAAGGGTTCATGTTTTCTTTCCTTGATTGCAGACGATTTAGCTACTCGACGAAACGGAATTTTTCCTCGAGTTAAAAATGAAAAATCGAGTTGCCCCCCCCCCCCCCCCCCCCCCCCTCTCGTCATTATTCACTGTGAAATGGTAACAAAGCTGTGGTATGTCACCCTTGGTTCCAGTTACCCTATCTTGTCCTTTCCTTCTCTATCACTCCATTTGACATTTAACAATTTAATTAAACTTTCAGAAAAGAAGACATATTTTATGACAAACTTTTCTCCTTTTTAACCGACTGTTTTCTTCTCGGGCATCCTTTTATGTCTTTTTTTTTTGTTCGCGTCGTTTTTTGTTCCTCGAGACTAATAAGCGACCCCGAGTTGTTTTTTTTCTTTTCAATTATGTTTTTTTCTTTTTATTACAGGTTGGTCGTTTCTCAAAACGGCCGCGCTTTGCACATAGTATTCCCTCATCAGTTCCTCGACTCTCCGGAGTGGTTCGGCGTGTCAACTGATGAATATTTTCAGGTTGGTATTTAGTAATGGTTTCCTTTTAATAATAATCTGAGAACACTTTTGTTGATAAAAGACGAGGATCTTGTGCACTCGTGAACGTTCTCCCTGCGTATAGAGCTCTAGTGAAACCCAAAGGAGCACTCCTAACAGGTTGCACTACGCATGCGCTGCCTTCCGAACCTGCTTTGGTAACTTTCGGTAGATCTTTACTGATTGGATTCAAATTTCTTTTGTAAAGAGAAGTTGCCATGAAAAGCAACTCCAGAGTTAGAAATTAGGGACTGCCTTCCCTTGGACTAATTCATTTTTAAAATTCCCTGAACTCATATTAAAAAAATTGAATCCTTTAACAAGTTTAAAACTTTGAAAAAATGAATTTTGTTCGTAAGTGGAATTTAGACATGCGACAGACAAATCCTTAGCGTTTGACTTTTTTTCTCGCTGACAATTTGACACGGAGGAGGTGATATGTCACATCGCTTGATGTTTCTCCGCTAATGTTTTCCCGTACCTTTCGAAAAAAATCCTTTTTTTTTTATTCTTATCGCTGAAATAAAAAGTTGAGAAACGTTCAAACATTGAAATTCTTTGGTTTTTCAAGTTTCCGACACGTTACTAATTTAACATTCCGAATCGGGTCGATGCAATAAAATCCGTCAAAAAACTTTAAAACGCTCGTAAATATTCGTGCCTTCGCCACGCTCCAGATTTAAACGACGACGACCTTTTACATAAATTCTTGGAGTAAATTTTTCGAAACGGAAAAGTCGTCGCAGCCTTTGTTAATTTTATCTATAAAAAAGAGCGAGACGTAATCCTCTTGTAGTGTATCGTATCCTCGACACGTAGACGTCCGTCAGGAGGCAAACAAAGTTATCTTTTTTTGTGTGTGTGCAAGGAATATAGGAGGGCAATCTAAAGCTGCAACATTGTGACGCAGGAAAAGCTCAAAACTTCATCAAAATGTTATGAGATCCCCGTTATTACGAAAAGTTTATCCCTTCGATCACACAAAAAACGAAATCCTTGTATCGCAATCTGGTGACAGGTCACTCGTTCTCTGACTACATGATTTCTGACAAAACCGAACCGGAGGAGGAAAAAAAACCAAATCACGTAGCGATGTCCCTACATCTGCGGGGAGGGAAAGCCGGACTTTCCTGCCCGCAAAAGATTAGACTCGAATAAATTTCAAATATATTTCTCTCCGACGAGTGATTAATGATCGACCTTTGAATCTGTTAATAACATGCACGAAACATGACCGGGTGACTGATTTCGCCGCAGATTTCCTTCCTCGAACATGAAAATCTCGTGCGCAAGAATTTTTCATCATCCAATTTTCTCTTTAAAAAGGATTTTCGGGCCCGAAAAAAAAAAACAAAAGGGGAAAAATTGTCAATTTTCTTATGATCACCTAATAATGGGACTGAGATATTGGATATATTAACATAAAAGAAACTCGTGTAGTAGGATAAAGTTTTAAATATTCATAAATGGAACCTATGCTGAGCTAATAGGAGGCTCCAGCCCAGGAGTCCACAATCGCATTAGGGAAATAAGTGGGTAACAAATCCCTGGTGGTGTCAACGGAGGTTAACACCTGATTACGGATGGAAAACTACCCTGCTCACTCGAGGGTGGATTTGTAAAATATATCAAGGGAAAACATTATTAGCTTGTTTTGTTTTTCTTTTCGGTTTTTTTTCCTTCCCTTTTTTTTTCCATATCGGATTACCGTCGATGTGCTTTCGTGTTTTTCTTCTTGGCTGCGTCCGATGAAATTAACGCGACCCGATTTATGTAAATTAAAATCATAAGCATTGCGGGCAAAAAAATTCCAGACGGATTCGATCTCGGAAACGGAAAATCGATTTTCGGCGTCTAGAGACGGCGGAAGACGATGTTAAAAGCGAATTCGATTAATTGGATCATCGATCATTTGCAGTCGTGTCTGGGATGGAATTGTCGTGTTTTGATTTATCAAACAGAACAAGCAGAGCACCTAATATGTGATTAATCGGAAACGGCGCATATATTCGATCCGAAAATAAAACATGTGGGACCCGAAAAAGGCTGTCTAAAGTTCCTAAGTGGTTTAGTTTTTGTAAAGCCTTCGGAAAAGATTTACACTAATAATCAGATATAAATCTTTCCATATCCCTAGCCATTCAACACCTGATCCCTTCGAGATAACTCTGGTTAAGCCGACGATTCCGCAGGAATTTCTTTCTCTTTTCCTTTTCCCCGCTCTTTCTCTATTTCGCACTCCTAATCTTTCGGATTTGTCTTTTCTTCCCTTCCATGCCGTATAGGAGATGACAGGAACTATTGAATAGGAATTTTCATATAAAAAAGTATATTTTTTCAAATTGGAGAGCGTTTCCTTTTTAGATATTACTTCATCTTAGTCGATATCTTTGCTCTAGGCGTAATTGATATGATTTGTGCATCGAATCTATCAGTAATTAGCACGATTGATTTGGGAGAGACAGCAAAACTGATACGGCTTTCTCAGCTCAGGGAAGAACCAACTCACTTGCAAAACTAGACCGGATTATCTATGGAAAAGCTGTTCCAGAAGAAAAAATATTTGTTGGCAATACTATTGGATTATGGGTTTTGCAATTTACATTATCAATCATTCTTCTTTGATTCCTTCCAAACACATAAAACCAAAAATCATCTTCATACTCACAAAGTTTTTTCCTTAATCGACGAAAAAAGGTCAAAACTTTCATGTGAAAGGCTTTTTTGCTTCTATCTGAAACCTTTTTTACCTCCTCTTTATGTCTCATTTACATTCATTGATCTAGATTTTTTCTTGCTAGCCAATGCTTCGAGGTTTGAATTACTCTTTGGTTTTTATTCCACGGCAAAACACGACCATCAAATAAACCTTTTAAGCTTTTCGTTTCATTTTACCTCACGGTATTAAGCAAATGCTGACTCAATCACCGCAACTCATCATTTATTACACAAAATCATCGACTGTTAATAATTATCGGTTAATTTTTTTTGCTCGATATATTTTTTTTAATTGAGATTATGAATTTTTCAGGTATCAATTACAGCAATGGAGGAATCCAGAGTTTTAATTTGGCATAGGGATAAACTCAAATTGAGTATCATAACGGATCAATTTCTTCAGGCTGTTTTTGATCACATCCTCGGACGTGACGTAGTCAAAAAATTAATGCAGGTTCGTATCCTAAAATTTTTTAAAATTCGTTGCATTGAAAAGCTAGTTGTGCGGCTTTAGAATTAAAACGATACTCGATTTATTTTATTTCGTAGAAGCGTTGTTTAAATGGGGCTTTATAAAGTAGGCTTTGATTGTGGTAAGAATAAAAAAAAAAATAGCCGAAAATACTTAGTGCACTTTGCGAATCGTTATTTTTTTTTTGCATTCGTGTTTTAAAAAAAGCAAAATCGAGATAATTGTGTATCACGAGAACCCTTTGAAGGTCAAAAGGATATTTTACCTCATAAGGAGGTCATAGAAAGGGATTTTTCATTTTCTATGGTCATTAAGTCTTGCGGAAAAGTTTTTGTTCGGAGTTGGCTTTTAAAAAGCTCGGCGCCGATCGGCTCCGACTCTCTTGCCAAACAAATCCTGAGTGCTCCTCTCGAGATCGAAATGACAAGTCTGTCCCTAACCTTTCGATTTTCTTTTAGCTCTCAAAAGTTTTTTTTTTTTTTTCGAGTTAACTAGAAGGCACGCAATCGTCGTCTGCTACTTAACTCGAAACGTGGCGTCAATCAGCTTCATTTATTATTTTTTTTCTTCCCTTTTTCTCCTTCTGTCGGATATTCGGCGCCGAGCTTATTACTTTTTAGAGTAGGAATAGAAATGCATGTAAATCGTGGAATTTTCAAAATAAATTTCATATTAATAGTAGAAAACATTTTTGACAAAATTTAGTTTTTGTTTTTGGATAGATAAATTCAAAAAAAAAAGTTTTAGAATTCGGTTGATAAATGGAATTTCGATTCTTGAAACGTCTTCATTTCCTTTGATTTTTCCTTTTTCCTTAAGCTCCGGAGAAGTGATAAATCGAAGGAAGAGGAGTTAGCACGTACGATCGTCCAGTTTTTTTTTTTCTTAACCCTAAACTGACATTTACGGGATTTAAAGAATGATTAATTTAAAAATCGAAGTTCCATTTTTAAAAGCTGAAAGATAAAAAAAAATGATTTTTATAGTTAGTGATAAGTATATTTGATTTTGTTGCAGATGCCTGTTGTTGATTCTCCTTCTGATCAGGATTTTCAAGTTTTGGTCTGTTTTTGTTAAAGTTAATTTATTGTATTTTGGGTTCTCTAATTGGCTTGGTTCTTATAAACACTTACTCACAGCATGTCACAATTATTATCGCTTTTATTTGATTAGGGAGCAAATCTCGGTCAAACTAAAACGATATATGCGTAGTTGGGAAAAGTTCTTTTTCCATCGCTGCAGCTCACGTTCCGGTTTCTGATTTATTTTACGATTGTGTTTACCGATCGATCCGATGGGTAAATTTAATTTATTTCGCTTCGCTTTAATAACAATTTGATACATATGTTATTTCGCTTTTCTCGATTTCGCCCGGAAAATATGCTTTGCCGCCAGGCGTACACGCCCTCGAGAAATATTTGAAAATCTTTAAAAAAAATTGCACAAGAAAAATTCATTTTCAAAAAAAATATAGGAAAACATTTTTAAAACAAGCACGCACAAAAACACTTTTCATTTAGTTACATTTTCATATTGCACAATGATTTTTCTTTTGAAATTGCAGTCCGCTTTTTTAATCTCGAATAAGCTCGGGATTAAAGATTCGCTATTGCAGGAATTATCAGGGATTGACATTGTAATTGCTGTATTTCTTGTTTCGGTAAAATTGCTTTGTGCAATGGCAACTATTATCATAGAACAGGATTTTGTTTTTCATTGTTCCCGAATTTCTTGGGATAAATCACGACGTATATTAAAAGCCTGATTTAGATGATTTTTAATAGAGCAATCATAAAAGTAGGCAGTAATCGAAAGCTAGCAGAGTAGTTATGCAGTATTATATTTGGCAATTTTATTTCAGAGTAAAAGTGATTTTCTAGTTTTAAAAAACTTGCGCTGGAAACAAATAGAAGTACAAGGCAGAGTTTTATGTGAACGGAAAAGACCACCGTGTGTGGGATTCAACACAGCCAGATTTTAAGGGCTTTGATGCAAACATTGATTTTATAACGAAAGCATTGGTTTATGTTCGTGCGACTTTCAGATGGATCCATCAGTGCTCTTGAACACAACAAATTCTCTTCTACATTATTTTCTCTGGCCTAGATTTCCAACAGCTGGTCAAATCACGTTCCAGACTGACTCACGGCCTGTGCCTTCGTAATTGTTTGAACTCGGCAGATTTTGGTGGCAGCGTTTCTGAGTCAAAAATCAATGTGACTGTCGAAAACTTTGACAAAGAAATGGCTGCATTTTTATCGATTTTCATAATTTTAGTCAAATTATCACAACGTGACCCAGTCAATGGCAAACTTGATCAAAATTTATAAATTTGGAGGTCTTCTTGTTTTATGACCTCTTAGGCTGATCTTAGTGGACAACATATTGTCAGATATTATACCTTCTTCTTCAAAATGGGTGACAACTTACCTTAAGTACTTTTGGGACACAAAACACTCAAAATTAAATTTCCTATCAAGCGAAAACTCGTCTTTTCCTATATGGGCGAACGCGAGAAGTGAAAATAACATAAAAGCGAACGAGGCCGATGTCACTCGAGTTGAAGTATTAGTTTTGTAAATCGGGGAAGTAAACGAAACGGGGAAAATTGTGCGTTTTAATGAAAGACACCTAGTGAGGAGAGGATTGCCTCCCGTAGTTAAATGATAAGCTTCTTCTCAAGATAATGGGCGCACGACTACTTAAAAATATATTAAAGTTAAATTACAACTCGACCTGAGATCAAAGAAACCCTCATAAAATTACGTCATTTTCATTTTCATTAAAATTTCTTCTTCTTTCGGCTTTCTCTGCCCCTCCCTTATTGAAAACTTATGTTACTTTATTGTTCTTTAATTAATTTTTGTTTTTCCTAGTCCTTAAAAATTTTTACGGGGATTAAAATCGACGCACACGATTTTCGTGCCGCAGACTAAAACCCGTAAATAAATAAATTCAGTTTATTTTCCCTCGGGAAATTATTCAGTTATCCTCCGATTTTCATCCCGACATGTGTTACTTGAACTTTTTTTCCTTTTATTTAAATAAACCGTTTTTTTTAAAACGAATTTTTTTTCTTATCAATCGGAATGGTAATCCAAAACCTTGATACAAAGAATATAATTAACGTTGACAATTTTTAATTTTCCCCTTTTAGAAATTTAATTAGCTCTTTCACAGTATTCGAAATCAAATTATTTTTTTCCAATCAAACGACTTTTAAAAAGGGAAATAATTAATAAAAACTAAAAGGTGTATTAATTATCCACGGGTTTTTTTTAAAAAAAATATTAAATTAATTGGATCGAGTTAATTGGATGTTTTGACGGGAGTTCTTAAGGTCCAATTACTTTTGTCTCTTAAAATATTTTTTGATAAAAAAGTTAGCACGTACGATTTGCTCGCTAATCAAAAATGTCGTGCGACCTAACACTGCATGTAAAAGAACAGTGGCGTGGCGTATACAATACAAAATTATACGAGAGAGAAAAATTAATTTCGCAAACGGGAAACCCTTATCGAATTAATTTTTTTCTTTAAAATCAAATTCCACTTTTTCGATGGTTAAAACGACGTTTGTTCTCCCCTCATTCTTCCTCCCTCTTTTTTCCTTTTCCTGGCCAATTTTTTTGATTTTGGATTTTTATTCGCAGGTGAGCGAAACGATGGCTGCCAGCAACAACGGGCACGTACCCAACATGGAGGACGGAGAGGACAAGCCGATGCTTATAGTTAAAAAACCTGGAGACGGTCCCGGTATTACAGCTTTAATTAATAGGCAACTTCAAGGTAATTAACACGGGTACGATATTGCATGACCTTCGGCTGGTGCATTTTGAGTGCGACATGCCTTGATCCGGCCCCGGAAAAATCATTCGCTTTCAAAATGATTAGTTAAACAAACAAAACGGAGCTTTTTTTTGCTTATCATTTGGCTTCTTATCGATTTTCATTTGAAATTCAAATCCGTTTGGAAAAAGAAAAAGATTTAAGCCAGATTTGACGGTTAGCTTCGTTATTTTTTTTATAAATTAAATGAAATCTTTTTTTAACGGCGCATGGGCGATAAGATTTATACATTAACTCTTAACTATTCTTTTACGGTGCTAAGGGGTTTTCCCACTTCCTGTACTCGAAAGCAATAAAAAACGTTAGTCGTAGGAAACGTCTTTACCAAGCAAGAAAAAAAAAGTTAATTAAAGAAAACCTAATAAAAGAGAAATTAAGATTCCTTGAAACTTACATTTTGAAAGTTTTTTTTTTTCAAGGGAAGATAAAAACATATTATTTACCGACTGATAAATGACGAAAAGAAGTCAAATGTAATAAAAATCCAAGGGTTTTCGCACTTCCTTTCGTTTAATTAAAAATAAGGAAGTTCGTTTCGGTGGTGCAGGATTACAGGGGCCACCCCTTCTTTTCTTAGATTTTTTTTCTTTTCCTTTTTCCCACTGGAATTAAATAACATAGCTTTTTTACATTTTATAATACGACAAAGGCTTTTGTTCTGTTATTTTTAAAAAAGATTTTCTTGGGAAAAACATTTTTTAAATCGTTTAATCATTGTGAAATTTATTTTTCAAGATTTAATCTTGCTTGAAGGGCTTATTATTTCCGAAAAAAGTCAGAATCGAATCCAAGCTTTTTGAAATGCCAATTGATCGTTGTAGTCCAGGCCTTCTTCTGTCAAATGAAAAAACAATTCTCCCAGTGGCGCCGGTGACATAATTTTTTGTTCCCAAAGCTAAGCACTGCCTGATGCTTCGATTTCGGTGAAATAGCTCCACTAAACTCTCTTAAGAATAAATATTAGAAATTTCTAACTCTTTTTCATAATGAAAAATGCATAGTGAGTTCATCAAAATGGCCGCACCAATCAGATTTACGCGCGGTTGACGTCACGCGGTGCCCAACCAATCGAGTAGCAGAACTTTTAAGTGACGTCATATCACGTGACCTCAAAGTAACGACACTCCGTATCTTTTAGCTGGAAAAAATTCTCCAACTTTCAGAATAAATGTCACTCAACCTCTTATTAATCAGTTAAACTTTTCAATTTTTTTTTGTTGAAAAAGATTATTATTATTATCGCCCCTTTCCCTCTTATTTTTATTGAGGTAATCAATTTCCCCTCATCTCAAAATCGTTATTATTCGTAGCGATATACATTTCTTGGTGAATATATTTAAATAAGTTGAAAGTGATTTATATGCTGCAGAGGTTGAATTTTATTTTTACTTTTTTCTTTCTCCGGCAATATTCTTCTTGTAAACAAAACCGAGAATTTTTTTTTTAACCTTTCGGACGGGCGTTTAAAATATAAATCATCCTGATTTGTCAATTCCCGCTTTTCTTTTGATTTTACAAAAATCCCCCGCATGATTTTATTTTATTTATTTTTTTAGTATTTCGATTGTATCTTTGTGTTTTGTGCTTGTTTTTTTGTTTAGATAAATGCACGCACGAGTCGTATAATTGCTCGCATTGTAGACGTCGCCCTTGTCACGTTTTAACCGTCTTAGGATATCAATCCAATTGATTTATAAATCAGGTAAGAATTTTCCTCGATCGTTTTAAATATTCTTTTTTAATAACCGCTTTGCTTTAAAGGGAGGAAAAGTCACGCTGCACGTTAGGGTCGGAAAAGTTTGTTATCTTGTTCATTTAAAACGGATAAAGTTCGACGTTACCCCTTTCTAAAAAAAAAGTGTGACGAAATCGGGAGAAGTAAAAAGTCGTCCACCCCTTGTTTGATTAATTGGTCTTCTGCAGGGGGGCACGTCACCGATGTCCGTTTCCCGGCTCGACATCTTAATCGTTTTGTTAAAATACTAATTAAAACATTAATGGGTTTTTGTGTAACCATATTTCTCCAGATTTATTTTTTTCTTGGAGCCGCGTCTTTTGTTAGGAATCATAGGGTGGAATAAATACATAAAGGGAGGAAAGAAGCATGTTTTCGAGGTGAAAGGGAAGCAGTAAAACGAATAAGCTTTGACCGTGCCTTGCTAAGTCATGTATAAAATGTACATAACTGCATTCCATTCCTCAGATATGTGTATACGTTTTCATTTTGTATCATAAAACGGTTTCATTAATCATTACGTAATGAAAACTGGCTGTTGGAGTGCCTCTTGCCATTTTTTTTGTCCATCCGGTGATTTATTATCTCGGTTATTGCGGGATATCGAGGGAGGCAAAACGTTTACGCACGCTTTTCCACCTAAGGGTAATTTAACGGAAAAATCTTTTACCTTTTATTTTCTTTTACCAATGAAATATGATTTGCAGAGAATTGTTCTATCTCGTTATTTAATTACAGATGATGGATTTACTTTCTTCCGATAAAAATCCACTGTCGGCGTAATTTGACCGTTCTGATGCATGCTTTTAATAATTCATCCCCGCACTTAATATTTTTTTTAAATCACAAAATTAACAGCTTGTTTAAAAATTCACAAATTTTTTAAGTGTAATTTTCTGGAAAATTAAGTGTTAAAATTTTGAAAGGTAAGTAAAAAATTTTGGTGAAAAGTGTAGTTTCATGAGATTGAGTTTTTGAGATTTTCGGCCCCAAAATTATTTTTTAGTTGCAAAAATTTTTATAAATTCTAATTTTTGAATTATATAAAATGCAACCAATTTTAAAACGAACTATGAAATAATTCTTTATTACTCAAAAACTTCCATTTTTAATTTCATGAAATTGCATCTAATATAATAATAACCTATTAATAAATCCTAATTGTAGTTGAGTAGGCCGAAAGCGCCACTTTATATTTTTAAAAGAAAAAGCTAAATATTTCTTATATTAATTTCTAACCTTATAACCTTTATATATAATTTGCTTCGTTTAAAATTTGCTGTATATTTTTTTTTGCTAATTATTATTAGTCTGATGTTTTTCAAATTTTAAATTTTTCAAAGAAAATTTTACCGAATAATTATTTCTTTAAAGAATTTCTATTTAAATTAGAATAGATGACATTGTAAATATCTCTCTCTTTTGTCTAGGTATGCCTAGGATTAAATATTATTACTGTGGTAAGTTCCTCACGATATCATATCATTTATTTCCCAAAGAAAAGTTTGTCTGTAAGTTTCTTTTAAATTTTTTTACAATAAGCAGATTCCCTTTTATTTTTATTTTTTCAATGGGCGATATTTATAGTTTAATAAATAATTTTTAGTCGTTTTAGGCAGTTTTGTTTGTTCTGCTTTAAAATTTCGATGTCGTTTATTTATTTTAAATTAAAGTAGCGTAACCAGGTAAGGTTAGAAAATATATTCGATATAGGAATAAACCAGAGTAAAATGTCATAGCGGTATAAAATCGAATTAACTAGTAAATGTACAATTTCCGCTTACTTGGTTTTCTCAATCTTTTCTAAACGTTTGAAGTTTTTTCGTCATCTTAGTGGAATAATTAAATATTTGCTCTTTTTAAAATTACTTTCTAATCTTTAAAATTCCCCCCCCTTTTTTTTTTAATTTTCTTCACGATCCAAGAATATTTTTTCACTGAAATATTCGTGTCTTTTTTTTATTATTACGTAATTATTATTCTTTTTTTTTTGTTTTTCGTAGCTGCCGATCCGAACGCTTGGAGGTTAGGACGCATCGAAGAAACGGATCACGAAACGCCTGTATAAATAAAAAATATCGTCAAGTGCCCCGAAGTAAATAGGAAAACTTTATTTCTTTTCTGATGAATTTATTATTTATTTAAAAAGCGGACACGATAAATCGATAAATAAAGCTTAGGGTAAGCATATAAAATTCCTGATTTTGCTTGATCGGTTAATTGCTGAGAAATGTAAGCATCAAAGGAGTATGGCTGCTGCGGGAAAAATTCTTACGTCATCATGAATATTCATGCAAATTTTTAAATGATTTAAAAAAAAAAAAAAAAAGATATTATATTCAATTTAAAAAAAGTTGGTTTTTAGCAGCCGGATCTTTCGATGTAAATTGAGAATTTTATTAAGAGTTATTGCTCAGGAACTTTTAGGAAAATATTTGAATGTAGATTCATTTTTTCTCGTCGATCAGAAAAAAAGGGCTGAAACGGTCGCATTAAAAAGACTCATCTGGAAGAAATAAAAATGATAATAATAAAAAGATGGGAAAAGAAGGGGACGATTTGTCGGTCGACTAATTTCCAACTTTAGTGATAGATGAGCTAGTAAACTGTCACTATATTACAATCGATTTATTCTCGGCTATGTTTTCACCGAGAGGGACAAAAGAAACTAAAAAAAAATGAAAGAATTTTATTACATTTTCCCCTTATAAAAAAATATTTTTCTTGAAAAGTGGATTTATCAAAAGACTGCCGTCAATATGCGACCCCCCCGTGAATTGAGTTTTTATTTCTTTTGGCAAATATGATTTTTTCGGTCTTCCCAGCAAAAAAATTTCCAAAAAATAGTCGGCTTTAGTCGTTTTTTATTTAGCCCAATATTTTGATTGTGAAAGACGGAAAAATTTAGCTGTAGTCGAAAAAGGAATGCATTAAAAAAAAGTGTCGCATTTACAACGATTTAGTGTTTTCAACCAAAAATCTTCGCTGGTCAGGTTGTGTCTTTGAAATGTTACAAGAGAACGCTTTTTTGAAAAATTAATTGTAAATTATAGTAGGAATATGTTAGGGCGTGGTCATCTGCTTCGGTGGTGCCTTTAATTATAGTAATTTTTTTAAAAAGTTTATTTCCGAATTAGTTTTTAAGCGATTAAAGAGGAAGCACAATTTTAGATTAATGAAAAAAAAAAATTCAAAATCCAGTCTTCTTTTTTGAGAGTCTGTAATTTCTCTCGACCCCGCTGCCACCATATTTTAAGTATAAGAAAATTAAAGTTTTTCGTCATAAGCTAATCAAATATCAGATTTAATGCGATTGGCCCTAAGAATCATCCCAAGAGTAAAAGTTAAAATTGTTAATCTGAATAGACCATTGATTTTGAAAAAATAGAGATTTAGCAGAAGAAATAAATAATGCTCCAGCGCTCCTAGCGGGAAAAAGCTCTCATTCGCCAGTATGCAGATTTCTATCAAATTCTATTTTACTGCATCATCAAAACCGATGACTTCTCCCATTTTGTTAACTGTAAATGCATTCTGTTACGTTTGCCGTGATTGTCAGAGACTTATTTTGTGCTTAATAGTAATTTATTGTATTTAATTATATTTTCAAGTTGACTTAAGATCTCTTAACTGCATTTTAGAATTAAATTTGAGCCCAAAATCTATAGTTCATATACTGTATAGATTTTTTTTTGGTCTGTTTTAAAATTTAAGCGAAGTAATGGTTGAAAAACACGGAAATTATTTAAATAAAATGATTCGGTTTCATGTTATGAAAAAAAGCATTCCAGTACTCAATTTTAAATGAATATAAGACTGAAACGATATTTCTTTTTAATTTTTCGGTTGTTACCTTAGACTTTTTTTAAGTAAAGCGTATGTCAATGGAACATACTAGTTTTTGTATCTAGTCGACGAATGGCATGAGACCGAATTCCAGGCATTATTTATTTAGTATTGTAGAATGATCCGGAAAAATGGGATACCGAATCTTAACTGAAAAAAAGAAACCCGCGAATCCAATTAAAATTTAAATCGTTGGAATTTTGTTAACCAGACGTTTTCAAGTGTGAAGAGTAAGGGGGAAAAGTTAAACGGGTTTTCATCCCCTTTTGTTTTTATCTTTAAGCTCGGTTACGTTTCGGATCTCCCGTCAGAGGGTGGAGGATGTGCGAGCGCTTTTTATTTCTAGCCTATAAGATACTTACTAACACTTAACCGATAACTAAATTCGAAATAATAACAACGAAATTTAAAATTTCGACGGCTTTTAGCGCAATCGATGCCAATTTTTTTAAAAGGAAGAAAAACGAAAAAGCTTTTGAAGTTCTAAATTTCGCAGAGCTTTTTTACACAAAAAAAAAGCATTTTTCCTAATCGAATAATATGGTTAATCGTGCCTTTGTACTAATGTCATTTAATGTAAATGCATGTTTGATATTGGTTAGCGCAATCGGTGCTTGATTGTCAAACGTTGAAAAAAATAATAAATAAATTTTATTTTTATTCGTGTTTTTTGTCGTCGTAATTTAATTTTTTTGTGCAGGTTCACAAAAAATTATGAAAAATTAATTATGTAAAAAAAAGCAATCCGACGATTGTTTGAATTCCGGGCAACGGATTTTAAATGTACTCGTTAATTCAATGTATACAAAAAAATTTAACTCGATACATGTACTCCATTATTTTTCTTGAGAGTTTTCAAAATTTTAGGTTCGTAAATGTAAAAAATTTCCTCTTGTATTTTGCCCGGAAAAGGACATTTTTTAAGTTAAAAAATTTTTTTTTAATTTTTGGGTCGTTTAAAATCTTTTTGATCTCGACGTGAATTATTTTCAAAACGGCTCATTTTATTTTTTTCTCGTGCGATTTGACTAACTCGTCTTCGATCCAATATTTTAACCTTTTCGATCTCCATCTGAAGGAAAATCCAGTTCCTAAAAAAATTGTGGCTGAAAAGATGGAGCGAACAGGTTAAAGATCATTTTACAATTAATTTATATTTAATTTCTGTAACTCGATTGTAACTTATATTATACTTTAAAATTTTTTTATTAGTTACTTAAATAATGTCTCGATTTTTCAAATCGAATAAATGAAAAAAAAAAATTGGTTTATCCGATTTAAAGGGTCGAGGATATTTTTCTTTAGCCTGTTATGTTATCCTTATTTATGAAGTTAAACAAGATTTTTTCCAGTCGTTTTTAACCTCGAACGAAAAATGAAAAACAAAAACATGATATATAACGGTTCGTTAGTAGAGGAATTATCATTAAATCGAAATTACGCAAAATATATGTAAAAAAACAAATTACTGGCACATGTTGCTGTCCCCCGTTTCTGAACCCTTCCATTGACGTGTCCTACACGGATCCAAAATACTCGCAACGAGACATCATCATAGCTTCCTATTTTATTTTTATTTTCAGAAGAGAAAATTTTAATCCTGCCGAAACTACCGCCACGGAATATTTTATCCCTCCTGTTTCAAGATAAAAGGGTTCGCTCGTGTCGATATATTAAGAAATTTTATGAAGAATCTTTGGAAGTGATATGATTTAGGTAAGTAGTTCAAATTTTTTTAAAATTTTAATTTGGTGGCAGTTTCTTGGCGCGAGTGCTTTGTTCCAGCCAATTTTTAATCACCTTCTGGTTATCTGGCTCATTGCAGCTGTTGTGTCTACTAAAAACTTTTTAAATGACCCTTTAAGAATGAATAGGAAATAATGAGATGGCACGAGTAAAAACTTCTTAGCTTTTTGGAAATTTGGCTGGCAAAAGAAGAGCACTAAACTTGTACCTAAGAAGTACTTAACAAGCAACAACTTAACAAGTTTTGTACTCTCGGGGAAGATAGCTAATTCTGGGCAATTTCTAACTTATTTTCCTGCTAATTAGCTGACATACGATTAGTTAAGAGCAAATTTTCACTTTCCACTTCCGAAAATTTTTTTTAAATCGCATTTTTCGGGTCAAAATTGTTTGAAATAGCTAAACTTTAGTTTTCTGCAGATTGTGGAAGCAAATAAATCATTCCTGGGTTACGCCCTTTCCAAATAAGACGATATTTAGACCATCAAAACCAAAATATCCATTTTTATTCGGGAAAAAAAATTAATCTTAAATGATTTTCGAATTGGGGCTGGAATCCAAAAAAATGGCTAATATTTCAGTTTTGGGACATCGCCGATTAATTTAAATTTTTGCAATGAAATCCTTTGACTTTTAGAAGCTTTCTCTGTTAGCACGAGATAGGGAACTTTCTTAAGAAATTATCCAGATAATTTTCTAAGTTGCCTTAAACTTTTCCGTCTTTTTCTCTATTTTAAGGAACGGAAAAAAAATTGAATCATTTTAATGCGTGGTTAAATAATTATAATTTAAAAATTACATTTCCCTAATTAATGTACAAGGAACCACTCGCTTTGATCTAAAAATAAAAAACTAAAATGACAAAATAAATATACGATTCTACTGCATTTACAACAAATAATAATTTATTTTGATTATTATTTTTAAAAAAAAATCAGCTTAGGTAAAAATATTTTATAAAATTGTCACCAGTTACATTTAAAAGAAACTAATACCACTAGCTCTTTCATTCAGATTAGATTATGAAAAAACAAAATTGAAAATGAAGGGGGCAACGAAAAAAATCTTTTGCCACGAAAACACAACCCTAATGACATTCGAGATCAAAAACATTTTTCTTCTATGATTGGAGCTTTTCATAAAAAAATAACTTAAAAACTTGAATCCGAATAATATCGATGTTCAGTCTTAAAACTTACGGCCATTTTATGGCTGTCCTTGATTTTTTGGAAGACGATTCTGATCTTGAAGGCGAAGATCGTCTCTGCGGGAAAAAAATGTTAATTTGAAAATAATTCAGGCAAACTATCAGGATTTTACTTTACTGTACCTCTGAAGAATGAGAAGTCGCAGGCCTCTTTAGCACAATCTTTTTACTAGATTCCGAATTTGATCTTTTTTTTTCATGACGAACGACTTCTTCTTCCCTTTTATATTCTTCCCTATCTCTTGGATTTTTTCTTCTATCGTTGATAACGATTTTATCCAAATCATTTGTTATATTGTGACTTTTGTAAGAATCGCTTTCAGACGAGCTAATTCGAATTTTACTGGACCTCGAAGAATCGGGCGGAGGTTTCAGTCGATCGTCAGATAAAGAACGTTTTCTAGAATCTTTTTCGATCGTCTGAAAACTAAAAATTCGAAATTTTTTTTATCCGACGGGCAGTGTAAATATTTTGGAAAATTATTTACAGCGAAAATTTGAGAGAAAAAGCGAGGAAAGAATCGGGAGGAGTTTAAAAGGCAGGAGGACACCAATGGAGAAAAAGCTCGCCACCCTTTACCTCGGTTTTTCCCCCTCTCGCCGAGCTTTAGCTTCGAGCCCGGCTTTCGCCCTGCGCGCCGTCAAAATTTTGCCTCTGCGGTTGGTCCGATACAGCCTCTGTGGAAGTGGCAGGATCAGTTGACGAAATATTTTGACCAACCGTTCCTTCGGCGTCGATTCTAAATTTTGTAAACGAGGGCATCTCTGAAAGAAATTTAATCGGAACGGTATTCAACGGGTTATCAGGTTCTTCTTAAGGAGATTTTTATAACTCTGGGAAGGTTCTTTTTTAATTTGACATGAGAATACCATAAATTTTACGTCCATTTTGAAAATTCTTTCATTTTTTTATTCAAGGGTGAAAATATGAGGTGTGGGAAAAAAAGGGAAGATTTGAAATCGTTTGCAATAGTAATTCAAGATTTCGAAAAATTATTTTAACTTTTAAACACTATCTATTCGAATGTTCCCCTGATCTTTCTGTTCAAGAATAGATCAGTTTAAATTTTGAAAAGATAAAGCGAGTAAAAATTTCAAATCCTCTTGCTTTTCTTTTTAAAAAAAATTTCTAGCTCAAAAAAGTTTTAAGAAAATTCTGACTCGAAATAATGCTTTTCAAAATCATTTTTGTTCACAGTAAAATCTTGATAAAAATCTCTATATTAAGCAAATTTCTAAAAAAAATTGTGCCGAGCAAAAGCTCTTTAAAAAATTTTGTGGCATAAAACAAAATGTTTAAAAATTTTCTAGTCATGAAATAGAAAAGTGATCTGAAACTTTGTATTGATATATATCAGTAATTTTATCAGGCACTTTGCCAGAGGAGACAGAAGATTTTCCAGATCTTTCGTTGAAAATTAATTCATCCCCTTGAGAAAATTTTTTGACAAATCAAGTGAGCTAGGCAGTCATTCATAGCTTCAAAGGTATGTACTCTAGATGCAGCTAGAGCCGAATTAGTTTGTGAGATGGTCGTTAAAAAATTAAGTTTAAAATCTCAGCTCCAACAAACCTGACTCTTGATAGGAGCCCCTTCTCATACTAACCAAAAAAAATTTTTGTCTAAAAAATCAGTTAGTCCTCCGATGATCATTTAAGAACAAGAGCAGCACTATAGCCTCAGCTTTTCTTGTTTCCTGGAAGAATTCTTTGGGTTCATTTTACAAAAAAATAGAAAAAATTAACCACATTTTCCTTGAACTTGATTTTTTCTTTCCAATGACCAGAAATGTTTTACAAATTTCCTGATTTGATAAGATTGCTGTATATAATCTAAATGCTGATCAAAAAGTTCAATTTGTGAAACTGATTAGATTCACAATAAATTAAATTAATATTATAAGTTATCGCTTTGTGTGTTCTAAATATCAAACATTTTCATCTAATCAGTTAATAATCATTTTCTTTGTTGTGCTTTTATGAAACATAAATGATCATGTTAATGACACTTTTATCAGATAATGGCAAAAGCACAAAAATCATATAAATTTTTCTTTTTAAATATTTCCAAGCAAAAACTTTATGCAAAAATTTTCAAAATATAGATGCTTTGAATAAGGCTTTAAAGCAGGAGGAACCACAAGATCCAACCAGCCCTCCTTTCCCATAAAAAATTCTCTAAAGATATGGGAAATCTTTGTATGGCAAAACTTCTCAATAGTCTTGGTGCTTCCCTAAGATGTTGAAAAAAAATTCGGTAACAGCATTGTCTCTTTTGATATGCTCCTTGAATGATTTCTAAACCATCGTGACCTACATTTTATTTGAATCCTATTAATGTCTTAAAAAGTCATATTTTTTCCAGGTATCAAGAGTTTAAAACTAATTTTTAGGAAGGTTTTCTGTTGTCATTAAACATCAGTATTACTTTCATTTCTTTATGTTTACTTTCGATAACTTTAAAATAGGGCACATTTTTCCAAATATTCTACCACGTTATAATTTTAAATAACTGGAGTCACGATAAAGAACAAGAAGCAAATGTAACTACAGCTTCACTTCTCATAAAACTTTTTTAATCAGAATATTTCAAAGTATTGTATACAAAATCCTAACCCTAACTGCTGAACACAAAATCGATCAACTCGTTAAAAATTTACTTACTGCTTTAATTAAACGTATTAAATCATGTGCTGTGAATAAATCTGGCTGTAGGTACGACAAAATTTCAGAATCCTTCTCCGTTGACATTTTCTTCCCTTATAATAATTAAAAAAAGAAATAAATATCTTGTCTACTTTTATTTACATGATGCACGATCACAAAGGAAAAAGTTGTGATTATCGCCACGTCAAAGGAAACTCGACTCCATTTCGGACTTGTCCGGGTTTTATTTAATTCGTTAATAATGTTCGTGTTACGTGAAGGAGAAGTTAATCAACGTTATAAATGGATTAATGTAAGTATTTTATCACCAATTAGATTATTTAATCGATGGGGATATGTTTAAAACCGTTGGCATTTTTTAATTACATCACAAATGACGCCGTTTGATTCGCTCGTTTTTTAACCTTACCTTGTCAGAATTTACATGATGTTCCTTCATATTAAATTACAGATTTCGTTCGAGATGTCAAAACAAAATAATTTTTTTAAAAAAAGTGGATATAAAACTTCAGAACTAATCTCTATAGCATTAAGTCTTACTTTTAGAGAGCGAAGAAGTTAATTGATGGAATCTTTTTTTTTTCTACAGGGATTTTGAAAATGTTGAGTGTTCGAGTAATAACAGTAGATCATTACACATCAAAACCAATTCCAGAGTTGTGTAATAAGAGTAATCAGACTTCAAAACAATGGCAAGAACCTGTCATCAGGATATTTGGACCAAGTCTGAATGGTAAGTTTCAAATTTTTTTATGTTCAATTATTTGTAAATAACCCTTATCATCATTGCTGTTTTAGTACATGGTCATCTAAAGTGGCCCTTTCATTTTTCTTGAACTTAATAATGTGAGCATTTAGAAGATTAAGAGATTAAGTATAATTTTTTTCTCGAACAAGTTGCAACCGAAACATGCAAAAAAAATTGTAGATGTTTTCGGAGGAGGAAGATGAGTTATGATGTGCGACTATTAGGTTTCATCAAGAATAATGATGCACGTTTAGAAGCAAACTACTTTTGGGTGGCATGCTCTTAAGATTAGATTAATACTAATTCCCTGTAAAAATGGATTCATTCTTGCTATGTGATATTAAAACAGGAAGATCCACTTTTTTTTACTTTAGCTTGATAACTGTTACTTGTTGTCGCCGACGATCTTTCTCTCTATTATTTAATTCATTACTTTTTCAAATATTCAAAGCAGTTGCCAAATATTTCAATTGCAACAGAAAAATAATTGTTCAATAATAAAATGATAAAAATCTCCATTCATTTATTTTGCCAAATGAAAGTGGGGGCGGGGGCGGAAAGAGATCGATATTTTTTTTTTAAAAAAAAAAGATATTGCAAACAGAATTATTTATATCTGATGTAGTCCATCTGTCTTATCCCGAATTCTAAAGAGCAACTTGGCAGATCTCTTGTTCCAATTCATGGACCGATGATTTTTTCCACCGTGGATCGGTTGACATTTTTTTCGCAGTCGAACTTCGATTTCGACACTTATCTCCGGTTAAAATTTTCTTATCTCGACATCTCGTCGGAAAGTGTCATCGTGATTTGCAGGAATTATTTCCGATTTAGCCAATATTAAGTCCTGTAATTGATTTATTGATATTGCACCGTTAATTTTTTAATAAAAAATACATGTTCTGGCGAAAAATTTTTGAATGGGTTGAATACCGGTTTAAAGATTTTTTTCACGTGTACAGTATGATAATTAAAATTGTAAGTTGATGTTAGACAAATTAAGTCGATGATTTGAAATCTTTAAGCGTCGATTTTAATTTATTACCGTTTAAAATAATTAAAGCAGCCGGGTTTGATTAATAAGTGTTTGCCTTCGTGTATAAGGTGAATTTAATAATCGTTATTTTAATTATAGGTGTGAAGACTTGTGTTCACGTCCACGGAGTTTACCCTTACATGTATGTTCCTTACAAAGGAGGAGAGAATCCGGAGAGAGATGCGCTTTTGCTGGGCACAGCGTTAGATCAAGCTCTTCTGACTCAGGTCAATCAAAAATATGCGAGATTCATCTATAAAGTTATTCTGGTTTCAGGAATGTAAGTATATTTTTTTTTTTCGAAAAATAGCATTTGCCTAATTTTAAATTTCTTTATTTGAAAAAATAATTAAAGCTTTTGAGCGTTTAATCACGAGTAAAAATTTTTGACGCTTTTATGTACTTCTGGCCGGCATCAAAGAAGTTGAGAAGAATTAATTAAATTAATTAATTAATTAAAACTAATTATTTCGATAAAAAGTGGTGGTCTTGTTTTTGCCAGCCAATAAAATATTTATGAAGATTTATGGTAGTTTTGTTTTTTTCTGTAAGTGACATTGAAATTCGCTTCATAATTTTTAAAAAGTGACTTTTACATCTTCGAGGAGGAAAATGTCAATCGGCTTTTATAACTTTTATTTTTATTTTCAGACCTCTTTACGGATATCATTCGAAGCACCGCCAATTTTTCAAGATATATTTTTTAAACCCTCATCACATTAAAAAAGCCGCCGACCTTCTTTTGGTAAGAATCTTGTTTAAAAAAATTAGCCCAAAAACGAGTCGACGTTTTCCCTTTTTCTCCCCTCCAAGGACAAATCCGAATGACGCCACCAAATGTAACGAGCCAAAACGTTGAGGATAGTTAGCGAAATGTAAAAGCTACAAGTGTTGATCACTCAAAATGTCTCTCGTTTGGCAGATCGAGGGGCGTGTTGTCGCTCTTATTAGAAACAGAGAGATAAAAATACACGATTAACAAATAATAAGTTATTCGCATCGCGGGGGGGTTTAGAATCATATTTCGTTTTTTCAACTTTGCTTGTCATATTCGTTAAATATTTAAAAAGACCACACGCAATAATAAATAGATATAAAATACTTCCGCGTTAGCAAAATCATTTATTTAATCTTATAAAAAAAAGTCTCGAGTAAATCGGTAAAAAAACCCTCGAGATTAATGACGGTTAAGGAGCCAAAATTATTTAACCAGGATTTAATTAAAAAGAAAAAAAAAAGTGGCTTTCATGAATAAAAAAAAGATTTACAGGAGGGTGAAACGGGGAAGTTAACGACACACACCACTCGATGTTCTTCCCTTGATTTAAGTACTCTTGCTTACTCGGGGAAATAATTGACTGCTACTTTGCCACTTAACTTTCGATTAATGTTTTTTTTTTCCAGAGCGGGGCGATTTTGGGACAAAAACTTCAACCCCACGAAGCGCACATACCTTACACTTTGCAATTCATGATGGATTATAACATCTACGGGATGAGTTTTATCGATTTGGCAAAAGTTAAATACAGGAGGGATCCCGAAAATCAAGGTGAGATTTTTTTTTGAATGATTTTACCTTGAAACGTACGTTTTTAAAGTTATGCATGTTTGTGCAAACGTTTTAATTACTTAATTCAAGTTGGGGTTTTTTATTTTTTTTGGTTCTTATTCAAAAAAGCTTTGATGAGTGAAGCGTATCCGTTCATCGTTGAAAATTTGACGATTCGCGGTATTTTGCATTTAGACATTTAGCGTCGGGGAGAAAATATCAGTCAAGGTCATTTAGGAATTAATATTTTAAGCCTTATTTCGCTTAAATTCATTCTAGTCTTTTTCATTGATTTACAAAAGAGACGTAGTGATTGTTAGGCAGTTTAGAGCTCGAGGAGAGATTTTTTTTTAGAATCGGACAGGGCTTGTGCCTAATTCCTTTGAGCTCGGGCCTAGCAAAAAAATTTTTAATGAAGCCGAGGCTCGAATTTAGCACCACAATCGTTGAGCCAGGTAAATTTTTTTTGATAAGAAGAAATTTTGAAAAAAGTTTTAATGTGTGAGAAGAAATGAAGTTTAATCTTTGAGCCAAAGCATTTCTTTTGCTCAAAGGAAGTAGCTCAAAGCTCACTAAGTGCAGCCGATTTAGGTGGATTAGGACCTCACGCTCCTGAACAGAAGAAAAATTTCTGTTTCTCTGGCTAAAAATCTTTGTTTTTAAGTTCAAAAAAATTTCACACTTCTGGAACTTAAATTGCTTTTTTAAACTCGTCCAAAGCAGTTGTTAAATGTAACAAGTGTTTTTATTATCGGATTTGATAGAAAAACATAACCAGATGAATCTTGTCCCGAAAATGGGGCACTTTGTTTTTATTATAAAGACCTAAATTCCTTAACTCTCGATTTTTTCTTTTACATTTTACGAGGTTGTTTAGACTTTTAAGAAATGATGTTATAACATAATTATCATAACGGGCAACACAGTCGTAATCGAGTTAATTTTCGAATCCGAGAAAGTATCATTTAAAATTAGATTTCTTTACGAGTAAGCATGTTTCTGATCTGAATCCAACTTAACGACTATTCGATGTTTTGACGTTTCTTGTCATCGCATCATATTTCTTTTTTTTTCGAAAGCTGAAGCAAAGAGAGAAAAAAATAATTCTTTGTAAAAAAATTGCAAACATTTTTTTGTTCATTAAACGATTCTATTTTTAATATTTTCATATTTTTGTCTCCGGATAGGTTGACGTCAACCTTTTTATAAATGATTATTTATTTTTTAAGGGGATCATTTTCCTTATTTGCACCGTTATCTTGTGTCATCGTTACAGAAGGGAGAGGCCACTTTTCTCAAATTTAAACTCTTATCGGTTTGTTTGTTCGATTTGCAAGGTCGTCTCGAAAATTTTTTTCGGATCGAAATCGATCGATCTGGCCCGAATCCGAAATAAATCGGACGCGTCACGGTCTTTGACGGTTCGTTTTAATTCTTCGGGTTCGTTGCCCCATCACAAACGTGTTAACGACGTCGTAAATCGGTATATGCCATAAGATCCTCTTTAAAAAAAAATTTTTTTTGTTTTTTTCGCGAATCGTCAAAGCGGCTGACGATCGGATTGCCGAACGAGTTTAAAATTAATGTCGAATAACGAAGTCGAATTCAGTCGAGCCGCGACTCTCCTACAACGAAAACAAAATTTATTTCTAACGGAATTTATTTAGTTTGATAAATTTTTGGTTCGTATCAATTATCAATGGGAATAAATCTTTTTTTTTAATGTGCGAAACTTACGCGCCAGTGATCTGGGATTTCGTCATTTCGAATAAAACTATTTTCGGGTTTTTTTATTAGTTTTCTTTTCTTAGCTTGTCTGTTAAGTGCCGCCAAGTTAATTTATAAACGTTACAATAAAACAAAATATTGACGAAAGAAAAGTTATGATTTATATAATTTTTTTTTTTTGAAAAAAAAAAATGCAGAAATATAAATGACGGTTGCGGCAACGCCTTCCGTTTCGAAATTTGGCTCTTCTTCGACTAGTTTACATAATTTTTAACAAATTAGCATTATTAACGATACAAAGTTATGTTTTGTAGAATCTTTGGACGGGATCAAAGAAGAAGACAAATTCCCGCAACACGTTAAGAAAATCACTCGGAGTTATTGGGAAGTCGACGTTTTGGCAGAAGATATTCTTAACAGGGAGCAGATCGGAAAAGGAGGAGGAAATCCGGGACTGAAAGCGATATGGGAAGACGAAAAAGCTCGGAGGAGAGTTCAGGATCGTAACTCCCAAATAACCCCGCTATCCAGTCAATCCAGGCCGAACGTAGAAATCACGTCCAGCGAGCTTTTGTACAGAGAACGTTTGGCCCAAAAATTGAGGAACGTAGTGATAGAGGTAAGTTTTTTATTTTCTGCTGGATCCAGTAGAAGAAAAAGAACCACATAATTTTGGTGATGTGACCTTAGTTTTTGTCTAATTGAAATTCTTGGATCCGCCAAATGAATCCGACTTAAGTTAGATATTTAATCGAATCAAAATTCAAGTTTTCCAGTTCCAAATTTTGAATTTTTTTATTTAATGGAATATTCCAAAGGTTTGATCTAAAAAAATAGATGTCTCATTCTTTTTCTGAAACGGCTGAAGAGTAAAAATTGAAATTTTGTGGCGATGCTCACGAGGCAAGAATCACAAGAATAAGACCAACAAGAAATTTTTTGTAAAAAGACTCAGAGTCTGTTTTAGTCTCTTGCACAAAAACGACTAAATTTTTTTCTTTTTGGTTTGAAAGGAGACGAAAGGGAGTTTGATAGACGGTGCAAATTGAAGCGTGAAAAACCGCGGAAAATGCGGTAAAAAAATAATTGGGAATTCGGTGTAGAATGCAAAGCAATGATGAAGGCTAACCATGTTGACGAGCCAATTTTCATTGTCTATTTCTGACTTTAAAAACCGCAGAAAAGTTGTAAATTCGTGAATTTGATGTTTTTGAGGGATTGTTAAACAAAATTGCTGACATGTTCCCAAATAACATTTCGTTTTATCCCGTTGTCAAAAAATTACTAGAAACAAGGAGCCGATTTATGGTTCGTCGAACCCGCAATATCTTTCGCTAAATTTCACTATATTTATTTTTCGGAGCCAAGAAAAATTCGATTCATTTTATGAACTTTGACATGAATTGGCGAGGAATTTTTTTTCGAAAATAACAGATCGTATTTTATTTAAGTTCTTTTTTAAAAAGAAATGTCCATTAATGCAGTGTATTGTACCTACGCTACGATATGACGTGCGAACGGCTGTTCCCGCAGCCAACAAAGTTGCAAGCTTATTTTTTTTAAAAGCATGACAAATAAAAAGTGCAGCGTTAATTACTATAAAAACAGACATCTTGAAACAATGCTGACTTTTTATCAATTTGGCAATGTTTAATTTTTTTTTTGTAAAGCAACAAAGTTGATCACCAATGGACTATGAATCATAATCCGTGGCAAATAGTAATTTCGTATCAATTTTTCAAACTTTAAGAGGTTTTTCTTGTGCCTGTTTATCAATTTCTAGTGCTAACAAGTTCAAGATTTAACGAAGCAGTGTAAAATAATTATGCTGAAATGATGGAAATAGGAGAAAATCCTCTCAGCGAAGTTTAGTTCAATGATTGGCTGATGGATAGCGCTTTAGTCGTTTTAGTTCGTAAAATCACCGTTGAGGAGCTAAGTTTCAGTCTTCCAGGCTTTTGATTCTCGTTTCACTCATCGAATGAAATGGCAATCGTTTCAGTTCTTTCGTTATTAAACGGAAAAGGTTAAGAAATTCTTTTTAAGCAATTCAAAAGAAAATTCCTTCGAAAGTTCTGTTATATTTCTCAATAAGCTCATTATTTTAAAATAAAAAATACGACTATAAATTTTTTTTTGGACAGTCAACAATGATTCATTTCTGTCATTTTAGCGTAATATTCTTCCGAGATTATCTTTAACTCCATTTACCTTCGAATATTTTTTGCGAAACAAGCACTTTGCCAATTTTTGTTTGTAGCCAAACCGATTCATCCCCTTCTTCGGCCAAACAATTTATTTTCTTTAAAAATGTTTTGATAACAAGATATCAATCTGCAGTCATCTTCCTACTTAAAGATAAAAAATTTTCCAAACAAGTAGCTTTAGATGAAGTGTTAGATAATAATATTTTACTAGTTCACTGTTGAATCATTTTGTGCAAACAAGATTAATTTTTCCACTTTGATTCCAGGAACGGGCGTTAGTCGAATCCGGCTCGGATACCGTCGGTACATATCCCGCAGAAGTACCCGAAAAAAGTCAAATCCTCGAGGCGTCTTTCATAGATTTAGAAGCTCCGTCACCCGAAAAACCATCGGACATGCCGACCGAATTAGATGATTTAATAGACGAAAAAATTTTGTCGCAAATGGTCGCGAGTCAAGGAGACGAAACGGACAGCGATAACGAAAATGCGAAAATCGAGGACGACAGCGTGTTAGGGAGGAACCAAGGGGATGAGGAAGAGGCGGAGTCTGAAAATTCTGATAGTGGGGATATGACGCAGCCGCTGGACCAAGATGAAAACGTGATGTTGGATCCTGACGCAAATCTCGACGAGCGAGGGTGAGTTTAACATTCGAACCCTGATTTTTAACTTTTAACGGGAAACACGGAGATTTATTTTCGTAAATGTGCGTGTTAGTTTAATTTACAAGACGGATTTAATGGATGTATTTACTTTTTCACGTAAGCAATTTTTTTTAAAATTTTAAATATGAGCGATAAATTGTAATCTCGTTCCGTGATTCGGCCAAATTTTTTATTGTTTTAAAGTCCGTTGGGTTTTAATAGTGCGAAAAGTGAATGAGTCAAAAAGAATGAGTCAGGTGCATTTTATCAGTGATGCACCCCTTGTTTCATCTCGTAATAATTGCATTAGCACCGTTCACTAGGTCAAGAGTCTTTCCTATTAGTTATAAATATTCACGCTGCATCGCATTAAATCTTTTTTTTAACACTAAACTTGTTTTATTAAATTTTTTAAACTGTTGTTTTTTTTTTAAAATTATAGTTTAGCGTGAATTGTAAACGAGTTTACGCTTTAATTATTATTTAAGTAAATGAGCCGGGATAGTTTTAGTGTGATTGAAAATAGGAAATTCTATTTGACAGTTCGTTTAAAAAAGCTGTTGTAATAATTTTGCGAGGGAGTGAATGCCAAAAATATAAAAAATTATATTGCAAAAACGTCAAATATTGGGTAAGAATTTCAGTTTTTTTAAAAAAGATTTTAATTATGTTTTTAAGCGAAAAAAAAGTGATAGAAGCTAGAAAAAAATTTTTGTTAGCACGCACTAGATTTTTAGAGGCCAAGAACGGAAATTTCTTGAAATTTATTTTACTCTATGTTCCGGATTTTTCTCAGGTCGGGGTAAATTTTCCTGTTCGTCTTTTTTCTTGTCCCAGCTTCACATTTTTTTTTAAAATTCTTAGCTATCGGTAAAAAAAATTTTAAGAATTAGTCCTCATCAAAAAATTTATCCAACGCTATTTTTTGTTAAGTTTTTTCGAGATTAAAATTTTTTTTACAAAAAAAAAAAAAACTAAAACTGGTTTTTTAAAAAATTTTTCAGAAAATTTCTTTTTTTGAAGAAAAGTCATTTTCTTGATTTTTTAATTTTCCAATAAAAAATTTAGATGAACCTGCCTATCAGGTTTTTGCATGGCTTGTTAAACTAAAGCCCGAGAGAATTTCTTTCCCCGTCGTTCCGGCCTGATCAAACCAATGTCTCAAATTCTAGATCAGATAAAATTTGCGACTGAAGTTTTCAAGTTATCCCAGACCTGGTACAGCTTTAATTTCTATGATTTCTTAAAATATTTCTTTCTATTTTAGGAAAAGCGACACCGACGAGGAAGAAGAATTTTGGAGAAAAATGGCTGACAAAATTTTACAATTCGACGGAGCCGATGATTCATTATCCGGATCGGACGACGAGTCTACTCCTGCCAATTGCTCGAAAGCGACGGAAGACGCGGTCGATCGAATGTTATCGAACCAAAGCCCCGGAATGGAATCCATGTCGAATTGGTCTAGCAACATAATGTCTCTGTTAAGCGAACCGAGCGGTTTCCCGACGCCGCAATCCGCATATCAAACTCCTCAAACGTTTTGGTCGAGTTGGTCTCCTCGGATCCCGCAAACCGATTCCGTTTGGACTCCTCCGAATCATTCCGATAATTGGCTTCTCGACTGCGTGTCTTCCGATAAAACTTCCAAAACGGATAATTACGCTTTTCCGACGGTGCCTTTTAACGAAGAACCCGATTCCAACGAACTTTATCCGTTAAATTCGAATCAGGTTGAATATTTTCACGGTAACTACACTCCGGCTTCGACGATGAGTCCGATGAGCAACGTCGGTTCCGTCTACGCCATTCCTCCCCCTTCTGCAATTTTAACTCCCGCCAGCGAAATGGACTGTTATTCCGACGTGAATTTGGATTCCGTGAGTCAAATGTCTAATTCGCCTCCGAGACAAGAAGAAACTAAAATCTCAACGAAAAGTTCCCCGATAGAAAGCAAAATCGTTACCGTCCAGAAAAAAGAAACTGTTAGCAATAAACTACGCGACAGCGAAAGGAAATTAATAAACACTTTAAAAAATTTTCGCCCCGGTGAAAGTAAAAATAAAAAAGTGTCGTTAACTTTAAAACAATATTTAAAATCCTGCGGTGATATCGTTAGCGTTGATTTTAAAAATTTAAACGGGAAAGAAATGGTCGTTATCGAATACAAACCGATCAACAACAATTTAAATAAAAATAAATATCTAATAAAACCTTTGGGAAAATTTTTAGAAGAGTGGGAACAAGCCGAAAAAAAAGTAAACGAATTATATTCTTCGAAAATTCAACCGAAATTAATAAACGGTTTCACTTTGGAAAATGAAAAAGAAGACTCGAATCAATTAAATTCGATATTGAACACTTTAGAAAATAAATACACCGGGAACTGGCTGGATAAATCCAAAATTAAAAACATGAAAAATAAATTCGTTGTTAAATCCGTCGAAATGCTCCCGGATAATTCCGAGACTGTGATAAATAAAAAAATAGTTAAAAGTGAAAATGATGATAAATACAAAGTGAACGAGAACGTGATTTCCGATGGAAAAATTAAAATGAAATTAGTGAAGTCGCCTTATCGGACCGGTTCAGATAATTTTAACAATGAGGGTGGATTTAATAAAAAAGTGCATCCGCGAAAATCGAACGTCGATCGGGATTACGAAAAACGGGCGAAACATAAGAACGAGCTTGGCAAAGTTTCAGAAATTCTTAAAGGATCTCGTAACGTCGATGTTAACGAAAATCGTTTGTCATATTCGAAAACGACGTCTCTTAATCAAATCGTTAATAATAGAAACGAGTCTGATTCATTTAAAAAAATTTCTTCCGTATATAAAAATGATTTGGCTAAAAACAAGAAGAATAATAAAGACAAAAGTTCGAAAGAACCTTCTTCGGTCGATTTAAATTTAGTTCGGCAAATTAATAACAGTTTCGAGGATTATTTTCGAAATATGATTAAGATAAATCATTTGACGGTTAAAAATATTAAAGAGGATAATGAGGAATCCTCTTGTTTGTCTAGCGAAGATTCGGAAGAAGAAAACGTGACGGAAACAAGTGATAACATTTCAAAATCGAAAAATGATTCATTTTGTGAAAATTCTTCTAATTTGGAACCGGTCAAGTTCGTGAGTCAGCTTCTTACCGCGTTTAGTTGTTTATCTAATTCTAATAATAAAATGCCGCCGGTTTCGATAACGATCAATTTCGGAAATCCGACGAATTCCCCGTCCGTGCCTATTCAGCTAAATTTTCAATCAGGTGGAAATAAATACGCGGAGAAACGTTCCAAGTCGAAAATTGATAACGTGGACGGACCGGCGGATAGCAGTTCGTCGGAGGATTCGACCATTGAATCGAGTCCTGTCGTGAAGACTCCTAGTAAAAAAAGAACGAGGAAAAGTAATACGTATAGGCCTTTGGATGTCGTCGTCCAGAAATCACCGAAATCAGTTAGGGAATCGGATGTGACTCATACGAGGAAAAGAAAAGCGACGAAGAATTTAGCAGAAGCGATTGCAGGATCTAGTTCCTCTACAGATGCTGCTGGTAAGATTTTTTTAAAAAATTTTCTGCGATAATATTTGTTTTGAGATAATCTTTATCGAGTCCGGAAAAGAGTGGCATTATTATTTCTTGGCTTAATGAAAAATTCATCTGACAGGGTTGCCATAAACTTCCGTTTTCTTATTTTTAACTAATTTTTAAAATTCTTTGTTTCTTATTTTTGGTAAATTGATTAATTCTTTTAGTTTTATTATT
The DNA here is from genome assembly GCA_023512825.1 of Liposcelis brunnea. NCBI lineage: Eukaryota > Metazoa > Arthropoda > Insecta > Psocodea > Liposcelididae > Liposcelis > Liposcelis brunnea. The sequence continues at coordinate 555,048 of CM042069.1, forward strand.
CAGAAAAAATTCTTGAGCTTGAAAAGAAAACGTAGAAAAAATTTTAGAGCATGCAAAAATCTACAGAAATTTCGATATGTTCTTAAATATTCTTAAACACGGTAAAACCGCAAAAATCTGAGCACAAGGAAAGCCTAAAAAGTCTGAACCCAAAATAAATTAGAAAAGAAATCTAAAATAATATCAAAAAAAATATCGAAAAGCCTCTATTGTTTCAACCAGAATTTTCCTAGGATTTTTTTAAAAAAAAATTACCTGAAAAGAAATATTTAAAATCCTAAATTTCTATTTTTTTTAATTTTTGCCGGACTCGACATCGATTCTTTCTTTTTTCCACTTTCCCGAATAACTTTTTTGACACGCGTACTGACTTAAAACAGTTCGTTCTGTTGATTACAGCGATGGTTCCAAATTACCGACCGACAATCGACCGGAAATCCTGCAGCCAGATATTAGACCAAATCCAGAAGAAGAAATCTCGACTAAAAATTTGACACAATTTGGAGGAGCTGATCCTACGAATGAAAATCGTTTGACCGGAGAGTCCGAAAAATACGATTCTTTACCGAGCAACGAACCGGACATCATCGAAGATTCTGCAAGCGATAAAGACACTCCATTGGCTAAAAAAATCCGAAAATTAAAAATCGAGAAAAAAATGAGGAAATTAGGATTGAAAAGTCGATTGTCGAGAATTCCTCAAACCGATGTTTTTTTAAGCAGTTCCGACGACGAAGAATCTAAAAAACCAGCGAAAAAAATTTATCACATCGTTTTGGATTCTGACGAAACTTCTAAATCTTCGACGCCTCCTTGCCCGATCACTCCCGCAATCGAAGAAATCGATTTGACGATGGAAGACGATGAAGACGCGACCGGAACTCTTGATAAAGGAATAATCAGCTTTTACGATAAAACTATTTTCAATTTATCGCAGCTAGATGTTAGTGGAGGCCTCACGGTTATCGAAAGGGAAAAGAGCACGGATACCGAACAATCTTACACTTTGTGTTATACTCAAAATCTTCCTCCGACGCCGACTCAGAATTTCCCGTCAAGAGCGATTGCCGTCAATTCGGATGATTCTATAAAACTCTCCGGAGATTTTTCTGATAAATCAGAAGTTAATTCGCCGTTTGAGCTTTCGGGAACGATGTTGTTAGCCGAAGACGCTGACGATACTTTAAAAGAAGATTCTATCCATAGTTCGCCTTCGATATTATCCGGAGTAGAATCCTTACCCGATTCCGTTAAATCTCAAGAAACTCAGTTATCTCCAAACACTGTACCAATTTTAAATCCGTCCATAGACGTTGTCACTATTTCCGATTCTTTGAGCGACGTTCCGATCGGAGGCGATTCTTCTCCGATCTCCCGGACTTTGATGGGAGGCGATTTTGGATCGGAAGATATGTTCGAATCTCCGAGAACCACTTCGAGTTTCAGCGTCGAGCCCGCGGCGGCTTTTACCAAACCCGCGACTTTTGTACCGAGGAAGAAACCTCCTACGTCGGAAGAAGTTAAATCGAGTTTAGCGCAACACGGAATCTCCGAGTCGTTAGCTCAAATTCCTTTTTATAGCAACCCAAACGACATTTCCAAACCGATGGAAATCGGATGCAGACTTTTAAGAATAGAAAATTATTCCATAGCCGGTCTAAAAACTTATAAATCATCGCTAGAAATTTTAGGAACGGAGGAAAGAAGAAATCTCGCTTTAAATTTTCAAAGAAAGGGAAATCAAAGTATTCGTTCGGCGCTAATTAGCAATCAGGAAATAATAATAAAACCGCTGAAACGACCTCCTCCTGTAAGCGAAGTCGTTAAATGGTCGAAAACGAAAATTGATAAAAAAGAAAAACAAAAAGAATCTGTGAAAAAGAAAATTTTAATGCCTGCCAGCCCCGATCAGGATTCTGGTTCGGACGATGATTTATCTTTGACTCTCACTCCGAACGTAACAGACGAAAGTATGGTCGCTACACCCGAATCCGAAAAGAAAACTCCTCGGCGAAGAGTTTCCTTCGACGATTCGTCTTCGGATTCTCCGAATCTTGGAAAAAACTTCCCGCGGCATAGCACGCCGACTAGAACTTCCGTTAGCCCGGTTTTACCAGGAGACATAAAATTAAAAAAGGGACCTTTGAGCAAAATTAAAGGGATATTAAAACGAACTTTAATGGGGAAACTTCAAGCTATTGCGGAAGAACGTATAGAGCCGGTTGCAAAACAAATGGAGATCGTAGAAGTTCAAGAAAATCCTCAGCAATTATCAGGCGAATCTGATAAAAAAAGTGATACGTCTTCTAAGGATATGTTCGGAGATGAAAAAAGCATTGTGAAATCCTCAAACGAATCTAAACGGTCAGTCGATAACAGTTTCCAAATTCAAGGCGTCACTTGGGACAATACTTATGGATTTCATAATTCCGTTGAATTCTTACAAAATGCCAAAGCTGTTCACGACGTGAGTATTTTAATTTTCTTTAATAATTTTATGATTTTAACTAATATCCGAAATTTTTTTCATAGCATCAATACGTTACCATGTTAGTGATGGAAGTTCACATTCAAACGCGAGGGGAGCTACGACCCGATCCTCAACACGATCCGATTCGTGCAATATTCTACACTTTAACTTGCGACGGTCCGACTTTTAAACAAGAAACCGGGATCATAGTCGTCGGGGAAAACGTTTTAAATGGAACGGGAGTCACAACCGGAGCTATTCATTACGTCCCGGACGAAGCATCCTTGTTCGGAAAAATGATCGAATTCATCAGACTATGGGATCCGGATATTTTAGCCGGCTACGAAATCGAAATGCGTTCCTGGGGATATTTAATTCAGCGAGGATATATTTTTGATACGAATCTTTTGGCAGAAATTGGAAGGACTTACGAAGAGAATCCATCTTGGAAGGAAGCTAATTCCTCGAATAGTCAAAATTTGGAATATGACGACGCTCCTAGGAATATAAGGCATATGCGAATACCTGGAAGAATAATTTTAGATATTTGGAGATTGTTAAGGCACGAGGTTAGTTGAGAAACGAAGTTCTCACCAATTTAATTGTTTGAGCCAAAAACAACTAAAATAAAAATTAACGTAACATTTTCTTTTTTAGATTGCGTTGACCAGTTACACGTTTGAAAACGTAATGTATCATTTAACACATGATAGACTCCCTTCTCATTCCTACAAAATGCTGTCCCATTGTTGGGAGCACAAAACGCATCGTCTCAGGCACATCACCGTAGAGTATTATTTGACTAGAGTGGAAGGAGTTGTTCGTTTACTGGATCAGCTAGATTTTATAAACAGAACCAGCGAACTCGCACGATTGTTCGGCATTCAATTCTACGAGGTTTTATCTAGAGGTTCGCAATTTCGAGTAGAATCGATGATGTTGCGTTTAGCGAAACCTCTGAACTACGTTCCATGTTCGCCGAGCGTTCGACAACGAGCTACCATGCGAGCTCCAGCCAGTTTACCGCTTATAATGGAACCCGAATCCATGTTTTATGCCGATCCCGTCATTGTTTTGGATTTTCAAAGTCTTTATCCTTCGATGATCATCGCTTATAATTATTGCTTCTCCACTTGTTTGGGAAGAGTAGAGCTATTAGGAGGGTAAATATCCATTTTACATTTAAATATTTTATTTAAATAATAAACCAAGTGATTTCTAATTTTTTTTAGGCGTGAACCTTTTGAATTTGGTTGTACTCGCCTGCAAGTTTCTCCGGAAGAATTGAAAAGTCTAGAAAACGATATAAATATTTCCCCAGCTGGTGTTGTTTTTGTTAAGCAAAATATAAGAAAAGGTGTGTTGCCGAGAATGTTGGAAGAAATATTAGAAACTAGACTTATGGTTAAAAAATCAATGAAAGAAAATAAAAAAAATAAATTACTGCAGAAAGTATTACATGCCAGACAGCTTGGGCTAAAGCTCATAGCAAATGTGACTTATGGATACACCGCTGCTAATTTTTCAGGAAGAATGCCTAGCATAGAGGTACGTAAAACTAACATTTTTTTTCTAGAAAAAATTTATAATTATGAAATAAATTTAAACAGGTTGGAGATAGCGTCGTGAGTAAAGGCCGAGAAACATTACAAAGAGCCATTCAATTAGTTAAAAACACTCCAAGATGGGGAGCTAAAGTAATTTACGGTGACACTGATTCTCTGTTCGTCCTTACTCCCGGTAAATCCCGAAAAGAAGCATTTAAAATTGGAGCGGAAATAGCTGATGCAGTTACGGAAAATAATCCGAAGCCTGTTAAACTAAAATTAGAAAAAATTTATCAACCATGTATATTGCAAGTAAGTTTTAAATATTTCTCTCAGATCTCTGTTTTTAAAAATATTCCAATTAATTTGTGAAAAATATTTTTTAGACTAAAAAAAGATACGTAGGGTATATGTATGAAAGCGCAGATCAAGAAAAACCAGTTTACGACGCTAAAGGAATTGAAACTGTCAGGAGGGACGGTTGTCCAGCAACCGCAAAAATTCTTCAAAAAGCTCTTCAAATATTATTTGAAACTAAAGACGTGAGCCTGGTGAAAAAATACACTGTTCGGCAGTTTACGAAATTATTTCAAGGACGCGTTAATATTCAGGACCTTATTTTTGCAAAAGAATACCGAGGAAGGGCTGGATACCGTCCTGGCGCTTGCGTTCCAGCTCTTCAATTGGCCAAGTAAGAATAATGAACGAAAAATAGTAGAAATTGTCTTTTTTCCATTTTTCTAACTATATACGATTTTATTTTAGACAGTGGACTCAAGTTGATAAACGAGCAGAACCCCGCGTTAAAGAGCGTGTGCCTTACGTTATCGTAAACGGTCCTCCAGGAGTTCCATTAATTCGTTTAGTCCGATCCCCTAGGGATCTGATAACCGATCCCAGTCTCAGGATAAACGCTGCTTATTACATCACCAAAGCCATCGTTCCTCCCATGCAAAGATGTTTCTCTCTCCTAGGCGCCGACGTCATGTCTTGGTATTCGGAAATGCCTAGAAAATATCACAGAGTAGTGCGAACAACAGCCAACGAGAAACAAAAGAAAAGCACGTTATCTCAATATTTTGCAACGGTCGAATGCGTTGTCTGTTCCGAAATTACAAACACACCGGTTTGTCAAAAATGTCAAGGTCATCCTCAGAAATTAGCAGTTGTTTTAAATGAAAAAATTCGTCATTGGGAAAGAACTTACGATAAGATTATTAAAGTGAGTAATATTCACGAAATTTATACTTCAAGCCAAACCGAGATTTAGTTTTTAATTAAAAATTTTTTTTAGGTATGTGAATCATGTTGCGGAAGGAAGACAGCAACGGATTGCACGTCGTTAGATTGCCCGATTTTGTTTCGGCGTTGTCAAGCTTTCAGGGATTTAGATCAAGGACCCGTTTTACGGAAAATCATTGACGATTATCTTCAATTTTAAATTGAGGTACTAAATTTTTAAAAATAAATGCAACAAGCAGTTTATTGCAGTAAAACTAATATTTAAAATTTTTATTTTTCAGATGCAGCTGATAATCGTTTTCAAATAAATGAATTAATTAATTTTAATCGTTAAATTTTTGTTTTCAATGAAAATTATAAATCATTGTTGACTGAAATCTTTTTTTAAAAATATTTTATTATAAACGCTCCTTTTAAATAGTCCTATTTCAAACACTCAAGGAATTTAGCTACTAATCCTAATTTTTGGCTCTTTGAAAAGAAAGCGAAACCTTTGAAAGTTCCTTTGCCAACGATGACGTGGCAGCAATTTTAATTTTTAATCTTTGCGCCAAAATAGAAGGCAGTGAATGAAACAAAATGGCCGACGTTGTTTGTGTTTGTGGGAAAGCGTCGTGTTTGTTTAATTTATAAAAAGCTCTCAAAGAGGATATTTTAATTATGACCAAAATCGATCAAGAGGTACACAATGATTCTTTGCTTATCGGTGAAGACGAAGAATTTGATATAGAGAAAATTGACGTGAACACTGCCAGAAAGGTTTTAGCACCATTTTTAAAAATACCTAAAAGAAGAACTAGAACGTCATCAACGGCTGAGTGTATCGTTGAAGAATTATCTCAGTATTACTCTCAAGATAAACCGAAAGACGTTTTGGCTAAATTGACTTCTTCTTTTCGTGACAGTCTTAAATTACCGACGATGCTAAACGAAACTGCAGAGCTTTTAAAAGCCGTCACGTCATCAAAAGGTGTTAATTTATACTTAACTAATTACGAGCAAACAGAACTCATGCTTTGTCCGAAATTTATTCAAAAAACGGATCGAAACGAAACCAAATATAAAATAGGTAAGTTTTGATTTAAGTTTGAGTGTAAATAAGTGAAACTTTGAGAAAATTTTTACAGAAGTAGGAACAACACTGGCAGCTTATGTAGCTTTTACCAAAGAATTTGTTATGGCAAGCGATATTTTGGGAGATGAAAGATTCCCAGATGGTATTCCTGGATTAGATGCCACTATCAAAGCTGTACTTTGTGTCCCAGTGTTGACAAAAGTGGAGGGTCATTGCATAGGTGTTATTGAATTATATCGAGATTGTTTTGATAAACCATATAATGCTGTAAGTATTGGTTTACATTCTTATGGCAAATATCGAAGTAAAATTTGAATCTAATAAAATATTGTTACTATTGGGAGTGTAAACATTGCTGAAATCTTGCAGTCACGTTTGGCAATATTTACCTGCTCATTTTTATTAAAAAAATTTGTTTTTAGGTAAATCTACAAATTTGTGCAGCTTTAACGGGATTACTAGGAGTCGCCGCTGAACAAAATCGATCCAAGTTTAATATTCTTAAACAATTGGAAATTCGTCAGTATTTCGAATCTGTATTGCAGTTATATTTTTGTGGAGCCGTAACCTTCGATAAAATAGTATCCGACTTAATCGTACGTAACTTCAGGAATCTTCTTCCAACGATTTTAAACTAATATTTAATACTACTTCAGGCATTTTCTAAAACAATGGCCAGTGCTGAGAGAGGTTTCTTCTTCGTTATGGAATGCACAGTCGAATACGGAACAGAAAGTGATTTATATGCCGAAGTTTATGAAGAAAGAATTGATAAAACAGTGGGCCCTGCTGTAGTAAAAAAGAAATCAAAACGAAGGTAGAATTACAAAAATGCTCCACTTGAATTTTTAAAAACATTTTGATAAAAAAAATTAGGTATGTGAAAGGTCAGCCCGGTTTCCCAAGCTATTGTGCTAGATCGGGGCAAATTATTAATGTTAAGGATGCATATGCTGACGGCCGCTTCGATTTTTCCACCGACATTTTGGATTTTCGAACCAGATCGCTAATATGTGTCCCTGTTAAATGCACTTTTGGAGTCGTAGGTCAGTAGAAAAACGATCCGAAGTTAGAAAAGAAGTTTTTAGTAATATTTTTTTTATTTTAGGAGTTTTAAAACTTGTAAATAAATTAACAGCATCAAAGTTTTTAGATGAAGACATAGAATTCTTAGAAACTTTAGCAAATTACGCTGCTTTGGCTTGCCATTTTAACCAATTACGAAAGGATTACAAAAAATTGGTGCGTATTTTTTAAAAGATATTTTTGTTTGGGTGATTTATTTTATTTGAGAAATTTTTTTTTAAAAATATAGGATTTGCAAATGTCCGTTACAAATACCATGCTGCGTTTGCACATAAAACCGTCTGATGAGGAATATCAGCATTTAAAATCGTTTCCTCTTTTAAGCGAACACCAAATGCCTCCTGGATTTTTTAAGTAAGTTTATCATTTTATCTTCTTAACGGCATCCTGACTCATTTTTTATTTCTTTTTCCAGAATCGATTGGTATATTCCGACTTTCGAAGACGAGATCCCCAAATACATTGTTTTTATTTTCCATACGTCGAAAATAATAGACGAACCGTGCTTTGAAGTTAATCGTCTAACAGAATTCGTTTTATCTGTGAAAAAAGCCTACCGTCCGGCGCTGTATCATAATTTCAGACACGGCTTCAATACCTTACACTGCATGTTTAACATCATCGCCTACAATAAAAATTACTTTAATAAATTAGAGGTAAAAAAATTTAGATTTAATTATTTTAATTATTTTCTGATTTTTTTTTTACAAATTTCAGATCGTAAGTCTTTTGATAGCTTCTCTATGCCTCGACGTAGATCACACCGGACTTTCGAATCGCTTCATTACCCTTAATAATAGCTTCCTCTCTCAATTATACGACGATTTACCATTAGAACGTCATCACGTTCAAGTCTGCTTCTTATTATTAGAGGTAAAAAATATTTTTTAAGTAAATAGAAAGAACCTTGAACTTTTAAACGCTCGTTTCCGGTTTCGTTTGATAAAAGCGATTTGAAAAGACTCACCATATGATTAAATAATAGCGACATAACTCTTAATAATGAATGATTTGTAGGCAACGGGATTGCTTTCAAATTTTTCGGGAGAAGAATCCAGAAAAATTCATGAAGATATAGAATATTTAATCTTATCGACGGAGCTTTCGTATTTTTTTCAAAATAAAAAGGAAATGGCCGACCTATTGAACAGTAATATGTTTTACTGGGACGATGAAAGGCACAGGCAACTTTTAAAAGGGTTTTTAATGATTTGTTGTGATCTTTCCGAGTTGATCAAAAATTTTGAAGTGTCCAAAAAAACGACCGAAAATTTGTACAGAGAATTTTTCAAGCAGGTATTTTTGTTAATTATTTTATCGAAATTTAAAATATTTGCTGAACTGTCGATTTATCACAGGGCGATTTGGAAAAAAATTTAGGATTTGAACCTCTTCCCATAATGGACAGAGAAAAGTCGTATTTGATCCCGGATAACCATATTTCTTTTTTAACGATCGTTTGCTATCCGTGCATAGAAATTGTCGTTCGAGTATTTCCCAACATGGATCAGTTAGAAATTCTTTGCAAGTTAGTTGATGTAATAATATTTGGAATTTTAATAATTCTTTTTTAAAAAAACAAATATTAAAATTTCTTAGAGAAGTTATGGAAAAATGGAAAGAAATAATTTTACTAAGAGGGGTTGAAGTTTGGAAGCCAGAAGATGCTCTTTTAAAAAATGGAAAAGAAAGAAGACGAGACCGTGGCACAATCACTAGTACTCATTCCTCTGGAAAATCATTTTCCGAAACAAGAAGTGATCGATTTAATCCTTTTTAAATAAATTTGAAATGGAAAATATTTTTTAAAACTAATTTTTATTATACACCTAAAGTTTTTTTGAAACGAAACAATGGAGCTATATTTAGTGATTTTGTCATTACAAAGAAAAGTGACAGCAATGTCAGCCAAGCTCTGCACTAGATTTTACCTAGGAGGCTGAGAGAGCGAGCTCGGAGGTCTCATTGTAGGTCAACACAACGCCACAAACGTCACATGACGCTTTTGTTTGTAAACAAAATTTTAAAAATTCATTGAAATGGATTTCCCCGCACAATCTACCATTTCCGTTGATAAATTGAAGAAACATTATAAATCTAAAAGTGAAGTCTCTCCAGATGACAGAGCAGCTAGAAGGGCTTTGGCTCCTTTCTTAAAAAGACAGAGAAAAAGGGAATTAATTGGGCTAGCCGAAGTCAAGGAAGAATTTAAACATGTTTACATGCAAACAAGACCGGCTGAAGTCCTAGCGAAGCTAGACGCCTTTTTTACCGACAGTTTGGAATTACCAACGGTACTTAACGAAACTTCTGAAATTTTAAAAGTTGCCACTAAATCTTTAGGAGTTTCCGTTTATCTTGTCGATGAAGCCACTAATCATATTGTATTGAACCCGAAATATATTCAAAGAGATTCTCGTCAAGTCGTTCGGTATCCGATCGGTAAGTGGTCGAAATTTTACTTCTTTGGGTTATTAACGGTTTTGAAAAAATATTTTCAGAGCCTGGAACGACTGTGGCAGCCTACACAGCTTATATACGGGAATTCGTCATTTGTGATGATATACTAGGCGATGCTCGATTTCCTGCAGGAGTACCTGGAGCAGGTGCTACGGTTAAAGCCGTATTATGTGTGCCCGTTCTTACACATGTCGTTGGAAAATGCCTCGCCGTCATCGAACTCTATCGAAACGTCGATCAAGAGCCTTTTAGCCCGGTAAGCAGGCAAAATCCCTATAAATTTTAAATGTGGTAGATTTTTAACGATTTCATTTTCGTAGGTGGATCTTCAAATTTCGGTAGGAATGGCGGGCTGGATGGGAGCTGCAATACATCAGAATAGCGAAAGGCTTTTTTTGTTGAAGCAAAGCGAGCTTAACAAATATCTTTTATCGCTGATTCAGCTATTCTTTTCCGGTGCGATTACGTTTGATAAATTTATTTCGGATATCGTCGTAAGTATTTATAATTGAATTCATGCCCTTACATTCAGTGGCGTTACCAGGAGGAGGGCCACCCTATCCTTCTAAAGTGGAAAATCTAATTATGGCACTGTTCACACTTTTTTATCACTATAGAAAAAATCCTACATTTTTGTTTTTGAGCTTAGAAAAATATAGGCCAATAATATTAACGCTTGTATTTTTTTATCCTCTAGATTTTCGCTAAAACTTCAGTGGGTGCCGAACGAGGATGTTTTTTCGTCGTCGATCAGTCTAATACAGAAGACGACGTAACCGTCGTCGATGTTTACGAAGAAGGATTAGAAGCTGGAGCTCAACTCACTTTTAAAAAGAAACATAAACAAAAGTAAATGTCTAAGCCATTTGCAGGATTGAACTTTATAAAAATTACTCAGCAACAGCTACGAATCATGTTTTAAGGTTTTTTAAAAATCTACCTGGAATTCCTGGCTACGTAGCTAGAACAGGAAAAATTATTAACATCCCTGACGCTTATCGAGATTCTAAATTCAATAAAAGCAGCGATTTATATGGCTTCCGGACTCGATCCGTAGTTAGCGTTCCTATTAAAAGCAGTCTCGAAGTCTTAGGTATTTTTTAACATTTCTAAAAAATGACCGAAGAAAATGGCAAATAAAATCTGTTATGTTTATTCCCAGGTGTCATGCAATTATCAAATAAAATAAAGGAGCCTCGTTTTACGCAAGAGGATGAATCATTACTTGAAATTTTTGCTGATTATGCACTTTTAGCGTGTCAGTACATTAATGTTGATGATCAACTCAAAAAATCGGTAAAAAATTGATTTTAAAATGAGGAAAATCTTGAAAAAAAAACTGATTCAATTTCTTTATGGCAGAATTCTAACTTCAAAGGTTCTTTGGATATGTTAGCACATCATATGAAACCGTGCCCAGATGCCTTAAAAGATTTTAGAGCAGAACACATTTTGGATACGGAACAGATACCCCGTGGGTTCTTTGAGTAAGCAGCATTGTGAATTAGACTGCTGCTTTGACTGCATTTGCAAAAAATTTAAATATTTTTTATTTTTCAGGTTTGATTGGTATTTGTTCGGCTACGAAGATCGACTTGACGGATTAGGTTTATTCGTTTTTAATTCAATATTAGGAGATGAATATTTTGACCGCAATGCTCTTACTGAATTTTTGTTGACCGTTAAAAAATCGTACAGGGATATTTTTTATCATAATTTTGAACATGCTTTTACGGTTTTTCATTGCATGTTTAATATTATACACAGAAATCGAGGGAGTTTCACAAGATTGGAAGTAAGTATATAATTACATGTTTTTTTTTCGAGTCGTCTGTTTTGGCAATTTATTAATTTTTTTTTTTTGTAGAAAATATCTCTTCTGATTTCAACGATTTGCCACGATGTAGATCACATGGGTTTTACGAACAGTTTTCTCGAAATGACCGAACATTGGCTAGCTGGTGTTTATTCAGATTCTTGCCTCGAAAATCATCATTATTACGTCTGCATGATGATAATTACTGTAAGCCAAATTGCTTATTAGGCATTAAGTTTCCAAGCAAGATCCTTTTAAAGGAAGTACTTAATCTGACGCCTAAAACTTGGCAATTTTTTGCAGAATACAAACTTGCTCTCCCGCCTTAACTCCGAAGATTTTCAAAAAGTAACCAAATTAATGAAATGGTTAATCATTTCGACGGATTTAGCAAATTATTTCCGAGAGCGAGGACCCGTTATGCAGAGCATAAAAAATGGAACTTTTGATTGGGACTGCCCGAGGGATCGAGTGCCATTCATGGGGATGATAATGACGTGTTGCGATATGTCTGGACAGTGCAAGCCTTTTTACATCGCCAGTCACGTCACGGAAGGATTGTACAGAGAATTTTACAAGCAGGTAATTTTTTTTTTAATATTTCACTGCCAAAAATACTAAAAACAAATCCTATTTAAAGGGAGATACAGAAAAAGACCTAGGATTTTACCCTTTAGCCATGATGGACCGAAATAAAATAAGCTTAATACCGGAAGATCAATTGCAATTTTTAACAATAGTTTGCATCCCCTGCGTTGAAATTATAGTCTCTATTTTCCCTAATACTGAAGCATTATTAGCGCAATGCCTGTAAGTCAAATCCACTTAATTTTGCATGAGAATTTCTTTAAATTTTACACCCTTTGTTCAGAGAGTTAAGAGAACGTTGGCATGACATCATGGCAAAAAGAGATGTCGATGTTTGGAAACCTGAAGATGCCCTTGTGCAAGAACCAGGAAAACGAAAGCGAACTCATTCCCCAGGACAAGCCATCCGGGCTATGTCATAAAAAAAATTGCCCAAATTCTAAATGTGCGCAAACAACAAAGCAGAGCGCAAAGTGCAGTGCAAATAAGCGATCTATTCCCTGAGGTGTGCCAAGAAAGGAGATAATTGAAAAAAATTGAAGAACTAAATTACTGTAGAAAAATTTTTCAGTCCATTTTATCAAGGAAAAACGAAAATCTATCAATTTTCAATCTAAATAACAAATATTATTATAATGATATATACAAACATTTTTCATATATTGAATAATGAGGACAGTTATTTATGAAAAAATCTGTTGGACTTGTGTTTTAAAAACCACAATAAATCTCATTTGATCTAAACGTACAGAAGCGATAAAAGTTTTGAAATATTTATTCAACTGGATAGTATATCACAATAATTTCATTTTGCTGAGAAACTGAAAGTTACGAAAAAAAAAGTAATAATGAAATAAAAATAAAAAGACAGGCATGCAATGATTAAACTAGTGATACTTTACCTAAGTATAAAAACACTTATCTAATACACTGCACTGATAATCATTTAAATCTGATTTGAAATAAAAACAAATATTCATAATATTGTCCAGCTGCAATTATCTTTACAAATCACAAGGGGCAGAATTTGTACATTTGGAATGTATCTATAAATTAGAGACTACCAATTAATCAGTTTGAAATAGAATTTAAATATTTACACACATTGATGATCATGTTAATAGTTTTGTGTTTCAAATTCCATGAACTTTGTACTTTTCTATTTTGAAATGAATGAAATCCTGCGTTTATAAATTATCAGTGCAATATTACGCATGCTAGGCCTATATCAAAATTTTTTATACCATATGGACTTCTTCCAGAATAAACATTACATAGTCTCATGAATTTATTAATTAAATTTACAAATATTAAAGAATTTTTTACACATAACCAAAATAATTCTCATGTTTTCAATTCAAGGTATGCTTTCCATTTCAATGTTATGTTTCATATAACAAAACAGATCAATTAAAACTATAATAGGCCAAGGTCTGAGTGATTTGGGAAAGATAAAATTAAGTATTTCTAATTTTCCCAGGGACATAATTCTTATCGATGACTGGTTCCAGCAGAAACATATGAAGGCATCTCTCGTTTTGTGCCAACGGATGTCCAGCTATCTTATTTACAAATGTTTCTAATCCTTTTCTTCTATCTTCTATAAAATCTTCTTCGTATATTCCGTCGTCCCCTCGAAAAGGCATCAATCGTTTCCACGCTTTCCCCGGTAACGGTGGCACTACTATCTTGCTGTCTCTCTCCAGTTCGTTTCGCAACCATTCAAAATCGCTGTACCTTCTCCTTACGCTTGATTCTTTTATTTTAAATACCGGAAGATTCGTCTGTAATCGAATTTATTAAGTAGAAACCATTTTCGAATGGAATATGGTTTGGGAAAAAAAGGTTTAGATGAAATGACCCAGGAAGTGACTCACCCTCATTCGAACTTCGTAGTCTGTGTATCGTTTCTTTCCGACTCCATGGGTTATCGGATTTATAACGTCTATTTCCAAAAAATTAGCAGGTGCAGCGTATGCATCGTCTAAAGTTTGTTTTTTAACGTTCAGACGACGTGTAGCGTCTGTTGTATCTGCCATTTTTAAAACACCCACTGTCCACCATAAAGACTTGTCAAATCTATAATCGAATTCACGACACTGAAGAGAGCGACTTTGCAGTGTTGCCAAAAACGTTCAATTTTCTTTAATTTTTCAACTAAACTCATAAAGTTGGATTTTATAATTACTTGTAGAAACTAAAAATTGTCAGATTTGATTTATACGAGTAAATAAAGCTCTAAAATACAATTTTAATAGCTGAAATTTTAAAATTCAAGAGATTGAAGGAATATGGCGGCATTTTGGAAGCGGGAATTTTGTCGTTATTTTACGGGTGAATGTATAAAAAATAACGTTGGGCTGTAAACAACCGGGATTTTTGATATGAAGAACCTCCATGGATTTCTTTACGTTTTTCATTACAGTCTGCATTATTAACTCAGTTCTTTATTTTCTTGACGTTCTTTTTAAGGTAATTGTTTAAGTCAGCGGCGGAAAAGTAATTTGATTCCGAATTATTTTGCAATCTTTTCCGGGGTGAACGTGTCCCATGTTTTGATCGCACTGCAGTATAATCATTCGGGCATTTTATTGACAAAATCTCGTTTTATTACTTTTCCAGACATGTTCACATTATCCATACATAAGGTTCCTTCAAGGGACCGGATTACATATAGGATTTTTCAAAATAACGTGGTACACGACTGCATTCAATAGAACTCTTCAAAAATGGGGATCGTTCCGGCCGAAAATTCTTCAACAATGGTTCACCCTCGGAGTTTGGACGACTATTTTACTTCTTCCAGTTTCAGTGTATATTTTGCTTCAAAGCATTTCTAATATATGGACTGTAAAGCCAATTGTAGGTGATAAGATGCCTTTAGTGCTAGAGCCAATGGTAAGATACGATTTAATCATTTTAAGATAATGTTGCATCATGTAAAATAAAAAATTTTTGTTTCAGGTGCCAGGTTTTAATTTACCGCTTTCCGATGTTGGATACTATATTTTAACATTAGCTATCTGCAGCATTGTTCATGAATTAGGTCATGTTATGGCTGCAATAAGGGAAGATGTTCACATTTCAGGAGTTGGCTTATTTGCAGTACTTCTTGTAACGGCTAGTTTTGCAAAAATAAATTCAGAACAGCTTTCAATGCTTCATCCAAGGAGGCAACTACGAATATTTTGTGCAGGAATTTGGCACAACATAATATTAGCTTTGTTTGCTTATTTTTTTCTAGTCATGATACCAATTTTTTTTTACCCAGTATATGATATTGGGAGAGGTGTTTCAGTACAAAGTATAAAAGAGGTAAATAGAGTTCTATTTTTATTTTGACAATTATTGAAAATGTGCTTAAACAATTTATTATTTTCAGAACTCACAACTATTAGGAAAGACTGGAATTAATTTAGGAGATAAATTAGTTGCAATAAATGATTGTGAAGTATCGGATACTGAAAACTGGAGGCAGTGTTTGATCTCTTTCAACAACATGCCTGCTCCTGGCTATTGTGTTAATGAGGATATGGTTCACCAGCTGGACGAATCCATACCAGGTAAATTTCTAGCATTATAAGTATGAACAAGCATCTTTTTGTCTTACCTTGTAATATCGTAAAAATTACTGCTTCAAGAAGAGAGTGCTATTTTTATTACTAAAAATTTTATTCAAGTGGTCTGGCAGTAAATTCCAGCTCTTAAGTGACATTTTTGCTTTGAGGGCAAAATCTGAATGAACTAATTGGATTGAAATCAACATTTTGATAAAATCAAAAATCACTTTCAAAAATTTAAATTGTAATATGTGAGGAAATAATGTTAAAAAACGACATTTTAACTAATGAAAATTGATATATTTAAGGGCTATTTAAACATTTTTGCACTCGTTTACGTCCTATAGTATGAATTCCCCAATAGGTTGGAATTGATTCTTGCCTAAAAAAAAAATTTAATTTTATCAGTAAAACATTTGGGAGGAGGCATCGTAGAATGCTGTGATAAAAGCAACGAAGCTCACTTATGCTTTGAAACCTTAGAGGACGACACTCCTCTTCAAATCCTTCAGTACTCTTGCCTCCCAGGGAGGCCGGTCATCGCAGGGACGGCTTACACGTGCCGCAGTCCTAGAGAGTGCCCTCCGAGTCTTCACTGCGTTCGACCCATTTTGGCAAACGGTACCACGCTCCTCAGAATTCAAAGGTCTTTCGGTAACGTCGTCATATTTATAGGAAAACCATTTCACGTATTAAACACGGTTCAAGTAACCGATTTTGTTCAAGTTTACGATGCGTTGCCCCCGGAAATTCCAGAAACTTTAGTTAAACTTTCAAAATATTTTGTAGTGATCTCTTCAGGTTTGGCCATCATTAACACGATCCCTTGCTTTTATTTTGACGGGTATCACATTACTTATTCTTTAATTAATTACTATTGTCCAAGTAGGTTCCGTTATAAAAATTTAATGAGTTTAATTGTAACCGGTTTAGGAACTTTGTTGTTAATTTTAAATATTACATCTCTCATCTGGAAATCTGTTGCTAAACATTTTTAATTTTATCTGCTAAGGGCAACGTTTGTCTGTAGCTCTTTTAAAGCTTGTTCTCCGTGGAGAATAAGTTGTTTAATTGCATACTCGTCCGTTTCGTTTTTATATTTTTTAAAATCTGCCCTCACCCAGTCTTGTAACTCTCTCCTGCTAGTTTTATCGGGAACTTCCTTGATGGCCCGAAATATATTCCTGTAGAGGTCTAAAACTCTTTTACGTAGCAGAAACTGGAAAATAATAAATATAACAAATGAAAGACTTTTTGCAAAAAAACTGTGATAAGCAAAAAATGCAAAACAGCAAATATGAGGGAATTAGAAATTATATTAAGTGCTCATGACAGAAAGCAATATGCATTTAGCCTTATAAAGATAAGGAGAGTAAAAATTCAAGGGCTGGGAACATATTGAACCCATGTTTATTGCATACTACTGTTGACTTATCTTTATGGGGTTTGTACAGAGATTATCTAATGATTGCCAAGAAGCACACGATGTTTTTAGATTTACGTTAATGGGATAATAATAGAGCAAAGGGGCTGTTTCCTCTAATTTTTGAAATCTGTGATGCAGGATTTTGAAAAGAAGAGATAGTGGCCAATACTGTTTATTCTGAATACCATTAGTAATTTTCCCACAAGCCTTTGAAATAAACCGTTTAACCTCAACCTGTTGCTGGTGGATTAATCGTTTCGGCTTTTTGACTTATAAATCCCAAAAATGATATGAAACAAAAGCTACACTATCGTGGAGTTTAGTAAATACAAGCCATTCACAATAAACGTAACGTATTAGTGCCATGGTCATATAAAAAAAAAAGATTACAAGATAGGCTTGAAAAGTGTTGGCGTTTATTGGAACCAAAAAATTAGTTCACTGCATTACCGCTATGAGCACGAGTGAAATGTGTCCAGGTGTTTGAAAGTTTGATGACTAAAAAATTAGCGAAAAGAAAATCCGCAATTAGTTTAATAACAGAAGTTCAAACTACATTTCTTTTTAGCTATTTTTTCTGGCTTCAATAAAAGTTCGCCATCGGTGTAAATATTAGAGCCAAAAAAAAACAACCGACCAATCAGAATCGAGATTGAAATGGCTACTCTCGCTTTTCAGACTTCTTATTACTCTAACTCTGTGGTCTGCACACTAGGTATCTCACCAATCTGTCGTACAGTAAACATGATGCAATGCAAATTGGTCTGTGATTTCTTACAATTAATTAGTAATTTTCAGTTTTTATATGAGCTTCCAGTGATAATGTTGTGTAGTTTCCAGTATCATCTTGAAAGCATTCATCTTCTAAATTAAAGTAGGTATCATTTTTAATTTAAAAGGTGTTACGAATTTAAGATAGACGAAAGCATTTTTTCTTCCGGACTGCCATGCTTTGAAATCAATTAAAAAGTTTGTCCTGAACGCTTTTTCACGATCATTATGGAAGCTGATATACAAGAAATTGAATTTTTTGGGCATTTGCAACGGTGAAAGATGTTCATGGTGTTTTTAGAGAATTTTTAAGAGAATTTTTCAATAGCTTTGCTATTAGAGAACATAACCTTTGAAAAAAACTTAGGTTTCAGTTTTTATTCAAGATACCCTAATAGGATTTTTTTCAGATAAATGGGAAAGTTGTTAAATAACACACATAATGGTGCAGGTCCAGGCCTTTTTTTAAAAACAAATTTTGAGTCAGCATCTGCTTGTTTGTTTGAATTATCGGAATTTCTGAACATGAATCCCCAGAGACTAGTGATGAGAATCTTTTTAGTTATTAAAAGGAAAGCCGAAATGGTCTGGGTTTTTATTTCTTCAGAAAAGGGTGAACATTTATTTCAAGGACAGCTCCTTATTTATTTTAAATGCTTTTCGGGTTAACAGTGGTTTAACATTTTTTGATTTTTTCAAAATAAAAGGTTTTTGATTTTAAAGTTAGTTCCAATTGCCATTCATTCTGTTCATTTTTAGCTAAGGCTTTGAGAAGCATATTTTTTTGTGAAGAATGGGGGTTAAATTAATGGGATTTTGGGAATTTAGTTGTTAATTAAAGCAGGTGCAGAGACATTGTCTGATAAGAAATGAGATTTATTGACAGCCATCTGTTAATTAGTATTAGAATCTTCAGCTGAAGATCCCCAACTTGCTTCTCGATAGAAATATTTATTGGCCATCAACAAAATTAGTTGGAACTGCCCTAGTATGTTACATGTTAATAATTTTAAATTAGTATAACATTGAAGTTTGTTAGAAATTTTTTGATTTAAATTAAAGTTGAGAATTTTTTAAAAAAATCTGAATAAATTCATCTTAATCTTTAAAAAAAAGTAATAAACAAAAGCAAAGCAAATTGATACTTTTCTTTTTGCTATTATTTTTTACAGGATTAAGAATGAAACTCAATCAACTCCTTTTTTCATCATCCATTTATATAAGTGGAATTTTGGGAAAAAGGCATTGATTTGTTATCTCGTTTAGATTGTAGTTGTATATAAAGTTAAATCCTAATTGGCTTTAACGAGTCACTAAAAATTGGTACAATTTTTTCAAGTCAAAAATTTTTGGCTTGTTAAGAAAAATTTTATTTGTGCTGAATCTACTTACTTAAAAGGGTCTGGCAATTTTCAATCAGAAAAAAATTGAAGGGCTTTAACATAAAATTTTCTAGCCACAAGTGAATGTAAGCCAAGTCATGAGGCACATACCTGTTTCAACCCTAATATTGGACGTGAAATACCCATTTTATTAAGTTTGTTTATTTCATGATGAAAATAAAATACCAGAAGGAAATCATAAGAATTTCAAACAGGGAAATTTGTCGCCAAACGTTTGAAATTATTCCCACTCGTCCGCTATATTCATTTTCACACGAAGCTAGCAACTACATTCATTACATAACTTTGGGTTTAAATGAATGTAAACGATTTTTTTCAAGAATTAATTACTTCATTCTGATACATAACGCCATGAGTTATTTTTTAGAAATCTGATTGAGTTTTTATTTTTTTGTTATAGAGTGTAGTGACAGAAAAACCATGAAGTGAAGAAAAAGCTAAGTTTATGGTGCCAGCAGGACGTGAACTTTTCCAGTTAACGACTTTTTCCAGTTTTCCATGAGAAAGCTGCACTTCATTCCCATTTAAAAAGTTATGAGTATGGGATGTGCGAAAGTTAGTGTCTGGTGAAATCGCGGAATTTATGAATGAATCATGCTGTCATTTCGTTTCATCCTCTTCAAATTTTACATATTACTGGTGAGTAATTAATTTTAATTTTAAAATGTACAAAATAACAGGCAAACAAAATTATTTTATGAGGCGAAAAAATTTCTTCTTTTATGATTTTTTCATTACTAGCAACCGCGTTGTCGAATCATTAATAAACAGCGTCAAAAAAATTAATTAACAAGGTTTCCTTTCATAACAGAGTCATTTGAAACTCTTGAGTTTTTTTAAATTAATCGGTTAATTATTTCTGGAAAACACGAATCTATTAATTTTTTTTTTTTTTTGCGTTTGCTTTTGCCGGTTATAAAAAATGAAGTCCACGGGTTTGCTTGAGGACAAGAATCGATTATTCTCACACGATAAGAATTAAATCACAGGGAAGCGATTATTCCCGCATCAAGCGGATTTATAATTCTTGAATAAATCATCTCATTATTAATTATTAACGAAACTTTGTCATGTACTAGCGAAACAAAATCTCTTGTTTTCTGTTGACAACTTTTGAATATTTATCGATGTCATAAATAAAAAGTTGATAAATCCTTTCGAAGCTCTTCTTCTTCGATTAATTTAAAAGCAGAAACTTTTGTTGATTTTGTGGTTTTTATTATTTTTTTGCGGAAAAGAGGTCTAACGTAAAGTAAAGACTGGCCAATACTCAGGGGAAGTAAACCGGAAGAAAGGAGAAGAAAAGACATTAGCGGGGTATTTTCAATGTTAAATTAGCTTTTAATAAATCGACTCTTTTTTTAGGGTAGCTTTATTTTAGAATGAAAAAAAAGGATTTAAAATACGATTAGCCGGTTGATCCTCGGGAACCGAGTACGGTTTTAAAATATTTTCCGGGAGCGTTTTCGAGAAGGGTGTAATTTTCCTGACGATAATCAGAAGTAAAAGAACTTAACTCTTAACAAATGTCACATCCTTTGATAACTTAACGGTTACCAAAGTTGACATCTTCGGTCACGTACGCTTTTATCGTAAGCAGGATATAATCCAAGATATTTCAACGGGATTTTAGAGAAATTTTTATTTTATCTGACAGCGGGATTTTGGCAACGTTTTTTTTTCCTATCAGTTTAATGCGGTGCTTTTCCCCGAGTATATAAATTTTTTAAGGTTGAAAAATCGTTATTATGAAGAATGAGGTGAATAACGAAGGGAAAATACGACTAATAGAAAAGAATAGAAGCTTGTTATAATAAAATCGGGTGAAAAGTCTCAAAGACGTCCCCGAGCTCGTTTCACGCGGTCCCGACGCTCGTGAATCCCAAAATCTCAAACGCTTTTACACTTTCTTCTTACCTTCCATTATTTCTTGAAAATGAATTCGTTTCGGTCACCGGGCGATTATTTCTCATTAGTCCCGAGATGCAAGAGAAGAAGGGAAAAGGGAACTTGAAAATTCGGTCTCAAAGTTTTATTTTCAGATCATAGTTCTCATCGGTTAATTTAATAAACGAAAAATCTGCTTAATGTTTTATTGATGGATTATTATTAGAACGATTTAATCTAGATAATGATCATCGTGATGTGTAGAGGTGAAAAAGAGCGAAATTTTTTAGGCTCGGGAATTTTTTTTGAAGATTTTTTTAAGACTCTTTCGGGATTTAAAAGATTTTCTTAGCTTCAAAAATTTTTTTACGAAGTTTTGAGTCAAATTTTTTAAATAGAGGTATTCCATACCACCATGAACGCGATTTTCCCTCATGGTCACCGATTTTGCTCAAATTTGGTATACGGGTTCCTTTTGACATTTAATGAAACTAATTTGAAGGATTTTGCGAAAAAAAATTTTTTAGCTGAGTTCTGGGCATTTTAGTTTTTAGGCGAAAACGGCAAAAATCGCATATGTACAACTTTGATCAGTCATAACTTTGTTATTTTTCAACCGATTTAATTCGGCAAAAGGTTTTTGAAAAGTGCACATAAAGGACTACCAAATATAATTTTTTGGTTTTTTTCGAACAAGGGTGGGGGGAGGGCCACCCCCCCAAAAATATTTTTGAGACCCCCAAAATACCCCATCATGAAATTTTTTCAAAATTTTTTTTTGAGTTCCTAACACTCTCCTTTGAGTCCCTGTAAAATATTTTTCTTGGGCCGCAATTTTTACGGGAGCTACGAATTTTTATTTACATTAATGCGGGGGTGCCACGGTTCTCGCTATCCTTAACTGAAGCATAACTCAACCGAATGGTGAAAATTTATAGATTTTGATTCAAGGGCTTTTGTATAGGGCTCTTATACATTCACCTAAAACTAAATTTTGCCCCCCAGCCCCCCCAATTTAATACCTGGCTCCACCTTAGGCTCTAAAAAATATGGGAAAAAAAATTATGTTTTCGACAGTTTATTTTTTAGAAAAAAATATTCTTTTGCATCAGCCATGTAAAATTTAGACTTCAGAGAATAAGGAAACCTCCGCTGGACCCCCTCCGGAAGGGGTGCGGGGAGGGGGGGGGGGGGTGGCGGCACTAGGATGCGCCGAAAAAATGCCATGCCTGCGATTTTGGTACTCACCCCAAAAATCCTTTTACATACATGTCAAAACACGGTTTCAATTTTAAAAAAAATTTTTTTGAAACGCTCAGTCCAAGCTCAAGGCGAAAATAAAAGTTTGGCCGATTAGTATATTAGGCGCCTTCCTTGATTCCGTTAACAGCTTTTAAAACGCTGTATGTTTTACCAATAATACTCGTAACTTATGTTTTAAGGGTCGTAGAATCCGAAAATGAAGGTATTAATTTTGCCAACTTCATGGCAAAACGGCAAAACGTGTTTTTATGGCAGAAAGTACCATTTTTTATTGGCAAAACCCAATTGTGCCATTTTCCATTAATTTGGCAAAATTATTTTTCCCATATTCGTATTCTACGACCTTGTTAAAGAAATAGGAATTATTTTACAACCAAGAAGCACATACCCCAAGTCAAAAATTAGGAATATTCAAAAATTTTGGGGGGAAATGCGGTTTTTTAGTGGCCAAATATAATTAGCCGTTTTGCCATGAAGTTGGCAAAATTAATACCTTCATTTTCGGATTCTACGACCCTTAAAACATAAGTTACGAGTATTATTGGTAAAACATACAGCGTTTTAAAAGCTGTTAACGGAATCAAGGAAGGCGCCTAATATACTAATCGGCCAAACTTTTATTTTCGCCTTGAGCTTGGACTGAGCGTTTCAAAAAAATTTTTTTTAAAATTGAAACCGTGTTTTGACATGTATGTAAAAGGATTTTTGGGGTGAGTACCAAAATCGCAGGCATGGCATTTTTTCGGCGCATCCTAGTGCCGCCACCCCCCCCCCCCCCTCCCCGCACCCCTTCCGGAGGGGGTCCAGCGGAGGTTTCCTTATTCTCTGAAGTCTAAATTTTACATGGCTGATGCAAAAGAATATTTTTTTCTAAAAAATAAACTGTCGAAAACATAATTTTTTTTCCCATATTTTTTAGAGCCTAAGGTGGAGCCAGGTATTAAATTGGGGGGGCTGGGGGGCAAAATTTAGTTTTAGGTGAATGTATAAGAGCCCTATACAAAAGCCCTTGAATCAAAATCTATAAATTTTCACCATTCGGTTGAGTTATGCTTCAGTTAAGGATAGCGAGAACCGTGGCACCCCCGCATTAATGTAAATAAAAATTCGTAGCTCCCGTAAAAATTGCGGCCCAAGAAAAATATTTTACAGGGACTCAAAGGAGAGTGTTAGGAACTCAAAAAAAAATTTTGAAAAAATTTCATGATGGGGTATTTTGGGGGTCTCAAAAATATTTTTGGGGGGGTGGCCCTCCCCCCACCCTTGTTCGAAAAAAACCAAAAAATTATATTTGGTAGTCCTTTATGTGCACTTTTCAAAAACCTTTTGCCGAATTAAATCGGTTGAAAAATAACAAAGTTATGACTGATCAAAGTTGTACATATGCGATTTTTGCCGTTTTCGCCTAAAAACTAAAATGCCCAGAACTCAGCTAAAAAATTTTTTTTCGCAAAATCCTTCAAATTAGTTTCATTAAATGTCAAAAGGAACCCGTATACCAAATTTGAGCAAAATCGGTGACCATGAGGGAAAATCGCGTTCATGGTGGTATGGAATACCTCAATATTTGTTTTTAGAAAAATTTCATTGTCAATCCTGACTTTGCGGGCTGCTTTTTAAAGCGAATCACAATGCAGATATATTATTCTATAAAACCTCTCTTTATGCCATACATCTTGATAAAAAAGAAACAAGCTGTAAAAATTAAATTGTTCGCGAAATGGCCTTTTGAAAAAGCCATCGACTTTTTTCCCTCGACTTTACTGAGTTTACTCGGTGACTTTTCAAAAGCATTTAGACGTTTCTTAATCTCTTTTTCTTGATCTTCTGTCAGCGATATTTTTATCCGATTAAAATTTTTTTCCCTTGCTTTATACGCAAGATTAAAAAAAAATGTATGGAAAAAAAAGGAAATTGGCAGCCTCTGAACACGCGTTAACATAGCAAAAATCGTCCGAGTGGAAATATTCACAAATCAGTTATACACGGGTTTTTAGCAAACTTTTTTTATTTGATTTTTTAATTGAATCGTCCAATATAAAGAAAGAATTCGAAATGGCACGTCAAACAGTCAAAGGAAATAGGAAATTAAAAAGTTTTCCTTTTCCGTGACGCATAACTGTCATCGATGTCTCTTTAAAGATACATTTAACAACCTCACCTTTTTCAAAAGGGAAATCCGTAATAAAAAATACCTTTTGAAGCCGAAATCTACGTTTTGTGGGAAATCCCTCGGGGGTCCGATAAATATACAAAGCGAAAATTTATTTGCCGAAAACGATAGCTGGGAATTTTTTTTAAAAAATTTCTCACGTAAAAGGTTTGTTGGAAAGGTCCTTTGTTTATGCAAATGTCCGGTCAAAAGGAATTTCTCAGAGAAATTAATAAACGCTTTGAAAGGGCGTCATTTATTTTTTGACGATTAATCTAAAAAAGGTGCCCCCCGTCCAGGTTTTCTCGACTTTTCCTGCCGATTTTTTCCTTTGAGTTTTATGATCTTCTGCGAAGTCCGTTCGCGACATAAATCAAGATTTTACTGCTCGATCATTTTTCTTTTTTTAATCAAAAAAAAGAAAGATTTTTTCTTTTTACATCGTTAATAATAATTTATACAGCTTTTCGAGTCGGTTTTTAATCAATTATTCTTGGGGAAACTGGGGAAACGTATAAAGAAAACTTGGCGACTCGGTTAAGCCAACATTAAAATTCTCGATAATTAATGTTAAAAATGAAAAATGGTGCCCGAGATGACAAGAAAAGAAAGGCAAACTTCAATTAATACGTTAACGCTTTGGGCGAATTTTAAAAACAAAAGTTTCGGGTTTATTTCCTTTCTTGATAAAAAAAATGTATCCATGCATCGAAACCTAATAAACTAAGTAAAAGAGCTAGGATGAAGGAAAAAATTTAACATGAAACAAAAGAAAAGATAAAGTTGATTTGCGGTTAGAAGAAAGTTGAGTTTCATTAACTTGTAGCAAGTTTAATTCGTTTTGGCGAAGACTTGAAAATAATCTTTTTCGGTTTTAAGTCGAGAAAAAGGAAATCTTTTAGGATTCGATGTTTTCAGCAGCGAAATTTGATTTTTGATTTTTGTTTCAGGAAAAAGATCGAAGAAATCATGCCGGCGGGGTCGAAACAAAACTGAACGTAAGTGGGAATATTTTTTTTTATTTTAAAAAAACGAAAACGGTCAGAGCATTATAAAACGTTTTTTGATTATTTAGATTTTGAATAGAGATGCGGGAAATTTTGCTCGGAGGGATGAGAATTAGATAAAAAGGTTTAAGAAATGGCGACGATATTGAAAATTCCGAGAAAAACCTTTCGTTTTTTCCGGAAGATCAAACTTGTGTTTTTTGAAAAGGGACTCGAAAAGTTTTTTCGCTGAAATGACTTGCTAAATTCCTTCCCGCAGTTTAAGTTTTCTTTTGTTAAAGACGTTTATCCCCCCGTTGCAACTCCTAGAGATATTCTCGGAAGGGAATTTGATTTATTTTAAAACGAAAAGAGCAGCAAGGACCTGTTGAAGTCTTGGAATAAAATCCCAGACTGGAAGTATGATAAGTTGTTAAATCATACGCCCAGAAATTTTATTTAAATTTTTGTAGTCTCGAGGATTTTCTTCGAGTAGAGAAATTTTGTAATTTTTTTTATTGATAATCGAATTTAAATCAGAGCTGATTTCGATAAAATCTTAAATCGTTAGTCAATTTTCAGACCGAAAACTTTCGAATTAGAATATCAATAAAATATTAAGAAAAGGGTAAAGTAGTTCAAATAAAAGCGAGTCCTAAACTCAGTTCAAAACTTAAAAGCACGTAGCCGAAAGCTCCGAGACAAAGATATTTCGAATCCCCGGAAAAAATACATTTCGAAGTAAATTGACTGAGAAAATGACACAAAGAGTCATAAAGGATTCAAATAATAGGACCGGACTTGAGGAAATAGTTTGAATTTTCTCAAAAAGAAATTAGAAAATGCGACGTTGAAAATTAATTTTTTTGCGCTAAACTCGCAATGTATATTCGGTCTGTGGCTATCGAAAAGTTAATCTAACCCTTTTCAATAACAGATGGGAAAGTTAGGAAGGAGTTATAGATCGCGGTTACGGATTGATTAACGAGAAACCTAATTTCGAATCCTGTATTTTGACATAATAGCGAAAGAAGCCCGTTTACGATCAAAGGACTTTTCCAAAATTTAAAGAGAATAAAATTTCGTTAGGCTTTTGCGTTTTCTTCCTTCTTCTCTTCCCTCGTGGTGACATCAGATTAGTTGAAGTATGATTAATTGCTCGGAGTGATTCATCTGGTTTTAATCGCTTTCGACAAATAACTTTTTTTCATGTAACAAATGCAATTTATATCAGCGGATACCCGGGGTTCTTATTCTCTCGACCGAAAACACTTAACGACCTGCATCGATGAGCAATATTTACTTTATCGAATTAAACGTTCGTTCTATAAACAAGCCCTTGATCGAAAAAAGCTTTTGTGCTTTGAATTCGTTTTTATCTTTCGTACAAAGTTTTTCTTTGCTAACGGAGGGTTTTGATTAATATTCACATTTTCAATTGTAAGTAAAACTTTTTGCCGAATGCACGTGTGGCCAGTTATCCGTTTTACAAGGAAAGTTATTGAAAATTTTTACTTCTGCGCCGAAGATTTTGCATGATTCGAGATAAAGCAACAAGATTTACAATGACAAAGTTTAAGACTGACGTAGGATTTTGTTTCTGACCACAATGATGCATTTTAAAATATTTTATCTCTTCCGCGTTTTTCATGTTTTGCGGTAAAATCTTGAGAATTATCGTCTAAAGGACCTTAAAGACGTTATCGTAAAAAATATTCATTCAATCGTTTTCAACAAGTTTTGTTCTTCAGTCTAGAGTTTGGTTATTTTTAAAAGAAGTAAGTTTCAAATGCAGCTAATATTTTGCTCATAGATCGGCCGAGCACGTGCGTCTAAAATCGAATAACGTCCCAGGAAAATTTAATTTCAAAATATTTACGAACAAAGCAAATTATTCAAAGCATTTTTATGTGGTTAAAAAAATTTAGGTCTGGTTGAATATCCCAATAACTCGATTAATTGAATTGGAAATTTATCGGTTTCGTCAATAAACCATTAGTCAGCCGCGGTTGCTGATTTGTCTTCATTCATAGTTTGCTTAATTTTTAAATGTTTTTCCCGATTGATATCCCATTACCAAATCGAAAAACGATTCGTTTGATCGAACATTATTAAACGATTATCTAAAAAAAACCGAGGATGACACGGAGAGTTTTATTCCCAGTAGTAAACAAGCTGTGCTTTTTTTTCTGTGTGACTTTTTACTAGCCATCAGCAAAACTTCGAAAGGTCCTTTTTGATTATTATACTCACAGCTAGTTTACAAGTTGTCGGAATTATGATGGGAATATACAGGAAGGGTTAAATAGGTTTATTAAGTGCTTCTAGCTTCTCGCGATCCATGAATTTCAACAGGAATGCAAACTTAGATTAAAATACGGTATATACTCTATTATCTGGAAGATAGTAAATGGATAATGTGCCCGGAAGCCTTTTTAAACTGATATTGTCTCAAGGACTCGTTTTAAAATGAGACCTCTTTTTGAAAAGGAGCGAAAGTCTTTTCCCTCTCAAAATCGTTTTCTTTAGTTTCTTGTAAAGGGGAAATAGGAGTACGGTTCCTCTTAAAAGCTCTATATCTAAAATGAGGTAATTAATCAAATTAGAAAGGATTCAAGTAGTTGGTGACAGTGAAGGATTTTCAATTTGATGTCACGTGTCAATAGAGCTCATCAAATATCAATTAATATTATATTATTCATATCATTCGAATACGACAGATTGATTTTTTCTGATTAATTAAAATTATGTTTTATTGTTCTACAATATTATTTCTTAATTATCAATTTTTTTTTACCACTAAAGCTATTTTAAAACAAGGTAATTCCAAAATTTATACGTTAATTTTGTCTTTTTTTCTTTTTCAGGCATGAGGTAGCGCAGTATTTACAACTCAATGATGATGACAAAAGTAAGTGCAGTTTTATTATAGAAAGACGAAAGACCAAAAATTCTTCCAGTCCATTCCAAAATTCTTAAATTCCATCGTTTTCCCTTACCTTCTTCCAGTCAAAAATGGCCATTTTTTTCGTTAGAGAGAAACTTAAATTTCCAAATATCTTGAGAACGCGGCCGAATTTTTTGATTCTGTAAATTCGAACGGATTCCTTGGATCAAAATACATCTGATAAGATGTAGTTTGAAGCTCAGGAGCGTAGGAAAAATTACTTTTCTGCAAAAATAGATTTTCGACCTATTCGGTTTCTGAAAATCCGTTTTTCGGCCATAACTTTTTGAAAACGAAAAATTGAGTGTTCTACGTAGTCTCAATCGATTCCACAGATTAAAATACATCTCCCAGTATATATTTTGTTGATATTTTGGCCCGGTTTTAGCCGGAAAAATTGTTTTTGTAAAATTGAATATCGATTTTCAAACATCGAAAAAACGGCAATTTTTTTCGTTAGAGCGAAACTTAAATTTGCAAATATCTCGAGAACGCGGCCGAATTTTTTGATTCTGTAAATTCCAACGGATTCCTTGGATCAAAATACATCTGATAAGATGTAGTTTGAAGCTCAGGAGCGTAGGAAAAATTACTTTTCTGCAAAAATAGATTTTCGACCTATTCGGTTTCTGAAAATCCGTTTTTCGGCCATAACTTTTTGAAAACGAAAAATTGAGTGTTCTACGTAGTCTCAATCGATTCCATAGATTAAAATACATCTCCCAGTATATATTTTGTTGATATTTTGGCCCGGTTTTAGCCGGAAAAATTGTTTTTGTAAAATTGAATATCGATTTTCAAACATCGAAAAAACGGCAATTTTTTTCGTTAGAGCGAAACTTAAATTTGCAAATATCTCGAGAACGCGGCCGAATTTTTTGATTCTGTAAATTCCAACGGATTCCTTGGATCAAAATACATCTGATAAGATGTAGTTTGAAGCTCAGGAGCGTAGGAAAAATTACTTTTCTGCAAAAATAGATTTTCGACCTATTCGGTTTCTGAAAATCCGTTTTTCGGCCATAACTTTTTGAAAACGAAAAATTGAGTGTTCTACGTAGTCTCAATCGATTCCTCAGATTAAAATACATCTCCCAGTATATATTTTGTTGATATTTTGGCCCGGTTTTAGCCGGAAAAATTGTTTTTGTAAAATTGAATATCGATTTTCAAACATCGAAAAAACGGCAATTTTTTTCGTTAGAGCGAAACTTAAATTTGCAAATATCTCGAGAACGCGGCCGAATTTTTTGATTCTGTAAATTCCAACGGATTCCTTGGATCAAAATACATCTGATAAGATGTAGTTTGAAGCTCAGGAGCGTAGGAAAAATTACTTTTCTGCAAAAATAGATTTTCGACCTATTCGGTTTCTGAAAATCCGTTTTTCGGCCATAACTTTTTGAAAACGAAAAATTGAGTGTTCTACGTAGTCTCAATCGATTCCACAGATTAAAATACATCTCCCAGTATATATTTTGTTGATATTTTGGCCCGGTTTTAGCCGGAAAAATTGTTTTTGTAAAATTGAATATCGATTTTCAAACATCGAAAAAACGGCAATTTTTTTCGTTAGAGCGAAACTTAAATTTGCAAATATCTCGAGAACGCGGCCGAATTTTTTGATTCTGTAAATTCCAACGGATTCCTTGGATCAAAATACATCTGATAAGATGTAGTTTGAAGCTCAGGAGCGTAGGAAAAATTATTTTTCTGCAAAAATAGATTTTCGACCTATTCGGTTTCTGAAAATCCGTTTTTCGGCCATAACTTTTTGAAAACGAAAAATTGAGTGTTGTACGTAGTCTCAATCGCTTCCTCAGATTAAAATACATCTCCCAGTATATATTTTGTTAATATTTTGGCCGGTTTTTAGCCGGAAAAATTGTTTTTGTAAAATTGAATATCGATTTTCAAACATCGAAAAAACGGCAATTTTTTTCGTTAGAGCGAAACTTAAATTTGCAAATATCTCGAGAACGCGGCCGAATTTTTTGATTCTGTAAATTCCAACGGATTCCTTGGATCAAAATACATCTGATAAGATGTAGTTTGAAGCTCAGGAGCGTAGGAAAAATTACTTTTCTGCAAAAATAGATTTTCGACCTATTCGGTTTCTGAAAATCCGTTTTTCGGCCATAACTTTTTGAAAACGAAAAATTGAGTGTTCTACGTAGTCTCAATCGATTCCACAGATTAAAATACATCTCCCAGTATATATTTTGTTGATATTTTGGCCCGGTTTTAGCCGGAAAAATTGTTTTTGTAAAATTGAATATCGATTTTCAAACATCGAAAAAACGGCAATTTTTTTCGTTAGAGCGAAACTTAAATTTGCAAATATCTCGAGAACGCGGCGGAATTTTTTGATTCTGTAAATTCCAACGGATTCCTTGGATCAAAATACATCTGATAAGATGTAGTTTGAAGCTCAGGAGCGTAGGAAAAATTATTTTTCTGCAAAATTAGATTTTCGACCTAGTCGGTTTCTGAAAATCCGTTTTTCGGCCATAACTTTTTGAAAACGAAAAATTGAGTGTTGTACGTAGTCTCAATCGCTTCCTCAGATTAAAATACATCTCCCAGTATATATTTTGTTAATATTTTGGCCGGTTTTTAGCCGGAAAAATTGTTTTTGTAAAATTGAATATCGATTTTCAAACATCGAAAAAACGGCAATTTTTTTCGTTAGAGCGAAACTTAAATTTGCAAATATCTCGAGAACGCGGCCGAATTTTTTGATTCTGTAAATTCCAACGGATTCCTTGGATCAAAATACATCTGATAAGATGTAGTTTGAAGCTCAGGAGCGTAGGAAAAATTAGTTTTCTGTAAAATTAGATTTTCGACCTATTCGGTTTCTGAAAATCCGTTTTTCGGCCATAACTTTTTGAAAACGAAAAATTGAGTGTTGTACGTAGTCTCAATCGATTCCACAGATTAAAATACATCTCCCAGTATATATTTTGTTGATATTTTGGCCCGGTTTTAGCCGGAAAAATTGTTTTTGTAAAATTGAATATCGATTTTCAAACATCGAAAAAACGGCAATTTTTTTCGTTAGAGCGAAACTTAAATTTGCAAATATCTCGAGAACGCGGCCGAATTTTTTGATTCTGTAAATTCCAACGGATTCCTTGGATCAAAATACATCTGATAAGATGTAGTTTGAAGCTCAGGAGCGTAGGAAAAATTACTTTTCTGCAAAAATAGATTTTCGACCTATTCGGTTTCTGAAAATCCGTTTTTCGGCCATAACTTTTTGAAAACGAAAAATTGAGTGTTCTACGTAGTCTCAATCGATTCCACAGATTAAAATACATCTCCCAGTATATATTTTGTTGATATTTTGGCCCGGTTTTAGCCGGAAAAATTGTTTTTGTAAAATTGAATATCGATTTTCAAACATCGAAAAAACGGCAATTTTTTTCGTTAGAGCGAAACTTAAATTTGCAAATATCTCGAGAACGCGGCCGAATTTTTTGATTCTGTAAATTCCAACGGATTCCTTGGATCAAAATACATCTGATAAGATGTAGTTTGAAGCTCAGGAGCGTAGGAAAAATTAGTTTTCTGTAAAATTAGATTTTCGACCTAGTCGGTTTCTGAAAATCCGTTTTTCGGCCATAACTTTTTGAAAACGAAAAATTGAGTGTTGTACGTAGTCTCAATCGATTCCACAGATTAAAATACATCTCCCAGTATATATTTTGTTGATATTTTGGCCCGGTTTTAGCCGGAAAAATTGTTTTTGTAAAATTGAATATCGATTTTCAAACATCGAAAAAACGGCAATTTTTTTCGTTAGAGCGAAACTTAAATTTGCAAATATCTCGAGAACGCGGCCGAATTTTTTGATTCTGTAAATTCCAACGGATTCCTTGGATCAAAATACATCTGATAAGATGTAGTTTGAAGCTCAGGAGCGTAGGAAAAATTACTTTTCTGCAAAAATAGATTTTCGACCTATTCGGTTTCTGAAAATCCGTTTTTCGGCCATAACTTTTTGAAAACGAAAAATTGAGTGTTCTACGTAGTCTCAATCGATTCCACAGATTAAAATACATCTCCCAGTATATATTTTGTTGATATTTTGGCCCGGTTTTAGCCGGAAAAATTGTTTTTGTAAAATTGAATATCGATTTTCAAACATCGAAAAAACGGCAATTTTTTTCGTTAGAGCGAAACTTAAATTTGCAAATATCTCGAGAACGCGGCCGAATTTTTTGATTCTGTAAATTCCAACGGATTCCTTGGATCAAAATACATCTGATAAGATGTAGTTTGAAGCTCAGGAGCGTAGGAAAAATTAGTTTTCTGTAAAATTAGATTTTCGACCTAGTCGGTTTCTGAAAATCCGTTTTTCGGCCATAACTTTTTGAAAACGAAAAATTGAGTGTTCTACGTAGTCTCAATCGATTCCTCAGATTAAAATACATCTCCCAGTATATATTTTGTTGATATTTTGGCCCGGTTTTAGCCGGAAAAATTGTTTTTGTAAAATTGAATATCGATTTTCAAACATCGAAAAAACGGCATTTTTTTTCGTTAGAGCGAAACTTAAATTTGCAAATATCTCGAGAACGCGGCCGAATTTTTTGATTCTGTAAATTCCAACGGATTCCTTGGATCAAAATACATCTGATAAGATGTAGTTTGAAGCTCAGGAGCGTAGGAAAAATTATTTTTCTGCAAAAATAGATTTTCGACCTATTCGGTTTCTGAAAATCCGTTTTTCGGCCATAACTTTTTGAAAACGAAAAATTGAGTGTTGTACGTAGTCTCAATCGCTTCCTCAGATTAAAATACATCTCCCAGTATATATTTTGTTGATATTTTGGCCCGGTTTTAGCCGGAAAATTTGTTTTTTAAAAATTGAATATCGATTTTCAAACATCGAAAAAACGGCAATTTTTTTCGTTAGAGCGAAACTTAAATTTGCAAATATCTCGAGAACGCGGCCGAATTTTTTGATTCTGTAAATTCCAACGGATTCCTTGGATCAAAATACATCTGATAAGATGTAGTTTGAAGCTCAGGAGCGTAGGAAAAATTATTTTTCTGCAAAAATAGATTTTCGACCTATTCGGTTTCTGAAAATTCGTTTTTCGGCCATAACTTTTTGAAAACGAAAAATTGAGTGTTCTACGTAGTCTCAATCGATTCCTCAGATTAAAATACATCTCCCAGTATATATTTTGTTGATATTTTGGCCCGGTTTTAGCCGGAAAAATTGTTTTTGTAAAATTGAATATCGATTTTCAAACATCGAAAAAACGGCAATTTTTTTCGTTAGAGCGAAACTTAAATTTGCAAATATCTCGAGAACGCGGCCGAATTTTTTGATTCTGTAAATTCCAACGGATTCCTTGGATCAAAATACATCTGATAAGATGTAGTTTGAAGCTCAGGAGCGTAGGAAAAATTAGTTTTCTGTAAAATTAGATTTTCGACCTAGTCGGTTTCTGAAAATCCGTTTTTCGGCCATAACTTTTTGAAAACGAAAAATTGAGTGTTGTACGTAGTCTCAATCGATTCCACAGATTAAAATACATCTCCCAGTATATATTTTGTTGATATTTTGGCCCGGTTTTAGCCGGAAAAATTGTTTTTGTAAAATTGAATATCGATTTTCAAACATCGAAAAAACGGCAATTTTTTTCGTTAGAGCGAAACTTAAATTTGCAAATATCTCGAGAACGCGGCCGAATTTTTTGATTCTGTAAATTCCAACGGATTCCTTGGATCAAAATACATCTGATAAGATGTAGTTTGAAGCTCAGGAGCGTAGGAAAAATTACTTTTCTGCAAAAATAGATTTTCGACCTATTCGGTTTCTGAAAATCCGTTTTTCGGCCATAACTTTTTGAAAACGAAAAATTGAGTGTTCTACGTAGTCTCAATCGATTCCACAGATTAAAATACATCTCCCAGTATATATTTTGTTGATATTTTGGCCCGGTTTTAGCCGGAAAAATTGTTTTTGTAAAATTGAATATCGATTTTCAAACATCGAAAAAACGGCAATTTTTTTCGTTAGAGCGAAACTTAAATTTGCAAATATCTCGAGAACGCGGCCGAATTTTTTGATTCTGTAAATTCCAACGGATTCCTTGGATCAAAATACATCTGATAAGATGTAGTTTGAAGCTCAGGAGCGTAGGAAAAATTAGTTTTCTGTAAAATTAGATTTTCGACCTAGTCGGTTTCTGAAAATCCGTTTTTCGGCCATAACTTTTTGAAAACGAAAAATTGAGTGTTGTACGTAGTCTCAATCGATTCCACAGATTAAAATACATCTCCCAGTATATATTTTGTTGATATTTTGGCCCGGTTTTAGCCGGAAAAATTGTTTTTGTAAAATTGAATATCGATTTTCAAACATCGAAAAAACGGCAATTTTTTTCGTTAGAGCGAAACTTAAATTTGCAAATATCTCGAGAACGCGGCCGAATTTTTTGATTCTGTAAATTCCAACGGATTCCTTGGATCAAAATACATCTGATAAGATGTAGTTTGAAGCTCAGGAGCGTAGGAAAAATTACTTTTCTGCAAAAATAGATTTTCGACCTATTCGGTTTCTGAAAATCCGTTTTTCGGCCATAACTTTTTGAAAACGAAAAATTGAGTGTTCTACGTAGTCTCAATCGATTCCACAGATTAAAATACATCTCCCAGTATATATTTTGTTGATATTTTGGCCCGGTTTTAGCCGGAAAAATTGTTTTTGTAAAATTGAATATCGATTTTCAAACATCGAAAAAACGGCAATTTTTTTCGTTAGAGCGAAACTTAAATTTGCAAATATCTCGAGAACGCGGCCGAATTTTTTGATTCTGTAAATTCCAACGGATTCCTTGGATCAAAATACATCTGATAAGATGTAGTTTGAAGCTCAGGAGCGTAGGAAAAATTAGTTTTCTGTAAAATTAGATTTTCGACCTAGTCGGTTTCTGAAAATCCGTTTTTCGGCCATAACTTTTTGAAAACGAAAAATTGAGTGTTGTACGTAGTCTCAATCGATTCCACAGATTAAAATACATCTCCCAGTATATATTTTGTTGATATTTTGGCCCGGTTTTAGCCGGAAAAATTGTTTTTGTAAAATTGAATATCGATTTTCAAACATCGAAAAAACGGCAATTTTTTTCGTTAGAGCGAAACTTAAATTTGCAAATATCTCGAGAACGCGGCCGAATTTTTTGATTCTGTAAATTCCAACGGATTCCTTGGATCAAAATACATCTGATAAGATGTAGTTTGAAGCTCAGGAGCGTAGGAAAAATTATTTTTCTGCAAAAATAGATTTTCGACCTATTCGGTTTCTGAAAATCCGTTTTTCGGCCATAACTTTCTGAAAACGAAAAATTGAGTGTTCTACGTAGTCTCAATCGATTCCTCAGATTAAAATACATCTCCCAGTATATATTTTGTTTATATTTTGGCCCGGTTTTAGCCGGAAAATTTGTTTTTTAAAAATTGAATATCGATTTTCAAACATCGAAAAAACGGCAATTTTTTTCGTTAGAGCGAAACTTAAATTTGCAAATATCTCGAGAACGCGGCCGAATTTTTTGATTCTGTAAATTCCAACGGATTCCTTGGATCAAAATACATCTGATAAGATGTAGTTTGAAGCTCAGGAGCGTAGGAAAAATTATTTTTCTGCAAAAATAGATTTTCGACCTATTCGGTTTCTGAAAATCCGTTTTTCGGCCATAACTTTTTGAAAACGAAAAATTGAGTGTTCTACGTAGTCTCAATCGATTCCTCAGATTAAAATACATCTCCCAGTATATATTTTGTTGATATTTTGGCCCGGTTTTAGCCCGAAAAATTGTTTTTGTAAAATTGAATATCGATTTTCAAACATCGAAAAAACGGCAATTTTTTTCGTTAGAGCGAAACTTAAATTTGCAAATATCTCGAGAACGCGGCCGAATTTTTTGATTCTGTAAATTCCAACGGATTCCTTGGATCAAAATACATCTGATAAGATGTAGTTTCAAGCTCAGGAGCGTAGGAAAAATTATTTTTCTGCAAAAATAGATTTTCGACCTATTCGGTTTCTGAAAATCCGTTTTTCGGCCATAACTTTTTGAAAACGAAAAATTGAGTGTTCTACGTAGTCTCAATCGATTCCTCAGATTAAAATACATCTCCCAGTATATATTTTGTTGATATTTTGGCCCGGTTTTAGCCGGAAAAATTGTTTTTGTAAAATTGAATATCGATTTTCAAACATCGAAAAAACGGCAATTTTTTTCGTTAGAGCGAAACTTAAATTTGCAAATATCTCGAGAACGCGGCCGAATTTTTTGATTCTGTAAATTCCAACGGATTCCTTGGATCAAAATACATCTGATAAGATGTAGTTTAAAGCTCAGGAGCGTAGGAAAAATTAGTTTTCTGTAAAATTAGATTTTCGACCTAGTCGGTTTCTGAAAATCCGTTTTTCGGCCATAACTTTTTGAAAACGAAAAATTGAGTGTTGTACGTAGTCTCAATCGATTCCACAGATTAAAATACATCTCCCAGTATATATTTTGTTGATATTTTGGCCCGGTTTTAGCCGGAAAAATTGTTTTTGTAAAATTGAATATCGATTTTCAAACATCGAAAAAACGGCAATTTTTTTCGTTAGAGCGAAACTTAAATTTGCAAATATCTCGAGAACGCGGCCGAATTTTTTGATTCTGTAAATTCCAACGGATTCCTTGGATCAAAATACATCTGATAAGATGTAGTTTGAAGCTCAGGAGCGTAGGAAAAATTATTTTTCTGCAAAAATAGATTTTCGACCTATTCGGTTTCTGAAAATCCGTTTTTCGGCCATAACTTTCTGAAAACGAAAAATTGAGTGTTCTACGTAGTCTCAATCGATTCCTCAGATTAAAATACATCTCCCAGTATATATTTTGTTTATATTTTGGCCCGGTTTTAGCCGGAAAATTTGTTTTTTAAAAATTGAATATCGATTTTCAAACATCGAAAAAACGGCAATTTTTTTCGTTAGAGCGAAACTTAAATTTGCAAATATCTCGAGAACGCGGCCGAATTTTTTGATTCTGTAAATTCCAACGGATTCCTTGGATCAAAATACATCTGATAAGATGTAGTTTGAAGCTCAGGAGCGTAGGAAAAATTATTTTTCTGCAAAAATAGATTTTCGACCTATTCGGTTTCTGAAAATCCGTTTTTCGGCCATAACTTTTTGAAAACGAAAAATTGAGTGTTCTACGTAGTCTCAATCGATTCCTCAGATTAAAATACATCTCCCAGTATATATTTTGTTGATATTTTGGCCCGGTTTTAGCCGGAAAAATTGTTTTTGTAAAATTGAATATCGATTTTCAAACATCGAAAAAACGGCAATTTTTTTCGTTAGAGCGAAACTTAAATTTGCAAATATCTCGAGAACGCGGCCGAATTTTTTGATTCTGTAAATTCCAACGGATTCCTTGGATCAAAATACATCTGATAAGATGTAGTATGAAGCTCAGGAGCGTAGGAAAAATTACTATTCTGTAAAATTAGATTTTCGACCTAGTCGGTTTCTGAAAATCCGTTTTTCGGCCATAACTTTTTGAAAACGAAAAATTGAGTGTTGTACGTAGTCTCAATCGCTTCCTCAGATTAAAATACATCTCCCAGTATATATTTTGTTAATATTTTGGCCCGGTTTTTAGCCGGAAAAATTGTTTTTGTAAAATTGAATATCGATTTTCAAACATCGAAAAAACGGCAATTTTTTTCGTTAGAGCGAAACTTAAATTTGCAAATATCTCGAGAACGCGGCCGAATTTTTTGATTCTGTAAATTCCAACGGATTCCTTGGATCAAAATACATCTGATAAGATGTAGTTTGAAGCTCAGGAGCGTAGGAAAAATTATTTTTCTGCAAAAATAGATTTTCGACCTATTCGGTTTCTGAAAATCCGTTTTTCGGCCATAACTTTTTGAAAACGAAAAATTGAGTGTTCTACGTAGTCTCAATCGATTCCACAGATTAAAATACATCTCCCAGTATATATTTTGTTGATATTTTGGCCCGGTTTTAGCCGGAAAAATTGTTTTTGTAAAATTGAATATCGATTTTCAAACATCGAAAAAACGGCAATTTTTTTCGTTAGAGCGAAACTTAAATTTGCAAATATCTCGAGAACGCGGCCGAATTTTTTGATTCTGTAAATTCCAACGGATTCCTTGGATCAAAATACATCTGATAAGATGTAGTTTGAAGCTCAGGAGCGTAGGAAAAATTATTTTTCTGCAAAAATAGATTTTCGACCTATTCGGTTTCTGAAAATCCGTTTTTCGGCCATAACTTTTTGAAAACGAAAAATTGAGTGTTCTACGTAGTCTCAATCGATTCCACAGATTAAAATACATCTCCCAGTATATATTTTGTTGATATTTTGGCCCGGTTTTAGCCGGAAAAATTGTTTTTGTAAAATTGAATATCGATTTTCAAACATCGAAAAAACGGCAATTTTTTTCGTTAGAGCGAAACTTAAATTTGCAAATATCTCGAGAACGCGGCCGAATTTTTTGATTCTGTAAATTCCAACGGATTCCTTGGATCAAAATACATCTGATAAGATGTAGTTTGAAGCTCAGGAGCGTAGGAAAAATTAGTTTTCTGCAAAAATAGATTTTCGACCTATTCGGTTTCTGAAAATCCGTTTTTCGGCCATAACTTTCTGAAAACGAAAAATTGAGTGTTCTACGTAGTCTCAATCGATTCCTCAGATTAAAATACATCTCCCAGTATATATTTTGTTGATATTTTGGCCCGGTTTTAGCCGGAAAATTTGTTTTTTAAAAATTGAATATCGATTTTCAAACATCGAAAAAACGGCAATTTTTTTCGTTAGAGCGAAACTTAAATTTGCAAATATCTCGAGAACGCGGCCGAATTTTTTGATTCTGTAAATTCCAACGGATTCCTTGGATCAAAATACATCTGATAAGATGTAGTTTGAAGCTCAGGAGCGTAGGAAAAATTACTTTTCTGCAAAAATAGATTTTCGACCTATTCGGTTTCTGAAAATCCGTTTTTCGGGCATAACTTTTTGAAAACGAAAAATTGAGTGTTCTACGTAGTCTCAATCGATTCCTCAGATTAAAATACATCTCCCAGTATATATTTTGTTGATATTTTGGCCCGGTTTTAGCCGGAAAAATTGTTTTTGTAAAATTGAATATCGATTTTCAAACATCGAAAAAACGGCAATTTTTTTCGTTAGAGCGAAACTTAAATTTGCAAATATCTCGAGAACGCGGCCGAATTTTTTGATTCTGTAAATTCCAACGGATTCCTTGGATCAAAATACATCTGATAAGATGTAGTATGAAGCTCAGGAGCGTAGGAAAAATTACTATTCTGTAAAATTAGATTTTCGACCTAGTCGGTTTCTGAAAATCCGTTTTTCGGCCATAACTTTTTGAAAACGAAAAATTGAGTGTTGTACGTAGTCTCAATCGCTTCCTCAGATTAAAATACATCTCCCAGTATATATTTTGTTAATATTTTGGCCGGTTTTTAGCCGGAAAAATTGTTTTTGTAAAATTGAATATCGATTTTCAAACATCGAAAAAACGGCAATTTTTTTCGTTAGAGCGAAACTTAAATTTGCAAATATCTCGAGAACGCGGCCGAATTTTTTGATTCTGTAAATTCCAACGGATTCCTTGGATCAAAATACATCTGATAAGATGTAGTTTGAAGCTCAGGAGCGTAGGAAAAATTATTTTTCTGCAAAAATAGATTTTCGACCTATTCGGTTTCTGAAAATCCGTTTTTCGGCCATAACTTTTTGAAAACGAAAAATTGAGTGTTCTACGTAGTCTCAATCGATTCCTCAGATTAAAATACATCTCCCAGTATATATTTTGTTGATATTTTGGCCCGGTTTTAGCCGGAAAATTTGTTTTTTAAAAATTGAATATCGATTTTCAAACATCGAAAAAACGGCAATTTTTTTCGTTAGAGCGAAACTTAAATTTGCAAATATCTCGAGAACGCGGCCGAATTTTTTGATTCTGTAAATTCCAACGGATTCCTTGGATCAAAATACATCTGATAAGATGTAGTATGAAGCTCAGGAGCGTAGGAAAAATTACTATTCTGTAAAATTAGATTTTCGACCTAGTCGGTTTCTGAAAATCCGTTTTTCGGCCATAACTTTTTGAAAACGAAAAATTGAGTGTTGTACGTAGTCTCAATCGCTTCCTCAGATTAAAATACATCTCCCAGTATATATTTTGTTAATATTTTGGCCGGTTTTTAGCCGGAAAAATTGTTTTTGTAAAATTGAATATCGATTTTCAAACATCGAAAAAACGGCAATTTTTTTCGTTAGAGCGAAACTTAAATTTGCAAATATCTCGAGAACGCGGCCGAATTTTTTGATTCTGTAAATTCCAACGGATTCCTTGGATCAAAATACATCTGATAAGATGTAGTTTGAAGCTCAGGAGCGTAGGAAAAATTACTTTTCTGCAAAAATAGATTTTCGACCTATTCGGTTTCTGAAAATCCGTTTTTCGGCCATAACTTTTTGAAAACGAAAAATTGAGTGTTGTACGTAGTCTCAATCGATTCCACAGATTAAAATACATCTCCCAGTATATATTTTGTTGATATTTTGGCCCGGTTTTAGCCGGAAAAATTGTTTTTGTAAAATTGAATATCGATTTTCAAACATCGAAAAAACGGCAATTTTTTTCGTTAGAGCGAAACTTAAATTTGCAAATATCTCGAGAACGCGGCCGAATTTTTTGATTCTGTAAATTCCAACGGATTCCTTGGATCAAAATACATCTGATAAGATGTAGTTTGAAGCTCAGGAGCGTAGGAAAAATTAGTTTTCTGTAAAATTAGATTTTCGACCTAGTCGGTTTCTGAAAATCCGTTTTTCGGCCATAACTTTTTGAAAACGAAAAATTGAGTGTTGTACGTAGTCTCAATCGATTCCACAGATTAAAATACATCTCCCAGTATATATTTTGTTGATATTTTGGCCCGGTTTTAGCCGGAAAAATTGTTTTTGTAAAATTGAATATCGATTTTCAAACATCGAAAAAACGGCAATTTTTTTCGTTAGAGCGAAACTTAAATTTGCAAATATCTTGAGAACGCGGCTGAATTTTTTAATTCTGTATATTTCATTGTAATTCTCGCATCAAAATACACTTGTTATGATGTAGTATTTTGATAATTTAAGACTTATTTAAAAACATCAAATAATATTTCTTTTTTTTTCATATCTAAGGTAAAATGAGCTGTTATCCTGAGAACGCGGCTTATATCTTGTTACCGTTTGGTATACACATTTTACCGCCTAGGAACGCAAAAATGAAATTATTTTGCGTCTTGAGAGGATCCGTAATTTTTTTTTTAGATGTAATTGAGTTTTGATTATCAATTTTTTCAATAGTTTGTTTTTTGCCTAAGTTTTTTAAATTATTTTTTCGAGTGTCTAAAATAATCATGTTTGATTTCTTGGCAAAAGATACGTATACTGTGCATATTTTGCTATTGGTTGGGTTAGTTTTTCAGATCTTAATAAATAATTAATGATTTTAATATTGATTGAAGAACTTTAGAAAAACAAGAAAGATCCGAACTTTTATTCGTTACATCTTCACTGAAGTACATTGTAAACATGCTCGATTTTTTAGTATTACTATTGTGGTTTACTTGAGTGTTCATTGTTTATCTAGGAGACCTGAAAAATACTTAGTATTTAAAAAGTGCTTAATTGAGTTTCACAGAAACGATCAAAGTGAAGGAAAAAACCATTAAAAGCAGAGGGAAAGATTTACAGGCAGGAATTTAGAATTTTGAGGAAAATATCTAGAAAATAATGAAACGAGGCATTAGATTAGATGAAATTCGTCGTCGTAAAAGCTTCACTTTACTTTTTCCCCGTTTTTTTTTTTTTTTTTAGAAAAATTTAAAATCCTACATATTTTAGTTTACTTTAATTTTTGTTTTTCTTTTTTTCCAGAAAACGAGTTGGCTATTCTATGGCTTGGGAAACAATCGGATCCCACAGGAATGGAGACAATAATAAACTGATTTCATCCGAAACGAAATGTCGCATGGCATCAAAAACTTGATCGTTTATTTATTTGTTTTTTGGTTGAATATTTTAAATCATAAATCGATGCCGAAATCTCAAGCCGCGGTCCAAGCTCACAAAATCCCGGCCTCGTTAAAAGGTGACGTTATAATCGGACTTTTGTTTTCGTTGCATCATCAGCCAAAACAAAAACGTGCGAGCAACACGATATCTTGTGGTGAAATTCGTGAAATGTACGGGATCCAAAGGACGGAAGCCACATTTTACACCATCGATAAAATAAACAGCGATTCTACCATTTTGCCTAACATCACTTTAGGCGTCGAAGTTCGGGATTCCTGCTGGTACGCTCCTGTCGCGTTACAACAAAGCATCGAATTCATACGGGACGCGATAAGTTTAACGGAAGGTTCGGACACGTGTTTACCGAAAACGGGAATGGAAACCGGGTTCGCGGCCGGTACGCGAACGAAACGAACTCCATTGATCGGGGTGATCGGTCCCGGATCTAGCTCGGTGGCTCTTCAGGTTCAGAATCTTCTACAATTGTTTCAACTGCCACAAATCGGTTATTCCACGACCAGTAAGGATCTCAGCGATAAATCTCGTTTTAATTACTTCATGAGGGTCGTGCCTAGCGATTACTATCAAGCGCAAGTCATGGTCGACATCGTTAGATCACATAATTGGACTTACGTATCTGCTGTTAACACAGACGGTAAGTTTTTATACTGATATGTGTAATTTTTTAAAATGGCGCGAAATTGCGGAGCATGAATAATTGCGGCGGTTATCATGATTGTAATGATAAGAGAATTTCCACAGGAAATGTGCGACATAATGGCCGAATCAGATTATTCTTTATTTTTATTGGGAGACTTTTAAGCTCCTAAAAGAATTATTGAATGACATAAAAGACGAAACATTCTTATATTTTCATTATCACCAGGAATCTTATCTTCTAACAGCACAACTAACGAAGCTGCGTCTCCATATAATATTAACAATCACATAATCATACCAACAAGTTTCCATTGCCACATTTTCAGGCGAGACTCCTTCGAAATTTTTAATTTTACCCAAATTTCATTTAACATTTTAACTAGCAACATCTTTAAACTTCAAAGCATCGATTAATCATCTGGCTTGTTTATATTTACTAATTTTTCAAAAATGAAAATAAACGTAAATATCCTCTTTTGGGAATAAAATCGCCAAACAC
This sequence comes from Liposcelis brunnea, assembly GCA_023512825.1. Lineage (NCBI taxonomy): Eukaryota > Metazoa > Arthropoda > Insecta > Psocodea > Liposcelididae > Liposcelis > Liposcelis brunnea. Next base: position 599,039 of record CM042069.1, read on the forward strand.
GATATCTCTAAACATTTGTCGAGGTAATCGTGGCCACAACCGTTATTCGTGTAAAATAAACCCTCTTAAAATTTTATAAATTCGATACGATACTATTTTCTTCCCCATTAAACGGTTGAATACCAATAAAAGAAAATGAGGCGTGCTCCTTTTCTTTCAAATGGTAATTTCGAGACGTAATGAATTTTCTTCGATCCCGAATCGCTTTTTTTCCTTTTGAGAGTTTTTATTATCTCTCGGAAAACGTATTTAACATAATAAGCATTATAAACACGTCACGAGACGAAGCCAAAAAAAAGGACATGATAATATAATTTATAGCAAGAGTCAAAAAGCTTTTATCATAAGAAGTAAGTTCATTTCGGGATCATTAACTGCTCCGGGTCCGCTGAGAAGCTTTCGAATTAGAAAAGCTGGAACCGGTCGCGTAGTCTAATGCTCTTACCAGTTTAATCCTCCTTTTTTTTATATATAATTTTTTGCGACACGAAAAAAGGGTTTGTCTTTTTATCGGTCCGGCGATAATTTCAGGTGGAAAGTAAAAAGACGGAAAGAAAAAGTGTATCGGATAAGAGTGTCAATTAGTGTTTTCATTCAACAGTTGGATAATGGACGATTTCCGACTCGACCTTTTTTAACTTCCGTCGAGCCCGTTAATTTCATTTTTTTTTCTCGTCCGCAAACTTTTGGGCAAAGTCCAATTTCTTTGCTAAGGTGGATTTTTTTTAATCGATTCTCGTTAGTGTCAGAAAACGTTAAGGGAGTTTTGGGAAATCCTCGAGGGGGCAGAGAAAGTGAGAAAGGGATTGTTTTCCTTTTGTCACTTTTGGAAACGATGCATAAGTGCTATGAGATTTGGACACGCATCGCTGGTCCCCGTCCTATATTCAGAATCAACAATAACGGTCACTAGGATTTCCTTCTGTTTTCCTTCGCTATTCACTCACGGAAATTAAGGTTTCCATTTCGCTGCTCCTTCCGTTTTTAGATTAATCCGTCTGGAAATTTCGATACTAAACCCGTCATTCGTCTTTAAGATTTGCATATCACCCGCAAAATTTGTTATATTCGATTGTACCATTTTCTTAAATTTTGAAATTTCGAAGCAATGAAGGAAACTATTTCTTGACGCGAAATTCCTGCCATAATTTTTTATACTGAAATTCATGAAAACGTGATATTCGCTGATATTTTTGCCACAAGTCAAAATTAGGACTGTAAAAATCGACAATTTCTTGGTTTTCTTTCCACTTTAAAAAAATATGGAAAGAATTTAAATTCAAGATCGTTGAATTGCCTCTCACCAAAGCTATAAATAACACAAATTTAACTGCAGAAAGTCATACGGATAATTTAATTACATTAAAAGCTTCTCCGAAATTTTAGATTGAATTCATCTATTGAATTTAATCCACTTGACCCTCAACTTTTAACGTCTTACAGTCAAAATCAAATCGAAACTTATAAAATTTTCTTTTACTGAGATTTCACGATTCCTCCAGTTAGCATATATTATCTCGAAATGAATAATCAAGGCGATAAAGAAGGATTTAAACGTCTCCATTAAAGAAAATGACATATTCTCTAAAGGAAAAGAAGAACTAGATTAACGATACAATTTAACGACAAAACAGGGAAGCGGAATTAAAACCGATTTGACGGGTTCTCAGCTGCTCGACGAAAAGGCAATAAAAGTAAAACCTCATAACTTTTAATTTACCTGTAAAAGGAAGCGGACATCGAGCTTGATTTAAAGCACTTGTACACTTTAAAAAGCTTTGCAAATTTTTTAAGACTTTTTCCTTTCCCCGTCAAAAACGTCTTTACTACCCTTGATTTACGATCCTCGAGCAACCGGACGGACTTTTCTTTTTACGACCTTTATAAAGCTGACTGACTTTCCTCGTCGATCGTAAGCCTCGTTTGTAATTACCGCAAGTTTTAGGGAAAAACAAATGTTCCTTTTAATTGGTAGCCAGGGAAGATTGATATCCGAGGGATAGTTTTAAAAGATCATTTCCTGCGGTTTTCGTCCCGCCCGGCGAAAATTTTAAAAGTTTTTATCCCGCTGGAATTTTCGAAATCCATTTTCCCTTTTAATTAAGTGGCTACACTAAAACCCGAGAAAAGATTAATTTTACAGCTCGCGATAATCTAAAAATCTTCATTTAGGTCTTGGGACGTCGTTTTTACGAACCGCAACAGCCCTTTCACGATAAATTGTTGTTTTAACTGATCGACCAGGTCGAAATTTTAAAACTCGCGAGGAATTTTCCTCCCTTTTAATTATCAAACACCTTTTTTTTTTTTTTAATTAAAAGGTTATCGCCTCTTGTTCCATTATTTACACGTAATAAAGAAGGTCCTTTCCTCTTACAAAAATTTTAAATTATTAATTTTCATTTTTTAAAGTCTTTTCTTTTAAAATTAATGACGTTATTAACCAGATTGATTCTTTGAGATTTTTTTCGCCGTGATAGGTGTAGGCCTAATCTAATTTTTATCGGATTTTTAATGGAAAGAAGAGATTATGAAATATTTTTAAGAAGCATAAGCTTTTAAGCTTTTTAATCTTGCTTTAACTCCTACATAACGTCATTAATTTTTTTTGCATGTTCCATATGATGAATGAACCGTAATTATTTAAAGAGAAAGCAATTTGAATGAGGATCCTTTTTTAATATCTCAAAAGATTTTTATGCTCAAAATTTGCCCATGGTCACTTTCTTCCCTTCATCGCAAAATTATTTATCGCCTCGTTTAATCTTCAATTCTGACCGTATCTAATTAATATCTTAGTCCTGAAATCTTTCAATTAAATCAATGGCCAAACAACTTTTCACAAAATGAACCACTTAAACGTCTAAAATTACAACATTAGCTACAAAACCCCTTTTCCCCCAAAGGATTCGAAAAGACGAAAATCTACTGCGCGAGAAAGTAGTTAAAACTAGCATAGAAATTGCCTTGGGAAAGCGTGAAAGAGATTCTCATTCAAGCACAATAAGTTTCGAGTTTATTGTATGAAAAACGGGGAGTTGATAACGGTATTGATGTATTCTACACTCTTGTTTTTGCTTCTGAAATTTGAATAGCTGACTAAATAGCTTACCGGGTCAAAGCGACTTTGCTAAAAACCGCAACACGAATCCGTCATTTTCATCGACTTCTCTTATTTCAATATCGATGAGTTCATATTTGTCTTTTTTATCCTCGGGTCCTTAAAATTTTCGCATATTAATAAAAAAAAAAAAATCACGAATTCATGTTTTTCCCTAAAGCCACGTCACCGATTTTCGATCACGTATTCGTAATCTCGTTTTTTTTTTTTGCGTCCGAGTTATTTTAGCGAAATAATAAAAAAACGGGAACGAAAATCCCCACGAAGACGCTTCTGCATCGTAAGTAAAAATGCCCGAAAAATTAAATACATAACTTTGAAAGAAAAAGGAAAGTCGGGTTGGAATTTGTCCAAACACGCTTACAGTTAACAAAGAAAAAAGTAAATGTGCAGTAAAACAAAACAAAAAAAAAAAAACACAAAAAGGCAAAATATCAACCGCCGCCGAGTTTCTTTTTTAAGAAGGATTCGCTCTTTCGCCTTCATCAAAAAAAGAACAATCAGAAAAAAAGATTCTTATTTTTTTTAAAACGTTAACAAACTTTTTTAATTTGAAATCTGGGTAAATTAACGCAGTCGAATGTAAATAAATAAATTAGTATTAAACATCGGATGGTAAGGATTTCTTTTTTCGGTGGGGGAAATAAAAAATTCATCACTTTTACGACGCGGAAAACAATTTTATCGAAAAGGGAAGGGTTTTTCCGAATCCTTTTAAAATAAATGATGATTTTACGGATCCGTTCGTTTATTCCGATACGAACGTATGGGAAGGGCATCGTAACCCGCTTATCTGACCAAAAACTCGTCGAAGCATTAATATGGAGGAAGAGTCTGCTTCGCCCCTAAAAGATGCCCGATTTAAAATAATCCTTTATTTTAAGGGAAACAAAAGGATTTGGGGGATTAACTGAGTGTCGCGAAAAAAGAAGTATCGAAGTCTGTCAGTCCGCTTATTTTAGAGAAATTTTAAAGGAAAGTGAAATAAGAAATCCTTATGGAAATTGCGATCTGCAGAGTCGGTCAGTTAGTATTTGATTTGTTTTAAAATTAGAAGTGTTACTAACGCCATTCATCGGACACCAATATTACTGGGTTCAACGAATGTATTTTAATATGCCTTGCAAAAAAAATTTGCCTTTGATTCAGTTAAAATGTCAGGCTGCTATCGTTAATTCTTCCTTTTAGACTACGTCTCAATGGAAGCAGACTTTAACAAAGACCGGATAATGCTAACCAACTTAAGCGAATCCCTTTAGATTCGCATGAGTAGGATCAGTTTTTTAAAAAAAATAAAAAATCACGAAGCCGCTTCCTTTTTTCTTTGATTTAGAAAACGACAAAAATATTTTATTCCTCTCACGCCGCGACTTCCATTTATAAATCGATCGATTAATTAATTAACAAACTTAGCCTGATTATTTAAATTGCATACATTTAGTGTTTGCAAACTTTGTCGAAGCTTCCACGATACGTTGCGGCGCTTTGATAATTGAAGGACATGATTAAAGAGAACCGACCGGTAAAATCAAACGACCATTAATGAGCTTGCAATCAACTATACGCTCTTCTCTTAACTTTCCCACATGCGGGAAAATCGAAAACTTGTAGAAAGATTTGACGAAATAAATGGGGAACGCCCATATATCGCAAAAGCCCGTTACAAGCTCCGCCATTAATTTACTATAATCTTTCTCTTAAAAACCGATGACTGAAAAAAAATATTTTATTACCTTTTTTGCTGACGAAAAAAGTAACGTCGAATTTTTATCAACGCGGTTGAAAAAAAAAATTACCCGGGCCTAATTAGATTTTTATTTTTTCGGAATATTAAAAGCTTTTTATTGTCGCAAAGTTATAAAAAGTTTAGTTTACAAGGAATATAAAAAGCCGAGATGACTCGTTTTATACCGAGTATGTTACATCTCGAATTTATTTCTTTAATCACGGAGTTAATGGAGAAAAGGATGAGCAGTTAGAGTTTTTACTATTATGTCGTCAAGGTTTTTTTTCTTCTTTTATTTCGAATTTGTTTTACTACGATCAACTTTGTTGTAGAAAATTTTTATTTGGCAAAGACCTTTAGCGTTTCTCGACTGTGTCAATACGCTTGGAAAATTCGAGCAGGGAGATGAAAACTCTTTATTATTTTCTCATAATACATTTTTCCCCCTTTTCATTATTTTTAACTCATTTGAATGTTAAAGGGAAAATATATGACAATTTTCTTTTTTAAAGTTTGATCTTTGAAAGAAGGTCAAAAGGAAAAAGTGGAAGCAAGGATGCGGAAAATGTAAATACCAATTTTTTTAAACTGTCATTTCTTTAAAAAAAATCAATTTGAAATTTGGGATAAAATAATTTTTAGATCACGAAAATAATTCAGATGAGGGTTATGGAAGCTCTTAGAATTGTAGCTTGATAAACTATTTTTTTAGGAAAATTTTTGTTAGGAAAAGTATTTAACCTGAAAGGATTTTTTTCTGCTCGAATTAATTTTTTGCAATAAATTAAGGAAACTGTTGGTAGAGAAATTACTGGATACATGGCGTTTTTTTCCGGTCAACAAACGGAATAGCTAAAGCGTGTAATTCTGTATAAACTTTCGGTTTTTAATATTTGAATTGAATCCTTCAAAGCCAATTTTCACCCTCAGTCAAAGACAGTTTGCTACAGCTATAATATTTTTTCCAAATGACGATGATTCTCCCTTACGAACGTCTCGTAATTTTTTTTTTGTTTTGTCGTTTGCCTTTTTTGCAACGTTGACAAAAACCAAAATTTTGGGTATGTTTCGTTTTTTAATATTTTCATTGCTGATGTGAAAGAATTTTACTGAACTCGTCGTCTAGTTAAACATTGTGCGTCCAAGTATATTTCCAACTCGATAAATAAATAAACAGCCTTTTTCTGCTGATAGTTGCGAATCAAAAAATTAAAAAAAGGTTGTCATCAATTTTCAAATTCCTGGAAAACTTGTTCACTCAGAAGCAAACTTTGTGACAATGATAAAAGTACGATCAGATATATTTTTTTTTATTAAAAAAATTCAATTTTCTCTAAAATTAAAAAATGATCTTTCGAAACAAAAGTCTTTATCATATCCTTTCTTAAACGGAGCAAAAAATCTATCGAGTGAAAAAAAGATTCGTTATAAATATGCCCCGTTTGACTAGAAGAATTTTTTTATTGTTTCGTTTCGGGCGTAACCTTTTTTTCTTCACCTTAAGTCGATGAATATAATCATCGGATCGATGAAACCTCTTTTTCTTTCTTAATTTATTCCGAGATATCATGCACTTGCGGTGCGGAAGCTTCCCCGTCTCCCTCCTCCTCCTCCTCAGGGGCGGAATTCTCTCGAAGGGTATTTATTCGAAAATTAGCGCCCGGGGATTTCGCCTTGGGCTCGTTGACTTTGACAAATGGCGAAAGACTCGAAGACGGTAGTAAAGAAGAAAAAATTAGATAATAAAACCCAATAAAGAAGATTAAAAAAAGACGTGGAGGACACGAGATAATAAAACATTGCACGGAGGACAAACGAAAGGATTGTTTTGCATTCATCATATTTGTTTTTCCCCGTGCGAAAATTTATAACCCCAACTCGGGAAAGTTTCTCGGGACGAACTAACCGTTTTATATGCTTACGAGCTTTTTCCTTTCCTTCTATCTCCCCGGACCATTAATAAAAACAATAAAAGATGCCTGTTTATTGTCGTGTTTACATGAAAATCTTTCTCTTTAACTAGCAAGCCGTAAAAAATTAATTCCGTTTATCTCAATTTATCTCGACGCTTTTTTTTTCCTTTCAGAAAATTACGGTCAAAGCGGGATTCAAGCTTTTCGGGAACTCGCCGAACGTGCCAACGTCTGCATCGGGAAAGAAGATTCCGTTTTGAGCAATGCCGAGGACGAAGTTTTCGACGGAGTTCTTCTCAATCTCGATCGAGATCCGAACGCTCGAGTCGTCGTTTGCTTTTGCGAGGGAATGACCGTTCGGGGTCTTTTGGCAGCCTCCAGGCGACTCAATCTTACCGGAAGGTTTTTGTTCTTAGGCAGGTGAGCGATCGTTATCCTCTCCGGGAAATTTAATTAGCATCGAAACGTCGTTAAAGCGGTTTCGAAAAAAAAAGAAAAGGAATTACTATCTTCGGCCAGAAAGCTCGTGATCGATTGCGATAATTAAACTTCCGATCGTCGTTGAAAGATCGATGACATATCTAAAAATTAATCTTTTTATTAATTAAATCGAGACGTAAAAATGATAAAAATTGAAAAAGAGAAAAAAGCGGAGGCTTGCGAAAGTTTTCTTGTTTCTCGTGAAAAGAAAATTCCGAGAAGACGATCTTCGGCTCGTTTTAACCTTTTCGATTCTTTATAAAGGTGCACAGAACCGGAAGTAGCTTTTGCTTTATTTTTGGATCCTCTTATTTCTTATTAGTGAATTCTTCGGGACGATTCCTGTTTTAAAATCGTTTGACCCGAGCGACGAATCAAGTTGTGAAATGATTTCGTTTTATTTCAAGTTTCTTACGTGCCATAAAAGGGAGCGAAATTAAATGTCGGATTCCATATCGCTTGTGAAAAGTTTGTATGTATGGAAATATGTTCGGGAAAATTAGTTAATAATGATACAGAGTTTCTTTTCCCCTGAGAAATGTTTCCCTTGTTTTCATGTTAAATAACTTTCGGAATTCAAAACAGATAAAGTGCTCTCACAATGAAAAATTTTGTGCAAAGTTGAACGAAGAAAACCTGTCGACTGTGATTAAGTAATATGCCATATTAAACTTTTAAACAAACTTTTTGCGCTTTTATTAAAGTGCAGCGTTTGTTTTCTGCTTTTTTAAGTGCAGCGTTATTTTTCTGCGAAAAGTTTTACTGTGCAACTCCACAAAGTTAAAAACAGGGATGTTTAATTTTTGTTAGAGCGAAAGTCAATTTGACCGATACCTTTAATACATTTTCACACACGATCAATTCTTGAGTTCATTCGTTTGCTGCAAAATATCATTTTGCTTTGTATCAAAACGTTCGAATCCGAACGTGGTTATCGAGCTTATTATATTTAATAATGTGGATTAAGGGATCACGCTCAGTATTAAAATATTATATATAAAATATTTTTGAGGTTACTTTATCTGTAAAATTTAAAAAAATTTTAAACTCTTAATGAAGAATAACAATGGCCACTTTTTTTGATTAAATAATTTTATGCGATCGATCCATTTTTTAAATTAAGAAACAGGCTATAATAAAGTCGATAGAAATTACCGTTAAATAATTACGAAAGACTACTAATGAATTCAAGTATCTTGGTCTTTTTACGTTGATCGGGAACTTAAAAGGTCGAAGCCGATATTCTATAGAATTTCCTTTTGTAAGCTGCAAGCATTTACCTGCAGAAACTTTATTTTCTTTACCTTTCCTTTATTCTTTTGTTCTTGTATAAATGTAAAGGACAAAGACGAGTGTTCCTCCTTTTCATAAATAGTAATAGCTACTTGTTATCTCTGAAACTAATTTTCCTTCATTTGTAATGCACTCAGGATGACAGTCGAAAACTACTGGTTTAATGAAATAACTTTTGTAGTTTCGCGTCAGCTCCATTTAACCTCAAGATTTTTAACCTAGATTCTCTTAGTAATTAGTAAATTTACATGTGTTGTGGTTTTTTCTCCATCTGGAGGAGATTTAAATTATTCAGAAATTTTTGTAATTTTGGTGGCAGCGGATGACTTGGTTCTACGTTTCAATACTCTGATGCTTTTTTCTGCTACACCCAAGGGCGTTTCATCCGAAAAGTAAAAAATCTCATACATGAGTGCTTTAACGATATTCCACGCATCGTTAAGCATTTTTAATATTTACTTTTCTAGTTCGAAAAATTCGAAATAACGCGAAAAAGAAAACCGTCGGGGGAGAAAAATTTAAATAGGGGAAATAAAAAGAAAAAAAAAATTTATCGGGCTTGTTTCAGTGACGGTTGGGCGGATAGAAGCGACGTAATCGACGGATACGAATTCGAAGCCAGGGGCAGCATTTCCATCAGGATACATTCGCCGTACGTAACGGATTTCGACGACTATTATTTTAAATTGAATCCTTTTAACAACTCGAGGAATCCTTGGTTCAAAGAATTTTGGGAGACGCGTTTTAATTGCTCGATGCCTTTCGAACCGGACGCTTCGGATAACTCGAGTGAAAATCAAACGACCAAGAGGATTTGCACGGGTAAGTCGACCTTTTTCCTTAACGAAATAGAGATGATTAATTAACGTAAAATGATTTCGCATGGTTTAGAACCTAATATCCGATCTCTGTTAATAAAACTTGCAAGTTATTTAAGTTACGTCATGTTAAGTTACATACTTTGTTTTGGAAAGGGTAATTATGGCTACGGAAATATCAGAGATGAAGGAAATACCTAAATTAAAGTTAAAGATAATATATATCGTTTTCCTCTAAAATATAATTTCATTTCTCCAAAATTGAATTTATAAATGCCGTATGAAAATAGTTTGGCTAATCTAAGGTAATACTTAGTAATTTAATAGGGTTTAATATATCAATAGTCAATATTCGATATCTAATTCGAAAGCAAAGCTCGTTAGCTCTCTTTAATTAAAGAATCAACGGAAGCTTTTTCAAACAATACTTGCATTATTATGCACTTTATTTGTTGAGTTACCTTCAAATGTAAATTATCCGGTTTTGCGTGTGAAGTATTATAAGTCTTTACAAATCTAATTATCTGTTATAGTCATTTTGGAGATTTTTTTTAAATGACACTGGCTATGTTTTTTTGGGGATCAAAAAAATGATTTTCCTCTCATTTATTTTGTCTACATTTTTGTTTGATTTTCCCTTTTTTTTTCAATCTGAAGAATGAAGTAGAAAGATTTATATATCTGCATTTCCTTTTTTTTCTCCTAAAAAGCTCGTCGAGTGGCACTTGTAAAAGCAATATCTCATTCCATTTGATATTTGATATCTATCTAAAACATTGTTCCTTCCCCCTTTTTTTTTTATCTTTCTTGTCGCTGTTATTAAAATTTCGTCATCTTTTTGCATGCCCCTTTAAGGATTTTTCTCTTCCAACAAAGCAAAGTGTTTTCTTTCGAGAACAACAAAAGCGACATCGTTTTATATTTTTTTTCTTTCTTTCTAGGGAAAGAAAAATTAACGGAAAAGTATAAACAAGAACCGAAACTTTCCTTTGTGATCAAAGCCATTTACACTATGGCTTACGGACTTCACGACATGGTGCAGGATGTTTGCGGAAGAAGCGTCACCGGCTTATGTCCGGATTTATTCCCTTTTAACGGATCTCTTTTTAAGGTACGTTGGTTTTTTAAAAACGTTTTCCCTCAAAATGAAAAATTGTTATTTATTTTTATTATTTTCAGAATTATTTGCTGAACGTTTCTTTTACCTACGGGGACGGAGAACAAGTAGAATTCGATCGGAAAGGCGATCCACCCGGAAGGTAGGTAGGTATATCATTTTCAAGGGAGTAAAACCCGTTGGAAAAAAATCCTCATTCAAATCGTTTCGTTCTGATCGGGAAAGTTTCTTTTTCCAGATACAACATCATGAATTTTCAATTGTTACCGAACGGTTCATACGATTACATCCACGTCGGCGATTGGAATAACGGGTCTTTGGTCGTTTGGGAAGAACTCCAATACTCTCATAACAAACCAGGGGAAAAAGTCGAATCCGTTTGTTCGAAACCTTGCGCTCCCGGCTATTACAGGGTGAGTTTTTAAATCCGATTTTTATTTAATGAAAACGTTAGGCGGATTAACTTCTTTCTCCCAAAAGCTACTTTATTTATATGCAAAACCATCACGAACTCAGATCGAATTCTAAAAAAAAAAAAATAAACGAGTTAATAATTTAAACAGGAAAAAATTAATTTTTCGTAACGTATCGCGTGAAAGATTTTTTTTAAAGATAAGAAATTTTTTTTAATGGATGTTTATGATGTGCGGCAGGATGGGAGGATGTGTTTCTCATTACGCCGTAATTAATCACAACCTTCCACTTTGAGAACCAGGATTATATTTCACCGAATAAAACCACGCAACGTTACGAGACCGCGCGGTCGTGGCTTTTTTTTCCTTTCATAAAAATCATTCCTGACGCGATAAAGATTCGATTATCACTTTTTAACGTTATTACTGCTTCTTTCTAATGGATTCTTAGGTTCCTTTCGATAAAGCTAACTTTTTTAAGCGATTAATATTCATCGAGATAAGGGCAGGATTTTCTTTTTTTAAAAAAAGATGGCGGTCGTCGGGAATTTTCTAAAAATGAAAGCTCGATAATTTCTCATCGTGAAAAGATAATTAAAGGAATGAAAAAGAGGTAGAGAAGACAACGAATTTTCGAGTCAAAGTATAACTCTTTAATAATATCATTAAAATCCCTTTCAAGCTACAAGGACGATTTAGTAATGACATTTCCCTTTTTATCTGACAATAAAAAAAGAAAAAATTAAATTAAATCTATTTTCGAAATAATTAATAATTATAAATGTAAACATGATTTACGATATTCTGAAAACTTTCGGGGAAATTTATTCCGCTAATAAAACCCGGAGGGATGTTTTTTGCAGTAACATATATATTTTGGGGCTTGTTTTACTTTTTAGAATTTTCACACCGGCGGACAGGAGCAAAAGTGTTGCTGGGCCTGCGTTCCTTGCGATCAGAACGAAATCTTGGTAGATCCCGTTACTTGCAAACCTTGCTCTCCCGGATTCTGGCCAAACTCCAATAAAACGGGTAGGTAATAAAAGTAAAGATTAAGAGACAATGTTTTCCCAAAGGTCGCGTTGTTGAATTTTTCACGGAAAGCTTTTGCTGCCAGGTTTTTGACCGCGGTTTTTATTTTGCTGAAAGCTATTTATCCAAGGACAAAATAGTTTCTTTTAATTCGAAGAAGCAATAAAATAAAATGATTGTTTTTTAATGGTCTTTCATTGTAGTTAAAAAAATTCCCTGTCTTTGCGATTTAAAGAAATTCTAAAATTATTATTCAAATAGCCGAGGAATCAATTTTTATGGATTGACGCAAAAGTAATAAAATACTGACTATTGTTTCCCTAAAATCAAGTGTGTTTATAATAAATGATTTGCGAATTTTTTGCATATGACTTTGACTCGTTGCTAGTCACAAGGTTAGAAAGCAAGTTGAGCGCTTAAAAATAGTTTTTAAATTAGAGGGAGGCTAGAGGTTGTAGAAATTTCCAATGTTCCAACATTACGTTCGCATTTTTTTATCCAGATGATATTACTCAACAAGGAAAAACTTGGAAAAAAATATTGAAAAAAATGACCGAGATTGCTTTTTTAACATAACTTAACAATAAATCAGGAATTTTTTTAAATAATTCCCGTAAAACCTGATTAAGAACAAAGGAAGAAGAATTTTATCTTAAAAATCCTTTATCCAGAATATGTAAATTTTGAATCGACTGGGAAATGAATAAAAAGATTTGGTTTCGCCAATTAATTTCACAATAGTATTTTTCATGAAAAATATGAATAAACTTTCCCATCAAAACTCTTTCGTATTTTTATATTTTTTGTGTTGCTACTTTTTTTTAAAAAAAATAATATTTTTCCTCAAAAAAAAAAATCTGATTAGCCTGAAGGTCGACAGAACACCGTCTTAATTTTTAATAAATCTTTAAAAATATCGATTAAAGTTAAAATCATTTTCAGTAAGTTTAATTCTATCGGGTGACAAGTGTTTGAATCCAAAAATTTTCAACCCAGAATGTCGACTAAAACGGAAAGGAACTAAAATTCATTCAAATTTATAAAAGGAATATAGTGTATTTTCACTTGTGAAGTATTTTAAGAAAACGGAGGAGAAAGGGGAATTCGTTTTTAGTCAAAATTACATCGCGGCCGAACAGAATTTAAATCTTTAAATGGATGCGAATTTTCCGGAGTAGTTATATTGTGAGAACTATTTCGCATCCAGAACTGTATTTTGCTTTAATGTTTTTTTCTCTTCTTTTTCGCCTAAGCTTGCGATGAAATCCCCGCTGAATTCACTCAATGGGGAGATACGGAAGCCATCATCGCCATCGCATTTTCTTGCTTAGGATTTATCTCGACCTCGTTTGCTGGGGTAGTCTTTATCAAATTCAATAATACTCCCGTTGTAAAGTCCTCGACTCGAGAATTAAGTTATTTGATATTAGCAGGTTTGTTATCTTTTAATTTAATTAACTTCAATTAAAACTGAAATGATTTTATTTGAATTTTTCTTTTGTTTTTAAGGTATGACTCTTAGCCATGCGACGACGTTTCCGATTTTGGCGAAGCCGTCCGTGGTCTCCTGCACTTTAGCCCGGATTTTGCCGGGATTAAGCTTCGCTATGATTTACGCTTCGCTTTTGACCAAAACTAATAGAATCGCTCGGATTTTAGCCGGTTCGAAAAAAAGGTTTCCAACGAGGAAGCCGAGATTCATGTCTGCTACTGCTCAGGTAAGTCTCATTCGTTTTTATTACACGAAAACAGAAGAGAATACAAGGAATTTTCATTCGTGACGTTTTAATTTGTAAAATTTCCTCGGACGAGATAACTTTTCAGATTTCGTCGTTTTAAAGTTTATCAAATAAAAGTTAAGAATGTTTGTTTGAGTTAGTGAGGTTTACTTGACGCGCTCTCGGTAAGGAAACTTTTGTAAAATCTCATTCGGGGAGGAAGGAAGATTCAGGAAAAGAAAGAATTTCCCCAGGTCGTGGTTTTTCGAGCTATAAAATGAAATTTGTGTATTGTAGCCAGATGGAAAGTGCGATGTCCTCGGGATGTTCTCTGACATGACAGCTTGTGGGAGGAAGCTTTAGCCATGCGTCGCTCAATCATTTCCCGTTAAGCGTTTATATAAATCTCTCATTAGGGATTCTTGAAACTTTGGTCTTAAATGTAATAGTGCTCCTGGGAGTTTTAATCACTTTCGAAATCGTTAAAAATCAAGTTTATAGTGGTGCTAGACCATCCATCAATAAACAGGTGATTCAGAAAAAGGTGAATTTTGATTAATAAAATAATTATTTTGGTTCGGCTACAGCGCCGTAATCAGTTATATTTTTATTTTTGGAGAAAAGTCAAATTTGGAATTATCTAAGCAATCGGTTATTGATTAGTTCACGCTACCATAACCTTCTCATTAACAGCAAAGTTTAGAAAGCAAAAAGAGTCTTGCTAAGACCAATTATAGTAGACTTTCATAGACTAGTTTCAATGAAATCTTTTACAAGGCACCAGAGGCCACCATTTTTATACATATAAACGAGGATTTTTAAAAAAGCGGGGATCAATGTGGTCTTCTATGTACTTATGCCCTTTTTCAATAACTTTATCTGGCACAATTGTATTCGTCGACAGCTTCCCACCATTTTTATAGACTTAAGATTCTGTTTTACTTTCAAGGCAGTTTTGACAAAATTCTTACCATCATTTCATTTTTAATCTTTGTACAAACGACTTTCCTCAAACTAGAAAATTTTAAATAAGCAATATTTTTTTGAGTGTGAAGTAATTTAGTATTTTATTAGTCACGTCTTATTATATTCCTCACACTAAAAAGAATCTTTTCATAATGTTGTAAAATATTTATTTAATACTCGCTTTTACAAGCTGCGTTTAAATTTTTAATGCTACGTCGCAACTTGCAAAAAGGTAATTCGTAAACAAATCGTGGCACCAGTATTATATTGTTCTATTTGCATTTTTTGAAATTTTACAGTAGAGGGATGGCAATTTTTAACCTCTAATATTTCACTACTCGCACATTATACAGCCTCAAACCAAGTTGTTATGTATTGCCCAGATGATAAATAACCCCAATAACCTGATACGTATTATTATTTATTATTTTTAACAACGAAAAACGTAATTATCGAAAAAATTATCGCTCAAACAGAACAATATAACAATAAGAAATTTCAGTTTCTTTCAGTGTTATATTGTCGTATCAGAATAGCGTTTAATTCTTCTAATTCAGCTGAAAAATCAACGAAAAAATTACTGGCGATTCATTGCAAAGACTATTATAAATATTTTTAAGATTTTATTTATTTTCTGAAATACTCTAAAATCAGTTTATTAGAATTTTTAAGTAAAAATGTTTCAAATGAAAGACGCTGCATTGACTCGCAAGTTAGATGAACGCCCGCCATCTTTGTTGTTGACAATCAAAATAGCAAATTAAAACGGTTATTACAAATGACGGTTTTTTCTATTTTTTGACTGGTAGGTAAAAAAATACGGCCATATTTAGGATTTTAATCCATGTTTTCAATTAACAATTGTGTAAAAATGCAAAAAAAGTAAAAATTAACGGGGAATAGAAGGGGGAAAAATTGTCTTATGCAAATAGAACAATCTAATCCTGAAATTTTGAAAGGAAATGCAAATAGGACAATTTTATTTTGCTAATAAAACAGTTCATTTTTTAATTTTGGATATTTTTTTTTCACGAAATGATCAAGGGCGGCAAATAAAATATGACTATGCAAAAAAGTCGATTTTCGATTTTTTTGCAAATAGAACATTATAATACTGGCGCCACGAAATATTAGTTAGAATTCAAGAAGTAAATTCTGAGAAATGTCGGCGATAAGGAAAACTCACGACCTAATTTTTCTTCTTTTTTTTTATGAAGACCGTCAACGTTCCCGATGATGCTTACACTTAACAGGGCAGCTGTGCCTGAAGTTTGGTTGATATAAATCATTTTTTGACGGAATCCCTTGTTTCCTTATTATTCGAACGCATCCGCGTTTATGTCTGCCGTTAGATTTCGGTGTATCACATTCTACTCGATTGGAGAACGTCAACCGCAGATCGTTTTCTTCTCGGTCGGACCCATCGATTTTCTGTTTATACTGAAATATGTTACGCAAAGAAACAAACGACTTTTCCATATCGTAAAAACTTCCCGTATTTTTTATATAAAAGATCTCGATATTTTTCAGTCACTTTGACCGATGACATTAAAATTCATATCGACTGCTGACTCGGAAACATATGTGGGAGATATAAAGATAGCGGGAAAAAAACTTTCCCCTTTCCATAGAATTATCAAATACAAATGCCCCGGCTCTGGGTAACGTCAAAAAGGGTTTCGAAACATGCCAAGCGAAAATTAGGAAAAATGTCTTGGGGAATTTAAAAAAAAAAAAAAAAAAAAAGGAATAGCCGGGGAGGAGGATGAAAAAATGTCAGATCATTTTTTTCAAAAAAATAGAACATAAGTTTATAAAAAGTAATATTTAAATTCGGAGGCCGAATAAAATTTTTTTGCAGTAGCTGAACAGTAGCGACGCTAAGTCAAAGTTGGGCACTGGCCAAAATTAAAATATCTCTCATAACTGTGTCCGACCTGAGCTAAGGTGATAGCTACGCCAAACAGGCTCTGACTCTGCTGCCCGTTTTGCAAAGCTAAAACGTTGAAAATGAATTAAAAGAAGAAATGGCTGAAAACGAGAATTTTTTTCAATTTCTCCGGATTGAATAAATAAAATAAAAAAAATCGTAAACGATTTGGAGGGTTGTAACCTCAAAACCCGAAGCTTTAAAAAAAATGGAAACGATATCAAAACACATCGATCAGCTTAAAGCGTTGAAAACTCATATGTGAGCGTCGAGATTTTCGCAAGAGATTATCGCTCACTATAAATAATGAAGAGAGCATGGATGGGGGAGGAATTCCGGACGCATATTTCGATCGGAAAACCGTCGCGATTTTTTATCAAGACTGAGCCATTTCCGTCTTTTATATTTCAGGTGCTCATCACCGTCGCATTAATCGGGATCGAAGCCGGAGTTTCCTCGGCGATGTTAGTTATGGAACCGGCTTTCCCGACACTTCAGTATCCGTCTCTGGGCCGAGTCGCCCTCGTTTGTAATACGACGCCTTTAGGCGTTTTGGCACCGTTAGCTTTCGATTTTTTTTTGATCGCTCTTTGTACTTTATATGCTTTGAAAACGAGGAACGTTCCTGAAAATTTCAACGAAGCAAAATTTATTGGATTCGCGATGTACACAACCTGCGTCATATGGATCGCTTTTATTCCTATTTATTTTGGGAGTGATTCTAAGGTAAGTCCGATGCAAAGAAACTCTAAAAATGTTAATCGGACAGTGGTTATGATTCGACTGCAGCGACTTCAGAGTGACTGTGCCCAAAATTTTCGACAGACAAAAATTATTTTTTTTTTTTAAATTTTCAGGTTATCACCATGTGCATGTGCGTTACGTTAAGTGCAATGGTCACACTCGTCTTCCTTTTTTTCCCGAAGCTCTACATAATATTATTAAGACCCGAACGGAATAATCGGGCATTATTCACCACTTCGAAAAGCATACGATGCCACATCGGGAGCAGAGTGGCCTCTGCTGCGCTTTCAAACAAAGCAAGTTCAAATTCATATTCAAGTGCTCAGGATTCGTCGCCGAAAACGAGGTGAGTTTTCTTTTTAACGAATTGTAAATATTAATTTAGATTCGTTAAACATATTTACTTTAATCTTCGTTCCTAAGAAAAGCAAAACGTGGGAAAAATCTCTTCCCAAGATATTTTCAGTTCGCATTCTCCTCGGCACATTTTTTTATTATAATCTTTTCTATAAAAATTCTTACTTGAAATGCATCTGCATACCGAATATATGATTTTCATTGCTTTTTCTTCAATATTTAAGAAATAAAACGTTTCTCCTTGGTCGGTACATAAAAACGTGCCGGACATTATTTTCTTTTCTTTCCTCGGTTTAATGCACTTTTTTTTCCTTCTTATCGACATTAAACTTTTTCATGTGTCAACCTCGACCGTTCGTGATTACGCCGAACGTGGGAAAAAAAGGCAATGTCAGCGGCCGGGTCATCGCATCATGCAAACGAAATAAAATTGTAGAGCAAGAATGTTTTCTCGTCGATGTCCGACCGGTTTATTAATGCGGGAACCTAACCCGTCAGCAATAAAATTACATTATTTAAATGAGATCTTAGTTTCCGACATTTATAAAAAAGAAATAATGCGCTCTTCAAAAAAAAAACATTTAAAATAATAAAAATTTTTATTTACCTTTTGTATTTACCCCGTTTAAACTGCTTATGCTCTGAAGCATTGAATTTACGCTGCTGTTAATTGCCGTGGGAAAACCCTCAAGTGATTTCCCTGTACCATGTTTTAGCCTCGATTAAAATCCCTTTTTTTATGTTTCAGGGATCGGATGTATCCGATGATGACGATCGACAGAAATTTAGGAAAAAGCGGTCATCCCATTTTAGATCGGCGTAATTGGGGTCGAAGGATAGACGTAGATTCTCCTTATAGCGGTAAGTAGATAAAAAAGATTTAAAAGGGAAAAAGGGTGACTGTGCATTATTTATCGAAAACGGCCCGAGAATCTTTTTCGGATTCGAAACCGTTTCTCTAAAATTTCTAATCTTTAACGCGCTTTGAATGGGGCAACGAGCAATCTGAGACGATTCCATTAGTCATGGTGAAAAGAATCGTTAACTCTTAACTTAAATTAAGAATGCTTAATCTTTAGGAAAAAGTTTTCATTTAGATTTTTGGTGAATAGGCCTCCTTTATTATGTAAGGGATGATTAAGAATCTTTTTTTTAAATAATAATAATTTTCCCCTTGCTCAGCTGCGGTTTGGAAATTCGGTTTTGTCAACAGAATTTTTTTTAAACGAAAGAAAAAATATGTATCCGAACTTAAGAGTTCTTAATCCAGCAAACTTTTAACAAAGTCTTCAGTCTCACACCAAAGGTCTTTGGCTGCTGATGGCCGACATAATTAATCACGAGAGAATCAATTAGTTACTAAATAACGTGATATCGTCGTTAGGATCAGCCCCTATTCCTCATACGCGAGTTTGAGGTGAAGTTTTTTACCGCACGTTTCGCGTTCGAATATGTTAAAATATTCACGTCACGGAATCATTACTTAATTAAAATGGTGTTTTATGCCGGATGATAATGATACGAACGTACGAGGCGAAAAATAGAATCTCTTCCATATCCTTGAACATAGAATTTGAAAAAAAATACGATTTTCTTTCAAAGCTTTTCTCGCCTTTTCATAAAAGAACTGTTGATGATACTTCTAAGAAATGTATACTTTGGTAGAAGGATTTTCATCATTTATTACTCGGAAAATGCTCAAAGGAAATGTACAGAGAAACATTATCAAACATTCAGAATCCAATTTTGATCTTTCTTTATTTTTCATCTTTTTATTTTTGTGATAAAACAATAAGGAAAAAAGTGAAAAAGAATACGAGGATAAATCATTAAGACTCGTACGTAATTTTATATTTTTCAATCTCTGTGAAAACGTGCGGCTCAATGTGAGATTCGAGTTACACTGAAGGGATTCCCCAACCGTTCACGTTCGACTTTCCGGATCATGCGCGGGAAAGGAAAAAAAACATTATTTTATATTGTCCATGATTTTCTTCAACCGTTCTATATATCCTAATTTATCGCAATGTTGAAAATACTTAATCATCACGTTACGCGTTCTTTCTCTTTTAAAAGTTTGTTTTATGAAATTGCCATCTTCTGGCATTTCAAATTTTTCGGCGTCTATCGCTTCCATGTCGATGATGTCGTCCGTTCGATTGATAACGTGAGGCAGCATGGAACAGATCATGTTAAATGCATGAGGTGATAATCTTTCGAGTTCTTGTTGAAATTCTTGTAAAGTAAAACATTTTTCATCGAGTTCGTAGAGTTGCCAATTTTGTTGAAAAGCGCTGTAGTATGATTCTACTAAATCGTCCCATTTTTCTGATAATATTTGAGGTTGAGTGCTGGTGAATAGTAAATGCAAGACGTCAATGGCTGGGGATGATTTTCTACAAAAAATAATTAAATTAGTTTTTAGCTGAAACCGTAAAAAATGTGGAATTCGTGCAAGAGTTAAAAGTTTTGCTAGTTTGCTTCAGGTGTCCTTAAGAAACTTGAAATATTTTTGTGGGGAAACCCAAAATTACATCTTTGAAATCTTATAATAGTTTTTTTAGTGAGTCCATCGATCAGCAAATAATTTAATGAGTGCACTAAATTCAAAACATTCCGATTGAGTTGCTTTGTTGTCAATGCTCATTGCTCAACTGACAAAAAGCTTAGTACATACCTGCACATTTGAAAATCAACCAACTTCCCATGAACAACTTGATCATTCTCTCCGTATTTAAACATTATATTGGCTAGCCACATATCTCCATGAGCTAAAACTTGAAGAAAATCTTTTGTCGCGTTATCAAAATTATTCATTACAATGTCAAATCCTTTCGAACCAAAATCATTAACGACTTTACTGTATCCTACAAGTTCAGGCACCTCTTCTAATAATTTACTCATCATCGGAAATAATTCCTTCATAAACGGTTCCATTGTTTCTCTCGATTTTTCTCCAAAAAATTCGCACGTTATTTTTTCTAAAGTTCCAGGAAAATTCTTTTCTAAAACGACCGACAAAACGTGTAGAAGTGCCAACGATTTTAGTGCTTCGACACAATGATCGAAAGGTAGTTGCTCTTGTCTGTTGACCATTTTATATCCTTTTCTTTTTAGATCTTCCATTATCAATACGTTTTCGATCGGGCTCGGATAGGAAATCGGTGCTAAAAACGGCTCGTTGTTAAATCTCTTGTAAATCTCGCTCATTTTGGGCAAAATATCCGTGTATATGAAAATTTCTCTATCAAACAATTTAAGTTCCTCCACGAATTTCTGACCAATCTGAGAACTAGGAAATTGTTTAATAATTAAATGTTGTTCCTTTTGATTGTTTCCATTTTCGCAAAATTTTACGATGGCTCTGTGCAACATGCTCATGTAATTATTACCGAATCCGACTGCGGGCGTAACACTTTTTTCGATAACTTTAATTTGATCACTTTTTTCGTGTTGAGATATTAAACCTTGTAAAAATTCTTCAGTAATCCACGAACCTGCTGCCAAAACCTTTTCTTCAAAATCTTTCTCTCTGTCTGTGATCTCCGGCATGGCAGAAACGAGTTATTCCGATTCGGCGAAAAATGTTAAACTAATTAAGAACAACGCGTAACAGAAATGGGATGTATGCTATCAACTGTGATCTTTGAAGGCCGGCTCTCAATTTGTTAACACTTTGCACACACAGTATTCATTACTCCGCGGGAAATTTAAATATGGAATATAGATCCATTTGAATGAAAAGACCTTCTTCGAACGACTGTCATTGTTAAGTACTCAATTAAACGCTTGAAAAATCGGACGCCGTTTTCTTGTATTATTAATCCTCATAATTATTACGTGCGATGCAATGTCAAGGTTATCTACATGCTTGTTTAAACGTTCACATCCTTCTTTGACGTTTCTCTTTTCAATAAAATAGCGATGTTTCATTTCTTATTCATATGATCGATGCTTTTCCGATAAACGTTTAGTGAACGGTTCGAGAACGTTCGCGCGTTCGTTATATTAATTTTTACAATCAAATCATTACATCTAACTATTACATGAGCTTCCTTATACTGTATAAGTAATTTTTTTTCAACAAAATTCCATCCCGAAATTTACTTAGTTTCACATCGTATTGAGCGAATCATATTACATAACCTCACTTTATTCCCATCATAATCATATGGATTGAAACTTTAAAAACTCCAAAAATCTCAGTTACATTCTCCGCAAAAAGTTAATGAAACCAATACCTTAGACTTCGTTTTTTTTTTTTCCTTTTAGAAAAAAAGCAAAAATTAAACCGGTTTTATACTCTCAATCGATTGCTCAGATTAAAATACATCTCCCAGCATATATTTTGTTGAACTTTTGACCCGTTTTTAGCAGGAAAAATTGTTTAAAGTTTGAAGCTCAGGAGCGTAGGAAAAATTATTTTTCTGCAAAAATAGATTTTCGACCTATTCGGTTTCTTAAAATCCGTTTTTCGGCCATAACTTTTTGAAAACGAAAAACTGAGTGTTCTACGTAGTCTCAATCGATT
Organism: Liposcelis brunnea; assembly: GCA_023512825.1. Lineage (NCBI taxonomy): Eukaryota > Metazoa > Arthropoda > Insecta > Psocodea > Liposcelididae > Liposcelis > Liposcelis brunnea. The sequence continues at coordinate 621,198 of CM042069.1, forward strand.
CCTCAGATTGAAATACATCTCCCAGTATATATTTTGTTGATATTTTGGCCCGTTTTTAGCCGGAAAAATTGTTTTTGTAAAATTGAATATCGATTTTCAAACATCGAAAAAACGCCCATTTTTTTCGTTAGAGCGAAACTTAAATTTGCAAATATCTTGAGAACGCGGCCGAATTTTTTGATTCTGTAAATTCCAACGGATTCCTTGGATGAAAATACATCTGATAGGATGTAGTTTGAAGCTCAGGAGCGTAGGAAAAATTATTTTTCTGCAAAATTAGATTTTCGACCTATTCGGTTTCTTAAAATCCGTTTTTCGGCCATAACTTTTTGAAAACGAAAAACTGAGTGTTCTACGTAGTCTCAATCGATTCCTCAGATTGAAATACATCTCCCAGTATATATTATGTTGATATTTTGGCCCGTTTTTAGCCGGAAAAATTGTTTTTGTAAAATTGAATATCGATTTTCAAACATCGAAAAAACGCCCATTTTTTTCGTTAGAGCGAAACTTAAATTTGCAAATATCTTGAGAACGCGGCCGAATTTTTTGATTCTGTAAATTCCAACGGATTCCTTGGATGAAAATACATCTGATAGGATGTAGTTTGAAGCTCAGGAGCGTAGGAAAAATTATTTTTCTGCAAAATTAGATTTTCGACCTATTCGGTTTCTTAAAATCCGTTTTTCGGCCATAACTTTTTGAAAACGAAAAACTGAGTGTTCTACGTAGTCTCAATCGATTCCTCAGATTGAAATACATCTCCCAGTATATATTATGTTGATATTTTGGCCCGTTTTTAGCCGGAAAAATTGTTTTTGTAAAATTGAATATCGATTTTCAAACATCGAAAAAACGCCCATTTTTTTCGTTAGAGCGAAACTTAAATTTGCAAATATCTTGAGAACGCGGCCGAATTTTTTGATTCTGTAAATTCCAACGGATTCCTTGGATCAAAATACATCTGATAGGATGTAGTTTGAAGCTCAGGAGCGTAGGAAAAATTATTTTTCTGCAAAATTAGATTTTCGACCTATTCGGTTTCTTAAAATCCGTTTTTCGGCCATAACTTTTTGAAAACGAAAAACTGAGTGTTCTACGTAGTCTCAATCGATTCCTCAGATTGAAATACATCTCCCAGTATATATTTTGTTGATATTTTGGCCCGTTTTTAGCCGGAAAAATTGTTTTTGTAAAATTGAATATCGATTTTCAAACATCGAAAAAACGCCCATTTTTTTCGTTAGAGCGAAACTTAAATTTGCAAATATCTTGAGAACGCGGCCGAATTTTTTGATTCTGTAAATTCCAACGGATTCCTTGGATGAAAATACATCTGATAGGATGTAGTTTGAAGCTCAGGAGCGTAGGAAAAATTATTTTTCTGCAAAATTAGATTTTCGACCTATTCGGTTTCTTAAAATCCGTTTTTCGGCCATAACTTTTTGAAAACGAAAAACTGAGTGTTCTACGTAGTCTCAATCGATTCCTCAGATTGAAATACATCTCCCAGTATATATTTTGTTGATATTTTGGCCCGTTTTTAGCCGGAAAAATTGTTTTTGTAAAATTGAATATCGATTTTCAAACATCGAAAAAACGCCCATTTTTTTCGTTAGAGCGAAACTTAAATTTGCAAATATCTTGAGAACGCGGCCGAATTTTTTGATTCTGTAAATTCCAACGGATTCCTTGGATCAAAATACATCTGATAGGATGTAGTTTGAAGCTCAGGAGCGTAGGAAAAATTATTTTTCTGCAAAATTAGATTTTCGACCTATTCGGTTTCTTAAAATCCGTTTTTCGGCCATAACTTTTTGAAAACGAAAAACTGAGTGTTCTACGTAGTCTCAATCGATTCCTCAGATTGAAATACATCTCCCAGTATATATTTTGTTGATATTTTGGCCCGTTTTTAGCCGGAAAAATTGTTTTTGTAAAATTGAATATCGATTTTCAAACATCGAAAAAACGCCCATTTTTTTCGTTAGAGCGAAACTTAAATTTGCAAATATCTTGAGAACGCGGCCGAATTTTTTGATTCTGTAAATTCCAACGGATTCCTTGGATCAAAATACATCTGATAGGATGTGGTTTGAAGCTCAGGAGCGTAGGAAAAATTATTTTTCTGCAAAATTAGATTTTCGACCTATTCGGTTTCTTAAAATCCGTTTTTCGGCCATAACTTTTTGAAAACGAAAAACTGAGTGTTCTACGTAGTCTCAATCGATTCCTCAGATTGAAATACATCTCCCAGTATATATTTTGTTGATATTTTGGCCCGTTTTTAGCCGGAAAAATTGTTTTTGTAAAATTGAATATCGATTTTCAAACATCGAAAAAACGCCCATTTTTTTCGTTAGAGCGAAACTTAAATTTTCAATTATCTTGAGAACGCGGCCGAATTTTTTGATTCTGTAAATTCCAACGGATTCCTTGGATCAAAATACATCTGATAGGATGTGGTTTGAAGCTCAGGAGCGTAGGAAAAATTATTTTTCTGCAAAATTAGATTTTCGACCTATTCGGTTTCTTAAAATCCGTTTTTCGGCCATAACTTTTTGAAAACGAAAAACTGAGTGTTCTACGTAGTCTCAATCGATTCCTCAGATTGAAATACATCTCCCAGTATATATTTTGTTGATATTTTGGCCCGTTTTTAGCCGGAAAAATTGTTTTTGTAAAATTGAATATCGATTTTCAAACATCGAAAAAACGCCCATTTTTTTCGTTAGAGCGAAACTTAAATTTGCAAATATCTTGAGAACGCGGCCGAATTTTTTGATTCTGTAAATTCCAACGGATTCCTTGGATGAAAATACATCTGATAGGATGTAGTTTGAAGCTCAGGAGCGTAGGAAAAATTATTTTTCTGCAAAATTAGATTTTCGACCTATTCGGTTTCTTAAAATCCGTTTTTCGGCCATAACTTTTTGAAAACGAAAAACTGAGTGTTCTACGTAGTCTCAATCGATTCCTCAGATTGAAATACATCTCCCAGTATATATTATGTTGATATTTTGGCCCGTTTTTAGCCGGAAAAATTGTTTTTGTAAAATTGAATATCGATTTTCAAACATCGAAAAAACGCCCATTTTTTTCGTTAGAGCGAAACTTAAATTTGCAAATATCTTGAGAACGCGGCCGAATTTTTTGATTCTGTAAATTCCAACGGATTCCTTGGATGAAAATACATCTGATAGGATGTAGTTTGAAGCTCAGGAGCGTAGGAAAAATTATTTTTCTGCAAAATTAGATTTTCGACCTATTCGGTTTCTTAAAATCCGTTTTTCGGCCATAACTTTTTGAAAACGAAAAACTGAGTGTTCTACGTAGTCTCAATCGATTCCTCAGATTGAAATACATCTCCCAGTATATATTATGTTGATATTTTGGCCCGTTTTTAGCCGGAAAAATTGTTTTTGTAAAATTGAATATCGATTTTCAAACATCGAAAAAACGCCCATTTTTTTCGTTAGAGCGAAACTTAAATTTGCAAATATCTTGAGAACGCGGCCGAATTTTTTGATTCTGTAAATTCCAACGGATTCCTTGGATCAAAATACATCTGATAGGATGTAGTTTGAAGCTCAGGAGCGTAGGAAAAATTATTTTTCTGCAAAATTAGATTTTCGACCTATTCGGTTTCTTAAAATCCGTTTTTCGGCCATAACTTTTTGAAAACGAAAAACTGAGTGTTCTACGTAGTCTCAATCGATTCCTCAGATTGAAATACATCTCCCAGTATATATTTTGTTGATATTTTGGCCCGTTTTTAGCCGGAAAAATTGTTTTTGTAAAATTGAATATCGATTTTCAAACATCGAAAAAACGCCCATTTTTTTCGTTAGAGCGAAACTTAAATTTGCAAATATCTTGAGAACGCGGCCGAATTTTTTGATTCTGTAAATTCCAACGGATTCCTTGGATGAAAATACATCTGATAGGATGTAGTTTGAAGCTCAGGAGCGTAGGAAAAATTATTTTTCTGCAAAATTAGATTTTCGACCTATTCGGTTTCTTAAAATCCGTTTTTCGGCCATAACTTTTTGAAAACGAAAAACTGAGTGTTCTACGTAGTCTCAATCGATTCCTCAGATTGAAATACATCTCCCAGTATATATTTTGTTGATATTTTGGCCCGTTTTTAGCCGGAAAAATTGTTTTTGTAAAATTGAATATCGATTTTCAAACATCGAAAAAACGCCCATTTTTTTCGTTAGAGCGAAACTTAAATTTGCAAATATCTTGAGAACGCGGCCGAATTTTTTGATTCTGTAAATTCCAACGGATTCCTTGGATCAAAATACATCTGATAGGATGTAGTTTGAAGCTCAGGAGCGTAGGAAAAATTATTTTTCTGCAAAATTAGATTTTCGACCTATTCGGTTTCTTAAAATCCGTTTTTCGGCCATAACTTTTTGAAAACGAAAAACTGAGTGTTCTACGTAGTCTCAATCGATTCCTCAGATTGAAATACATCTCCCAGTATATATTTTGTTGATATTTTGGCCCGTTTTTAGCCGGAAAAATTGTTTTTGTAAAATTGAATATCGATTTTCAAACATCGAAAAAACGCCCATTTTTTTCGTTAGAGCGAAACTTAAATTTTCAAATATCTTGAGAACGCGGCCGAATTTTTTGATTCTGTAAATTCCAACGGATTCCTTGGATCAAAATACATCTGATAGGATGTGGTTTGAAGCTCAGGAGCGTAGGAAAAATTATTTTTCTGCAAAATTAGATTTTCGACCTATTCGGTTTCTTAAAATCCGTTTTTCGGCCATAACTTTTTGAAAACGAAAAACTGAGTGTTCTACGTAGTCTCAATCGATTCCTCAGATTGAAATACATCTCCCAGTATATATTTTGTTGATATTTTGGCCCGTTTTTAGCCGGAAAAATTGTTTTTGTAAAATTGAATATCGATTTTCAAACATCGAAAAAACGCCCATTTTTTTCGTTAGAGCGAAACTTAAATTTTCAATTATCTTGAGAACGCGGCCGAATTTTTTGATTCTGTAAATTCCAACGGATTCCTTGGATCAAAATACATCTGATAGGATGTGGTTTGAAGCTCAGGAGCGTAGGAAAAATTATTTTTCTGCAAAATTAGATTTTCGACCTATTCGGTTTCTTAAAATCCGTTTTTCGGCCATAACTTTTTGAAAACGAAAAACTCAGTGTTCTACGTAGTCTCAATCGATTCCTCAGATTGAAATACATCTCCCAGTATATATTTTGTTGATATTTTGGCCCGTTTTTAGCCGGAAAAATTGTTTTTGTAAAATTGAATATCGATTTTCAAACATCGAAAAAACGCCCATTTTTTTCGTTAGAGCGAAACTTAAATTTTCAAATATCTTGAGAACGCGGCCGAATTTTTTGATTCTGTAAATTCCAACGGATTCCTTGGATCAAAATACATCTGATAGGATGTGGTTTGAAGCTCAGGAGCGTAGGAAAAATTATTTTTCTGCAAAATTAGATTTTCGACCTATTCGGTTTCTTAAAATCCGTTTTTCGGCCATAACTTTTTGAAAACGAAAAACTGAGTGTTCTACGTAGTCTCAATCGATTCCTCAGATTGAAATACATCTCCCAGTATATATTTTGTTGATATTTTGGCCCGTTTTTAGCCGGAAAAATTGTTTTTGTAAAATTGAATATCGATTTTCAAACATCGAAAAAACGCCCATTTTTTTCGTTAGAGCGAAACTTAAATTTTCAAATATCTTGAGAACGCGGCCGAATTTTTTGATTCTGTAAATTCCAACGGATTCCTTGGATCAAAATACATCTGATAGGATGTGGTTTGAAGCTCAGGAGCGTAGGAAAAATTATTTTTCTGCAAAATTAGATTTTCGACCTATTCGGTTTCTTAAAATCCGTTTTTCGGCCATAACTTTTTGAAAACGAAAAACTGAGTGTTCTACGTAGTCTCAATCGATTCCTCAGATTGAAATACATCTCCCAGTATATATTTTGTTGATATTTTGGCCCGTTTTTAGCCGGAAAAATTGTTTTTGTAAAATTGAATATCGATTTTCAAACATCGAAAAAACGCCCATTTTTTTCGTTAGAGCGAAACTTAAATTTTCAATTATCTTGAGAACGCGGCCGAATTTTTTGATTCTGTAAATTCCAACGGATTCCTTGGATCAAAATACATCTGATAGGATGTGGTTTGAAGCTCAGGAGCGTAGGAAAAATTATTTTTCTGCAAAATTAGATTTTCGACCTATTCGGTTTCTTAAAATCCGTTTTTCGGCCATAACTTTTTGAAAACGAAAAACTCAGTGTTCTACGTAGTCTCAATCGATTCCTCAGATTGAAATACATCTCCCAGTATATATTTTGTTGATATTTTGGCCCGTTTTTAGCCGGAAAAATTGTTTTTGTAAAATTGAATATCGATTTTCAAACATCGAAAAAACGCCCATTTTTTTCGTTAGAGCGAAACTTAAATTTGCAAATATCTTGAGAACGCGGCCGAATTTTTTGATTCTGTAAATTCCAACGGATTCCTTGGATCAAAATACATCTGATAGGATGTGGTTTGAAGCTCAGGAGCGTAGGAAAAATTATTTTTCTGCAAAATTAGATTTTCGACCTATTCGGTTTCTTAAAATCCGTTTTTCGGCCATAACTTTTTGAAAACGAAAAACTGAGTGTTCTACGTAGTCTCAATCGATTCCTCAGATTGAAATACATCTCCCAGTATATATTTTGTTGATATTTTGGCCCGTTTTTAGCCGGAAAAATTGTTTTTGTAAAATTGAATATCGATTTTCAAACATCGAAAAAACGCCCATTTTTTTCGTTAGAGCGAAACTTAAATTTTCAAATATCTTGAGAACGCGGCCGAATTTTTTGATTCTGTAAATTCCAACGGATTCCTTGGATCAAAATACATCTGATAGGATGTGGTTTGAAGCTCAGGAGCGTAGGAAAAATTATTTTTCTGCAAAATTAGATTTTCGACCTATTCGGTTTCTTAAAATCCGTTTTTCGGCCATAACTTTTTGAAAACGAAAAACTGAGTGTTCTACGTAGTCTCAATCGATTCCTCAGATTGAAATACATCTCCCAGTATATATTTTGTTGATATTTTGGCCCGTTTTTAGCCGGAAAAATTGTTTTTGTAAAATTGAATATCGATTTTCAAACATCGAAAAAACGCCCATTTTTTTCGTTAGAGCGAAACTTAAATTTGCAAATATCTTGAGAACGCGGCCGAATTTTTTGATTCTGTAAATTCCAACGGATTCCTTGGATCAAAATACATCTGATAGGATGTGGTTTGAAGCTCAGGAGCGTAGGAAAAATTATTTTTCTGCAAAATTAGATTTTCGACCTATTCGGTTTCTTAAAATCCGTTTTTCGGCCATAACTTTTTGAAAACGAAAAACTGAGTGTTCTACGTAGTCTCAATCGATTCCTCAGATTGAAATACATCTCCCAGTATATATTTTGTTGATATTTTGGCCCGTTTTTAGCCGGAAAAATTGTTTTTGTAAAATTGAATATCGATTTTCAAACATCGAAAAAACGCCCATTTTTTTCGTTAGAGCGAAACTTAAATTTTCAAATATCTTGAGAACGCGGCCGAATTTTTTGATTCTGTAAATTCCAACGGATTCCTTGGATCAAAATACATCTGATAGGATGTGGTTTGAAGCTCAAGAGCGTAGGAAAAATTATTTTTCTGCAAAATTAGATTTTCGACCTATTCGGTTTCTTAAAATCCGTTTTTCGGCCATAACTTTTTGAAAACGAAAAACTGAGTGTTCTACGTAGTCTCAATCGATTCCTCAGATTGAAATACATCTCCCAGTATATATTTTGTTGATATTTTGGCCCGTTTTTAGCCGGAAAAATTGTTTTTGTAAAATTGAATATCGATTTTCAAACATCGAAAAAACGCCCATTTTTTTCGTTAGAGCGAAACTTAAATTTTCAATTATCTTGAGAACGCGGCCGAATTTTTTGATTCTGTAAATTCCAACGGATTCCTTGGATCAAAATACATCTGATAGGATGTGGTTTGAAGCTCAGGAGCGTAGGAAAAATTATTTTTCTGCAAAATTAGATTTTCGACCTATTCGGTTTCTTAAAATCCGTTTTTCGGCCATAACTTTTTGAAAACGAAAAACTGAGTGTTCTACGTAGTCTCAATCGATTCCTCAGATTGAAATACATCTCCCAGTATATATTTTGTTGATATTTTGGCCCGTTTTTAGCCGGAAAAATTGTTTTTGTAAAATTGAATATCGATTTTCAAACATCGAAAAAACGCCCATTTTTTTCGTTAGAGCGAAACTTAAATTTGCAAATATCTTGAGAACGCGGCCGAATTTTTTGATTCTGTAAATTCCAACGGATTCCTTGGATCAAAATACATCTGATATGATGTGGTTTGAAGCTCAGGAGCGTAGGAAAAATTATTTTTCTGCAAAATTAGATTTTCGACCTATTCGGTTTCTTAAAATCCGTTTTTCGGCCATAACTTTTTGAAAACGAAAAACTGAGTGTTCTACGTAGTCTCAATCGATTCCTCAGATTGAAATACATCTCCCAGTATATATTTTGTTGATATTTTGGCCCGTTTTTAGCCGGAAAAATTGTTTTTGTAAAATTGAATATCGATTTTCAAACATCGAAAAAACGCCCATTTTTTTCGTTAGAGCGAAACTTAAATTTGCAAATATCTTGAGAACGCGGCCGAATTTTTTGATTCTGTAAATTCCAACGGATTCCTTGGATCAAAATACATCTGATAGGATGTGGTTTGAAGCTCAGGAGCGTAGGAAAAATTATTTTTCTGCAAAATTAGATTTTCGACCTATTCGGTTTCTTAAAATCCGTTTTTCGGCCATAACTTTTTGAAAACGAAAAACTGAGTGTTCTACGTAGTCTCAATCGATTCCTCAGATTGAAATACATCTCCCAGTATATATTTTGTTGATATTTTGGCCCGTTTTTAGCCGGAAAAATTGTTTTTGTAAAATTGAATATCGATTTTCAAACATCGAAAAAACGGCAATTTTTTTCGTTAGAGCGAAACTTAAATTTGCAAATATCTTGAGAACGCGGCCGAATTTTTTGATTCTGTAAATTCCAACGGATTCCTTGGATCAAAATACATCTGATAGGATGTAGTTTGAAGCTCAGGAGCGTAGGAAAAATTATTTTTCTGCAAAATTAGATTTTCGACCTATTCGGTTTCTTAAAATCCGTTTTTCGGCCATAACTTTTTGAAAACGAAAAACTGAGTGTTCTACGTAGTCTCAATCGATTCTTCAGATTGAAATACATCTCCCAGTATATATTTTGTTGATATTTTGGCCCGTTTTTAGCCGGAAAAATTGTTTTTGTAAAATTGAATATCGATTTTCAAACATCGAAAAAACGCCCATTTTTTTCGTTAGAGCGAAACTTAAATTTTCAAATATCTTGAGAACGCGGCCGAATTTTTTGATTCTGTAAATTCCAACGGATTCCTTGGATCAAAATACATCTGATAGGATGTAGTTTGAAGCTCAGGAGCGTAGGAAAAATTATTTTTCTGCAAAATTAGATTTTCGACCTATTCGGTTTCTTAAAATCCGTTTTTCGGCCATAACTTTTTGAAAACGAAAAACTGAGTGTTCTACGTAGTCTCAATCGATTCCTCAGATTGAAATACATCTCCCAGTATATATTTTGTTGATATTTTGGCCCGTTTTTAGCCGGAAAAATTGTTTTTGTAAAATTGAATATCGATTTTCAAACATCGAAAAAACGCCCATTTTTTTCGTTAGAGCGAAACTTAAATTTTCAATTATCTTGAGAACGCGGCCGAATTTTTTGATTCTGTAAATTCCAACGGATTCCTTGGATCAAAATACATCTGATAGGATGTGGTTTGAAGCTCAGGAGCGTAGGAAAAATTATTTTTCTGCAAAATTAGATTTTCGACCTATTCGGTTTCTTAAAATCCGTTTTTCGGCCATAACTTTTTGAAAACGAAAAACTGAGTGTTCTACGTAGTCTCAATCGATTCCTCAGATTGAAATACATCTCCCAGTATATATTTTGTTGATATTTTGGCCCGTTTTTAGCCGGAAAAATTGTTTTTGTAAAATTGAATATCGATTTTCAAACATCGAAAAAACGCCCATTTTTTTCGTTAGAGCGAAACTTAAATTTGCAAATATCTTGAGAACGCGGCCGAATTTTTTGATTCTGTAAATTCCAACGGATTCCTTGGATCAAAATACATCTGATAGGATGTGGTTTGAAGCTCAGGAGCGTAGGAAAAATTATTTTTCTGCAAAATTAGATTTTCGACCTATTCGGTTTCTTAAAATCCGTTTTTCGGCCATAACTTTTTGAAAACGAAAAACTGAGTGTTCTACGTAGTCTCAATCGATTCCTCAGATTGAAATACATCTCCCAGTATATATTTTGTTGATATTTTGGCCCGTTTTTAGCCGGAAAAATTGTTTTTGTAAAATTGAATATCGATTTTCAAACATCGAAAAAACGCCCATTTTTTTCGTTAGAGCGAAACTTAAATTTTCAAATATCTTGAGAACGCGGCCGAATTTTTTGATTCTGTAAATTCCAACGGATTCCTTGGATCAAAATACATCTGATAGGATGTAGTTTGAAGCTCAGGAGCGTAGGAAAAATTATTTTTCTGCAAAATTAGATTTTCGACCTATTCGGTTTCTTAAAATCCGTTTTTCGGCCATAACTTTTTGAAAACGAAAAACTGAGTGTTCTACGTAGTCTCAATCGATTCCTCAGATTGAAATACATCTCCCAGTATATATTTTGTTGATATTTTGGCCCGTTTTTAGCCGGAAAAATTGTTTTTGTAAAATTGAATATCGATTTTCAAACATCGAAAAAACGCCCATTTTTTTCGTTAGAGCGAAACTTAAATTTGCAAATATCTTGAGAACGCGGCCGAATTTTTTGATTCTGTAAATTCCAACGGATTCCTTGGATCAAAATACATCTGATAGGATGTGGTTTGAAGCTCAGGAGCGTAGGAAAAATTATTTTTCTGCAAAATTAGATTTTCGACCTATTCGGTTTCTTAAAATCCGTTTTTCGGCCATAACTTTTTGAAAACGAAAAACTGAGTGTTCTACGTAGTCTCAATCGATTCCTCAGATTGAAATACATCTCCCAGTATATATTTTGTTGATATTTTGGCCCGTTTTTAGCCGGAAAAATTGTTTTTGTAAAATTGAATATCGATTTTCAAACATCGAAAAAACGCCCATTTTTTTCGTTAGAGCGAAACTTAAATTTTCAATTATCTTGAGAACGCGGCCGAATTTTTTGATTCTGTAAATTCCAACGGATTCCTTGGATCAAAATACATCTGATAGGATGTAGTTTGAAGCTCAGGAGCGTAGGAAAAATTATTTTTCTGCAAAATTAGATTTTCGACCTATTCGGTTTCTTAAAATCCGTTTTTCGGCCATAACTTTTTGAAAACGAAAAACTGAGTGTTCTACGTAGTCTCAATCGATTCCTCAGATTGAAATACATCTCCCAGTATATATTTTGTTGATATTTTGGCCCGTTTTTAGCCGGAAAAATTGTTTTTGTAAAATTGAATATCGATTTTCAAACATCGAAAAAACGCCCATTTTTTTCGTTAGAGCGAAACTTAAATTTGCAAATATCTTGAGAACGCGGCCGAATTTTTTGATTCTGTAAATTCCAACGGATTCCTTGGATCAAAATACATCTGATAGGATGTAGTTTGAAGCTCAGGAGCGTAGGAAAAATTATTTTTCTGCAAAATTAGATTTTCGACCTATTCGGTTTCTTAAAATCCGTTTTTCGGCCATAACTTTTTGAAAACGAAAAACTGAGTGTTCTACGTAGTCTCAATCGATTCCTCAGATTGAAATACATCTCCCAGTATATATTTTGTTGATATTTTGGCCCGTTTTTAGCCGGAAAAATTGTTTTTGTAAAATTGAATATCGATATTCAAACATCGAAAAAACGCCCATTTTTTTCGTTAGAGCGAAACTTAAATTTTCAATTATCTTGAGAACGCGGCCGAATTTTTTGATTCTGTAAATTCCAACGGATTCCTTGGATCAAAATACATCTGATAGGATGTAGTTTGAAGCTCAGGAGCGTAGGAAAAATTATTTTTCTGCAAAATTAGATTTTCGACCTATTCGGTTTCTTAAAATCCGTTTTTCGGCCATAACTTTTTGAAAACGAAAAACTGAGTGTTCTACGTAGTCTCAATCGATTCCTCAGATTGAAATACATCTCCCAGTATATATTTTGTTGATATTTTGGCCCGTTTTTAGCCGGAAAAATTGTTTTTGTAAAATTGAATATCGATTTTCAAACATCGAAAAAACGCCCATTTTTTTCGTTAGAGCGAAACTTAAATTTTCAAATATCTTGAGAACGCGGCCGAATTTTTTGATTCTGTAAATTCCAACGGATTCCTTGGATCAAAATACATCTGATAGGATGTAGTTTGAAGCTCAGGAGCGTAGGAAAAATTATTTTTCTGCAAAATTAGATTTTCGACCTATTCGGTTTCTTAAAATCCGTTTTTCGGCCATAACTTTTTGAAAACGAAAAACTGAGTGTTCTACGTAGTCTCAATCGATTCCTCAGATTGAAATACATCTCCCAGTATATATTTTGTTGATATTTTGGCCCGTTTTTAGCCGGAAAAATTGTTTTTGTAAAATTGAATATCGATTTTCAAACATCGAAAAAACGCCCATTTTTTTCGTTAGAGCGAAACTTAAATTTGCAAATATCTTGAGAACGCGGCCGAATTTTTTGATTCTGTAAATTCCAACGGATTCCTTGGATCAAAATACATCTGATAGGATGTAGTTTGAAGCTCAGGAGCGTAGGAAAAATTATTTTTCTGCAAAATTAGATTTTCGACATATTCGGTTTCTTAAAATCCGTTTTTCGGCCATAACTTTTTGAAAACGAAAAACTGAGTGTTCTACGTAGTCTCAATCGATTCCTCAGATTGAAATACATCTCCCAGTATATATTTTGTTGATATTTTGGCCCGTTTTTAGCCGGAAAAATTGTTTTTGTAAAATTGAATATCGATTTTCAAACATCGAAAAAACGCCCATTTTTTTCGTTAGAGCGAAACTTAAATTTTCAATTATCTTGAGAACGCGGCCGAATTTTTTGATTCTGTAAATTCCAACGGATTCCTTGGATCAAAATACATCTGATAGGATGTAGTTTGAAGCTCAGGAGCGTAGGAAAAATTATTTTTCTGCAAAATTAGATTTTCGACCTATTCGGTTTCTTAAAATCCGTTTTTCGGCCATAACTTTTTGAAAACGAAAAACTGAGTGTTCTACGTAGTCTCAATCGATTCCTCAGATTGAAATACATCTCCCAGTATATATTTTGTTGATATTTTGGCCCGTTTTTAGCCGGAAAAATTGTTTTTGTAAAATTGAATATCGATTTTCAAACATCGAAAAAACGCCCATTTTTTTCGTTAGAGCGAAACTTAAATTTTCAATTATCTTGAGAACGCGGCCGAATTTTTTGATTCTGTAAATTCCAACGGATTCCTTGGATCAAAATACATCTGATAGGATGTAGTTTGAAGCTCAGGAGCGTAGGAAAAATTATTTTTCTGCAAAATTAGATTTTCGACCTATTCGGTTTCTTAAAATCCGTTTTTCGGCCATAACTTTTTGAAAACGAAAAACTGAGTGTTCTACGTAGTCTCAATCGATTCCTCAGATTGAAATACATCTCCCAGTATATATTTTGTTGATATTTTGGCCCGTTTTTAGCCGGAAAAATTGTTTTTGTAAAATTGAATATCGATTTTCAAACATCGAAAAAACGCCCATTTTTTTCGTTAGAGCGAAACTTAAATTTTCAATTATCTTGAGAACGCGGCCGAATTTTTTGATTCTGTAAATTCCAACGGATTCCTTGGATCAAAATACATCTGATAGGATGTGGTTTGAAGCTCAGGAGCGTAGGAAAAATTATTTTTCTGCAAAATTAGATTTTCGACCTATTCGGTTTCTTAAAATCCGTTTTTCGGCCATAACTTTTTGAAACGAAAAACTGAGTGTTCTACGTAGTCTCAATCGATTCCTCAGATTGAAATACATCTCCCAGTATATATTTTGTTGATATTTTGGCCCGTTTTTAGCCGGAAAAATTGTTTTTGTAAAATTGAATATCGATTTTCAAACATCGAAAAAACGGCAATTTTTTTCGTTAGAGCGAAACTTAAATTTGCAAATATCTTGAGAACGCGGCCGAATTTTTTGATTCTGTAAATTCCAACGGATTCCTTGGATCAAAATACATCTGATAGGATGTAGTTTGAAGCTCAGGAGCGTAGGAAAAATTATTTTTCTGCAAAATTAGATTTTCGACCTATTTGGTTTCTTAAAATCCGTTTTTCGGCCATAACTTTTTGAAAACGAAAAACTGAGTGTTCTACGTAGTCTCAATCGATTCCTCAGATTGAAATACATCTCCCAGTATATATTTTGTTGATATTTTGGCCCGTTTTTAGCCGGAAAAATTGTTTTTGTAAAATTGAATATCGATTTTCAAACATCGAAAAAACGGCAATTTTTTTCGTTAGAGCGAAACTTAAATTTGCAAATATCTTGAGAACGCGGCCGAATTTTTTGATTCTGTAAATTCCAACGGATTCCTTGGATCAAAATACATCTGATAGGATGTAGTTTGAAGCTCAGGAGCGTAGGAAAAATTATTTTTCTGCAAAATTAGATTTTCGACCTATTCGGTTTCTTAAAATCCGTTTTTCGGCCATAACTTTTTGAAAACGAAAAACTGAGTGTTCTACGTAGTCTCAATCGATTCCTCAGATTGAAATACATCTCCCAGTATATATTTTGTTGATATTTTGGCCCGTTTTTAGCCGGAAAAATTGTTTTTGTAAAATTGAATATCGATTTTCAAACATCGAAAAAACGCCCATTTTTTTCGTTAGAGCGAAACTTAAATTTTCAAATATCTTGAGAACGCGGCCGAATTTTTTGATTCTGTAAATTCCAACGGATTCCTTGGATCAAAATACATCTGATAGGATGTGGTTTGAAGCTCAGGAGCGTAGGAAAAATTATTTTTCTGCAAAATTAGATTTTCGACCTATTCGGTTTCTTAAAATCCGTTTTTCGGCCATAACTTTTTGAAAACGAAAAACTGAGTGTTCTACGTAGTCTCAATCGATTTCTCAGATTGAAATACATCTCCCAGTATATATTTTGTTGATATTTTGGCCCGTTTTTAGCCGGAAAAATTGTTTTTGTAAAATTGAATATCGATTTTCAAACATCGAAAAAACGGCAATTTTTTTCGTTAGAGCGAAACTTAAATTTGCAAATATCTTGAGAACGCGGCCGAATTTTTTGATTCTGTAAATTCCAACGGATTCCTTGGATCAAAATACATCTGATAGGATGTAGTTTGAAGCTCAGGAGCGTAGGAAAAATTATTTTTCTGCAAAATTAGATTTTCGACCTATTCGGTTTCTTAAAATCCGTTTTTCGGCCATAACTTTTTGAAAACGAAAAACTGAGTGTTCTACGTAGTCTCAATCGATTCCTCAGATTGAAATACATCTCCCAGTATATATTTTGTTGATATTTTGGCCCGTTTTTAGCCGGAAAAATTGTTTTTGTAAAATTGAATATCGATTTTCAAACATCGAAAAAACGCCCATTTTTTTCGTTAGAGCGAAACTTAAATTTGCAAATATCTTTAGAACGCGGCCGAGTTTTTTGATTCTGTAAATTCCAACGGATTCCTTGGATCAAAATACATCTGATAGGATGTGGTTTGAAGCTCAGGAGCGTAGGAAAAATTATTTTTCTGCAAAATTAGATTTTCGACCTATTCGGTTTCTTAAAATCCGTTTTTCGGCCATAACTTTTTGAAAACGAAAAACTGAGTGTTCTACGTAGTCTCAATCGATTCCTCAGATTGAAATACATCTCCCAGTATATATTTTGTTGATATTTTGGCCCGTTTTTAGCCGGAAAAATTGTTTTTGTAAAATTGAATATCGATTTTCAAACATCGAAAAAACGCCCATTTTTTTCGTTAGAGCGAAACTTAAATTTTCTAATATCTTGAGAACGCGGCCGAATTTTTTGATTCTGTAAATTCCAACGGATTCCTTGGATCAAAATACATCTGATAGGATGTAGTTTGAAGCTCAGGAGCGTAGGAAAAATTATTTTTCTGCAAAAATAGATTTTCGACATATTCGGTTTCTTAAAATCCGTTTTTCGGCCATAACTTTTTGAAAACGAAAAACTGAGTGTTCTACGTAGTCTCAATCGATTCCTCAGATTGAAATACATCTCCCAGTATATATTTTGTTGATATTTTGGCCCGTTTTTAGCCGGAAAAATTGTTTTTGTAAAATTGAATATCGTTTTTCAAACATCGAAAAAACGCCCATTTTTTTCGTTAGAGCGAAACTTAAATTTGCAAATATCTTGAGAACGCGGCCGAATTTTTTGATTCTGTAAATTCCAACGGATTCCTTGGATCAAAATACATCTGATAGGATGTAGTTTGAAGCTCAGGAGCGTAGGAAAAATTATTTTTCTGCAAAAATAGATTTTCGACCTATTCGGTTTCTTAAAATCCGTTTTTCGGCCATAACTTTTTGAAAACGAAAAACTGAGTGTTCTACGTAGTCTCAATCGATTCCTCAGATTGAAATACATCTCCCAGTATATATTTTGTTGATATTTTGGCCCGTTTTTAGCCGGAAAAATTGTTTTTGTAAAATTGAATATCGATTTTCAAACATCGAAAAAACGCCCATTTTTTTCGTTAGAGCGAAACTTAAATTTTCAAATATCTTGAGAACGCGGCCGAATTTTTTGATTCTGTAAATTCCAACGGATTCCTTGGATCAAAATACATCTGATAGGATGTGGTTTGAAGCTCAGGAGCGTAGGAAAAATTATTTTTCTGCAAAATTAGATTTTCGACCTATTCGGTTTCTTAAAATCCGTTTTTCGGCCATAACTTTTTGAAAACGAAAAACTGAGTGTTCTACGTAGTCTCAATCGATTCCTCAGATTGAAATACATCTCCCAGTATATATTTTGTTGATATTTTGGCCCGTTTTTAGCCGGAAAAATTGTTTTTGTAAAATTGAATATCGATTTTCAAACATCGAAAAAACGCCAATTTTTTTCGTTAGAGCGAAACTTAAATTTGCAAATATCTTGAGAACGCGGCCGAATTTTTTGATTCTGTAAATTCCAACGGATTCCTTGGATCAAAATACATCTGATAGGATGTAGTTTGAAGCTCAGGAGCGTAGGAAAAATTATTTTTCTGCAAAATTAGATTTTCGACCTATTCGGTTTCTTAAAATCCGTTTTTCGGCCATAACTTTTTGAAAACGAAAAACTGAGTGTTCTACGTAGTCTCAATCGATTCCTCAGATTGAAATACATCTCCCAGTATATATTTTGTTGATATTTTGGCCCGTTTTTAGCCGGAAAAATTGTTTTTGTAAAATTGAATATCGATTTTCAAACATCGAAAAAACGCCCATTTTTTTCGTTAGAGCGAAACTTAAATTTGCAAATATCTTGAGAACGCGGCCGAATTTTTTGATTCTGTAAATTCCAACGGATTCCTTGGATCAAAATACATCTGATAGGATGTAGTTTGAAGCTCAGGAGCGTAGGAAAAATTATTTTTCTGCAAAATTAGATTTTCGACCTATTCGGTTTCTTAAAATCCGTTTTTCGGCCATAACTTTTTGAAAACGAAAAACTGAGTGTTCTACGTAGTCTCAATCGATTCCTCAGATTGAAATACATCTCCCAGTATATATTTTGTTGATATTTTGGCCCGTTTTTAGCCGGAAAAATTGTTTTTGTAAAATTGAATATCGATTTTCAAACATCGAAAAAACGCCCATTTTTTTCGTTAGAGCGAAACTTAAATTTTCAAATATCTTGAGAACGCGGCCGAATTTTTTGATTCTGTAAATTCCAACGGATTCCTTGGATCAAAATACATCTGATAGGATGTAGTTTGAAGCTCAGGAGCGTAGGAAAAATTATTTTTCTGCAAAATTAGATTTTCGACCTATTCGGTTTCTTAAAATCCGTTTTTCGGCCATAACTTTTTGAAAACGAAAAACTGAGTGTTCTACGTAGTCTCAATCGATTCCTCAGATTGAAATACATCTCCCAGTATATATTTTGTTGATATTTTGGCCCGTTTTTAGCCGGAAAAATTGTTTTTGTAAAATTGAATATCGATTTTCAAACATCGAAAAAACGCCCATTTTTTTCGTTAGAGCGAAACTTAAATTTGCAAATATCTTGAGAACGCGGCCGAATTTTTTGATTCTGTAAATTCCAACGGATTCCTTGGATCAAAATACATCTGATAGGATGTAGTTTGAAGCTCAGGAGCGTAGGAAAAATTATTTTTCTGCAAAATTAGATTTTCGACCTATTCGGTTTCTTAAAATCCGTTTTTCGGCCATAACTTTTTGAAAACGAAAAACTGAGTGTTCTACGTAGTCTCAATCGATTCCTCAGATTGAAATACATCTCCCAGTATATATTTTGTTGATATTTTGGCCCGTTTTTAGCCGGAAAAATTGTTTTTGTAAAATTGAATATCGATTTTCAAACATCGAAAAAACGCCCATTTTTTTCGTTAGAGCGAAACTTAAATTTTCAAATATCTTGAGAACGCGGCCGAATTTTTTGATTCTGTAAATTCCAACGGAATCCTTGGATCAAAATACATCTGATAGGATGTAGTTTGAAGCTCAGGAGCGTAGGAAAAATTATTTTTCTGCAAAATTAGATTTTCGACCTATTCGGTTTCTTAAAATCCGTTTTTCGGCCATAACTTTTTGAAAACGAAAAACTGAGTGTTCTACGTAGTCTCAATCGATTCCTCAGATTGAAATACATCTCCCAGTATATATTTTGTTGATATTTTGGCCCGTTTTTAGCCGGAAAAATTGTTTTTGTAAAATTGAATATCGATTTTCAAACATCGAAAAAACGCCCATTTTTTTCGTTAGAGCGAAACTTAAATTTGCAAATATCTTGAGAACGCGGCCGAATTTTTTGATTCTGTAAATTCCAACGGATTTCTTGGATCAAAATACATCTGATAGGATGTGGTTTGAAGCTCAGGAGCGTAGGAAAAATTATTTTTCTGCAAAATTAGATTTTCGACCTATTCGGTTTCTTAAAATCCGTTTTTCGGCCATAACTTTTTGAAAACGAAAAACTGAGTGTTCTACGTAGTCTCAATCGATTCCTCAGATTGAAATACATCTCCCAGTATATATTTTGTTGATATTTTGGCCCGTTTTTAGCCGGAAAAATTGTTTTTGTAAAATTGAATATCGATTTTCAAACATCGAAAAAACGCCCATTTTTTTCGTTAGAGCGAAACTTAAATTTGCAAATATCTTGAGAACGCGGCCGAATTTTTTGATTCTGTAAATTCCAACGGATTCCTTGGATCAAAATACATCTGATAGGATGTGGTTTGAAGCTCAGGAGCGTAGGAAAAATTATTTTTCTGCAAAATTAGATTTTCGACCTATTCGGTTTCTTAAAATCCGTTTTTCGGCCATAACTTTTTGAAAACGAAAAACTGAGTGTTCTACGTAGTCTCAATCGATTCCTCAGATTGAAATACATCTCCCAGTATATATTTTGTTGATATTTTGGCCCGTTTTTAGCCGGAAAAATTGTTTTTGTAAAATTGAATATCGATTTTCAAACATCGAAAAAACGGCAATTTTTTTCGTTAGAGCGAAACTTAAATTTGCAAATATCTTGAGAACGCGGCCGAATTTTTTGATTCTGTAAATTCCAACGGATTCCTTGGATCAAAATACATCTGATAGGATGTAGTTTGAAGCTCAGGAGCGTAGGAAAAATTATTTTTCTGCAAAATTAGATTTTCGACCTATTCGGTTTCTTAAAATCCGTTTTTCGGCCATAACTTTTTGAAAACGAAAAACTGAGTGTTCTACGTAGTCTCAATCGATTCCTCAGATTGAAATACATCTCCCAGTATATATTTTGTTGATATTTTGGCCCGTTTTTAGCCGGAAAAATTGTTTTTGTAAAATTGAATATCGATTTTCAAACATCGAAAAAACGCCCATTTTTTTCGTTAGAGCGAAACTTAAATTTTCAAATATCTTGAGAACGCGGCCGAATTTTTTGATTCTGTAAATTCCAACGGATTCCTTGGATCAAAATACATCTGATAGGATGTAGTTTGAAGCTCAGGAGCGTAGGAAAAATTATTTTTCTGCAAAATTAGATTTTCGACCTATTCGGTTTCTTAAAATCCGTTTTTCGGCCATAACTTTTTGAAAACGAAAAACTGAGTGTTCTACGTAGTCTCAATCGATTCCTCAGATTGAAATACATCTCCCAGTATATATTTTGTTGATATTTTGGCCCGTTTTTAGCCGGAAAAATTGTTTTTGTAAAATTGAATATCGATTTTCAAACATCGAAAAAACGGCAATTTTTTTCGTTAGAGCGAAACTTAAATTTGCAAATATCTTGAGAACGCGGCCGAATTTTTTGATTCTGTAAATTCCAACGGATTCCTTGGATCAAAATACATCTGATAGGATGTAGTTTGAAGCTCAGGAGCGTAGGAAAAATTATTTTTCTGCAAAATTAGATTTTCGACCTATTCGGTTTCTTAAAATCCGTTTTTCGGCCATAACTTTTTGAAAACGAAAAACTGAGTGTTCTACGTAGTCTCAATCGATTCCTCAGATTGAAATACATCTCCCAGTATATATTTTGTTGATATTTTGGCCCGTTTTTAGCCGGAAAAATTGTTTTTGTAACATTGAATATCGATTTTCAAACATCGAAAAAACGCCCATTTTTTTCGTTAGAGCGAAACTTAAATTTGCAAATATCTTGAGAACGCGGCCGAATTTTTTGATTCTGTAAATTCCAACGGATTCCTTGGATCAAAATACATCTGATAGGATGTAGTTTGAAGCTCAGGAGCGTAGGAAAAATTATTTTTCTGCAAAATTAGATTTTCGACCTATTCGGTTTCTTAAAATCCGTTTTTCGGCCATAACTTTTTGAAAACGAAAAACTGAGTGTTCTACGTAGTCTCAATCGATTCCTCAGATTGAAATACATCTCCCAGTATATATTTTGTTGATATTTTGGCCCGTTTTTAGCCGGAAAAATTGTTTTTGTAAAATTGAATATCGATTTTCAAACATCGAAAAAACGCCCATTTTTTTCGTTAGAGCGAAATTAAATTTGCAAATATCTTGAGAACGCGGCCGAATTTTTTGATTCTGTAAATTCCAACGGAT
Organism: Liposcelis brunnea; assembly: GCA_023512825.1. Taxonomy (NCBI): domain Eukaryota; kingdom Metazoa; phylum Arthropoda; class Insecta; order Psocodea; family Liposcelididae; genus Liposcelis; species Liposcelis brunnea. Next base: position 642,601 of record CM042069.1, read on the forward strand.
TCCTTGGATCAAAATACATCTGATAGGATGTAGTTTGAAGCTCAGGAGCGTAGGAAAAATTATTTTTCTGCAAAAATAGATTTTCGACATATTCGGTTTCTTAAAATCCGTTTTTCGGCCATAACTTTTTGAAAACGAAAAACTGAGTGTTCTACGTAGTCTCAATCGATTCCTCAGATTAAAATACATCTCCCAGTATATATTTTGTTGATATTTTGGCCCGTTTTTAGCCGGAAAAATTGTTTTTGTAAAATTGAATATCGATTTTCAAACATCGAAAAAACGGCAATTTTTTTCGTTAGAGCGAAACTTAAATTTGCAAATATCTTGAGAACGCGGCCGAATTTTTTGATTCTGTAAATTCCAACGGATTCCTTGGATCAAAATACATCTGATAGGATGTAGTTTGAAGCTCAGGAGCGTAGGAAAAATTATTTTTCTGCAAAATTAGATTTTCGACCTATTCGGTTTCTTAAAATCCGTTTTTCGGCCATAACTTTTTGAAAACGAAAAACTGAGTGTTCTACGTAGTCTCAATCGATTCCTCAGATTGAAATACATCTCCCAGTATATATTTTGTTGATATTTTGGCCCGTTTTTAGCCGGAAAAATTGTTTTTGTAAAATTGAATATCGATTTTCAAACATCGAAAAAACGCCCATTTTTTTCGTTAGAGCGAAACTTAAATTTTCAAATATCTTGAGAACGCGGCCGAATTTTTTGATTCTGTAAATTCCAACGGATTCCTTGGATCAAAATACATCTGATAGGATGTAGTTTGAAGCTCAGGAGCGTAGGAAAAATTATTTTTCTGCAAAATTAGATTTTCGACCTATTCGGTTTCTTAAAATCCGTTTTTCGGCCATAACTTTTTGAAAACGAAAAACTGAGTGTTCTACGTAGTCTCAATCGATTCCTCAGATTGAAATACATCTCCCAGTATATATTTTGTTGATATTTTGGCCCGTTTTTAGCCGGAAAAATTGTTTTTGTAAAATTGAATATCGATTTTCAAACATCGAAAAAACGGCAATTTTTTTCGTTAGAGCGAAACTTAAATTTGCAAATATCTTGAGAACGCGGCCGAATTTTTTGATTCTGTAAATTCCAACGGATTCCTTGGATCAAAATACATCTGATAGGATGTAGTTTGAAGCTCAGGAGCGTAGGAAAAATTATTTTTCTGCAAAATTAGATTTTCGACCTATTCGGTTTCTTAAAATCCGTTTTTCGGCCATAACTTTTTGAAAACGAAAAACTGAGTGTTCTACGTAGTCTCAATCGATTCCTCAGATTGAAATACATCTCCCAGTATATATTTTGTTGATATTTTGGCCCGTTTTTAGCCGGAAAAATTGTTTTTGTAACATTGAATATCGATTTTCAAACATCGAAAAAACGCCCATTTTTTTCGTTAGAGCGAAACTTAAATTTGCAAATATCTTGAGAACGCGGCCGAATTTTTTGATTCTGTAAATTCCAACGGATTCCTTGGATCAAAATACATCTGATAGGATGTAGTTTGAAGCTCAGGAGCGTAGGAAAAATTATTTTTCTGCAAAATTAGATTTTCGACCTATTCGGTTTCTTAAAATCCGTTTTTCGGCCATAACTTTTTGAAAACGAAAAACTGAGTGTTCTACGTAGTCTCAATCGATTCCTCAGATTGAAATACATCTCCCAGTATATATTTTGTTGATATTTTGGCCCGTTTTTAGCCGGAAAAATTGTTTTTGTAAAATTGAATATCGATTTTCAAACATCGAAAAAACGCCCATTTTTTTCGTTAGAGCGAAATTAAATTTGCAAATATCTTGAGAACGCGGCCGAATTTTTTGATTCTGTAAATTCCAACGGATTCCTTGGATCAAAATACATCTGATAGGATGTAGTTTGAAGCTCAGGAGCGTAGGAAAAATTATTTTTCTGCAAAAATAGATTTTCGACATATTCGGTTTCTTAAAATCCGTTTTTCGGCCATAACTTTTTGAAAACGAAAAACTGAGTGTTCTACGTAGTCTCAATCGATTCCTCAGATTAAAATACATCTCCCAGTATATATTTTGTTGATATTTTGGCCCGTTTTTAGCCGGAAAAATTGTTTTTGTAAAATTGAATATCGTTTTTCAAACATCGAAAAAACGCCCATTTTTTTCGTTAGAGCGAAACTTAAATTTTCAAATATCTTGAGAACGCGGCCGAATTTTTTGATTCTGTAAATTCCAACGGATTCCTTGGATCAAAATACATCTGATATGATGTGGTTTGAAGCTCAGGAGCGTAGGAAAAATTATTTTTCTGCAAAATTAGATTTTCGACCTATTCGGTTTCTTAAAATCCGTTTTTCGGCCATAACTTTTTGAAACGAAAAACTGAGTGTTCTACGTAGTCTCAATCGATTCCTCAGATTGAAATACATCTCCCAGTATATATTTTGTTGATATTTTGGCCCGTTTTTAGCCGGAAAAATTGTTTTTGTAAAATTGAATATCGATTTTCAAACATCGAAAAAACGCCCATTTTTTTCGTTAGAGCGAAACTTAAATTTTCAAATATCTTGAGAACGCGGCCGAATTTTTTGATTCTGTAAATTCCAACGGATTCCTTGGATCAAAATACATCTGATCGGATGTGGTTTGAAGCTCAGGAGCGTAGGAAAAATTATTTTTCTGCAAAATTAGATTTTCGACCTATTCGGTTTCTTAAAATCCGTTTTTCGGCCATAACTTTTTGAAAACGAAAAACTGAGTGTTCTACGTAGTCTCAATCGATTCCTCAGATTGAAATACATCTCCCAGTATATATTTTGTTGATATTTTGGCCCGTTTTTAGCCGGAAAAATTGTTTTTGTAAAATTGAATATCGATTTTCAAACATCGAAAAAACGCCCATTTTTTTCGTTAGAGCGAAACTTAAATTTTCAAATATCTTGAGAACGCGGCCGAATTTTTTGATTCTGTAAATTCCAACGGATTCCTTGGATCAAAATACATCTGATAGGATGTAGTTTGAAGCTCAGGAGCGTAGGAAAAATTATTTTTCTGCAAAATTAGATTTTCGACCTATTCGGTTTCTTAAAATCCGTTTTTCGGCCATAACTTTTTGAAAACGAAAAACTGAGTGTTCTACGTAGTCTCAATCGATTCCTCAGATTGAAATACATCTCCCAGTATATATTTTGTTGATATTTTGGCCCGTTTTTAGCCGGAAAAATTGGTTTTGTAAAATTGAATATCGATTTTCAAACATCGAAAAAACGGCAATTTTTTTCGTTAGAGCGAAACTTAAATTTGCAAATATCTTGAGAACGCGGCCGAATTTTTTGATTCTGTAAATTCCAACGGATTCCTTGGATCAAAATACATCTGATAGGATGTAGTTTGAAGCTCAGGAGCGTAGGAAAAATTATTTTTCTGCAAAATTAGATTTTCGACCTATTCGGTTTCTTAAAATCCGTTTTTCGGCCATAACTTTTTGAAAACGAAAAACTGAGTGTTCTACGTAGTCTCAATCGATTCCTCAGATTGAAATACATCTCCCAGTATATATTTTGTTGATATTTTGGCCCGTTTTTAGCCGGAAAAATTGTTTTTGTAAAATTGAATATCGATTTTCAAACATCGAAAAAACGCCCATTTTTTTCGTTAGAGCGAAACTTAAATTTGCAAATATCTTGAGAACGCGGCCGAATTTTTTGATTCTGTAAATTCCAACGGATTCCTTGGATCAAAATACATCTGATAGGATGTAGTTTGAAGCTCAGGAGCGTAGGAAAAATTATTTTTCTGCAAAATTAGATTTTCGACCTATTCGGTTTCTTAAAATCCGTTTTTCGGCCATAACTTTTTGAAAACGAAAAACTGAGTGTTCTACGTAGTCTCAATCGATTTCTCAGATTGAAATACATCTCCCAGTATATATTTTGTTGATATTTTGGCCCGTTTTTAGCCGGAAAAATTGTTTTTGTAAAATTGAATATCGATTTTCAAACATCGAAAAAACGGCAATTTTTTTCGTTAGAGCGAAACTTAAATTTGCAAATATCTTGAGAACGCGGCCGAATTTTTTGATTCTGTAAATTCCAACGGATTCCTTGCATCAAAATACATCTGATAGGATGTAGTTTGAAGCTCAGGAGCGTAGGAAAAATTATTTTTCTGCAAAATTAGATTTTCGACCTATTCGGTTTCTTAAAATCCGTTTTTCGGCCATAACTTTTTGAAAACGAAAAACTGAGTGTTCTACGTAGTCTCAATCGATTCCTCAGATTGAAATACATCTCCCAGTATATATTTTGTTGATATTTTGGCCCGTTTTTAGCCGGAAAAATTGTTTTTGTAAAATTGAATATCGATTTTCAAACATCGAAAAAACGCCCATTTTTTTCGTTAGAGCGAAACTTAAATTTTCAAATATCTTGAGAACGCGGCCGAATTTTTTGATTCTGTAAATTCCAACGGATTCCTTGGATCAAAATACATCTGATAGGATGTAGTTTGAAGCTCAGGAGCGTAGGAAAAATTATTTTTCTGCAAAATTAGATTTTCGACCTATTCGGTTTCTTAAAATCCGTTTTTCGGCCATAACTTTTTGAAAACGAAAAACTGAGTGTTCTACGTAGTCTCAATCGATTCCTCAGATTGAAATACATCTCCCAGTATATATTTTGTTGATATTTTGGCCCGTTTTTAGCCGGAAAAATTGGTTTTGTAAAATTGAATATCGATTTTCAAACATCGAAAAAACGGCAATTTTTTTCGTTAGAGCGAAACTTAAATTTGCAAATATCTTGAGAACGCGGCCGAATTTTTTGATTCTGTAAATTCCAACGGATTCCTTGGATCAAAATACATCTGATAGGATGTAGTTTGAAGCTCAGGAGCGTAGGAAAAATTATTTTTCTGCAAAATTAGATTTTCGACCTATTCGGTTTCTTAAAATCCGTTTTTCGGCCATAACTTTTTGAAAACGAAAAACTGAGTGTTCTACGTAGTCTCAATCGATTCCTCAGATTGAAATACATCTCCCAGTATATATTTTGTTGATATTTTGGCCCGTTTTTAGCCGGAAAAATTGTTTTTGTAAAATTGAATATCGATTTTCAAACATCGAAAAAACGCCCATTTTTTTCGTTAGAGCGAAACTTAAATTTGCAAATATCTTGAGAACGCGGCCGAATTTTTTGATTCTGTAAATTCCAACGGATTCCTTGGATCAAAATACATCTGATAGGATGTAGTTTGAAGCTCAGGAGCGTAGGAAAAATTATTTTTCTGCAAAATTAGATTTTCGACCTATTCGGTTTCTTAAAATCCGTTTTTCGGCCATAACTTTTTGAAAACGAAAAACTGAGTGTTCTACGTAGTCTCAATCGATTCCTCAGATTGAAATACATCTCCCAGTATATATTTTGTTGATATTTTGGCCCGTTTTTAGCCGGAAAAATTGTTTTTGTAAAATTGAATATCGATTTTCAAACATCGAAAAAACGCCCATTTTTTTCGTTAGAGCGAAACTTAAATTTGCAAATATCTTGAGAACGCGGCCGAATTTTTTGATTCTGTAAATTCCAACGGATTCCTTGGATCAAAATACATCTGATAGGATGTAGTTTGAAGCTCAGGAGCGTAGGAAAAATTATTTTTCTGCAAAATTAGATTTTCGACCTATTCGGTTTCTTAAAATCCGTTTTTCGGCCATAACTTTTTGAAAACGAAAAACTGAGTGTTCTACGTAGTCTCAATCGATTTCTCAGATTGAAATACATCTCCCAGTATATATTTTGTTGATATTTTGGCCCGTTTTTAGCCGGAAAAATTGTTTTTGTAAAATTGAATATCGATTTTCAAACATCGAAAAAACGGCAATTTTTTTCGTTAGAGCGAAACTTAAATTTGCAAATATCTTGAGAACGCGGCCGAATTTTTTGATTCTGTAAATTCCAACGGATTCCTTGGATCAAAATACATCTGATAGGATGTAGTTTGAAGCTCAGGAGCGTAGGAAAAATTATTTTTCTGCAAAATTAGATTTTCGACCTATTCGGTTTCTTAAAATCCGTTTTTCGGCCATAACTTTTTGAAAACGAAAAACTGAGTGTTCTACGTAGTCTCAATCGATTCCTCAGATTGAAATACATCTCCCAGTATATATTTTGTTGATATTTTGGCCCGTTTTTAGCCGGAAAAATTGTTTTTGTAAAATTGAATATCGATTTTCAAACATCGAAAAAACGCCCATTTTTTTCGTTAGAGCGAAACTTAAATTTGCAAATATCTTGAGAACGCGGCCGAATTTTTTGATTCTGTAAATTCCAACGGATTCCTTGCATCAAAATACATCTGATAGGATGTAGTTTGAAGCTCAGGAGCGTAGGAAAAATTATTTTTCTGCAAAATTAGATTTTCGACCTATTCGGTTTCTTAAAATCCGTTTTTCGGCCATAACTTTTTGAAAACGAAAAACTGAGTGTTCTACGTAGTCTCAATCGATTCCTCAGATTGAAATACATCTCCCAGTATATATTTTGTTGATATTTTGGCCCGTTTTTAGCCGGAAAAATTGTTTTTGTAAAATTGAATATCGATTTTCAAACATCGAAAAAACGCCCATTTTTTTCGTTAGAGCGAAACTTAAATTTTCAAATATCTTGAGAACGCGGCCGAATTTTTTGATTCTGTAAATTCCAACGGATTCCTTGGATCAAAATACATCTGATAGGATGTAGTTTGAAGCTCAGGAGCGTAGGAAAAATTATTTTTCTGCAAAATTAGATTTTCGACCTATTCGGTTTCTTAAAATCCGTTTTTCGGCCATAACTTTTTGAAAACGAAAAACTGAGTGTTCTACGTAGTCTCAATCGATTCCTCAGATTGAAATACATCTCCCAGTATATATTTTGTTGATATTTTGGCCCGTTTTTAGCCGGAAAAATTGTTTTTGTAAAATTGAATATCGATTTTCAAACATCGAAAAAACGCCCATTTTTTTCGTTAGAGCGAAACTTAAATTTGCAAATATCTTGAGAACGCGGCCGAATTTTTTGATTCTGTAAATTCCAACGGATTCCTTGGATCAAAATACATCTGATAGGATGTAGTTTGAAGCTCAGGAGCGTAGGAAAAATTATTTTTCTGCAAAAATAGATTTTCGACATATTCGGTTTCTTAAAATCCGTTTTTCGGCCATAACTTTTTGAAAACGAAAAACTGAGTGTTCTACGTAGTCTCAATCGATTCCTCAGATTAAAATACATCTCCCAGTATATATTTTGTTGATATTTTGGCCCGTTTTTAGCCGGAAAAATTGTTTTTGTAAAATTGAATATCGTTTTTCAAACATCGAAAAAACGCCCATTTTTTTCGTTAGAGCGAAACTTAAATTTTCAAATATCTTGAGAACGCGGCCGAATTTTTTGATTCTGTAAATTCCAACGGATTCCTTGGATCAAAATACATCTGATATGATGTGGTTTGAAGCTCAGGAGCGTAGGAAAAATTATTTTTCTGCAAAATTAGATTTTCGACCTATTCGGTTTCTTAAAATCCGTTTTTCGGCCATAACTTTTTGAAACGAAAAACTGAGTGTTCTACGTAGTCTCAATCGATTCCTCAGATTGAAATACATCTCCCAGTATATATTTTGTTGATATTTTGGCCCGTTTTTAGCCGGAAAAATTGTTTTTGTAAAATTGAATATCGATTTTCAAACATCGAAAAAACGCCCATTTTTTTCGTTAGAGCGAAACTTAAATTTTCAAATATCTTGAGAACGCGGCCGAATTTTTTGATTCTGTAAATTCCATCGGATTCCTTGGATCAAAATACATCTGATCGGATGTGGTTTGAAGCTCAGGAGCGTAGGAAAAATTATTTTTCTGCAAAATTAGATTTTCGACCTATTCGGTTTCTTAAAATCCGTTTTTCGGCCATAACTTTTTGAAAACGAAAAACTGAGTGTTCTACGTAGTCTCAATCGATTCCTCAGATTGAAATACATCTCCCAGTATATATTTTGTTGATATTTTGGCCCGTTTTTAGCCGGAAAAATTGTTTTTGTAAAATTGAATATCGATTTTCAAACATCGAAAAAACGCCCATTTTTTTCGTTAGAGCGAAACTTAAATTTTCAAATATCTTGAGAACGCGGCCGAATTTTTTGATTCTGTAAATTCCAACGGATTCCTTGGATCAAAATACATCTGATAGGATGTAGTTTGAAGCTCAGGAGCGTAGGAAAAATTATTTTTCTGCAAAATTAGATTTTCGACCTATTCGGTTTCTTAAAATCCGTTTTTCGGCCATAACTTTTTGAAAACGAAAAACTGAGTGTTCTACGTAGTCTCAATCGATTCCTCAGATTGAAATACATCTCCCAGTATATATTTTGTTGATATTTTGGCCCGTTTTTAGCCGGAAAAATTGGTTTTGTAAAATTGAATATCGATTTTCAAACATCGAAAAAACGGCAATTTTTTTCGTTAGAGCGAAACTTAAATTTGCAAATATCTTGAGAACGCGGCCGAATTTTTTGATTCTGTAAATTCCAACGGATTCCTTGGATCAAAATACATCTGATAGGATGTAGTTTGAAGCTCAGGAGCGTAGGAAAAATTATTTTTCTGCAAAATTAGATTTTCGACCTATTCGGTTTCTTAAAATCCGTTTTTCGGCCATAACTTTTTGAAAACGAAAAACTGAGTGTTCTACGTAGTCTCAATCGATTCCTCAGATTGAAATACATCTCCCAGTATATATTTTGTTGATATTTTGGCCCGTTTTTAGCCGGAAAAATTGTTTTTGTAAAATTGAATATCGATTTTCAAACATCGAAAAAACGCCCATTTTTTTCGTTAGAGCGAAACTTAAATTTGCAAATATCTTGAGAACGCGGCCGAATTTTTTGATTCTGTAAATTCCAACGGATTCCTTGGATCAAAATACATCTGATAGGATGTAGTTTGAAGCTCAGGAGCGTAGGAAAAATTATTTTTCTGCAAAATTAGATTTTCGACCTATTCGGTTTCTTAAAATCCGTTTTTCGGCCATAACTTTTTGAAAACGAAAAACTGAGTGTTCTACGTAGTCTCAATCGATTTCTCAGATTGAAATACATCTCCCAGTATATATTTTGTTGATATTTTGGCCCGTTTTTAGCCGGAAAAATTGTTTTTGTAAAATTGAATATCGATTTTCAAACATCGAAAAAACGGCAATTTTTTTCGTTAGAGCGAAACTTAAATTTGCAAATATCTTGAGAACGCGGCCGAATTTTTTGATTCTGTAAATTCCAACGGATTCCTTGCATCAAAATACATCTGATAGGATGTAGTTTGAAGCTCAGGAGCGTAGGAAAAATTATTTTTCTGCAAAATTAGATTTTCGACCTATTCGGTTTCTTAAAATCCGTTTTTCGGCCATAACTTTTTGAAAACGAAAAACTGAGTGTTCTACGTAGTCTCAATCGATTCCTCAGATTGAAATACATCTCCCAGTATATATTTTGTTGATATTTTGGCCCGTTTTTAGCCGGAAAAATTGTTTTTGTAAAATTGAATATCGATTTTCAAACATCGAAAAAACGCCCATTTTTTTCGTTAGAGCGAAACTTAAATTTTCAAATATCTTGAGAACGCGGCCGAATTTTTTGATTCTGTAAATTCCAACGGATTCCTTGGATCAAAATACATCTGATAGGATGTAGTTTGAAGCTCAGGAGCGTAGGAAAAATTATTTTTCTGCAAAATTAGATTTTCGACCTATTCGGTTTCTTAAAATCCGTTTTTCGGCCATAACTTTTTGAAAACGAAAAACTGAGTGTTCTACGTAGTCTCAATCGATTCCTCAGATTGAAATACATCTCCCAGTATATATTTTGTTGATATTTTGGCCCGTTTTTAGCCGGAAAAATTGGTTTTGTAAAATTGAATATCGATTTTCAAACATCGAAAAAACGGCAATTTTTTTCGTTAGAGCGAAACTTAAATTTGCAAATATCTTGAGAACGCGGCCGAATTTTTTGATTCTGTAAATTCCAACGGATTCCTTGGATCAAAATACATCTGATAGGATGTAGTTTGAAGCTCAGGAGCGTAGGAAAAATTATTTTTCTGCAAAATTAGATTTTCGACCTATTCGGTTTCTTAAAATCCGTTTTTCGGCCATAACTTTTTGAAAACGAAAAACTGAGTGTTCTACGTAGTCTCAATCGATTCCTCAGATTGAAATACATCTCCCAGTATATATTTTGTTGATATTTTGGCCCGTTTTTAGCCGGAAAAATTGTTTTTGTAAAATTGAATATCGATTTTCAAACATCGAAAAAACGCCCATTTTTTTCGTTAGAGCGAAACTTAAATTTGCAAATATCTTGAGAACGCGGCCGAATTTTTTGATTCTGTAAATTCCAACGGATTCCTTGGATCAAAATACATCTGATAGGATGTAGTTTGAAGCTCAGGAGCGTAGGAAAAATTATTTTTCTGCAAAATTAGATTTTCGACCTATTCGGTTTCTTAAAATCCGTTTTTCGGCCATAACTTTTTGAAAACGAAAAACTGAGTGTTCTACGTAGTCTCAATCGATTTCTCAGATTGAAATACATCTCCCAGTATATATTTTGTTGATATTTTGGCCCGTTTTTAGCCGGAAAAATTGTTTTTGTAAAATTGAATATCGATTTTCAAACATCGAAAAAACGGCAATTTTTTTCGTTAGAGCGAAACTTAAATTTGCAAATATCTTGAGAACGCGGCCGAATTTTTTGATTCTGTAAATTCCAACGGATTCCTTGCATCAAAATACATCTGATAGGATGTAGTTTGAAGCTCAGGAGCGTAGGAAAAATTATTTTTCTGCAAAATTAGATTTTCGACCTATTCGGTTTCTTAAAATCCGTTTTTCGGCCATAACTTTTTGAAAACGAAAAACTGAGTGTTCTACGTAGTCTCAATCGATTCCTCAGATTGAAATACATCTCCCAGTATATATTTTGTTGATATTTTGGCCCGTTTTTAGCCGGAAAAATTGTTTTTGTAAAATTGAATATCGATTTTCAAACATCGAAAAAACGCCCATTTTTTTCGTTAGAGCGAAACTTAAATTTGCAAATATCTTGAGAACGCGGCCGAATTTTTTGATTCTGTAAATTCCAACGGATTCCTTGCATCAAAATACATCTGATAGGATGTAGTTTGAAGCTCAGGAGCGTAGGAAAAATTATTTTTCTGCAAAATTAGATTTTCGACCTATTCGGTTTCTTAAAATCCGTTTTTCGGCCATAACTTTTTGAAAACGAAAAACTGAGTGTTCTACGTAGTCTCAATCGATTCCTCAGATTGAAATACATCTCCCAGTATATATTTTGTTGATATTTTGGCCCGTTTTTAGCCGGAAAAATTGTTTTTGTAAAATTGAATATCGATTTTCAAACATCGAAAAAACGCCCATTTTTTTCGTTAGAGCGAAACTTAAATTTTCAAATATCTTGAGAACGCGGCCGAATTTTTTGATTCTGTAAATTCCAACGGATTCCTTGGATCAAAATACATCTGATAGGATGTAGTTTGAAGCTCAGGAGCGTAGGAAAAATTATTTTTCTGCAAAATTAGATTTTCGACCTATTCGGTTTCTTAAAATCCGTTTTTCGGCCATAACTTTTTGAAAACGAAAAACTGAGTGTTCTACGTAGTCTCAATCGATTCCTCAGATTGAAATACATCTCCCAGTATATATTTTGTTGATATTTTGGCCCGTTTTTAGCCGGAAAAATTGTTTTTGTAAAATTGAATATCGATTTTCAAACATCGAAAAAACGCCCATTTTTTTCGTTAGAGCGAAACTTAAATTTGCAAATATCTTGAGAACGCGGCCGAATTTTTTGATTCTGTAAATTCCAACGGATTCCTTGGATCAAAATACATCTGATAGGATGTGGTTTGAAGCTCAGGAGCGTAGGAAAAATTATTTTTCTGCAAAATTAGATTTTCGACCTATTCGGTTTCTTAAAATCCGTTTTTCGGCCATAACTTTTTGAAAACGAAAAACTGAGTGTTCTACGTAGTCTCAATCGATTCCTCAGATTAAAATACATCTCCCAGTATATATTTTTCTTAAATTGAATAGTGAATTGAAAACACGAAATAATACGTATAGGTATACCGTTTTGTATTGTTAGTGTTTTTGTGGTGGAGTTCTTTTTAGCATCGTAAAGGGATCTCTTGTGAAAATATTAATCCGAATGCTAGGAATTGGAAACATAAATTTTAGTGGAAGGAATGTTATCTCTATTTTTTGTGATTTTTGTTGCTTTTTGGTGTATGTGGCTGGAAGTCTTGTCTGAAAATAGAAATGTTTAATGTGAAGAGAAGTGGCATTTTTTTTTAATTTCCCCGTTGCCTTGAATTATTTATTAACGTTTAGGCCCCTTTGCATAATTAAGATAGAGGAAAAATGAAATTTTTTATTGATTTTATGGTATCCAATGTGGCTTCCGAACCGGAGAAAAGAAGATTCAAAAGTGGGTTGTTACCGTAAAAATCCGTGTTGGTGGTTGAGAAGGATAGACTCGATCTTTATACGATATTAATGTGACCTTTATTGGATGTCCTTTTTGCTAGAGACAGTATAAAAGGATTAGGCAGAAAAAAAAGTTGTAATATTTTAAAATTTGAGTTTATTGATGTCAGGAACTTGTAAACAATATTTTTAAATCGCTACCGAAAATCTTGTAAGGCTTTCTGAACTTGCTCCATATACCCTAACCGATCGAAGTGATTATAAATTTGAATTATCATATCACGAGACTTCTGTTTCCTAAATGTTTGTTTTATTGAATTTCCACCTTCCGGCATTTCGAACGTGTCAGCATCTATCGCGTCCATATCTATCACATCCTCCATGTCGCTTAAGACGTTCGGCAGCATTACAATTATCAAATGAAAAGCATATGCCGATAATCTTTCAAGTTCTCGGTGAAATTCCTCAAGCGTAAAATGTTTTTCTTTTAGGCCAAATAATTTCAAGTCCTCTTGAAAAGCATTATAATACGTTCTTATCAATTCGTCCCATCTTTTAGATAACACTTGTGGCTGCGCGCTAGTGAATAACATGTGGAGCACGTCTACAGCCGGAGATGATTTTCTGAAAAGGAAAAAAAAATAGTTAATATAACATGGAAAAATATAGAATGATTTGATTTTGTTTCTATTTTTCAGCCGATTTGTTCATGAGTCGAATAGCTTGTGGGGACCAAACTGAAACATTTTTACGTACCTGGACAGTTGAAAGTCTACAAATTTTGCGTGAAGGACGCGATCTTTCTGATCGTGTTTGAACATAATGTTAGTTAGCCACATGTCTCCGTGACAGAAAACTTGAAGAAAATTTTGGCTCGCTTTTTCAAAGACATCCATCAAAATATTGTATCCGATCGTGCCGAATTCAGTGACTGCTTTACTAAATTTTTTCAATTCCGGGATGTCCTCGCATAATTCTCCTACGATGGGACCCATTTGCAGCATGAAAGGTTCCATGTGCTCCCTTGACTTCTCCGTATAAAAATCCGAAGTCACGGATTCGATCGTGCCCGGATGACGTTGATTCGAAATTAACGACAACACTTGTAATCGTGCTAATGATTTTAGCGCTTCCACGCAATGATCGAACGGTAATTGCTGTTGCCTGTCCATGATTTTGTATCCCTGCACTTTGAGATCTTCCATTATAAGAATATTTTCCAAAGGACAAGAATAAGAAACGGGTGCCACGAAGGGTTCTTCGCTAAAATCTTTAAATATATCGTTTAATTTCGGTAAAATTTGAGTGTAGACGAATATTTCTTTTTCAAACAAACTTAGTTCGTTTAAAAATTTGTGAGCGACTTGAGCCCGAGGGAACTGTTTTATTATTAAATGCTTTTCTTTTGCATTGCTTCCATTTTCACAAAACTTAACTACAACTCTGTGTAAAGTGCTGAGGAAATTATTACCTAGCCCGACTGCCGGCGATACATTTTTCTCGATTATTTTAATTTTATCACTTTTTTCATTTTCAGAAAGAATATCTTGTAAAAATTCGATGGTAATCCACTTTCCTGCTTCTAAAACTTTTTCTTCGAAATCTTTTTCCCTGTCAGTAAGCTCCGGCATTTCGAACGCGACCTGTTTCACCCGAAACGAAATTAAAAGTGTCTAGAGATAAACCGCACACTTTAAAATATTGTGTAATCATTAAGAATAAGTGCGATTCTCGAATGGGATGTACGCTATCTAGCAAAATCTCAAGGTCGCCATCATAAAGTATGACTGACAAGTTGTTAACACTAGACGCGCAATACTTTTTAGCGAATCGGTTGCCCGGGCGTGAAAATATTGAGGATAATTAAGCGGGCCTGTAAATTCGGACGCCATTCTTTGTCAAATGACTCCACACAATTTTTTAGGGCTCCAATGTCAAGGTTGGGGTTTTTCATCTTTTGAAGTTTGACGATTTATCTGCTTTAATGGAACCTTTTAATTAGAGAGCAGATGATGCTTAGTAGAATATATCGGCCCCAGAAAACTCTGATGGATGCAACAAGCTGAAGATAAAGGAAACAAAGACTAAACCCATGTCCAAAACTGAGAGAAGAAGCGCCCGATTGTCTCCAAGACTTTAAAGTTTAAAAACCATATATTTTAAGTGTTACATAACTCTTGATTGTCATATGTAGGAGGGCCGCAACCTTGACACTGATTAAGAATTTCGCACGATCATTTTTGTTCGTTTACTTTTTTCCTTATCTAACATTTACCCATTGCACGTTTTATTTCAAGCCGACAAGTTAGTTTATTTTAAATAAAAGAAGCTCGCACAGAGAAATTACAAACTAACATGCAAGGCTATCACGCAGTATACTGTAAACTTTTGATAAGTCTTTCGCAATCTCTGTTTAATTTTTTATTTACTAAACTTTTAAATTTTATCATTTTCCACTGTTAAAAACGAAAGCCAATTCAGAATTTTTGAAATGTGACATGTACGAAAGTTTGAATTGAATTCCTATTTCACCTGTCGGATTGAAAAACTTGTTTTTAATACGTTGGGAAACTTTTACCAAAAAACGACACCGAAAGCTTTTAGCTTTTGATCCTTTCGAGTGAAATTTGTTACGTTTGATTTATTTCGGAATTGGATGCTTGGATCAAGTATGCCAAAGTGTAGTAAGCAACACTCCGGTTGATATTTGAATTTTGAGAAGAGAAGAAAGTAAAAAAAAGACTTCGAAGGATTCCAAACCCCCAAATTTTATAATTTAACTGCTAATGCGACGGTAGCGCCATTCGCCGGCAATCGCTCCAACTAATTCGTTTGGCTACCTTGCGGAATTTCCAGACACCAATTTAAAACTCGTGTTGTACTTGAAACAAGTTTCAAATTTTCTTTTTAAATATTGCAAGCTTAATAAAAGATTAAATAAAGTCGTTATTAAAGAAAGTTTCTTTCCTTTTCATTAAATTTAATTAAAAAGAGAAATTTACACATGAAAGGGAAGAAAATAAATCGCGCCTACATTCGAAAGGAAAATGAAGCTTATCATAATTATTTACGCTGTATCGATTTTGATTAGGATAATGCTTAAAGGGTATTCAAACACTCTACAGATAAAGGAAAAGTGCTAAAATATGACTAATTTCATTAAAAACAAATATTTTTTATATTATAAAAATTTTTTGTTGGGAAAATATCACGTGAAGTAAAATGCATTGTGTAATAATACTGTGAGCATCGATAATTAAGAAGAATTAGCTGCAATTTCGGTCGGTTGAGATGAATACTTAAGTTCTGTAGTGCTCTCTAAATTTTTAGCTTTTTCGGCGGCTTTAGCCGCAGCGATTTCTTCTATGAACCTCGTCCTTTCCTCCGCTTCTTTTAAATAGCCGATTTTTTCCAAAAAGCTAAAATATTTCTCGAAAATGTCTTGATAATAAGGATCCTTGTAATTTTCTTTTAGGGTCATGCCTTCACCCTTTTCCGGATCAAAATTATCCATATCGACCGCATTCGAAGGTTTCGCCACGATGATGGGCGTTATGCTAGCGAGAACCACAACCGGGAAAAAACTCCTCTCTTTTAGTTCTTCGTGGATTTGTTCCAACGTGAAATGTTCGCAATTAATATTCAACCGTTTCAAATCTGACGTAAAAGCTTTGTGATAGATTTTTATGAGATCGAAAAATCTTTCCGATATAACTTCTGGTCGCGGGCTCGTGAATAAGAAATAAATTAAATCCGTAGTTGCAGATCCGTACCTGAAAAACCCAGAATTAAATCATGACGAAAAATTACATTGTAAAAATTTTGAATTTTTACCTGGCAAGTTGAAAATCGACGAGCTTAGCGTGCAAAACTTTCCCGTTTTCATCATATTTAAAAAGAAAATTATTAATCCAAGAATCGCCGTGACAAAGGACGCTTATCGAGTTCGGCGTCGGTTTCACGACTTCCAGCATTTTATCAAAACCATATTTTGATATTTTTCTGATGTAAGGAACGAACCGACTGCATTTTTCTGACGTTTCCAGCACTTCCGCCCAAACGGGGAAACTTTTATCCAAATAAGGTTCCATTTGTTCTCTTTTAGATTCCTGATAAAAATCATCCGAAACTCTTTCTATTAGTTCTTTATTTTTTTCTAATAATTTCACTGAAAGCGCATGAAACCTCGCAAGAGATTTCAAAACCTCGACGCAATGTTCGTAATCCAATTGTTTTCTTCTGTCCGCCATTTTATATCCAGAAATTTGTAAATCTTCCATGATAACAGTGTTCGGAGTCGAGCATTCGTACGATTCAGCAGCGATGAAAAATTTTTCTTCCGGTATGTGTTCGTTTAAAACTTTTTTCATGAGTGGCAAACATTCGTTATACATTGCGAGTTCTTTTTTAAAAATCCCCATATCTTCGATCATATCCTTGAGGAATTTCGAAGTCGGGGCTCCTTTAATCATTAATTGAAGATTTTCTACGGGGCCTCCATCTTTCCGAATTAATTCGATTTTCGTGCGATACAAAATGCTTAAATAGTTGTCTCCTACGCCGACAGCGGCTGAGACATTGCTGTCGATTACTCTGACCTCGTTGTTTTTTTCGTGTTTGGCAATCACCTCTTGTAAAAAATCTTTGGTGATCCAAGCTCCGTTCGCTTGAACTTTTTCGTTATTTTTATCGTATCCGTTTTCATCGATGTCGGACGTCATTTTTTAAAAATCACGAGTTTAAATTAACACACAAAGTTGCTTTATCGAAAGACGCGTTACTACTGACTGATATCTGTGTATAAATGAGATATTATCTCATCCAGCTTCAAATAATAGTCACACACACCAGCGCCTGTAAACATATCATGAATTGCTAAAATAAGTTGCGCGTCACTTTTAATAAATTCAAAGTTTAAAACTAATTTTTTTGTAAAGAGATTAACTCCCGGCTTGAGACGATATTTCTCATGCACTGCCTTGTGTACAGAAATAATTATTTAGAGTTGAAGCAAAAATCTTGACCAAGGTCGTTGAAGATTGAATTGACCTTAATTCAACATACATATGCCCTGTATAGAATATCAACATTTAATTTTTGTGTTTCTGCTGTGACGGCTTCGATAATGACACTTAATGATCGTTTTCCTGTTCGCAACGCGACATTTAATTATTACTTAGTTTGTTATTAATTATACGGTTTTAAATTTTTTAATATTCCTGTAAACAATTCTCTGAGCATTAAAAATTTTTAAAAAAGTTTGTGCTCAAGCTGCACAATTTTAATTTTTAATATACTATGATTCAGGATTTTATCAAGAATTTAAGCTCCACTCCGTCAAATAATTCCTAAAAATAATTTTAGTTTAAATAATAAAGTTTATCTCCTTGATCTCGAGATATGTGAATAACTGAGGCCATCGACAAAGGTCATTGAATTGTCAAATTTTAACAAACGAGATCGTGTAATAGCTAAACCAATATATCTTTACATTTAATCGTAAACATATTTATCTAATTTTTTTCTTATTTTCAGTTTCAGGTCACATCCCGCATGAAAAAGTGGAGAAAAGGACGCTTTCGTGTCAAACGGACTTAGATCTTATTAAAATTTTGTTAGAACTTCATTCTCATCTTCTCAACGACCATAAAGAGACGAATAATCCATTAGTTCCGAAAGAACCGGATCCACCGCAAACGGAAGTCAAAGTTTTATCGGCGACGGACACCGAAAGCGGTCGAAGTTACGATCTTCCGGAATGGGCGACCTTAAGCGCTTCTGCTCTTTTACAAACCGCAAATCTTCGGAACAGACGTTTTGACCGTCCTAAAAATCAGAAAAATAATCGGAGGAACGTCTTGAAACAACCTCAAATCGTAGAAGAAAGCGTTACGGACGATAGCGACAACGAACACAGCGGGAAATTCAAGCAGATTACGATTAGTTTAGGTGATATGGATCCGGATCGAATTTCGAATCATTCGCAAGCCGGAACGAACAGTACTAATTCTCCAGTTTCTTGGTCTTCCAAGTCTGATAGCGTTATGTGAGAAATGCCAAAAGGGTATATACCCTCTCTTTCATCCTCGTCTTCTATTACTTGGTGGTCGGCTAAATCGTGTCAGTCTGATGAATCCAGAAAAAGTATTTACGTGTAATAAAGGAAAAAGTTTTTTGAAATTTGTCGCACGATTGTACTATTGAAAAATGATTATATATAATTACGCGTTTTTTTTAATCAAGAGGCTAAATTTTTTACCTTAAAAAGTTTCTCTCTAATTGCGGCCACTTTAACTTATAATTGATTTTTTTAAATTAAAAAATATATTTCACAAAGCATCACAGCCTAAGATGGCGTCTTAACACCATGGCCCTCTATTACTTTCTAATTTGAAACGAATGGGACCTGATTTTGTTTAAAAAAGGACGTAATCTTGTGCAAAGGAAAATTTGAAAAAAATGACTAAAAATTGTATTGTCACCTTTTCCCATATGTTTACAACCAATAAAATAATTTGTTTTTTATTAAATTAATTTACTTTAAAAAATTTAGCTTTACTTCTTTTGAAAAACTTTATTTTTAACAAATCGATTAGAATCCTCAAAAAATTAAGATTCTTATCCTTGGACGCTCAGTTTAATTGATAAGTAAACCACAATGTAATGAGAAATTGTGTTTTCTTTTTTTTATCTGAATTCATAGCTGAAAAAAGCGTACGCTCTGCTACTACCTTGGATATAAGATAAGTTTTATATCATTATTAAGGGCGATGTATCGACATTATGTATCTGATCAACTCCGTCCCAAAAAAAATGATTTGAAGGATTTTTCCCAAAAATTTTAGTTCTCGCTCAGAGTCCCATTTCTTAAGAATGTTAATCGATATTACACCATAGAAAAATCATATCTCCTCTTGTGATTTTGGTCCCTTTATTTAAGGAAGCCCTGAAAGGTCACACAGTTTGGCGGTTGTTTACTGCTAGTCGTACAACTGACACTGCCAGTTCATCAACTGACACTGCTACTTGATCAACTGACAGTCACTTACTGCCAGTTGATGAGCTGACACTGCTAGTTGATCAACTAGCACTGTCAGTTGATGAACTGGCAGTGTCAGTTGTACGACTAGCAGTAAACAACCGGCAAACTGGGTGACCCTTCAGGGCTTCCGTATTTATTGAAGTACAGACAATTTACTATAGAAATCATTTTACTAAAAAAAATAAAAAGATGTTTCTTCTTAGAAGTTCCGTCGACTTATGGATGGATATTTAATGAAACAATGAGAAATTATTTTTTTTTTTTTTTTTTTTTTTATATTTATATGACTATCGGCTTTCACCTTTTGCCAACATACAACGTATTTATCATTTTTCAAAGTTTCAATCGTAATCCATATCATGTACCTTTTTTCTTTGCTAAATCGTAGTTTTCCATGTCATTTCGGACAGATTACTTTGTATTATTTCTTTATCAATTGTAAGATTCGAGCTAGATGTTGACAATTTTTTTGTCAGCTCTCTGGACTCGAACCAGGGTCTCACGGATTCTGAGTCAAACACTCTAGGCACTGCGCCACCGCCCACCCCATGAGAAATTATCATTGATTCCTTTGCACAATTATTATTCCAGAAGAAAGCGAGCGATATCGGAGGCAGTGATTAAAAAAAGTAATTTTTTGAAGTTGGCAAAACTGCATTCGAAGAGGATCATGGCGGCGGCCATTGGAACAATTCACAACACACGGTTTATAATAAGACCGTGTTCACAACATTCGCTTCAAATTTGAGACTCACAACAGCTCAAGTGAGTATTATTTATTTACGAATCGATTAAATATCTTGATATATTTCCATTAATAACATGAAAGACATGATTTACACAGAATCGTTAACGATTACACAAACTTAAATTTTTTTTGATTGGGTTTCTCTTCACGTTATCAAAAAGAAAATCTTCTCGTGGATTCTCACCTATTGAGAATTCAAACCTATTGAGAACTAGTGCAAACCAATGGAAGCTGTGGAAGTTAGAGACCCACAGTTGTTAATGGCCTTTTATGCTATAAAGAATAATATGATGGTAAGTTTGTTTTTTTATTTTAAAATTAAAATTTTGTAATTGTGTTTTGGATTATTAATTTAAGCTAAGGTTAACGATTGGGAGATGCATCCTTATTTTTTCCTTAAAAGGACCTGCAAGCCTCAAAAATTCAGAGACAGGGTTTGATTACTGGAAACATGTTAGGTTAGGTTAGGTTGCATTATTACATGAAACAATAATTACAATTGATCGTATTGCTCTAAGTTTTTGTGGGTGTTCAGAAATTTTTAGAAACCTGTCTCAGTTTTTGAATTTTTTTGGAGAATTCCTTTTTTGAATTTATCTGAAATTTTTTTTTTTAGGATTACGAAATTTCTTGATGACAAACGCATAAATTTTTTGTTATAATTTTTTCTCATTACTTTTTTTTCGAACGTAAAGTTATAAAAAATGATCAGAAGATTTGTTTGTCAAGGAATAATAGTTATGGAGAGATTTGTTTGACAACAGAAAATTTTTTAAGATTTGTTCGACACCAGAAAATTATCAGACTAATTGGTCAAGTTACGGAAATTATTTTTTCAACTGTGAAAACTTTGCAAAAATTTACCATTTTTTTTAAAAATCAAATATCAGAAATTGAACTGCCTTTGTTCATATCTATAAATATTTATATTTGCTTGCAATTCTATAAAATGTTGTAAGGAACCATTGAAAAATACCTTCACAGTCAGAAGCTCACATTTATGAGTTCTATTAATTTTCGCATGCTTTTATAATTCGGAAAATAATAAGTTATTTTTTTTTTAAATTTCAGGTGTGTCTCTTGCTCTGTTCAACATGGACCTCATTTGATGGACATGCATATCGAACAGCCAAAGTTCTCCAGCCTGTTGAACATTTTCACTCGTGCAAACCAATGGAAGCTGTGGAAGTTGGAAAGCCACAGTTCCCAATTTAAAAAATGATCAGTGACATTTTGTTTAAAATCAAATCAAATTATTTATAAGAACTTAATTCTGCATATGTTATGGCTATTGTAAAATATAATAATTTCACAATATATAATATTATGATTCAAAATAACTGTTTCTTGATATATTTCTACCTAATTTCCTTCCTAACCTTTGAAAATTAGGCGCTTAGAACATTTAATAATTGGGCGATCTGCCTTTCTAGAAATACAGGATTTCAAATTAGGGAGCTTTTTAAGGAGCTTTTGGTCTTGATCGATTGAGCTTACTGCCCTTGATCGAATGCTGGAAGAAATACCCCGAAATTCCCACGAAAAATGCGCAAAAACTGATTTTTGAATATTTTCCTGTGTGGTTTGTATTAAATTTTATTCGAAAAAACGTTACATAAAAATTTCACTTTAAAAAAAAAAAAAAGGTTTTTGGACAATCGCATTTTTTAACCAGTTCCCGTGAGATTTCCGGTACTTTTATTGCATGGTCTGATAGATGACATCCAGGGCTATCGTTTGAGACCGATTTGCTCGAGAATACTACGAAAATTTTTCTAAAATTACGAGCAAACCTTGCCATGTTTTAAAACCCGATTTTTTTAGTCATTTCCAAAAGGATTTTCCAGACTTTTCCGACTGATACTTATAGTAATTGACGCCCTCTATCCAGTGGTGCAGTCAGATTCCCAAAATTCCCACGGGAACTGCCTGAAAAAAAAAGTCTTTTAAAAAGCACGATTTCCTCGTGAATACTACGACAATTTTTCTAAAATTACGAGCAAACCTTGCCATGTTTTAAAACCCGATTTTTTTAGTCATTTCCAAAAGGATTTTCCAGACTTTTCCGACTGATGCCTATAGTAATTGACGCCCTCTATCCAGTGGTGCAGTCAGATTCCCGAAATTCCCACGGGAACTGCCTGAAAAAAAAAGTCTTAATAAAAGCACGATTTCCTCGTGAATAAGGTGGCGGACAATTATATTTCTTGGCGGAGAATCATTTTCCGCCACCTTTTTCTTGGCGGAAAAATAATTATCCGCTACGTTTTTGCTGGCGGAAAAAAAATTATCCGCCACCTTTTTCTTGGCGAAGAATAATTATCCGCCACCTTTTTGTTGGTAGAAAAATAATTATCCGCCACCTTTTTGTTGGTAGAAAAATAATTATCCGCCACCTTATTCACGAGGAAATCGTGCTTTTATTTAGACTTTTTTTCAGGCAGTTCCCGTGGGAATTTCGGGAATCTGACTGCACCACTGGATAGAGGGCGTCAATTACTATAGGTATCAGTCGGAAAAGTCTGGAAAATCCTTTTGGAAATGACTAAAAAAATCGGGTTTTAAAACATGGCAAGGTTTGCTCGTAATTTTAGAAAAATTTTCGTAGTATTCACGAGGAAATCGTGCTTTTTTAAAGAATTTTTTTTTCAGGCAGTTCCTGTGGGAATTTCGGGAATCTGACTGCACCACTGGATAGAGGGCGTCAATTACTATAGGTATAAGTCGGAAAAGTCTGGAAAATCCTTTTGGAAATGAGTTAAATAATCGGGTTAAAAAACATGGCAAGGTTTGCTCGTAATTTTAGGAAAAATGCATTTTTTTACATAGTTCTCATCGGAATTTCGGGAATTCGGTTGCGACAGTGGATAGAGGGCTTCAAGATGTACCAGATTCATCCAGAATAGTCCCGAGATTCCTTCGAAAAGTCAAAGGCTATAGCTATCCGCTATAGAGGGGTTTTACTGTATTATTAATCCGTTGCTTAGCTAAAAAACTTTACTGAAATTAATTCTTCGGTCATATGAATTTTATTTTGTATTATTTTTATAATAATTTTTAACAATAAAAAAAACACAGTAAATATACAGTGAAAATACAACCAAAAAATTTGCCAATAAAACTTTCAACAAAAAAATTCACAGTAGGTATTTTCAAATTTTTGTTCGCACAGTTATATTTCTTAAAAAAAAAATTATTTACTTGGCCGTTTATCACTTCTTGGTTTTAATGGCTTTTTCCCGGAAAAAGTTTTTTCTTTGGATCTCCACTGAACCAGTAATGGATGAGTTTCTAAAATATAACGAAAATTATTTAATATAAAACCATTAAGGCAAAAGTATTTTTAATTTGTCATTACCTTCACATGGAGGTCCTTCTAATTTAACATCATACGATTTGAATTTCTTTTTTTTCACAGGTGGAGACGTATTTTCTTTGCTTTCCCTTTCTTTTTCTACATTATAGTCAGGTGGCCCAGTTCCTTGCCAACCGTCTTCAGGATCTTCTACTTCCGGAGCTATTGGTAAAAATTGTAAAGAAGATAAATCTTCTTCGTCTTCATCTGAGCTACAAAAAGCGGCAACTTTTTCTCTAGTACAAACGTCCACCTTTAAAAAAATAAATTGTTAATAATTTCTATAGCATATACAATTAATACACAAGCAAAATTTAAACCCTTAAGGTATCCCTTTCGAATGTCAATAACTTTACTAACCTCAAAATCTTCGTCTTCATGCTGTGTGCCGGCTTCAACAGATTTATCTTCATCATCAATATCAAACTCCGATTCTTTCTCTTCATATTCCACATTTTCGTCTAGTTCTTTGAAATCAGGAGCAAAAGCAGACCAATTTTCAACTTGATTTTGAGCCCAAACGGATACTACACCGGATGATATCGATGTAATGATTGGCCTTACTGGATGCCACTGAAATCACAAAATTCTGTTTATATTGAATACTAATGACAGAGAACTGAAAACTTTTAACTGAGAAAAATATTTACCACTACATCTAAAAGAACTTCTCCTTTTGTTCCATGAAGAATTTTCATTAAAACTCCTGTTGCTTTTTCCCAAATATATAATGCATGTTGTCTGGCTGAACCAGCACATATATATTCACCATCACCAGAAAAACAACATTTTTTCCATGTAGTTCTTAAAAAAATTTTTGTACAAATTACAATCAATTAAATTCAGTTAATTTGATTAAATAAATTACAGAACACTTACTTATTTACTAAATCTTGTAACTTTTGTACAGGTTCAGGTTCTCCATCTTTTCCACAAGCTATTACTTCAGTTCCGTTATACACCCTAATAACTCTGTCAGCAGTGTTTACTAAAAAGCACCTTAAAAAAAATAAACAAGCTCTAGATTTGATTCACAAAACATTTATACCACCAAAACTTGATACTCACTCCCCTCTTCTTGCAAACTCGATACTTTTTATGCTTGTAGTACTAGCTGTCCCCAGCATAACTTTAAAGGATGCTTTTAAAGTCAAATCACTAGTTTGATACACTAATACTTTCCCTTTTGAATTACCAGAATAAATATATTGTCCTCTTCTATCAAAAGATGCAACAATATTCAGATCATTGTCTTCATCTAAAGGCACAATTTGATGTTCACCATCAATATCTACTAATACTGCTGCATGCCTCATGGGACAGACTAGAAAAATTTTACTATTTCTTGGATGGAACTGAACTTTTAAAATTGGAGAAGGAAATCTGTATTTTTGAGTACATTCTCCACTCAAAATTTCCCAAATGCATGCATTGTTATCGGTCGAAGCTGATAATAACTTATAGCCATCCCTTGACCAACTGAAAATATAATAAATATTTATTAAAAACCATAATTCTTTATCCATGAATTTTAAATTATGCTGTTTACCTCAATGAACAAACAGGATGAACATGAGCACTGATAATTTTTGCAATCCCACGAGTGAGGAAATCCCAAATGACAATTCTTCCGTCATTGCAACCTACAGCTAATAGCGTTCCTCTTTTATTAAATGCACAAGTTACTGCTAAGGATATACAATCTAAAGCTCCATCGAATTCTTCTGGATAATTTTGTCCAAACGACTCTGTAAACAATAACAAAGTTCCGTTTAGAGGTTACGTTGATACACTTTCACGCGACATTTCAGAAATTTAACTCACCTAATAGTTCCAAATTCATATCTGTACCTTTAGAGAAACCATTTACATCTGAAAATCATTCAGAATATTTAAATAAATAAATATATAAAGAAAAATTAATTAATTTTTGCTTTCGGCTTGACCGATTTAAAAAAAACTGATGCATCAAGATGGCGACGAAAACAACCAGCGGGAAATTTGTCGCGGGCTCGCGGCTTGGTAATTCAATATGGCTGCCTGAAATTTCGGCGAACATTTTTTCCGTGTCATTAGAAAAACGGCTAATTTCGCCTTGTTGCAATTTTTGTACAAAATGAAAAATGGCGCGTTTTCCTTGCTTTTTTTTTGGTTTTTGTATGTTTGAATAGTTTTCCTTTCATTTTACTTTTTTTTGATCAAATCATGAAAAAATTACAATGTTTCCGGGAAGAAAAATAGTAGAAAAGAAAGAAAAGGAGAAAAGAAAAGAATCAGAAAGTGAAATGAATAATTCATTTCACAAGGAAATTTTATTAAACGACTGCTCTAGAAGTATTTTGCAGACACTTTATTATGACTAAAAAATTATTTTAAAAAAATGGATTTATAAAAAGAAAAATGTACGTCCCATCGAAGTAACACCGTCACCAAAATGCAAACCAGAAATAAAAGAAAAAATAAATAGTTTTTATAGCATAAAAAAAAGGAATTAAAAATAGCAAATAAATCTTAAAAATATTTTTTTTCTATTTTATCTCAAGAAATAAATTAATTTTGTTACATCGTGAAAAATCAGATTTAAAATTTCCTTAAAATTCTATTTAATACATTTATTAGACACCTCGTTTTCCAGTTCCACTCTTTTAAATTTGTTTAGCTATCTTTAAAAAAAGAGTAAATAGTGAAAAACCAGGTATTTTTGTTTTAAAAAAATCATTTTTTTAAAGTAAAGCCATCTTTGAAAGATTCTTAATTTATCTTGTCACCATTCTACTCCAGATCAGGAAATCAAATTGTTCTGAGCAAAAAACGCAAGCACTGAACTGATGACAAGAGCAAACTAGTTTCAAGTGGTTTTACTAATTTTTTTAAAAAATGACTTATTTAAATCGGTCATAATTTTTTTACGAACGACGCATTTTAGCTCCAAATATTGGGAAAAAATTTATTTTTTAAAATCTATAAATTAGTAGGATTGGGTAACGTTTTTGATATATTATTCTGGAATATAAGCAAAGGAAGACATTGTGCAGTTACTTTAAAGTTATCACAGCATTAATTAATCGGAAATCGACATATAATTTTTTCTAATGTCAGCCTTTCTTTTTTTAAAGTTTAAATTTCGTTGCAATAATTTTCTTGGTGTTAATTCTACAAGGTGAACCATTTATTTATCTATTTGTTACACCGAGTAACATAATATATTAATATTCGCTTTATTATATAAAAAAAGGGAAAAAGCAAGTCTTAAAATTATCATTAGATTTAATGGCACCAGTAGAGTAACTTATTAGCTTGATTTATTACACTATGTGACAATTGGCACTTTCAATTAAGATTATGAAAAAAAATATTTTGACTTAACAAGTTTTTTTTACAAACCGGAACCGTTAACCGCATAAATCATCTACTTAAGCCAATGTTAACGGACGCAAAGTCTTTACATAATTAGGATTTAAACTAGGATACGCCTTTAGGATATGGTAGATGATATTTTATATCTTTGGGAGTTCCATAAAGATGGCAGTGAAAATTTCTTTTCATAATCATAATCCTAATTCTTATAAACTAACGCCAACCGTGTTGGTGAGTCGTTTGCTTGACAGTCTCAGTCGAGGTCCTCGAAGACCGACTATAAATGACTTGTTGAGATTCCGACACGTTTTGAATATCGTCTAAACGACCGTCGCTTTTCGACAACGACGACAATTCTTGTTTCGATAATCTATTTGAAGAAAATACTTCCTTTTCTCTTCTGGTGAAAGGAGTTATGGCTTCGTTGGGCTCTAAAACGGATTCGCTACTCCTAGACAAACCGGAAGTAGTTCCTAAATTCCTCGACGAAGTTCCTAAAGTTTTATTAATGATGGCTTGTCGTCGGCGTTGAGTGCTGACCGTGCTTCCGGCTATGGAGGTTTTCCCGCTTCTCGTGCTTTTTGGAGAATGCTCTGGGCTGCTCGGTTCCGTATCCGGATCCCATTTTCTAGTCGTCGTCCAGTGTTCCGTGAATTCGGACGCAGATCTAGCTAACGAAGGTTGACTTAGAGAACGCACCATGGAACCTCTCGAATATCCGTAACCGTCGGTTTCGTCGTCGTAGAAATATTGCCGGCCTTGTCGGTAAAAGCTACTCGGTCGAGAGGAAACGTCGCTTAACGTGTCGGCTCGGTCTGCTCGAGAATAATCGACCATTACTTCCGTCATGCTTCTAACGTCCGTACCGTCGGATCTAAAACTCGATCTAGACGTTCTCCTCGAACGTAAATCGTGGAAAGCTCCTTGCGGTCCGTGAACATCCGGGACTAAAGTCAAAACGCTGGATCCGTCTGAATCGTATTCATAAAGCGTAGGAAGCGAACTTCTTCTACTGCGATTATCCCAATCTTGCTTCTTCTTGTATCTGACGTTACTCGGCTGCCCGCTTTTATCGTAAGTGACTTTTTCGGGAGGAGCTAATATGCGAATAATGACTTCCCATTTTTTGGGTTCGAATAATTGTTCGTAACGATGATCTTTACTGATTCGTTCGTAATCTTCGCGTACCGTCGCTTCAGTTAATAAAGTACGCAAAGTTGATTCCGTCGTGATTATTTTACGCCATTTTTCACGATCGACAACCGTTAATATTTCTGTGTGAGGTTCTTCGATTTGAATTTCCTCGGTCGTCGTGTAAGTCGGAGTCGGGTCTAATACCCTGGTAAGTACTTCCCAGTTCGGAACAGGCGGATCCGGAGGAGGAATTTCTAATTTGCTCAAATAACTTCTTTCTATGTTTATTTGAGTTTGATGTCTTTCGGCTACAGGAGTAGTCGGGACTGTGCTGTTGGACGTTTCCGAATAAGTATCCCAATCGGAAACAGGCTCCTTCGATATTTCTTGTCCAGGCGCTGGATAATTTCTGATGGTGACGTCCCATTTCGAAGGAATCGGTATCGCTTTCGCGTGGTATTCCGTAACCAATCGTTTATGCCTTTCGATATCTTCGATCGTCCTCTTATCCGTGATCGTTCTTAAAAAGACGTCGTCCACGACGTGTGACGTTATTTCCGGTCGCCTCGAAATAACGACAGGTGGCTCTATTAATTCAACTTCTGATTTATAAGGTAAAATGCTCGGAGGCGGAGGAGCTCGCTTTTTAAGCGAAGCAGTTATCTCCGTTCGTTTGATTTCGGTTCGTTCTTGATTAATCGTTTTGACTGGCGTGGATTTAATTCCAACGTTCGATAAATCCAACGCTACTTCCGCTTTGTGATGCTCTTTCCTGACTACGGTGGAATACATTGGAGAAGAAGGTTTCGGTGGAGGATGTATTTCCGGTACGTAAGTAAACGTCGTTTTAACTTGAACCGGTTTAGGTAAACTTTGAATACTTTCCTCTCTTTCTAAAATAGTGGTTAAATTTCTGACTTGAGCGGCCATGACGCTTTCGACGTCCGAAGAACTCGGCGAAGGTGTTATCGGGGGCGGAGGTGGCGCTCTCTTAACTCGGACTTGTACGTCGAATCTCGGTTCCGGTTCGTGATACGATTCCGGTAAACTTCTCGTATCTACGTCTTCGACTTCGGAATGAGCCGAGCTCGGTGATTCCGAAGGATAATCGCTTGGTAACGTATCCGAATGCTCCGACGGGATTAAAGCTTGTTCCGAACTGGAAGTGCTGACTGGCGGAGCGTGTGCTCTCGGTATTTTTAATCCTTCGAACATGGAAATGTTTCCGAGACTGGAACCGGAAAGTTTGGTGATTTCCGAACCGGTTCCGACTGAACTGAACGGTCGATGCACCACTTTGACTCTTCTGTTCTTGAGGCAGTAGTAGGAACATCCTAATCCGAGAAGGAGAAGAGAAAGAAACAAAATGGCGCAAATTATCATCAAGATTTGATATCCTTCTAATGGAGGCTTCAGTGGAATCGGAGGCTCAGGCTTTAATCTGAAAATAAAAAAAGAGATTACAAAATATAATTCGAGCGATTATAAAAGGCAGACGCAATTATTCTTCACTAAGCGTGTGCCTTCCTCATTAAAAAAAAAAAGCAATTAAACTTACATGGGTGCCGGTAAGGCAGCAGGCAAAGGAGCAATCGGAGGGGGGTATCTACAAACTATGGTGATAGTTTCGTCGCCATCCATTTCCAGTATTGGATGGAATCTGACAACTATGTTGTTTGTAAAAACTCTTTGCGGCTTCTGCAAGAAAAATTCAAGCGTTTACTTTTGAAACAAGAAAAAAGATTAAACAACTATTTTTTTTTTAATGTACCTGAACAGTTCCGCATCCTTTCAGAGGCAATTCGATTTGATAACTGAGATCTCCTTTACCAGCTATTTGGCAAGCGCTGCTTCTGTCGAAATTAGCAAAGGCAATCCCGAAGTAGGGTTCGTTGAATTTCAGCTCAACCTAAAATCAAATATGAAAAAAACATAATACATGCGTTTTCCATGACAATCACCTGGCTTTATCACACTGATATAATATAAATTTTGAGAATAAAAACAGTTTGAGAAAATTCATTTATGTTACAGCAATTCATCTGTTCTAATAACTGCCTTTAAAACTATAACTTTATCTAATCTAAAAACTGAAACTTAGGTATGGTATCGAACATTTACTCGCAAAAAATGTATTACCGATTTAACGTATTTTATATATATAAAAAAAAAATTAGTAACTTTAAACGAACCATTTTTTAACCATATTTCCTATAAGAGCCTAAAATTCATAATGCAGCATCGGTTAAAAAACACACAACAAACGTCCATTTGTTCAGTAATTACAAAATTAAAATAAAAAGCGTACAAATAACACCTTTAGATTAAAATAAATTTTAAACCTAGTCGGTTTCTGAAAATCCGTTTTTCGACCATAACTTTTCAAAAACGAAAAATTGAGTGTTCTACGTAGTCTCAATCGCTTCCTCAGATTAAAATACATCTCCCAGTATATATTTTGTTGATATTTTGGCCCGGTTTTAGCCGGAAAAATTGTTTTTTCAAAATTGAATATCGATTTTCAAACATCGAAAAAACGGCAATTTTTTTCGTTAGAGCGAAACCTAAATTTGCAAATATCTTGAGAACGCGGACGAATTTTTGAATTCTGTAAATTCCAACGGATTCCTTGGATCAAAATACATCTGATAGGATGTAGTTTGAAGCTCTCGAGCGTAGGAAAAATCATTTTTCAGGAAAAATAGATTTTCGACCTAGTCGATTTCCAAAAATCGGTTTTTTGCCGATAACTTTTCAAAGACGAAAAACTGAGTGTTCTACTTAGTCTCAATCGCTTCCTCAGATTAAAATACATCTCCCAGTATATATTTTGTTGATATTTTGGCCCGTTTTTAGCCGGAAAAAATGTTTTTTCAAAATTGAATATCGATTTTCAAACATCGATAAAACCACCAATTTTTTCGTTAGAGCGAAACTTAAATTTGCAAATATCTTGAGAACGCGGACGAATTTTTGAATTCTGTAAATTCCAACGGATTCCTTGGATCAAAATACATCTGATAGGATGTAGTTTGAAGCTCTGGAGCGTAGGAAAAATCATTTTTCAGGAAAAATAGATTTTCGACCTAGTCGATTTCCAAAAATCGGTTTTTTGCCGATAACTTTTCAAAAACGAAAAATTGAGTGTTCTACTTAGTCTTAATCGCTTCCTCAGATTAAAATACATCTCCCAGTATATATTTTGTTGATATTTTGGCCCGTTTTTAGCCGGAAAAATTGTTTTTTCAAAATTGAATATCGATTTTCAAACATCGAAAAAACGACCAATTTTTTCGTTAGAGCGAAACCTAAATTTGCAAATATCTTGAGAACGCGGCCGAATTTCTAGATTCTGTAAATTCCAACGGATTCCTTGGATCAAAATACATCTGATAGGATGTAGTTTGAAGCTCTCGAGCGTAGGAAAAATCATTTTTCAGCAAAAATAGATTTTCGACCTAGTCGATTTCCAAAAATCGGTTTTTTGCCGATAACTTTTCAAAAACGAAAAATTGAGTGTTCTACTTAGTCTTAATCGCTTCCTCAGATTAAAATACATCTCCCAGTATATATTTTGTTGATATTTTGGCCGCTTTTTAGCCGGAAAAATTGTTTTTTCAAAATTGAATATCGATTTTATAACATCGAAAAAGCGACCAATTTTTTCGTTAGAGCGAAACCTAAATTTGCAAATATCTTGAGAACGCGGCCGAATTTTCAGATTCTGTAAATTCCAACGGATTCCTTGGATCAAAATACATCTGATAGGATGTAGTTTGAAGCTCTGGAGCGTAGGAAAAATCATTTTTCAGGAAAAATAGATTTTCGACCTAGTCGATTTCCAAAAATCGGTTTTTTGCCGATAACTTTTCAAAAACGAAAAATTGAGTGTTCTACTTAGTCTTAATCGCTTCCTCAGATTAAAATACATCTCCCAGTATATATTTTGTTGATATTTTGGCCCGTTTTTAGCCGGAAAAATTGTTTTTTCAAAATTGAATATCGATTTTCAAACATCGAAAAAACGACCAATTTTTTCGTTAGAGCGAAACCTAAATTTGCAAATATCTTGAGAACGCGGCCGAATTTTTGAATTCTGTAAATTCCAACGGATTCCTTGGATCAAAATACATCTGATAGGATGTGGTTTGAAGCTCAGGAGCGTAGGAAAAATCATTTTTCAGGAAAAATAGATTTTCGACCTAGTCGATTTCCAAAAATCGGTTTTTTGCCGATAACTTTTCAAAGACGAAAAACTGAGTGTTCTACTTAGTCTCAATCGCTTCCTCAGATTAAAATACATCTCCCAGTATATATTTTGCTGATATTTTGGCCCGTTTTTAGCCGGAAAAATTGTTTTTTCAAAATTGAATATCGATTTTCAAACATCGAAAAAACGACCAATTTTTTCGTTAGAGCGAAACCTAAATTTGCAAATATCTTGAGAACGCGGCCGAATTTTTGAATTCTGTAAATTCCAACGGATTCTTTGGATCAAAATACATCTGATAGGATGTAGTTTGAAGCTCTGGAGCGTAGGAAAAATCATTTTTCAGGAAAAATAGATTTTCGACCTAGTCGATTTCCAAAAATCGGTTTTTTGCCGATAACTTTTCAAAAACGAAAAATTGAGTGTTCTACTTAGTCTTAATCGCTTCCTCAGATTAAAATACATCTCCCAGTATATATTTTGTTGATATTTTGGCCCGTTTTTAGCCGGAAAAATTGTTTTTTCAAAATTGAATATCGATTTTCAAACATCGAAAAAACGACCAATTTTTTCGTTAGAGCGAAACCTAAATTTGCAAATATCTTGAGAACGCGGCCGAATTTTTGAATTCTGTAAATTCCAACGGATTCCTTGGATCAAAATACATCTGATAGGATGTGGTTTGAAGCTCAGGAGCGTAGGAAAAATCATTTTTCAGGAAAAATAGATTTTCGACCTAGTCGATTTCCAAAAATCGGTTTTTTGCCGATAACTTTTCAAAGACGAAAAACTGAGTGTTCTACTTAGTCTCAATCGCTTCCTCAGATTAAAATACATCTCCCAGTATATATTTTGCTGATATTTTGGCCCGTTTTTAGCCGGAAAAATTGTTTTTTCAAAATTGAATATCGATTTTCAAACATCGAAAAAACGACCAATTTTTTCGTTAGAGCGAAACCTAAATTTGCAAATATCTTGAGAACGCGGCCGAATTTTTGAATTCTGTAAATTCCAACGGATTCTTTGGATCAAAATACATCTGATAGGATGTAGTTTGAAGCTCTGGAGCGTAGGAAAAATCATTTTTTAGCAAAAATAGATTTTCGACCTAGTCGATTTCCAAAAATCGGTTTTTTGCCGATAAGTTTTCAAAAACGAAAAATTGAGTGTTCTACTTAGTCTTAATCGCTTCCTCAGATTAAAATACATCTCCCAGTATATATTTTGTTGATATTTTGGCCCGTTTTTAGCCGGAAAAATTGTTTTTTCAAAATTGAATATCGATTTTCAAACATCGAAAAAACGACCAATTTTTTCGTTAGAGCGAAACTGAAATTTGCAAATATCTTGAGAACGCGGCCGAATTTTTAGATTCTGTAAATTCCAACGGATTCCTTGGATCAAAATACATCTGATAGGATGTAGTTTGAAGCTCTCGAGCGTAGGAAAAATCATTTTTCAGGAAAAATAGATTTTCGACCTAGTCGATTTCCAAAAATCGGTTTTTTGCCGATAACTTTTCAAAGACGAAAAACTGAGTGTTCTACTTAGTCTCAATCGCTTCCTCAGATTAAAATACATCTCCCAGTATATATTTTGTTGATATTTTGGCCCGTTTTTAGCCGGAAAAATTGTTTTTTCAAAATTGAATATCGATTTTCAAACATCGAAAAAACGACCAATTTTTTCGTTAGAGCGAAACCTAAATTTGCAAATATCTTGAGAACGCGGCCGAATTTTTGAATTCTGTAAATTCCAACGGATTCCTTGGATCAAAATACATCTGATAGGATGTAGTTTGAAGCTCTGGAGCGTAGGAAAAATCATTTTTCAGGAAAAATAGATTTTCGACCTAGTCGATTTCCAAAAATCGGTTTTTTGCCGATAACTTTTCAAAGACGAAAAACTGAGTGTTCTACTTAGTCTCAATCGCTTCCTCAGATTAAAATACATCTCCCAGTATATATTTTGTTGATATTTTGGCCCGTTTTTAGCCGGAAAAATTGTTTTTTCAAAATTGAATATCGATTTTCAAACATCGAAAAAACGACCAATTTTTTCGTTAGAGCGAAACCTAAATTTGCAAATATCTTGAGAACGCGGCCGAATTTTTGAATTCTGTAAATTCCAACGGATTCTTTGGATCAAAATACATCTGATAGGATGTAGTTTGAAGCTCTGGAGCGTAGGAAAAATCATATTTTAGCAAAAATAGATTTTCGACCTAGTCGATTTCCAAAAATCGGTTTTTTGCCGATAAGTTTTCAAAAACGAAAAATTGAGTGTTCTACTTAGTCTTAATCGCTTCCTCAGATTAAAATACATCTCCCAGTATATATTTTGTTGATATTTTGGCACGTTTTTAGCCGGAAAAATTGTTTTTTCAAAATTGAATATCGATTTTCAAACATCGAAAAAACGACCAATTTTTTCGTTAGAGCGAAACTGAAATTTGCAAATTTCTTGAGAACGCGGCCGAATTTTTAGATTCTGTAAATTCCAACGGATTCCTTGGATCAAAATACATCTGATAGGATGTAGTTTGGGCTTTAATAGCGTAGAAAAAGTTATATTCCTGCAAAAATAGAATTTCGACCTAGTCGGTTTCTGAAAATCCGTTTTTCGGCCATAATTTTTTAAAAACGAAAAATTAAGAGTAAATAAGAAAGAAATCGGAGGATAAATATTGTGAGGAAAGCTGACAAAAATTAAAGGGGAATTTTAAGTATGTTAGGTAAAGCCCAGGCTTTGCCGAATAGTGACTTTGAAAATGTGGGCACAATATTCTGATAAAATAAATTAAAAGGGCTAAAAAAACTTGAAGCCGCAAGGGGCACTTTGAACATTCATAACGTCCCTGAATACTGAAAATATTTATTTTTCATATGCGAATTTTTCCTCTCTTTGCGTAATTATTACAATTATTAGGTTCACACACGATGATTTAATCCCGATAGCCAGTTGTGATGGTATGAGTGCACCAGTAATAACGAGGTACATGGAAATCGATGTACCTGTTTGCATTGGTTTTAAAAAATTAATCATTCTATCCCGGTAGTATAATAAAAGATTCATTTTGTGCTTGGTAAACCTATTAATCATCAATGAAAAATATGGCTTTTTTTATTCATTCCTTAAAACTCGTGGGATTATTTTTAAATAATTTTCGTCTACTCTTTTATTTTTTTAAATATTTAATTAATTGATTTACCTGCATCGAGCCTGCAACGCAGTTCAAAGCTGCCTTCGTCCTATTTAAAAAAATAACCGGCTGCAAATCGTCGAGTTTCGTTACTTTCCCATCGAGTATGGTTTGCTCCGGCAATCCTTCTCCTTGATACTCGATGTTATTCCCGTGGGTTGCATAATTCGATTGAGAATCTACCACGTTCGCGCATAATAATGCGCAAACGAGCGAAACCAGCCTTGTCATCATCTGAAAAGATAAAAAAGAAAAAATTAGGTCAGCAGGGATGTAAAACTCTTGAGAAGTTTTAAGGTTTTGGAAACAGCTGGTACGGATGGAAGGAAACTAGAACATGTGTGAAGTAACGAACAACAAAAAAAATATTATCTCTTCGATTACATAATGGTCAATGTAAGATTCGACTTTAAAAAGAGAAAGTATCGAATGAACGGCCGAGCCAGGTCACAGGCTCCGAGTCTGAACAATGTTCTTCGTGACGCCGTCTGATATCCTCACTTCTTTTTCTGTCATTACGTCAACATTTAACTCGGGCTTCGCCCTTTCCGGAGAGACGTAAAAGAATCAGGCGGGATATCGCCTAAGGACCGGCGACCTAAAGGGTGGTCCAAAATATCCTGACCTCTCCAAGGATTTACAAATAAAATTTAGTGGCGCAACAATATTTTCGGCTCCCGCAACAGATTTTTATAAAGGGTCTAGGTGCCCTCACATTCAAACTGGTCTTCAAGACTTAAGTATCGTGAATTCTTCTGGAACGGGGAAGGGAGCGAAGAGTGCAGCCCTTTGCAAAAAAAAATCTGCCTAGGAAAAAGTTGCTGTGCCGCTGGAAGATTTTGATCAGGATATAGAAACTTACCCTGCTCCTGCTATGGTCTGGTTTGATTGGTTGGCACCTTAAAAGATGTTGGAATTTTTAGACCATCTCACGTGGTCTTCAAATACTGCTCTTGTCATGTCTTGTAAACGAACTCCGACTATGCCGAAGTCTAGGCCGAAAACTTTCGGACCACCCTGTAGACATGTTAACAACCCTCACGCATTTCGGGATAGACATAATAAATCGCTCCACGTCTTCCATATTTTATTTCCATGGAGGCCAAAATGATTCATTAAAAGAAATGGAGGTCCCTCATTCAATGGATGATTCATTATAATTACGAGAAAAGCAAACACAACGAAGGTCAGAAAACGCGTTTTAAATTTCGGGAACATCTAAATTCTTTTGGCCGTTAACCTCCCGACGATATAACCGGCGGTCAATTATTGTCTACGCATCTCGCGTGCTTATGTCGGTAATTACGAACCCGTCGATAAGTGATTTCCGACTTTTTTTTTATGTAACATGAAAAATAAAGTCGAATATACCCGAGAAGAATTTAAGGACCGTTTAAAGCACATACGTGTCAACAGACGCGCATTCATGTGGGACAGGTGCTAAAAGACAGATGGTTTTCTTTTATTCTTTTAGCGCGGGGATCGTTTTAGCTTTATGAAGGTAACTGTTACGAGTAAATTATAACGACCTCGGCACAATTGTGTCATCTTCACTTCGGTTTTGCAATGGTTTGATGAGAGATGAACGCGAAATTTTTATTTTCTTCACATCGAATGAGCTACTTCGAGAGATTCAAGTGACCTTCTCTGCTTCCGTTATTTTTTTTCCAGGTTTAAAAGATGGTTCAGTAAAAAGTTCAAGAATACAGTAACAAGGAACGAGAACAATTGGCTTAAATTATATAGTAGTAGGAGGAAGGTTGTTTGGATTGCAATAGCAGGTGGATCTAGTCGCACCTAGGCGCACTGCCACATGCCTATTGCAGGCGCTTAAGTACCGAATACTTGTAAATATTCATTTTAAACCAGCAGTCAGAGATTTTTCTTCTGCCTCTTGGATTTTTGATAAAGATGCACTTCCCACCTGTCAATGTCCCGCTCAGGCTCAAAACTCTTCCTTCAAATTTCGTAGCACAGCTCAGCTATGACTTCAAACTTTCTACACTATTTCTCAGAGCACAACTCGAGCTTAAAATTTCCTCTCACTTTTGTCGCCCCAGCAGAAACCTTGCGCTTATAAAGTAGATTTTCTGATTGTGGTTTCCTATGGTCATAAGCAGTTGAGTTGAGGTCAATGCTTGCTGAGCTCTTTAGGCTGACAATTGGCTTTGTGATGCTGTAAAAGGGGGTGTCTACTGGTGCCTCCAGTTGGTAATTGCTGAAGACAGCTCTGCTTGGACAAGTAGCTGCCAAAGGCCTCACCACAAAACCTCCTCGATCAATCTCTACTTACTGGTTACCCTGGTGCTGATGAACCCTTGGGGATGCCACGAGAAACTAAGGTCTTAACCTTTTAAACATGAAGACTTGAAACCAGCTTCAATCAATCGGTGGAAAAAACAAAAACTTTTATGCGGGTGTCCTATAAACCGAACAAATTTCCTCGTGAAAGAAGATGAATCACACATGAGCTCGAAAAAACACGTAAAGAAAGAAAAGGTAGCGATTAAATGGAACTTGGAACATCAATCCATGCACACACAGTAATGCAATAAAATAAAAAGTATAGTAATTTACCAGGGAAGATTTCATATCAGAGACAAGAATGAGAATCATGAAAATACGTGACCTTTGAAAGCGAGTAGGGAAAATATATCAAAATGAACGAATCATGATCTTTTTTTATATTTTGAGAATATAAAAAAACCACCGGATGTTTAATTTTTATTTCGAGAAGACCATAATTCTTGACGAATTTTCTTTCGGTCATCTTGCGTCACCGGATGTTTAACTATTTGCTCTTCCAGCGTAAAGAAGAAGAAAAAAAAGCCAGCCTCACTTTTGTGGTTTTCTCAAGGACGATTATTCATCATTTCCTTTGTCTTTGATTTTTTACTACCTTCGATTATTTCGCCGAGCTTCCTTTGCATCCACTTTTTTTTCTTATTTATCGTCTTGGCAAAATAATAAACGGCCTAAAGGTAATTGAAATAAAAGCAAAACCACGAATGAAGATCTCAAAACCCGATCGAAAGCGTAAAGGAAATTACAGGCGATATTATGCAATCGTGGACCATAAAAAGCAGACAAGAGAAAAAAAATCCAAAATAAACTATAAGACCGATGGTTATAATGCAGTAAACCTGTAATCATAACGTCGGTGCATTTTAGGCAGCTCGAAGAATCATGATTCCGTCTTCATTAATACTTCAAAATCTACGATCAAAAACTTCACGATTCCCGCAAGGTCGAAAACTCGCCAAACGACGAGATTACGAAATCAAAAAAAAAGTTCAAAAATCTTAAAACGGACAATGGGACAACGACATTTAGGACACGGTCCAAGTAGCCTATAGTAGGATACAACATTGTTATACTTTTTTTTTCTTTCAAGGATGTTTAGCCAACGCCCTTTTCGCAGTTTCGAATGCAACTGGAGAAAAAATAATACAGGCACGCCTAAAAAAAAGAGATTTGCCTGATTCTTAATGAGAAGGGAATCTATTTATTTCACCTCAAGGTTAAAAATCTATTGTTAATATTAAATCTATAAATCAATATTTATTACTTTTAAGTGGTTCTTAAATATTTTTAAAAACAAAGTGAATTAGATGCATTCTTCAATATATTTAAGTTCGATAATTTTAGAAATCGCACCTAATTAGTTGTCAGTATGTGCCTAGATTGAATGTAGATCTTAGTCACCCGCCTTATGGATCTCAATAAACTTCCGCGCACCCATTTCAAATCTCCTAACAGAGAAAAACACCTCAGCGCACACTAGCGCATACACGCGCGATTCGCAGATTTACTCGAATTTCACATTCAACTGCAACTTATACTTTTAGAAGACAAAACAAATCTCAGCGCACCCATTTCAAATCTCTCCGCACCTTACAACACTTCAGCGTACCCTAGCGCACATACACATAATTTACAAAGTCACTAATTTCTCATATTTATCAGTAGCTTATGCCTTTAGGGACCAAAATAAACCTTAGCGCACCCATCGTGAACCTCCTCGCACCTTGAAATGCCTCGGCGCATCCATGTAACTAATTCAGACTTGATATTAGGACATGCATCGTGAATAAACATTCGCCCTTACAGCTTTTGGGGTTGAACTTTAAACTTTTCGTGTTCTCCTCTAAATAAAAAAAATGATCAAGCTAATATTGGTGGATCATGCGCAGAGATTATGCCTCAGAAGGAAATACCAATAAAGGATGTGACACCCATCCGAAGACATTATACCGATTGTTATTTCAAATAAGTGTGACGTCTTATCCAAACAATACTTTGAATAATTAATTACTTTTTTTTCTATCTAATTGAAAAAAGTCGTCACGTAAATGGTTTTTGATCAACGCAAAGATTTTTCCATCAGAAATTTTTTTCAACGTGGAAGCGATCGCGTGGGGTAGCTAGAGGCGAATCCAGTTGACTATGTAGTTAATTGGTAATACCAGCACGAATCACCCATTCTACAGAATAGTATTATAATTAATAGGTTTTTGCCTCGAATCAATCCATTTACAAACGATTAATTTGTTTGTTATTCCTATTGAATTAATGTCCCAAGTAATATAAAAGTCTATAGCCAAGGCCGCGTCCGAGAATTTAAAAAAAGTAAAAGTGATGTAATAAGTTTTATGAGATCGAATTCGAACGGTAATCCTTACGTTTTAATTACCTAAGGCCTTTTTTTCTATTCTTTTGCGAAGTCATTTATTTAAGATCGTCGAACCTGGAACTTCCTCGAGGAGTTTAAAAATACCGGTAAGATTATTCGATTTTTTCAGGAGGCAGATCAGACAAAAGAAGATTTGATATGAACACGATCCATCTAAATTTTATAAATTCTTCGGTAAAAACTGTCGAGACTGAACCTGAGGGCCGATCGCTATATCAAAATACTCCTACTTATTATTACAGATTTGGTTATCGTAATTCACTTATGATATGCAAGAAATTGTGACGGCTTTACCCTTGAAAGCAAATTTTAAATTAAGTTCGAGGCTGTTCAATATTCAGGAGAAACGAAGTTGGAATTTTAAGAGATTTTTTGTACTGATGACTTGAGCGTCAATATCAGTATTGATACGCTGAAGAATAATTTGTTGCAGGGAGATTAATCATCTGACAAATGCAAAACTTTGCTGCAAGTGTGGAAAATGCGGTTGTGTCTCATGCAGACTTGCAGCATTAAGATTGAGTTCTGCAACTTCTTATTCTTCGCGGGCATTTGAAATCCTCTCTGAAATCCTGGTTCTTAGACAGAATAAACTATATTAAGTATCATGGAAAAGCAGGTCGTGTATGGACGAGGCTGAGCTGGACATTCGAGCGGTAAAGTTAATGACCGTGAGTGGAAAAAGGCTGACGAAAGTTCATAATTAATAACGAGTTCAAACTTATACTATTATCACTGATGCATATCTTAACTAAGCATTAACTGAGATTGTTTTTACTTTTCAGTCAACTGGCTTTGCTTTTGAATCCATCTCTGTTCTTTTAGCATTATAGCGTCCAGCGGTCCACCCTCTGTATAAGCGTCCATTTTCTTTGCTTGAGCGTCCATTTTTTTACTTGAGCGTCCATTTTTTTACTTGAGCGTCCATTCTCTCTGTTTGAGCGTCCATATTTTTACTTGAGCGTCCATTTTTTTACTTGAGCGTCCATTCTCTCTGTTTGAGCGTCCATTTTTTTCCTTGAGCGTCCATTTTTTTTACTTGAGCGTCCATTTTCTTGCTTGAGCTTCCTTTCTATTTGCATTAACGTCCAACGATTTCACTTCAATGTCATCAGCTTTGTTTCGATCATCGCAGTGTTGATTGCCTACAAACATATATTATTATCCAGTTTTTCATCGTTTAATTTGGCTTTTTAAGATTAATAATGTAATTCTCTCTGAATCTACGAATCGTGAAAACTAATTCTGACAAATGAAGTATGCACGCTGCATTTAATAATTTATTGCAAAGCGGTACAACAAAACATCTAACGACATTTATTGATTACCACGTCGGGAATAAAAGAAAGAAACCGAAAATCGTTTTGTTAATTTTCGACGAAATGTAATATTTCACGGAATTTTAATGGAAGATCAAAGGATAAAAGCGCACAATTCGTTGCAATGAGTTCTTTTCGTGACTTACAAACTAAATTTATTTTAAAATCCAAGCAGAAATGCATCATTTAATCCCGTCTATTTAACGCTTACGCGCTATTTTTCCTAAAAGAACAATTTTATTTTAATAGGTCGTGAGAAGAAAAATCGCGGTTAAAAAGTAAATTTCCGATCTTAATCTTTTTTACATTAAAATTTTTCCCGTAAAATTTCTTCAAAAAAAAAAAAAAAGCTTTTCTTAATTCAAAAGGTGTGTTAACCGCCGAGCCATATAGCACCTTCACCTTTGATCTTAAAAACTTTTTCAATAAAAACATCTTATATGTGCATGAACTATTTTTTGATATGACTCACGACCTTAAAAATTTCACGCGCCTAGTTTTTTGGTAGTAAAATTGTCGGATATGCTTTGGCAATTACACTTTAGAGAAAATTATTTTAAAAGAAAATAAAATTATAACCCATTAAAAACCCGTTGTTAATTTACGTGATATTTGAAACCAAGCGAGTAAATCTTGGCTAATCAACGAGATGAGAATTATATCCGTTGGGATGAAATGCCCCGGAATGGATGTAAAGTACAAAGATAGGAAACGGAATCCAGATACTCTGAGTTCATTGCCATTTCCATCATTTCTTTCTTACTTTATTACATTTTTTTAAAGAAAAAATTACACCGCTAGAACGTAATCAAAGCGGTGATGTAAAATTAGGGATTCCAGCTATTTGGCTAATTATTCGCATTGTCTCATTTGTCATTAGTGTCACAACCATTTGACAGCAAAAAATTTTGGCCTTAGCGTCCATCAGCCTTGCTTGTGCGTCCATCATTCTAGCTCCATATTTATACTTGAGCATCCATTTTTTTCCTTGAGCGTCCATTCTCTTTACTTGAGCGTCCATTTTTTACTTAAGCGTCCATTCTCTTTGCTTGAGCGTCCATTCTCTTTGCTTGAGCGTCCATTCTCTTTGCTTGAGCGTCCATTTTTTTACTTGAGCGTCCATTTTTTTTACTTGAGCGTCCATTCTCTTTGCTTGAGCGTCCATTTTTTTCCTTGAGCGTCCATTCTCTTTACTTGAGCGTCCATATTTATACTTGAGCGTCCATTTTTTACTTGAGCGTCCATTCTCTTTGCTTGAGCGTCCATTCTCTTCGCTTGAGTGCCTCTGGTCTGTATTGAGAGTTCATCGGATATGCACCCTTCAAAACTGAAAACCCTTAAATTCAGAGCGCGCACTGAGTGTTTTTTCTACGCAGAAGCTTATGCGAACTGAGCAAATTACTCATTCCCCTTTTGAATCTGAGTCTACAGCGCACACTCATCTCAATAAATTATCGCTCACAAACAAGTCAGCCTCAGTTAGCCAATACTGATGTATGATAAATAATAAAAAATCTTGCCCTGACCATTTTTAGCCAAAGCTTTCTTTTTTTTCCAGTAGGCGGTGATTCGACAATTTTTCAATGGAATAAAAGTTAAGATTCATAACGGACGCGATGACCCAATTGCAATTCGACAAAACGTGACTTCAAAAGACGGTGGCAGTGATGTTTCCTGGAGCTATTTTTTCATCGTGATCCGATTTTAACGCGTCAGGCAGGAAAACAACGGTTTTTTAGAGCATATTAAAACTATCTTTCCATTCTAATGTACTCGCTGGATTATGGTTGTACTTTTACTTCAAACAAGTATCAGTTATTTATTTTTAAAAGCCTTTTCTCTTTGTTATATAGCCATAAACAAAAACTTTTAACTGCTACTCCAGCATGAATTGCTTTTTATTAAATACTTTACAAGATATTAACTTTATTAACAACTGTCATATTTGTTATTAAAAATAACAGTTAGTACGCCCGTACAAATTAAAATTCAAAAATATTACGCAATCGAGTCCCACGCTAAGATTTTTTTAACTTATCTTCAAAAATAATCGTTATTATTCATATTATATAAATCACACTTTCCATTTTTTTTCAACGGATATACACGGTAACAATGAATAATAATAACAATAACGATAACATAACCTCAAACTTTTCAATTATGCGAATAATCATAAGCGACGCAGGATTATTTTGTTCGGCTTTAGATTTTTGGTTTAAATTGGAAAAATTATGCTCAGGATTTCTAAAGTTTTTAATGCGCGCGTAAATAATTAATATCAAAATCGGAGTTTTAAGTCCGACAATAAAAACAATGATGATTTCAATCATTCTTTGTTATAAAAATAAAATAAAAATCGAAGGCATATTAATCTTGACGTGACTTTTACAATGTCTTTTTTTTTTTCCCTATCGTGCCTGGGACTTTTGTTTCCTGTCATATTACGAAATACAAAGTCACGTTTTTTACTTAAGGCTAATTTTATGGAAGCTGGAACTAATGCACTAAATAATCATATCAATTGAGTTTTTTTAAGGGGTACGCAGCACATTGTAATCTGTTCCGACCCATCTTAATTGAAACGTCCGACGCTTCTCTGTTTTTTTTTTTTTTTTTTTTTTTTTTTTTGCGAAAAATGTCAACTTTTTTGAAATAAACAAACATGTGTGAAATTAAAAAGTCAATATCAACAAGATGAAATTCGTCT
Organism: Liposcelis brunnea; assembly: GCA_023512825.1. Classification (NCBI taxonomy): domain Eukaryota; kingdom Metazoa; phylum Arthropoda; class Insecta; order Psocodea; family Liposcelididae; genus Liposcelis; species Liposcelis brunnea. Next base: position 686,886 of record CM042069.1, read on the forward strand.
CGATGTCTTTTTTTATACGTAAAAAATTGAAAATTTATCCCTTGTTAACTTAACAAAACCGAATGCAATATCTTTTAATACACAAAGTGTTAAAAAAAGATAATTACGTCTCATTTTTTGGCCATATAATTTCTTTTTGAATTTTTATTTATAAAAACAGCTAAATAAATATGATTTATTTCTTTTTTCTAAAAAGAATTCAGAGTTTATCCTTTTATTATTTCCTTATTAAATTATAGTAAAGAATTTTTAAAATAGCATTTGATTTCGAATTCTCAGCTTATATTAAAAGCTATCATTAATTTCGAATAAAGAGGCGCAGAAATGAGCGCTAAAGAATTTTAAGGTGTCATTAAACGATTTACTCCGTCCCTGAGAAAAAATATTTTAAAGAAACCTCCAAATTCACATTATTAAGAAATAAATTTTTGTCCTAAAAGAAAAAAAGGGACATAATACATCAAGATTACCGGTAGCCCGTTGAAATCATAACTTAGGTAGTAACTTGGGATAACCTACGGTTTTTTATTATTTATGGCTTTTTTTAATAGTCTGTTTGAGAATCTGCCACGTATGCATATTATTCATGATTTATATGTTTTGGTTTTTCTTTTCGGGGAAATTACAGGTTCAAAACTTTTATATAAAAACCAAAAACGCCCGTGGAATAAAGAAAAATGTCGCAGGAACGTGACGAGGAATAATAATGTGACTTGCATTTAATCGGATTTAATCGAAACGAATTAACCGACGATAATCGGGAGATTTTTACAAAAAAAAAATACCGTATGGAAGTGCGGTAGGTGTCGCTAAAATAAAAATCCGCTATGCTCGGTTCATCGCATCCTCTTTTCCTGGGAGGAAACCAAAAGTGGAAAAAAGGCGTTTTCCTATTTATTATAATAATCACGAAAAATCAAATCGGGTCTTCTTAATATTAAAACCGTGATTCTTATTATTCCCATCGTAAAAAAACGGCCACACAGAATTTTTTGGAAAACTTGACAATAAATGATTGTATCGGGGGGTAAGAAAAAAAAAATGATGTCGGCATCTCAAAGAATGCGTTTCATTGTTACCCTGTCTTTATTTGATCCCTTGTTGTGTAAATTAAAACAGAAATCATTTTTCAAAAGATTTACGAGGTTAATCTATTGAAAAGGTAAACGTGTGAAATGGAGTGCAAATTGATTTTACAAAAAATAAATCTAATATTTTGATCTCCTACCGGGGAGGGGTTGTCCACATGTTAAACGAAGCGAATTTAACAATTTTCGATAAGTAGGCGTAATAAGGGAGGGTTTCCTATTGCGAAATTAACCTTACCGTCAATCGGGGTAGTTAAAAACGCTAGTTTTAATGTATCATCAAATTTTGCTCTTAGCTCTGACTACTACCCCGCCTTACGGTGTCTTTGTCTTTCGTTATGTGACTAATTTGTTCAGCAGCTTTAGCGCCACTAAAACAAAATTAATGATCAGCGATTAAATAAAACTGGTAATGAAGCTAAACGTAACTGACGCGAAAGCAAATATATTCCCTTCAAGTTTCTGCAAAATGTTCATGATTTCTTGGTGAACAACCGCTGGTATCGAAAATCATCGGCTTCGATAGCAGAGGGAAAATTAATTGTAGGGGACTCATCATAACTCGCCTGATGGCTCCATCAGATTTTTGAAGAAGTTTGCCTCGCCGCCTCTAATAAAACAAAGCCCTACGCAGCTAAAATATCCCTTGATCGATTTGAGTAAATTTTTTTTTATTGTAGGAGGACATTAGAATTTTTTGGCGGGGTCCCATCCTACTCTACAAAAGCGCAATCTCCAAAACAAGGACTCGATCACAAAACACTACCACATATCTCAAAAAATTTCACTCGGCCATGACGTACACACAATAACACACCGATTTCCTTCTTTTAATCGAGGACGAACCTAGCCACACTGCCATAAACATACTTGAAAAGAACCTTTGTTTTATAAAACTAATTTGCAAACTCCCCGATGGAAAAGATATGCCCGAATAGGAAGCGTTCTTCATTCTTTAAAAAAATTATTAATGTCCTCCTTCCGAACAAAGATGAGCAAAAATCCATTGGCAAAGGCTGCTCTTTGCTCGTCACGATCGACTTTGTGTGGTCGATAAAATGTTTTTCGTGCATTTCAAATTAATTCATTTCGAACACTTTGTCTTTGATACCTCCATCCTACATAACTTATTCAATAAATCGAAACCTTAACGTGTGGGATATCGACAACGTATAAGATTCCCACCTTTTTAAAACATTAAAGGCCGTTTACACTCAAACGCGATTAAATTAAATAAAATCGATTTTATGCCTTCGAAGATACCGGAAAATCGCAATCTGCTAAACTTGAGTTACGCTAATTCATTTCAAAGTCGTGCACGGAAGTTCTTCAAGGCGCCAAACGAAGGGGGTTTTTTTAAGGGTTTGTAGTCGGTCATGTGTCTAAAAATCTACGATATAAACCGAGACGGTTTTTCACGAACCGGTTGAGCGATGGCCGTGACGTCACGGTTGAAGAAACCCGTGCTTTTACTTCACGGGTTCTTTTATAAAACCGTTGTTGCCGCCGACACGATAAACCATTTTTCCCTTCGCTCTACATTGCAAAATTTTTATATTAATCATTTTCAAGGCACTAAAAACTTTTTTTTTAGTCCAAAGGTCTGTCCAAAATTACTGTTGATTAACATCCTTAGGAGCCACTCCTTGGCATGTCATTTTTTAACATGACACATCTTTCCATTTAAATGACTTAATCAACCTTGAGTAGTTTTAAAAATATACACATTTCCCAACCCGTAATCAAACGGTAATTTAAAATGTCGGATTTAGTGGAAAACCGTTGATGTTGCATAATTGAAATTTCCCGTCCTCATCAATATTCATATTTTGCATTTCGATTAATCGACTTATCGTCGACGGCTTCCTTATCGCAGTAGCCAATTTAAGTGATGTTTCATGTTCCGCTTGTTTCTACTGACCAATTAGTGTTCTTTAAATCAGTAAACGCCTTTATCGGTCTCGTCCTCGTCTGTGAACTTCATTTTTCTTTAGGCGGTGAGTTTTTATTTTAAGAAAGACTGCCATAAATCGAGTAGCACACAAATTAACACGTTTGCGGTAATTAATTCAATTGAAGGAAGTCGACTCGAGACCTTTATATTATATAAAACGTTTTTTTTTTTTTTTTTACTTCAAACAATATTGTGAACTTCTTAATTTCCTGTGGACTTGGTCCGTTGGAACAATAAGAGAAAGTAAAAAGGCATATAAATTTTAATTCCTCGTACTTTTGTTTCAGCGGTAATAACGGATTATCGTTCCTGTGTAAATGTTAACGTTACTTATTAAGTAAGAAAAATTCGCCGTGTCATACATGTTACATCAATAACCGAAGATTCATTACATTGTGTATTTAATGTGCTGGGTGGTCACATGATTTCTTCTTTCCTCGATCTTGTCACTATGTTAAAGGTTTTTAGGGTCGATCACTTGTTGATATGTGGTCTTTTTATATCTTGATTAAATCCTATTTTTATATCAACACGATTTACACAACCATGTGATTAAAGTCGATTTGGAAGAAAAAAAGCAGAGAAGAATAGGAGGGAATGAAAAAAATTGACCGAGACCGGTATTTAATACGGATTTGATCACGATTTTCGAAAGCGTGCAACTTATCGATTATAAAATTGCAAATCGATCACTAACCACGTAATTGACCATAAGATGAATGTGGTGGGTTCAATAAAAGGAAAAGTGGTAGGGCTGAGTATTAGTAATTTTTCGGAATAGAAGAATGATTTGTATCAAGGCGCAGCAGCGTCAGCGTTCAATGTGCTAAAAAGTTTCTGCGTCTCTTCCGGGATCTTTATTATTGCTCGAATCTCTTCGGCACTTTCTGTCTTACAGAAATTCGTTCCAAAATTGTTTGCCCCTCTTTGCTCTTCTTATTCTTCTCCTTCTTCAGCCTTTCTGCATCCACTCTTGGACATAGACCTCTCCCAAATTTCTCCATGTTGTACTTTTCTCTGGAACCAAACCCTTCCTGCAGTTTGAATGATATTGTCGAGCCTCGATGTTAAAGTCATCCTTCATCGGGTTAATGTTACTGCCTGGCCATATGTCCGAGCCACTGCCACTTCAGCTCTACAGCACTCCTTACCACGTCCATCACCCGCGTCCCATCTCGCAGTCTTACACCCAAAATGGACCTTTCCATCGCGCGCTGCGCCACACGTAACTGGTTGCTCTTCCAAAGTGATAAATCTGGTCATGTTCTACTAGGATCATCGAAAACCGATTTCCATATTAATCTGACGTTCTGATCTGTTGTACTGTACACCAGGTAGCCATTCAATTCAATTATAATATTCTCTTTCAACAATAATAGAACTGACGGGTTCAGTCAATCCGTCATATTTTCAGCTAGAGAATCATATTCACATTGACATGCGGAACGAATCAAATCACACCAACAACGTAATTACCATTAACCTCTTCCTTGAACCTTTCGTTTCTTCTTCTTCTCCAACCTTGCACTCCTTCCTTACAAACCTGTGACGATTCCATCCTTAATAATTGTTATTATCATGTTCACTTTCTTCAGAGGCACGTCCCAAACTACTCGCTCTATACGTGATGTCTTGTGGACATTTCTTACATCATCTTCTAGCTACGTGACAGAACTTCTTTGTGACCGTCTTATGTATCCCTTTCTGCACTTTTGAGAATTCACCCGACATTGTGACAATGAGCGAATAAGTCGAACCCCTACTGTTTCCACCTTTTCATTCGCATCTTTTAAAAAGAACCAAACACATTCCCAGAAATAAATAAAAAAAGAATCTCTTCCATCAAAAAATCATTTAAACATTTCATTCCTTCCGTACAAATATTGCGCCTTTTGTATAACGAATTTGATGAATAAGATTTTCGCTTTGAAAAGATAAGCTGTGTCTTGTAATGATACGCTAGATTACATCTCAAATGCCAGACCATTAGAATCCGATTTTACGATTTTTAAGCGAATATGACTTTAATGATACGTAGGTACGCACCAGAGGCGTAAACCGTGAAATAATTTTTCGGGGGGGTTTTAAACTAATCCCTTTTAGAGCGGGTTTCATCGCCTCGGCACCGTGAACAAGTTATAATTAGAAGAAAGCAACGTTAACAACCAGACCATTTCAGATTCAACTGTAATTTCGCCCTACTCGTTATGTTCTTATTAATATGTGTTCACGCTTAAGAAGTTTAACATTCAGGTGGTCTAACAGAAAAGAATGCCAAACTCAATGGCGGACTCAGCGGCACCCATTTGCAGTTTGCAGCCAATGTTCTTACATTTGACTCTGAAACTTTGAGGCGTATTTTTTCTAAATGAGCGAAGTCCAACGTCAACAAATGTCGACAGAAGAAAGTCTCTCTAGCGTGTCCGAAGACTTCAGTGAAATTGGCGGCAGCTGCGGACGGACGATAAGGGACCTCCAGCAAGAGCTAGAATGGTCATTGTTGGGACCCAAATTGAGGCCTTAAAGCAGGAGGAACAATAGGTTCCACCAACCTTATGTCTAGGACTGATGTGCGCTCGTGGAGCTTATGACGTCAATGGCTACCATGGCAACAAAAAGGCGCTCTGAACCAAAACTCTCTGATACCTTCACTGTAGCACTCGTACGGCCTCATAATATTTCTGTTGTGATTCTTGTCTTGTAAGCATTGCTAACCGTAAAGACTTACCTTATCAATTGGTGATCAAATCATTTCAGCAAACCATCACCTCGCTGACATCTCTGAAACAAAAAAAAAAATTCCATATTACCCAGGAACTGTGTCAGTGTTGCAAACTTTAATTCACAAAACAATAAGGATTTGAGTATGAATTATTTATGAATCTCAATGTTCGTTGCGTTATTTCCGGGTGAGTAAGATATGTAATATGAGTCTGTGAAAAGCATTTTTCATATTTTTATTTGTTTTTCTCATGTTGTGCACCTGTTGAAACAATAACGACTTCATCCATATTTTTCAGCATCAAAACTTCCTCGGGGGTATTACATCTTTATTATAAAAACGGTAGGTGTTGCAACTCTTCCTTAATTGGCTATTTTTTATAGAGCAGCACCGCCATTAATTCAACGCTCACGTACAAGATAAAGTGCAAAAAAAAATTTGCAAGTTTATTAAACCGCCGCCATTTTGTTTATTATTCGAATCCGCGCGGGAAATTATTATTTTATTTTTAGTTCAAGTTCATGCGCTGTTCGGTTTTTATTTTTAAAACGATAATAAGCCAAACTGGCCGAAAAGTACTTTTAAATATTACAGTTATTAATGTATAGCGAATGAGCTTGTTGATTACGTATTAATTTTTTCCTCGAGCAAGGCTGTCCACTTTCCCTCGGTCCAAACACCTTGAAACTTACTGTAAAGTGGTTTGCGTCGGAGATAATTTCAACCTACTAAATACTGAAATGATTTTCCATTCGACACACAAGTAGCTCTTATTTAAAAGATGAACATCGTGATTGTAATAAATAAAAAAAAAAAAAAACCGTTTCCTCAGGATGAGAATTAACGACCGTTCTCATTAACAGGGCTGATAATTTAACGTTTTGCTACGTTTTGCTTTTCCGGAATAAGACGAAAATGAAAGGGTGACGTCACCTGGTTGAATTTAAATGACGTAATTTTAAGAATTTCCAGGTAGCCGATAATTAAGCTTGTAAATAGAGGCACTTTAACGAAGACTTGTTCCATTAAAACAAAAAAAAAAAACGAAACGGGGAAGTCTGGTAGGTGGCCTATAAGTTTACGAATGAAGCGTCATCGTTTTTATGCTCCATTTAACTTTAACGTTGTTTTAAATATAGGAGAGGAAAAAATGTACAAGAGTGCGAAGTTTAAAACATTCCTTTGTGTACTGAGTGGATGTACTTCAGAAAGAATTTCTGTCGGAAGTAAACTGGAGCAGAAACTTATACCAAGAGCTGTAATTCTTTGTTGGTTTTAAGAGCAAGTTCCATCCTGTAAAAGTTGTCTTCTGCTTCCACGACGACACGCTTTTAGATATGCCTTTCTGGGGTAACAGAATCTGCTCTTAAGGAGACCAATAAGTTCGCCGGAGGGAACAAAATTGTTAACTGAATTTAATTGGACGACTATATAATTATTCCATTGCAGCGACACCAGCGTTAATATTTTGCACCTGCATTCCCTATACTTTCCGTCCCACTCAATTTCCTAACGGCGAGCATATATTTCCCATTGATTGTAATTAGGTACGAAATGTTCCAAAACATTGTTATGTCCTTCTTTAATTGCCAACTGAGCCAAGGTCGATTTTTCGGTTTGGTTCAATCTAAAATGCCGCTGGTGTTTGGAAATTCGTTTTTCTGCCTCAATTTCTTGGTGTAAACTTTTCCTTTTCCAAACTTCATCAACGCAGGAAAATGGATTTCTAATTATTCTCTTCATTCATATTTCTTGCAGTATTATATCAATGCCTTGTTTTCCGGGTTTCTGACAGTTACTCCGGGGAAATAATAACTCTGACCCCACTTATAAATATTTAGTCATTGTAATTCTTTCTGCTTTTTACATAAACTAACTTTATCTTATCTTTCGTGTCGACAAATTTAAATCTTCATCCTCTTTTAAAATTTTTTAAATTGCATCAAAATGATTAACATGCAACTCCTGTACATCTTACCAAACAACACATACATTAAAATTAAACAGCGTTATTTACATTCTAATTTAATGTTCTTTTATTGTTTGCGATTTAAAAAAAATTCGTTACACACAACATGCACAATGCATATTTTGAGAAACCAACACTCCACAACCAATTTATAAATACAAGATTATTTACACACACTGCAATATATATATTTGATATTTCAACTTGCATTCTAAAGCAAGACCATCAAGTCATTTCACACTTTTAAAATCTTTATAACCCAAACGAGATTAAATATCTTCTTTAAAAAAAAAAAGCAGGAGCATAACCGTCATCAAGAAATCATCATTTTTTGCAATCTAATGAGTAAAAAGACCACCCGCATATCCACGGACGAATTTTTTAGCCGAGAAAACCCGAAACCGTTTTGGTGATTAAGATTTTAAGAAAGTAATTCGGAATAGCCTTTAGCGATTTGGTTATTCACACTGTACAAAATTATTTAACGCGTGTGAAGGTTGATATCTACCAAAACGAATTATTATTAACTTTTCTTCCGTAAGACAAAAGATATATGAAAAATCTAACAGACGTCTATAAAAAAAAAAATAATTTATTTTAATAATCTCGTATTCATAAATTACAAGTGTCGAAAGGCAAAAAGGCAACCAGTTTTTTTCATTGTGCCATTAAAATATTTTCCACGGTTTCTTTGTTTTGGTCAGACGCGCAAAAAAAAATATTTATAGATCAATAATTTTCTGGAGAGATCATAAAAGTGCGATAATGGATATTTAATTGAATAGCAGGGGAAAAAAAATTTCTTTTAGAAAAAATGTCAATCAAAAAAATGTCTTCTTCTGGGAATTGCGTTTTTGCATGTCATGACTCGAAATGTGTCCTCACTGATGACATAATTGCAGCATTTTTTTGTTCTCGAATTGAATGACTAATGCACATTTTAATAAGTGCAGACGGTTTGTTTTCTATATGACAGAAGCGACAGAAGACAATGGTAACAATCACAAGTTCAATGACAGAGAAAATGGGAAGTCATGTCGGGTAGGCGGATATGTCAGAGTTTTTTTTTTTTTAAAATGACATGAGGGAGATTTTTTTTTGGGCCACGGTCGCGATGACAAGATTGAAACGCACCAACGGTTCTTTTTCTTCAAAAAGCGCTGTTTTTCTCTTCCTTGAGAAAAACGAAATGCGATTGTTGGTTGATCTAATGTGACTTAGTATACATTAAGGACAATCAGAATGTGCAGCTAATCGACTCAAACTTTCAGGACTGTACCATCAAGAACACAGTGTCAATATTTCAGAAAAACAGAAAATGCATTTAGTTTTATTTTCCTTTCGACAAATTCCTTTTGTCTGTAGCCTCTTGTACAAACATTGATTCTTATCTTTCACTCGTAGGGACCCAGTAGCGCCATTTTATTAAAATGTTAGGGGGATAAATTCAAGTCTCGACCTTTGGAGGAAGCAGAAAGATCACGCAATGCTAAGCTAGAACACTAGGGACCTCCAGGAATAAATTCAATTGAATGCAATCCTTTGCAACCAAAGCCCTTCTAGATTTACAGTAGAAAGGTTGAAAGATTACGTAGAAACTGGCCATTTAATTCTGAAGTGACCAGCGTCGCCACAATCCGCAACTTCTTGGTTGTTCTCAAAAATTTTTTAAGACCATTTAAAGTAATGAAAAAAATACAGGCGAGGCCAGTTAGGAGCTTGAGTATTTTCAGGTAATACTAAGGCCCAACCTTGTCTTTTTTGAAGTAAAGCGATCCCTATTTCAACTTCTTCATTTGCTTCAATGAGCTGAATTATGCCCAGCATTTAAAAATTCTGTCTGAACCTCTGCAGCTGGGGTGAATAGCCAGGCAACATCCCACGTTATGGAAGACCCTTCCTGGTTCAAGATTTTCTTTGCTTTCACATGTGCTTTTAACTGAATTTTTTAACAGCAAATTTGTTCTTTTTCTGTGAAGTCTTTTTTCCACCTTCTTAATCAAAATCCAAATGCTTTATTGATTTCCCATTTACGGTCCCAGTTGTTCTTTCGCCTTTTGATTCTCCCTCGTTCATATTTCAGTTCTAATCCATTGATATTCATAGCAACAAAGATGAAGATATTTTTATAATAATTTACGAACACCCGCCCAACAAGCACATAATTGTCCATTACATTCAACTACATAACTTTCTTTGCTGTCGTTAAACTTACAATTATCTCCCTAATTTCTTTCCATTAATTTATTATAATTCCTTTTAATATCACTTTTTTCTTAATATTAAGCCACCACTGATTACTGATCTCCTGATATATTTCTTATAAACTCAAAAGCCACCGACTTTTTAATAATGCCCCATAAGCATTACCTTACATAAAGTACATAAATTATATACCAGTTTAACCGATTTGCCTTTAAGTTCCAATACGAGTTGTGCTTGCTCCTGGGCAATGACATCATAACAAATATAAATGAATTCAATCCACGACACTTTTATTTTTAATAAGAATAATTACAAATAGATCGACAGTAAACAAGTAAAAAAATTTCCAAAACACGAACACACCTTTAATTTTTTATTTACTTTTTTTTAATCTGGATCACTTCCCCTTTTTTATTATTATACTTCAACGGATGTAACACTTGCCGACCAGTGAAACGTGAAACCCAAACCGAAGAATATCAACGTCTTTCGGAATTTTCTTTTCATCCAGAGGGCGTGGGAGTCGAGGGGTAATAGCCCCAGGGTCCCCAATTTTTTAATTTCTTCCTTAACGAATGCAAAACTTACCGAAATAAAACCAGGCTTTAATCCCTTAAAAGTAATCCAAATATTGCGAAACTATCATAATTTAAAAACTAAAAAAAAAAAAAACACCTCCGCATGCACTCCGAAAAAAAAAACGGCCGTGACAACGACCACCGCTCACTGTACCTGGCGAGCACTGACTGATTCGTGTTTACATATCAGTGATTCGTGGAGGGGCTCAGATACTGTGAGATTAAACTCCGGTTTTCGATTCACAGATGGTCGATGATGCAATCAATCCTTTCTTATCTTCACGTAGTTCAAACTTCTTATCCAATTTTCTCTAATTGTCCATGCGAGAGATAAAATAAAATAAGGGAATCAGCTTTTATCTCGATCTTGTAAGATTATCTTTTCCCTCGAGAAAAAATAAATTTTAATACCAAGCTTTGTTCCCTCGAGGATACAAGAGCGCATAAAAGAAGATGTAAGCGCGTGGGTTTCCACGTCCAGTTTCTGCTTCCTACGCGGGACGCCGACCTTTTGCATTTTGCTTCTTCCACGTTCGGTTTTTAAGTTGGCAATGCACAGACGCCATCAGAAACCGTTGCGATTTTCTTTCATCGACCTTGCATTTCCTCATATTTCATCCGAGGATTTTTTAATTTGTGGGAATAACAATAGCGGTTGACAATGAAGAAATCTTTATAATAATAAAATGTCACGGGCTGCCTATTTTTAATTCCGATATTTGAAAGTGTAATAATTGTGCCATGAAAATATTGATTCATGATTGCGATATTTATTGTTTTTAAAAGTGAAAAAAAAAAAAAATTCGAAATGCGAAATCGTACGTAGGAAGGGCTTTTAAATTTTTAAATAGCATTTATGATGATATTCAGGTTCAGGTAGGAAAATAAGGATTGGTTTTATTTACTTGCTAAATGCTTTATGCCTACCACATTATTAAAACTCTTATCTCGCCGTTTTGAAAATAACAACGCTCTTCCAATTGAAACTTTGGCTTTATGGATGAAAATATTGCGAAGGCGAACCAGATCTGTTCATAAGTGATATGTGCGGGGGCATAAACCTTGGAAAACGGCTTTATTGCGGAATTCAAGGATCTCAAGGCGTGATACAGACGACAATTATATCACCTCTTCAAACAAAAAAGAAAATTTTGTCTCCAGCTATTAAAAGAATCCTGTGGCTAGGCACTTTTTTAAAATAAACCGTGCCTAGATCTCTTTTCGCCAAACAATTTTCGATGCAAAAATTTCTCAAACGCCTCAGCACTTATTTTTTTCTAGCTCATTCCGCAAAAAATCTTAAAAACTAAAACGTACCTGAATCATCTGATGAAAATTAATAATAATTAAGCAAAATAGATTTTGCTTTGGAGAAATGGTTCTGCCATGAGAGTAAGATCGTAGGATGAAGCAATAGGTACCACGCATGTCCTTGTAAGGCATCCTCTTCGAAACCGAAGGCAAGCGAGCGACCTCGTGTGGGCATATGATCTCGGTACGTCATCTTCAATGTACAGGTTTCAGGTTCCTGTTAAATAAACGTTTGCCATATTATGATAATACAGTATTAATTACAGTACTTTATACTCGAGCTTAGTACGCTCATTATTAACGTAAATATTATTTTTATACGTTTTTGCAAAATAAACTACTATGTGGCTATAAACCTTCATTATTATTTAAAATCAATTCATGTGACATTTTCCCATTTATATGAAGAAAAAAAAAACTATGGCAAGATTTATAATAGGACGCTTGATGGGGAACGAACCAATAAGAAAATGTATAAAAATTGCAGAAGGGAACAGATAACGTGGGACATAAAAGAAGTCTCGTTTTTCATTCTTGGAATTTTAAATCATTCATATGCATAGGTGCGGCTTATAGATTTAAGCGATTTTTTTGTGAATGAATCAAGATTTTCGTGAATCATTTCCGATGAATCGTCGAGAAAATAATACTAAGCACACAAAAAAGGTGAATACTTGGCGGAATAAAATTCATCAAAATAAAATTTTTTTGCAAAAAAGTTATTGGGAAGATCACCAAAAAAATTATTCAATAATGACGTGGCTATTCCGTGAAATTATTTTATTCTACTGGCTGGATGTTTTTCGACCAATTAGTAGCAAGAATTCAAATGAGTCTTGACGGCATCTGAATAAAATTTTTTGCAACCAAAATTAATTTTTTTCTTGACATAAAAATCTGGTGATCACTATTTTCTACGATTCTTCCCTGAACCAAAGCGACTCTTAAGACCTCTACTTAAATTTTCACAATAGTACTAGACCTACACCTAGATTCCTTCCTCACGTGGTAAAAATTACAAATGCACCCCCCATGCCTTGTCTGACCCTGATTGAATAAAAAAATAATAATATTACAATTGATAAGATTCTAACCTATAATTACCTCACACGCTCATATATACCTTTGTTTTTTTAAACAAATTAATTAGCAAATCTAATGAGCAAAATTAACGTTTTACAGCTCAATACAAGAGAAAGTATAATTTGTTTTGGAAAAAAATCAAAATTTGCATCCGTCTCTTGTTTAAATTTAAATTCTTATTCTTCTAAGCACTAATATAATAATAGTAGAGTCAAGAGTTTTACCACAGAAAAAATTTCAGTTTACAATGATAACTTGTTTCCTCATTTGACCGTAAAGACAGCGCCACATTTGCCATAAGCTAAATTAAGCGAATGCGGCTCTATCTTCACGGTCAAACGGGGAAATAATTCTCCATTGTTAAACATAAGATTTTACTATGGTGGATTTTCCGAAGGAGACTTCACGAATTTCAAGTGAAATTTTAGTGAACACGCGCCCAAAAAAATTAAAAACCGTTTATGAAATTTTTTAACTAACGGTCACTTCATTTGTATTTTTCTAAAAACGTTTGTTATTTTTAGTATATTGCCATTTAAATAAAAGATGAAAAAAAACTGCAACATCATTCTTTCACGTCATGTTAACATGTAGGATTACCAGAACTTTATAATAAATTAGAATGTAAAATTTACCGCTAATAAAAAACCATTTAATTTCTTCCACGTTAAAAAAAAAACAAGAAAGGGATGGCACTCGAGCTTTAATTCTATCTGATTTAAAAATTTCATTTTAATTAGGAGATGATATATAGAAATTCAACTCGATTATTTTCTTTTAAAATCATTTAACATAACGCCCCCCGGGGGGATCCAGACAAAACTTTTTTTTATGTATATAATCCTGCTCGTATTTATAATTATTGTATGAGTTGTATTTAAAAAGAAAGAAAATCTATAAAAATAAATCAAAACGAACCAAAGGTTCTTAGACCATTCCAGGTTCATCATCCTTGTATGAGGTACACATATACGAGCACGACCTAACGATTTCGATTAAATTTATGTGCCTCTTTACAATTTAAAAAAAAAGGAAGAATTAAGTTATAAAAAAAAACTTTGTTAATTACAAGCTAATAGTAATAAAAATGCCGGCTTTTAGGTGATTGGGCGCTATTGTTTTTACGTTTCTTTAAAAACCGCAAAAATAATAAAAAAAGCAAGTTGCCATAATTGCGAATATGTTATTTTCTCTAAACAGTTATTTCCCTTCCCGCCGTTAAAGCCCACGACCGAAAATAGAACATTTTTAATATAATAAAAATGCTAAATTTCAAGGATAATCGTTTTCTATAGAAATCGACACGTGTTTTCAAAAAAGAGGATTTCTTTCTTTTTAAAAAAAAAAAACCGCAAGATCAAAGGGGTGAATTTGATTTATAAGACATTAAAAGAAACGCCCCTTTAACCTAATTAACACATTCCCTTTTAATTAAAGATGATATCTTTATAACTTAACTATCCTGATTAATGTCTGCTACCTTTTCACAAAAAGCGTCGACAGTTTTCATCTTTGATTTAAAAAAAAAAAAATCTAGGAAAGATATTTGAAATAATGAAGTGCTTATTATATCAAGTTTTTGTGACAGTTCGTAATTGTAAATTTCACTTCTTGTGCTTAACTTATCGAATCATATTGCAAATTTTTTCCAATGTCATTATTAATAAATAAAAAAGAAAATTGATCAAGGACTGCTACTATTGTATAAGTACCCAATTTTTTTTTTTAATACTTAAAGAAAACAAGCCACACCCGATTGTCTCTTGGTTATTTCTGTCGCAGTAATCATAAACCAGCAGGGACTTAAGATCCTGAAACTGAGATCGAATAAGATTTGACGTCATAATTATAATGTAATTTAAAAATATCTAAACGTAAGAATGACATATTTTATCTTTGTTAAAAAGACAGTTTGCCCTTTGTAGCCGACAACTTTTCAAATGTCTAAACCGATTTTAGGCAGGACCATCTTTAACGGTCAGCGAACTAACGTTGCCTAATTGTGTTTAAGATCGATAAGGTTAATAAGACTTTAAAAACGGTAATAACTCGTTTGGTTTCAAAGCTTTAACAAGTGGAAGCAGAATCATCAAAGATAAAAGCATACTGCCAAGATTTCCTTTTGTTTGAAAATATAAATGTTTTTAGATAAAATTTATAAAAGTTTTCCTTATTTAATCTTGCTTCAGCGTTCGTTTTAAGGTAGCTTTCAATTTTTGTTTTAGCGTCCATTTCCTAGCTTTAGCGTCCAATTTCAGACTTGAGCGTCCAATTTCAGGCTTGAGCGTCCACTTTCTAGTTTTAGTGTGTCAATGGCTGACTATGTACATCTTCTGGCTTTCAAGCCTAGTGTCAAGTATTAAGCTTTAGCTTCAATTTTCTGCATTTAACTTGAATGTCCGCATAGTTTCCGGTTCATTTTCTTGTTTTAATGTTTCCACTCTGCTAAAGCATCAACTTTCAGGCTTCGTCTTCTAATTCTACAGTCAATCTCCCATTTTAGGAGTCGGTTTTCTGGCTTTAGAGTCTATAATTCCCGGCTCGAGCGGCCCAGTTCTTTGCTTCGACATTAATTTTCTAGATTGAGTGCAGGTTTCACACTTCAACGTCACGATTTTCTGACCAGAGGTTTATTTTCTAGCTTGGGCACCAATTGTCCAAGTTAGAATCTATGTTCTAGATTTTCCATCAACTTTTAAGCTTTATAGTATTAATTATTTTTAAATTTTAGAGACAATTTTCCAATTTTCGCGTCAGTTTTCTAAATTAAGCGTCCATTTTTCTTATTTAAGCATCCAGCACTTTCCAGCCTGGCAATTTTCTTTAAACTTCTTTGCTACATCCTTGAAAAATTCCAAAGCGCATTAAACTTCTCAACAATCTTTTTAAAATCGGCCTTCGACCCTCAAGTGTTTGTTTTTCAATAAATCTAAAAATACGTTAAAGGATTTTTCCCGTTAAGGAAAAACCAACAAACAGAAGAAAAAAAAATCTTGTAACAAGATTCAGGAAGGTACGATCCGTCAAAATCCTTATAGTGTTTCGCGGTGAAAAATGATGCGACTCTTATTCTGGTTCATCGGGCTTCGGAGTCGTTGCCCCCTTCGCGGACACCTCCGGCATCTTCTCTGCACTACTACTATATGATATCGTAATTATCCTCCAGCATGTAATCCATTCCATAACTCCTCTTTATGAATTTCCCGAACCATAAAACCGACAATTATTTTCTTTATACCATCCGGAGGAAAAAAAAATTGTCATTTAAGATGAAAGTTGAAATTAAACTATCAAGGCTTGAATAATGAAACCGCGAAAACCTCGCCTTACTATTCAATGCAAAAAAAAAACGACGAAAAGAACCTTGAATGGTCGAGATTATTTGTTTTTATACTCATGTAATTCAGCCTTGATTTTTTTTATTCAATACTCCATTGTAAAGTCTTGCCCGACGTTTTTATTTTAAAATCGGAAAAAGAGACGAGCAGATCCACGAAAGCGTTCGAGTGTGAAGAGAAAAAAAAATTTAATCGGGCTAATAAAATTTTTTTTCGGCAATAATAAATAGGAACCGATAATTCCCACATCGTGATAATCATTAAAGGTCATGGTTGCGTATAATAATATTTTTTTGTGAGGACCTTCATTCTCAAACACTGGGATGATACTACCTGTGTTCGAAAATCAAATTGCAAGATAATTACTATCATCGATCTGTCCGAAAATGACGTAATATCAACAAATAAACAAATCTTGATGAAATAAAAGGATCATTTTTCAGATCTGTACAGACAAAAACAAAAAAAAATTGATGCCAAGATTCTATTTCTTAACGATCCGAAACGAGCGTTACTCATTATTACCACTTTTTTTTTTGTTTATATTTAATGCATCCCTGCATACTTGGCAGATTTTTGGCAGTTTGACTGCATTAAAATTTCACGCATCCCGTTTGAAAAATATATGACGGCTTGGAATATCCGGGTTTTCCGTTTCCAAGATTTTCTTAAAAAAAATCTTGAAAGACAAAGAAATTTCTTTTTAAAAATTACCGATTTTTTTAATAACATATTTTACATGAGAAAAAAATCGTTTTTTTTTATTTTAAAATTTCACTTGATCTCTATCAGTTTGTCTTTATCATCGAGTGTCTTTCCAATATTTTTATTATTAAAAATTTTTTTTGATTTATTTTTCGAATCATTCGTTGGCAGTGATGTGTTTTGGAAGGTTTCGTTTTCGTTTTCATTTAACTGATATCAAAATTCATCGATGTCGACCGTTAACGATTCTCTTTGCTCCTCCGTTTCGTCGTCGCCAGTCGTTGTCATCATCTGTAAAATAGAGAAGAAGAGTCAGAAAGAAGAAAAGGGAAAGGATAGAAAATGGGAGAAGGATTTAAGAAGCGGAGCTAAAAGCGACAAAGAAAGCGACGAGCAAAAGCTGAGAGGAAAAGATGAGGAAATGGAGGAATCAGTAAAGTGAAAGAACTAATTAGGTTTTTAGGGATGAAAAAAATAGAGAAGAAAAAATAGCGGGTAACAGAAATATGAAAAGCGTCAGAAACTATCATAAAGTTTGTTAAGTGAAAGTTTTAAAATGTAAATAAAACGTTCGTCAAAATATTAAACTGTCTTAAAGTTAAAAAAGTCGTCTTTTAGTTTTGCGGGTAATTTTAAGATTTTAATTTATTAAAGTTAAAAACTGATTCGTTCTTTTGTAATAACGAAATAGCTTTATTAACGCCACAAAATTTTTCAACTGAAGCAATGACACAAAAATTGTTGTCACAGGACTTTTTTTCAAAATTTCTTGTCGAGCAAATTTTTTCAAAATTTCTTGTCGAGCAAATTTTTTCAAAATTTCTTGTCGAGCAAATTTTTTCAAAATTTCTTGTCGAGCAAATTTTTTCAAAATTTCTTGTCGAGCAAATTTTTTCAAAATTTCTTGTCGAGCAAATTTTTTCAAAATTTCTTGTCGAGCAAATTTTTTCAAAATTTCTTGTCGAGCAAATTTTTTCAAAATTTCTTGTCGAGCAAATTTTTTCAAAATTTCTTGTCGAGCAAATTTTTTCAAAATTTTTTCTTTCCTATTATTTTTTTCAGTAACATTCAAAATTCTTGTGAAAATAAGGACTTTAAAAACTTTTTGAAAAAAGGGGCAATATAAAGTCATGTTTCTTCACAAAAATAGGGACTAAGTTTTATCTCTGAAGGATGGAAAAAAGTGCAAGTCAGTGCAAAAAAGCAGCTGTTAATTTAACTGGATAAAGCAATAAGCTACAAGTAGCTAAGCTAATGCCATAGTGCGATTGAGCTGTTAAGTCGAGCTCAAGCAAGTCGTCTTAAAAATACAAAAATTATTAAAATAAAATTAACATAAATTTTTCCACACATCACAACACCAAAATGATTCAAAAATAAAAACAATAAGCGATAATGCAGGGAATATTAGCGGATGCATAAAATTTTAACACTATTTTAGTTACAATCAGATTATTAGTTTAATTACTTTTGTAATTTACGTCATTAAATTTGGTATGTGAAGCCTTCAGCATTATATCTCTTCAGCTAAGGCATAATTTTCCTTTTACGCCCTTGAAAAATATTTTTTTATGAATGATAAAAGCTATGCACATGGAAAGAACTTTTGATCTAGTGCTCACAACACCGATGATACCAGCCTTATATCAACTCACCATAATCAATATTCTTTAATATTAAATCAGGCCGCAATTTTAAATGTTGGCGGGAAACCCTAAGGGCGGTAGAAAATTAACATTAATTTACAGATTTAAAATAAATGGCGCCCAGTCGCCCCCTTAGATCCGCGAAATAAATCTAGACTAGTGAATCCGATCGTGATACATTTCCATTGAGCCAAATTAAATTATCAAAAGGTGAAGAATTCTAATTTAATATCAAAAGGGAAACGGACTAATTAAGTCCTCACACCCTTTCAAGTCAAAATAAAATAAAATCCCGACCCCGAATATGTTGCGACCCATATTAAATTAAAAGAATCTGCCATCTTTGTTTTTTATAAAATTAATGAGAAACCCACTCGTGGAAATGTATAAATCAAAGCAAAAACTTAATAAAACGTGTTAATTCTGACAATTGAAAATTAATGGTATTAGACCTGTTTACAAACTACGAGTTTTTCAAATTTAACAGAAAACAATAGATGGCTTCACAACCCAAAAGGGTAATTAGTCTTTTGTTAAAGACATTTTTGTAAAAGAAAAAAATTAATGTGATTACGAATCAACGGAAAAAGTCGGAACACGGTTCCCATTTCAATTATGAAAACAAATAATGATGAGAACCGTTGCAATTTTTCTTCCGGTTCTTACCTTTAATTTTTGATGCTTTATGTGCGGATGCGACGGTTTGATTTTTGTGCTTGATCTAGGAGAACGCCAGGGTCAAATGGTCCTCGTTGGATCGTGGTGCCCGTGGTGGTGCTGTAGCCTTTTAGCGAGATCATGCATTACGTCCCTTATGCAAAAAATTTCAGATAAGTATGACAAGTTGCATAATTATAAAAAAAATTAATAAAGATTTCTTACCTAAAAATAATGCAGTCAACGTTTACGCCCAACATGTAAAAAAGGAACCAGTCCCCCATTTTAGATTCTTTAACGAGAACACTAATCGCATCTCTCCTTACTAATCTAAATCTTAGTCTTAAAAGATAAACGCGCATTCTAGGGCTCGCTATAATGACGAGCCGATAAAGCACAACACCTAACGTCAATGCCCCCAAACCCAAAAACCAAAACCATAAAAACACGTAAATTTTTTCGTTGACAACGTTCAGCGGCAGTATGCAAACCGCATCGTGACGTTCTATTTCACCGGAAACTCCGAATTTGTAGAATGTGCATTTAGTCATCCTCGGGAATATAAAAATCATCGGATCCGTTCTGTCTTCTTCGTCGGACTCCATGAACCGGATCACGTTTATCCCAAAGTTGAAGAATTCCCCGTCGAAAAACCGATTCATCAGGAACATCTGACCTGAAACACAAAACATATAGCATTAGGCGACATCTATCGGAGGATTCATAAACTACAACGAGTTTATAACTCTCACATATCGCGCATGCGCAGTTTGGGAAGAACGAAAAAAAATGACAATAACAGTGGGCTAGTTATGATCAGCTGTTTATGATGTCGAAGGTCGTATAATGTATATAATAATTTTTTGTTGAACCAGTAAAAAATTATATAATTAGTTTCGGTTTATAATTGTGAATATCAAAAATGGATACCGCAGATAACTATGAAAACGTTGTAATTAAAGAGGAAATCATTTTGCCAGGTATGATCATTTAGAATATTCTCTTTATAGCTGTAAATTCAACTGCATGGTTAACCTAAAAAATGTATGAATTTCATGACAAAAATTTACTAAAGCGCTCTGTGCAAATGAGGCCTTATTTTAAATGAACCTCAGCCTGCTTTTAAAAATTTTTTAATCGAACAGTAGTTTAAGACTCACATTTAGCCTTGAAACTAGAATATTTCTTCAACAGGCTTAATTTTTTTTCAAAAATTTGGAACACATGAAATAGCTCAAGTTAAAGACAGTGAATTATTGTAAGAAACGTTAAGTCCAGTGATTTAGATATTAGCACTGTTACTGCCTTTCTTTGCATATTAGCTAAATTTTACATCTTGAATACATTAAAATAAGTGTCATGTGCTTTTAACCCTTTGAGTTTAATATGCTGTTAAGTATTGTAAGCAATTAGCAAAGTATTCGACAAATTAGCAACAATTTATAACACAGGCTAAACAATACAATAACTTAAAACAGGCAACTTACCATTTGTGAATTCTATTTTCCTCATTTTTAAAGGACAATGACATTAATCCTTACAAGGACAATAGAAACAATGAAGGGAGGAAAAAACTGAGAAAATTAAAAAAAAAAGTAAAACAGGTATAAAAGAAGCCAGCAGCTAATTGCTGGGCTGAATATCAAAACCACTGAACTATTTTCTAAACTTGACTCTCAACTTATTGACTCATGTTCAATGCCTCCCTAATTTTTCCAAAAGCTAAACACTGTAATGAAGAGGATGCCAACTGTAGCTCAACCTTTTGTTTTCTAATTGGCCATTGTTCCATTTTTAACCATTTGAGGTTATGGTAAAATATTTAAATTTTTATGGATAAAGTTGCTGCCAATCACAAAAAATGGAGTCGGTGAGAGACTACAAGGAGAGAGTGGTCAACTAATCTTTGATCGGCCAATGGCCTATATCTTTTAAACTTTTACCGGGTGAGGTTAAAGTCGAAGTTATTGTTTTTATAAACAGGAAACGGATCCATTACAGCACAAAAGAGCTAATGTAACTGGTTACTCTTTCCTTCTAGGCTCTCTAGTAAACTATAGACAGAATGCTTGTGACGCCAATATCAATATGGCGGCTGCTTATTATTAGATAATGCATTTTCCTTTAAGCTAATATCAAATTTTATATTTTTCAGATGAACAATCGGAAGACAACTTCTACGAAAATTATTTATACCAAGAAGAAGTCGACGAGCGACTGCTTCCATTCGAGAAAATTATCAAAAAGGAAAGCTTCGAAGAAGAATCCTCACCTTACACACCTTTTATGGTCAAAATTCACAACGTAGTTAATTTTTGCGAAATCGCATCTAATAAGCAATCTCTAAACGAAACTGAAAATACCAAAAAATCTCAGGAAGACTGTTGCAGAAAATGTCGAGTGAAATTCCAAAATCCGACTGAACTTCAAACTCACGAATGCAAAAAATACACATGCGATTTGTGTAAAAAATCATTTAACTACAAGAGTAAATTAATTCCTCATTTTCATATGCATAGCGGAATAAAACCCTTTCAGTGTAGTTACTGTAATAAATTTTACATTTCGAAATTTTCTTTGTCGAGGCACATGAGGAAGCACACGGGAGAAAAGCCTTATCAATGCCCTAATTGCGATAGGAGCTTCACTCAAAGCGGGATTTTAAATCGGCATAAAATGACTCATACAAATGAAAAACCTCATCAATGCAACGAATGCGGAAAGAGATTTACAAGATTTCATTCGTTAAAGCGACATTCTTTAAGGCATTCTGGCATAAAGCCTTACGCGTGTGATTTGTGCGGGAAACGTTTTACTAGAGTTTTCGGATTAAGAATTCATCGCTGCAAAGCACAAATAAATACATAGAGAATTTTGGCTTAAAAAAAAAAAAAAACTACATACCTACGACGTTTCCCAAAGCGAGGACTTCGCAGAGAAAATACTTGTAAGCCCACCAATTGTGCAGTTTTAGATTATCGTAAAGATAATCGGAAAGGAGTTTGGTTTTTAAATTTTTTTCTTCTTTCGAACAAATCCCGATGTCAAGATCCATCATCAAGGAGTTGATTTTTCCACCTTCCCAGTTTTTCCACAGCCAGCGCGGCGTGTAAAAGAGGATCGCCTGAAACAAAAGAAATATATAAAATTCTTTTTAAAAATCCCTGACATTTTTTCGAAATGGTGAGAAATTAGTTTTGACTTTAAACAAAGATAAAAAGCGCGAATCCGTTGATAATAAAGAGAAAAGAATGTTCCGGGATAGGCAACATATTAAAAAGCGATTGTTTAAAATCATAATACAAGAATAAAAAAAAAAGAAAGGGAACATCGTGCCAAAAACTATTCAATGTCTCAGCTACACACGCGAGAAACTCGTCTTCATTTTTTAAATAATCGTCTCTGTCGGTTTATTTCACCTCTTCTTTTTCGAGTTTCGATTTCAAGGAATATAATTGAAGCTTTAGATGCGGGACGGAGTCGACAGTGTGAATGATTTGTCACGGGCAGTTTAATCTGGATTTTCCGATTGTTATATCCTGCGACATTGCAGCTTTGTACTGCAGTCCAAATCTGAGGGGAAATATTTCATCAGACTCTAGAAAACAAGACTGAGATTTTTTTTTGGTCTCATAAAATTTTACGTATTTTTTGACGAAATGATATTACTTAGTAACGATTTGTATTTTATAAAATATAATTTTAATTATTTACAAGCCGACACAAGATGCTTTTTTATAAACCTTTAGATAAAATTTACTTGAGAGAATATTGCCAAGACTTGTAACAAGAAAAATTTCAACCAAGATATAATTCAGGCTACGGAGCTGGAAAAATACATTTCTTAAACAATAAGGCTGAATAATGAGTTTAAATCCCATTCGACTTAAAATCCGAGATATTCAGCTTGTCCCCCATTTCGAATATTTGGGAGAGTTGTTGAATAAGACAGTAAATCCAGACGAGGAAACTCGTGCCAGGATTAAAGTACGAGATCTGCATTTGCCCGTATGTAATCAGTTCTTTGTTGCTGTGGCTTAGATTTTTGTCCATCTGACTAAAATGTCTTTCATGAATACGTCTCGTCGCATTCTTCTTGCCTGAATTTAGACGGTTAAGGTATCGATAATGAATCGACTGCAAGATCAATATAAATCTAAAGAAAACTAGTAGCTTTTTTTTAGTTGTTTTATTTTTAAAAAAATTTGGCATAATTTTTTAGTTGTCAAGAGATCTCCAGATTTTTTTTTTGAAAAATTTATTCAAAGCTTCTTTTTGGATTAATTTGAAAACTTTTTTTAAAAATAATCTTCATATTCTTGCCCCTCTCCTTTCGAAAAATTTTTTCTACAAGAGAACAGTTCAAAATAAAGAAACTTTGTAAAATTTTTGGGAGACTTGTGGGAGAAGATATTTTGGAATGATTTTTTGAACAAGTTATTTTGGTAAAAATTGCTCGACAAGACATTTTGGAAAAAATTGCTCGACAAGACATTTTGGAAAAAATTAATTGCTCGACAAGACATTTTGGAAAAAATTAATTGCTCGACAAGACATTTTGGAAAAAATTAATTGCTCGACAAGACATTTTGGAAAAAATTAATTGCTCGACAAGACATTTTGGAAAAAATTAATTGCTCGACAAGACATTTTGGAAAAAATTAATTGCTCGACAAGACATTTTGGAAAAAATTGCTCCACTTCAAAACCTTTCGCATTCATAAAGAGTCTTCTAGACCACAACCACAAAAGCCAGGCATAGTTAAAATATTTGTAATTATACCTGGCTTTTCAATTTCTAGAGATTTCAGGCACGAATAACTATAGCAACTGGGGTGATCATCAAGGTGAGTTCGAATATCTACACATTCTTGATATTTTTTTCGGTGGACAAATGACCTTCACCCCAATTTTTCATGTCATGTTTCATGTGCTTAATTCAAAATATTTTCCACAAGCCCAGAATGAACTCTCAACTTTGAAAAAATGTCAAATTTCGCCACTGGGCCAAAACTTAGTGGAAAATCCTTGCACATAAATTAACTTCCGCTTTGACTTGTGGTTATTTAAAACTTTTAACATTTCCTGGAAAAAAGCAAAAATAAATACAACTTTTTAAACTACAACGCAGCTGATTTATCAAATTAAACAAAATCCCTCTATTTTATTATCATGTCAAACAGATAAAAAAATTCTTATTTGCATCCTGTTTTTTATCCCCTTAAAGCTAACATCAAAACTATTTAGATAACATTTAAAATATTTAAATTTTTTACATTTTATTTGCCGATTTACATTATTAACCAACCTGAAAGCATAAGCAAAAAATAACCCACTGATAAAAAGGATAAACTTTCACACTGTCTTTGTTCCCCTTAGACTGTCCCACGCCGGGAGCGATCACTTCTTTTCCGACTTCCCTTCCAAAAGCAGACGGGATCGTATAAGTCAAATGAATCCAACAATAAGTGTCGAGTATGTCTTCCGGTATATCTTCGATATGATCGCAATCTATCGGATTTCCGACCAACTGACGAGCCCCAATAATTATCGAAAATATTATCAATATAACTGTTGTGGCGCGATAATGCAATTTAAGCGTCATCAAATCGATTTTTATCGGTGAAAACGAAAACAATTTGTTTAAACCGTAAAAAAGGTAAAGCATTTTCCGAAAAATGATACCATCGTCTACAAAATCCGAATTTAAACTGAAAAAAAAAGAAGGATTTCACTTTCCACGAATCATCAAAGAAAATTAATTTTGACTTTTCAAAATTAGATGTGTAATGGGTGTAAAAGATCTGGGTTTAGTTAAGCAAGCTTTTTACTTTTCCCTCTTTATCAAATTTTGGAAAAATTTCAACGTGTAGTTTTTTGATTTATATCTCTTCCACAATTACCGTGAATTTTTGCTCTGCGTATCAAATTTTCATTCATTAAAATATTCGCAAAACTATTTTTTAAAAAAATTAACAAATGATTTATTTCAAAAGAAAAATAAAATTAATTAATACATTAATTTTCGATGTTCATATCAATTTCAAAAAATAAAAAGCTTTAATTTATTGCCCCAGCAAAATTGTAAGATTTGTCTGTACGTGTTTTACCTGCATCAACATATCTATTTATGAAATGAAAACTATTTATAAACATGATTGAAAAGTTTCCCTGTTTAATGTTTCTGACGATTGCTATCTTTCAGAGGAGAGAAAAATTTTCCAGGAATGAAAAAGAAAATATCCGGCTCAGAAATAAAAACAAATAACAATGAAGTCTTTTAAAAAACCGAAAGAATTAAAAGTGAATTAATTAAATAAGATCTTATCATTTTTACTATTTCATGGTTGACAATGCCTGTTAAACATTTAACAAATTATCTTTCTTTTTTTATTCGTTGCTAAAAATAAAAAAAAAAATCGTTAATTGGGTTTTATATAAATAATTAAATGAATTTTATTTCGTGGATATGGTCTGGTTTATGTCGATGATTCATATGAGATTTTATTTGATCAAAGGTGGAAAATTATTCACTATTTATAATATCATTAATTACAAGCTGTTTTGCAATATGTAATGAAATATTTTTTTTTGAATAAAAAGGAAGAAAATGTTGATGTGTCTGCGATATGTTAATCGTTTATTTCCGGCTTGGGAAGTTAAACATACAAAATATAATTTCTTATAGCAAATATTTCAAAAGAAATACATAAGTGACAAGTTTTTCTTTCATTGATTATGAAGATTTCTCCCTAAAAAAAATTTTTTAAAATAAAATCTTTTAACAAAGAAATTTAGAATTGAATTTATTAAAAGAATATTTTACTTGATCTTTTCAGTATCAAATTTTGGCAGCAATATTTATTCTTTTTAATTTTTTCGGGGATAATTATTTGTGGGGAATCTTTTGTGGACAAGAAAAACGCCAGAAAAAATATTCTCGATTTTAAAAATTTCTTTTCTTCATTTTAAGACTTTAATAGTCAGAAAAATTTTGAGATCTAGAACTACGGCATAGGTTTTTATTTTATCTATGAGTCGAAATCTCTAAATGTATCTGATTATCGACTGGACAAGCCCTAAAGAAAAGGAAAATTCTCCAGCTAATTCAGTTTATCAATTTTTAAGCCAACAGCGATAAGCCTGACTGTCGTGAGTTCAGCTTTGGGCAGCAGGACTAGGAGAAAGCTCATGAAAGCTTTGAATCTGATCACAGCTCTTTGCTCCCACCGTCATTCCGCCATTGATTCAACTTCTACAAAAACGATAAATCACATCTCATTCCTAATTCTCGCCATTTTTACACTTTTTCCCTATTTTATTTTCGAACATGAAAGCATTTCTCTCCTTTAACCCTCGGCCTTTACTTTTCAAACTAATTGCCCCCTGCTCTCATTTTCCAACCTAAAATCTGAAACATAATCTCTTACCTAAATGTGAAAAAAATGAAATTAACTGTTTCGCAACGGGCGAATGCATTTTAATCGAAAGCAATAAATTCTTACCCTCAACACGAAGTTTAAAAAGCATTCCCCAACCAAATAAAAACCAACTTAATTAATCAAACGAAATGTTCAGCTGTTTGGAAAGCGCTAACTATCTTTAATTCTCGCTTGTAATTATATTTTTTTCTCAAAAGATTTATTTAAACTAAAAAAGCACGTGCTCCGATTCTTTTTTAGAGATCCAGACTTTACATTGGAACCTGTCAAACCCCCGACAAAAAAATCCCAACGCTTAATGTACAATTTATTTTCGGTTTAAACCAAAACCGCCTACTAAAAATCTTGCCAACGAAATATTAAATCCGCCAAGAATATATTACCAACCTGAAAAAACAAACAAAAGACGACCCACTGATAATACGGATATTGTTTAACGTTTTCGTTTGAATTTTCGTCTTTCCGGCTTGATGAAACTCCGGGATAAGTTCTCGGAACTCCTTTTTTAAAAGCATTTCTCATCGTGTAGGTCGTGTGTATCCAGCAATAAGTATTCAGCACATCTTCATCTATATCTTTGGTGTGAATGCAATCGATCGGATTACCGACGTATTGACGCGTTGCTAATATGGCCGTGAAAACTATTAACGTGGCAGCTGTGAACTGATAATGCAATCGGAAAACTGCGCCGTCGCATCTTCGGTAACGAATTTTAAACCACGATTTTAAACCGGCAAACACGTGAATCATTTTCCTTGAAAAATAACTAAAACACTTCTTCGAAATCCTCGTATCATTCCCGATTTAAAGAAAAATCCACTGGGGCGTTCACTAAATTAAAAAATTATATGCAGTCTGGTTTTTTTAATTTTGGCGGGAAAATTTTTTTCCGTTTGGAAGGAATTCTTAAAGGCAACTTCATATGGTCGTCGATAAAATAAACCGTCGAAAGTAATAAAAAAAATTATGGGTGGTAATCGAGAGGGGATATCGTTAACATTCTGGTAA
This sequence comes from Liposcelis brunnea, assembly GCA_023512825.1. Taxonomy (NCBI): domain Eukaryota; kingdom Metazoa; phylum Arthropoda; class Insecta; order Psocodea; family Liposcelididae; genus Liposcelis; species Liposcelis brunnea. Next base: position 714,592 of record CM042069.1, read on the forward strand.
TCACCTCCGGATTAATATTAGGCGAAGAAAGCTTTTAAAGCTAAATTTCGAAGGGATTAAAAATGCGAACATATCTTTAAATTTATCCGACGCATATGCTCTCAATTAAATATGAATTAACATGAAAACCTGTCAAAAGTACATCGAGTAAACACATTTTTCAGACAGTCAGGAAATGGCTCCTTATGTCCCAGCCAATCACGTTAATCTTGGCTTTGAAAGCGCCCCCGTTTTCGAAATAATAAAAAAAAAATCACTAAGGTGTAATCGCACTATTAAAATATAAAACCGAGCCCGATGATTTCGATCTCTGAATAGGCTTTTCTTTCACAGAGCAATTCTCAAACTAAATAAACGAAAAAATGATGATAATATTGTTGACAAGCGAAGGAGGGGTGTTAAAATTCTATTTAACAAGGTATGACTTTATATTCCGTTGAATATGATGTCACTTCCATGTTTTCATAATTCACCAAAAATTCACTACACAAAAAAAAAAACATAATCCGTTTATTTTTTTTTTTTTTCGGGGCAAAGCACGTGCGGAATGAAAAGTTAATATACTCTTAGTGAAAACGACATCACGATTATTTAAAGACTGGAATCAAATCGTCCTCCTGGCATCTTTGCCAGTTTCACTGACATGGTGTGTGACGGTTTCATTAAGTCAGCATTGCACTCACTCACACCACTCTCACTTCCTCGGTTTCCCGCATTTAAATTTACATATTGACTGTCACGCTGCGTTTAGTTAACTTTCATAAATAAATATAAAAAAAAGTATTCCTTTCAACTAATTTGAATTTCCCTCCTATTCGGTTGCCATGACGATTCTGTCCGTTACCTAGCAACGACCACCCCGTACCATGACGACCCCCTCCGTTGCCTAGCAACGCGCGCACGTTACCATGACCACGCGGCGGGGAAGTAACCATTTTGAACCTGTTTTAAATGGCGCGAAATTCAAATTCATTTTTTTAAAATCACTTTTTTTTAAAAACAAAAACTGAGAATTTTAAAAAAACTGCAGAGATATATTATCTTCACGACTGATTAGCCGGTCAACTGATCTTGCAAGTGTCGAACAAAGAGGTACCATTGTTTTTTGTTTCCTTTGACTAGAGTTTTATGGTAATCAATGGCGACTAAACCGTCAACTTCAAAGAGTGCCTGCGGTTTTCTTTTTCATATTTTTTCGACTTCCGTTAGCTCGAAAAAAATTTAACGATTAGTTTACGACTGTCGGGGAGGGCGCCGGCCGTTCCGTTCATAAGCCAACACATTTACTGCTAAAATCGTTTCCGATCGAATCCGTTCGCTCCTACGCCCCGTTTATATCTTTCTTTTTTTCTTTAATTGTTTACTTTCCCCTTTTTTAATGGACGCCTATGAATTGTTTCACGACCATTTTCAATGGGGGATATTTTAGTTTTATTAGGAGTTTTGTTTATCGAATCCTTTTGGCACGGAATTTGTTGTTTCTTGTCGTTGTTTCCATTTACTCCTCGACCTAATTTTTGTTTTATGAAACGGTTTATTCCCGTTTGAAATTCGTGATTTATGATAATATTAATTTCCTCGTTTGACTGGAAATTCGGAAGAGCCTGTGTCAGTATATTCTCGGTCGGATCGAAAACGATAAAAATAAAAATTGCAGATAATCGCAACCATCATGCATTTGCAATTAAAGCATAATAAATTCCTTAGAATAAACTATTTGAATTGGATAAAGCCCAAATGTCGTTATACGCTTCCCAGCCACGTGTTCTCTTATCTGAAACCGTTAACATTTGTCTGATCTGCAAATTAAATCATCAACATTTAATACCGATAAACGGTAGTTGTATGCCAGGATTATTCCAAATTTTGGCATTAAAATCGTTTATCTTACGAACAAATGAGAAATGTCACAAAGCATACAACAAACATTGAATGACAATAAAATGAGTAATTAAATGACGAATTCGACACGCATATCCTGAACCACCTCAATATTTGTTGATGGAGATAAGAATGGAGCAATCTCAAGTTTTAGAAACTGTCATTTAATTTTCAAGCCAAGAAATTAGTTCACCGGTTAACCGCTTAGAGCGTGAGCGAATGAGGGGAGACGTGAGAGTGAACAGTGGCGCCTTAAGTTCGTCAAATTTCAAATCACTCAACACTCGCCCAATTTTTCCCCGAATGACGGGTTCAGATTCATGAGAAAGTCATCATTAAGGGACAATTTTTACAAATTCACAAATAAGAAGTTAATTTACAAAACAAATGGACTGTCACGCTTCTTTTATAAATGAATTAATAAATAAAAAAAATTCTTCGACCGAATTTGAATCTCCCTCCTATTCAGTTGCTATGAAGATTCTACCCATCACCTAGCAACGACAATCCTGCACCATGACAACTCCCTCTGTTGCCTAGCAACGCGCGAACGTAACCAAGACCACGCGGTGGGGAATCAACCACGTCGAACCTGTTTTAAATGGCGCGAAATTTAAATCCTTTTTTTCTTTATAAAAATTTCTATTCAGCCTTTCCTTTCTTAAATTATTTTCATCTAAACATTCCTGAACTTTTCCTGTGATTTTATGACTAGTCAAAAATTTAATTACTCAATCCTAATCTTCACAAATCTGTTCGAACCCCAATTAACGTCATTTTCTAAAAAAATTTCGAATTTAGCAATAATAAAACATTCTGCAGCCTTTGACACATCTAAAATCCTAAAACTTGGCATCAATAAAACTTGCATAACCCATAACAAATTGCCGCAAGGGCATAATGCTGACAGAAGGTTGGACATTTTAAATTATTAACATCATTTTAATTAATTAACAAACTCATTAATAAACCGGACGAATTATCCAACATTAATAAAAGAAATTTTAAAAATGCCATTTTTAAAAATCTAGCCCCGCGACATAAACGATTTAATCTCGCGAACAAAAAGAAAACGAAAGCTCATCAATAAAATAATGCATAAATAACGTCTTCCCATTCTGATCGCTCATAAATTTTTAAAACAACGGCGAGAAATATTGTTGGCCGAAATTTTTTCTCGACCTTGTGCGACATTTTTCTTCGCTCGACCCGATAACAGTGAACTCGTTTTTAAAATTAGGAAGATGTTACAAAATCCGAAATCTATAAAATAAATTACCTGAAAAAATAAACAAAAGCAGACCCATTGGTAGTATCTATAACATTTCTGGTCCTGTATATTTCCTCTAGAAGAATCTACACCGGGATAAGGTACTTCTTTCCCAACTTGCTTCGAGAAAGCAGTCTTTATTGTATACGTTGAATGTATCCAACAGAATGTGTTTAGAACGTCCTGAAAAATCAATTTGATGTTTCATCATATTTTTTTTTTTTTTGAAAAACTCAAAATTGGCCGATACTAAAGAAAATATATTTAATCAAAAACTAACGAGATTGTTTTGCTCATTACACGAACGATTTCATAAGCAATAGTTGCAATAATATATATGTATAGACATTAAAAAAAAAGAAAAACAATATACTTTTTGTTTTGAATATGCATGGCGAACATTAATTGCGATTAAATGGAGTTATTCATCCGTGGTTAAACATGACATAAATCAACCTAACTAATCCCATTTGACTAGCCAAATATTTTTTTTTTTTTTTAGTTAAACTAGTAACCTGATTTCTGAAAGAGCGAAAATTGCGAGTTTCCCACTGACATTAAGAAATTAAAAAATAAATAATAGTTGCAAGAATCATTAACTTACTATTAGCGAAGTTAATGCTATTCATATTTCTCTCTTTTAAATGATTTTGCTAAATAAAAAGTCTTTTTAAAAATTTAACAAATAGATCACTGTAATTTTTTACGGCTTATGGATGAAATTTTTACGCAACGTTACATGAGAGAAGACTATAGTTTTTATCTTTAAATTTTAAGACAAGTTCGTCTTTTCTTACAGTAATATTTTTAAAAAATTTTTAAGACTGTTGATGGCCCACAATTGAATATTAAAACCAAAAATTTTTTTGTCAAATTTCTGTTTTAGATTTTTTTGTTTTCAGCAGATTTTCTCACAATTATTTCCTCTTCAGCAAATCTTTTGATAAATTTTTCTTGTCGAACAAATCTTTTAATAATTTTTTCTTGTCGAACAAATCAATTGACAAACCAATTTTTTTAAGGAAAAATATTTTGAAAAAGTTTTAAAAAAACTATGTAAGCCAAAGAAATTTTTTAAAAGAAAATTCTAGAAATTTTCTTGGTAGCTTAAAAATTTTGGAAAGGTTTCCTTTCTCCTAAAAAATTATTCTGATAAAAATAGAAGCTTTTACCGGAAATGCGGACTAAGTTCGATGTCTGTTAGGAATGGCCAAACCTGCTTGGCGCTTGAGCTGCAGCCACCCAATTATTTCCCTACTGACCTCAGCAAATCGCTGATGCCCCAAAACATTTTCCCTACTTTCTTTTTAAAAAAAAACTACGAATTGCGAATATAAAAATTTAATAGCTCATAATAATAAAAACAAGATTTTAAATTGTTTCAGCAATATTACAAAAATAAAGTGCAAAAAATCGTAATCATAATGGCTTTCTCATAACTTATTTAAAAAATGGTTTTTATAACTCTTTTAAAAAAAACTTTCTCAGCAAAGTAAAACAATAAAAAGGCCGAACTTTATTTCGACTCGTTAGTTATTGAAAATTCCCTTTCGGTATCGGCAATTTTTATGATGAAAAATCACTAACACTCACCTCTGGAATGTCCTTAGTATGAATACAGTCTATGGGATTTCCCACATACTGCCTTGTGGTCACGATCAGACTGAACGCAATTAACATCATGACGGTTATAGAATAATGGAGACGAAAAATCGAAGAATCGATGTGGATGTGACTGATTTTAACCAAGTTCTTTAAACCTCGAAAAATATCGAGCATGTCTTTTGCGGGTCTTCACGTAACCCCCTTAATTTCTCTCTTACCGTTTCACTCTCACCATTATTTCTATCGACGGTCACCTCACTTATATTATCACTACCTTTTTTCATGTGTCTGCGCATTTAAACTATTCCTTAATCCAATTTTTTCTAAACGCGTTATCCATTTTCGCCTTAACCGTTTGCTAAAAATCCGACGATGATTTTTCGTGTTCCTTTCACTTATTTTAAAGTACCCAGAATCGGCACTATTAAACATTGCTTTTTATTTTTAATTCTTTTATCCTTTATCATAAACTATCATTATTGGTGTTTTAATTCATTTAATTAAGGCACGTTTAGCATCGCCTCTTTTTCAAAAAGCACAAAAAAACAAAAAGAGGCACTTCCAACGGTTTTGAGCGCGTTTCGATTCAGGCACTGTTCTTTTAAATCGCCACCAAATTTTCTTTATTTTAGGCACTTGAGAAAAGAAAACACCTTTCGTTTAGAAACCTGTAAAAAGACGCGTGGAAAAATAAAATAAATGCGGAAAGTTTTCTATTGTCCTTGACGTCACAAACTTTCCCTCCTTAACGGATTTATCGCGTATCGAATTACACGTCAAAGAATTAGGAAAACTTAAAATGGGAATCTTTTTTTTTCTTCCGGTTCCAGACGTTTGCTTCCACGTTTTTCGGGATCATTAATAAAAATAAAATAAATAAATAGAGCAACGAGGGCAATAACTCAAAATATTTACATTGTAATTAGATCTTTAATCTCTGAGTCTGGGCCGCGGTCAGTAACGGCGCTAGGGAAAATCTTAAGGAAGAACTTTTGATGGGCCTTGCTTGGGTCTAAAATGGCTCTAATAAAATTCCTGGGCCCTAACTCAACATTTACTCTTGCTTCGCCACTGTTTCCTCTTTTAAATATTAAAAAAAAAGAATCTTGGACTCGTGGGACCGATCGAACTTTGAAAATGGGGTTGTAAAATTTTACGAACGTCAGTTACCGAACACCTGACAGGAAGCTAACACCAACTTTCATCGAAAGCCGAAAGATGTATTTGTTAACTGAAAAAATTGATGAATGATGGATAACTGACAAGTATATTAAAGAATCGGAATGCGGAGGTCGTACGATTTCTTTTTTGTTTTAAAGGCAACGTGATTAATGCACGTCAGGACAAGAATCAAAAAAATTATTCGATTTTTGCGTTATTGCCAAACTATGTTTATTGATATAAGAAAATCGTTTGATAAACTCGATAAATTTTAATAGCCTTAAGGTATCAACGAGGAAAATTTTATTTTTTAAAAAGAAACCACCTGTTGAATAAGATGAAAAAAATTAAAAAAAAAAAAAAAGAGTTTTTCCTCGATAGTTTTTTAAAGCGATCCGATGCTGCGGCATTTTTTTTTTTTAGTTTTATAGGGAAAAGCTACAGAAAAATTACATCCTCCTCTAAAATAAAATATTCATGCTACGTGAGCTTTTTTTTATATTTTCGTTAAACATTAATTTTTATTTGTCGATCGTTGAAAATCTTTCTTATCTCGTTTCAGCTTTAAATATAGAAAAGGACATAATATTTTTTTGCAAGTTTAATCCTGTCAGAATTTTAAGTAACTATTAAAAATTTGAAGAGGCAAGCAGTGTTGAAATAAAACGATTCCAGCTTACACCAGACATAGTTCAGTTAGTTCATTGCCAATAGGTTGCGGTGGTGGTCGAGGTAAAGTGCCAAAAAGAGGAACTAATATGATAGTAGTCCGTAAGATGACCGTTGAAAGCGTAAAGATCGAAGTAATATGGCGGTGGGGAGAAAAAATGACATGATTTAAATTTTTTTTTTGAATTTGTGGGCCAAAGATTAACAGTTTGAAGTAAAGAAACTCTCAGAATGTTTTTAGAGAGGTGCTAGCATCGGCAATTTTCAAACTCTGAACTTCTATCTTGATTTTCTGATTCACGACCGCTGCCACCAAATTCTTTCCACCATTAATAATTTAAGGGGCACCAAACTTGGGCGAAAGTTTCCAGTGAATAGAGGACCGCGAGACATTATCGGAATAATTCCATCCAGCCGAGTTTAAAATTTTATGGCCTCAAGCTAATCTAGTCAGAATGGAATCCAAAGACCTCACGACCCTAAATCCGCTTCTGTGCAACACTTAACAAAATTAAGCCTCCCCAAAAAATCGTAGAATATTATGCGACATCAACTATTGTGCGTTCTGATTTTTCTTCCAAAGTCTCTAACCTCGTTTTCACTTTGCCCCCTCTTAAAAAAACATAAAAATCTCTCCCTATACAAATCCCATTGTTATCGACATCATTTTCAAGTCTTTGACTCTGTCGCGAGAGTTTTCCATCGATCTCCCTTAGAATCCCTTTTTGAAAACTTTATAAGTAAAAGAATTTTACACGATTAGTCGTTTGGCTATATTTCAAATTTAAAAAGGAATAAACGTAATAAACAAAGAAACTTCCTCGCTCGATTCTAGAGGCGACGATTGAGGAATTTATAGTTTATGGTAAGTGGGAATCCCTGCTAACAATTAAATAAATCTTGGAAACAAAATAACGTCCTCGATAATTAACAAAGTCACTTCTTATTAACGGAATAAAAGACCCATCTGAGGTGTTTCCTATCGCTGCACGGTAAATTAAAATTAATTAATTAACCGACAGACTGAATTATTAAAAAAGAAAAGCGTCGAATTCACGGGGTAAAGCATTAATCAACGCCTGATTCTCCTGACTTTTTTTTTTTTAAAAAGAAGAAATCATTTAAAAACTGAACCCGGGCCAGAATTATTAAAGCAAAAATCCAAACAAAGCCGTTTGGTACATGAAAAATGTAAACAGAGCTCACTTTGTGTTTAAAAGTCAGAAGTGTTCTGCCTCGACCAGATGGAAATCTCATCTATTTTCTTTTATTTTAAAACGCCATCTTACTCCCATAATGTAAACAAATTATTTTCGTTTTAAATCGGGTCATCTCGCAACCCCCCCGCGTAATCCCAAAATTTTAAACAATATCCACCGCAATAGTAATTAGAAAAACATAATGGCGAAACACCCACGTCGGCTACATTTTTTTGTAGTCTAATAAGAACGGTTCCTGCCCACAATTCGTCCCTTCTAGGCCCGCGGCTTCGGATGCTGCCAAAATTAAAATATTTTAATCCCGAGATAACGTTTTAATTTGTTGGAATATAATTTCAACCTAACATTGTTCTCGGTTATTATTTTTCTAAACATTTTCAGCGATACCTTGTGGGGCACCAAGAGAATTGCCCAAGATGCAAATGGAATAGTCTAGTAGTTCCATCAATTTCAACAGATTTCAAGACCTAAGTTTTCCTAACCGAGCAACCCAAACCTCATTTAGGTTTTTCATTCTCCACTACTCCGAATCCCCAAGCACAAAAAATCAAATTTAATCTCACAGAACTAACTATCTAAAAAAATCCTTTTGAAAACAACCAAAACATTTCATAACTTTCAACTTTTTCCTTGACATACGAAAAACTAAAAACCGTAAAAAAAGCTTCACCACCATACAATCCTCAAATCTAAAAAAGTTAATTGCAGTTAACAATCTCATAACTGTCTTAAAAAAATATTTCTTCACCCCTTTCAACGCGGAAATAAAAACCGCTTAAAAATGTAAATTTAGCCAATTCAAATAAACAAAATTTTTAGGCATCGTGTAGAACTCCTTCAAATGGAAAATTATATAAATGGTTAATATTGTAACAATGCTTTTCCCCAGTTTAAATTTAAAATGGATATCAAGACTTTAATAGGTCAGCTCAGATTTAATGTCTAATAAATCTTACGTACATTAAACAGACACTCTATTATAGTTAGGTTGAAGTTACGTTTTTTTTTATAAACAGAAAAAAAAATTTCAACCTCTTCCTATTGCGTAAAATCGTGACACTCCCGAATAAAAATAAAAATTCAAGTGAAATTTGGTAATAATTTATTTTTGAGTGTTTACTGCCTGTATCATCTAGATTAATAAGTTAATTTTAAATTGTGAATTTGTTTCTAAGAAACTGCAATTTAATGCATCATCATTTGAATCAAGATTCTTGCTCCTAATTTTAGCTTAAATTGATTAATTTTTAATTTGTAGTCTACTTGTTTCCTCATTCAAATCGAAAAATCGAGAGTTAAGACAGGTCTGAATCGATTCCAAGACACGAACTCCCATCTCCCCGTGTACATTTTGGCAATGTTTTGGCTTTGTTTAAGGTAAAAAATTAATATTTTTATATTTTCATAACGATTTAAACATACTTAAAAAAATGGTCATTATTTTCGATAATGTGAAACTGGAAAATTCTCGAACTTCGTCAACGTCGGAAAATATTGAAATTCTGTAGATTCCTTCGGATTCCTCACCCCAAACTTACATAAGACAGGATGTAAGTTGCGCCTAAAAAGCGCCGGAAAAACAAAATTTCCGCAAGTATTGATTTTTGAATTTAAATTGCTTCTAAAAATCAATTATCTGACCATAACTTTCGCAAATAAAAACATTGACTCTTTTAGCTAGTCTCAATCGATTCCTAAGATCAAAACACGTCTACTAGTATATATTTTGTCCATATTTTTGCCCACATCACGCTTAGAAATCCATAAATCAATATTTAACAATCGACTTAAAAACTTCGAAAAAATGGCCGTTTTTCTCGTTAAAGCAAAACTTTAATTTGCAAATATCTTGAGAACGCGGCCGAATTTTTAGATTCTGTAAATTCCAACGGATTTCTTGGATCAAAATACATCTGATAAGATGTAGTTTGGGCTTTAGAAAATTAGGAAAAATACGTTTTCGGTAAAATTAGATTTTCAACCTAATCGGTTTCTAAATATACGTTTTTCGGTCATAACTTTTTGAAAACAAAAAATTGAGTGTTCTACGTAGTCTCAATCGCTTCCTCAGATTAAAATACATCTCCCAGTATATATTTTGTTGATATTTTGGCCCGTTTTTAGCCGGAAAAATTGTTTTTGTAAAATTGAATATCGATTTTCAAACATCGAAAAAACGGCAATTTTTTTCGTTAGAGCGAAACTTAAATTTGCAAATATCTTGAGAACGCGGCCGAATTTTTAGATTCTGTAAATTCCAACGGATTCCTTGGATCAAAATACATCTGATAAGATGTAGTTTGGGCTTTAAAAGCTTAGGAAAAATAAGTTTTTGGTAAAATTAGATTTTCAACCTAATCGGTTTCTAAAAAACCGTTTTTCGGCCATAACTTTTTAAAAATAAAAAATTGAGTGTTCTACTTAGTCTCAATCGCTTCCTCAGATTAAAATACATCTCCCAGTATATATTTTGTTGATATTTTGGCCAGGTTTTAGCCGGAAAATTTGTTTTTTCAAAATTGAATATCGATTTTCAAACATCGAAAAAAGAACAATTTTTTTCGTTAGAGCGAAACTGAAATTTGCAAATATCTTGAGATCGCGGCCGAATTTTTAGATTCTGAAAATTCCAACGGATTCCTTGGATCAAAATACATCTGACAGGATGTAGTTTGATGCTCTGGAGCGTAGGAAAAATAAGTTTTCGGTAAAAATAGATTTTCGACCTAATCGGTTTCTAAAAAACCGTTTTTCGGCCATAACTTTTTGAAAACAAAAAATTGAGTGTCCTACTTAGTCTCAATCGCTTCCTCAGATTAAAATACATCTCCCAGTATATATTTTGTTGATATTTTGGCCAGGTTTTAGCCGGAAAAATTGTTTTTTCAAAATTGAATATCGATTTTCAAACATCGAAAAAACGGCAATTTTTTTCGTTAGAGCGAAACTTAAATTTGCAAATATCTTGAGAACGGGGCCGAATTTTTAGATTCTGTAAATTCCAACGGATTCCTTGGATCAAAATACATCTGATAGGATGTAGTTTGAAGCTCAGGAGCGTAGGAAAAGTTAATTTTCTGCAAAAATAGAATTTCGACCTAGTCGGTTTCTGAAAATCCGTTTTTCGGCCATAACTTTTTAAAAACGAAAAATTGAGTGTTCTACGTAGTCTCAATCGATTCCTCAGATTAAAATACATCTCCCAGTATATATTTTGTTGATATTTTGGCCCGTTTTTAGCAGGAAAATTTGTTTTTGTAAAATTGAATATCGATTTTCAAACATCGAAAAAACGGCAATTTTTTTCGTTAGAGCGAAACTTAAATTTGCAAATATCTTGAGAACGCGGCCGAATTTTTAGATTCTGTAAATTCCAACGGATTCCTTGGATCAAAATACATCTGATAAGATGTAGTTTGGGCTTTAAAAAATTAGGAAAAATACGTTTTCGGTAAAATTAGATTTTCAACCTAATCGGTTTCTAAATATACGTTTTTCGGCCATAACTTTTTGAAAACAAAAAATTGAGTGTCCTACTTAGTCTCAATCGCTTCCTCAGATTAAAATACATCTCCCAGTATATATTTTGTTGATATTTTGGCCAGGTTTTAGCCGGAAAAATTGTTTTTTCAAAATTGAATATCGATTTTCAAACATCGAAAAAATGTCAAATTTTTTCGTTTGAGCGAAACTGAAATTTGCAAATATCTTGAGATCGCGGCCGAATTTTTAGATTCTGAAAATTCCAACGGATTCCTTGGATCAAAATACATCTGACAGGATGTAGTTTGATGCTCTGGAGCGTAGGAAAAATAAGTTTTCGGTAAAAATAGATTTTCGACCTAATCGGTTTCTAAAAAACCGTTTTTCGGCCATAACTTTTTGAAAACAAAAAATTGAGTGTCCTACTTAGTCTCAATCGCTTACTCAGATTAAAATACATCTCCCAGTATATATTTTGTTGATATTTTGGCCCGGTTTTAGCCGGAAAAATTGTTTTTTCAAAATTGAATATCGATTTTCAAACCTCGAAAAAACGGCCAATTTTTTTTGTTAGAAGAAACTAAAATTTCCTTGTATCTTCAGAACCCGGTCAAATATTTAAATTCTGTACATTCTAACGGATTTCATCAAAGTTGATCTGTTAAAATAGAGTTTGCACTTTGAAAGAGACGCAAAAAAATGTTTCAGTAAATTCGATTCTAGACTTTTATGAAGTCTAAAAAATGTTTTTTTTTCTATAACTCTTAAATATAGAGAAATTAAGGGTTAAACCCAATCTTAATCGATTCCTCGGCAAAATATAAATATCCCAGTATATGTTTTTCTCTTGATCTGGCTGGGTTTAAAGGATTTTTAGAATAATTCGTTAATTCAATACGAATCCAAAAATATTAAAAAAAACAATCGATTTTATTGTTAAAGGGATATTTAAAATTGCGAATAATTAAAGAACTTGATAAAACATCGTAATGGTGTAAATTCCGGTCGAATCTCACCTCAAAATTTATGTGTTAACATGTAATTTGGGCCTTAGACCTTATTTAAAAAAAATGTTGGAGATTTAAGAAAAAGCCCCACCTGTTTGTTTTGCTTAATGCAAACAAATTTCAATGACAATGAACTCAGGGAAAAGTGACAATGAAACGGGACGCAGAAAAAAGACGGTCGATCTACTTCAGTTTCGGTCAAGAGACTTAATCACTCCTACAGCACGTTTGAGGTATTTTGGAAAAAATTCTATTTCGGTCATTGGACAACGAGGCTAATTACCCAAATTTTCAACCACTTAAACAATCTTTCTCAAAAAAATCTTTGAAACTACTCACAGCTATAATTGAAGAATTCTTTCTTAAAAGAATTCAGTAATTGCCCGTTACAAAAGTGTCAAAGACATTCGATTTGAATTTATCTCTCATTTCAAAAAATAAAACTAATTCGATCTTTTATTTTCGCGCCCAAAAAAACCCTAACAAATGTCACTAAAAATCTAAAATAAAGACATCTCCTTCCATTATAATGCTTTTAAATAGTTCCATACTATCCTGCTGTTCATGTTGATTTGGCAAGTTAAAACTTTATAGTTACTGACGTCACCACGCGACCTATCTGGCGACTCGGGTCTCATATTTGAAAAAAAAAAGATACATAATAATTATAAATTTTCCTGAGCCAATTTAAAAAAAAATTCTTTTATGGAATTGCAATGCGGAAATAAACAAAGCGAAAAAGTTTTGAAAAAAGAGAAAGAAGAACTTTCTTTGATCCCGTTAAAAGAAAATAAATAGACTCTACGACTGAAAAATTTTAACGACAAACCAATCGCCATCAATCTTATCGATATCTATACCTTATAAGCTATAAAAATGGATTTTTGATGATGGTAGCCCGATTTCAAGAATATAAGCACCATATGGATTATACTTCTTTAAATAATAAATATAATGACAAGTTTGGTATTCAGAACACAGGAGATTTTTTGGGACATTTCCAAAATATTATTTTACCGGATACTCCAGCGGTTTTCAAAAAAAAAAAAAAGAGGAAGCAGCCTGGAACCGAAATCTTTTCTTTAAAAAACTTTCACGCACTTAGAGGCACTGTTAATTAATTCGTCTGAAATGCAATTGTTGAAGAAATAAACAATTCCACTAAAAAAAAAAAACTGAATAGTATTTCTGTGCACATATGTTATTTGTTTATAATGACCTAATGCAAAAAAAAATCATTATCATTAAAAAAATTAATTATTAATTCGCGAACTGGTAAAAAAATTTAAAAATTGTAAATTTAAAAAAGAAAAAAAAACTCCGGGCTAACAAAAAAAAAATAAAAATAAAAAAAACGAATTGTTGTGTGTCACCGGTCAATTCCAACTAACTGGTGATGAGTTCATCTGGTTTAAAAGAACAGTGGCTCTGACGGAGAACACGTCACTAAATGCTGCGGTTTTTTCGAAACGGAAGATGGAAGCGTCGCGCGTGGCCGTGCCGAAAGACGACGAGTTCGTCTTAAACCACGGGGAACGTCCGGCGTTCGCAACTTTAAAAAAATCCGTTTAAAAAATCTCGACGAGGGTTTTCCCCCGGCTTCTTAAAATTTACGGGGCGTCGATCCCGGCCATGTGCTAGCTTGATCGTACGAATGGTCTAAGAATAACACGTGCTTAGAAGATAGTCTTTTATAAGAAACATATGCATAGAGTCGAAACAAGGAAATTACGACACCGCGAGTTTTTTGTTCTTTTTTGCGAACGCGCTTTCTCCCCCCTCTTTTTCGCGTTACGAATCGACTTTTTGACAAATTTACATTGTTCGTCCTACGCCGAAAAAAAAAATAATTTCCGATTCATTGAACAGGTTACCATCATCTAAAAATAACTGGCGCTGATTCAAAATTTCACGCAGGACATTGTTTATTATTAATTAGGATTATTTAATTATCGTTGAAAACCATTCATATTTCTGACCCATTTCTTAAGGTCAGATGAAAATATATTAACAATAAGAAAAATTGGACTTAACACAAAGAGAAGAATTCGAAGAAAAAAAAATTAGGGAATGAGATAATGTGAAAAAAACGCAAGGACGTTTTGAGAAAAAAAAATTCACGATGGGGTATTTCCGGACATGATGAAAAATTTTGCGGCACGATTTTGGGAAGAAAAAGTTTCGTCCTTATTCGAATTCAGGAAAAGAATAAAGATCGTTAACGTCCACTTTGTGATTTTTGCCAAACCGCTGTAAATGTTGGGAATATTGTATAAAATGCAATTTAAGAAAACAGTATTAATTTCAAAGAAGAACAAATTTTAAAAAATTGAAGAAAGAATTAATTCTCAAGCAGCCGAAAAAAAAACTAGAAGACAATCCGCTAGAAGTTGCTTGTAAAATAGTTCAATATAACTCAAATATGGCGCTAATGTCAAAAAAATAAAGAGATAGATGCTTACGAAAGCGCTAAATTAGTTTTAATTTAACAAAAGATCTATAGAGAGCGCTTTGGTGGACGATGTGAACGCTACGAGAGCCGAGAAGCATGTAAGAGCGGTAAGTAGGAATGTAGTCTCATATATGAGTGACGATGGCGCTAGTGTCGCTGACGTCAGTAACGAAGGGGGGTGAGAACAGCTTATTGCGAAAAGGGTCTATGTAAATAGGAATCCGCATGTAAATTTGCTTTTTTCCGCAAAATAAATTTTTTATGACTTTACACAAATAAATTTCGATGTGAAGGGGGATTTCAAGTGTAAAATTAATTTTGAAACGGTTTTTGAACAAGGACGAGCACGTCAGAGCTTTGGGTTAGTACTGAGTTTCCGAGTATTACAATGCTTTCCGAAAAAGAAAAAACGTGGTAAATTTTCGAATTCCGAAAAGAAATAATTTTATGCTGCAGTAAATATATCAGCTTGAATCAAGTCATGAGTAGAGTGATTACTCTCCCAGCTTATTTAAGTAATCTTCGATTAAAAATTTTTCACAATTGATATTGTTCCTTAGCAAAAAAAGTTTTCTTCACAAGCTTTGCTTTGCTAGAAACGTTTTTGGAAAAATTTTTCTCTTCAAAAAAACTTGCCGTGCAAGAAATTTGTATTGCAAAAAAACTTGTGAAATAAATCTTTTTCTCCTTTAAGAAAACTTTTCTCTGGGAAAAATTTCTCTTTAAGACATTCGTTCTGATTAAGGTTTTTTGTGTAAGAAACTTTCTCAGTCAAAAATTAACTGCTGAAAGTTTGCTCTAACAAAAACTTGCTCTGAAAAAATTTGCTAGAGATTTAGTCTGGAAAAACTTACAGGGCAACAAATTTGGCTTTGCATTTGTATCAACGAGTGTTTTTAAATAATTAATTTAATCCACGCATTTATAATCTCTTGCAATTTTCTTTTCTGCAATTAAATATTTCTCGAAGATACATCAAAGTGAACACGGCGGCGCCTTATTTTGTCTGAAAACCTTGAATAAAATAAACTTTCGTATTGTTTTCCCATCGGGAAGAACAATGGGACATTAGAAATCTCGCATATTGTAAAAATACGAAATCAAATAAAAAAAACAAATCAAGACAGAATATTGTCCAGGATTGTTTATCGACCTGCCGGGCTTCACGCTGATATTAAAAACATGCTGCATTTTCTAACATGTCATAAAAATGACAGACAACTTCAAGAACAAATCATTTCCCGAGATTTCCGGGGCGCAAAAATTTTGCGAAAATTTTTCATCGTTTCAGACGCCGAAAACAAAAGATGAGAATCGATGCCAGTGATCGAGAATGAAATTCTCCTCACCTGGCTTGTTATGTTACAAAATTGGCATCAATTCAAACCAACAAAATGTTTTGCTTTTCTTTTTTTTTAATGAGGAAGCGTTCATCGTCGGTTAAATTACCTTAATTTACCGAAGAGAGATTTTCCTCCGCGGCGGTTTTCGATGACGGAATCTTCCCAGAAAAAAAGGAGGAAAGTCATCCGGAAGTGAATCCCGGTAATTATTAGATCACCGGGTCGAAATAGGAAATTCGTCTCCCGAGGAAAAAAAAAAAATCTCTACGTGATAGATTTTCGTAAGAGCTTCGCCCACGTGTAAGCCACGGATGATTAACCCGTTATTTTTTCTTTAATCGGATTCTGATTGATCGCTGTCCGATTCAGTTATTCTTACGTCCGTTTTGCTTACGCTCGCGTCCCCGGTGACAAGATAGGTGAAAACATGCATGACATATTTTATATGAGGCGGAGGAAGAAGAAAATAAAACCGCCCGACGCTATTTTTCTTGGGTCACGCACCGTGACCATATTACAAATCTTCGAAAAGAGATTATCCGGCAAAATCTCTCGTCTCGACGTCGACCGAATAATATATTCCCCGTTTACTTTAAAGCGATTTAAAATTGATCTGCGACATTCTTTTTACAAAACGCACGTGTCGCGAGTTTTTTTTTTTCCTTTTTAACTTTAGCGGGTTTTCCCCCCTAAGATGCATTTAATCGCCAAACTATCTGACAAAAAAAATATCTGTCACGCTCGCTGTCAAATCCGTTCGGTTTTCATTTTTAAAATAATTAAATTTTGTTCGCGAAGTTTATAACTGTCAAATTGCATAATTTTTTTCTTTAAAAATAGGTCGCATTGTAATTTATTTGCCTCAACGGGTTAGCAAGAGACAATGTTTGCACCAACGATTAAACACGCCTTCTTCTTTTTTTCGAATTTGGAGATTTGCCGAAAGGGAAAACTATTCCAATAAGGTAGAGATTGATAACAGCAGGTTGAACATGTTTTTGTTTAAGAATATACGGAAGGAATTCGATATACATCATTAAAAAAAATTATTGTTTTCGGTTATCAAATTTTAAATAATATTTCCTGCAATAATTTTATTGGGCCTACTGCTAGATGCCAAAGCGAGAAAGTTACTTGGCCAAATTTACAATATAGATGAAGATTGCTTAAAAAACTAAACTCGACTAAAATGTCTTGGAAAGAAGATTCAATCATTTGCAAAGTCAGAATCGTGCAAAATTTTTGGCTAAAGTAATTTTGCAGACTTATCTGTTCAACTCTAACCTCAAGACATGAGGATCAGCTTTGAGCTAGAAAGGCAAAATCAACTGAAAAGAAGAACATTATCTAGAGAATCTTCTCATTTCTCTCAAAGAAAATTTTTAACTTCGCCTCAATTTGCCAAAAAATGAATATCCAACCTTCGAGCAAAATCTTCAGCATTAAAATCCTTTCTAAAAATTTTACAACTGGCCAAAAATTCATAAAACCCTCTCATAATTAATGATACTTCTTCACTTACTTTAAGTAATCTTTTTACTTAAAATTCCTCCCGGGAGCCCAAAAAAAAACACTTGCCCATAATTTTCGATGAAAAGAAAAACAAAAAACGCGAAAAAAAAGAAATTCCACGTTCCTGTTATTTATTAAGCATTTCTTTTATGTCCCCCTGCGTCTTTTTTAAAAATTGAACCGACTAATGTCTAGGCAGATGGAAAACGTTTAATGTCACAGCTTTGAGTGCTTTATTCCTTTGTTTTCAAACGGGATTAACATCTAGATTAATGGAGTCTTACGTGCGATCTAATTCGTTTACCGGTTAAAAATAATCCCTCCACTTGGCATAAACCATCTTCCACCGTTTTTGAACTTTTAAAAAACTTTCATCCCATTAAAAAACGTTAATCACTTTTAATTATTTTCCGAATACCGAGAGAATAGTGCAGCGTAATGGCCCCCGAGCCAGGAAACTTAGCACTACTCTTTTTTTTCCGCCAATATTTTATATATCGAGAATTCCTAAAACTTGTCAATCAATGTGCTAATAGAAAAACTTCATTTGTAAAATATACAGCGTGACTCATGTTCTTCCTGGATTTTAATATTTATGACTTTGCTCATAAATATTTGAATGGATAGATTTCGAGTAAGCGAAAGAAAAGTAAGACGTGTGGAGAGAAACATCGTTAAAGTCAAATTTGACACAAGGTGGCGCCTCAAGGGCTGGTTCGGCATCCTTAGCTGCAAGATCTCAAGAAAGAAAGACTAAAACTCACATGGACTTATAAGTTTTTTTTAAGACTACAATTAAATTTTTTTCCCCAGTATGTAATTTTCCTCATGGTCAGTACAAGGCAAGCCAAAAGCAACAGTCTGAAAACATTAGACATTTTGAAAAGAAAAAGCTTTCATCATTTTTTCTTGTCGAACAAACTATTCCATCATTTTTTTCTAGTCGAACAAACTGTTCCATAATTTTTTTCTTGTCGAACAAACTATTCCATGATTTTTTTCTTGTCGAACAAACTATTCCATCATTTTCGTTTGAGGCAATCGTACCTCCCATTGAAATAATTAACCACCCTGTATAAAAGTATGTGCTTGAACTTGTTAATCAAAGCTAATGTCGGGACGATTTTAAAAGTCTCAAAAGAGTTACACAACACGAATCCCATATTAACAGGTTTGTAATTAACGTGACGGAAACGATTCCCACATGGCTTCACACGAAATTTCGAACCAAGAAAAAAAAAGAACCATCTTGTCATCTAGTTGGCAAATTAATTAATTAGATTTTAACCGATAATTTGCACATTTCGAATGATTTTGAAAACGGTCTAACGATCCAACAAAAACAATTGTTAAAATGCGGGGAATAATTTTTTTTGTTCGTTCAACTCGGGGGCAGAGAATAAAATTATTGTTTTTATTAACTCTTTCCCCTTTTCCGAATTGCAGGTATATTTTTATTGTAATTAAGTCTTAACGCGTGAAAATGAAAGCGAGAGTTAATTTCATGGTCCGCCATTTTAATGCGTCGCATAAATACGTTCGGGAGGAAAATAAAAATTTGTAAGAAAAAGGGAAGACGAAGGGGAAGAATTTATAAAAATTCGAACGCTAACCGCACTTAAAAAAAAGGGGTGAAGAAGCCATACGGATTTAAAAGACGGTTTGTATTTCGATTTCTTCACCCTGGACGAGCTTTTATTTAATTTTTATAGCAGAAGTCGAAGGGTGTAAAATAAAGAGGATACATTTTTCTTAAATATTTTAAACCTAAGAGGCAATTAAAGGGAAGTTTCATTTCTTTTTCCAAATATTCATAAAATTGGTAAACATTCTGAAGTTGAATCGAAATCTTAAGGGCGATAATAAGATCCATTTGGCTGCAGTGGCGTAATTAATGCCTTCGCAGCCCTCAAATTAAATGGGAGGGCTCAGTTGATGCAAAACTTGCAGAAAAAGGAGTTTATTGCTACTTTACACACACTCTTGCTCATCATTCCTCAAATAATTACGAAGCTTTCAGGATCGGTAAGTTTTTTAATGCTTTATCCCATTCAAAACAAAAATGTAGAAAAGGCGAAGAAACCGTGGTAGCTATCCCCAGTTGCCAGAAGAAGCTTAAGAGCTTTTAAGAAATTTTCCTGAGAATCTGGAACAGTCTGAAAACTTACAAAAATATTTTAGCTATTAAGTTTCTTCTGGTCTCTCCAACTTTCCGAGACCGACCGGGGATAATTACCCCTCACCTTTCAAACGGCCCTGCCTTGACTGAGCAATTCCACCATCAGTTTCACAAATCGGAACTGATTTTCCCAAAATCATTCACTTTATTTATTATTCAACCTCGCACAAATTTTTCTTTTTGATTAGATTAATGAGATCAAACAGGAGGGGGACATATACGATTTTAGAATTTAATAGACTCCGCATTAGTTTCGCCCTATTTTTTTTCCTTTGCATATAATCAATTTCGTTCCTCACTTTTGACGTTTCCCTGTGATCCAAGCCAACAAAAAAATTAACGACCATTTTACAAAAGACAAAAACAGAAGCTTTTATATCGATTTTATACCTCGTAAAACTCACGGTTTATGAAAACCTTTGTTACAACTTTTTTGAAATAATCGAAAGTCGCTTACCTGCACAAGAAGCATCCCAGCGACCCATTGATAATATTTATGATGACGATTGACCGTGTCTTCGTTTGTGGTTTGCACCCCCGGATACGGGCCATACCCCGGCAAAAGATTATCCCCGTATCTCGCCATCTTCTTCCTATTAAATTTTTCGGATCCGATAAAAGGACGAAAACCTCTCTCCATTAAAATCAATTCTGGATTGTGATTGTTCATTCTGGAAATTCGCTCGTTACGACTTCCATTCAAATTCCAAGTCGTAAAAGATGAATGAATCCAACAATAATTATTAACGACTTCCCCTGCTAATTCTTTACCGACCGCGCATTCTATCGGGCGGCCACCGAACTGTTTTACGGTGACTGTCAAACTTGCCGCTATCAAAATCAAAGCAGTCGCACAGCAGTTTAAACGGAATATCGATGAGGACGTCTCAAATCTGCTGTACTGAAATTAAATTTTATTGAATTAATTAATTTTTTAATTTAAAAAAAAATAAATTTAATTACTTACTGTTCGGAAAGAATATTGCATAGCGTTTAACTGCTCCATTTTGGGTACAGGAGGAACGGGGAAGACCGGCGAATTTCTAGATTCCCTCGTGAACATCGGAATTAAATTTACAAAGAACCAGAGCTGAAACATAAAAATAAAAAAAAATTACATATCTGCGGTTTGCTATAATGATAATTACTAATAAAAAGTTTTAATGAGCTAAACAATGAAGCTGTTCGTTAATGAGATATTTAATCAAATCGATTTCGAACCTCTGTTTACATTGTTACCCATTTTTTATTATATTTACAGTTGTAAGCAATCTTCCACAATTAAATTCTAAAATAAAAAATGACCGATTAATTTTTGACGTATCAGGCCACGTGGCGAACTTACCCCGAGCCAAGAAAATCCTATCAACCCCGAGCTCATTTACCGGTTATTTGCGAAAAATAAAAAAACCATTGCGTATTGAAAGTTTGAATCGAGACTGATGGGACAAAGACAAACTACGCACGAATTACTATCACTTCACATAAAAACAAAAAAAAAACAACAATCCCATGATTATAAAATTGGCTTCAGTGGTGAGTTATTAACGCAGACTCTTGGCAAAAGAAAAAAAAAAAAGAAGTCATCTGCATGTAAAAAAAATTTCTTTTATTGTTAATTTAATCGTTTTGAAAATTCCGATTGATCCGAGTTTTTTTAAATTCGTTCTGCTTTGATTTAATTTCGAACGGATTTGAATTAAAAAACTTACAGAGATTTCCAGTCGTCCTGGGAATTTTTCCTGTCTTGGTCATTTTAAAATTCATTGATTTTTCGATTGGAGTTCGCAAGAGATTTTTGGATCAGCAACGTTCGCCTTGCTTCATCTGCCTCTGAAATTGAAAAAATAAAAGAGATGTTATTTGCCAATCATTAGGAAATGGATTCAAGTATTATAAAATTTATGAGTAATGCGGGTCACCGGTTTTTAAATTAAACTGCACGGAGAGGCTGTAGTTCCATTCAGATAAGTAGTGCTAGTTAAAACTTGCATATTTTTAAAATGAGGTAAATTCAAAAAATTGTGTTGGGTTCAAAAAAATGTCTACTCAGTCAGGTTCGAAATGAGATTTAAACTCATTAAGGCAGCAATTAAAATTCATGATTAGGTTAAAGCCTCACTCTCACTCAATAATAATGAGGTTAATTTCAAAGTTTTTCAATTAGACATAATATTTGGAAGATATATCAGTCAGTAAAACAAATAGACGTCAGATTCTTCTCCCTTAGAAAAGTAAGCTTCAGTACAAAATAATGAGTCAAAATTGAAGCTGGGAGCACTTTCAATTTAAAACCACTACTCCCTGATTATTTTCTAAGAAAAAACAAAAACGAGAATTAGAAAAATTGATTTGTGCCGCCACTGCAAAATAAGAATCAAACTTCTATTATTAGCAATTACATGTAATAGACTGGACACTAATTGCAAAGCAACCAAAAGCTACTGCTAAAAAACATCGAATTTTTCACTGAAACTTGGATATTATTGAAACCCTGAAGTTTAGGTAAGCGAAATTTTAGGGAGCAGCATTAATTGAAATACATGCATGCAGAAAACATTCAACATAATTCAATCAATTCTCCCCAGTTAAAAGATTTTTCCTCCAAAAAGAGGTTACACTAATCAAGAGACATATCATCTGCAGTTAATAATCAGGTTTCTAATTCCAGCACTTTTCAAAAATGTGAACAAGTATGCAATATTTGCACGTCTAGCTTTCGAAATCATTTAGAATGAAAAATTATTTTATGAAATTGTTCACAGTAAAAATATGAGCTTAGGATGTAATAAAATATCCTAATTTCAACTTAAAAAACGCTTTAAGAAATTAGTAGGGTCATGATTTGCACTTGTGTCAGAATTGCATCATCCTACTGCTCGTAACAATAACAACTTACATATTCTGCAACTTCCAAAAATGAATCACATTAATTCGTCAACAATAGTCGAAATGATGCTCCAAGTTTCATTCTTACCTGAATTTCTTTCATCCACAATGAACATAAATCCCATTCTGCAAAAGCATGCTCAAACACATCCAAGCTTCTCTAGGTTATCATCAATAAATCTTATATTTTGAAAGTTCCACACACTAATCTAGTGCTTTCAGCATAACCTGCAATGATTATTTCATTATATAAGCCGCAAATACATATATTAGCGAGAATAGCATTTTAAAAAATTGACTCGCAATATTGCAAAAAAAATTAAGCGGAAAAAACGGACGCCATATTGATTTTTCCCTCCAAACCGACATGCCTTTTTCTAATATAAGAATAACCATCATCAATCTGACATTTAAAAATAAAACTGTCACTAAATGACAATATTAATGAATCATTAGCTTCCTCCCATACTGTCATCTGTTATTTCCACACAAATAATGTTGTAAACTTACGAATTCACCGGTGTGTTTCAGACTCTATGTGAAGCACATCATCCGACTTCAAAACCACAACTACAATGACTTATAAAAAATAAATTCTTTCTCTTCCACTTAAAAATATTTACACTAGACGTTGAAATAATGTTTATAACGATTCCAATAAATCCTGCCATTTAAAACAACTGACAACGGTTTAATCTTAACCTGATCACCGATAAAAAAGTAAAACCGATCTTCCCAATCACGATTGCGTAATCAAAATGGCTTGAGCAATGAATGAACCGGAAGTATTTACAATTCCTTTTTTGGGGCCCTATTCCATTTCCGGTAAATCGATTTATCATAACCTTACCTTGTATTTTTATTTTTTAAATCTCAATAAAATCTTTTTTTAAAATAGCGATGGTCCGTTCAAAGCGAAGTAAACTCAAATATAATTATGCTCCCCACAAACCTCTTTTTCCTGAAATATCAAAAAGAATAATTACGTCAGAATTTTAACATGAGCCAAAGTAAATAATCAATATTACTATGAGGATGGCTTTGTTAAATTAATTGGGTATTTTTCTTTTGACGAAAATAAGAGCGCATAAACAGTTCGTCTTTTTTTGGCTATAATTCAAAAAAATATATTTTTTAAAAGCTGGAGTTCATACATGATCAAGCAAACTAAATTATTAATAATTTAGTTCTCATGGCTTGATGCCAGAGTTTACGATGAATTTAAGTTGTGAAAATCACAACAAATTAATTTTAATGAATTAATGAAAAGGAATAGGTGTAAATAAATAATGCGAAAATACAATGCCTAAACTGTCTTTATTTTTTAAAAAAATCCACTTCTCGCATCAGTCTATGAACACTTCGAACGGCAATGTTTATTATGAGAATTATCATCTACATCACAGGAATTTTATGAAATAGACCCAAGTCAAAAAGTAGTAAAAGAGTATTTTCACATTAAAAAAAAAAATTACACACAACTACTGCCTCTATTAAAGGAAGTATGCTTAAAAATAATAATTGTGGATTTGATACATGGAAGAGCGGAAAAAGCAACTTCCTTTAATCTTTCTTTTTAATAATAAAAAAATAATTTGATCTTCATTTCGCAGTTCATATAATTCAATTTTCAGGTACTTATTTGAACGCATGAATTTTAACTAGAAAAAAAATTGTTAAAAGACACATGAACGGCAGTGAAGTTCAATAAATTATCAAAATTTTAATTGAATGATATGATAAATATTGGCAATAAGGCACTTTTAAACATTGTTCCTAATTTGCTTTATAGATTTTTTGGCGTTGTAACAATATTGATTAACTTATTTAAAGATTTGTATATAAAAAAAAGTAAGGTAAAAATAAAAAGTTGATGAAATATAGTAAATCATAAATAAAATAAATAATTCAGTTGCAACAAGTCAGAAAAAAATTAATAGATTAAAAAAAACATGGTGCTATTTAAAAATAATTGCAGAGAATGTTTCTTTTGTATAAGTTAAGGAAAATAGTTGATTAACTGCAAAGAATTCAGTCTTATTTTTGTAAAAATCAAAAATATAAAAAATTGCAATAATTAAGGTCATTCCCAATATGATTACAAAAAGCTACTTTGATTTCAGGGGCCAAAATTGGGCCAATAATTGTTTCTCCACACCAAAATTTTTTCACTACACTTGAATATATCATAAATAAATTAAACATTTAAAAATATGCATTATTTTATGAGATTCAGAGTAAATGAGGAAAATTTTTATTACAAGTATTGAAATTTTGTTGTTATCACCTTTAAAAGGTTTCTTCTCATTCTAAAGTAGCAGTAAAAATCAAATTTTTCTTGTAGGGAACGAATTCCTACACGAATAATTTAAAAGAATTCTTAGAAATTTTTAAAAATTATTTGAAAATTACCAATGATTGCATTTGAGTTTAATTTCCATAAAACTAATGTCAGAGTAACCACAGACTTGTCTCTTTTAAAAAAAAATACTGAATCTTAAAATTCACCAAAATTGATAACACTTTCCTCATAAACATTAAAAATTTTCAATACTGCCGAAATTTATGAGCTAAATACTTAGAAAATGAGAAAACATGCATGAAATTGCGACGAAATGAGAGAAAAGCGAATGGCTACTCAAAAAGTAACTAATCTATCTAATGATTTAAAGTATTCGAATATTTTTTTTTCAAACTCTCTTAAGATAAAAGTTGATTTCAACTGCTTCGGAAAAAACGAACATAAATTTTCATATACTTTAAAAAATTAACCTCGAAAATCAAAATTAAAAAAATTACAAATCATTATTCCAGCTCTTAACGTCAAAACACGAAATCAATATCATTATCTCTCTACGAATCAATATTTTCAAAAAAAATTAATACAGAATGACTGTTCATCGAATATCTTAACATAAAATTCGCATTCATTTTGATCTGGACTAGAAACGTACAAGAAATTTAAATTTTGCCGGTCAACATTTCCCACATTTTAAATCACAGCCATTCGATTCGTAAGAGAGATAATAAAAATTTGATCTCTGAAAAAAAACAGGTTTCGATGATTTAAATAAAAAAAAATCCAAAATACTAATAACATAAACTATTGTTAAGTGCGAAATGCCAGACAATAATTAACCTTATCGATTTATTTGCATTTTACAGCAACTTTTGAAAAAAGAGTAAACTCGTTTTTTCAAATTGATTCAAAAAAAATTTGTTACAACGTCAAAATGGTCATTCGATTTGATTGTATCACATTATAAAAAATTTTCCTTACGAGGCAAGATCGGCATGTATTTTACAATGGCCAGAGGGGATTTGATCCCTTATGGAAATTTTTTCTGATAATGAAAAGAAAAAACAACACTGCTTCCATTCGAATTTTTAGAAAATTCAAAAAAAATTTGTTTGAAATTATTTTTTAAAAAAAACAACTCATAAATTTCATCTCTGACTAAAAAATTACACCGAAAATAAATCAAGAAACATTTTTTTTTTAAAAAAATTTCTCTTAAGGGCGTTTTTTAATAAACCGATTAACTGACGTAGAATCGGTGCACATTGTCAAATGTCTAAGAATAAATTACAATTTAAAGAGATCTAATGATGAATAAACCTTCGTATTTGTGTCGAATTATCGTCATAAATAATCTCTCTTAATAATTTTTAAATATAATATCGGAACAAAAACGAACCTACTGGACAATCGAGACACGACCACCTGTAGAAAAAAATTCAAAATCATTTCCCTACAAGAGGTCTCGTCTCGTTTCATGGATTATTACTCGCAGCCGTTTCTATTTTCTTAGATAATTCGCTAATAACTTCCCTATAAATTAACGGATCCATGTTACGATTTAACATGTATAAAATCCACCAATCGCCGACGTCCGTTTTACGCGAAATAGCTTTCGCAACATCGAACGGAACCATTCGATTCCTACGATGTAAAATGTAAGGGCGAACGCTCGGCGCTGCCAATATAACGGCTCGATACACTACAAGCGCCGATAATAAAGTGGCTAATATTATATACCAAAACCAAAGGAATATGTAAGTTTTTTCGTTGACGATGTTTAACGGAAGGATGCACAGTGAATCGTGAGTTTGGATCGAACCCGACGCACCATATTTATGGAATGTACACTTGGTGACCCGAGGGAATATATACACCATCGGATCGAAACGATCTTCTTGCGGTTGATTGCTGAACGCCATTACTCGGAGTCCGTAGCTGAAGAATTCTCCGTCGAAGAAATTATCCATCAGGATTAATTGACCGATTATGTTTACGAGGCACAGTGCTTCGCAGAAGAAATATCTCAGCGCGTATAATTTGTGTCTCTGTAAATATATAAAAAAAAATCATTAGTTCCGCTTGTTCCGTATTATTTTACAAAACGGGAAGTTTTTATCTTTAGTAGGGAGATGGAGAGATATCATTAGCGTGAAATTACCCGTTTTTAAAATGAAAACTCCGCCATATTTGTGTTTCTCAGAAACGTTATTATAAGAAAAAATAATCTTGGGCACTGAAAATTCAAATTGGATCGCAAATATGGCGAAGGTTGAAGAAGCAAATATGGCAGAATGTTGAAGAATAAAAAGTTTAGAAAAACAGTTCCACAGATTTTTAGAAAATGTAAATGTGGTCACAGTTAATTTTTTACTTAGATTTAAATTTTTTTTAGAAAGTTACTTTTTTAAAGAAAAGAAAGGGACGATGCAAGTTCACCGGCCAAAGGTCAAGGTCGTCTATACCTTAAGTATTTAATTTCTTCTTTTTAACTTCGTGATGTAGCGATTTTAAATTCTTAAAAAAACTAGAACTGCTTCGTCATCTTGATACAGTATATCCTTATTAATTTTCCGCGAGGTAAAAAAAATCACTTATGCGTATGTTTAAGAAATCATTTCTTGATGTATTCTAATGCCGAATGACATTTTTCCCAAAGAATTTTTTTTATTTAAATTTAAAATATTTTAAATTCTTTCTTGTATTGGATCCGATAAAATCGGATTTATTACATTTTATCCTTTACAAAAACAAGTTTAGGGTTGACATTTTTTAAAACTCGAGTCATCCTTGCGAACGGTTTTAGATAAAAATCGTGGCCTAATTGGTGCGACAGACAATTGTTTTAGTGTAGAGTCGTTATTCTTTTTTCGAAGTGAAAGCAGTGGCGTTATCAGGAAATTTTAGAGAGGTTGCTACTGTCTCAATAAAAAGCTCAGTCATTTCAGAGGTGAAACCCAATGTCTTTCCACATGTTTAAAAAATTTAAGTCTTTCAACAAGAAAAATTTGATTTTTCCCATGTCGAACAAACTTTGCAGTATTTGTCTTGTTGAACAATTTTGGAAAATTTCTTGTCGAACAATTTTTTTTGGAACTTAAGATCACTTTTCAGAAGTTCTTAAAGCATATTTCCATAAAATTGCTCGACAAAACACGATAGTCTGTTCGACAAGGGAAAAATCAAATTTTTCTACATGTTTTGAAATTTTCTGCCCCTTCTTTCCCTCAAATTAAAACTCTGGAGACGCCACTGAGCTATTTACTAGTAAAAAAGTCACTAACCTCGAGTCTGCCTAAAAAAATCTTACGCCTAATTCTATCAAGATTATGCAAACAGCAAAACAATCGTTTTAAGTTAACAAGTGTTAAACATTTTGAAAAAAAACCTAACCCAGAATGAGTTAGACAGTCTGATGATGCAACCGGCTGTACGTCTTCATCATCACTAATTATTAATAAATTATTAATGAGACAGGTTTAGGTGTGGTAAATTTCACGGTCTTGATATGCATCATTTTTACTATCCTTTTCCAAAAAATAAAGTTATAAATTTAAAAATAAAAATAAGGATGATCACAGTTGATGTACCGTATGAAATTGACCTAACATCGAATATGACCTTGCGAGTTGAAAAGAGGGCGATACAATCATTATTATCATAACACAATACACTTTGACCCTTAGAGCGTGTTATTTTTTAAAAGAAGAAAATATCCGTCTTCCTAAATGAAAAAAAGAAACTAGGTTCACTTTCTGCGGCAAACCCACGTTTTTCTTTTTGGTGGATTTACCTTAACGTGCCTAATGAGGTAGTCCATGAGGACTTTTTTCTTTTTACATTTGTCTTCTTCCCGACACATGCCGACGTTTAGCCCCATGATGATGGTTCGAAGGAGTCCTCCCTCCCAAGCATCCCACATCCATTTCGGCGTGTAGCACAGGATCGCCTACGGAACAAAAAAATAAATATTAAAAAAAACGTTTTAAAAATTGAACTTCTTGTAAGACCACCCGTAAATCGTTTTGCTCTCGTTTCTTCACGTGAGATTTAAGAGGAAATAAAAATGGTGAAGTTTTTTTTTTTTTGCTTTTTCTTATCACAAACCTGCCAAGTTAATCCTACGGTAAATGCCAAAAATGATATGAGTGAGAAATTTTATGTTTTATGGCTGAAACTATAATTAAAGAGGTCTTGACTTTGATTTTAATTTTTTTGTAGAAGGAAGTGATGTGACTTTTACTCCTCGAAGGTCTAAACTTTCGAAGGAATATTAAAACGTAAAATAAATAAATATGACTAAGTTTAAAAGAAAATTCAAAAATATTTTTTTAAATTTGAAATTAACTCTTGATTTCACAGGTATTTCCTCTTAAACGCCATCTTGGGTCGACTGCAGCGCTAAACGACCGTTTAATAAAATAAAGCGACACTAGCGCCACGAAATATGCAGAATGTAATAATGTTGCTATCCATTTACAGTAAAGAAAGCACCACAATAATTTAATAAATAGCTTATTGCGAAGGTGGCGCTATTTTGTGTTAAAACTTGTGCTGCTTTAGTTAGCTCCACCGCGGCTAGTTAGCGCTACAGTCCCAGTATCGTAGCAAAAGGAAGAAAAATTAATTTCTTTAAAACTTGAGTCACGTTTGCAACGAATTAAAAAGACACTAACATCATTCTTTAATTATTCAGAAGAATTCCCAGAACTAATTTAGATTTAATCTGCAAGGAACAATCGATGGCCATTGAAACGGTGAAGTACACCTCGGCCATTGCTTCCTGGTCTTCAATTACTCTCAATAATTATCTAGGCTCAATCCCGAGATGCAGGAAAAATGCATCCACGCATGCGTATTTCCTAATTCAGCAATGCACCATATCAGAACTGTTTATTTTCTCAATCGTGAATTCGTAATCAATCAAAATGGTTTAATGTGAAAGTGTTAATTATTTTTTTTAAATATTACCAAACTGCGCACAACAACTTCTAGGTAAATAATAACTGCTTGCATGAAAAATCTGTCAAAATTTTATTGGTCCACAAACTTAAAATTCATGAAACCAATCTAGCGGAAAGCAGGTCAACGATTTCCCTAAATCATCAGTGCAAACAATTCACCCGCCATTAGCAACAAAGAAATGACAAATTTTCCAATTTTAAGCCATCCACAGGAATCGTAGGTTCTTCACTCTTTCAGGATATCCCGCCTTTATACATTTTTTTTTGAATTACTTCCTGTTGCATATCTAAAGGATGCGATAATAAACAATCAGCTTCAATCGAAATTTAAAATTTCTTTCGAATTAACAATCGCAATCATCCGTTATTTCAAGTGCTAAACATAGCATGAGACTTGCAGATTCTTTTATGATTGATTCGAGAATAATTTTGTATCATTTTAGCCACTCGTGGCATTTTCATTTCTTTTTGTTAGAGTTGCCAGACGATTTTGATCTCAGCATAAGGTACAAAACCTCTTTGTGCTGATCGGCTGTTAATAATTTCCACGCCTTTTTTTCAATAGCTACTTTCTTTACAAAGATGAGAATCGTTTCGGTTACAGTTAGCTAAAAAAAAAAACAAAAGAATTCGTCGATTCATTCGCTGCAAGGTCTAAGAACTTAAAAAATTTTATTTTGCTAATCTCGGTGCCTTTGTCGTTCATTGTTTCCTTATTCTATTTGTTCATGTTATTTACAATTTTTCACAAGAAATTCCACAGGGCAATAAAAAACCTATTTGCATTTTACAATAAGGGTTTTTTTCTGAGAATTTTTTTGAAAAAAAAAAAACAACAATATTCCCCAAAAAAACAATTTTTTTGTTGGTCGTGTCTGAACCTGACGGAGGAATTGAATCCTCGGAGAGATTTGAAGAGTCGTTGACCTTTCCAAAGGGTCATTACAATTAGATGTTACTATTTCAATAAAAATACTCGGGGCTATGCTCGATAAATCGATGTTTCAATTCTCTTATTGCTTCTTTTTTTCTAAATCTTCTGTCGCTTTCGTTCCGGCGATTAATTTGGGTTAATATAAGATGGAGACGCCGTGATGGTTCTAAAATAAAATCCCGCCCAGTTGTCGTTGCAAAGGAACAAGTGGTGATTTCAATTTATCTCCAGACAGTTCATAAAATGCTCCTTTTATAATTACCAAGTAATTAACTTTTTTTTTTATAAATTCGAGAAAAAGCCGAAACGGATTCTTTTGTTTCGAAATGATTTGATTTCAGTTGCAACCGATCAATTGTTGATTGGAGCGACCTTGGCGGTTTTTCTTGTTGTTTATGACGAGTCGGAAGGAAAAATCCTTGAAGAGATTATAAAGCGACTCGGGATTGTGTTGGCGGTGCCATTTAGACTTATTATTTTCTATAAATGTATGACTTGATGAAGTAGGAGGTGTTAGTCGTAGAGATTTTATTTGCTTTAGTCAGCCGTTCTTGGAATTTTCGCTCTGAAGTTGCACAGACGGTCTCTCCAACGTGAATCTTCCAGCTAAGCTCCGGCCAAACTTGTAATGGAGCCGCTAATCCATACTGGAAATCAGACGTGGGTAAGTTCGTACACTCTTTTTGCTCTCCTAAGTTTCTTCTGGTTACGTTTAAGCCTGTGGTCAGATGTTGTACAATGATATTCCTTGACAAAAAAACCCAGCCAAGTTTTGAGTTTTGAGATCTAAAAGTTAGCCAATCTTTTGGACACTGCATATGCAGCTCGAGATCCTTTGACATATGCCGGCATGTGCGCTGATAGAAAGTTTGTAGAGCAATATGGCGTCGGTCAGTTCGAGAACATGGCAACCCATGTGTAGCAGACGGCTTATCGTATCCACTCCCTACTTTTGCGACGTCGTCGTGCCATCTTTTTTGGAGCTAACCGAAGCTCCTAATGTCTCCACCTTCCCAGTGTTCGCTGCAGTTAATGCCATTGAGAAATAAATTACAATCTGCAAAAATTCAAAAGTGTAGATAAGAAACTCATTAGATTTTATTCATTAAACCACAAAGCTTCCTCTTACGTAGAATTAGGTCAGGCTTACAGAGCTACTTTTCCAAATAACTCTCAACCTTGAACATTTCACAGAACCTGTTGGATCACTTCTCCTAATCACATAAGCGATTCCAACAAAACTTAACAACTCGACATTTCAAATATTTTATAAATTCTTATTTCCCTGCAGAGTTATTATTTTCCGTTGAAAAATTGCCAGTTTTTCAAGGGTTAAGACATCATAACTAATTTCCAAGTCAGAATGATGACAACCGTAACATCAAGCAACAAATACGCGACCCCTGATTAGTTACACTTTTCAAATTGACGTTTTCTGCATGGGGCGTGCCCATTGCACCCTGTAATAATTTTTTTTTTTTAAATTCAAAACTACCAACAAAATTCATGTCAGTCGTTTTGATTTTTAATGAGTCGTTATAGACAAACAGTTAAAAAATATAAAAGTACCAGAATCGAAATTAAGGGACATCATTCACCACATAAAAAACAGTCCCTTCGTCTTGGAATGCCGTTTGAGTTGAAATATTCAAACATTTATTATTGGACATGAAGATCTACTTCGTCTAGGTTTAGATATTAGTTTGATGTCGTTCCATTTATCTTTTTCTTTCCCGAGTCCTTTTTTTTCTTCCGATCGGTGGGCGAAGGAGTCATCTTCGGAACAATACCGGGCCCTTGGTATATCATTGCATTTACATAAAATAATGAAGTAGCCCACCATCTCCGTATCCATCTGTCCGTTTCGATTCCGAATCTCATTTATTACTCCGATTTGGTTCTTCTCTTCTTCTCCAAAAATCCCTCGAGGATTCGACCTCTTTAAAAAATTTATGTGTTGGAAAAATGTCTGAAGGCTTTGTAAAATTTTTTTTAAAAGGGTTCGTATCAAGAATTTTAAACCCGGAGGGTACGGTAATGAATATTTTTAATTATAGAGGTCTGGAGCCTGGAAATTTAGTAAATTGGAATTTGATTACAGCTTCATGTTTTTCCAGAGTTACGATTCTTCGTAATGCACTCTCTCTCTCGGATCATACGGCCTTTTTTTTTTAATATTATAATGTCGTGTTCATAATTTATTAAAAGATTCTTTTTGGGATGCGGTTTTCGTGGAACTCCTGCAGTGGCGGATTAAACGTGCGTGCCCAAGGCGTCTCTAGGTCATACCCCAATGCAAGATAATGCACTCGATATAATAGTCACGTACATTTTTAAAACCTAATTAATCAGATCGATAAGAAGAGAATAAATCTGGCTATTGAAATATCCGCATAGCGCTTAACAATCAGTTTGAGAGCATAGGCGCCGCCTCAGGGGATAACAGCATTACCTCCCAACTTTTTCACCGTCCCAAATTGGCCACAGCTTCGTAACAAACCTCTGACGCCGCCTATGCTGTAACGCATTTCACAGTTTTAATCTGACAATGATTAATTACGAGAAATAATTATCAGCAATCGTTTCCAAATCTCAATTCGCAAAACAATATTTTTTAAGACGATAAATTATCAATGCTGTATTCCTACTTATGTAACACGACAATCATTAATAAAAAAAAGGATTTGAATGACATTATTAATCCCTTTCAATCATCAAAACGTCGAAAATGAATTATTAGTTTCGAATAATAAATGTTGCAGCTATCGTTAGCTTTTTTAAAAGCAACTCATCACATTCTTGTTTCTTGCCCATCAGAAGACATGACGAGACTAACTAAAATCCAAGGACACCACAATAGAGGCCTATAAGAAATCTTCACAAAGTCATATCTTCAATTCAATTACTTAATCGGTTTAAATTGACTCGACAGTGACGAAACTCACGGTTGTGTCAATTAAAGTCTTTTAAACTTTTTCACATTTTTCGCTACAGTGAACATGAGAAAAGTTGGGATTGGCTGCAAGAATCATTCATTATTAGAAATTAAAGTACTTAAGGCTTCATTTGTAAAAATTAGAAATTTTGCTTTGTTCAAGATAAACTGCTAACTCTGTTTGATATGCCTCTCCAAACCGATTTCCCAGTATTTTTGTCCATTCTTGCTAGCCTCCTCTATAGTTTCGACTTCTGGTATCTGTTCAGCCGCTCACTGAGTCATTCTTAAATTTTTGATTAGCCAACAGGTAACTGCTCTGGCTTCCCCGCTCTCTCCAAGGTCCCGGCAGAAATTAGATGAAATAAACATGAATATGACGATCTGAGCTTCCAGTTAATCTCCGTCAGCTTTCATGTGTCAACTTCTGAGCTTTTTTTCCACCAATATCAAAATTATCTCCCCCAATCGATCACTGTAAACTCATTAACATTTCAATTCCATTTTTCCGCTTCAATATCTTCAAATTTCTAAAAAGAAACCAAACAAAATGAAAAACAATTTTCTGATACGGTCTGCTAAATCCGTTGATAATTTTGCTATTAAAAACTACAGACGCTTGACTTGATTAGAGCACCTGAACGGATTTTCAATCTGTTTCGGCCTCGGCAATAAATTAGCGTGATAAATCAAAAAAGAGGCAAGCCCGTTTTTGACTCAATAAGATTTCCAAATGAGAAATATTCAAGACCCGAGGATCTTCAACAAACCAAACTCGGTTGACATGTTGAATATTTCAAAACCGGGTGTGCATGCCACAACCCGGTCTTCCAACTTTTTTTATCCTCTTTGCAGAACAAATTAATGGGCTGTAAAAACGTCGCCTTTGATGGCCTGATGTTTTTACTGTTTTTATTTTTTCAAAAAAAAAAAAATCTCCCAAGAATATTATAAAACAAACACCATTTACCATGACAGATTCTTGATGTGTGTGTCAAACGTCGACACCGTTAACGACACGTGCTTTTTTCATTAATTTTTCAATGACTTCATTGTAAAATATATTTTTTTTCTCGAATACGTTTTAAAAAGCTTGGGATTTACATCTCATGAGTTAACACTTAATAACCGATCAAAAAAAAGAACATTCGTCCTTGGGCAAGACTTACAGGTAGTCATGCACCAAGAACCACATCTACAGACTTCTCTTCAATTATACAAATAATAATCAAGTGCGATTAACCTATCCGGGTTTTCGAGTTTGCTGCTAAGTGCATTTAATCTTCTACCACGTCATCTACAGCATGATAATACTTTCCCCCTTTTTAATTTTCACGGTGACTGAACAGGGTTTGTTAGCGTGGTAACTTTCCAAGTTTCAATGTGAATGCTATTAGAGCAGACTTTGATCTGAAATAAAAAATGATTAAAACTCACCTGGAAAAACAGGACGAAGCACACCCACTGATAGTAACTATGATATCTTTTTGGCCCGTTTTCGAATTCGTTGGCTACGCCTGGATGAGCCACTTCTAAACCGACCTGCCTTCTAAAGGCATCTGGCATAGTGAAAGTAGACGTAATCCAACAGTACGTGTTTACCGGATGCGTCGGTAATCCATTTACTATGCAACTTATCGGGTTGCCGACAAATTGGTTTGCCGTTATGATGACTGAGAAAGTCATCAACAACACAGTCGTGAACACATTATGTATCCGAAAAATGGCGTTATCCGTTACGATATCCTGCCATTTTAAGTAGTCCTTCAGACCTCCGAGTAACTTATACATGATTGCTTACTTTTTTTTTGCTCTTCAACACGTCACTATCATTATTAACCGAATCACTTTTAAGTCATCCTCATCTCTTTTAATTTTTTTTCACTTATTCCGACGCCATTTCCGATGATTTCGAACCTCCTGGCTACGAATACATCTTCTTAGCACCTTTAACAAAAGAAAAAAAACATATGCTTACTTAACAACTAAAGTTCCAACTAGCCTACGAGGCAACAAAATAAGTTGGTCTATGCTTATTTACTACGAAATCCAAACGAAAAGTTGAAAAAGTTTTCATTAAGCATAAGAGAAACATACTGAAAGCAGCCAATAAACCTGAAAAGTCGTGACGTTTCTCCATTAGAAATAAATATCAAGGTAGATGAAATAAGTTTAGCATAAGCGATTCAGGTTCTGAAATTCTAAGTCTCCGCTTCATGAGTTCGATTACGTAATCTAAACATAGCAGGGAAGTTCAAGATTAAGCACAGTGGACTGATTTATTATCCTGTGGCTTAAGTTAAACACGGCTACGTTAGTTATTGTTCAGCCGAGGGCACGTCCACGTACCTGAATATGTTCGATTCATGTTTAGCTTACTTGAATATTTTCCAAAATCTGGATAAGTGCAAGAAAGGTTCAACTCGTTCGAATCTGATGGTTTATTGGACTCGTTTAAAAGTTTGGTTAAGTCACAATTCTTCTTTTATCTCTTTTTAACAAGTAGTTATCTCAATGTTTTTGGTCATTATTTTTTTATCATCTTTCTCTTGAATTTCAGGTACTTTAAACCCTAATCAACACTATTAAAAAACTTCTATCGATGACCATTTCCCGCCAAATTTTTTTTATAGCGTGTATGAAAGCGTCATCGTTATTATTTTTAGATCGATTTAATAACAATAACGGTTGCTTTAGTAAATCCTTAACCTTTTAACCTTTCTAAGTGTAAAATTTACACTTTGAGATTATAAATTTAAATGAAATAAATAAATAGTATTAATTTGAAGCGAGGCCGCGAGTAGTTGGTGAGCCAAGCTACGACTTGGGGAGATAAAGAAGAGTGAAGAAGACGCACCTTTAAAAATGTCTACCCTCCAAAAAGCCAAGCAGTCTTTTCCTTTATTTTTAAAAATCTTTAGAAACAAAATATCGTCAACTTCATCGACATTTGCATTGCAAAGTGATCAGTTAAGCTCAATCTCGGTTCTACTTAACCTCAATTGGTAACAAAGTCAATGAAAAATCGCAGGTCAAAGTCTTTTTGAAAAAAGATACTTAATTTGTGATTCTAATTTTAAACAGACAACCCAACCAGTAACAGTTTGAAGCTTGAGAGGAGAAAACTGCAAATTACGAAAGCAAGATTCATTTCAGAGGTAGTAAATTCTGATTGAGACTTTACAAACAGAACATATCAAGGATCTTAATCCCTTAAATCAGGAATTTTCATCATTCTAGGCAAAAAAATGTAAGCTGTTATATGCTCATACTGGACATATTAACCTAAAGCATTATTTTTGCTTTTAGACAAATAATTAGAGCTTTGATTTGGTGACAATTTTAAGTTCTTAAAAAGCGTCCACTCATTTCAATCTAAAAGCGCCATTTTATTTCTGGTTTCTATAAAACATCTTAAAATGAAAAGAATTTTAATCAAAGCACGGAAATTATAATTATATGGTCAACTTTTCACATTTTGCAATTTTTCTGGGGGTGCTACCTACTCTCTGCTATAATTATTTTTAATCCCAGTGTTTAAATAAAACATCTTCATTCTTCAATTCAAAGAATTCCTGAAATTTAGTAAATTCTTACTTGAAAAGAATTCTTGTGAAATTTTAATTTAAGTTCAACATCACAAAAATTATCACAAGTTTGATAAATTTTTTAGTAATTAATATCAATTTTCAGTTTGTCGAATTGAACTTTGAAAAGATAATTAACATCTAGAGGTGGGTAGAAGTTATCCTAAAAATAATACAAGAAATTCTGGTTTGATCAAATGCAAATTAACAATTAAAATTGCTTTTTGCACATATATTTGATAGCCTGCTCTATTAAAATGTCACTAAATTTGACATCGACTGCATAGTTTGGCAGCAGCAATTTTTTAAAAGAATCATATCAAATCGGCAATGAA
This sequence comes from Liposcelis brunnea, assembly GCA_023512825.1. NCBI lineage: Eukaryota > Metazoa > Arthropoda > Insecta > Psocodea > Liposcelididae > Liposcelis > Liposcelis brunnea. Next base: position 752,317 of record CM042069.1, read on the forward strand.
CTGATATGGCCTTAAGTCACCTACATACTTTTCGCAATCATTACTTAAATATAAGACTCAATTAAAAGCTCTCTGTATCACTGTAATGTAGAATCTATCAACAAGTTTAACTTTCATATTTTTAAATGTTTCAATCTTCTCGAATAAGACTTCAAATTAAGACTTTACATCATGACCTTGATATAACACATGCAGCTTTTTGCTGATGAGACAACACCTGTCATAGTTAAATGAAAACATATTTCAATACCATAAACACACTATCTCATGACTATTCATAAAAAGCTTTATAATAACTTCACTATCAAATACCTCCGATTTATTCATAAACACACCGAAAATAAACCATCAGATAATAATGACAAGAAATAGTCATTAAAAATTAAACATGGCATGCGATCATTTTTGATAGCAAGCAATGATACCACCACATTTAACAAATTAAAACAAATTGCGGAAACGGTCCATTAAAGAAAAATCAGTGAGCACACTGAACCTGCATCTAAAAATCTAATGGAAAAAACACCACGTACCTAAAAAAAAAAAGAATCAAGTCCAAGAAGTCTTCGAACTTGATGATGCATGCAGTGCAGCCAATGGGCAATAACTAGAAATGACCTCCTACCTTCTAGAGTCGTTCACTCGAGAAAACAGATCGGCTACTCCGTATATTCCCTGGATGTACTTTTTCAGTTAAGATATCCACATTTAGAAAAAACACATTGGAATTAACCTTGAAACAACAAGACGACTTTCCTAATTCGTTACGTTTTGTTTTGCCCTCCAGCACTCACTGTATTTGAAAATAGTTCAGATCTCAACTTTTTTTTCAGACAGTCTATCCACCCGTCTCTGATTCCACTAAGATTTTCGATCTGGTCATCATAAGAAGACCTGAAACACAATAACAGATTTATCAAATAAACAGTAACTTAACCGATCATCTTATGCTGCGTTCATTGTTAATTTACAAAATGTAAAATATTACTAAAGCTCCTTGCAACAATGAGACTTCGTGATCCTTCTTAGGTTAAGAACAAACTACATTGTTGTTTTTTTCAAAAACATACACACTTGATTGTTATGAGAGCTTACAGAAGTGCTTCTTACATTTTAACTAAACAATATGCATCTGCTCCATGAAAACTTCCCCTCTTCAGACGGCAGCACGCGAAATTCAAATAATATGAATACGTTATATGGTAACCATAAGCGCCATTAGGTCAACTTCTGAATTACTTCTAGTCTCGCACAGAGGTACCTTCATTTCACTCGGAAAACCTCACATACTCCTCTTGTTTCCTCTGCTAAATTTTGATTTTTGAATGAAACCTCAGTTCCTAAATCTGAAAAATGAAACGTCTAAATTAAAATTTTGGTTTTAAACCGAAAATTTTATCTGAAAGTAACGAAATAACGGAAACATTCAATGAAATTGATCGAATAGATCGTGTTTTGTTTTCAGTCTAAAACATGTAGTTTAAAATTTCAAAATGTCCTCCAGAGGGACTACTACCAGCAGCTGTTTCGCTGCTTTTTTTTCTTACCATCTGCTCCTTGGTTCACGACGTACGTAATTGTGGACAGGCGCAAAGTGGAAAGGCCACATGGATATTTACTAGAAATACAATAGACCACGTGTAGCGATTTTTGAATGAAAAATTCTGACGGAGAAATTAAAAGCCCAAGGGGTCACTCAAAATCGATCAAAAAGGGCCCCGAAAAAAAAAAACCGTTGCCTATTGCGTCATCTTATTTTCTAGAGGACATTGATAATATCAAGGGTGGACCATGATTTATTCACGGCCGTGCTTTTCTAAAAAGAAAACGAATAATAGAAAAAAAAGGTTGGGATATTATAATTTTTTGTATGCTACTCTTTGTCAAAGGTTATGGTAGTGTTTAGCTCAAGGATTTTCAATTCCTAACCTACAAAAAAAACCCCGTTAAATTCTTTTTCTTCAGAGAAAAATATCGTAAATCTTTCTTGTTAGTCGTAATGACTTTACAAATGTGGAAACCTATTTTTTTTTGCGAATAAAGTTCAGATTTTATCCGGTACCTTAAAACATACCTGGCATGCCTTAGATTTCTTATATCAAAGCGGATGATTTATGCGTCTTTATTTTATCTTTAGAAAACATGTCGGGGAGATAACGTGAAAGTAGAAGTATTGAAAAATCCGAGAGTTATGAGGACTAGCTGCCAACCCCCTTTCATTATATTTTTGTTAAAGAAAAAAAAGGCGTTGGGAGTTTTTATAGGTATGATTGGTTTCACAGACACTATAAGCAATAGGCAGCTTAAATAGACGCCATTAAGTCACCGCTTTATAAGATAAAAAATGGCGGCCAAAGTGGCATTTACTGTTGCTTGGAAGGCAGTGTTTCTTTCAGTCTAAGATGGCGTCAAGAACGGCCATTAAGGTCTCAAAATTCTTTCGCCAAGCAATTGTTTGTTTAAAAGGTGCTATGGGTTTCTCAAGCGCCAGGCTGAGATAAAAGATACTGGTCAACAACACAGATGAAACTGTTTTGTCCACCCAGTTGATAAATGAATGGCACCCACAAAACTGCTACTTTATTTGCAAAGTACCATTAATTCTGCCCATTAGGGTCATTTATATTCACACCAACACGATTTCTAGTCTCCATAATGACCCAACCTGAAATATGTTTAGGTAAAAAAATTCTTTTAAATTCAAAAAAGATTGGGCCTTTTCCTTTTAATAAACATGTTTCCCTTTTTTTTTCCATTACGCAGCTGCACGTGTCACATCAAAAACTCAAAATTCTGAAAGCCTGGAGGAAAAAATAATTGTAATCAGCCAAACAATGAACCAGACATTCTTTTGTAAAACCGTAACCAGACAGATGTTTAATCATCACATTATGGAAGTCCACGATTACTCTACAGAGGAAAATGTTGCATCATACAATTTTTCCCCTTTTTAAAAGTCAATGACGCATGTTGATTCTATCCCCTTTTAACAGGGTGCTCCCGCCCCTTGGAAACTCTTCGCAAAATTCAGTAAAATATGATAACGATACTTATTACACGGATCGTGAAGATACAAGAGGAACCAGTAATCACATATGTAATCGTAACGGTTCTTATGTCGAAATAAAAAAACCTGTTTTCGTGATAAAGATGGCATGAGCAAGTTTAAGGTCATATCAAGAATAAGGTATACAGAGAAATGAGACTGGTACAGGTCTATATTTCTTTTTTTTGTGTCTGACGCGTTTTTTTGCAGCCAAACTCCTCATATGGAAAGTAGAAAAGACATAAGATATTGTTAAGAAAACAGTCAGATTTCTATTCATGCCTGGTTCATCAATTTTCAAAAGGAACGTGTGCCTAATTGATATTCCATCCACGAAATATGCTCGCTCATTTCCCAATTGTTTGGCGAAGTTGAACATTAAGACAATGACAATAGTCAAATATTAAATGAGCAATTTTTCTCTACCTTTCATTATCATTTTGACAACTTTGTTTAGAAAGTTCTTAAAAGACGATTGTGAAAATTATTTCCTAAACAAACATCTAATTAACATACTTGAAACTTTTCCAATGATTTGATATCGGAGTTAATTCGAGCATTCTAATAGTAAATTAAAAGGTCCGCAAGAGGGCATAAAGCGAAGATTCCGATACTGACTTATGTGATCTTGTTATTTCAAAGAACACTTGTTGCATTTCAAAATATGTTAAAATCCTCCGGCGATATATCGAATGGAAATATTTTACTTGTTATGAGGATTTAACTTTGAGATAAACACTCGTCATCTTTTCCGTTTATTTTTCAATGACGAAACTCCGCAGGGGATTCTGATACTACGTCTTTTAAAAAAAGGTTGAAGCGTTAATGATAGTACTTTTTGAAGTGATGATGAGTTCGATCCGCAAAATCCACTTCCGGTTTTTAAATAGGATGAAATCAATTACGAGAATCTTTCGTGCGAAACCGTTTTCGGGTGAAAAACAGAACCAGACACAACGAGAAATCATGTACTTTGATCGTTATCAGTTAAGCTTTAACATTTTGCCTACTTGGTAGTAGGATCTTGTATTTGCATCAAGATAACTGATAACAAGTTCAAAGATGTGAGTTCGCGGAGGGTTAAGATACCACATGACTCAAGCGGAAATGAAGGTTCTCGAATTTCGTAGGGAAACCTTAACCCCGAAAAACAGGAACCCCTATTAGTTTCAACCCTCGAAATTAAATCTCGTATTGATGCATCTGCCTAACAGATGCTATGTTTCACAAAAATAAGGATTTTAGGGCACCTGGGAAATGTATGTTTTTCAGGTTAGAGCCATCTGGATAAACTTGTTGAGCGAATCAAACAAGTAATGGCGAAAAAAGGTGCAGAAGATTTGTTAAAAACGTGTTGAATGAAAAAGGTCCTGATGAAGCAGGATGTTTACGTTCCCTAATATGCTAAACACAACCATACTCAAACAAAAATTAATCAATGAAGTTGAGGCACGTTCTAGGCCCTAGCTAAGATTCTTCCACACTCGATAAAAGCTAGATGGGAGGCCGTAGAGGTTTCAGCTAAATTAAGAGCAGGCCATGTAAGGTAAGTACCATGATCTCGAACTGGAAGTCGCCATGATGGCTTGATAAAAGGATTATGGGCAATATGGCGTTTGTAGCAGACGACTCATCGAAGTGTTCACTCCCTATTAAGTCCCCTAATCAAGATTTTTGTAAATTACCTTTCTTTAAACAGCTAAGCCATTAATGACAAAAGAAGAATCTTCTCCGAGTCTTCTGGAATGAAAATTTCCATTCCCGGCTTGTGCTAAGGGAGTTACTGTTGAGGAGTCCCTCTTCCTTCGATCTGCTTCTTCTTCTCAATAGCTGAAAGCATCATTTCCTTGAAATATTTACCTGAAAATATCAAAATATATATGAGTCTATTTTTCAAAAATTGATACAGCTTAAAATTATGACACAATTTTTCAACTTAATCAGCCTCTAAGACTTCTCAAAGCAAGCAATTTAAACCCATGAAGTCCTGGGAACGCTTTAACCTATTTAAGTACTCCCAAAGCTTCTCAGAAAAACTAAACCCATAAAAACCGCACAATCATCAAGAAATGAATCAAAGGAAGTTCTTATTTACAATCTGGACATCCCACATATCAATTAAACATAATTAATACGAGAATCGCGAATTACGATAAAAACCCTCTATAATTACAAATTTTTCCTTCCAATTGTTTCACAAAACTATAACTGAAAAATAAAAATGGCTTCGAGGCACGAAACCGAATGGGCTTCTGACGTAGGATTTGCGGATGCCGGTGCAAAAAGCGAGGGTGTGGTTATGACAAATATAATTAATACCTGCTCAGACTTTAGAACCGAAGGTATCGTGTTTCTTCGAAACGGGCTGGCGTCGTCATACACGCTCATGACTTGCAAAAAAGTTACCACGCTTACAATGCCTTCTAGTTATAGGTCGGCCGTTTTATCCCTGGCACGACGACAGAAAATCTTTTATAAAGTTGCACGGTAATAACTCAAGATGCGATATCAAAAGTAATTACAATATTTTTTTCAAGGATACTTAACTACACGAGATGCATAACCGGTTGGATTGAGAAAAGCAGAAATATTTTTTTTTCCTACAGGCTAACATGTCAGATGGACTCAAATATGGCGAGGATTTATAAAACTAGTGAGTAAATTTTTTTAAAACTTATTACCTTGAAAATTACGTATTAAAACACGATCGACCCCAATAATATGAGCGAACATTGCCATTAGGTTTTGATAAGTTGAGATATCTTCGAATGGAGCAAAATCCGAGGTTATTGGGTAAATATCCGAAATCAGGGCCGTTGCAAGAGCTAACAATGACCCCAAACAAAAGGTTATACCCATCAGAAGATTTACCAGCAGGAGGGCCTAGCAATTTTAGGAGTCAAATAATAAGAGCCCACAGAAATAATAGAAGCCTCGAGGTTTTACTGCCCCTGTTCCAAGCTTTTGCCTCTTTTATCCTGGGTCCCAATAGGCATAGATATGCCTCTAGGCTTACCTGGACTTTAAAGTGCTTCAGTGGGTTAACTGGACCACTGGAAAGACTTAAAAAGACTTTGGGCTTTACCTTAGCTCATAAAAAAGTTTTTATTTCGCTGCTACAGCTAATTTCTTACAATTTAAATCAACAACAAACCAATTTCGCGACGGCCCTGCTCACCATTTTTTCTCACAGTGCGTGTGCCGACAAGTCTTAATGTCGTCAAACTCTCGCACAAGCCTAAAGGTTCAAATCTTCAAGGATTAGAGAGTCGAAGCACTTGGCATGCCACTTAGGATTTAATATACAATGAAAGCAAAAGGTGAATAACTCCTTAAGAATTTCACATTTCCTTCCATTTCATTTTATCCAATAATCTCAGTTCAAAATTTTTGTGCGAAACAAATCTCGACAAAATCTTTTCCTAAATTACATCAGAAAACAAATTTCCTCCAGGGGGAAATTAACATGATGTAATAATCCAAGCCGATGAACTTGCAACTGAAGAAGTCACTAACAAAGATGATGCAAGAGTCTATTTCGAAAAACTCAACACCTCATTTACTTAATCGATTCATTATGTACATTGTAATGAGTCTTTTGTTATTTACTTTCATTAGGGTAATAAACTTATTATTTGATCGAATAAAAATCAATGCCCTTAAATCGAAAAATAACCGGACAATAGAGTCGGCGCAGACTGAGAAATTAGGCGATCAAGACGATAGTGACGCGTAGTAACTAAAACCCGAACTCATTTGTTTTAGTTCAAGAGTCGTGTAACAGATGGCAGCACGGTTAAAAAATTTTAAAAGTTTCAAGGTTCTCCCTTTCATTAGCTCTCAAATGCAAACGGATGTCGTGTATCTTAACACCAGTCCCAGTGAATGAATTATTACGCTTTGTGAGTTTTCGTCATTTCATTCAGCTTTCGAGCTTTTACATTAATTTCCGTCAATTTCTCAAATAAATACAGATAATTGATGCAGGGAGAGATTTGATGAGTAATAAAAAGAAATCATGGGAATTATTCCCACGATTTTTCAGACTCAGCATGGGTGTCAAGCCGAAGTAAAAAAAAATGAATAACTTGAGGCATTATGTAAGTATCTGTTATGAGAAAATAATCTACTTCTATTCTTTTAAGTGATTTCATTCCCTTTTTACACGAATCCTGATCATCCTAACCTCTAATTAGACTTGCTGTTACTTTTTATTCAAAAATATTACGTTTTTCCCGAGTCATAACATTCAAAAAAACAAATGTAATGGACTCGTGTAGCCGATGACTTTAGAAATAAATTGTCTGCAAGTACACATTCTACCTATATATCGGAAGCTAGGCCCAAGAGGATTTAAAATTAGTAGGAAAAGAAGAAAATAAGCCACGAGGTTCTAAGTCCCCAGTTATGGACAGTTAGCTTGATTGTGACACTGCAGAAGGGCCCAAACGACAGGCGAGGCGCAAAATTGTCTATTGGCGAAGAGAGTTTCTCGCCTGGTGAAGCAAAATTTCAGTACAAAGCCAGAAATCTGAAATATTTTTCTTTTTAAATGCTGCGAAGACCATAAACTCCTAAACAGAAAAGAAAAAGAAATTAAGAAATATTTCTATAAAAAAATTTGAAATCAAAGGCTTTGATTGGATGACAATAATGCAGCCGCCATTCGACCACTACAGCAGACGATAAAACACTAGCGACCCTAGAGGATTAGTTTGCACTAAACCTCGGAACCTCCCCGTTGTTTGTTTTCTTTATCATTTTTAGCACTCGAAATTCTTTTCTACAATCATAAAACCGAACCTTTCTTCATTATTATACTCATTTCTTATAATTTAAAATCCCCACAGTTTCACTTCTTCTTTGATCGTCCTTCGCAGCTATAAAACTTGCTAATAAAAGAAGTATTAGTTTTTATATTATCGTGACTGATTGAAAAAGTAATTTTACTTCTCAACAATGATTTGCTGATTGCGTAACTTATCAAATCACATTACTCAACCATTACAAAGACATTAGTCACTGTTTTTGCACGTGGATTAATTGGCCGGATACTTTATAAAAGAACAAAAAAAAAATTAAACATTTTGGTTTCTTAAAATACCATATACACAAGCATTTTGTAAACATTAGAACCGCCGATCACAAAAAAAGGTCGATATGGGCAGACGTAAAAACAATGCAGACACCACATATGTTTATAATAAATCCAATCCCCCAAAAGATTAAAATCACATAAAAATTCGTGTTGATATTTTTAAAACAAAATAAAGTTGTTTTGGGGGTTTCAGCTACCGTTTTTCAGTCCTACCCTCTTTTCAACTTTTATAGACTATTTAAGAAGTAATAATTACCGTTAAATAAAACACAAAGTATTTCTTTTTCGTGACCCTTAATTCTTTTGAGCGAATGCAAATATTAACCTTAAAGGTGAATCTAATCGAACGTATATGAATATCTTTGGCACAAAGGATATAGTAAAGTGTTACAAGCAGTGGCGTAAGGAGGAATCAGAGATTGTTCGAACATGTAAAATATACTGGCAAAGATGACTGTGGGGCATCAGTGGCTAAATCGTACAAGTGCAAACAAGTCGCAGACTTACGGGTGGAAGCACACAAGGCAAATCTTATGGGATGCAAAGAGGCCATAATCATTTTTAGGAAAAATGGGCTCGGCTCCTTGGCTAAGAAGTTTTTGGGCCAGAAAAATCCCTGTGACAACACTAATCAAGATCCTTTTGGTAAAATTGTTTGCTCTGCCCAAGCCCTGACATTAAAAAGACTGAAGAATACCCCAAAAAAATTTAAGGGGGAATTTTAAAAAAAACACATTAAAAGAATGACGATCCTCAAGTCAGAAAAAGCTAGTGTCACCATCCGATAGGGGAACCGTACAAGAAAATCCAGAGACCCTAAGCAAGCAGTAATTTCGGCACCTAAACTGTCGAGACCAGCTCCTGCCACACAGGGGCGCCATTGCCCCCAAGAATTTTTTCTTTCATAAGCATTGGATGATGCTTTTGCTCCCAAAGATCAAGAGTATTTGCCCCTACTCGAGATTTCGGTGAAAGGGCGCCCCTGCTGCCACTTTAGTACTCTGGTTTAGAGAACCTAAAATCAGAGAGCTGACCCCTTGAACCTTTTTCGAACTGCTTTCTAATTATCTTATTTCTAGAAATTGCTAATTCGGATTTTCTTTTGCGGCTTTGATATTTATCGGCTAGATATTTGGAGGCCGCCCCCCAAACAATGGAAGAACTCATGAGAGTCCTCTTCACAAGAAGCCGGCTGATTTCTCTAATAAACAATAATCGAAAGGTCTTTGAAAAGGCAGAAGAAGAGGAGATTGGTGCCAATCGCCTTCCCGTTGCCTCTTTCGCTTTTTTTCCTGAAAATTGCTGCAGTCTCATTTTTTTGAAATATTTGAGCTGAATCTCTTTCACATAAGCTTGTAATTTTTTAAACCTCCCAGCTACAGTTCATTTTAAAAGTAACTACCCAACCAGTTACCTTTTCCAGTAATTAATTTAACTTGATCCCGATCTACTCATGTGGCACTTTCTTTACTGCTACTATTCCTTTAAAAAAATTAGAAATGGCTTGTTTCTGTTCCGCAACGAATGCAATTTCGCTAAAACCTATAAAATTGGCACAACAAGAGATGCAATCGCTTAAGAAATCTCACCTACCCTAACGACTTCCTTACAACAGAAGCAAAATCAAATCGTGATTACCTAAACACAACCCAAAAAAAATTTCATTCTTTAAAACTTACATACCAACGACCCAACTTTCTACATATGTTATTACAAGTAAGGCTACACATACATTCACGTCTTCATTGATACAAAATACCTCGACAACAAAGAATATTTAAACATTTACCTCAAATCCAATATTGTCCATGAAACTGATTTTTCTTTCTCTCCTTTTCGGCAAATCAAACGGACCTGAAAACCCAAACCGCAAACATTAAATCTGGGAAATGAGTCAATAAATAAATAAAGTAATTAATAATAAGTTAAATATGTGTCCTTGAATTTGAAAAAAAAAAAAGGATTGAGTATTTAGCTGGAATGCAATGCATATTTCCGTGCATATGTGCATGCTCATCGCACCGATCTCCGACTAAGATCTTCCTCCCGTAACAATTTAAACCCAAGCCCGGGTCTCTGTTTATTCCCTATTTATTTAATCCTATAAAAAAATAATTTTTTATAGGGAGACCCATTAAAACCTGCGTCTTTTAAAAGCGACGACGATGGAATACAGGTGGTCGCTCATCTGGCAACGCCGCATTTAACTCTCTTTTTTTTTCAGGTAGTAAATTTTCTCTCGTCTCAAGCTTCTAAAAGTTATTTTTTTTCTCTTTCTCTATCCTTTGTTTAGCCATAGGTCATGCATCTCTCTTTTTTTCCCCCGTCCGAGATGAAGTTCTCGTAATCGATTAATTAATTGGGATTCGGTTTTTAATCTTGATTAATTGGTTAATCGAATTTGTCTGGGCTTGATTACGATGAAATGATTTTTAAGATATCAATCAGGGTTAGGCTCCTTCGTTTCGAACAAATCGAATTTTTTTATCCCATTCTTTCCCCTTAAACTCGTAATTATATATTTACCTTATAAGTTTTTGTTTTTTTTTCCTTTTAAAAAATAAAGATTTTAACTATAATTACTAACCGTGTTTAACAAATGAATCCCGGTGTTGATTCCAGAATCGGAGAATAACGGTCCTCCAGCTGGCGATGCGCATGAAAGGAAAAAAAACATCCGGATCTGAAAGAGAAAAATAAATCAATTAAAAAAAATTAATAGCGCATAATTAGTGGATGGGATCCTTGCGTGGGTGTAACATAGCCAGGTAAGATTGTCTCTTGCGAGAATTTCTTCAATTACTTTATCCGCTCGGATGACTCCAGTTTGGAGAATTTAAATTAAGTGCCACAACGAAATATGTGCAAATGGAATTTTTGTTTGGTTTTCCTGGTGTCAGGGTTGTGGGAGTAGTGGGTGCTGAAGAAAAAAGGTTGTTACGAATGCTTTGGAGGATGATAAAACAGGTTCTGGAAATCCTTATGAGAATTTTACTGCTCAGTTAGGAGGACAATGTTTTGGATGCGAATCACCTTCTTTTGGTAATGCAGCTTTATGTGCTTTAGTAAAGAGCTTTGTACCTTGTAAGCCAAAGGAAAATGCCTGCACGCCAGAAATAATGTGCCCCTAAAAGCCGAAAATTTAAGTGTTCTGAGCTTTCACTTAAAGAAGGATTCATCATGTCTCACTCTTTACATCCTCCACCTTCAGAGTATTCCAATTTTCTGTCTTAGGTGATGCAAACTACCAACTATGTTTATTTGCGGGTAAGCAGCACCTCTAATAGCTCTATATAAGAAGGTAATCCCTTACTGGAAACCGTAGCTCTGGCTATAGGAGCCTGTTCCAACCAAACTTTATCCATTTGAGAATAACGCTCAATAGCAGGATACGACTATCGTGCAATAACTTCGAAAAATATTTTCCATAAATTATGTTTGACTGTGACAATTGGATTTTTCAAAGAGTGGCTGTTGGAAGGTCGTATTCCAGGGTTTTGTTCCCACTGGCGTGACTCTATAGTCTCGCTGATCAAAAGAAATTTTCCAAACGTTACAAATTATTTCCTCTCCACTGTATTAATTTAATAATAACGTTTTTAAATTTAAAACGTTAATAGCTTTATCAACTGGTAATTAGTTTGTGAAAACCTTAAGAGTGTATCCTGGGTGCAGGGCTAAACCCAGTTCGAGACCCACAAGTCAGACATTGCCAAATTGGCAAGTCTTTTGCTCTTAGAAACTGAAAAACTCAAGGGTGTGGATCTCCACGAGCGAAAGATTGTAGATTAAGATTGCTTGTGGTCCTCTCAGAACTCACACGCAAAATATAATGAGTGCTTAGTGCCCTAAATATTAAAAATCTTTAACTTTTCGAACTATAGAAAGCTCATTCGATAGGAGTCAGTTACATATGAAAATTCTGCTGGCGGTGCTGGTGTCCAATGGCGCTAATGTCCTGCCTGGTGACCAGTTATACGTATATTGAATATTGTGGGGCAGTCAAAGCTCCAAAGTTATAAAAGCAAAGAATCGGAATGACTAAAAAGACATTATTAGACCTTTGGATGCTGCACACTACAAGCTTTGTGGCCAAAAACAGATTGCTCTGGGTGCTTCTCAATCCCTAAAAAGTGCAAAAGCCTCAAAAGCCAAAATTTTGGCCAGCTTTAAAATTTCTAAAATGAGCCCTTCAAGAAATTTTTGGACAGGATTTTAAATTTTCCTGCTCTTATAGTGAAAAGCCTTGCTGCCAATTTCTCAGCTTTAAAATACCAGACTAAAACCATACAGCACGTGAAATAAAAAAAAAATCCCGGTTTGTCACCGAAATTCCAAGACCGGAAACGGTACCGATCGTGGTACAGTATTAACTTTTCTTTCGAGGAAAAGGTTAACGCCTTTTTACACGAATCGGATTTAGTTGGCGAGCCCAACAAAGACTTCTATGATCGTGGGAGAAAGCCTGCGGGTTCAGGTTTTCAATATTTAACAAGTACACGTTCCCGAATATTATTTCCTTCGTCTGCTAAGCATAACTTGTCAGTTTCAACTCTCGTTAAAAATTCCGTACATCCAGACTATTATAAAAATGGCCCGTTTGAAATGTTACCCATATAAGGTAACCATAACCGAGAATAAGTCATTTTATAATTCGTCTGCGGCTGTAGAAAAAATCGTTAGATGATTTACAGGTAAGAAGGTAAGAGTAGAGTTTTAAAGCATTTGATAATGGTGTAACAGGTTTGTTACCGTGTTACGTCATGGGACGACCAGGTTCTGACTAGTCCATTTTTATTCCCGAATCATTTCGACCATTTTCATCGGTTCGATCAATATCCATTACGGCTCTTACAATTTCGAATCATTTTTTTTATATACAAAAATATTTTTTAATAGCGCCACCGTGTTCAGATAATAATATTTAGAGAGCAAACAGAAACGTTGCCTTCGTAATGATACATGAAAACGTCATGAATCACTCATTATATCTTAAACAAATTAATTAACAAAGATTTTTTGTTCCTTTAATCCAAATTACGTGCTCGAAATAAGTACGTGATTTTCACATGAAATGATAATTTTTAAAAAATAAAAAGACTAAACATTTGCACGAAGGCCGTGCGGACTTTTAGTATCAAGGCCATTAACGAGCTTTATATGGAATTTTAAAATCGATTAAAGTATTTCCTTTCCCGCCCGAAAACTTTCGCATCCTGCGAGTCCAAAGGTCGCGGGATGCACTGGACAAACGTTATAATCTGATGGAATAACCGAGGATATATAAAAAGAAGATTAATCCCATGCTGGAAAGATAAGTCACGATTAGGATTGATCAGTCACACAACTGATGAACCGTGATACGGAATAATAGCGTCAATTTAACCAAATCTCGCGCGCGGAGCATTCAACTTTTTCAAGGTGAAGATTAAAAAAATCAACTCGAGAAAGATTTCCCAAAACGATTATCCTCGACCCCGCCGAAATCGGAGAATTCTTCATGGAACGGCCAGAAAAATGATTAAATTGGATTTTTTGTTTACATTAGTTTTGTTGTTGGATAAAAAGCGTGCCACTTGAGATACGACAGCATGAGACTCGATTATGTTATCATTTATTTTTTGTGAATTGTTTATTTTTCTTGTAATCGTGATGATAACTTTGTAAACGTAATTAACGGCGCTAAAAGGGGAAACAATTTTTGTTTTTAAAATATAAAAAGTCTAGCTTTGATTTTGAACAAAAGCTCATCAGAAGTTTAAAAAAATATAAACCCCCTTAGCTTGACTAAAAAATTTTCAAAGTTTCAAGGAACTGCGCAGTCAAAACATGGGCAGTTTGTATAGCGCAGCAGAAAATTTTCTGGAAGATTTTGGCAAGAATTATAATCAGCTACTCGAAAAATCTGTAAATTTTAAAGTTGGGCTCGCCAAATTGAATTTTTCTGCCGACAGCAGATTTTAAACTGCAAAAAATCAACACATTTATCTTTTTTCTGAGATTTACTCATGCATGAAATATTTTTGTCCATTTCCCTAAAATTCTGGCTTTTTGAGCTTATCTACCTGATCATTCTTTCCCATTTTTCCAAGCCTGTTGTTCTTCATGTCTCAAATTTTCCATCACTTCGCTTTGTCAGACAGCCAATTCCTCCCGGCCCGACTGACCAACCAAAAACAAGCCAAAGTCCAATTTTTGGAACTTGTTTAATAAGATTTCTGCATGAAAAACCATGATGGCAAGACGTTCTTCAATAGGTTCAGGCGAAAGATAATCTGGAGCTGGCCAGAGGCAGAGAAGTCAGGCTGCTATTATTTTTCGGCGTTATCTCTTGTCAATAAATCGTTCCATGATGTCCACAACAGGTGGATTTCTTATCCAGAAATGAACCTGAAATTAAAAAAAGAAAGAAATTAAAATTCTTAAATAAATATGAAAACTGGTCGAAATTGAATTTCCTTGTAAAGCACGATTTTTAAAAAAAATTAAATTTAGAATTTAGGGAGTTCTATTATTATTTTTTACAAGTATAATTTTCCGTTCAAAGACGCATAATTCAAAAAAAAAATCTTGGGATGAAAATTGTTTGTTAAAAGAATTTCTAAATTTTGACCAAATCCATTTTTGCAACTTTTAATTTACTAAGAACAGTTGAGTACTTTTAGTGATCATTTAAAACGCAAAGATCATCGACTGAAGACCCAAAGGTGAATGCCTTATCAATTTAAAAATCAGCCTCGATTACGAGAGACTATGGCACCAAACTCTCAAAAACAAAGTTCACAAACTCAAGTGAATCTAGGTAAATATAGCAATCACCTACTCGAAAGTCACGTGTTATAAAAGATTATTAAGTTTATCTTTGAGTTTTAATCGAGTCAATGAGATTAAAATTTATAAAAATTCATTCAAAATCATTATGGGCAGGATATCGAAATCGTAAAACTTTTCCTAAACAAACTTGGATCAATATAAATAAATAAAATTAAAAAAAGGTATAAAGTGTAAATAGTTTATAGCGTCCCCTACCCTTTTCCTCAAATAAACAAAAAAACGTTTAATGTCTTTTGTTCAATCGTAAACCGGATGTGCAAAGCACTTACTGCGGCTCCAAAAAAAATCTTCAAAAAACAGTAGACGTGTAGATTAAAAATATAAAAAATATAATTAACCGGCCAATTACCTTAACACTTCATCCATAAACATGTGATTTAGGTTAATAAAACAACAATTATTTAAAAAAAGATTTATTTTATTTACAAAATTAAAAACTACAAACTACGTATCTAAAATGTTTGCTTCTTTAGATTCGGAAAGTATTTCTTCTTCAGAAGACGAACGACTAATATTACTTGATTCTTTCGATTTTATATAAGGATTTTCACGAATTTGATCCGCCATGTTTGTCACTAAGTCTTTAAATAATCTTCCGTTCATATTATCAGCCAGATATCCAAAAAACAGCCATTCACCGAATGTGTGATTCTCCATCACGGTTACTAAATCTTTCGGATTTAATTTGGTTCTCGTAGCAAAATTAAACGAAAATAAATTAAATTTTTTAGAGGAATGAAGGATGAGCGATAGTATTCTCCATAAAACTCCCAATATCTAAAAAGGAAATATAAATGTTTCGTCGGAAATCCAAATAAAATTTAAGTTAATGTTTGGCTTATCGCCGACAATTCTTTCTTCTTGCATTGAAAGTTTCAATTAAAATTCTTGGATTAACTCACCGTTAGCGCGAATAAAATAAGATACCAAAACCAAAGCGTGATGTAAATTTTTTCATTGATAATATTAAGCGCCATGACGCACATGACGTCATGAAATTGCAACGATCCAGAAGGACCGAATTTTCTAAAAGTGCATTTCGTTACTTTGGGGAAAACGACATCGAGAGGGTTGAAGTCGTCAGCGCTGTAATCGTAGTATACTTTTGGGCCTAGGTCCATAAACTGCCCGCCTAAGAACCTGCGAGGTAATCAGAATTAAAAAAAATATTAGGGAAGATCTATCGGGGCTAGAATTTTCAACTTACACGTTCGTCAGATAAATTTGAAAGCATAAATTAACTAAGTTAAGAAATTCGCATAAAACGAGGTAAAACGCCCAAGATCGATAAACCCACATCCTTCCACTGAACTGCTGCTGTACCTAAAAAAGATAACAAATGAATTATTCATGATATTAAAAAAAAATTGTCGTCGGTCAGATAGTTGTATCATTCATGAGAGAATTTATTTGTCGCTACTGAATCCGTCCTTGAGTTGTCATTAAGAATGACGACTCAACATTCAATGTTTTTTAAAAAGCTTTCATACGAACTAACCTTCTTCAATTGTTTCTCTTTTTTGTCGGCGTCTATCATGTCCATTTCGGTAAATCCTTCAATTAAAGCTTTCATTCTTCCTCCTTCTTTCTCCCTCCATATTAAATGTGGGAAGTAAAAGCATAAAGCTTGAAAAAAAAGCATGAAGGGCACCCATTGGTAATAAGCATGGTGGATTGTTTCTTCGTCGTCCGTGCTAGGCCCAACTCCAGGATGAGCAATTTCTCTAAAAAATAAAAAATAGTGCTAAAGTAAATTCTTTGCCAAAAAATTTTTAGCGAACTTACCTGTTGCTTACAGATCGATTTAAATGTCTGACGACGGTAAAAGTTCCAGTGAAAAAACAAAATCTATCGATAACATGTTCTAATTTTTTCTTATCATCTGATGGATCTGAATGAAGACACCTGTAAAAAATTCAAATTTTCTTAAAATATTTTAACAGCCATATTCCTAAATTATCAAAACTTACCTGATATGTTCTCCTATATATTCCTGAGCTGTTACCAAAGCAACACTCACCATCAAAATCCAAAACGTTAACCGATAATGGCATTTAAATATTATATTGTCAGTAAATACGAGTTTTGCCTTAAAATTGATATGCTTCCGAAGTCCTTCTGCGAGTTTCAACATTTTTCAATTATTTTATTATCCCGAATTTTAAAAAAAAACACAAAAATTATCACCGCATTTTCTCGAATTAAGAAGATATCATGCTCGCGGTTATTGAAGATTGAAAACTAATGATTTTGATATGTATCTAGCAAGATGGCGAACGATATCTAAGATAAAAATTGAAAATGGATTGATCGTTACACAAGTAAAATGTTTTAACTGATAAGTAAAATGGTTACAAATATCTCTTATTTCAAACAAGTAAAGAAATCTTTCAATTCTTAATTTCTTTATTACAATAATACATAAAAGAAATTGCAAGTCTTAGAATTCTTGTATTAAGGCTGAAACTGCCAAAAACAGGCAAACGATGCAACAAAAGACTTTTTCTTAAGTCTTTAAAAATCCAGAATAACAAAGATAAAATTTTCAATGCAAAAACAATGTTAAAAAAATTCTAAAGCTTATAAATTCAAAAGAAATTTTCGTTATTCCCAAATTTTATAAAATATTGCTGTTGTGGATTATTAGAACTTATACTTTTACTTTAATTTCTTTTACTACAAAAGAATTTTCTTTACTTTCAGAATCTTTCCAATAAACTGAATTTGTTTTTAAAGATTCTCTTTAAAGCCGAAGTTTTAAATGTCAAAAATTAATTTTATCTTTTGAAGTTACAGGTTTCTTAGAAAAAATCCCACCAATAAAATTTTTAATCTATCTTTCTTATAAACTGATAAAGAAATAATTTTAAAAAATCTTTTAAAATTGAAATAAATAATCCTCGTAAATTCTTCATTATTCCTTCATGTTCCAATATTTAAAACATTGTTAATCTTTATCGATGATTGATATCTGAAAATTTTTCGCTCTGGCTAAAATTTCGCATTCTGATCGCAAATGTTTGTTAAACCCAAACAAATTTAGAAATGATTCACTCAGCTATCATCATTATCTAAACTCAAATCCGTCATTTATTACAGGAAAAAACCAACCTTATTCAGTTGATGGCTCGAGTAAAAAATGTTCGCATTAACAACATTAAAGGAAAAATTTAATTTTAAAATCAAATCTTCCTCGTTAGTAACAACAAACTTAGTGTTTAAACTTCATTATTGGGTCACAGTTTGGCTATTATTTCTTTGTGTAGTGCTTCTATTTAGTAAAGAATACATCGGAGAGCACATAAGGTAAAAATAAAATATTTTAGTAAATACAATTTTTTAGGTGCTAAAATAATTATCGAAATTTTAGGTGCATCGTTGAATTAGGAGAAGACAAAGATGATAAAAAAGCGAAATTTATTAATACTTATTGTTTCTCATTGTCGACTTACACGGTTGTGAGGCATTTAAATTATTCGGCCATATTGAAAGGGTAAATTTTAATTTGGGAAATTAATAAAATTACAAATTATTTATTTAAATATTTAACTAGGAATTTAGCTCATCCTGGGATTGGGCCAAGTTTAGATGATACCGATGAGGACGTTCTAATACATGCATATTATCAATGGGTGCCTTATTTTTTATTTTTCCAAGCCGTTTGCTTTTTGCTTCCTCACACTTTATGGAAGCACTGGAAAGGGAAAGATATGAAGCTTCTTTTAATGGGTTTCGATCGACGAAAGATAATGGATAAACTTGAAAAGCAAAACAAGCTGGAAAAGGTATGGGGCTTATAGGGCTTAAAAAAAGCTAGAGCCATAAGTTCTTTCAGGGGAAGCTCGAGAATTCAAAATTACATCTTGGCCTAAAGCTAAATCTACATTCAAGATGGCGTCAAATTTTTGAGCTCGTAGAGTCTCAAGTAAATCGAATGCTTGCTAGCCAATTTTACCTTGCGTCAGATTTGAAAAATTACATTTTTGCAGATTCTAAAAACTTTCAAAGATAGACTGGACATGTATCAGCCATGGACGTACGCTTTGATCGTCTGCGAGGTTATAAATCTGTTGAACATCATTTTTCAAATTTTCTTGACTGATAAGTATGACTTTTTTCCTTCCTTAGCATATCGATGTAAGGATAAGCTTGAGGCCAACGGACATTATAAAAAAAGAAATTTTAAATGGAGTAACTCCCATCTATTGTGACTGGTTTTTAAAAAAAAAAAAATCCCTGATAGATCTTTCGATATTTGCTTTTTTTTAAAAGGTTTTAACGCTATCGAAAAATTTATTAGATTTGATTCTTTATTGAAAGATTTTAATTTTATTTAGGAGGTCCGAAGGCCTTTTGTGTTTTAAGAAACCCACTGATATCGATCGTTATATTTTAATTTTAGATTCCTGGGTGGGAAATTCATGTCTTTGGGGATCGATTTAGGTTTACGTAGCTGCGATGAAGTAAGCCCGCTCGATATCGTTTTCCCGAAAGTAACAAAATGCGCTTTTCGGAAATTCGGCCCTTCGGGAGCCATCATGCACCTCGACGTCCTTTGCATAATGGCCCTTAACATCATCAACGAAAAAATCTACGTCACGTTATGGTATTGGTTTTTTATTCTTCTGGCATTTTCCGTAAGTATATTGTCATCTTTATTAAAGAGGATGTTTATTAAAAATTTATTTCGTTCGCAGATTCTCGCGGTGTTATGGCGGATTTTTAGCTACGTCATGTACTCAAGGTCTAGGAGTTTTAATTTGATGACGTTCGGGATGATAACTCACGTGAAGATGGATAAAAGTATCTTGTTAAGACTGATGAAACACACGAATTATGCAAATTGGGTATTTTTGCAGTATTTAGCAGCGAATATGGATGGAGATATGTTTCAAAATTTCGTGCATAATTTGTCAAACAGATAAGACAATTTAATTAAATTATTAGTTATTGTAATTATTTATTATTCGTCAATAAAATCGCGTGTTAAATTAATAATTTTGCTTTCATTGAAATTTGACTCTTGTGTAAGCCTCAGTAGCTGACTTTAAAAAAAAAATGATCATGCGTATGAAATTATAAGCATATTTCATGAGTGGTTATTAATGGATTAAATTTCTGTAAACAATAGTAAAAAAAAATATCGAGTTACCTAGGCTTAAAAATATGCTACTCAATAAATCAAACTTGATCCTTTTTTTTTTTTTTAAACAGCTGGCTTACGATCCGATAATTATGAAGTGTAATGAGGAGGAAAGAGAAAATTATTGTTTTGTCATGCTTATTTGAATTTAATAACGATCAAAGAAGTAAGTAAAAGTTTGTCAAAGCAAAAAAAGAATATCACACCTGATTGTTCATCGAACCTGACAATTTTATATTGATTTCTCTTTGTATATTTTTACCGCAAGATGTGCATGACAAATATCAAATTTTTTGTGGTTTGCCTACTTCCCTATTAAAAAAATTGGCGTGAGGGTTTCTTGGGAAAATAACAACAATTGCAAATTCTCGTCCAACGAATCTTTGGATTCGAGATCAAGGGGAAAGTAAATTCCAAATATCAAAATTTCTCACCGATGTAAGAAAATCAGGTCTCGAGATTTCTTGGGTTTTATGAGAAATATAAATTTCGAGAATACAGAATTCTCGTTTTGGTAAAAATTTTTTGGCGATTTTCTCAAATTTTCTGAGATTTTCAAATTTTCTTGAGATTATTGAGATTTTCCTTTTGGTGAAAAAAGCTGACTGCAAAACTTATTTTTTGCAGAAACACAATCTAACAAGAAAAAAAATCACAAAAACATTTTCAAGAACATTTTTTTCTCAAAATCTCTGCATTAATCAAATCTTCTGATCAACTGCATTCAATATTTAACAAAGAGGAACCGTCGCGACAAATTGATGACTCGACATGTCCTCATTTTCATCCCGAGAGATGAATAAAAAAAAAATAGGTTCACGAAAGATCGAAGCATAGAAGATGTTTAATTCACGCCGTTGAATTAATATGAGTCATAAGACAAAAACGAAGATAAGGAGATAAAGACGAAGCGAAGATGATGATGAATATAACAAAGAATTAGAAGTTAATGTACCAGACGTTTAAAAATGAAATATTTCAAGATGAAGGTTGAAACATTAATAATGTTATTCAATCATAATCTCGGGAGAATAGCCTGAGGGTACCTGCCATTTTTAGTCGGGATGAAGCATGGTTAGCTTATGCTGCCTCTACGGAATGTTGCTACGAGTCATCCCAGAAGAACCATCTCGGAATGCCGGTGTAACTCAGGAGCTTTCTTCAAAAATAATGTAATTTATACTTCTTTAATCACATACATACTTTCAACATAATGATACGTCCCCCCTTAATGAAATCTATTAACTTGTAGCATTATTGTCTTATTAATACGCTACTTTTAATTTTTTTCTTTTCGGCAGGTTTTTAAAATAACCGTCCTTGGACTATGATCGATTGATATTCTTTTGATTGAGATTTAACAGGAAAATTAAAACTCGAGGATTTAAAGTGGACGGATGAGAGCTTTGGTAATAATAATTTGATACGAGATTATAGAGTGGAGACTAAATATTGTCAATATCTCACATTTAAAGCCCCGATTAAGATAACGGTGTCAAGTGATTGATAAAGGTTTGTCTAGCCATCTTTTTTTTAAAGGGTAGAAATTAGATCCCCTTAAATTTTAATGGGCTATTACTTGTTGAAAAAGAATCTCTGATAAAAGTTGCGAACGCTATTTAGACGATATAACCAAACCTGGTCAGGCAACAAAAGTATTCTTCCTTTTACTTTTCCAGCTTTCTCAAAAACAACAGTCTCCATGATAATAGAGCTACCTAGCAACCATTGCCATGCTAATATTTCTCCATAGCAACCGTTGCTATGCTTATATTTCTCCATAGCAACCATAAAAACCAAAATTTCGGATCTGGATGAAGCTCGTACAGACCAAACTACACAATTTAGCTTCCTCTTACCAATATTAACTAATATCTATTTAAAATTTTAAATGAAGCCTTTTTAAAAATTGAAGCTGCAGGACAAACTAATCAAAACTAAATAATTCAATCAACTTTTACCCTGTGGTCCACTATTCAGAACAATATTTACATATTTAAGAGGACAAACACTAAATCGGTGAATAAATTAAACAGGAAATTGAATTGTCATTTAGGTGTGTATGCAATCAATCGCTTTGCAAATAATAAATCGAACCTATTTTATTGAGCCAGGTCGTATTTACTCGATTCATTTACTTTTTATTTATTTGAGCGACGACAAGGAAAAATCTAGTTTTAGAATAAAAACGCATCGTCGCATGTAATCAAGTTTAAAATCTCGTTTAGTTAATCCACACCTAAGGAGATAATGTTTCATTTGCATTTAGGAATTAACGGAACACCTTCGTGATCGAATGATATTTTTTTTATATTTTTAAAAAAGGCGATTTGGCATATTCAAGTGTTGATGCACCAGCAAGGACCATTTTGATAAATGTTAAGAGGAGATATTCTGAGAAATGTTACAAAAAGCACGTGCGACTTTTTATGCGCGCTTATCTTACTATTAAATAAATAAAAAATGCTTTCTACTTAAGAAAAGTTCCATGAGTACACTTCACCTTGGCCCTTATCGTCGATGATTATCTTTTCTCAATTCGCACTGGGAACGAACTATAGATGGCAGTTCGATCGCGCCATCATGGCTGCCATTATAAGGATAAACAACATTGTCATATATATTCATAATAGCGTTTTTAATTTTTTTTCCGTTTAATACTCATTAATTTTTTTATTTGGTTCACAGAAAAAACCCTTAAAACATTATACACATTCTATTGGGTCATCTATTTGATGTGACATCTGTTTTTTAGTAATTAAAACTGGTAAATCTAACACTGATGTGAAATCTTCGAGCTTCCTTCTGAGGATTGCAATCTTATATGCTGTGTTTGTGAATCTTATATGCTGTGTTTGGTTCATTTTTAAGGGGGGTTTTAATTCTGGATTTTGCTTCTTAGCTATTTAAGAAGTTGCCTTTAAGGGCAAAGGATTTTTATTAGAAAGAGAGGCCTCATCTATGCAAATCCTATAACAGTCTATGATGTGTTCCTGTGATCTAGAGGAAATCAAATCGCTTACTCCAGAGAAATGATTCTCTTACATTAAAAAAGTCTTAATCCTTTGAAATAAGGTAGCATGTGTCATTGTAAATTCAATTTGGAACAATTTTTGTGCAAAGGAGTTTTATTATCTGCTATTCACAGCATTTTGAAGCAATGAGATTTGGTCTGCTGCACTCCAGCTGTACAGCCATCTCTTGAAATTATTATGCTGTGTCCTTTGCTTGCAAATGAGTAATGAGATAACACAGAAAGAATGATACCAACAACAAGATTTTAAGTGTATAAAGTTGCTATTATGGAAAGAATGAACCATGAGCCTCTATCTATCGAAGGTTTCTTAGAATTTCCACTGAAGTCTCGGCATAATCTCAATTTTCAATTAGATTCAGAGCCGATTCTGTACTTTTGTACTTTTCAAATATTTTGAAATATTGCACAAATTCAATTTTGGAAGTTATTTGATAAGACATTTTGAAGCAGAAGCTAAAACCATAAAAATATTTAAATTTTTAGCACAAAATATCATTCCTACAGGTATTTCTTATGTTCAGGTATACAAATTACACACTCAAACATAGTGCAGTTTTTTTCTGCATTTTCTCAGTGACTGGTCTGCTTTTTTTAAAAATCATTTTACAGGGGCATTGGTGAGAAAGTAATACCCCCATCAGGTAATTTAAAAGCTGCAAAATTGACTAAAAACTCTTTTTTAGAGCGGCATTTTTTCATTTCAACCATTGTTTACAATAGTGTTTATCCTTATTCCGATAGTTCACATGTAAGCCGCTTGAGAGCGCGTCACACGTTTCCCAGTGCGAATTGGGTCAATCAGGATAACATTCAAATCGGGTTTAAATAGCAACAAAACTTAAATGTTTGTTTGGGAGTGCAGAAAATTTGGATTTCGTTTAAAAATGTTTAGAATTTTCTTGTACCTTTCTTCACTCACAAAGATTTCCTTGAGATAGATTTAAAAGAGCAATATAATTTCAAAAATATTAGCTAGGTGGCGCACTAAACAGTAGAGGATGAGGAGAAAAATAAATGAGAGCGCTAGTGTAGCTTTAGTTAGCAAATCGGTTGCTATAAAGCGCGATAGTCGCTTTAATACCTAATATAGTCGTTGGAGAGCACCAGCGTTGCTTTAATTTATAAAAAGGCCGTCGCCCCAATTGTCATTTTAGTTTCTAAAATAATCGTTGGAAACGTTTCTGTCTTAAAATTGTCAGAGCGCTGTTGTTCTTTTAGTTCATGAAAGAGTTACTAGAGAGAACTAGTGTCGTTTTATTCAATAAATAAATATTTGAAAAATGAAAATAGTTTCAAATTTTAAAACAACAATTGTAGAGCGCTAGTGGAGCATTTTAATTAGTGAAATTGGACGAGCTTTTGGATCTAAAATGGCTGAAAGTTCTTGCATATCTTGGTTTTTCAAAACTTGACTAATTTTTAGATCTCAAAACTTTGAAAGCTTGGCTGAGTAATATTACAACTTACGTTGCAGTATTTATGTTGAACTATGTTTTCTGTACTCACCTTGATGCATGACTCTGCTCATATTGGTTTTCATGATTACGAAATCTCAGCTGTCTGTCAAGTCGAATTAATTTTCCTCCGCTTTCTTCTGCTTCCATTTTCGGATGCTCGCAAGCCCAAAAGACTTTTTTTCCAGAATATTTATATTTAAATCCATTTCCTGAAACAGACAAAAAAATTATTTATTCAAAAGGAAATCTTTAAATCTTTTTAAGCAGAAAACACTTATGGCATTTTGCTTTATCGACTTTCCACATCCATTACTTCAGCATTTAAAATCTTGTAACTTTTAACTCGTTAATCTGATACCGGTGATTTATCGTCCGAGACGACATTCTGCTATTACAACCTATGCAATGCATATAACAAACGGATCTCATTTTTCACCGACTAAAATGGCAAATAAAAAAAAAACGGTTCAAAAAAATTTTCCATATAAAACGATTTTTCGGTCTCGCAGTCGGAGTCCCAATTGCATCGGAAAGGTTTTAAATTTTTAATGTCGGCTTTATACACAAGACCACCTTATAGCCGTGTGTCAGACTCCGGAGCACCATAGGGTCAACGCATAACTTTTTTTATAACTCTACAAAGATGAGTGGATTCCTTCGAAAGCAAAATGCAACTCATCCTCGAGTATTAAATTAAACATTTGATTATGAAACCGATAAAAGTTCAACAATTTAATTAATCGACATGTTCGATATTATCATTATCTCGAAAGATCTTTTTTTAAAAAAAAAAAATTTTCCCCTTTATAAATATTTGAGCACTTCGAGATAATTCGGGCTTAACGTTCAAGTGGGCAGAATTAAAATGAAATGATGTAAGGTGGTATTAAAAAGCAATAAGGCGAAAATTGGATGTCAAAACGCTAAATTGGATGAGGTGATAGCGATAACGTTTCGACTAAATAAGGACTAGGGTTCAAAGGATTAATGATAGGCCTATAACTGCGCAAAAAGATTCAAAGAGGTTTCCATTTCAAGCTTAGTTCAAAGAGAGAATCATTCAGAAAAAAGGAAATCTTATTAAGTGGATGTGAAAAGTTTTTACCAAGTTTTGCCTCGAGCTAAAAAGCTCTGGCATTTGCCTGCAATATCTCTCAATATGAACCTGAAACCAAAAGCGGCTTAGCCCTAAGGAACAGGGCCTGGGCAACAGCGAGGGGGATTGCGCAGCTACCTATGGCGGTTGAGCGCACCAAGGGCTGGCCCTCATTAGGAATCTAGTCTCCTTAGTTTTTCTTTCTTCATTAGTCAATTTCCATCCGCTCCTTGACATCCCCGACAGACTAGAGACAAAGTTTTAAGCCTAAAGCCTTCATTAAGAGAAGGCTGGTATTTTTCAAGTTTAAACTGCAGGAGTTTTTAAGTGCTCTGCTTAAAATGAAAACCTACTGGCCAAGCTACCAATCCCGCCGCTGCGAGAAATCAATACGATGCGACGTTCTCCCACACAAAAAATAAATCTTTCGAGAAATTGCAAAACTCTGAACTATGTCCCTCCTACATATGCAAATATTTATGTTTCCAGAAAATTAAACATCCTTTGTCACGTACTTCGAGTCTCCACATTCACCTGCACCAAGATTCCAATAACTTTACAAACACACCCTGCGAAATCTCAAAACTTAAAATGTGCATCAAGGCTCATCTCGATGGTTAAAAAATTCCTTTTGATTAATTTGCCCTCTACAGACTCGAGGCTATCGAATAAACCATTCAATTGAAAAATTTTGTAATTGAATAGCGATTCACTTTCAACAATGAAATTTATTATAAACACAATATCTGAAAATGAGCTAAGTAGTTTATGTCTTGACGGATTCCCCTGAAAATGTTCAGCCAAGAAAATGAAAAAAAAAAGGCAATCGAAGCAACCATTTTTGACATTATATTAGTTATTTGTTAATAATCGGAGTCAGTGACCTATGGAATAGCGCAGACAACGTTAGCAGGTTTTGCAAAGTTGTTTTCGAGATCCACGATGCACGAGACAAAAATCGTAACGTATTCATTTTCTGTTTTCCTTTGCCTTCATCAACTAAAATATTTTAATGACTTCTTTCTTAATCTTTGGTATTTAGTTGACCACACCGGAGCATGTGAGAAAATTAATGAGCCGAGGAGGAGGCGTTACTTGAAAACCGAATTGAAACGGCCTAATTGAAGGTTCCTTTTTTTTGCGCTCACTTTTTTTGCTCTAAAGGCTTAATTAAAACGGTCTCTTAAAATGTGTTCATGCTAAAAGCAAAGCTCTGTTCCTAATCTTTATCTTTTATAATCTGCCTGTATTAGTTAAAATTTTAATCCATTGTGATTAATCAGGTGAGACAAGAAATAATTTTGCAAACAACAGATGAAGGTAGAAAACATGTGCGGACCGCAAATCATTTTGGACGTATGCAGGTGTGGCTTTCCTATTCTCGATTTATCAAACCATGTAAAAAAATTCGTACATTGTTACTTTTGGAAAAAGGGTTTGCTAGTTTGTTTATAATCCCATGAGCAACAAAGAGACGTGGCACACGTGTCCCTATCATCAAATGTATCATTTGTGCTATGAGATATGTGACCTATATAATTAATATCTTAAATCTTCATTTGGTGAATATTAGTTTACGATTGATAAAATTGAAAGATTGATGTCATGGCGCTTTTGTTCATTTCTTATCGAAGTGGCGATTTTTAGGGAAATCTAAAATCGCCTGATTCGTCCACTCAAAATCTTTAATGTGGCCTTGAATTTATATTTAAGATTTTTTCCTTAATATAAAAATGTTTAGGCCACTTCGGCAACTTTAAAAATAAAAATGATTTTAGATGCTTTAATATTCAAGGAGCTACTAGTGCTCAGTTTAATTTGACTTTTTTAAAACTTTGTTGGTTGGACTGGCCTTACCAAGATTAAGTATTAATCCCAGTTCTTATAAATCCTGGCTTCTCATTGGCTGTGACCAAAATAATTTTCAACTGACTCTCGTTTACTGGCGGTGACGTCATACGTCTTCTGCTGCTCGATGCTTAGTTTACGTTTTGTCACAGCCAATCAAAAAACCGCAAAATTAGCTGGCGACTCTCTCCTTTTAGTCTCTCCAGTTTCCTCGAATATTATTTCGTTCTCATTTTAAAACGAACTCTTTGAAATGAACGCATCCTTCGAGCAATCCTGCAAGTTAACTGATGGACGTTTGGCTAGTTAAATCAGGACACTTCGATGAGCCGTCTGCGACATAGGGGTACGCCATTTTGAAAACTGTGAGCTGCCATGATCTCGAATTGGACGGTTGCCATTCTCGAATTGAAAAGCGAACATCGCGATTGGCGCATTCTTCCATTCGAGAAACGCATCCACTAAAGTCGAGATCACGGCAGCTTCCAATTTTCAAAATGGCGACTTATCAAAATGTCCACTCCCGACTAGGCTCCCTTGTTAAATCGAAAAATTCATTTTTTCTCCTTAAACTGAGCTGTTAGATTTGACCCTTAGATAAGATGGAATCCTCCTGTTTTCAAAAATCTTTAGAAAAGCCCTTCATCGATATTATTTTGTTCTATCTCCACTGCGCAAATTGACACTCTCTCACCATAAGCCAAACATACAGAACATCTTACTATTTCTGGAATACCTACCACAAAGCTCTTATTTTCCAATTTGAATAAACGATCGCACGTGCAGATCCTTAACTCAATCCCGACGTCTGACGTAATCAGCATAACTGAAAAAAAAATAAAAAAGTATTAAAAATATTACCTTGACAAAAGTCGGCGCAATTCGAACTTAAGCTAAAACAAATATTTACAAATTTTTTTTAAAACCGCACTGAAAATTTTTATCAAACCATCTAATCAACTTGAATCGATAATCGGTTGAAATTTTATCAAAGAAAGCCTAGTTACATATTTGCTAAAACATATCACATCTTGGATTAATTAAACATTTGCTTTATGAATTAAACAATAAGGATTAATCTCATAAAGATGTTTTTAATACATAAAAAAAGTATTTATTAATTCAGTAGCAAGGACGGAGATTAAAAGAAAAAGTAAAACCAATTGGCAAATTAACGAGTTAATTAGAACTATTTACACTTGTATATTAGCCTACGCTTAAGATCGAATCCTGTAACCTGTTCACCTACTTCCCACTGATTCGCATTCAATTAGTGCAACTGTTTTCCAATTAGAACCTTTGTACTACGATAACTGTATATTACGAATTGTTACCTCTAAAAATAGGGCAATGAGTAATGCAGGAGAGAAACCGCAAATGATGTACTTTACCCGTTCAAAATTATAATATTTAAATTTTGATTTGGCAAAAAAAATTGAAAGAATGATAAGGAAATATAATGATTACGTGCGTGATAGATCGGTCTAGATTAACTGGACTTTAAAAACAGAAGATCCATGAACAAAAAGATGAATGAATGAATGAGATTTTAAAAAAGTTTAATGGTAGATTTTTCTAGGCCTATTTCGGTCATCCCGCATTAAGGTCAAATACCTGGCTCTCGGTAACTAGACACTCGGGTTTATAACTCACGAGATCTGGATTTATAAACCATTTTTATATAAATCCTAGCCGCATCGTGTAACCACGTAAGTAGTTGCGGGAAGACGATAGGAATCGTCGCTATAAAATCAAATTTTTTTGGTTTGGATCGAACACGTTCGTGACCAGATTTAAATGTTCGGCAGATGATGTTAGTAGCACCTGTTAGTCGAATGAGATTTCAGTTGGCAGATGTAAACAAGGGGTTGGTTGATGTTTGGCTGGAATTATTTTTCCTGGGCGATGGCATGCCGCCTCAAGCTTTCCGTAACAAGACAGGTGTTACTTGTTCCAACAATAAATCTCAGGTGACTCATCCTATAAAAACTTAAACGCCAAGGGCTTTTTACAATTTTCAACTGAAAGATTTCCTGGATTAAGTGTGATGTGATATGTTAGTTTTGAGGTGAAGCGCCTGGAAAAGATGTTGAATGCAGATGAGCGAGTGAATGAATCACCGAGTCTGGAAAGAAGTGAATGACTGAGTAGGTGAATGTAACGGATGGTTTACTCATCAATTAACCATAAAGCTTCCAAGAAATTGGCATGGTCATCTGATTCAATCTGATGCAATCTTTGGTAATTTGATGGCAAGCTGGACATCAAAACTTGAGCAAAGGATTTGGATCCTTAAATTTCTTGTCGAGCAATTTTTTTTTAAAATTTCTTGTCGAGCAATTTTTTTTTAAAATTTCTTGTCGAGCAATTTTTTTTTAAAATTTCTTGTCGAGCAATTTTTTTTAAAATTTCTTGTCGAGCAATTTTTTTTTTAAATTTCTTGTCGAGCAATTTTTTTTTTAAATTTCTTGTTGAGCAATTTTTTTTTAAAATTTCTTGTCGAGCAATTTTTTTTTTAAATTTCTTGTCGAGCAATTTTTTTTAAAATTTCTTCTTGAGCAAATTTTTTCTTAAATTAACTTGAAAAGAAAAAATAAAAAGCTCATCATTATTTTAGGAC
This sequence comes from Liposcelis brunnea, assembly GCA_023512825.1. Lineage (NCBI taxonomy): Eukaryota > Metazoa > Arthropoda > Insecta > Psocodea > Liposcelididae > Liposcelis > Liposcelis brunnea. The sequence continues at coordinate 782,496 of CM042069.1, forward strand.
TTTCAAAATTCTACTTTAACTTTCTCAGCCTTAACATTCTCAACATTCGATCCTTATCTGAGCCTTAAAGTTCTTTCTCATCGTAAACCTAAGAAAGTGCAAGAATTCATAGACAAAATAATTTATTACTCATTTTTTTTGCGGGATCATGAAGCTAAAAATAAAACAAAGAAAAAAAACGAACAAACCATTTATCTAAATTTAGCAGAATGACAGGTTTTATCTTCCGTCTATTTAAATTTTCTCTGGATTTATTTAAAACATTATAAATATTGAAAAGATTGAAAGATGCCTTAAGGTACGCAAGATAATTAGTAGAATATCAAAGTGCCGATTGGAATAATTAATAGCCAGACTTCACACTACCGGACTAATGAAATTAGGCGCTAAGAAGAATTATGGATCGCTAATGAACAGCTAGTTTTAAGTCCGTACTAATCAGCTTTCGCTTGTTTAGGCGGGAATTAGGACGATTCCCTCGGTTTTAATCAGGACCATTGACTTCTCTCCGCACAGGATGTGAAAGATTACGGTTTTAAGGCATGCAACCGATTATACCTAATCGCATTTTAAAAAATTTATAGCCGAATGGGCCATCAATAATGGAGAAAAAAAAAATGTAGGATCCGCGGGTGGCGGATCATTTGCAAACGATATTTGCATTTTTTTCTTCTTCTCCCGCATTATGTTATTAATTTATTTCTTTGATCAAACTGATCAATTCAATACAATGTACTTAAACGTCAAAAAATTTTCCTCGAGCCGTCTCACAATAAATAACGAAAGGTTTAATTGCATAAAAGACTAGGGACTATTCTTCAGGTTTAAAAATGGCTCAACTGATTTTTATGATCGTTATAAATTACATTTCTCGCAGGTATGTACAGGTACTTAAGGGGGGGTATTGCTTACCATTCTTAGACAATGCAACGACATCGAGGCATGTAAGAAGTATTTAGCATTGATTTTTCCTCCTTTGAAATATTATTTGTACAGACTAGTTATTATTGACTTAACAAGTCAAGTTTATTTTTAAAATTTGTGCTCTAGTCCTTTGTCACGAGCGCTTTGTCAGACGACTCCCTCCCCCCCTTCCCGAAGAAAATGTATAACGTTCGGCGTGATTTGACTCACGAGATAGGTATTCATCGATATTCTGCCAAGGTGCATTTAAAACTTGCTACCACGTTTTTCTGATATACCAAGATGAGATCGGAATATTTTATTATTTAATAAATAATTATGTTCGCTTTTTTTTCCTAAAATACAAGGATCGTGACGAGAATTAGAGAAAAAAAATTGCAGGGAAATGATTAGCATTGGATTGTACTAAACCTAAATAATAAGTAATCTTATCAACTTATCATTTCAGTTTTAAAAAGGATATTATTTTATCTAATGAATGCGATATCATAATTCAACTTAATAATCATACCAGATTCCCAAATTTTAATTGAAAATTTCAAATCAAGATTGCCAGACTGGATATTTTTATCATTGATAGCACTAAGCTTTCTCTATTATCATGTCATTGTATTTTTACACTTGAATTACTTACCCAGTAAGATCAAAAATACTTCCACACTGATAATCAGCACTTTGAGCATTTGGTAGAAAATGTAAACCAATGCTCATAAAACCCACTGTCCAGCTTTGCGTACTTTGACTTATGTTCATCTTAACATTGCACCAAAATCAATGAAATTGTCCACCTGAAAAAGAAAATACATCTATTAGCACATGTTAATGATAAGGCTAAGCTTACGTTGGCTGCAAATTATACCTCAATTGCAATTATATGAACTTTATTCAAATATTTTCTCTGAAAATAAATAATTAAAAATTTTTAGCCTTCCTTGGCTTTCCAGCTTTTGCATCAATTCAATTTCAAGATCATTTACAGCGAAGCCTTAAAACCCCCAGCATTTGTTAAGGTTAAGTTTTTTTTGCCAAAAAACACTGCATACTTCACATCTTCACTTTTATTGACAAAAAATCCTTCTGACATTAACCTTATATGTTCTTGCACATTTCCAACAAGCAACCATTTTACATTCGATTGGAGTCATAATAAAATCGGTTCATCCCACTATTAATTTGAATTATAAGATGATTAAAAGCACTACTCAATTTTATTTTTGCCGTTGCAAAAGCAAAACCTCGTAAATTTTCATCAATTTTTGAGAAAGCAATCATTGTGCCATGCTCCCATGCACAAAGCATACAAAAAAAACGATTGCACGCTTAGCTTCCTCATCACCTATCTCTTTAGCTTTCAACCGCACTATTTATGAAAAAAAATTTTTAAAAAAAACAACATAATTACTTTCTCGAACCCTTCCACTTTATTACCCGAGCATGGCAGGATCATTCTCATTTGTAAAACGTAAGCAACTCACGTATACAATTTCGAACACGAAATCAAAATACCTTTTCTTCTTCGTTTCAAAATATGTCAGTTTCTGAAATCTAATCATTTTACCTATTGATACCTGTAACAGATGATTATCTACTAACCGAATTTAACTTCCAGAAAAAAAGCATCTTCATAATGGGCACATTTAACACGATTTCCTTTTTCGGTTTCAAAACAAAGCGACCTTCCAGCAATTCAACTCTGGCGGCCATTACAACAGTTTAATAAGGCCCAGAAAGCAATATGGCGGCTGTTGTTTTCTCAATTTTTTTCATGATTTCAAAATTCGAGGAACAAACTGAAGTAGCTGCGTGATTTCGAAGACAGGTTTTGATAATTGGACAGGCCGTTTTTACGACGATAATAAAACGGTTGGGCCTTTGAGTAAGGTCGTAAATATTTCACTTTGAAATGATTTCAGGGATATTTTACCGAAACGAGAAAAAAATCACTGCAGGTCAAAATGAATTTTTATAAAAAAAAAATCCTAGAATGACATCTTTTTTACTATTATTTTTTTTTGAAAATGGTTCGGCTTTAATTAGTCAACCTGGTCCCAACCACACACTTCGCAGGTATCGCCTGCCATGGGAGGGCCACCCTCATTTATTGTTTTATGGCCTTGTAATGAAAGACTTCTTACATTTTATGGCTTTAGTCTTTAACACTTTACATTTTATGAATATGTGATGAAGAGATTTTTTCAAAAAACAAAAAATTTGATGGATTGTCGTTTACAACTTCCTTCGGATTTCCATTTTCATGGCCGTGATTATGATTTTTATTTGCCTTGGGGAAGCATGTAATTCAGTAAAAAAAAAAAAGAAAACCGATTGAGCATTTATTTTTGATTTCGATCGAAGCCGTAAATTTAGGCGCTAACTACTTATTATTTTTTCTGCAAGAAAAAACTCTTTCGACAAAAATTTTTTACTTGCAACTTGTCAACTTTAGATTTACGATTTGTACGCGAACCGAAAACAAATTTCAGGTAATTACTTTTTAGCCTTTTAAAAAAAGGTTTCAAAATTTAGAACGAGATGAGAAATTTAAAATTACAGATAAAATTTAATTGTGGAATGGAAAAAAAAAATCATGTGTTATTCAAGAAATGTAAGCTTCGGCCACACACACGGAATCATTTACCATTCTCCATCAGTTTATCCACATCTCTATGGTGTATGGAGCAGAAGTATCCGGTACCAGATATCCAACTTCGCAACTTGATACCTTCTCAAATATTTTCATCGTCTTGTCATTTAATTTAACAGCTAACGAATATAATCAGTCTGTCACTTTGTCTGTCAGCCTTTCTGACCTTTTCGTCGATAAAAATGTTTCTCTTTGTAAGAATAATTCTTGAAATTAAAAAGAGCTTCATCACGATGGAATGCAGCTATATTTATGGAGAGAATCTTCGTCATTATTATTGTTAAGTCTCCTTCAAGTTACCTTTTCGATCTATCAGGAGCTATTAATTTGCTTTTAATCAAGTCTGGATAAGATATAAACTTCAAAGCATACCCCACTTTAAAATTTTAAATTGCAAGTATTGTTTCCCTCGTCATCTCCATCAACATTTATTTTTTTTAAATATCAAGCTTACCTTCTGGTTTCCCTTTCAAAAGCCCATTGACTGCCTGATGACCGCTTCGAAATGGGTAATCACTGTCAAAAAAATGACTTCTCCATTCTAGTCCATTCAGGAAGAGATGAATCCGCCATTGTGTGTCGTCACAGGGCCCTGAAAATTAATTTTTGATATTGGCACAACTGAAATTAAGCAGATATGGCTAAAATGATTTTTTTAAGGCAGTCAATTTTCTCCTGAACTTAAGATTTTTTACAATTGGAAATTAAACCCGAACGACTATCACTTAGCCCGGCTATAAAAACCCCAACAATATTATTTTACTCTGAGTGTACCTTAAAAGTCGCTTTTTATTGCCCTAATGTTTACAGAATCCATTTCAACAATATTACCCATTTTAGAAGCTTCGCTCCCTACTTGGTAAGTTTAGGATCAACTTTTTCCTCCTAAAAAACATTGTCTAAACCTTTATCTTGACAAGTTAATCTGTGGTACTATTTCTGTTTATTATTTTATAACTTGATTAAATGCCGGGGAGAACATTATAATTTTATTTTTCCAGTATAAAGGCTGCGTTTCTGGGATGAATCACAAAAAAAAAACGATATCGAGTTTGCAATTGATTAATTTCAACGCCATCAGCTTATTAATCGGACCGGTTTCGTCGATACCAACCGCATTATAATCATTATCAGATCGACGGTAGGTATCCCGACCATGATGAAAAATCTTTTTATGACATAAAAAAATCATGTCAGAATATTTGACTAAGAAATTCCTCGACCGAACCGTAATTTTAAGTGACTGGATCGTAAATGCAAGGTGGATCATGGGATCGGTTTTGTTAAATTTGAACGTCGTACCTGGGTGTGACACCTCTCCATTGCACCGGGACAAACCGAGTTAATCATTTTTATGAAAACCTGGTGATGTGTTCCCAAATCGATGACGTCTCAATATGCTTTTTAAGCATTTTAAATTTACTCGATGGTTGAATAGTTTACAGGTCTAGGACAGTGGCGGACTGGAAGCTTCTCTGGTTCAGGATTTTTCAGTTTAGCTGGTGAACTTCTTGAAGATAAGGATGTCTGGGGTTTTAGACCTTCAAAGCAGCTGCTGCATTTGTGTTACCGACTGTTCGAGTTATTAAATTGTTGGGAGCTTGAGCTGAACAAATTTCAATAATTAGGTAAGTCCCAGACTTGTGTTTGTAAACAAAAATAAGGTTCGTTTTTTCTTCCAGGTGGTCTTGATGCCGCGGTAGTTGGAATGAAGAACATTGGAGCCTATCAATAAATAGATTGATTGCGTCTTGCTAGCGATTGGCAACTTGGCAACAACTAATCGTCCACAATTGCCCATCATGTTACCAATTGCTACCTTGGCTCAGTCAGTAAGCCTAACCAGTCCAGGACCAGTCGGTACCTCAACACTGAGTTCCACTGTTCCAGTATCAAAGTAAAGAATCAGTTCTGTATCTCTGCTTTGATACTGGGGCAACCAATTCGATGTTCAAACGATTTGATCAACAGCCCAGTTAGAGTTACGCCAATCATTGGTGGCAGCAGCCTTACTTGATTGCGGCTTAAGACCGTATGGCAAGTGGGAGAGTTAATGCGGCAAATGTTTTTTTTTTCCTTGTATTGTCATCACGGCTGAGGGTTTTCAGGTTAGTCTTCAGTCTCCTTCGCAGAGAAACATTCGGAAAAGAAGAATCAATGGTATCGATAATGACACCACAATACAAGCGGGCCATCCAGGTCCTTTCTTCTTTCCAGCGATCCACCAATCTAGGTCCTCACCAATCCGGCATTGCTTCCTTCTGACACTTCAAAGCTTTAAATCTTTACCAAACACGGTCCATCGATTGTTCACTGACCATTTGATTGATCTTATAATGACGTAATATAAATCTTTATCAACCTTGGATTGTATTTCTATAGCACATCCTGAGCTGACTCCGTTTTAAATGTCAAAGTACCAGACAGGATTTTTTCCTATTCCGTATCACACAAAAAAAGAAAAATGATTTAACACAGTCGGTACAATAAAAATCACGTACGTCGTCTTCCTCCACTTTCGTTTAACCTCCTTCCCATTAACTTATCACGTTGGGAAGAGGTATTTCGAATCCGATGTGAATACTTAACAATGGGGTTCCTTTTATACTCCATAAAATATATTCTTGCTTTTTGATAGGTGTAGAAAAGTTAATGATCAACCGGCCTTTTAAAAATAATCCAGGAATTTGAACTTTGCCCGAATTTGTAACCTGTTTTCTCCCTTCGGCTTCCTCCATAAATCTCAGAGGAATTATCTCTCCTCTTCTTTCCATTCATAATTTTTTTTTTCTGCAAACGGGCGATCCATCATAATTTTTCGGGTTTCCGGCGTTCGGTAATAAAAACCGAAGCACGAGGAAAGGCGAATGTCGGTACCTAATTAAGGTGGCTTCCTCAAGTGATACGCGTACGCCGTGGGCGATTACGGTAGAAAAATTATTGTAATCACAAAGAAATAAATGGCTCTATAATTTCTGTCTAATTATTTGATGGGTTTGTGGCGTGAGCTCTGACACAAGCTCGAATTCTGCAATTATTATCAAATATAATCTTTCCTAAAGATACGAAATATATGCAAGTTTTATTTCATATCGACCGCTGCAACAATAATCTTTCTAAAAACAACAGTTTGAAAATAAATAACCGTCTGGAAGAAGGCAAGAAAGGGTAAAAAAAAAATAAAGGCAACTGGACGAGTCATCTTCCAGCTATTAATCTTGAAGAGACTTATCTCAAAGTCGACAACCCACGACGCATTTTATAGACATTCTTTACTCACCTACGCTCTTTCAAGGTGTGCCTGCCTGCTTCACTTCTTTATAAACGTAAATTTTTTGAATGTTTTCATTTTTCCCCAACTCAAAACTTGAGCGCGAGATTTAAATCGCGCTCGTGTCCTTTCGACATTGACATTACATAATTAAAATGAGACCGTCATTGACCTTCGATGTTATTAATCGGGGACGTTTTAATCCACCCACAGTGCAGAAACCAGGATGAATGACACCAAACATAGATATACCTTTTTCCACGGTTCGATATTTATTGCATCTGGGAATTTTTATGGCCATAATGCGGATTATTGACGGCCGCCAACAATAATACTTTATTTTTTCCAGCTAAGGGTCAAATTACTTCTCAACAAATTCATAAAGCCTTATTGGGGCATCCTCGTAATTCATTATGAAAATTGAATTGGATTCGATCCCACGCGTGAGCTTTTTACGAAATGAGTGTTCGAGCAGAAAAAAAGCGCACGAGACGAGGAAATCCCTCATTAAAAACTATGTCAATTTTTTAATAATTTCTCCGAGTGGATAATATACAAAGTTATGGGAGAAATTAATTTGTCAGGTGCGGATTAGGCAGCGAGGCAAGCGCTAAATATTGTTAGTTAACGTGGTAGCTCTAAATTAGTGATGGGCACGAGACATAAATTAGGAAAAACTTGGGATATTTATAAAAAAAGCTAGCAATAATTTCCTCATTCTTTTAATCCCGCCATTGTAAGTCTTCACACAGAAGAGTGGCAAGATCTTAGGGCCAAGCTGCGAATGGGTGACGCTCCTAGGTCTGTCTCAATGCACAAGAGAAAAGTCTTTGAGCAGTCAACCAATTTTCCGTGGTTCTACCGATACCCAGCAGCTTGCCTAAATTTTTGGTCAGCCCCTAATGCAGTTAGATCTGAGTGTAGTACTCAGCTTAATCGCGATAAGTACTGAAGACCATTAGGCCTGTTAGTGCCAATGTGGAAGTGCCAACAAAAAATCAACTAAAACATGGATCCTTGAAATAAGGCAATCGAACAAAAGAAATGGAGTCAGTACTAGACATTAGAAGTCGGCAACTCTTTTCTCTCTAAACTCAGGTTGAACCTTTTAAGTTTTAAGTTATTCTGGAGCTAGACAAGGCTGAAAGCTTCAGAGCTAGAATAGCACATTGTCCGGCCCCTCCTGGCTCCACCTTGTCCAGAAGTTTGAGCTTTCCTTGCTTCATAATCTCTGTTTAAATTTAATTAACTTATCAAAAGTTGACTACATGAGTTTTTTGTTATCTTAATTCAGTTTGTTGACATCGCTTTACAAAGCCTAACAAAAAATATTTACATGTTACTAGTTTTCTTATTTCAAAACAATCTCTACTTTGCATTCCTATCCCGCCTAAAGTCGCCAGGCTCTTTCTCGAAAAATTCCAATAAAAAACTTTTCAAACTTCAGCAATTAAAAAATTGCTTATTCCACAAACAAAAAACCAACTCTGTGGTTTTTTTTAAACTCAACATAAAACCTTGATCAAGGTTAATGTGACATATTCTAATCAAACTTTCTTCATAAGCTTAAAAAAAAGCATAAAGATCATTCTTTTTACCACAGAAAAACAAGTCACAAGTTATCGTAACGGTCACGGTCATGCTAAAAAACGAGCAAGAACTTTTTCGTCATAACCACAAAAAATCCCGGGGATATGATATCTCAGTTTCCTGTTGGCGTACTTCTCTTGACAATCACGTCAGAGATAACTTTAACTCACAATGAGAAAATACTCAAACGATTTTTCACAAGTCGACCTTGGCATTGTTTTTCCAAGAAACAGGTTTCAAAACTACTTTTCCAACCTTGCATGCATTCTGAATAAATAAGACTGGCAACTGCAGCACTAAAATTCCCTTCCACTCCCATTAATTCAGGATTCTTCTGCAAAAAGGAAAATAACAATCAAACAAAACAAAATATCGTTTAAAAGCTGAGATTTTATTAGATTTATTTTACAACTTACAGTCTCCACATGTCTTTTTTTATTTTATATTTCTCCTATAAGAATTTTGGCGTTTTTAACTTGTGCGATTAAATTAAAATAAGAAAATTTTATATTTATGAACACAATAACTTATCAAGAATATCTTAACACTGTAAAAAAGAATCTTTTTTATATAGAAAAAGTGGCTACCTCCGTCCGACTAGTTTGGCAGGGGGAAAAAATTAATAAAAAATCCCTCGCCTAATAAAATCCATGATTTTTTTACAGATTTCATCACCTAGAGGAGGTAGTGAACTATTATTTCTTCTGATTTTTAATCAAGGCATGGGATTTTGCATTCTGGAAGAACTATCGAAACAATTTTATTTATAAAGCTTATAAATTAAAAATTTTTTTTAAATAAAAAGGAAGAAATGAGCATTATATTAATAATGATATAAACGTCATGAGTCTTTACTACACTTTTCCTAAAATAATGATAAATTTCATGACAACATTGGTCCCTATGACTTTATTTCATAAAGACAAACTCACATTTTTTTTTTTCTCAAAAATTTTTAAACTTCTAAATACATTTTTCATAAATTTGCGCATCCACTGAGCGATTTTTTTACATTATTTTGTACAAAACCTGGACTGATTTAATATAACTCCCAAGGCACATAAGTTTCAATTTTAAAGCGAAAAGCATTTCAACAAATGCTTATGAAACTTGAGGAACTTTTGAAAGTGTGCAAAAATAAAAATGACTTTCAATTCTATCACTTCATATCACACACTTCGAAAATAAAAAAAATTATGCTAGCAAGAACCCTGATACGACTAATTTTCAATTTATGCTCTTAAAAAAATCTAAAAATGATATTAAATTCATTGCACATTTTTTTTTTAAAAAATTCTTATGAGAATGAAACGTCTAAACGTTTCTAATTATGACAAAACGTGAAGGAATTCTCGCTACGGCTTTAAATTTTAGTATGACAAATTGCTAATGTGTTCTCAAGTTTCAAATATTTAGAGCAATTTTTACATATTTTTAAAATTGCTTGATGGATTACACGAGTTTAGTTCATTAGGGCTTGTAAAGTTTTCGAAATTTGGAAATCAATGGCAGTATTAAATATTTGCACTAATTAGTCCTTGCAAACAAAGTTTCACTTTAGCAAAATTCAAACATCCAAATATAAATAATTTATAAAAAAATAATCAGATAATTTTTAAATATCGAATGTTTTAAAAAATGACCCAAAAAATATTACAAACTTTATTCGTATTGGATCTATCATACGTCCTTTAAAAAATGTCTTATGGGCAGATGCGAAATTGTACCGCAAAAGGCGCTAGTGAAATTTGATTGCAGCGACATCAGCGGTAAAGTCTCGCAACTGCAAAACTGTCTTTAATTTATTTTCTCATATGATATGTTTTTATCTCACAGCATTTTTTATAATATTTATTATAAACCAGGCAGCCCAAGAGGATTAATTAATTTACTGCAGTCTTTTACATGACATTGTAAAAAGAAAAAACCACCAAAAGTTGCAATTAAAATTATTGCACTAAATCAAAAATATTGTCATCGAAAATAAGTGGAATGCCTATACACAAAAATTGCAAAAAAAAATTTGAGCGAAGTAAGTCTGATTTGGAATGATTAAATTGTAATTAAAACTGGAATGATTTTTTTTAAAAAAAATGATTTGAGCTCGAACTGGAGGTTTTCTCTTAATATCCTCTTTTATATACAATTGGATGGATTCCTTGTCATCTATAAAAATAAAAGCAAAATTTCATATTGACTATTTAACTTAGGCCTATTTTTTTGAAGAATCAAAATGAAAATTATTTTCGATGAATTATTTTTATTTTGAATTGATCCTAACAAAAAGAGATCAATATCGGTTTTGTTTTTTTAAAAACCGTTTTAGTTTAGGGACTGCAATCCCGAACCATTTCCCAGAAGAAAAAAAATGAGAGGATTTTTGCACAAGAATGAATTGTAAATAAAAACCATCATGTCGAATTTTGAATGACACGCATCCATTTTGATTCAATAATCCTTTTTGAAAAATGGTCCGAGATCCAGGGATTTTATCCTGAGATTGCAGTCCCTAGTTTAGTTATTTGTTAGGTCAAAAATAAATTATAATGAAAGACTATAAAAATTTTTAACGTGGTAGGTGAACTTTCTGTGCTACTGCTTGGAACCTGCTTTCCAAGGCCAAGTTAAAAGCGGTCATTTGCCTTAGTGGTTCAAACTACTGCATGCAGTAGTCCAAACAAGGCAAATGGCGGACACCAAGAATAATTTTCATTCACAAAATGTACTAATTAATAATTCATCAGTCACAATTTTCAAATTTTTTAAATTATCACAAATTGGATATTCCTAACCGTGATCAAGAAATTATTAATTTAAACATTATTACTTCTAGACTTTCTAGCCAACAAATCTTTTCATAGGCACTTTTGTGAAAAAAATTTTTAATTTCTAAATGTTTCTACACTTGTTCCTTCCCGTCTAGTTTCCTGGCCAAATCGCCGACCAATTCTTTATATATTAACGGATCGATATTTGCTCCTAATTGATATAAAACGAACCAGTCTCCGATCTGGCATTTTCTCGCGATAGTTTCAATTTGATCGTGAGGCGCTAAACGCGAACGCGCACGTAAAAGAGCCTGTCGTATCTGCGGCGACATGACGACCGCCGCCCGATAAATCAGGGATAATCCCGTCAAAACACTCAGGATAACGAACCAGAACCATAAAAACACGTAAATTTTTTCGTTCACTATATTCAACGGAAGCACGCACAGCCCGTCAAACTTTTGAACGGTTCCAGAAGGACCGTATTTATGGAAAGTACATTTTGTAACTTTCGGGAAAACTCTGGACATTGGGTCCTCCCGTTCTTCCGGTTCCATTTCCGTAAATTTAATCACGTCGCTTCCATAAGTTGTAAATTCACCATCGAGGAAGAAATCCATGAAATATATCTGCCCCACAACATTTACAAAGTTGAGGGCTTCACATAGGAAGAAACGTATTGCATAGAAGTTTTGAGTGTGAAGGTTTGTAGAAAAGTAATCCACAAGAAGCTTTTTCCTGTCCGTTTTGCAGTCTTCCGTTACGATTGGGCAATTCAAATCGCAAACAAGCATTTTAATCCTACCGCCTTCCCATGTTTTCCACAAATATCTTGGAATGTAGAATAAAATGGCTTGGAAAAACAGCACAAAACAAACCCACTGATAATACTTGTGGTATTTCACGTCGTCTTCGCCTTCGACATGGCTAGCCACTCCAGGTTGTATCACATCTTTACCGATACGTCCACCTAACCTATTCGGAATTGTAAACGTCGAATAAATCCAGCAATAAGTGTCCATAACATTTAAAGGAATTTCATCCACGATACAATCGATCGGATCACCAATATATTGTCTCGACGTAACCAATAAAGAAAATGCTATTAACACAATCACAGTCGCTTTATAATGCAATCTAAATATGTTATTGTCAATCCTCACTGAGTCTAGTTTCAATAAACCTTTAACCGAACCGAACACGTCAAACATTTTGGCTTATTTTTTTTTAATTTTACTTTCCACACTGGACAAAAAAATACAAAAAAAAAACCACGCGACAAAAGCGATTTAAATTGCTGTCAAATCATTGCCGAAAACGTTCGCGCCCGCTTGGTGTCTCGCTACAATACACCATGAACGACAAGCAGGCAGTAGTGGAATAATTCTTCCTGCGCATGCGCATTAACCATTTTTTTACTATTCAAAACAAGTAGACTTGTTCCCTGCTTCGTTACAATGGGATAATTGAACTTTTTGGTCTATAAAATAAGAACACGATACATTACAAATGATTCCTACTTACAGAGTAATCATTTAACGTTACATCCCAATCCTTTTTTCTTCCCCTCTCTTCGTTTTGTAATCTCAAACATAGTTACATTTAAAGTGTATACGCATCGAAGTTAGGTGTTTCATATCGTATTCATTATGATATCCAACTTCCACATGAAATTATAATACCTTCGAATCAATTTCTTTCGACAATTATTCAGCATAAAATCAAAAAATCCAAATTGCATCGTTTTAACTTCCACGTATGAAAAACAAGATGGCAACTGCTTTTTCAGGGCCTTGTTATAGTTTAGTTGAAGGCCCTAAGGTTGGTATCACGGCTGCCTTTTTTCAAAAATTTAATTTTATTTCTTATAAAGTGACCCTGAATATTTTATTGTTACGTGAAAGTTGAAATAAAATTTCTGTTAAAAATATGAGAATTGCCACAAAAGTTACAAAAGAGATACAATGTATCCTAAGAACGAAAATTCCCTTAATGAAAACTTGTTTGACTGCACATTTTTTTTATTTTAAGAGAACTGAATTAATAATAGATAATACTTTTATGTAAATTAATCTTTATCGTTCTGTTAAGATTTAAGTAACCATTATTTTGGTTTTTTGTAGATATGAGCATAAGAGGTGAACAGCAATTAACAAGGAAAAAAGTTATTCCATCAAGGCGGCCACCTATTAAATTAGAGACACTCAGAAATTGGTTTGAGCATTTTTACGGATAAGACTGCAAGACCATAAGTTTCAAGCCTCGCTGGTGTTAAACACTCAGCAAATGATCTTCTATTTCAAAGTGCACAAAACTAAAAAAAAAAATACTTATTCAGATTGGACAGTGTACTTTGCTTTGGTTCATTTGAATTCGAATGCCTTTTATGGTATTAACTTGAGCCTGTAGTGGCTTGTGCAACTTAATTAGGGTCTCTACAGGTTTTCGGTGCTGAACAGCAACTCTCCTGGTTGAGGTGGCTGAACTGACTCGTGTAAATTTTGAGGAGTTCAGTTTTGATTTTATAGCTCACCAAATAAGACTTTATCAATTTTAGCTTCATTAGTAATCTGAATAAAGGATTTTTAGAGCAGTTTATGATGAAGCCATTGCAATCTAACATTAAAAAGAACATATTTCAGAATAAAAAAAATCATCAAAATAAATTCCTCAACCCGTCCTTTTAAAACTCGCCTCCCACACGACCTTATTTAGTAACCGATTTCAATGTAGATATCATATTTTATTAATTCATCGATTTTTCAATTTTTATAAAAAATCGCCGCTCTCTTTTGAAAATATTGAGCATTATTTCCGAGCTAAGTACTAAACTGTATAAATATAGACCAATTAACCTAAACGAGACTGGCCTATCCTTGAACTGCCATCAGTGATACTGCCTGATAAGTCAACTTCTTTTAAAACATATGTCATGACCTATGAATACAGCGTGGTCAATTATAAATGCGAGCTTGTTTCAGCTTGAATAAAAGGATTAACATTTCCACTAATTTTATTATTCCAAATGTCGATAACCTCATTTCCAGGTACGACGAATAATAAACCATAATCCCTTCAATTGTCAACCAAATTTTTTTTCTTAGGAAATGTATAATTGGCCTAATCGAAATAATGCTTTTTCTACCCTATTGGATTTTATGATAATAAAGAAAAATGGAATCCATTACTATAAACTGTTCGAGACCCCCAAAGGCCGTATCTAATTTCGATTGCGTGTCAAGTGGCGGTAATTCGTTGGAGAAACACGTTCTTTCCGAAGAATGTCAAGTCATGATACCTTTCCAAGTTCAGGTTCCGAAAATGAGTCATATTACTTACCCAAAAAAAATAAGGATGAACTTCGCCTGGCTTCCCAAAATTTCATATAAAGTTTTTTGTAGTTCTTCCTATTTATTTTACACCGTTGTAGAATCGTGGTGTGTGGCATGAAAGTCGGATCATAAACGAGGCAATTTCTTTTTACAGGATATATCTAAAAAAAATAAAAAAAAAGAATTCATTAACAGGATTTCATGTGACAGAATCATATAATAATCATTATCCGGAGTTCAAAAATTAAAAAAAAAATTCTAAGCCAAGCTTGGTTCACATTAAATAATTATTCAAATATGCCCAACCAATATGCATCAAACTTGGCAAAATTAATAGATTTTGGAAAATCAACACTATGGGTGCTTAGACTAGTTTTCAACTTTTTTTTTAGTTTTTTTAAAAGTAATTTTTTTCACTTCAGGGCCGCTAGATTCAATTTATGCGGCAGCAGCCACAGGCATGATCGCCACAGGAAAAAATGATAATTGTAGTAGCTGTGTAATTTAGCGATAATTAAATAACTAATTGATATTTACAAGTCGTTTAAATTCTAGCAAATACTAATTTTATTTTTTGCTCGTCTTAAATTCCTGCTCAATTACTTCTAATCATAAATGATTATTTGACGACTTACATTTTTAAAAAAAACGATGTTTTTTAACTAAGATATTTTCAAAAGACTTTTCCCCTTAAAAACTTGGCACAATGCGAGAAATTTTTAAAGTTTTTTAGTCGCAGAGATGGAGCAGCAAGAAAAAAAGCTTAGGCGCAAGCATTGTCTTGCACATGGTAAGCCTAAGCTAGTTCTTCCTTATTAATGCCAAGGCCCCAGTAACTGGCCAATAACCACAAAATTTTCAATTCTTTATAAATTGACAAATTATGGCTCCTGGTAGACTTAAGGCTACAACTACAGTACCCTTAAAACTAATTTATCGAAAACTTCAGAGATCGTACCGTAGTTTACAGCAGCAACCAGCTGGATTTTCCACACATATCCCTGCGAATTCCTTTTCAATCATTTCGCATTGCTTCAAACATCCACAAAGTCCAACTTCTTGGATACCGCATTCTCCTATAAAAGAAAAAAGATATTTTAAAAACTAGTCGAATTTAAATTTGAAAACGCTATAAAAACGATAAAACGATTTTAAAAACTCAGATAAAAATTTTAATTGCAACGTTCCTGCTTTAAAACAAAAAAAAGATAACGCCGACTCTTTTTCCTCTTAAATTGTGGCTCTATAAAAGACCGGCGAGGAAAAGTATATTATACTAGATCATGCTAATTTAAATGTTTCTCATGAGCATGCATTAAATTGGGGTGCGTGCATATCGAACGAAAATACCATCCTTTCCAGCTTCGTAAAACGAAATTCCAATATACCAAATGCAAAGCGATCGGTACCTGTGCACTCTTTTATTTTTTGTCCAAACATAAAAAAAAACAATAAAATCGTCTCGGCAACGTTTTTATTTTTATTTTTTTGTAAACTAACAAAAACTAACCCGCCACTGCTTCGGGTCATTACTCTTGAATCGTGAAGAAATGATATTTTTTCGACCCATTTCGCGACAAGCCCGGATAGCTCAGTCGGTAGAGCATTAGGCTTTTAACCTAAGGGTCCAGGGTTCGAGTCCCTGTTCGGGCGTAATTTTTTTTTTCCGGAATTTTTTTAATTCCTCTAAAGGGCATCAATACAAAAAAAGAATATGTAACAGGATGTAAGGTGATTTGGATGGCTGAATGAGATAAAGAAAGAAGCACGAGTATTTTTGAATCATTTAGAATCAAAAAACGACTTTCATTCATTACATCCCAGCTTCCAGCGCACTCGACTCAGGATTAAAATAGCTGGTAATAACAGGCTTGAGTACAGATGATCACGAAGTGTTCACTATTCTTTCAGTTCAGCCCCTTCGTCTTTTTTTATTGCTTTATAAAATTAGATTCGATAGAAAGCTAAAAATGACTTTGCCTGGTCTTTAAATTTTTTTACTAATCGAATTCTTTTGAAATATTGATGTTCGGAGGTAAGCCCTTGCCTGCATACTTTACAATGCAATATGTTTCTTTACTGAACTATTTTGTCCTCTCATTTTTTTTACCCTCTCGAATTAACCACCATAAATTTTTTTTAAAACTCTTCTCGAATCCGATTTTGCAATAATTAAACTTTAAAACATCTCCCGATTTTTTTTCTCCTGACGTCATTAAAAATCAATAATTATTCTGCATTAAATTCAAGGACGAATGAAAAGGCCGATGGCCGCGAATCGAAAAATCCCGGCGACGAGGACATTATTACATAAAATAAAAATTAAGTACCGTGGTTTAAAAAAAGCAGTAGAAGAGAATTCATCTCGAACCAGCCTCTTCATCTTGCGGTGGTTCTCCTTGATAACTGGTAACTTAGTAGCAACTAGCATTTGGTGAGCGCGGGGGGAACTACCGTACAACATTCCTCTTCAGCCATCAACCATCATCAAAGGGCGGGTCATCCTAGAGGTCATGCAATGTTTCTTCTGCGCTATCTCTCCCCTTTAATCTTTCTATCCCTTTGTAAATTTTTAATACCTGCAAAAATAGAATTTTAATAATTACTTGGGGAAAATTTTAACTAAAAAAATTTTTCCGGTACCGGGAATCGAACCCGAGCCTCCTGGGTGAGAGCCAGGTATCCTAGCCACTAGACCATACCGGAGTTGCGGAATCAAAGCAAAAATATTGCAACTTAGCATTATTTCCATTTTCATGTTTTATTTTTCTTCAACTCACTAAGATTTCAATATGCTGATTGTTGATTTTTTAGATATTCTTTCGTAAAAAATGAAAATAATGAAATAGAATGCGATGATTTACCTTATTATTAAGTTAAATAACGAAGAAAATAAATCGCAAGCAGTAGTCTGACCTCTAGCGGAGGCATGCGAAACCACTACGAAATATTTTAGTTGCTCTATGTGGCAAGAGATAGCGTGACCAACTTTGAGCGCTTTTCTCCGTGATTTAAATATTTCATGGCTAGATTTTCTTTGCTAAAAGAATCTTGTAACTTTTCATGTCGAGATAAGAACTAAACGTGTTGAAATTTGGCAGTTTTTGTTTCGATTTTTGCGACAGTTTGCGGTGATTTGATGTCTAATGTAAAACCTTGGCATATGTCTTCGGTTTTTTTAGTCAGTTGCACCAGCAATTAATTCAGCAGTGTCGCTCTTCTTCAATAATTTTCGATAAATTTCGCCTATCTTTCTACCAGAATCTTATAGCTGTTCTTTTTCTCTGAAACAAACAATTTGCATTTTATAATAAAACAAAATTTTAAAATGACAAGACAAAAGTTTTCAGTTTGTTAGGCTACATTTAGCTTATTTAATAATTAACACCCTTTCCTCACTTCAGTATTTTCAGATTCCATTTGAATTTAAAATAATTTAAAAAAAAAAATTCTAAGAAAAAATATTTTTACTGCATTTTTCTAATATTATCCCAAAATTTTTCTACTAGCAAATTTTAAAATTGTGAGATATCCACAAACCCAGTGAGCCATTTTAAAAAAAATATATTTCTAACGAAGTTAAACCCATTTTTGCCAGTTGTGACAATCGGCAAATGAAAGTCAAGACATATCCTCTAATAACAAGAGCAGTGCAGCTGATTATGTGATCATACTTCAACACTTCGTTGGTATCAGATAATCATACTGAAAGATGAGCTGAGCCTTGTACTTAAATCAGTCTAATTTTTGAACTGTTCCATTTTTTTTAAAATGCAGAATTGCGTTTTCTTTTTTCCCCAAAGAAAAGAAACGTTTCAGGAAGTCATTCCAACAATTTCTCTTCACAATTTTTTTCCTCTTTAGATTTGAATTTATCCCCCATTTAGGTAACAGTTAATGAGCACTGAAGCAAAACGTTTATTTTCTCCACTTAAGACTTCAAAGTGATTTCAGTTTTTTAAGCCAGAAATGATTTTGTTGCTTACTTACCCTTAAACTTGATTAACACTGAAATTTCAGACCACATCCACACATCCTCAGGTTATTATGATTATCTCAATCAATGTAACCAATCTTGTGGCAGAGACGACAGAGTTTGCTTTATTTTAATTCAAACTTTGTCTTACACAAATCTCCTCTGTGTTCCTCTCCTAAAAAATATTTAACAACTTTTAAAAATTATTTTTTTCTCCTGGTCCTGATCATTTTACTTCTGAGAATTGCACAATGTTATGGCAACAGACGCCATTAAATATACGCGCAGATTTCGCATAAAATATTCCATTCATTTACTCTTAAAATAATCAGTCCATCAACAAAACATTTCAGCATAAAGTTTCATTCTGATATGGCAGTAAACAATTTCAACAAGCAATTCTAAGAACGTCAATATCGTATACGGTAAATAAATCTCTGCATTTGGTTCTGATTCCTGAACTAATGAACCAATGAGAGCTCAGCAGCTGTGACTAACATCATACTCGTCTGGCTTCCATTTTCGTCGTTATATATCGGCAAGCAATCTAAATGTCAGGCAGGAAATTATTGTGAATATGTGAATGAAAGGGCGAGGATTTATATAAACGGAAGTAATTAAATTCGTAATAATGTTGAAAATATTCGAGTCAATCAAGGATCTAGCGAAACCGATAAATTTTAAAAATTCTACAGATGGAAAAATCTTACGATTGTACTATCCAGCAACAACCGCTGTTTTATTAGTGCTTTGTGTACTAGTCTGTAGTCGTCAATTTCTCGGGGGTCATATTCATTGCATCCAGGTATAAACATATAAACATTGTTGATCGATTAATTCAGTGCTACGAATTGAAAAAAATTTAAAAGCTGTGTTGTGATTTTTTTTTTCCAGGGTGAAAAAGGTGATAAGGCACGAGTGAATGAAAAAGTACTTAATACTTACTGCTTTATACAGTCAACTTTCACGCTTCCAGAAGAAAAGGCAGGATACAGTAAGTTTTATGTTTTAATTGTGAACGATATGCAAATAAACCCACGCCAAGCACGCCATTTTTTTCTTATTTTCTACGGGTTTTTCAAAACAAGGCCCCGAAAAAAATTTTCGTTGGCTTGTTTACATAATTAGTTAAAATTTTGATTTTCGTTTAGGATGTGATCAAAATATACCGGCTCATCCAGGAATAAGACCTTACGTTAAAGGAGGAGAAAAAGAAAAATACCATGCTTATTATCAGTGGGTTCCATTTGTGTTATTCTTTCAAGCTGCCACTTTTTTGATACCTCATTTCTACTGGTCTCAATGCGAAGGTGGTTTAATAAATCGTTTGTACAGCTGTCTATCAGGTTTGTTTGATTCTTATTTTTAAAATTTGTATTACAGTAGGTTAATGATATCATATGATTTCAGAGTTTGAAGTTACTCTATTACCTCCAAAGCCAGATGAAAAAAAAAAGGAAGAGAAAAAAGACGAGAAAAAGAAGGTTCCTGTGTATTTTGAGAAATATGATAATGAAGAGACTGAAAAATGTAAAGGAGAAGGAGATGTAGTATTGGATGTGAAAAACAATGAAAATAAAGAGGAAAAACCACAAAAGCCAAAAATGTTATTAATTGCTGAATATTTCATCAATAGTCGTAAAACGCATCAATATATGGCTTTTGCTTGGTTCGCATGTGATTATGTGGCCTTGATCGTGGTTGTTGCTAATTTTTGGTTAACAAACGTGTTCCTGGGTGGAGATTTTTCAAATTACGGATTAGAGGTTTGGTAAATTTTTTAAAACACTAATGAGTTTTTATAGTTTGACTTTCATATTGATTATTGAATAAGATAAATGATTTACAACTTACAATTGCTAAAAATTTTCAATCTTATTTCTTTTTTTGTGGAAAGATTTTCTTTTAACAAATTAACAGTTTCATAATTCAAATTCAAGAAATTAATAGAAAAAAAATTTTCTTTTTTTAGATATTTGGTTTGCTTTCAAATGATCCTATATTTTCCAATGGATGCACCGATGCTGCCGATAAGACCTTCCCAAAAATAACCAAATGTACTTTTTATAAATATGGGGCTTCAGGGACAATAGAAAATATCGACGCCATGTGTATATTAGCACTAAACATCATGAACGAAAAAATTTACGCTTTTCTTTATGTTTGGTTTATCGTCCTTTTAATCGTCACCGTTCTCGGGATCATATATAAATTAAGTACGTATTTTAAATTTTTCTATCATAAATATCTCAATATATTTAAACTATACATATATAAAAATTAGAGAGGAAAAATATGTATAAATTTTAGATATGCTACGCTTAATTCACGTATTTTGTTAATCATCACTAACCATTTCATACTGAATGATATGTCATGTCTATTATATCTGCTTCTCTGTATGTCAAATTAATCCTGTAACAAACAAAATATTTCTTTTCAGTAATTTTGCTTCATTTTTTCTGCTTGTCCAAACAACAACGAAGAATATTTCCAGGGATAACTCAAAAAATGTTGGGAGCACCGATAACGCTTCCATCTAAAGATTTTCAAGTTTTAAGAGGAAAATTCGGAATATCCGATTGGATATTTTTTTCGTTATTCATAGAAAAATTATCATTATGGGGATATAAAAAATTTGTCCATTGCTTTAATAATCTTAACAAAAGTATAGATTTCAGTGAAGTTAAATAATAAATACCTAAAACTATGATGAACTTGAAATCAGGATGTTTTCTTGTTTTCATTTAAATCGTAATTGTGAGGCCGCCCGTTCTCAACGCTGGGAACAACTTCTTTGTTTAGTTCTTTGTACCGCTTTGACATTATTTGATATGTTTTTTCTATTAGTTCTTCAATATTATCTCTCGTGTAACCTTCTGTTGATATTGGAGGTAGAATATCGATTCGGGAATATCCTGAAATTAAAACAATTTTTAAGTAATTTGTTCAATTTAATTTTTAAGTTTTTGTGTAATAGTTACCTGAGTCGAATTTTTTAGTTTTTTGGTCTAAGTAATAGTATTTAGATACAACGACTGGTTGTATTGGTAACTGAGATGCGATAGCAACATGGAATGCTCCTTTTTTAAATGGAAGAAGTTCATCTCCACCGTGTCGTGTTCCTTCAGGAAACATACAAAGTTTTGCCTGTAATAAGTAATACAATTATAAATAAGTTTAAAGCTAAAATTAATTCAGTATTAAATAATTTTTTATGTGATAAAATTAGCTTTTTTATTGTTTGTAGTTTTTTAAAAAGTTAAAAAATTTTGAAGTTTTCAAATGTTTAAAAAAATTGATATTAATGTTTTCAATTTTTTTAGGTTAGTTTTTTGTTAAATTATTTTTTTAAAAAATTTGTCTAAAAAAATTCTGATTTAAAGTGTTTTGCCCAAATTAATAAAAAATTTTTGCGATAGATCTAGAGCCAAAAATTATTTCTTAAATATAAATTCCTGAACTCGAGCAGAAAAAAATTCTGCAACGGATTCGAGCTAAAATGTTTGCGACAGAATTTTCAGTATCGAATTACTAAAAAATTCCTCAACGGAATAAATCGATTTTAATTAAACTATCAATTACAATGGGGTTTGAAATTCGATCTGAAGAATTCAAGAATATAACAATCAGTCCTTAGCCTAATCAAAAATAGTCTCACGTGTTTCGCCGAGAAAGGAAAAGAAAAGAAAAGGGGGCAAAACCATTTTAATTAAATTGAAAGTGTCAACTTCATAAAATCAAATTAATTAAGAAAAACCAATTTTAACTTGTTTATCGAAATCTTGAACTCTCTCTTTCACAAACCTCTCTTTTCTTTTTACCTTATTTTTTTTGACGATTTGTCCAGTCTTATTAATGGTGTCTTTAGCTTTATCAGGATTCAGTCTATCGATAAATATCGTCCCCCAAAGATACGAGGCGAGTCCAAAAGGTCCGAGGTAGAAAATTTCTTTCTTTGAGATAACTGTACATCGCTCCGCGATCGGCCACAGTTCTGCTAATACTAAAAACAAAAGACAAAAATTAAAATTTGCAGAGTTTCATTCATCAAAATAATTTCGCAAACAATCACGAATAAAAAAAAAATTGTGAACGGCAGCCAGAGTTATAATTTTTACAATGAAAATCACGTACAGTAAAAACAAACTACTGTGCGTGTTGATAGAATTTGGAATTAGAACGTCTTTTTTCGATTAAAATTTTTAAAAATAAATAAGCGTCATTCAATACCTATGAGATCAATAATGCTTTGATGATTAAGAAGTACGATTGCTCCTGTGTCATTTACGATGTTTTCGTGACCGGTAACCTTCCACCGGAAACCGAAGAACCTTTTTATAAGTCTTAAGCCCCAAGCTGGAATTCTGAAAAAAAAAATAAAGATTATAAAAATTTTATAAAAATACCACGCTTATGATATAATTTATTTTTAAACATTTCCCACGTAAAAAATCATTTCCATCTCATCCGTTTCTTTCCAATTTTAAATCTTCAGCTATAAATTTATTTTTAGAACTCGCGTGTTAATCTCTAAAAGAAATCATCCCTAGTTTGACTTTTCAATTCCCCTTTTTTTTCCGCTTGGTGATATGAAGAAAAGAAAAAAAAAGGTTAGCCCATGCATTGATTTTTATTTTATCCAACATTAAAAATAAAAATGAAATTTTTTTGTAGCTCATCAAAAAATTAACATTCTCGGAAGTTATAAATTAATTTCAGAAATCCGAGCTGTCGTGCAAAGCCGTGAAAAAATTCAAAGCAAGTTTGTTGAAGAATTTTAAATCAAAGGCCATTTCATTATTAAGAATTTCCATGGTTAAATATGAAATTAGTCCTGCTCAACAACATTTGAAACCACAACATTTCTACAGTTTTTTTTTCATAATGTTCATTATTCACTTAAACTTAAAATTTCATACTTACAGTGCGTTCCTCCAGTCCCGAGGCCGTAAAAGCATAATTGGAATGAAGAAAGTTGCGAAGAATGCAGAATGTGAAGCAAAATATATAAATTTGGCATAATAACGAAAGGTTTTGCTCCTCCGATACTGGACGGTGAATATTAAAATGCAAATTCCAAGTATGAGATAAAAATTTTCAAAAAGTAATGAGACCAGAGACATGGTGTTTCAGATGTTTTGCACCTGAAAAACAAAAATTTTTCATTAAAATCACTAACAATAAATTTTTTTAAAAATTCTTTGAAACTTACTTCTAACTATAAACAATTCACATGCAATAGATACATTCCGCTCATTAGCATTATATTTATTATTATTCTATGATTATTATGTTGTACCTAAGCTAAAGTCCAAAAGTATTTCACGGCATATTGATCTCTCAAAGCTTAACGATAGTGAGTGCAATGTATTATCGTTTTCCTCCACCTATCAACTCAGGATTATCTTTTTTGCAATGGATATCTGTTTTCAATGACACCTAACGTAATCTCGACCTTTTAAAAAACTGTCAATTCTTCCATTTTAAAAATTACCACACGTGCTTTTTATAATCGTTGACATTGAAATCCTCCGTTTTTTCAGACAATTTTGCAAACGAAGATAAAGATCATTATCGATAATTATTTCTTAATTTTAAACAGTGGCGTCGAAATTAAGAACGTCAAGCGAACTACCAGACCCTGTAAAGAAGTTCTGCCACAAATAAGCACTCACACAAGCCTTATTCATTCACTCTTAAAAACTCAGGTGATTTTCGAAATATCTAAACTGACTGTTGGGGACGCCATTTCAAAGAATTTGTGACGTCACTGTTAAGTTGGCTATGTTTTCAGGGCCTTATTCTATGCGCAGCCAATCAGAAAGCAGCGACGAATTTCAACTATTCAAAATGGCTGACAATTTTTCAATTTGAAGACCAAGCATTCGGAAAATCTTGGCAAAATCTTGATTTATTCTTTATAAATCGAAATTTCGACATCCGCAAACTGAAGTCCAGCCGCCCATGATTCGTTTAAGTTTAATATATGACATCTTGATAGTAACCATAACAATTGACAAGCCCTAAATTAGTAACCAACTAACGGTTACTCATTTTTTTTATCAAACGGTTCATCGATGATCTATCGAAAACAATACTAATTCCCGTTACTACATAATAATTGATTCATTTGCCGCTTCCGTATGAAAGTTTAATTTTGCAATCTATGAAACATCATTATCACAGCTAGAAAAAATTAATTTCTCGATATGACTCAGAAGGACATAACTTTCTTATGACCTTTTTTTTTTTTACTTTTTACGTTTTGAAATACCATTACACTGATGCGTGTTCATAGAAACAAAGCTCCATAAAACTTTCCCAACTCACAAATCAATAAAAATTAAATATTTACAGATATTTACCAACGACCTTTGTCAGTTATCTAGCTCCGGGTGGAACATTTTTCGTGAAGAAAAAAAAAGGAATATCGATGAAAGGTGATGTTACAAGGGCTCAATCAAAGGCCGTAAACAGGTTAAATGGCATAGAAAACAACTCATGAATGCTAATAGAGGATATAATGAGTCAGGCATTGCGACATTTCTATTTACGTGCTTTGGATTCGATTCGAATTTTTTTTCTTGAAAAGCGAATATATCTGAAACTCGTTAAGCGAAGAAATTATCATCCCTAAAAGCTCAGCTATACCGAGACATGCAACCGGTAGTGAATAATCGATTTTATGGCTGAGTTCCTAAAAATTATTTAACATCTAATTTTGTTTCAGAGGTTTCCACAGTTGTTAATTTTTACTTTATGTTGGAAATGGACTTCGACAATTTTCAAGATGATTAAAAATTGAAACATATTCTTACAAATATGGAAACCCATGAATTAAAAAGTGATTTACAATATTAAGTTTTTTTTCATAATTTTACATTATTATTTATAACATACAAGGAAAAATAAAAAAATTATCTTCAAGTCCTAAACAAATTATTCACCAATTTTTTCTAAATATCCTCATTTTTTTTTTTCAAACAATGATAACACTGATAAAAATATATTTGTTTTCCACAAAACAACAAAAGTCATTTATCCATTTCAATGAATCAATAGTCTTAACTTGAAAAAAAGTCTCGTTTTCAAAAATAAATGACTCTACCATTGTTCGACAGGCTTAATCAGTTGACACTAATGACACAATCAACAGGTTGCAATCATGCAATAGAATGTTAAGCTCTATGGGCAGAAATCCAATAAAAAGCATTTAAATCTTTTCAAAATAAATAAAAACACATGTCTTTCTTTGTTTCAGATTGTTTAATTTTTCAATGGACCAAGGTCAGAGTTTGTGAAAAAAAAAGACATGATTCAAAAGGTGAAATCGAAGTCTAAAGATTAAACCGAAAAAACATTTAAAGTTTCAAAAAAAATTTTATGAACGTCAGAAATATAAAAATGTACTGAGAATCAACATGTTATTTACAGGGAAAAAAAAGAGGGTTTAATTAGATTTACAATAACCATCATTTTCAATGTTACCTCAAATATCTAAATAATTAACACTGAGTTTTTTCAAAGGCTTAAAACAAATTCAATAATTCACATCATGTAATTTTCTATCATCAAAGAAAGGCATATTTTTACAGCACACCGACGCTAATTCATTTATCATTTATAAATAAAGGCGAAATAACCGCGATAAAGCATGAAATTCATTTGCATTTTTAAAAATAACCAAGAATGGTTACCCAGGAAAATGACACTTAGAAAACTCTTGCCTGGTTGCATTATTAAATACAATCAAATAACTATGTAAAATCGCTTATTTATACTTACGGAAAAAGCCGATTTAATTCATTATCGCGAATCCTCTCTTATCACAGCAAGATTGCATAAAATTATTAAAAAAAGCGAGCAAAAGTGATAATAATGGCGGTTTGTTTACAAACGGATAAAACCGCAAAAATCTCTTGATATAAAAGTAAAAATTCAAAAAAAAATGATTTTATGAAAATCGAATACAAATTTAACTTCACATTAATAATTTTTCATCTCAAGGAAAAGCGATTTTCCCACTTTTTTTTCGAAATTTCAATCCATCGACATACACCGCTCATTAGCTAATAAAAATACGAATGTGTACGGGATAAAAATACGGATTAATATCCCGCGAGGATGTTTCGGTATATTTATCCGATTTCGGTTTTTTCTCTGCAGAAAATGTTTTCCGTTATCATTAAATTCATCTACAAAAGTAAATATTAAAAAAAAATTAGCGAGAAAAGAGGAGAAATTAAATATTTTAATGATAATACTTTACAAATCAAATAAACAAGCCGCAGAAGAAATTTTAGAGGTTTGCTATTTTAAAACTAATTGTAAAAATAAAAAAGGCGCGTTTTTTTTCATTTTCTCTCGTTTTATAGGCATGAAATCATTAAAAGAAATTAAACGAGTACCTAACGAAAATATAGCTTAGCACATTTTTAAGGGCTAAACCAAAAAACCGTTAAATTTTTAATTTAGGCAACGCTTATTTTTAAAAACGATTCAAAATACTAAAAAATATACACTTTAGGATATGTATCTGTACTTAAGCCTGATCAAAAAATCCCACTAATTACCACCTTTATTTATAAATGGATTATGTCACAATTATTTATAAATTTTATATTTTCAAATTCATGTTTCATTTTATTACACGGAAAATAAACCGTGGCAACTTTTTTTTCGGAAAACAGGAACAAAGATAGAACCGACTTTGATCGTTGACAAACCCGAAATCCCCACTTTTTTTTAAAAAAAAAAGCGCAATAAAAATGAGTGGGATTCCCCACCGATCAAAAATATTTATTTGTTTACAAACCTGTCTTTAATATGATATTAAAAATAATTTAGTCCTTGTAAACTTCATAAGACGAAGGTAGATAACAAACTAAAAGAAAATGATGAAAATAAGCGTATCCGCATAGTAGAAACCGAGCTTGTAAACTGAATAAAAGTCAACTGCCAAGTACGCTTGATTTTGTATTAAAAAAGAATGACCACATGGCTTTATCCAAGTTTATTTTCCACTTGTGCTTAACTTACCGCAAGCAATATCTCTCAAGGTCAGCGTTATTAATCGTAATGTATTTTGATGTCTAACTGGTGTTCGTTGTCTTGGAGTTTGCTTTCTTTAAATTTTAAATATGAAAACTTTCAAAGGGGTGGCCAGAACAAAAAATCAGCTTTAGAATCCTTTCAAAAAACTTTTTTTTAATAATTTTCTGAACAAGCAAAAAGACTAAAGTCAAATTAAATATTTATTTAAAATTAAAATTTATCAAGAGTTATTTTTTCCTGTGAAACTTTTTTTAAAGAAAAAGTCGACGACTAATATAATATTCATCAGAAAGCAAGACAAAGAAAACATAAATCTTCATAGTAGAAACCCGTAATAAAAAAGGAATGAGATTCGAAATCGATATTCACCATTTCCTTTCGATAGCCTTCCCAGTCATGTTCGTTTAAAAACATATCTCATGTGCAACTTTGTGATATCCCTTAATAACTTTATATTGACAATCGAATCATATTAAAACTTCAACACACATGAAAAAAAAATTTCTTTAGCGCTTTACGTCTCGTGTTTTACGTTAAATTGA
The DNA here is from genome assembly GCA_023512825.1 of Liposcelis brunnea. NCBI lineage: Eukaryota > Metazoa > Arthropoda > Insecta > Psocodea > Liposcelididae > Liposcelis > Liposcelis brunnea. The sequence goes on from CM042069.1 coordinate 810,600, forward strand.
AATTTTTCCGGCAAAAAATATCAATCTCAATTTTTTAATCTTTCCAAATATTGATTTTTCTTTTCGTCGGAGTGAATTTTTGATATAAATCGTTCTTTCACTTCCTTTGATAATTTAACATATTCATTTTCCATTATATCTTTTACTTCTTTAATGAAATTATCCATATCTTTCAATGTTAAACCGGATGTGGGAATCGCAGGCAAGACAGAAACTAAAATTTCGCCACCTGAAAATAAATAAATAACATTATAAATTTGGAATTATTGGATTCGGGCTATGTTTGCAAGCGGCCATTGCATGAACTAATGCAGTCTCACCGCCATCTATTAACCGTTAATTGAAACTACAACTGACGACTTTTTTGGCTGCGGGGGATGAAGTTCAACCCCAAAGACCTATCTCAGAACAAATTAATTTTAAAGTTAAAATTATCAATTTAAAAATTAATTCTAACCTGTGTCTAAAATTTTGCGATTCGTATCCATAAAATAATAAGGAGAAAATAAAACAGGCACGATTGGTGCTTGAGCTTCGATTGCGATACGAAAAGCTCCTTTTTTAAATGGTAAAAATTTGTTAGTTTTCACGATATCCGGATTTCTAGTGCCCTCCGGGAATATAAAAATTTTAGTGCCGTCATGTAAAACAGGCGCAGTTTTGTTCAAAGCTCTGTGAGACGTATCAGGATTCGATCTATCGATGAAAACGACTCCTGCCAACCAAGCGGCGATCCCAAACGGATTCCAAAATAATTCTCTCTTCGCTATCGCCGCACATTTATCCATTATGTGCCAGAACGTGAACATACCTAAAAATTACAGAAAATTAATATTTGGCGAATTATCTTTAATTTTCTGTCTTATTTACCGATAATATCCAATTCGTGCTGGTGATTGGCAATAAGCACAGCTCCTTTATTTTCAGCTATATGATCAATTCCTTTAAAATTCCATGTAACTCCAAAAAAATATCCCAAGTGCCTTCCTACATAATGAGCGAAATACCTGAAATCCCAAAATTATGATCAAAAATCTCTCCAAACCCACAAATTACATTTTCAAGTACTTACATGCTATTTTTTACATTTCCAGGGGAAAATAAGAACAAAGGAGCGAAAAATATCCCGGAGAGGAATAGCCCGGCGTAAAAAAAGCATCGAGCCACGTGATATCTAAAATTTCCTCTCGCAGAATATAAATATTTGAAAAATATTAACAGAAATATTAAAGAGTAACTTATGATGCTAATTTTGCAAAGAAACAAACTGAACAACATTTGGAATTGATGAAAAACCATTGAGAATTTTTAATACTGAATCGGAAAATATTAATTTAAAAAAATTTTAATCAAAACTATTAAAACACATTATAAGAATTTTGCTTTGATTACATTTTTAATGTTTATTTACTAAATTTTACTTTTAAAAAGTTGGCAAGATTGAACTAGAGTCCTAAATTTTTAAAAAAGCCGAAACAAGTCTTCTGCTTGGTAGAGTTTTTACGTAAAATCCAAAATGGACGAAAGAAATTTTAATTTAAGGTCTCTAGGCCCAAGTCACACTGAATTCTAGTTTCCAAACTAGTATGAATTAATTTTTTTAATCTAAGCGGCGCGGACACCATCATACGGAATAGTTAAAAAAATACTGTACTAGATATTCGATCATGACTAATCCGTTATATAGAGTCAATTAATGGTCCGTCAAAATGACGTTTACGTTCCAGTCGGGTAATCTACAGAGCGTATATAGGCTCTCTGACGAGATCGCTAATTGACTTTATAGGTAACTGATATTACAAAAAATTAAAAAACTTCTTAAATTTTTAAAATTCATAATTAAATATCCCTAATATCTTTTTCAAAAAGTCAACTACATTGATTTGATTGATAATAAGTCAGAGAATGTTAAATAGAATAGAGAAAAATGTAATTCTTATTTTTCCAAATCATTTTTTTGTTGAAAAATTGCTTTTTTGATTGTAAATATTTTTCCTCGTTGAAACAAAATTAAAATGACTGCTTATCAAAAATATTTTTAATTTTCGTTCCTGTTTTTTCCAAAATTTTTCTTTTCCAGAAAAAATGTTTTAATTTACTTGTACTTATCTAATTTTTTCAAAAGTTTTTGATCAAAAATAATTTTTCCAAAATTTTTTCTTATCAAAAATATTTTTCTAGAATTCCTTTTCTCTGCAAACAATTTTTCATCCACTGAAATATTTAACTACGAAAAAGGAGAACACTCCTTGATAAGTTGAAGGTAAAAACATCTCTACATTCATTTTACAGCTACTTAAATAATATCAAACGTAACATTGAATTTTTTTACTACACCTAACTAATTTTAAAGGGAGAGAAAAAACACTGAAGAGAGCAGCCACAACGACAAATAACTGTCTTAAATGCAAATCATTCGATTAAATACGTATACACATTTTGTTTGAATACCCGGACATAGCAGTTAAATTTTGTTCAAGACTAGACTGCTTGGGATTTTAAAAAAACTTCAACATATCGTTAATGACTCGATAAATGCTGGCAAGAAATTAATTTTTAAGCAAAGACTAAATTTACCCAAAAATATTTCGCCTATTTCTTTGGTTGTTTAAGATTTGTAAAATTAAATTGTTTACTAATGCGAAATCTACCGGACTAGCATGTAAAAATTTGATACGAAAAAATTCTTTGGTTGAAGAATTTTTGGTGAAATAAAAAATAAATCTTAATAAATTAATGACTAATTTTTCGCCCACTTTTTATACATAGGATGATCCTGAGGTAATGACGTTAAAGTTTCGTCGAATAATTTTTCGTAGGTTTCCGTCATTACGTCGCAGGTTCTTTTCATGAGATCGTCGATATCTTCTTCTGTTAAATTTTCAGTCGGGATGGCAGGGAGAGCTTTTACTATGACTTTCCCTAAAAATTTAAAAAAAGGATTAAAACGGTGTGGCTAAAAAATTCAAGATCATTTATTTTAAATTCCTACCTTGCCCAAAATAATGTTTTTCGTGATCGATAAAATAATACGGAGAGTAAACAACAGGTATAATAGGAACTTGGCAAGATATGGCCATTCTAAAAGCTCCTTTTTTAAAAGGCAATAATTTCCTTGTTTGGTTGGCTTTTAAATTCCTGGTGCCTTCAGCGAACATAAATATTTTAGTCTGAAAATCAGGAAAAAAAATAAATATTCTATTAAAATATTCGATATTAGCATTTTTCAGCCAAAAACCGTGATTACCTTATCTCTCTGAGTAAGTTTTGAAGTTTCGTTAAGTTTGTTATAGGATTTAGTAGCGCTTGAACGATCGATGAAAACGACCCCGGCGAGATATGCAGCTAGGCCAAACGGCCAAACATAAAATATTTCCTTTTTGGCTACTGCTGCACATTTACCCATTACATTCCAAAAATTGAACATACCTAAGAATAAAAAAAATAAATAATCAAAATGAAAAAATTCAAAAATGAATTTTTTTTGCTTCTTTACCTAAAATATCTAAAGTCGATTGATGATTAGCTATTATTATGGCCCCTCTGTCTTGAGCTAAATGCTCCCCGTCTCTTAATTCCCATTCTACTCCTAAGAGTTTTGTGACATGTTTCAAAAGATACGAGATATATCTAAAAAATACATTTTTTTAAAGTAATGATTTTATTTTATATCATGATAGAAATACTTACAAGCAATTCTTAACATTCTTAGCATTAAGTAGGAAAACAGGTATGCAACCCACTGCTATTGTTGATATCGTAGCGTAATACATAAAAAACTTCCATTGATACTTGGCTTCTTTCTTTCTGTCATATACAAACGGTAAGATGAGCAGAAATACAGCAATCAGATACGGTATGTACCCCCATGATTCAAGGCTTGAAGAGCTAAGCATCTCCTAGAACAAAACAAAAATTTTTTTCAACACACAAACTTACATCCGTTTCTCTTAGATGAAATCCTTGAGCTTTGAAAACAAAATCTAAACTTACAAAATAATAACCTGTTTACAAATAACTCTTTGAAATTTTTTTATTAATGACTCAATACTCTGCAAAAACTCAGAATATAAATCCAAAATCATTAAAGAACTATGCTCAACAAGGTAATAAAAATCTGTACTTTAAACAACATTGTACGTTTCGAACTAATGGCGTGAGGCGACATATTTTTAAGCCTCTGCGTAGTAAGTTCACATGAGGTCATTATCAAATATCCTTGTTTGTTTACACTTGTATCAAAATGATATAATAAATAACCCAGCTTTGACAGACAAATTATGAAATGTCCCTTACCATTTTTTTTACAATTTTTTTTCAAAAATTTGTTTCGAGACTTGCCACAAGTTACTTTCCTCACTTATTGATAACAATCCTTTCAAGATTAACATATTTCTTAGATATCATTAAATTGTTATTATCAAGCAAAAAAATGTGACTTTAGAATAAGGATGTTAAGATAAGAAAAAAACATTTTATTTACCATAACCTGAAGGATTTAAAACATCACTGCAAGTAAAGCTCCAGCACTTAACAGAAAAATATGAATAAAATGATATGAGAAAATAAACATTTCGGGGACAGTTATTATCACTCCATTTTTGTTATCAACGCAATCAAATCCATCTCTGTCATACTTTACTTGTGAATAATAGCTGCTGTAATTACAGTGGAAATCCCAAGCATGAGTGATTGTTTAGAATATAATAGTTATCATTAGCGGGCGGCAACAAATAAAGAAACCGGGAAAAATTATTTTTACATTTAAGTTCAATATCTATAGAAATATTGCCAAATAAAGATAATTATCGGTTCTTTAGGATTTGAATTTTTATTCAGCCGATAACATACTGATTTCGATCATGAAATTGAGACGAGATAAGAGTAAAATTAATAGTGATTCATTTAAGGGAGCTCAGGAAAAACCATGAATTAACAAAACTTTAATAATTACCTTAAAATATGGCCAAAACCAGCCAAAAAATCATTCGCTTTTGTTTACATGTTTAAAAAAAAAGGAAAATAAATCATTATCGTGGCAGTAGAATAAAAAATGGCGTCAAATCAACTTCAATAAAAAATCCGATAGATGTCGCATGATTGGTCATTTGAAAAATTCATCAATTATTCGAATAAAACTAGTTAAATTCGTTATTTTCCCAATTAATTAAGATTCAAGTATTAACATTCATCGATTAATGTCAGTTTCCCCCAGAAATTCAATCTATTTTTTAATTGTTAATGAAACATTTCACGCAGAGACATCTTGCGACATTCATGCGAAGTAAAAACCATAGACATGAATCTAAAGTCGGAGTTATGATGAATAAATTTTATGTAATTTTCAGTTTCGTGGAAGGTTTTTCTTATTCCTCAGTATTTATATCGATCCCGACATAAAATATTAGAAAATTACGACGTAGTCGCATGATAATAGTGTAGTTACAATTAAAATTAGTGCATCGAACGAGGACACGCTTTTTGATGAAAAGGCGACGACAAACTCATTCAGAAGTGTGTGCATTCGTATATTGATTGAATGGTTAATGGTTGACCTGCTGCTCTGTTATTGACAAATATGGAAATGAAAAATTTTTTGTGTTTAATGTAAATCGACAGTTGAGGCATCAAAAAACTCTCCCGGATAATTCTTCAAAACGCTTATTTTAATCCTGGTAAGTTTTTAAAGGCGATTCCGTGAAATTTTTATCAAACGTGCATTTTTTTTATTACGATGGATTCTGTGGGTCGAGAATCTTTGGCAGGTGTGGGTCCCTCTTTGTTTTGTTTAAATAATATTTGACACCTACTAAGATTTTAATAAAACTTTGAACTTTTACGAATATGAACGTGTATAAGGTTAACAACTATTATACGGCTCTTATCGAGAATCGTGTTAATGTCGTCCGTGCCTTAATTAGGTAATTAGTTCTGTCAAAGTCAGCAGTGTATTCATTTTTAGATTTTTCACCAAGGAAAAATAGAGTGTGAATTATTATAGTGTGAGATATAGTGCTGAAAAGAGGTCATGTTAATGTAGAGCAAAACATTTTTGTTTAACTAGATAAATTGGAAGGCTGATGTGGTTATTATTTTGATATGAAAAGCTTTTATAATCAACAAGAGTTGATATTTTTGCTTCTGTTTTATAAATTTGCATAGCGTATAATTATCACATTGCATAAATGTGATTGGCCTGAATTATTAAATAACTTTGTCAATAATTGCAGAGCTGATTATGAACTTATTTAGAGGCGATGTGTGAAAGTTTTACAATGTGCATTTTCGGTCATAAAAAAGAAACTAATGTTCATAATGCCCCTCAAAACAAAATAATAAAAAACCAGTAAGGTGTTAAAGGGTATTTAATAATTTTAATATTACTTTCTTTAAATTTAATTATTATAGGCTTGGTAAATGATTATTTAATAATCACTGAACGGTGTAATGTGTTATAGCTTGTTTGGCTAGTTTTAGTCGTTTTTTCATGGAAGTGGTTTTGTGTTTATCTCATCAGATGTTATGAGTCATCATCTTCTTTGTCTGTCCACTGGTTTTCAAACTATGTCATCAGGATCAGTTTAGGTAGTTGTCAAAATTTTTTTTTTATTTTGTAAGAGGTGTGATGTCATTGTGAAAGGAATTTTTTAAACAGGTTAAGTGACGGGAGAAATGAAAATTGAGATTTCTTGGCCAAGAGCAATTTCAAGTGTCAAAAATTAATTTTGAGTGAATTAGGAGTGTTTAGTTTTTTGCCTACAGGTGTGAAACTTATTTTGTGTTTGATAGCTTTTAAATTGAAAGATACGAAATAGGTTGAGGCTGCTGGATGTGCCAAAGACTGACTGAACATACTTAAAATTAAAAGCTTTCAGTTACGACTGATAGATATTTCAACATTTGAGGCTGGATTATCCATCACAGCTACAATTCCAATGCCATTGAAAAAATTTATTCCTTGGGGCTGCATCCTGACCTTAATTACAGAAAATTGCAAGTGTCGTCTGCTGCAATTGGAGCTTTCACTAGGCATTACATTTTTATTTACACTTGTTATCTTTGTTTAAAACTCCATTGACCTCTTATAATCTAATCTAGATTATTTTAAAGCTTGGCCACATTGATTTCCTGATTCACGAATGCTGCCCCTGAGATCTAGATGATATTAAGGAGGCAACATGTGAGCCTGGAGAGGCGGTTTTTTGCATTGCAGCGGAACAAGCTAATCTGCCAATCTCTTTCAATTCTTTTGTTTGGAGTTGCTTTGTTTTTTACCGCAACCTTCAAAACCGATCAATCAATAAATTCTTTTCTTTCTATTTCAGAATAATGACATTCCTACGCCGAAACTTACGTAATTGCATGCTATTACTCCATAAAAGCTATTCTAACTCATTGCGTAGAAGAATTCCCTTTCTATCAAGCGATAAAACTCCAGAAGAGCCCTCCCCGCCTAATCCGATTGAAAAAAAACGGATTTCCAAAGAAATCCATTTTTACCGTGATACGAGAAACAATTTCCCAAATCCCACTTACATCGATATTAATTTACCTTACGGGCCTCCATTAGCGATATTGCTCCCTTGGATATACCCGGATGAAAACTACTTGAGTCGTTTTATCCAAATTTATGGAGTTAGGGGCTTCGACGTTGTCACGATACGATTAAATAAAAAACAATTCTTATATCCTGAAAATTCCTCGGGCGGTAAAAAAGTAGTGACCGAATTTCTGGATTACCTCGAAGATAACCATAAGTACAGGCCGTATATCGTTCATGGGTTCTCGATAGGATCTTATATTTACGGGGAAATGATGGCTCAAATGTCAGAAGATTGTAAAAAATTTTCGACGATCGCTGCTAATATTAAAGGATGCATGTGGGATAGCCCGGTCGATTTTAAAGATGCCATGTTGAATTTACCAAAAGCAATGTATCCCAAAAATTTCGTACTAAGGTAAAAAATTAGAAGATGATGTGAAAATCAACCACTAGTGTCGCAGTAGTTGGCTGTGTAAAGATAGCGCCACCATCGCACTGCACTAGCGACTCTAGTGGTAAAGTTTTGCTTCTCTTTTAAAATCTTGTTAACATTTTTTGTAGGTGGGCCCTTGAAAAATTCATCAAATACCATTTAGAAACTCATCAACGCGATTCAGTCGATTTATGGATCCGAGCCCAAAATAATTTTTGCAGCCCTCTCGCTAAAGTCCCGAACGTCTTTTTATTCTCAAACACTGACATGTTAAGCAATCCGAAGAGCCTCGATAAGATTCTAACAAATTTAGAAAGTCAAGGAGTCCCGACTTATCAGAAAACATGGCCGGAGAGTAAACACTTGGAACATTTCAATCGTTATCCGGAGGATTATATTTACGGATTACACTTGTTTTTTGACATGTGTAATTTATTTCCGGATCACAATGGGAAATACAAAAGCTATGATACTAATAAAGTTTTGACAAGTGTGAGATTACAAAGAAAACCGGGGGAGACGATTATGCCTCAGCAACCTCCGCAACCTCAACAGCCCCAACCGTCCCAGCCTCCTCCTGAACAACCGCAGCAACCTCAGCAATAATTTCAAGAATATTCATTCTTTTTTAAATTATTTTATAAAAATGTCTCGATTTTTTTTTTGTTTCTAATGTCTGTTTGGGTAATGGAATTCTAATAATTTTTGAATTTTTTTACATTTGAGGTTAGTAAATAGCCAGCTAAGGAGGGTTTGGATTTCTTTATACAATTTTATAAACTTTTACATTTTTTTACAATTTTATTTTCTTAATGCCTAAATTCGGAATCTATGTATATTTTCTTGTTAATTTTTCACAAAAAAATTATAAGTAATTATTTTTTTGATAATTTGCCTTATCAAGTAAATTTTTTGAGGATTTGTCTTGTCGAGCAAATTTCAAATTTAGTCTTTTTCAGCAAATTTTGCCTGAATTTGTCTTGTCGAGCAAATTTTTTCTGAATTTGTCTTGTCGAGCAAATTTTTTCTGAATTTGTCTTGTCGAGCAAATTTTTTCTGAATTTGTCTTGTCGAGCAAATTTTTTCTGAATTTGTCTTGTCGAGCAAATTTTTTCTGAATTTGTCTTGTCGAGCAAATTTTTTCTGAATTTGTCTTGTCGAGCAAATTTTTTCTGAATTTGTCTTGTCGAGCAAATTTTTTCTGAATTTGTCTTGTCGAGCAAATTTTTTGAGGATTTGTCTTGTCGATTAAAGTTAAAAGCTGTCATATGTCTTTTTAAACTCAAGATTGATCAAGATTTACATTGATCAAGTTACTGGCTCTTCCCCTGTGCTTCTGCTTAGTTTTCACCATTTTAATAGGCCCTAAAGATTTTTTTACATTTCTTGTAGAAATTTTACATATTTTGGGACATGACGGGCGACTTCTCTTAAATCAGTTTCCGATATTATTCGATCTATAAATTTTTAGGTTCATTTACTCTTTGCAATTCGACCTTGTCCCCGTTAAATTTCTTAAATCTTAAAAAATCTCCAAATTTTGAAATCCTGGCAAAAAAAAATATTTCATTTCGCAAAATAACCTGGCCTTTCGCCATTAGGATTCATCACGCCCATTTAGCTGGATTATTGCAAATGCATTTTAAATCCCAACGAAACACCTATAAAAAAATTTTTTTAATAGTCGTTTCTCACGCTAAAGGAATTTTCTCATATTTTCGAAAAATCCCATTTATCTTGTTTAATTTATTAGTATCGATTTATTTTCCTCTTCTCCTTTTCTACGTTTCATTCAAAGTTATAAATAGCCGTTGTCATGTTAATTTTGGCGCGAACTTGCCAACAACTAATTGATCGAAGAGGAAGTTATTCAAAAGTCGTTTTATTTCCTTCTATTTTCAAAAAAGGAAGAATCTATAATTAGAAGAAAATGGTAAATAAGAAACGTATTTTTAAATAAGAAAGGTCGATTACGTTTGACCCGTTTTTGTGATGATAATAAACAAGTATTATCTAGGAGGCTGCGACACTTTTATAAACATTTTTAAGCGATTATTTTTTCTTTTATTAAAATCTTTGAAGATTTTTTTGAGGTTATTCGGGTAAGAATGTTGATTTTCGAAAGAATTAATGTAGGAAAAATGCCAAAAACGTTTATTGAGGCGCAGAGCTTTTTGACATTGCAAGCCTGACAGCAGCGTGCTCGCCTTTTCCATGTTTATTTTAGTTTATGTAGCAGGGAAATTGTTTGTAAGCTTAACGTGATACATGAATGGATTTTTCAGAGAGTTTGAAAGAAGAGTTTTGTTCGCTGTGTTTTGAAGCAAACCTTAACTTCCCTGTGTATGAGTTTGTTTATGAAAGACCAGTTGAGGTTAAGTTCACTTAGAGCCAAGATATAGACAGAAAAAATTTGCTCGACAAGACTAATTTTAAAAAAATTTGCTCGACAAGAGTAATTTTAAAAAAATTTGCTCGACAAGACTAATTTTTAGAAAATTTGCCCAACAAATTCTCAAAAATTTAATTTTGCTTGTAAAAATGAACTAATATGTTCCGTTGTTTGTTTCAGTGAAATGAATCCTCCACGCCTCGTCCAAATGACATCAAAATCTTCGATGTCGATCAGCTCGACATCCTGCGAAGATTGCAGATAAGTTCCACCGCCTTTGCATCACCCCTCACCATTCATCCAGCTCCGAGTCTCAGTGTGAAGATAGTTATCGAAAATGTGGACTAATGTTAGCTCAATCATCTCCGTATAGCACTGATGGATACAGGTCGAGGTCGGCCTAGTCGTACGAGATGCCGGTCTGTCTCACAGACAGCCCGGGTCCTGGTTTTCGACGAACCTCACATAACGGAAGAAACGATGTCGACTCGAAGATTTTCAGATTCAGAAGAACCAAAACAGGTTCAACATTCAGACGTTCCGAATTTCGTTAAAATGAGGCGATCAACACTCGGCCAGTCGGCTCCTTCGTTATCTGTGAACCTCAAAGACGTTCCTGTATCCCGTAAAACAAGCAGGATCGCGCACAGGAAAAGTTTAGTAACCGCAACGTCTCCGACTCTCCCGAGATGTCATTCACCGATACCGGCGAGCCCGTTGGAAAGTCCTCGAATGGGTCATTTCCCGTTCGTCCCGTTAAAACGAGGCGACGGTCGACGTTGGTCCGTCGCGTCTTTACCATCTTCAGGCTACGGGACGACACCCGGAAGCTCGGACGTCTCCTCCCAATGCTCCAGCCAAGAAAGATTACATCAGTTACCTAACGTCCCGACGTTAGACGAGCTAAGAATGCTCTCGCAACATTTTTCCTCGAACGATAACAGCGTGGACGAAGAAGGAAGACGGTCACCGAGATTCAGGCCGAGATCCAGAAGCCTAAGCAGCCCCAGCAGATCGCCGATAGTCGACAGCGATATCGTTTTGATGAATACATTGTACAAAGAACGATTCCCGAAAGCAACGCAGCAAATGGAAGAAAAATTAAGCAGTTTTATAAGTGAAAATAATGTAGAAGCACACTGTGATATATTTGAAAATGTTTCTCAAGATTCAGTGCCGATAATACGTTTCGTCCATCATCAAATAATCGAAATGGCAAGGGATTGCTTACAGAAATCCCAGGAAAAGTTAATTACTAGTCGTTATTTTTACGAAATGACTGAAAATTTAGAAATACTTTTAAATGAAACGAAAGAGAAGTCGGCGCAGGCCGCGTCCAAGATAACAGGGTTGATTAAAAAAATATTATTGATAATTTCGAGACCCGCGAGGTTGCTCGAATGCTTAGAATTTAACCCGGAGGAATTTTATCGGATTTTAGAACAAGTCGAAGGCCACGCTAAATCCTCCCAAGGGATGAAAGGGGATTTGCCCCAATATATAGTCAGCAAATTAGGTTTAAATCGTGACCCGATAGCCGAGCTTCAAGAAGATTTGGATTTGTTAGAAAACTCATCGTCTGAATCGAATCAATCCCTTCATTTATCGACGCCCGTAGCTCAAAAAGACGAGCATAAAAGATCATTAGCAAAACCTCCGGCCGAAGACGATTTCGAAATAATAAAATTAATATCGAACGGGGCGTACGGAGCCGTTTATTTAGTTAGATTAAAAGAAACCCGCCAAAGATTTGCCATGAAAAAAATAAATAAAAATAATTTAATGTTAAGGAATCAAGTCGAACAAGTTTTCGCTGAAAGGGATATAATGAGCTTCACGGATAATCCGTTCGTCGTCAGCATGATTTGCAGCATCGAAACTAAAAAACATTTGTGTTTAGTTATGGAGTATGTAGAAGGTGGAGATTGCGCCACGTTGCTTAAAAGCATCGGACCGCTTCCTTCTGATATGGCTAGATTTTACTTTGCTGAAACTGTTTTGGCTGTCGAGTATTTACACAGCTACGGCATCGTTCATCGAGATTTAAAACCTGATAATTTACTAATCACAGCTCTGGGTCACATTAAATTAACCGATTTCGGTTTGAGTAAAATGGGGTTAATGTCGTTGGCCACGAACATCTACGAAGGATACATCGATAAGGAAACTAAACAGTTCTCGGATAAACAAGTTATCGGGACTCCGGAGTATATCGCACCGGAGGTGATTCTTCGTCAGGGTTATGGGAAACCGGTCGATTGGTGGTCGATGGGAATAATCTTATATGAATTTTTAGTCGGATGCGTTCCGTTTTTTGGAGAAACTCCCGAAGAACTATTCGCGCATACGATTTATGATGATATCGAATGGCCGGATGAAAGCGATTGGCCTGTACAACCCGAAGCGAAAGATTTAATTACTCTTCTTCTCCAGCAAAATCCAAGAGATAGATTGGGAACAGGCGGAGCGCAGGAAGTAAAAGAACACCCGTATTTCTCAGCAGTAGATTGGAATTCCTTACTGCGTCAAAAAGCGGAATTCGTCCCGCAGTTAGATCACGATGAAGATACCAGCTACTTCGATTCTCGAACCGATCGATATAATCACGATATCGGAGAAGATACCGATGATACAGACGATTCTCCTTTATTCGGCTCCTTCTCGTCCTACTCTCCTCAATACAGAAAAGCGCAAGGAAGATTAAGCTTGAACGAAGAATTAGAAGGATGTATATCTCGAAAAACGAAATTAAGAAGCGGAAACTTAGAAGAAGATCTCGAATCGCAGTTATCGAACTTAGCGCTGACACCGGATATAGAGGGGGTTAAAGACATATACGATTCTGGTAATTCTGGAGAAGGAAAACCAGCTGGACATCCCAGCACGCCTGAATCGTCTCAAACGGAAAGCGATGACGTATCTCCGCAGGTTCAACGCAAACGGAGATTACACAGCAGAGAAAGCCTCCCGAGATTCTCGATATCTGTAGAAGAAGAAAGAAGCGGAGGAGATTTATTATCCACGCCGGATATCACCAATCGTGAATTATCACCCGTGGATGAACGTGTCGGTTCGTTAAAGGTCACGCCAAGGGTGCCATCGTTGAATTTATCATTGCTTACTAAAAACCGTTCACGTGGAGTTATAAAAAGCGCATCCGCATCCGGATTATCGTTAATGATTCCCACCGATTACGTCGTTGATGACGTTCCTACCCAATCCATGCAATCTCCTGGTGGATCTAGTAGCTGCAGCTCACGCGATACTTCCCCCTGTCGCGAATTCCTACCTCTTATATCCGCGTTGAAACGACCTATCATCATTCGTCGTGGCCCGAAAGGTTTCGGGTTTACGGTCCACACGATCCGAGTCTATTACGGCGATACGGATTTTTATACGATGCATCATTTGATAATGGCGGTCGATGAAGAAAGTCCCGCGTATCAAGCCGGGCTACGCCCTGGAGATTTGATTACTCATATTAACGGAGAAGCAGTTCAGGGATTATATCACACGCAAGTTCTTCAGTTATTGTTGTCTGGCGGTGAACACGTAACAATTAGATCTACGCCTTTAGAAAACACGTCAATTAAAACTGGTGGGAGGAAAAGAGAACCGATGCAGAGTAAATTAGCAAAGAGGAGTTTGTTAAGGCAGCGAAGACAAAAAAGGGAGCATAACGATAAAAGAAGGAAAACTTCTTTATTTCGAAAAATAAGCAGCAAACACGCCAACGCTGAAAAACAGCAGAAAACAACGTCGTTGGGATCTCCTACGATGGTGACACCTAGCAGAAGTTTCCAGTCGTTCCCACGAGCGCTTTCTCAGGATTTAACCACGGTACCTGTTAAAACCGCATCGTCTCAATCTACTCCTCGTCTTTCATTTTCACCGATCGATAGTAGTTTATCAACTACTAGTTCATCTGCCGGGTCGTCTATTTCCAGCGCTGTCGGTTCTGTTGGTGCAGCCGCTGCGCAATATCAACGACCCTCAACTCTTCACGGCTTAAAACATAAATTACACACAACTCCTAAAACTATCCACACTTCAAACCGTCGCAAATCCGTTGGACATATTCCTCTAAGCCCGTTAGCAAGAACTCCATCACCATCGCCTTTACCGGCTTCTCCTACGCGTTCTCCTAGCCCGTTAGCTTTCCCCGTTGGTCACCAACCCGGAAGCTCCAATACGACTCAATCCTACTCCCCTGGATCGTCTTTGGCTCCGGGCTCAAGCGGTAAGAAGAATTTTAACCGCCCGAAAAGCGCAGAGCCTGGAAGTCCGTTACTCCGAAGAGCATTATCCCCGGATCGTCTTCATCCTCGAAGTGCTGAAAGCAAAACGAAAACGGCCCCATCTACGATTTCACCTCTTTGCAATACGGAATTGAAAGTGAACATATCGACGGCGCCTAGAGTTACCATTACGTCCCAACATACGTCGGTTGCTAAGGAACCGAACGTAACGCCGCCTTATACGCGTTCAATCGTTTCCAAACAAGAATTTTTCGATTCGGAACAAGGAGTTACGAAAACGATATACGTGACATCGAATAAATCGTCCGTCGAACCGGAACCAGGAGATAATAGCTGTGATAACAACACCAGTTCTAATTGCTCAAATTATAAGATCTTGCCTTTAGAAGATAAAAGTAGGATTTTGCCGAATCCTCAAACTGCGAGTCAACCGCTACCGAGAATCGCAGAGGAGAAAGATTCACCGACCGGAACGAAAGAAGGGATCGGTTCTGAAATAAAGAAAAAATCAGAAAACGAAGAAAAATATTTCGAAGCGAAATGTGAAGTTAGACATTTCCCGAAAACGAATCACGTTGCGAATTTATCTTCTCAGTATTTGGAAAAAATAGCGCAGGCGGAAAATCCGAAACCGAAAAACAACGATGAGAAAAGAAGCGACGATTCCGGTTCGGCATCTGCTTCTCCTAATAAAACTCAAAAATCCATCCCAGAAGATTCATCACCGGAAAAAGATTCCACCTCAAAAATTTTCTTGAAATGTTCGAATGAAAGCATTAAAAGAAAAAATAAAACAGGGAAGGATAAGAAAAATCAATAAAATCAATCAAAATTAATCAGTTACTCAAACACCAATCATACTTTTTTCCCTTTGCGCCCTGTCATCAATTTGCTGTCAGGGAAAAACCTTATTAACAAAACATTAAATAAAAATGTTGTTCGATGATTATCCCTCTCCCCCTAATTAGTATTGATTGTCACGTTTTTCGTTTAAAAGCCAAATTATTTTGTTTGAGAAAAAATTATTAGATGTAATTAATAATTTTAAAAAAAAATTTTCCTCGGTTTATTCAGTTGATCGGCCATTTTTATTTTTAAATTTAAATGTGTTAATTAAAAATGTTTAGTTTTAATCAGATCGGGAAAGACGATTAAAAATCGGGTAATTGTAGTGATGAATAATAAAAGTGTAGGAAAAATTGTTAGTTTGGGGTCTGGTAATTAGTGGACATTTTTGATACGTAGCAGAAAGAAATTGGAATGGCTTAAAATGTTCGTGAAACGTCAGCAATGTTGAAAAAACAAAATTTTGGCTTGTAAGTTTGAGGCGGGATGGAGAAAATTGGAATTTTAACTAAATTTCTAATGTTTTCCATTTTTCAAAAAATTTCAAACTTTTTGGAAATTGAAAAATCAGTTATTTTTTTAGTCGAAAGAAAAAATTTTAAATTTCAAAATCTCCTAATTTTTTTAAAACTTCAAAATTTTAAACTTGATATTTTTAAATTCTTTTAAAAAAATTTTAAGTTAGAAATTTGAAGTTTTTAAAATTCTTTTTATATTAGCACGTTCATGTCCTTGTGCCAAATTTAGAATGAAATTGCATGAACAGTGTTTCATCAAAAGCCATAAAGTCATTCAAAAAGTTCCTATGCCATTCCATTTTCTTCTGATTAAATCCCCTAGTAATTGTACAGTATCTTTAAAAAAATTATTTCGTTAGGTTAGTTAATAATTGGAAGTTATTTTTCTTTGTATAAATTTTTTTCGCCGCAAACCTTTTTTTGAAATCTTTGAATCAAGATGTAAATTATAAATATTAATTTCGGGTAAACTTGTTCCTTGTTGCAAATCAATTTATTTTCACAAGCACAGTTTTTCAAAGTTTGATTTCATTAAATTTTGTTAATCAATGGCGTTATCAGGCCTTTTTTTGGGGAAAAGGCGTTTCCATTTTTCAGTCACTCTTGAGAGCTCTTCGTTGCTTTTCGGAAATCTTCGGTGCTCTCCGTCCTCCCTTTTTTTCTCATTACTCTTCGGTCTCTTTGCTTCTATTAGCAAAAACCCTCCAAAAAATAAATTATTTAAAACATTTTTTGTGCCCTTCCCCTAAAATCTCAAGCCTAATGACGCCATGATCAATCATTTTGTTTTTTAAAATTAAATTCACCTCTGTCCACGTAATCTAAGTTTAAAAAAAGATTACGATGTAATTCGTGTGCATTGTTAATGTGTATTATGCATGATTTAGGTTATTTAAATGTCTTTCTTCCGTACAAATCGAACGTTCCCGTCCTGCACCAGGACTATCTTTAATAATAATTAATATTCAGAATTTCCAAAAAAAAAAGTATTAATATTTCTTCAATAGAGTGCTATTATTCATTAAACACCATAAGAATGTCAATGTAAAGTAAAGAACGGATTGTTCAGAAATAGTTATGATCTCTTAAAGCATCAGGCTAATTTTTTTTCTTTGCACGAGTTGTAAATATGTCTTTTAATCAGTTCATAGATACTCAAGACAAATCATTTTGACGATTGAGTATTAATTCTTCATACATCTTTTTCATGCCATGTTCAATTTATCATTTTTTTTATAATTTATCCGTTTGACACTGCCAGCAGAAATTTAAAAAATGCTTACCAAGTAAATCTTAACCTGGCACTTATAATTATAAATTGTTTTGTGAGGTATCTGTGAACGTTTGTTCTCAGAGAGAATAAAAATTACAAATATTGTTAAGGAAGATGTAAAAGTTATTCTAATCATAAAAATAAACTTGTTGGATAAATGTAATATTAGAAAAAAATATTGTTATGGTGATGTAATTTGAATGCAACAGCAATGTAGAATGTAATATATATAGAAGATGATGAATTATATGTAAATACATTGATTGAAATCTATTTCAGTTGTCTTGATTTTTTGCTTAAGTAAAGTGAATGATTCCTGATCCTCTATTTGAGAAAAAAAATCATTCAAAAATTGGTTTAAGGGCTGAGAGCATCAAATGAGAATTTCATCAATAAAAATAGCTTAACGGCCTAAAGGAAGTGAATATGTCTTTTGATATTGCTTATTGATTATTCAGTAAAGCTAGGGGGCACAATTAACTCGGTAAAACGACGAATTGAATTAGGAATAAAATGTAATTCTAATAAGGTGTACATAAAAACGCCACTTACCAGGAAATGATGAGCATCGTGATTTCCATTAAAAACTCTGTAGCAACGAAACCAATTCAAAACTTCCAGAACAAAATCCTTTACCCGTTCATTATCACAGCAGAAAATTGACTTATAAGCTATAAACACCACACCAATTAAAAATATAAAATTTTGGTCAAAATAACGGCACTACTGTCCACCATGTTGAATTCGAAGTTTATGTTGGCAATAAACAGCAGGAAAATTTTTTCCCTCGAGTTGGTTGTTGATGTAAATAAGAAATCCGTTCGTGCAGTTTCAAATTTTTTTAATCTGGCTAAAAATTGGTTAATTTTGGCCCCTTTGATTTTCACTGTTGTGAAGAGAGGAGCCATGACAACTGCATATAAAAGTGGGACGCATTCAGTTGCATATGTGACAGTTCCATCAAACGAAGTCGCTAAAAAGCTAGCACAGTAAGTGTTCAGATTAGGTTAAATGTTTTAACTTTTCAATTTTGTTTCAAACCATTATGATTATTGTATTTTTTCAGTGGCTTAGTAAAAAATAAATTAGCGGCTTGTGTCAATATTATACCCCAAATAACGTCAGTGTATGAATGGAAAGGGGAAATTAATGAAGATCCTGAGCTTTTGCTTGTAAGTTAGTAAACTTACTTTACGATTTTTGCTAGTAATATTAACACCGCCTTTTCCTTTTAGATGATTAAAACTAGAACAAATTTAGTAGAGAATCTCACAACTTATGTCCGACAGAATCATCCATATGAAGTGTGTGAAGTCATAACGTTACCAGTAAGTAATCAATTATAAAAAAAAAATTTCCAATCTATTCTGTCGTTAGATTTTTTTTCATTTTTTCTTTTTTAGATTGAAAATGGGAATGAACCTTATTTAAAATGGATCAGTGATGTTTTACCTGAAACAAATCAAACCACCAAAAATGTAGATACTTGCACATCAGATTCAGAAAAAATTAAAACATGAATTTATTAAATAAAAAAAATTTATTATTTAAAATAATGAGTATAAATGCTATTATTCAATAAATCAAAAAAATATTGTCCAGATTTACAGAGAGATCATTAAAACAGAATTTACATTCGAATCTGGAATCTTCCAGCTTTTGTAATATATTTAACTCCTTTAAATGGCTTATATTTTTCTTGATACATATCCAATCTGTTAACCTTTAAACCAGACACTGCTAGCTGGCTAATTGTAAACTGTACATTTATTGTCGGATTTGAATCAATAGCAGGAGCACCTGACTGAAGACTTATCTGTGAGAAAATTATAAATTAATTTTGAATCGCTGCCAAAATTTTTATTTAAAAACCCAAACTTACAGTTCCTCGAATATTAGGAAGCTTCGTAACATCAATTCTTCCTACTTCCCAGACTAGAACTTTGCTAACAGGATCAAATGAATATTTTCCTTGTGATGGAACTAAACTGCAGTTTAAAACTGATTTCGGCATTGGAATTTCAATGACGACGTTTTCAACGGTTCTTCCAATTGTTTGTTTAGGTCCTACTGTTAAATCTAATTTTCCACCTCCCACATCTCTGAATGATATAGAATGTCTTACGTATAATGGTATGGCAACTATGCTTTGTGAGCCGATGTGATATGACATAAGACGGAAGTTACCGTCTGGAGGAATGAATGATAGCACACGTTCAGACTAAAAAAAAATTTAGTTGTCAGACTTTGAAAAAAAATTTTAATTAATTTTAATCTTACCTCCCATCTTTTAAACCGGACGCAAGGATGAAAACTGACATCGTCGAATAATCGAGGGTTCATGAATGATAATGTCAGATCTGGCATTCCACTTAGTTTAATACAGCAGTCAATCTAGAACACATCAAGAAATTGTTAAAAATCTGATGAACTTCTTGACCAAAAAAAAGGAGGAAAATATCACTTACATAACCCTGAATTTCAGCAAATACAGCTACTCCAGTTTTATCAATAATAGCATCTATTTCTTCAACAACGTCAAAATAAGCTTCATTGTTTGTATATTTCACTCCTGTTCTTCTCCATGGAATGTTTGATAGCTGACCGCTTGGAAGAGTGTCACTAACACTAAAAATAAAATTAAGTCAATTATTTTTCTGATAAAATATAAGCAAATCTAAAACAACTTACTTTGACTTTCCAGTTACAGTATTAGCAATTGTTCGTAATATATTTGGAGGCTTTATCAATTCTTTCAAAATATTTGATTCAGTTGCCAATGGGAAACCATTATCTAACATTTCATCTAACAACTCATACACAACAACATAATGCTCCTTAATAATAGATTCTGTACAGTCACTAAAATAATCCTCGAATGTGTCAACGACTCTGTGTAAGAATTCAATTACGAATAAAGGTGGCACTGGAAAAAAATCAGTTATTTTAATGGAAATAGATGAAGATTATTTTTTTATAATGAATTCATACCTTCAGTCATGCATACTGCTACAAAAAAAATTCCACTTCGATGTATGCTTATCAGATAATGATGAGGAGTTGCTATGACAGGTGGCATATCCTCTGGGTTATTAACTTTCCTCTGTTCATCAAAGAAGTAATCGCATACTGATCTTGAGATGACACTTTTCCAATGCTTTTCCATAAAAACATCTCTGCAAAGAAAGGTCAATTGTACGATTAATCTTTGATTATCATTCAATCTATTAATCAGCCGTATGTTAGGCCTATGATGAAAGTTGAATGTTCTCGGAAAATCTACAGCGATATAATCTTAACACCTTAAAAAATTATAATTTCATTACATTCTTACCCCGATGAATTAATAATAAATAAACTATGAATCATTTTTAATACAAAATTAATCTAAAATTTCTAATTCTAATACATTCCACGCGAACAAAAACAAAAAGCGGCAAACAGCAGACGATAAATGGCGGCAAACAGGGAAAAAAATTTAAGTTGGCAATGAATTGTCGTCTGTTTATTATCGATCAAAAAGGCATGTAAACAATTTTTACAACATGGAAGA
The DNA here is from genome assembly GCA_023512825.1 of Liposcelis brunnea. Taxonomy (NCBI): domain Eukaryota; kingdom Metazoa; phylum Arthropoda; class Insecta; order Psocodea; family Liposcelididae; genus Liposcelis; species Liposcelis brunnea. The sequence goes on from CM042069.1 coordinate 831,417, forward strand.
GAATATACATTTAAAAATCGCACGCTCAGTTAATAATAAGTAAAATTATAAAGATTCCTCGTGTAAATACAATAAACAATGGAATCCACAGACGGAAATATGGAAGCAAAGCCGGATGTTTTATTCAACACCGCAAGAATTTGTAGATTTTGTTTGTCACCAGCAGGTGTCATGTCCCCTATTTTCGAGCAAGGGGAGATAAATTCGCTCCCGTTACCATCGAAAATAATGGCATTTATTTCGATACAAGTACGTAAATTTTATATTTTAAAGTGAATGTGTTTGTGGTTGTGAAAAAATGAAATTTTATTGTGGTTGGGGATTTATTTCATGAAGCAGACCCCTGTGGTCAGGGTGTGGGGGCCCCTCCTCCGCCAGTCGAGCTGCGCCAGGGGCTCTTATCAGCCTACACCGTAACTCAATGTTAATCAATACTCCCCCTTATAAGTTTATTTGTATTTATTTTCATTTTTAGGAAGAAATATTGAAGGACAGTTATTAAAAAAAGTTGTTATGTTGTTATGATGTCATTTGTAAAAAATGCAAACTGGTTTGACATCTAAATTTTTTTTTAAATAATAAATTTGAACATATAAAAAAATTAATAAAAACAATTTTTAATAAACTAAAAATTTGTTTTAGGTATACGCTAATGATGGTTTGCCTTCATTAATATGTCATCGATGTTTATATCAAGTTGAAAAATCCTACGATTTTAAAACACAATGTGAAGCATCAGATGCCATGCTTCGTAAATATTTATCAGCAGTTCATTCATCTTTTTCAAGAGCTCAAAATTCAGAAAACGCAGATAACATCCCGTCATTTGACTCATTCAGCCTGGCACAATTTCAAAAATCAATGTTACACGCTTCTGTATTTAACGACTCTCCATTTAAAAGGAAAAGAGGGCGACCAAGAAAAGAAGAAAATTTAATATTTTACAGTTCACCTGTTCATACTCAAATCGAATCAACAAACGGAGTTGCTAATTATCCTGATGACGAAATTAAAATTGTAGACGGTATTGAATCCGTCGTTACGGTCGTCGATCCCAGATCAGAGATGCTATCCAACTCTGATGATGAAAATAGAGCTGATACTGAAAATTCCGTAGCTCCGGAAAGTGATAAAACCGAAATAGCTTCGCGTAACGAAGAAACTATGAATTCGTTAGCGATTGCGAAAGCTAAAGCGAAAAAATACATGGGAGTTGTGATCGGAGTCGATGAAAACGGTATGAGAAGTCGTAGGCATTTATGTAAAGGTTGTGGTAAAACATTTGGACATTGTTCGGATTTACGAAAGCACGTATTGGTTCATACGGGTGAACGTCCTTTCCATTGTCAAATCTGTACAAAAACATTTTCGAGAAGTACAAATTTAAATAAGCACATGAAAGTACACACGGGTCAAAAACCATTTTTCTGCACGGATTGTCCGAAATCATTCGCGACGAAAGGAGATTTACAAAGGCATTTAATAATTCACTCGGGGATTAAACCGTTTTCTTGCCACTTATGCAGTCAATGCTTTTCGAGAAAAGATAAACTAACTAGACATTTAAAATTGCACGAAGGAAGCGGATTAGGGAAAATGAATTTTAAATGCACGCATTGTCCGGCTGTTTATCATTCGAAAGTAGATTTAAAACAACATGTGGAGTCGATGCATTTAAAAGAAATTAAAACGGAAGATGATGAGGATGCTAGAAGCAATTCGGAAGAACCTTGTGTAAATAGCTCGATAGATACGTCGATTGTTAAGGAAGAAGAATCTTCGAATGATAAAGATATGATTGTTAAACAAGAAAATAAGTCTGCGTCTGAGGATGAAAATCAACCAGATGAAGTTGAATCTATGATTATTAATATTGATCCTTTTCAAATGGATTCCGATTTGAATGGTAAGAAGCGTCAGAGTTTAATTTTTTTTAATCAAAAAAATAATTTCAAAAATAATTTTAAAATTTTTTTTCCAGATTTGAACAATTCTTGGGACGGTGAAAAATCCCGAAGCGAATCCGAAATGTACAAAATAAACCAAACAAACGGGGCTGTGGATGATTACGATGAAAAACCATCAAAATCATCAAAAACAATCACAAAAGAAAAAAATTCTCTTCAGTGTAAAATTTGCCATAAAAAATTTAACGAAGTTACCTATTTACGTTCTCACATGGTTACTCATTCCATATTAAAACCGCATAAATGCAGCATGTGCGAAAAATCATTCACCCGTCGCCGGGAGCTTTTACGTCACGAAAACGTTCACACAGGGTTTAAGCCGTTCAAATGTCCAACGTGTAGCAAAGCATTTTCAAGGAAGGATAAATTAGCTCGTCACGAAAAAATTCACAACGGCCTGAAAAAATTTGCGTGTAGAATTTGTCCATCCGTAAGCTTTCCTAAAGTAGAAGAATTGTTACTGCATCATAGATCCGTTCATTCCGATGAAAGTTCGACTTCGAACGGGGTTAAAGCTAATAAACCTAATTATACGGATCCTTCTAGTAGGAAATATCATTGCGGTACTTGCTCGATTCATTTTGTTAGTTTAAAAATGTTTAAAGAACATTCCAAAACTCACGAGGATAAACCGAACGGTTTAGAATATGATAGCGATGATAATAAGTCGGATGAAGAAAAATCTACGAATGATTCTTTAGAACAGTTAAATTCTAATCCGGCAATTACGGTCATGTCTGTATCGAAATCACCTCGGTAAATTCCAATTTTTAAATAGAATTTAGAATATTTAAAAATTTAATAAAGAAACGAGCGCTAGTTTTATTTTTAGTGCAATTTAAAAAAATTTGTAAAAAAATAATTTTAGCGTTTTCCCGATGATAACTTAATAATCAAAAACTGTACTTATATGTAAAAAAAAATGGAACAAACTTTTAGAGGGCGTGTTATTTTCAAGATGGCCGAAATACTTACGCAGCTTGGTATTACAGAGCAAAGCATAATAAAATTTTTTAATTAAGAGACTAACGAGCAAGCTAGAAATTTAAATAAGCATAAATTAGTCTGGTTGATAGCCAGCTGACTTAGCCCTGCTTAAACAGACTTCAAGGGCATGCGTCTTCTGCTTAAGTATCAGCTTGCATAAAGAATTGTCAACAAAATGGCGTTTCTACTTGTCATTTTGTTTTAAACTTCTTTGTATGAGTCGTCACTACAGCAGAAGACTCTTATTTGCTGGAATTTTGTAATTAAAAGTCTCCGCGGCAAATTATAGTCCATAACAAGCCCTCCATTGGCTAATTTATAAATTTTTGAATGTTGAAATTGTTTTTTTTATTATTTATTTATCAGAAAATTTCTCTTATAATTTTTTGTTTCTGTTTTTGTTTATTTATACATTCTCAGGGAACTTACGAATGTTTCAAAAAAATTGTCCCTATTTGTAATATTTGCTCTTTCTTTATTAGTGTAATTTACTCTTGAATATTTTATAAGAAAGTATAAAAATCCTTCCATTAGGTAAAATTTTTAGAAAATTTAATAATTATTTGGAATGGAGGCTGTCGAAAAGGAAAATGGGTTTTTTATGTAGTTTATTATAAAATCCAACATGGAAAATGAAACCAATTCTAGTCAAAATCGGTGTGATGTATAATGTAGGATTGTGATATTTAATTACAAGAAGTTGGGTTTAATTTTTTGATGTGAAGGGTAGGGCTGATTCGGCAAAAGTCTTGGATACCTGTCGTAGTACTTTTAAAAATATTGGATATGTTTAGCCGTATCAGTCCATCCCTGTTTATGTATCATCAAGGATTTGCACGATTATTTTATTTAAAAAACATCTTTGTGGACCATTTTTAAATATTTTTTTCTTTTTGGAATTGAATTTGTTATCAGTGAAAATATTTATTTATATTTAAAATATGTTTCACATTTTCAAACTTATTATTTTTTTGCAAGTATAATTATAAAATCAGTTTTTTCAAAAGACAAAATTTCAATAAATGGAGTTTAAATGTTAATCAATTGTTTTTACTTTTAACCTCTTCCCAATGTAACAATAACGGTTGCTTCCGCTTTGATTCGAATCTTCTCTAATGGAAACTGATCGTTATTTCGTTAGATAAGGGTGAATGAATAGTATATCTTTCAAATGAAACAATTATCGGGTGCATTCTGTTTAAATTTGGAGTTTTCCACCTGAAACTTCTATAATTTGTGCGGTCAAGGACCCCGAAAACCGAAATATCGAATTTAAACTGAACGATATAATCGACGAACTTTGATTTGAAAATAAAAGCATCAAATCCCTTTATTCGTGCTAGGCGCCCAATTTGAAGCCCTCAAAATGACTTTGCACCTGCGCTATTTGCCTAAGCAAAAAAATAAACGTAATTGCGATTTATTAGCAGTGGCGTAACAATATTTTCGGGGCCCCCCCGCAGATTCAATAAGTAGGGCCCCCGTTAACGATTTAAAAAATTTCCTGGGGGTCCCCATGAAGAATGAATGATGCCGGGGGCCTCCCAGCAAGAGGAAACTAGCGGGCCCGGTTGTTACGCCACTGCTAGAGCGTAAAAAAAATATTCTCTACGTAAAAATTAATTTTCGACAAAGTTGGATTCTAAAAATCCGTTTTTCCTAAATATCTTTTTGAAAACGAAAAACTAAATGCTCTAGCTAGTCTCAATCGATTCCTCAGATTAAAATACATCTCCCAGTATATACTTTGTTGATATTTTGGCCCGTTTTTAGCCGGAAAAATTGTTTTTTCAAAATTGAATATCGATTTTCAAACATCGAAAAAATGCCAATTTTTTTCGTTAGAGCGAAACTTAAATTTGCAAATATCTTAAGAACGCGGCCGAATTTTTAGATTCTGTAAATTCCAACGGATTCCTTGGATCAAAATACATCGGATAGGATGTAGTTTGAAGCTCAGGAGCGTAGGAAAAGTTATTTTTCGGTAAAATTAGATTTTCGACCTACTCGGTTTCTTAAAACCCGTTTTTCGGCCGTAACTTTTTAAAAACGAAAAACTGAGTGTTCTACCTAGTCTCAATCGCTTCCTCAGATTAAAATACATCTCCCAGTATATATTTTGTTGATATTTTGGCCCGTTTTTAGCCGGAAAAATTGTTTTTTTAAAATTGAATATCGATTTTCAAACATCGAAAAAATGCCAATTTTTTTCGTTAGAGCGAAACTTAAATTTACAAATATCTTGAGAACGCGGCCGAATTTTTAGATTCTGTAAATTCCAACGGATTCCTTGGATCAAAATACATTTGATAGGATATAGTTTGGGCTTTAATAGCGTAGCAAAAGTTATATTTCTGCAAAAATAGAATTTCGACCTAGTCGGTTTCTTAAAATCCGTTTTTTGGCCATAACTTTTTAAAAACGAAAAATTAAGTGTTCTACGTAGTCTCAATCGCTTCCTCAGATTAAAATACATCTCCCAGTATATATTTTGTTGATATTTTGGCCCGTTTTTAGCCGGAAAAATTGTTTTTTTAAAATTGAATATCGATTTTCAAACATCGAAAAAATGCCAATTTTTTTCGTTAGAGCGAAACTTAAATTTACAAATATCTTGAGAACGCGGCCGAATTTTTAGATTCTGTAAATTCCAACGGATTCCTTGGATCAAAATACATTTGATAGGATATAGTTTGGGCTTTAATAGCGTAGCAAAAGTTATATTTCTGCAAAAATAGAATTTCGACCTAGTCGGTTTCTTAAAATCCGTTTTTTGGCCATAACTTTTTAAAAACGAAAAATTAAGTGTTCTACGTAGTCTCAATCGCTTCCTCAGATTAAAATACATCTCCCAGTATATATTTTGTTGATATTTTGGCCCGTTTTTAGCCGGAAAAATTGTTTTTTTAAAATTGAATATCAATTTTCAAACATCGAAAAAATGCCAATTTTTTTCGTTAGAGCGAAACTTAAATTTACAAATATCTTGAGAACGCGGCCGAATTTTTAGATTCTGTAAATTCCAACGGATTCCTTGGATCAAAATACATCTGATAGGATGTAGTTTGAAGCTCAGGAGCGTAGGAAAAGTTATTTTTCGGTAAAATTAGATTTTCGACCTAGTCGGTTTCTGAAAATCCGTTTTTTGGCCATAACTTTTTTAAAACGAATAATTAAGTGTTCTACGTAGTCTCAATCGCTTCCTCAGATTAAAATACATCTCCCGGTATATATTTTGTTGATATTTTGGCCCGTTTTTAGCCGGAAAAATTGTTTTTTCAAAATTGAATATCAATTTTCAAACATCGAAAAAATGCAAATTTTTTTCGATAGAGCGAAACCTAAATTTGGAAATATCTTGAGAACGCGGCCGAATTTTTAGATTCTGTAAATTCCAACGGATTCCTTGTATCAAAATACATCTGATAGGATGTAGTTTGAAGCTCTAGAGCGTCAGAAAAATAACTTTAGTGTAAAAGTAGATTTTTGACAAAGTTGGATTCCAAAAATCGGTTTTTTCCAAATATCTTTTTGAAAACGAAAAACTGAGTGTTCTACCTAGTCTCAACCGATTCCTCAGATTAAAATACATCTCCCTGTATATATTTTGTTGATATTTTGGCCCGTTTTTAGCCGGAAAAATTATTTTTTCAAAATTGAATATCGATTTTCAAACATCGAAAAAACGACCAATTTTTTCGTTAGAGCGAAACTTAAATTTGCAAATATCTTAAGAACGCGGCCGAATTTTTGAATTCTGTAAATTCCAACGGATTCCTTGGATCAAAATACATCGGATAGGATGTAGTTTGAAGCTCAGGAGCGTAGGAAAAGTTATTTTTCGGTAAAATTAGATTTTCGACCTACTCGGTTTCTTAAAACCCGTTTTTCGGCCGTAACTTTTTAAAAACGAAAAACTGAGTGTTCTACGTAGTCTCAATCGCTTCCTCAGATTAAAATACATCTCCCAGTATATATTTTGTTGATATTTTGGCCCGTTTTTAGCCGGAAAAATTGTTTTTTTAAAATTGAATATCGATTTTCAAACATCGAAAAAATGCCAATTTTTTTCGTTAGAGCGAAACTTAAATTTACAAATATCTTGAGAACGCGGCCGAATTTTTAGATTCTGTAAATTCCAACGGATTCCTTGGATCAAAATACATTTGATAGGATATAGTTTGGGCTTTAATAGCGTAGCAAAAGTTATATTTCTGCAAAAATAGAATTTCGACCTAGTCGGTTTCTTAAAATCCGTTTTTTGGCCATAACTTTTTAAAAACGAAAAATTAAGTGTTCTACGTAGTCTCAATCGCTTCCTCAGATTAAAATACATCTCCCAGTATATATTTTGTTGATATTTTGGCCCGTTTTTAGCCGGAAAAATTGTTTTTTTAAAATTGAATATCAATTTTCAAACATCGAAAAAATGCCAATTTTTTTCGTTAGAGCGAAACTTAAATTTACAAATATCTTGAGAACGCGGCCGAATTTTTAGATTCTGTAAATTCCAACGGATTCCTTGGATCAAAATACATTTGATAGGATATAGTTTGGGCTTTAATAGCGTAGCAAAAGTTATATTTCTGCAAAAATAGAATTTCGACCTAGTCGGTTTCTTAAAATCCGTTTTTTGGCCATAACTTTTTAAAAACGAAAAATTAAGTGTTCTACGTAGTCTCAATCGCTTCCTCAGATTAAAATACATCTCCCAGTATATATTTTGTTGATATTTTGGCCCGTTTTTAGCCGGAAAAATTGTTTTTTTAAAATTGAATATCAATTTTCAAACATCGAAAAAATGCAAATTTTTTTCGATAGAGCGAAACTTAAATTTACAAATATCTTGAGAACGCGGCCGAATTTTTAGATTCTGTAAATTCCAACGGATTCCTTGGATCAAAATACATTTGATAGGATATAGTTTGGGCTTTAATAGCGTAGCAAAAGTTATATTTCTGCAAAAATAGAATTTCGACCTAGTCGGTTTCTTAAAATCCGTTTTTTGGCCATAACTTTTTAAAAACGAAAAATTAAGTGTTCTACGTAGTCTCAATCGCTTCCTCAGATTAAAATACATCTCCCAGTATATATTTTGTTGATATTTTGGCCCGTTTTTAGCCGGAAAAATTGTTTTTTTAAAATTGAATATCAATTTTCAAACATCGAAAAAATGCAAATTTTTTTCGATAGAGCGAAACCTAAATTTGGAAATATTTTGAGAACGCGGCCGAATTTTTAGATTCTGTAAATTCCAACGGATTCCTTGGATCAAAATACACTTGATAGGATATAGTTTGGGCTTTAATAGCGTAGAAAAAGTTATATTTCTGCAAAAATAGAATTTCGACCTAGTCGGTTTCTGAAAATCCGTTTTTTGGCCATAACTTTTTTAAAACGAAAAATTAAGTGTTCTACGTAGTCTCAATCGCTTCCTCAGATTAAAATACATCTCCGAGTATATATTTTGTTGATATTTTGGCCCATTTTTAGCCGGAAAAATTATTTTTTTAAAATTGAATATCGATTTTCAAACATCGAAAAAACGACCAATTTTTTCGTTAGAGCGAAACTTAAATTTGCAAATATCTTAAGAACGCGGCCGAATTTTTAGATTCTGTAAATTCCAACGGATTCCTTGGATCAAAATACATCGGATAGGATGCAGTTTGAAGCTCAGGAGCGTAGGAAAAGTTATTTTTCGGTAAAATTAGATTTTCGACCTACTCGGTTTCTTAAAACCCGTTTTTCGGCCATAACTTTTTAAAAACGAAAAATTGAGTGTTCTACGTAGTCTCAATCGCTTCCTCAGATTAAAATACATCTCCCTGTATATATTTTGTTGATATTTTGGCCCGTTTTTAGCCGGAAAAATTGTTTTTTTAAAATTGAATATCAATTTTCAAACATCGAAAAAATGCCAATTTTTTTCGTTAGAGCGAAACTGAAATTTGCAAATATCTTGAGAACGCGGCCGAATTTTTGAATTCTGTAAATTCCAACGGATTCCTTGTATCAAAATACATCTGATAGGATTTAGTTTGAAGCTCGAGAGCGTCAGAAAAATAACTTTAGTGTAAAAGTAGATTTTTGACAAAGTTGGATTCCAAAAATCGGTTTTTTCCAAATATCTTTTTGAAAACGAAAAACTGAGTGTTATACGTAGTCTCAACCGATTCCTCAGATTAAAATACATCTCCCAGTATATATTTTGTTGATATTTTGGCCCGTTTTTAGCCGTAAAAGTTTTTTTTTAAAATTTGTATATCGATTTGAAAACATCGAAAAAATGGCAATTTTTTTCGTTTTAGCGAAACTTAAAAATGCAAATATCTCGAGAACGCGGACGAATTTTTGAATTCTGTAAATTCCAACGGATTCCTTGCATCAAAATACATCAGATAGGATCTAGTTTGCGGCTCTAGAGCGCAGTGGCGTAACAATATTTTTGGGGCCCCCACGCAGATTCAATAAGTGGGGCCCCCGTTACAGATTTAAAATATTTCCTGGGGGCCCCCATGAAGAATGAATTATGTCGGGGGCCTCCCCGCAGTAGGGAACTAGCGGGCCCAGTTGTTACGCCACTGTTTATGAACATGAATGTATTATTTTTAGGCATGCAGAAGTGACGAATCATCAGGAAACGAAGCCGCGTGTAAATTCTTGATATCTAACAGCACTTACTTGAATGCGGATAGGCCGTTGATTGATAATAGAGAAAGAGTTGGGACTTACTATGAAAATTATGGCGAGAGTAAGTTCTCCATTTTTGGAAGAATCATGTTTAGGCAATTTTCCTCCTCGACCACTCTAAATAGGTCTAAACATCATTTTTCAGGCTACCAAATTAAAGTCCCAATATTCGCCGCCTTCTTAAATCATGTTTAAGCAATTCACATCCCATATGATTAATTATTGTCTAATCAGGAATTTCCCGGCTATTTTTACAAAAAGTACTTCAAGTGAGCTTCCTGTTGTCTTTGAGAACACTTAAGATCCAAGAAAAACAAGAGAAGCAAGAAAAACATTCAAGGTCACCGTTAATTAAAACTATAACATCGTGTGGTTAGCCGGGCAAGGGCTGGGCTTACCATACAAAATCATTCTGACAAGGGTAGCCAAACCTGCCAGAATTTCCTTGATCTTTTTAGAAAGCTTCAAAATTTCTAATCAAGTTTTTAAATTGATTTACTTTAAAATATACAGAAAAATGCATTAGGACTTCAAATAGTTTAATAGTGCAACAGGTTGCCTTAGAATTTTGTTAGTCAAACAAGGCTTCTCAGAATCTTAATAGTCGAACAAGTTTTTCCAAAATTTTAATAGCGTATTATGACAGCAACCAACTCAAGCCACATACTTACTTGGCCATGTCCCATGTTGCGAATACACAGACATCACTCACTCCATAGTCGAACAAGTTTTTTCCAATTAAAATACTTAAACAAGCTTTCTCAGAATCTTCATAGTTGAACAAGTTTTTTCCAATCAAAATAGTAAAACAAGCTTCCTGAGAATTTTAATGGTCGAACAAGTTTTCTCTAAATTTTAATAGTCTAACAAGCTTTTTCAGAATTTTAGACAGTTGAATAAGTTTTTCCACAATTTTAATAGCTGAACAAATTATTACAAGACAGCAAATATAGTTAAGCCAGATACCTAACTCTGCAATTTCCCATGTGGCAAACACCACAGTCATCACTCTGTTCACAGCCTCTAAAACCTGAAACTCCAACCGCTACCCATCATAAGTTTTTCAATGAACTATATTTACAGCTGCTTCTCCTCCAACTTTATCCATTGCAAGAAATTTTCATCATTCCTAAGCATGTTTAATTTGTTAACGAAACTATCGCACAAATCTCTCATAAGATCAAAACCATATTTCCTTATTTTCACTCCTCTTAACCTAAAAAACACTTCCAAAAACTCAAATATGTATTTCCAGGAAGCTGATTCTGCTTCAGTTCTGCTAAAAATTGCACAAAGCGTGGACTTGAATGCTGACCTGGTTCTACATTTTATTTAACACTAAGAGGCTCCATAACATCACATGATTCACTTTACCGTTTAGCCAAAATTAAGTTGTCTAGTTGAAATCTATTATTGCACTGAACTATTAAATAACATGCATAATAAGAACTCCAAAATTTAAGTTCATAAATGACTAAATAAAACCAAAGAATTCTTCAGGTTCTGATTTTAAATGAATCAAACCAATAACAGCTAGCTGCTCCATAAATTTTAAAAATATCCAGTAGATAATGCATAATGTAATCACCTGATTTGAAAATATACAATTCTTCACAAGTCTAGACTTGTAACACATTGCCTCCCTTAAAACCTGTGCTGAGCTGCACTGAGAAAATTTTTTCAGTTGACAGAGCTCCTACAACTCCGGTTAATACCTCACTGCCAGTTGGCATAAATTGACAATAAAAAACTTCAATTTTGAACTGTGATTTTTTTTACCAACAATCGAAACAATTTTTCCTTCAAAAACCTCACAAAATCAGACAAATTTCAATTAAAGTTTATAATCATATTGTGTCATCATAAATCTCATCTTATTCATCTTCCAATGCCAAATAGTGCAATAATAATTTAAAATGCCACACAGAAGTGACTTTCATTTGAAAAAAAAACTGCTATTATTTTAGCAGCAAATATGAATGACATAGGGCTAAGTTTATAATGTAATGTCCAATCACTGGACATAAGGTTGAAAATTCATGACTAAAAAAATTTTATAATTATGCCATGACGCCACCAATACAAATAGGCCTAGGAATGCTCTTAAGTTCATACTCTTAAATACTCATGAGTTTGTTTGTACAAGTTAAAGGGAAAGTTTTAAATGCTTTAAATGCTCATCAGCATAAATTCCTAGTTTTGAACTTTAAAACATTACTATGGGGTTTTCAATGATGTAAGCAGGAGTAATCATTACTGATTTCCAGCAAATGAAACACATTGATTTGGTTATAAATTGCTTCCAACAAAAGCACATTTCAACTCAGTATCACCATGCATTCGTTGTAAGAATGACCATCACCAGTGACTTTCTGGATTGAAGAATCCTCTTTAAACTAGAACAAAGGTCTGGCCATCATAATTAAAAAGTCAGGCCGTTCTGCGTAGCTTTTAAAGAGTTAAGCTTTACTGAAAATTTTGTTCAACTCAAAAATTGAGGTTATGTCATTTTTCTAGAGATATGTCCTCCAACAAATGAACTAGGAAAAAATTAGTAACTCACCCATATTAATAAGCATTAGCATGATGTTCAGATGCACCATTCAAACACGATTTAAAGACTTTAAATATTAAAACTAGACTTATTTTAACAAATTAAATCACACAGCAATAAAAAAACATAAATGGAATTACACATGCAATGACATTACCTAATTCCACGACAAGCTAACCACAACTCGACAACTGAATGAATTTATTTACCGCTCTTACCTCTTTTTCCCTTTAGGATATTTATCTTATAGCTACCAAGTGTTCCACAATCTATTATTTCAATGTCATTAATGATTTTTATTTAAATAAAAAAATTCTTTAAAGGAAAAATCGAGAAAAAGGAGGGAAACAACAGTCTAATGTCACGATTTTTACCGCGATTCCGCTCATATTTAGCGCGTTTTTTGGCTTCTCTGGTGATAATCGTATAGCCTTAGTAAAAATCAAGTGAATATATTCGTTTTACAAACAAACCGGTCATTTAAATTATTATTATCGAGCTATTGGAAAAATGAGCCGGCGTAAAAAACAGAAGGTATGATTTATATTTTCCAATTATTCTTGAAATCGTCGTTTAAATCAAATTTTTTTTCCTAACCTATAAAAGGTATAAATTGGTATGATTTTCTTACTTGCCTTCAAAAGGTAATGTCAAATTTCCGAAATTTCTTCATCGACCTGATCTTTACTGCTTTTCTAGGTCAAACTGGACGAAAAACCCAAAGAAGTCGTCGAAATTAAAAAACCCGAAGCCGTGACTAACGAATCGGGTCCCAGTCAAGTATCATCCGCAGCCCCTCACTCTCCAGTTAACACAGCCATAAATGAGAAGGAAGAAGAAAATGATCAAGCCGATTCAGAACAAGATGATCCTACAGGATTGGAAGGAGCAGCTTTTGCTAGCAGATTACCTGTTGATAAAATGACATCGTTAGGAGCTGCTTGTTTCCCTGATATAGCTCAGGGTCCACCTCAGATGCAAAAAGTATTTATACACATTAGAAAAAGAATTGTGCAGTTGTGGTTTGACATCCAAAACAGCAGTTGATTTTGAAAATGCATTACTGCAGATTGAACCTCCATATAATACTAATGTCCTGCTTGTAATGAGGATTCATATGTTTTTAAAAAGGCTCGGTTTTATTAATTTTGGAGTGTTTAAAAGATTGAAAGGCTTGCCTGCAAAAAAAATTAGGCAAAGTAATTGTTATCGGTGCTGGAATTGCTGGTTTGACTGCTGCTCAACAACTGCAATAATTTGGAATGGAAGTTGTTGTTTTGGAAGCAAGAGATAGAGTCGGAGGTTGTATTGCTACTTTCAGAAAGCATAATTATGTAGCAGATTTTGGTGCCATGGTAGTTACTGGATTAGGAGGAAATCCAATGTCTGTTTTATCTAAACAAATTAATATGGAACTCCACGAAATCAGACAAAAGTGTCCTTTATATGAATCAAATGGAAACACAGTTCCGAAGTGAAAGATGAAATGATAGAACTAGAATTTAATCGTCTCTTAGAAGCAACCAGCTACTTTTATCACATCACTTAGATTTTAATTACATTAAAGAAACTCCAGTTTCATTAGGTCAAGCTTTGGAATGGGTTATCAGGTGAGATTTATCATACTTATAAGCATTTTTTTTTACTTGATCCTCTTTATTATTAAAAATATTAAATTACACATTTTATGTCCTTTAGAAATTCAAGCAATCATTTTGCTAATTATTGATTTTGGGTTATGGAACTGGCTAATTGAATTAGTCTTACATGAAAAAGTGAACATTTTTCTTAATGATAATGAATTAATTTCAGGTTACAAGAGAAAAACGTCAAGGACAAACAAGTTTGACACTGGAGAGACCTCAAGGAAGTTTTAGAAAAGGAATCAAAGATAATATCAATGATTTATTTGCCCATGAAATCAAAAACTTATGAGCTGTGAAAATGCTGGGATGCCTTGGCTAAAAAGCAAGAGGAAATCGAGAAAAAACTTCAGGATTTGGCATTGTCACCTCCAAGGTAAGAATTATTCTTAACAAATATATCATGTTATAGTTTTAATTGGTTATTCATAAATGCTTTTTAATTTTTATAGTGACGTGTATCTTTCAAATATTGGACTGGCATTTTGCTAACTTGGAATTTGCTAATGCAACAACACTAAACAATCTGTCGCTGAAACATTGGGATCAGGACGACGATTTTGAGTTCACGGGCAATCATCTAACAGGTAAGATTTTTAAAAATTTACTTCTAATGGTGAAGGGATTTGGAATTCTAGGCCTGAGGTTAGCCCCATGATTTTTTCCCAGTCCAGGTCCAGCCCATGAATAGTGTTAAGGAAAAGCTTTGATATCAACACTTTCTAGGTAAAAAAATTGATTAATAATTAAAATGCAACTCATTTTTCTGTTTCTCCATGTTGATGCTTTTTAAAATTTTGGTGATTGCCTCGTTCTTTGTACAACTAAAATTTATAAAAGTAATTATAACTAAGAGACTGTGACATAGATACCCCTGCCTAAACTACCCGCGTAGAGGTTTAGAAGTGGACTGGCCATGTCCAATCGAGACTTCTGTGCATGTCCACCCACATGTTTATTTATTGCTGAAAACTTTTGTGGGTTACTGCTGCATTTTTCGTTTTGTTCCACCCCTCAGAAACAGCCTAAAATTTTAATTGCTCCAAATCAGTAATTTTTAAAATGTGCAATTAACAGGAGCAAATAAATAAAAGAAATAATTATTTTTGAATGCGCGCGCTTAAATGATTCCTGGCTGGGAATTTCATTCCTGAATTGTTGGCGCATTGCTTGTGACGTCGTCAAAAGTATTGATTTTTCTCCATTTTATGGCAGTAATGTGCGAGTATAAAAATACCTCATTTATTGAAAATTTTTTATATATCTAGTGAAATAATACAAACTAAATGTGAATTATAGCGAAGATAAAGGACTCACTGAAATTGATAACAGGTCAGTCATTCTCATTAAATTTTAGCATGATATGAATTTTTTAGATGTCATCTAACAATTTTCTGAGATTAATTTTTATAGTGTGCTATTGCTAAAAATATTGAAAATATTTGGGCAGTGGAAAAACTAATAAGCAATGAGAAGAAAACTGGAATTGTTTTGTATTTGGTTTTCTTCTAAAGCGGTTTTTTTAGTTGCATTGGTTCTCCAAAAGTGCTGGAATGTGCATCTGAAATTTGCATTACTAATCCAAGGGATATGTGGAAAAACAATGGTTTTGCTAAGGAAATTCACACATTTTCTGTATAGTAAATACTGGATTTACTGATGTTTAGTGTTAGTTGTTCGGTTGTTGACTGTAAATATAGTTCATTGGAAAACTTATGATAGGTAGCGGTTGGAGTTTCAGGTTGTAGAGGCTGTGAAGTGAGTGATGACTGTGGTGCTTGCCAATATTGCCAAGTAAGGCATCTGGCTTAACTATGGTTGCTGTCTTGTCTTGTAATGATTTATGCAGCTATTAAAATTGTGATAATTTTCTATAATATGGTATTAAATAGGAACTGCTGGGCAAGAATTTAAGTTTTGTAGTAAGCTAATTTTATAAAATTTAAAAAAATATTTCACAAGAGAGAAAATAGGATAAAAATAAACAGCGAGCCAATCAAAAATTTTATTTATTTTTTGCCAAAGCGGTTGCTGGGTTGAATTGGTTCTCGAGATGGTTGAAATGTGCATCCTGGAACGTTTTCTGCATCATCACATCCCCCGATTTCATCACTGAATCCTTGACCTTCTGGACAAGCCAACAATCTTGGCTTTCCATTTACACACACAAAAAATTTAGAACAATCTGCCGGACTTCTAAAATATCTGAAATCTGTCGAGCTGTATGATCCTTCTGGCTCAGGACAAGTGAAGCCTAAGTAAGCTAGAAAAATAAGATAAACTTTAGTTGTTGTCTAAATTAATTAAATGTTTCTAATTAAGAAATTTGAACATACCTTCAGCATCACAAGATTTTACTTGATCAGGCCAATCGCATTGCAATGTTTCTTCATTAAAAGCTAACCCTTCAGGGCAGTCAAATGTGTAGCCCCTTCCTTCGACACAATTTATAAATTGCCCACAACTTTTTGAATCTCCTAATTTATAATAGCCATAGCTGTGAGGGCATTGTTCTGTCGATCTGGCAGGTTCTGCAAGATTTTAAGCTGGTATGAATAAACAGTTAATTGTAAATTTGATTTAGTTAAATATGTTCTTACGTAGATTTGGCCTTCCTGTGCAGTCCACATCAATCGGATAGTGGCAAGGATAAGAAAAAAATCTTGCTTTCGGGTTAAATAACAGCCCGTCCGGGCAAAGTTTTTCCTCGCTGACGCCATCTTCACATTCTATGTAAGCGTCGCATTGTGAGTCATGTGGGAACCTGCCGTTTCTCTCAGGGCATGTTAAACCGTTTCTAGATTGAGACGGTTGGTCTAGTCGATTATTTTGAAATTGCCCAGAACCTAAAATGAAAGTGAAAACAAATGGAGATCGATAATATCGTGATAAAGTGAATTTTATCCTTGAAGACGCATAGTGTCATCTTTTAGTGACATAATATTAATACAAGTGGCGGCTGGTTGTTTAACGTCTAAAACCTGTCTGAACTTGTTTGTGAATTTTGTTTTATTCGTGATTCGAGTTAGTTTGGGTCCGTGCTTGGGTTAGTTGTTATTTCTTTTTTGGTTTTATCAGAAAATATGTTTGGCGACAAGCTTGGAAGATTATTTTAGTCTGCCAATCTTTAATTAGACTAGGAGGCCCGAGACTTTATCTAAAAGCAGGACAGTGTAGCTTATATTAGTCTGACTTATCTTACCTTTTTTTGAAAGGAAATATTTTTTAGCAAAAGTTGCAAAAAGTTTAGGTTTGTTTTCAAAGGGAAAATTAAGTTTTGCTGAAAGAAAATTTGAATGCAGCAAATATTTTGAACGTGCCGAAGTTATTTTAGCAATTGTTGCAAAAGGCAAGGTCAATTTTAGCACAAGTGAAGCCGAATGCTACGAATATGATAAAAATCTAATTAATTGATAAATTTTGCAAAAATTAAATCTAATTTTAACAAATGTGAATTTATCAATTGTTGCAAAAAATTTAATTGACTTAGTAAATGGATTAAAAGTCGGAATATGACTTATAAATTGTTTCAAGAGAAAAATAAATTTAGCAAAAATTGCAAAAAGTAAAATTTAATGTAGCAAACGCTTTAAACGGCTAATAATTAAACTTTAGGTGTTTTAACTTTTAAGTCAGCCAATTTTCTCAATTTAAGTTTAGCAAACGTTGCAAAAAAGTTATCAAGAGTGGCAAATTTTAGCAAAAGCAACTTTGTGTTGAGCAGTCATTGCAAAAAGCAAATCTGGGTAGAGAAAAGGTTTTAAACGGAAATATTTTGATTTAGCAAATGTTTCAAAATGCAAAATAAAGAAATTTAAGTGTAGCAAAATTTGATAAAGATAAATTTTAAATATTTTATTAAAAACCTGTGGTTTATTGTTCAAAATTCTAAATTTTAATGAGAAAAAATTGCCGCCACTGTTCAAAAGAAGAATAAAAACATCGATCGTTTTATTTGAGGTGTGTTTCTTAAAAGGTGAAGCGTTTTATGTAATCAGAGACTTCCATAAAACATACATTAAAAAATTAAACATGCACGTGATTAGGCCTATGTGTCTACATTGTAAATAAAACAATACTCAGTCCAGAAAAATCTTCAAGAAATAAATTTAGCTCTTTTCGTAAAGATTTTGTTAAAATCAAAATTTAATTATCCGAAAAAAAAAATCTTACCATCACTCATGAACGTAAAAATTATTCCAAAGATTAAAAATTGTTTCATAGTTGCTTTGAAAAAAAATCTTAATTAATTACTAGTAAAAAAAACACAATTACAGGCAATTTAATTTAACAAATTGAAACGAAGAAAAATGTTAATTCGATAACTTTAAAACTTATCGACCTTGCACAATAACCACATAACCGTCTGCCGGATTGTAACTGAGATACCCGAGATGATACCAGCGTCTTCCAGCGTTTGTAAAGCTGGAGGGAGGTAAACATCTTTTTAATTTTTCAAGTATAAATCATTTTCTAATATTCCAAGTAATCGCAAATTGTCAAGAAATTCAAAATTTTGAAGGTTACAAAAAAAATTAGATCAGGAAATTTTTCTTTTTTAAAAAAAATTCATTAGATGCAAATTAATATTAAGATTTGGAAGTCCTTTGTATACGAGATGAAATGCCTACCGGGTAAACGTCGCTTAAACCATAATTAAACCTGACATTTTTAGATAAGAAAACTTTTGCATTAGTTGCAATGAATTATACTGCAAAATTAATTTTTTTTGTCGAGTCATGTGTCTAGATTTGGGCGATATGATTGGATCGATCGAAAAATTTTCTTTTTTGATTTCGCCGGTTTAATTAAAGGATGACATATCAAGGTTTGGGGGAAAAAAGAAGCGAAATAATTTGGAGAAACACATGTAAACATATCCTCGACATTAATGACCTATTAATCAGGCGACTCGTCGTATTATTTTGTTAAATGTCGAAGATTGCGAGTTTTATTGAAGAAAAAAATGCAAGGATGGCCAGGTGAGAGGTCAGCGAGTTAAGATGAGTAGCTTTGGGTATCAATTCTAAGTATTGGAGTCCGTCACTTTATGAATCGATTAGTTTTCTGAGAAAAAGAAAAATAAATAATTAAATTCAAAGGGATTTTTTTTTATTTGAAGTGCGAAAGAGTATATTAAATCAAAAACACTTGTAAATGCTAATTTCATTTGATGTCATGTTTAGGAAACTCGTTTTCGAAGATCAGGATGATAATTCTGATTTAAATTAATTTATACGAGGTTTGAATTAGGTTTGGTGTTTCACAAAAAATGAAGCGGGAATTATTCAATCGTTTAGGGAAGTTTTGGGATTTTTTATTTCGAGGGATCTTCAGAATGAGGAAAATTTTTTAATAATTCTCCGCGACACAGATTGGCGACCTAACTAAGACTTTCTTAACCAGAATTCCTGCAAACTAAGATATTTAACAAAAAACTTTTGAACTGAAGATTTTTAAATCAAAATTTCTAATGAAAAATTCCCAAAACAGAATCTTTAACTAAATATTCCATAAGCAAAAACTTCTAATTAAAAATTCCTGAACTAAAGATTTTCGAACCCAAATTCCTGGCCAGGAATTCCCAAACCAAAATTTTTAACCAAAAAACCTTAACCTAAAATTCCTAACTAAAAATTCCTGACCAAAATTCTCAAACGAAAATCTTTAGCTAAATATTCCTGAACCAAAAATTTCTAAGTAAAAATTCCTGAACTAATGATATTCAGACCAAAATTCCTGACCAGAAATTCCCAAACCAAAATATTTATCTAAAAAATCCTGAACCTAGAATTCCTAACTAAAAATTCCTAAACCAAAATCTTCGACTAAAAATTCCTGACTATAAATTCTTAAGCCAAAATTCCTAAACCTAAAATTCCTGAATCCGAAGTTTTTGCTGGAGCGAAGAGATGAGGCCATAATTTTTTGGCTTTTGCTGCGGATTCTCTAATAAAATTTAATCCATTTAACCAAATCAGGATTCTTCTCATCTGCAGAAATTAATTACAAAACTTTTATATGCAATAAAACCTTTTATTATCTATTAGAAGCATATATCATCATTATGCCATAAGTACATTAATTTTAATATAGAGTAAAAACTTAAATTAATATTTCTTCTTTTTAAATTAATTTGCATTGTCTTAATTTTAACTGAACATCAAATTCACAAAGATTCATTTATCACATTCTCTTTTTCCACTTTTTTTTGGATATGAGCTTTTTTTGTACTTAAAAAAAATATTTTCAATCATCACTTTCAGTCTCTTGATTTTGTTCCATCCTCGAAGAACTATCCGAAGATCTAGCTGCCCCTCTTCTTCTTTGATTTATTCTAGCTATCATCCTTATCATGAAAGATGCGGGAACTGTTATCGTGTCTTTGGTTTCTTCCAACATCTTCGCATTCCGTTTCATGAACTAAAAATTATTTATCGTTATTAAAATTTTGTAATTGTGAGAGAAATGTGTGTGATTTCTTACCGTCTCGGCTAGATCGCTATCGAAACATTCGGTTTCGTTTGTCGGCGCCCAAATTTTAATGTCATAGTCGATACCAGATGTGGCGAGGTAAGGTAGAGTCGGATGAGGTTGTAAACAATTGACTACGTGTTGATCACCTTGAAGAAGCATGACTAGTTCGGCGGTTTTTCGATCCCAAATGAAAATATGTCCACAGTCGGAGCCTGACATTATGTAATCTGATCCCCAGAATGTGGCTTCTTTTATCATAGTTCTGTGGAGGAACAAATCAGAATTATTTGGTTAAATTTTGAAAAGGGGCTTTGTGTGGAATGAAAATCTGGACCAGCTACAGGAAAATTTGAAGATCTAAAAACTAAAAAATGTGAACGACTGAAAATTCAAAATCAACAAAACTGAACGACTAAAAATTCAAAATCAACAAAACTGAACGACTAAAAATTCAAAATCAACAAAACTGAACGACTAAAAATTCAAAATCAACAAAACTGAACGACTAAAAATTCAAAATCAACAAAACTGAACGACTAAAAATTCAAAATCAACAAAACTGAACGACTAAAAATTCAAAATCAACAAAACTGAACGACTAAAAATTCAAAATCAACAAAACTGAACGACTAAAAATTCAAAATCAACAAAACTGAACGACTAAAAATTCAAAATCTGGGCCAGACTTTGAACAGCTAAAATCTAAACCTGGACGACTACTTTAGATAATTGAGATAGTTTATCTAAGCAAGTTAGATCTGGCTGAAACCTTTAACCTCTTGAGGCCTTTGAAATAAGTTAAAATTTACCTAACGTTACGATGTCCCGTGTATTTTTGGACAACAGGAAGTGTTAAAACTGGCACATCTTGATCCCATTCCTCTGATGGTCCATCCCCATTTTGTTTCTTTTTCTTTTTTTTATTCCTTGGACTATGCATTGTTTCGCTGGAAGACCTTTCGGGAGTTTCGTTTTGATTGACATCTCTAGGATTGTTTTCGTCGTTTTCTAAATCTACTGGAGGATTGTTGAGCACTGCTCGAGTAATCGGATCGTTCAACATTCTGGACAAGACTTGCGTCATTCTTTGCATGAGAGTGGCGTGTAGCGTCGGCGGATTTTCCAAATCGCCCTCGGCCGTGTTGTTTTGATCCGTTTCGGGTCTGGCTTCGGGACCCGTGTCGGACCAGTCGCCTCTCAGTCTTAATTTCGGTAACGGCGGCCGGTGAAAACTCTTTTTTTGAGTGTCTGAATTTTCTTCGAGCATTGCTTGTTTCTTTAATTCGGTCCAACCTTGATCCTGTTGGTTTAAAATTTTTTTTAGATGAAATTTTTTTGATTTAGTCGAAAGAAAATTTTTAATTTACCTGAACGTTAAACAAGTATAAATTTTCTGATGAAAAACTAACTAAAAGGTGCTCACAATCCGGGCTGTAACTTAAAGATGTGATTCTATGGCATCTTCCTCGAAATTCTGGAAGTGAAAAGGCGAAAACCGACTGCAAATGTTCGGTGGTTGTCGAAAGACCTGAAAAAGTAAAAGGAATTAGTTAAAGGTGAAAAATGAGAGTGAATGGAATGTTGGCCGTACCTGATACTGAGCATTCTTTGGTAAATCTTCGGTCATAGAATCGAACCGCACTGTCAGACGTGCCAATTGCAACTTGATATGGCCGGAGAGGGTTACAAGTAAGAGCGGTTACGGCTCTTTCACAAGATATAATCACATTCTGTAAAAGAAAAGTTAGTAGAGTTGAAATGGCACCAGAGAGAAGAAGAATCCAAAATTTCTCCTGTCAGGAATTTTTTAGGTTAGAAATTGTAAGATAAGAATTTATTCTGTTAAAAAGTTTTGGCCCAAAATTTTTATTTTATTATATTTTTTTGTTAAGAACTTTGAGTGAGAATATTCCTGTGAATTTTATTGGATAAGAATCATTCCTAGACACAATAATTTTAAATCAAGAATTTTATTTTGAGAAAACTTTGAGTTTTTTTTTTTTTTTTTTGGATTATTTAGGGGCAAAAATTATTTTTTAAGGAATTTTTATGAAGAATCGTTTCTGTGAGGAATCATTGAATAAAATACTTTAGTGGGGAATTATTCCTGAGTCATTCCTAAAATTTTCGGTCAGGAATATGTTTTGAAATAAATTTTCCGAATTAAATAATTTTCTGTAAGAAATTTTTGATGAAGACTTTTCTCTGCCATGAGGGAATTTTTTTCTGTAATTATTTTTCGTCTAAAACTGACAAACTGTTAATCAGGAATTTAGCTGTGTAAGGTTTTCAGTTAAGTATGAAAAAGTTTTTTATCTGAAACATTTGTGAAAGGGATTTTTAGCGAAGAATTATTCCCTGTGAAGAATCAGTGGACAGTAATTTTTTCTAAGAAGCATTTTTGATCAGGAACCTTTACTGAAAATTTTTTTTGAATCCAATTTCTTGTCGAAACTTTTGTTCAGAACAAAAGTTCCCCAGTAACAATTCTTGAAAAACGATTTCCCAACAACAATTCTTGAACAAATATTCCCCAGCAATAATTTTTGAACTAAAATTCCTTAACAAGCACACTATTAAAATTAGAATTAATTTAATTAGAATGCTCTCTCTCTTCTCAACGACTAATCCCTCCAAACACAAATTTTACCTGCGCAAAAAAAAGGAAAAGGGAAAATGTCTATAGCAAAATTAAATATTGATACTTACTTCTTTGCATTGGCGCTTTTTACATTTATTTTGTGTCCTAAGATCAAACCACCTAACCATCCCATCTTCCCCGCACGTCATAAAACAAGTGGGATCCGTAGTCTCTAATTCATAAACAGCTCCAAGATGGCATAATATTTGATTATCTTTGGTCGCTTCCGTTGCATTTAAATCTGTAATAACCAAACAATAATCTCATTCACAATCTCAAATCCTAATTAACAACATTTTTTTTCTCACTAATTACCTGTATGCAACACCATTCCATCTCCTGAACACGAAATAATATTACAGTCATTCGAATTTGGTAGGAACTTTGCACAAAATATATTCGCTTTATGACTCGTTTTGTATTTCCACAATACTTTATAATTATGACCGTGCGTTATAACAAGATTTTGATCATCCGAACCCGATAACAAAAATCCACCTGAGTCATTCCACTGTACTGAATTGACACAACCTCTATGAACTTCCAATTTTTTATTTAATTTCAGTCTTCGTATCAGCTCTAAACTACCTGGAAAATCAAAAAATCAATTAATTAAATTGTTAATTAAATTAAAATTAAGGACTTACCTTTTGTGCTTTTGAAAAGATCATGCTTTCTAGATCCACAGCAAGGTTGCTGGTAGATATTATAAAAAACGCTATTTTTGAAAGAAGACATTGCTTAATCTATAAGAAAAAAAATTGGTATTTAGTCGAAGTTAAATTTCTGGCTTCGTGTTTACATTATGATAATTATTAACAATTGAGAGTTGGTTACCTGTTCCTAGCCAAATTTTAACAAATAACGATTGTTTTACTAATTAATCGTATTTGGATTTTTTTTTAGTATTTACCCCTCGTGTCGTCGAGAACGTGACACGGGGGTAGACGATGAATTTCAAGCGCAGACTCTTTAAAAATCGATATCATATGGCCGAGTGTTTCGTTTTTCCAAACGGAAAAACGCGCGAGATTCAAAAAAATTAAATCTGCGACTTGAAAAATAACATTTTTAGAATTCTTAAGTTGTTTATCACTATTTTTTTTTTTTTTTAATGACGAATTATTTTATTTTTGGTAAAATTTTTAACTACGTGGAATCAGAAATTGAAAATACTTAAAAAAATGATTTGAATCCTAAAAAAGTCATTAACTGCCATTGGAAATACCCAGCTGTTCAATAAAGTAAACAACGTTGCCATGTCGTTGTTTTGTTAGTTTGAAGTTATACGTTTTATCTATAAAAACAAACCGTGATTATCCCATTTTACTTCAACGAAAGTAAATCCTCGTTTTTTTAAGCACACGCATTATTTATTAACAATTTTTTTTTTACAAATCAAAAATAACGAAATAATTTACTATGAAGAAACTATTCACATGAAGAAAGAAACGAAACTAGTCTAAAAATAATTTCTTATTTGGCAAGAAAGATACGAGTGAAGGACGCATGCGCTTGGGATGTTGTGCATGATGCATAAACGCAAATTTTTAAGGTGTTGATGTTTTTTTACGTTAATAAATAAAATCGAAGGCTTCGTCCATTTCGTCGATGATACTTTCGACATCGTCGTCTTTGTCACCGATGAAATTAGTGTCGTTGCAATGATAGTAAGAATTTAGTTTGTATGCGTCCTTTTCGCTCAAGTAATATCTTTGTCCGATTCTAGCTGATGGATCCTGAAAATAAAAGTTTGTTTAAGTTCCTCAGGAAAACTTTCTTGGGAGAAAACTCATGTCTGTGTGTGAATCTTAAGAAGGCAATGCTGATGTAGGTCTAGCCCTAGGCAAAAAACTTTATGATGAAATCCTGCTTGAAAAATGATTCTTGAAGTGCCGATAAAAGATTCTAAAGGCGTAAAGTTTGTGGAAGGATTTTTATTCGGAGCAATCTCTGAAACGTAAGTTTTTGCGCTGAAATTTCGGGACAAGCACTCCAGGTAAATGGTTTTTGTTATAAACCACAGAAAAGCTGTTTTCAAAATCGAGAAATTTGTAGGTTTAAAACTTTGATCTCTTTAGCCTTACGTTCCTTATGGAAAAATGTGTGATTTTTTTATTTAAATTTTTTGACCAAAAAGTATTGATCAAATATTTTTGAATAGAAGTGCCCGCTCTAGAATTCGTGACTAATGATCTCGATCTTGAAACTTCTTAGACAAAACCTTTTTATCTGAAAAAGTAGCAAAAATTTCTGACCGAAAATTCTGTAATAAAAATTTGTCAATAATCATTCTCAAACAGAAATGTTTTTACTGAAATCCCCCGACAACAATCTTTGAACGAAAATTCCCCATCAACGATTCTGGAACCAGAATTCTAAAACAACAATTCTTAAACAAAAGTTTTTGAGTAAACAATTCCTGAACAAAAATTCCTCAGCAAGAATTCTTCAACAGAAATTTCCCAATTACAATGCTTAAATTAAATCCAAAAAAAAATCCTGAACAAAAATTCTTAAACAATCATTCCCAATAACTTTTCCTAACTCAGAATTCATTAACTTTCTTGATCAAACATTTATGAACAATCATTCTCCAACAACAATTCTTGAACAAATATTCTCCAACCACAATTCTTGAACAAACATTTTTGAACAAGCATTCCCTAACAACAATTCTTGAAGAAAAATTCTCCATCAACAATTCTTGAACAAAAATTCCTGAACAATCATTCCCAACAACCATTCTTGAACAAATATTCTCCATTCACCATTCTTGAGCAAAAATTCTTGAACAAAAATTCTTGAAGAAACATTCTCCAACAACAATTCTTGAACAAAAATTCTTGAACAATCATTTCTAACAACAATTCTTGAACAAATATTCTCCAACCACAATTCTTGAACAAATATTCTCCAACCACAATTCTTGAGCAAAAATTCTTAAACAAAATTTCTTGAACAACAATTCCTGAACAAAAATTCCTGAACAATCATTTCCCACTACAATTCTTGAACAAAAATTCTTAAACAACAATTCTTGAACAAAAATTCTTAAACCAAATTTCTTCACTGAAATTTTTAAACCGAAATTCTTCAATAAAAATTCTTGAATAAAACTTATAAATATTGAGATTTTATGGTTCAATGAATATTTGGCATGAATGAATTTTTCAGTGAAATTAAATTTTATCTGCTAATGAATTTTTGGTATGAATTAATTTTTTGGATGTAAATGAATTTTTGGCGTACTTGAATTCTTGAAATGAATAAATTTTTGGCGTGATCGAATTTAATGTCAATATTTTAGTGGTCTCCTCAAGTTTTGTCAATCTTATTTAAAATGCCCAATAGAGCATAAAATTGCGGTCAAATTACCTTAGGAGTTATTGTTTCCTTTCCATTCTTGCTAAATGCCTTTTTACTATAATGCATAACACTGTCATAATCATATATTACATCAATAGGTTCCACTTGTTCATGCTTATAAGTCCTAAAATTTCTTTTTTTATCTAAAAAAAATTCAACTAATTTATAAGATCTCAAAAAAAAGAAAAATACGCATTGAAGATGATATTACTTTCTCTAATGTTCATCCAATTAATCGTGATATATTCATCCCTATCAGGAACGCTGTGCTGATGAAAAAATCCTAACGCGTGTAAAAACTCGTGGATTATAATCCCGTGTTTGAGACATCCTTCAGGCTGCAAATGTAAAAGTTGGCCACCGTCATGCCTTCCGACCAAAGACCAACATCCCGTTGAGTTTCCTATGACCATCACGAAATCAGGATCGGATTCCTTGCAATTCCTAAACGTTACACAGCTCTTGCTTTTAATTTCACCTAAAGCTTTTTTAATTTTTGAAATATCTTCTTCATCTAAAAAAAAAAATATTAATAAAAATCGTGATCCAGAGCCAACGTTCTATTTTAATTTTAACACCGTGCCCTATATATTTTTAAAAACCGATTGACATTGCTTACCGAAATCTTCATCGCTTATGCAAACGGGAACCGGTAAAGGCCATCGAGCGTTCGGACGTTCGACTGCGTTTCGATAGTTTGATATTACGATGTCTCCTTCGAAAAGGCCGGATTTTTCCCATTCTAATTCTCCATAGTCGACAATTTTACTGCTGGGATATCTAAATTTCCCTTTTTTAAAAAAAATGGATCATTTTAAGGTCAAGGTTTAATTATTTTTTTAATTATTCGGGTTTTACTTACTGAGATCAGTTCCTGAGACGGCGTAGCCAGGATGTAAAGGTTGTGGCATTTTGTATTTTCGTTTAGCTCTTGCACTCGATATTATTATGATTATTCCCATTAGGTAATAAAGCTTTAAAGCCATACTAAAGAGAACGTGGAAACGTTAAACTAAAATCAGAATTTTATTACCCGTTAATCTTTTTTTCAATCAAACAAGTAGAAATAAGTAGCAACATTTCTATTGGCCCAAAAAGTTAAAAAATATACTTGAAATTAAATTTTTTTAAATTAAAAATTCCTTGGTCAAAATGTGGCAGCTCTTAGGATTCATATCTAGAATTTTTTCTGTGAGGAATTAGTTTTGATAAATTTTCTGTAATTTTATCAGAAATTCATTCTGTAAAGGAATCAGTGCTAGACATTTTTTCTATGATGAATTTTCTCTTAGTAGTTTTTGGTTAAGAATTTTATCCCAAAGATTTTTAGGCCAGCAATTTTTCCTGAGAATATATCTAGTCAGAAATATTTTCTGTAATTAAGTTTAGGTCTGCAATTTTTCTTTTTTGAATTTTAAATTGGAATATCTCTGATTGTGAGAACACTTTTTGTCCACGATGTTTTCCAAAGAATTTTTGGCCAGCAATTTTATTTTTTAGAGAAACTACAAACAAAAATTTTTTATGTTGAATTTTCTGTCGAGTTTTTGGGTTTAGAAATTTTATTTTTAAGATTTCTTGGCCAGGAATTCCTGACAACAATTTTTGGTCAGGAATTTTTTCTACAAAGAAATTGAGGACAGGAATGTTCCCCTTGACAAATTTTTTGTTTTTTGAGATTTTATGGTCAGGGATTTATTTTAAAGAATTCTAGGCCATAAATCTTTCCCTTTGAAATTTTTTTCTATGGAAAACTTAAGGAGGACTTTTAAAAAACTGGAATTTTCAGGGGAGTTAATTGTTTAGGAATTATGATCATGAATCGCGTTCGCTAGAGAGTATCTCGTTAGAAGCGTCTTCTTCGGATGAAACAATAAAATGCATTTTACTTTAGATCAGATGCTCTGAACCTTTCAATCTCCCCTTGACCTGTTTTCAGAATGTTTATCTTCATTGGCCAAGGTCTTGCTCTGTGTTACCATTTTGCAATTCTATATCAAAGGCAACATCGGCAATGCCAGCCTTATCATTCGGAGGCCACTAGCTCCATTTTGTTGCCAAGCGTTACCCAAATGATCCAGTTCTATGATTTTAGGCATAAATAATCTACCTCCATCATGTCAGTTAAATCTGAGAATCTGGCTTGGTTTTGATTTTCAGGAAAAGGAACTAGTTGCAGACACGAATTTAAGAAAGAGCGATAACGAACTTTGCTAATCATTTTCAAATCTGTGTTCACCACTATTCATATGATTAAAGGCTGACTTTTGTACAACGAGAGCTGCGGTTATATTTCCCCGGTTTTTAGTGCGATCTCAACGATGATTGGTGTAAACATAAAACTGGAAAAAAAACCGGAGATCAACCGCAGCGGTTCCTTGAATTGAGAAGTTTCTGCATTATTGTTGTTGGTGATCAGCAGGACTAAAATAGACTTAGACCATCACTTGTACGCTTACCTTTTAAAAAAGCTATAAATCCTCTTTACACAAAAATCACTACCAACAGCACCCTGACTACTTTCCTATTAGAATCTTCAAAAAAATTAAAACTTATAAACTTGAACAATACTAACCACGAATATATTTTTACTCTTTCACTTTCCCCAAATATATTTCATTATATTCTCTAAACATAATTACTAATCAGACTGTTGGGTATGTCATCCAGGTGATAAACCTATCTTCACCTATATTTTCACACAGGGTCGAACAAGTATATTCGTTATAATGATATTAGATACTCTAATTTAATGGTTTCAACTAGTTACGGTTTGTTTAGGGCAAGGAGGGGGTATGATCATGTATTTTTAAAACAAATTTTTTCTACTTCGCTTATGACTTTCAAGTGAAATATATTTTTATCTAAATTTGTAATTGTTAAATACGACTAATAAGAGTAGTAGCATTGTTAAGTAACTTGCGGTAATAATGGAAGATGATGATTTGTGAGATGATGATGATTGGAATACTATTCGGTGTTCTTCTTCGTGGTATATAAGGCCTCGGTCTAAGATGAAGTTTGTGACGATGTCTGTGTCCAGTCCATCTGAAAATCGAAAAGGAATGTTGCTAATATTGAGGAGTATAAGGGACAATAAAATTAATTCAAACTTACCAAACATGATGATTTCAGTGCCGTGATCCACAAACATTGTAAAATTGTCTCCTCCCTTAGCTAGGAAACTTGGCATTATAATATTGTAGTCGCAGTCTTCGCTTAATGGTTCATAATGAGGAATGTTACAATCACTGCATCGAACTTGAGCCGATACTACTCGAGATCCTACTGGTTTTGATAAATCGTATACAATTTGTATCCCTGAGACTTGTAAAAATTCTCCTCGGCCCACTTCGTGGTTCGTGTCGTATCTTGCCACGCTCCACTCTAACGCTTCTTTTAAGTACTTCCCGTTCAGTCTTAATATCATAAGGGAATTGTAAAACGGCATGACTAGCATAACATCTTCTCTTGTTATCGATCCGTTTGTGCTGGATGAGTCTATCGAAGTTCTGATTCCTCCTCCTTGTTGAATGGCAATCGGGGCGTTGGTCCAGTTGGTCCCGACAAAATTTCGAACGCTCTGCAAAAAAAATTTGAATGAAAAAATCTGGGGGATTCTAATTTTGAGATGAGTACGTACGTAGTCGATGTAAGCATCTGTGATTAGATTTCCCATATTGCATTCATAAAATCTACAATCGCCACTGAGTAATACTTTTGTTTTTCCGATTTCCTGCTTGGTTATGTTATCGATTCCTACTCGCCATTTTTGTATTTCTGCTAGGATTTCTTCGTTTTCCTTGATTTTGGAATCGAGAACGATGGGATTACCTACGGCTTCTGCTAATTCTCCCTTGGTATCGAATTTTAAATCGAGTATTCCTAAATATTTGGTGTAAGCGTAAGCTTGGACTACGGCTACTTTTCGCCCTGAAGGTTGAGTTACGATGTGAGGATAGAGGCTTGCAGGGATTTCACTGTCCGGCGGTGTTCCTGTAAGGAGATTTTAGGTTATAAATCTAAAGTTACAATAAGATTTAGTATTAGCTTTGTTTTTAAATCCTAAAGTTGAGAATTAGTTACTAATTTTAATTTTTTTTCTTTTCAGGTAAGTTGTGATAGTTTCTTTTTCGACCACCAAATCTCGGAGTTTTTGTGTTGACTACAAATATAAGGGCTAAGTCTAAATTTTAGCAAGAGCCTGAAAGTGGAAGACTTAGAGTCGACCGTTGGCTTAGATCAGTCCACCAGTCTTATCCGGTTTTTGTGCGGTCTGAACGCTGATTGGTCTAAACAAAAAATCGAAGATACAACCGGAGCGATTCCTTGACCGAAATAAAGCCTCGAAACACATTATTCAGTATAGTAATATCTGTACACACAAATGGCACAGTGTGGCATACAGGATTTTCTGATCTTCTAGATAGCGAGACAGGATCAGGAAACGTAGACCAAAAAGTTAAGACAACAGAGAACAAAGCCATCGGCAAGAAGTAGGAGCGAACCTCAGAAGAGGTGACTAGAAAATACCAATTAGATTAAATTAATGGAGAGATAGGGTAACCGGTGAGGCATTTTTTATCTTGCTCAAGGAATGGTGTCCTTGCCCTGTGGTGAGCTCTCCTCTCAGGGTTATGAGTTAGTGGAGGGCAGCAGCTTCGCTAATACTGATCTAGGGCTGAAGATGGTAGTAATCGGCAAGGCCTAGGCTCAGATACCGGGAGGCAGAGTTGGCTCCCATACTGCGATGTGGAAGATTATGGAAAGTCACCACATTATTTGATATTCTTAGTAAAATCATCAATGGTTGGCCATGATGATCGCCAATCTCCGATGAGGAGCGGGCATTTAAAGAAGAAGAAAAATAAGAGATTGGTTTCAAAGAGCAGAGGTCCGCAACGACATGGAGAAGATTAAAATAGGTCTATGTCCAGGAGTGTATAAGAAAGAAGTTTGATTATGAGAGAGTAGACGACGGTAGAATCCCGAAATCAAGGCATTCACGAATTCAAACGTTTCCTACTGTGCTCTATAAGATAAGCACTGTTTAATGAACGACCTGAATGCTGGTAGGCTTTATCTCTTTATTCTTTAATCAAAGGGACCACATTTTTCTTTGCTTCTCTGTGGCCACAAGACTGTTCTGCTATGTCTACTTCTATTATTTTTTAAAACTATCACTCACCCGTATACAAAAAAGTATTAGTATGACCTCCAATGATTACATCTATATCCGGTACCTCATTAGCTATCTTTAAATCCGCGTCATATCCTGAATGCCCAACTCCAATTAAAATATTAACACCCTGAGATTTTAATTTTTTCGCTTCTTCCGTAATACTGCTCACTTCATCTTTAAATTCCACATTTCCGGGATTCGACAGAGACTGCAAAAAATTCCAAATTACATCATTGAGCCACAAAAAAATTTACAAACAATCTTACTTACCTTTGTCTCCGGCGTTAAATATCCGATAATCCCGATTTTAATCCCGTTAGATTGTATAACAATCGACGGTTTCAACGGAGCATTTTCCAAATCAGGCTCTCGAGAAAGATCTAAATTACAAGTGACAACAGGCGCGGATACATTATTTAAAAATGGCACGAGCCCTTCGACGCCGTCGTCGAACTCGTGATTACCCAACGACTGAAAAATATAAAACAGACTTTAAAAAGTAAATAAAAATGAAACGGTTGAATTAACCGTCAGCATTTCTTGTCGATAGTTACGCATCACCAAACGCTTTATTATCACAAAATCAACACCTTACAAGGTTAAGGTAATGAAAACTGCTGACTTCATTAAATTTCTTTTTATAATTTCCGGCTTACCATTGCGTCTATGCTGAGCATGTTCAAAAATTTGGCAACCGCTTTCCATTTATAAACCGTATACCAAATCGTCCCTTGATACGTATCACCCGCGTTTAAGAATAATATCGGAATATTTTCCTGTTGAGCTTTTTTTCTTTCATCATCTACTGCTGTTCTCACTCTGGCGAATCCTCCGTAGCATTTATTATCAGCGGCGTCTCTATCCGAACATTTCCCGCCTAATTGAGAAATCTAAAAATTTTTAAAAATTAAAGAAAATAAATTTTGAAAATTGAGTTGGTGAGTTTACCTGTTCGAATCTGGAGTGCATGTCATTGTTGTGTAGGATTCTCAGCGAAAACGATCCGTCTTTCGTAGGGAGAGACATCCCGCATGTTATAAGCGAAACCGCGAAGAGCAGAGCGATCATTTTGGTCAGCATTCAGCATCTGCCGATGTGGGTGTGGTAAACAAAAATAAAAGGAGACGATTTAACTGTTTTAAGAGCACATGTGCCGCTTGACCTTGTATCTCACTATGGCTAATTAATTAAATACGATGTTTTTAATTAGTTAACTTTTTTTTTAAAAAAAATTATAAAAAGATTTTTTTCTTGTGTAAAAAAATTCTAAAACAGATTTATCATAGTTTCGAATTTCCCGCGCCCGAACGTCGATGACATTTCTTCACCCGGCTTAATTATAATCTAACGACTAAACACAAACATACGTTTTCATTAACATTAACCTTCTTGTTATGAAAATAGATTAAATACCGAACACAAAACTAAAGTAATTACATGCGCATGCGCTGCTACTCAATATTAACTAATGATGGTATCTGAAATAAATCAGTGGCGTAGCAGTTCGGAAATATAATTAATTAATTTTTTGTAGATGATTTAGATTCTTGCCAAAAGTGGGGGGGGCTCGAAGTGTGAGAGCTGAAGAAAAATCGACCTCACCGATGATTTTTTTAGATTTTGAGGAGCAGCTGCAGCATCCTACAATGGACTTCCGATAGCACAAAGCAGAGAGCTTCTAGACCCGGGGAATTTTAGATCAGCATAAGGAGACTTCAGTGTCGCATGTTTAGATTGTGCAGAGCTCAGTCAATCGCAAACCAGAGATAGTCCTCAGGTCTCGATATTCTTGGGCTGTTGCTGCTGGATTCATAATAAAGGGAGGAAGTTCTGGTGCCACGTGGAAAAGTCACAAGGAAAATAAGGACTCAGGACCAGCGAAAGAGGAATTATTGGGCGTAATGAAGTGTACCTGCTAAGTCCCTGAGTGCGCATTGCCGGCATCGTGGATGAACCCTCAGCTCTTCAAGTTTCTTTCGAAACTTTTGGAACAATCTAACCGCTCTTACTGAAGAAACCTTAAGTTTGTTTACGTTTTTCAAAAAACGCGGGAGTGTAACCGGGAGTGTAGAGGTCTGCGCGGGCCAAATTTTCCAGGCCCGCGCCCGGCCCCACAAATTAATTTTAGGCCCGAGACCCGTCTGTTTTGCTGGCCCGGCCCGCACTAACCCGCAATACTAAAGGACTTTTTTTTTGGCAATAGGGTATGGCTGAATCAACGCATTAAAAATGCGTGGCAACAATTCATAAAAATGGCGATGAAAAGGCGGGTAGATTTTTAGAATTATAAAAAAGTAGGATCAAGTAGTCGGAAAATAAATAGCGTCCGCAAAAGCTAAAAAAGGTCTTCGAAATTTTGGGCCCGGCCTGGCCTGGCCCGCACAAACCATTTTATTTACTCGGCTTGCACCGGCCCAGCATGCAGGCCTCTAAACCACGGCCTTAGACTTTAAGCCATTACTTTATTTTTTGAAGAGCCGAATTTTTTTAGCTTGGCACCCACAGCATCTCCGCCTATGACCGTTATTGTCATAATTTACGATCCTCTTATCGTTTATTTGTATAGGTTTAAGCAATCATCTTTCTATTTCATAAAAAAATTATATTCTAATTAATTACAACCGCCACTGCTTTAGATTTTTGGCATTTTTCGCCGTCAGCAAATTTATTCGAAGGCTTTACCGCTTGTAATATCATCGATGGTGTAACCGCTTAAGATTGATTTAATGTACGAGTCATATTTCTTTTGCAAATCGTCTAGGATTTTATCTCGAGTTAATCCTGCTACCCAAGTCGCTATTTTCGACACTAACCAGTTAAGTATACCGAGCCCCGTGACTTCGACGACTAATTCTCTGAAATGATAAATAATTTTTTTTTATTTATCACAATTGAATTCGATAATGATCCCAAGGTTTTTCCCATTACCCGACATTTTCTATTTTAAAATCTTCCAGGTATATTTTTCTCGTCTCGAAATTAACCATCGGATGTATGTGTAATTTTATTGGTCGAAGTTTCGTATTTAAAGTTCCGGTTGGTCCTATCTTCATAAATTCTGCTTTGTAATAATCGTAATGAAGCTGCAAAAAATTATTGTTTAAATCTTTTTTGATTATCAGAGATTGTTGCGAAACGGAAAACAAAACGTACGTCTAATTGTTCGAATCGAAGATTGCCAAAGAAATGGGTTTGAGATGCGTTATCGCTTGCGAAAGCGGTATCTCCTGATCTAGAAACGGTTGCAAGTCCACGGACTGTTCCTTGGTTTGCAATGAAAGAGCCTTTCCAAGTTATGATTATTATCCTTTTTTCGAAGGATTCTGTGATGTTTGGGATTTTGATCCTGTCGTGGTATTTTTCATTTATAATTTTTTTAACGCTTCCCATTATTGAATCTACAAATTCGTTTGCGCTTTCTGTAGATTCGATAACGTAATTCCTGTAGGAAGAAAAAATTGTAATAATTAAGGAAAATGCATTTTTAAAGTTTATGGTATTGTGAAAGAGCAATTGCGGTGTCGAAGCGACCGCGAAATTAGATGGCTTTTGGTAGCCTGAAAATTTTTGTAGAAATATTAAAAGCTGAGGATGTAAACTACGTTCTGCAAAAACAAAAGTGGTGTGCAGAACTTGAGCTCAACAGTTTGGCAAGACAGATCACCCATAACAAACCGCTCCTAGCCTTCTTCCTGAAGACTAGGAGCGGCTTCAGCATTCTGCAAACTGTGTGTTTTAATTCCTTCTAGGATCGATATAAAAGTATTAAAAACAATTATCAGGGATTTTATGCGGAGGACTTATAGTAAAATTTCGGGCTACGCCCTTTGTTAAATATCATGAGAGTTTTATGACCTTTATGTATTAAAAAATATTGGCTTGCAATCTTGGTAAACAGTTTTAAAAAGATCTTTTCTCATGATGTCAGCCCCGTTGTCACTATGCACTAGTAATTAGTTATTGACTGTCGC
This sequence comes from Liposcelis brunnea, assembly GCA_023512825.1. Classification (NCBI taxonomy): domain Eukaryota; kingdom Metazoa; phylum Arthropoda; class Insecta; order Psocodea; family Liposcelididae; genus Liposcelis; species Liposcelis brunnea. The sequence continues at coordinate 866,901 of CM042069.1, forward strand.
CACAGATTTTTCCAAAGGGCCACAGATGATTTGCTGGAAGGAAAATCTCCAAAGATCTTCAGGCTTTGTCTTCTTGCCTTTGACTCGACCGAAAATTTTACTGCAGGCGATCCCTACTTACTTGTATCTTTGAAAAACTTCTGGATCTTTTAAAAATCTTGCAACGTTTTCTCGTGTGAACAAATGATTAATCGTTGCTCTAATATTTTCATTTAAATCTTGCGTCAAACTCCTCCATAATTTCTCGATCATCATTTTTTTAAAATCATCGCTTTTTAAAAACCAGCTGAGACTCGGGTCGCTTCCGTATTCTGTGTCCATTATCGCTATTCTTGTATCATTTTTCCCTTCCGGTTTAACGAATTTAAGGTCGCAATCAAGGATCTTATAATCAGTTTCGGTCCATTGGGTGAAACATATTCCAGAACCCGACAACTCGACCATTTCTAATCTGGAAAATGATTCCTTAATTAAAAATCCTAGAAAATTAATCTCCTCATACTAAACATACCTTAATTTATAGTAATACTTCTCCAGATGCCAAGTAATGAGTGAGTCAGATTGCTCAGTACATTCAAAGTTCCCGATAACGTAGAGATTAGGAAACACTATAGACATTTCTATTCTCCCGCCAAAAATATCATTTTCAATCTTACTTGTTTGGAAACAATGCTGGAACGGCACATGGAGGTCATTAACCAGTCTGCCCTTAAAAATTTGTTGCAAATTGAAAAATCTTATAGCTATTAGTAAAACAAAAACAATATTTACGACTTACACAGACCATTCTTCGTTTTTTATGTGAAAATATAAATTATCCATAGTCATAATCCTATTAGCCATTTGGCATTTTTCTGGAGATGAAAGCTCCTAAAATAAATTTTAGGTCAAGAATGTCAAGTTCAAAAAGCTTAAAAACGTTAGCAATTACTTTTTCTCACAAAATGTTTGTCAACAAAAAAAATACCTTATTTAAAATTTCGTTGATCATGGCCGATTTCATCTGGTTAAAATTACCTATATCCGCTAAAAAGATGATTTTTTTTAAAATTTAGGGTGTGATTATTTTTACACACACTTAACTTACATAATTTTTGTGGTAGGTTCAATTTCGCTGAATGTATTTTAAAAATAACACAAAAGCACAAAAGTCTAAATATTGGGTCCATGTTGAATCTACTTAATTATGTAGGAAATTTATAAAAATTTTATGTTTTTGACACTAATGCGTCAATGTCATGATCAATTTTTTTTCAAGGTTTTGCGTGTTAACGCGCATCACTAATAATTGTGCAATTTATTTTTAATTGAAAAATATTTGCAGATTTTTTCGCTGTAGCATAAAAGTAATGTTAGTCTTAATTTTGATTAAAATAAGAGAAGAATTCCGACCATCGAGGACGAACCAAAATCATGGAAAATCACTCAGGATCATCCAAGGTCATTGAACACTATAGCCAAACATGAAAAACCAGAACCGGGGCAATAGTGCGCCACAGGAGCATCGTGCGACCTTTTCCCATTAACCAAAACATAAATTTGCTGATATCTTGAAAACGCAACCGAATTTTTTAATTCTGTAAATTCCATGGGATTCCTTGCATCAAAATACATCTGATAGTATGTAGTTTGAAGCTCTGGAGCGTAGGAAAAATAATTTTTCGGTAAAATTTGATTTTGGACCTATTCGGTTTCTGAAAATCCGTTTTTTGGCCATAACTATCTAAAAACGTAAAATTGAGTGTTCTACGTAGTCTCAATCGCTTCCTCAGATTAAAATACATCTCCGAGTATACTGTATATTTTGTTGATATTTTAGCCCGTTTTTAGCTGGAAAAATTGTTTTTTTAAAATTGAATATCGATTTGAAAACATCGAAAAAACGGCCATTTTTTTCGTTAGAGCGAAACTTAAATTTGCTAACATCTTGAGAACGCGGCCGAATTTTTAGATTCTGTAAATTCCAACGGATTCCTTGGATCAAAATACATCTGATAGGATGTAGTTTGAAGCTCTGGAGCGTAGGAAAAATAATTTTTCGGTAAAATCGGATTTTGGACCAAGTAAACATTAACTTAATCTTTTATCGATCACCCTTTTTCTTTTAGGATAGGGACGGACTGGGCTATTGATAATGTCTATTTCTTTTGCTGGCAACCAATAATGTGAACTCTTACTCTACCAAATTTGCGTTCAGCTTCCATTGGACACCCAGGAGGTGTGAGCGCTGTCCATCGTTAGGATTTTTCGCGCCTGATAATTATGGGAACCCTTCCCCCTTCAACGAAATGATCGATGAAAAGGCCTATACAAAACCATAAGAAAGCCGCCCTTTTCTAAACGCGATTCGCGACTTAACTTCGCGAGGCCTAAAAGGAAGTCCTAGGGGAAATAAAAAAATGAGATGCGTTCGTTGCATCACCCGCACCGCTGCTAATAGCACCTCTAGTACTCGCTGTGTGGCAGGCCAGCTGGTGCGCCCACCTCCTCTGCGAAGATCTCTTGAGTAATCCAATAGTGTGTATCCAAATGATGATGATAAACTTCACTTCACTTTTGCTCTGCTTTGATCACTTCCCAGACAAAATAAGAAATTAAAAATTGACACTGAAAAATAAAAAAAATTAAATTTTTATTATTAAGGAGTTTTTTAAAACCTTTATTAGGTTAAGTATTATTTTGGAATATTTCCCTAAAAAAAAAAAACTTGCTCGACTAGAAAAAATTATCAAATGATTTGTTTAGCGAAAAAAAGTTATCATAAATTTCTTGCGACCTTAAAAAAAATTTAAGAAATTTCTCGGTTTTAATTTTTTTCTTTCTTAATTTCAGATACATTTGTTCGAGAACAGTCTAGAGTCTGGACTTCAAGGTGGAAACAAAACCGAGAAAATGAGCCATAAATAAGGTAAGATCGATTCAAAAAATCCATTACCAGGAATGAGTATAGACTCATTGCTCTGGGGTATTCAGGTTTAGGCTTTTTTTTGTCTTAAAGACAAAGAAAAGCCTCGTTATGAGGAAGTATAATTGACGTCCTGCACCCAGAAATTATTTTTCTCGGTGTTCAGTCCCCAAGAGTTCGAATTTTGTTCCCATCCTTTGTATATTCCTTTTAACCAAATTCGAAATACCTTGATATAAGACATTGGTTGGACAGTCCGATCCACCAAAAAACTTAAACCTCTTTTTTCCCCCATTTCTTTTTCCAAAATTACCTTTGTGCTGCGATCACAATTCTTGACATTGTGGGATTGCTGACAGCTTGGGAAAGTAGTTGGGTACACTAGTCCTCTGCAGGAAGTGTTAATGCTCAAAGCCGACACAGCTCCGATGATTTTCCGGAAGTCGCGCTACGTGTACCACCCGGTCAGCCCCACCATCGGACCCTTCACGGAGAAAAATGTTGTTGTCATAGCTAAAATATGGTACCGCAGAGATCGAACTTTGTCCTTTTTCCCAAAACAAAGCCCTTAAAAGTTACTTTTTTTTAACATACAATTGGTAAAATCCCTATTTGCACAAACAGTAAAAATTTTGTGGTGAATATTTTCTTTGCAAGGAAAATTTATTGAAATTTTTTTAGCTTTCGAAAAGTTTCAAAAGTTTCTTAGAGCTTTTTAATAATTTTTTTGAAAATAGGGATTTCCTTTTGATTCCTTAAAATTCTGGAAAAAATTGCTAAAAGCAGAAACATATGAATAACTAAAACTTTGGCCAAAAAATTTTTTGTTTTTAGTAAGTTCTTTCCTTTCCTCACAAAACCCTAAAGTCTCAAATATTTTGAGAGAAATCGAGTTCGATAACTGTAGTACACTCAACTATTTTAAATCCATGTAGGATTAGGTGGCAAATAATTCTGAACAGTTGTTATTGCTAAAGTAACTAAACTTTTAGCACTGACAACTATTTTCCATCGTATTAAGAACTAAAATTCAAATCTGTCACCTACAATAGTTATCACAACGAAAACTATTTTCTCCGTGTTACCTTTATAGTCCAGGGCCCTGGATGGATGGCAGTATACCGAGTGGTATACCGTGTGGTACGCGCTCATCTTTTTCTGGATATGACCGCTTGAAAATTTTCGAGCTTCGAAAATGTTCAAGTTGTTGTATACCAAGGAGATGAGTGACCGTACGTCAACACACACAAAAACGTTTTTTGTGATTCGCGGATTGCATTAAGCGGACCACTTGTGCTATATGCGCCCGTGCCGGTCCAGTGGTTCGATAACCTCCGGGGGTGCAGGTTCATCTCTCTAGCCTAAGGAGGCCCGCGTTGGTCTCCTTTCCTATCCTTCGCAGCTGTTGGGAAACAAATTCGAACTATTTCACCCTAGAGGACTATTACCTCTTCGGTGTCTCCCCCTCGATGGTTTGGGTGTGTTCCCCAAAAGTTTCTAACCAGACGCTCTTCGGTTTTCCTATACCCTCTAAGTGCTTATGTTTTGTGTTTGGTACCGGATGGTCGGAGGGGAAAGCATGCCAAGGAGTTTTCGGACGGAGCTTAGTTGACGAGTCGTAAGCGGTGTTCGGCACCCTTTCTCCGGTTCCGTCCGAACAGGCTTGCATGTCGGTTCCTGATGATGACCTGAAGGGCAAAGTTAACTTCCGTTGGTTGAACGGATTTTAGAATCGTTAGGCCCTTTTTATTAATAAATTAACTTATTGAAATGTAAATTTTTGTCCTCGATGTATTTGGAATCTCTATGAGATTCACGTTTAAGTTTTACGCGGTCGGACTAGGCCCACGTCGACCCCGGGACCAGGCAATGGCTCTGCTCTGTGGGGATCACCCTGCCTCGGGCAAGAATGGCAATGGCCATCCGGCAAAATCGGCATGAGAAACGGCCGAACGTGGGACGTCTCATGTCGGTAGCGCGGCCAATAGGAAACCGAAGGGAAACTTTGCTTTTCTCGATCGGAATGCACGACCGATATGCAGAAGAGCAAAACCAGTCTGTTTAGAGCTTTAAGGATCCCATTCGAATCCATCGAGGTAGCCCATTATTTTCTTTAAAGTTTTCCTCGAGACGCTATCCCTAAAAATTTTTAATTTGATTTGTTTTCTCTTTTTTTCATGTGCCTGCTTGATTTTATTCAACGTGAGAAACCTCAAATCTTTCCAAGCTGCAAGTTCTGCAACAGAAGACAGCGCATAGAAGATTTTTTGGAGAATATTTTCTCGGAAAGAAAGACTTTGGTAAGTACTTTTTATGCTCGGTACTTCTTATGCTTGGCCTTAACTTTTCAAAAACGAAGAACTGAGTGTTCTTCTTAGTCTGAATTGATTCCTTGAGATTAAAATACATCTCCCAGTATACGATATTCGTCTATAATCTAGCCCGTTTTTGGCCGGATAATTCATATTTCCAAAATTGAAAATCGATTTAAAAATAATGAAAAAATGGTTATTTGTATCGTCATAATAAAAATTTTTAGACTTCAAGCCCAAAAAAATCCTTCAGGTAGCTGTGCAGCGCCCTTTGCTGTTGGTGCTCCCTGCGATGCTTACATCGCTTTATTGTGTCCCAGGCCCTATGAAGGACCATTGAGGATCATCCGGGACTATCGAGGACCATGGAGGACCATTGAAAACTATCGAGGATTCTAACCAACAGGATTGTCACTTCTAATTTAAATTGTCGCAGAAACAGATAACGCACTCTTTATTGAAAAAAATTGCATAAATACATTTTTAAACTTTTCGTTGTCGGTGCTGAGTTCAACTAATATTACGCTAGAACCAACTTGATCTTGGTCGGCGGAAAAATTTGAAGTATTCGAAGTGACAAATATAAAATAAGAGTTGATAAAGTGTTTCTTGGGTTGTTTCCTCCTCCGTATTTTTGATTAGATTAAATGCTATGCTCTTGTGTCATTTCGCGAGCTTCTATTCCTCATCTGCTTCTCTGTAGATTTTAAATTCATTTTCTCTTTAGTACAAACCCAAAAAAATTCACAGAGTAATATGAGTATCGATAAAATTATTCCAACTGCGAAAATAGACATTGCAGGGACGATTTGATTAACTATAATCGATTCAAACTCATCTTTAGGATCTTCTTGAATTTTCCTAAAAACTTCTTTCGTCATTTTTTGATAAATCCCGACTGTTCTAAATCGAAGCCACCTAAAACAAATTTTCATTATAATTTTCTGCTAACTTTTTGAAATCATTTAATCTTACATATGATTCAATATAACTTGATGGCCTCCCAAGTAAGAAGTAGACATTGCTGACGTTACTGTAAAAATAACTTCTGGAATTTTCAGTATTTTGCATTTTATTTTTTGGTTGTATTGATCCAAAAATGCTTCGTCGTTGTAGCTTAAAAGCGCGATTTTTCTTCCCTTACAAATTTGATCTAAACCATTTCCTAAAGTGAACACCATTTCAGAGCTATTTACGAAATACTTATGTAATAAGAGCTTATACAAGGGGTTTTCATCTTGATGATACTGAAAAATTGAGATATTAAAATAATTTGTCCAAATTTTTGAAGTTTTTAATAACTTACAGTAAAATGCGAAACAATGTAGCTGTCGGCTACTCCATTCAATTTATATCTCCCATTCTTCATGAAGCCTTCTAAGTTTTTAAAAGGGAAATTCGGCTTTTTGAGTGTTAAGAGGGAAACGACCATCCCGGTGTAAGCTGGTAGAAGAATTAAGGCCAGAATTGACAGGGAAATATTAACTGCTCTGCTTGAAAAATTTTGTGGTAGGCCTCCGCCTTATTCCAAAAAGTTCGATTTAGTATTTTGCGCAGAAAATATTAGTATTAATATTTAATTATTAGCTCACCTTGATTTAATAAAAGTTGCAATGGTGTAAATAAGTTTTCTAAAAGAAAGGATTTTGACATGGTATGATAGTTCGTCATTTTTATGATTAAGTATTCGATTATTAATATGAAGATTGATGAAAGAATTAATATCGATGAAACGAAAATCCAGACGTTTGTGGAAAATGGTCGTAGGAGAGATTGCAAATCTGACATATCGTCCAGTTCATATTTCACGTGCATGTAAACTCTGTTAAAAAATGAGAAAAGAAGTTTTTAAAAATATAGCAGGGACGGCGGCAAGGGGGGAGGGGGGAGGGGGGCCTGGTGGGGTCGTCGCCCCAACCAAAATTTGGCCTCCCCCTTGGCCCCACCTATTTGGGAAGACCAGTAATATTGCTGTAATGTAACACTGTTCGACTTTGGCCCCACAGGAATTCCAATGTTTATCTTTTGCCACGGAAAGCCAGACGCTTTAAGAAGTGTGCGGGGTTGTTTGTGGCCCACCCTTTGCCCCATCCAGAATTATATATAGGGCCAACAGGATTTTTGCTATGAGTAATGTTAAAACTTACTTATGCACCCAAAAAGGTGCGATGACATACGACGTATAAAACCTTGGATTCCATGCTTGTAAGTTTAAATTGCCGTCGAAGTAATTTGCTATTCTATTATCAGTAATATCAGCGATATTTTTAACGTCTTTGTAAGTGACCACGAGATTTCTAAAAAGTAGTAAAAAATGTATTAATTGATTCGTTATGAAAAGTACCTTGCTAAACTAGGAAGAAAAATGAATTCCCCCGTCGAGGTTTTCTTTCTGCCCTCGCTTCGCTCGGGCATAAAAAAACCTCGACGGGAAAATTCATTTCCCTCCCTAGTATAACAATATACTATTACTGAAAAAGAATGCAGACAGTATTTTTGGAAGGAAAAAAGGATAAAACTGGCCACGATAAGGTTTGGCAATAGTTAGATATTTAGGTTCGTAAGGCTTTTCATTGTGAGTCATCTTTTAGGTCAAAGATCTTTTAGGATCTTTTGGTTATTGTTTTTTTTTTGTTGTTGCTTTTTTATTGTTATGTTTAGTAAATTTTTGTATTGTTATATCTTTTAATTTTTTTGCACTGTAAAGGGGGTTAACCTGTCGTGCCAAAGTCAGTAAATAAATAAATAAATAAATAAATAAATAAATAAATAAAATATAGAGAAATTTTGTAAAATCCTGTTTAGGTTAGAAAGTATAAATGAACCGTACGTAAAGTTTAAAATCATTTTAATAGTATGCCAAAATTCCCATTGTTTGCTTAAATGTGGAGAAGCCGTAAATAACTGAAAAAAAAAGAGACTTTACATTTTTAAGGTGCTCTTTGGTTTCATGCAGTGAGTTAAAATTTCCTCTCTTAACAATCCGCATAGAAAAACTTGAAAGCGAGCATTCTATTTACATCATTATTTCCTACATATAAAGTCAAAATCTCGCGTTCAAAATTCTTCCTTCTCCAATAAATATACTCATCAGTAACATTCAGTCCTGTATGTTTATTCCAAGTTCCAAAAATTTTAATGAACTTTTTGGGGATCATTTTGAATTTACCGACATTATACATTTCTAATATTTCATAATCGGTCTCGTTTATTTTTTTAATAATAAAAAACAGGCAATCGTAAGAGATGTAAATTTTTATATCGTTCAAATCTCCAGATTCTAGAATAAGGATCCAGTGAAATTGTCTTAGCAAAGATCTTCTTTGTATCTGTTAATGAAGATTTTATTTGCCATTAAATTGCCAAATTAAGGGAAGTCTAAATTCGAATTACCTTAACATGATCTAAGCGAATATTGAAAGTAGAGACATTTGTTTTCCAAAGGACCGCCATGTTCCACGGATAAAGACACGGCCGTAATCCCTTTTTAAAATAAAGCCAATCGTCAGCTATAATATAAAATCCAAGATCTTCGCTACTTTTGTAAGTGATGGAAATTTGAGGAGATAAATTTTTAGCCACGTTAAATATCGAGAAATCTAATTCATCCGCTGATAAAATACATTGATGAACATTCAAATGTTTCATCAACGTTAAAGAAATGTTTAGTTCCGTGGAAGATATTGAACAAGAGGCGAAGAAAATCCGTTGTAGAAATATTAAAAAAATCATTTTGTGATCTTACAAAATGAATATCGGGCGATTTAATAAAAAAAAAGTCTAGAACTATTTTAAGTTGTTTTTATCTCTTGAAGAATCTTGATTGGCTTTTGAATTTACAGACATGTTTGTTCATCAATTTTCTTGTCTCTTAAATATTTAAGGTTGCGGTAAATAGGGCAAGAGGAAATACAGAAGGTTTCCTTTATTTATTGATTGGAAATAAATTTTCCCACAGCTCCATTCGATCCTCGTAATATAGCCCTTGTGTTAGCGTCAAATTTTGATTGATGTCCAGATAAATAGGTTTTGATGTCGTGAAAGGTTCCCATATCACATTGTCCAAATCTTCCATTGGTTCAGGAGTTGGATTTCTAAAACGATAACAGAACGTATTGTTAAAAATTTTGAATTAAATATTTTTGAGCTTTTTCTTACCCAGTCTCAACAAAATTTTTCCATAGCGTCGTCATTCGATCAACGCAATTACTATCTTCTTCTGTGGTGACCATCGGGTATAATGGTAAAGCAACGAACAAATAAATCATATCGTCTGCGTGTACTACACCGTAAGGCTCATTCGATCCAGTCCAATGATCCATACTATATTCTCCTGGATAATTAAATTGGTATAAATACACAGGTTGTGTATTCTTTTCTGGGGTCAGTTTGGCTTGTCTGATGACTGAAAATATTATTTGAGCATCAGAATATAGCTGAAAAATAATTGAGTAATTGTTCAAAAATGTTTTGAATGGTAAAATTCTGAAAACTTACTTTACTTAATTGCCCGAAAGATTCATTAGTCAAGGGCGCGTCCAAACTTCCAAAATAAAATTCTCTAAGCTTTTCGCTGATGGTGTCATTCCGTTCGTAGCGCAATATCAAAGGAAGAATGTCGTTCCAATTGTCTGACAGTTCTTCCAACCAAGATTCATTCTCCATGATAGCTGCAAAACCAACGTTTTAATATTCTGAAAAACGTTTATTTCGATGGAATGAAAACTTACGCCGAATTTGAGGTGCCATTTCGTCTTTCGTTGTTCCCATAAAAATTGGAACATCTGCACCGTCACCTTCTAGTAATGACGTTAAAGGTTGTTTTATTAAAAATCTTTCGCTTCCCGAATCCTCAGTTTCGATTACTGGAGCCAATAACGCTGTTGTGAGACTATGCCATTCCTAAAATAATTAACAGTTGAGTTTGTTTTGATTTTCAAACAATTGAAAGTGACTCATCGTACCTGAAGATCCATGTAAACGTTTGATATTTGTTCAGCTGACGCTTGCTTCATGCAATTAACCATATCCTCAGAGTTATCAGTTGTGCAATTTAGTAGTTCTGCTTGTCTTTTCGCTATTTTTAAAGGATCCGTGTCGATTAACATTCCATGGATGCCGCTTCCACTTGCTGCTATTGCTCCGTGGAACAAACCTCTTGACATTGGTGAAAATAAATGGAGACCTACTGAAAATGATCCGGCACTTTCACCGGCAATAGTAACTTTTGAGGGATCTCCTCCGAAATATTTAATATTTTTTTGAACCCATTTCAATACTTCAACTTGGTCTTTCATGCCGTAGTTACCAGGGGCGTATTTATCTCCGGTGCTGAAAAATCCTGAGAGAATGAGGTCAAATTAACAATTTCAGTAAATTCTTAACTTACCAAATGTTCCAAGTCTATAATTAAACGTGACTAAAACTAAATCGTGGTCCATGAGATAAGCTGGGCCGAAAAACAAGCTGCTACCCGTGTATTGTACAAATCCTCCTCCGTGAATGAAAATCAAAACGGGTTTTGCATCTTCTGTCTTGTTTAACTAAAAAATAACAGTGCTTTTTTTTTCTTTTTTAGGATAAAAGAATCTTACGTTCTTACTCTTCTGGTGTAAACGTTTAAGACCAAGCAATCCTCGACAGCGCCTTCCCAATTTGGCTGAGCACATATTGGACCATCTTGCGTTGCATCGTAGACGCCTTCCCATGGTTCTACTGGAACTGGCGGCTGGAAAAATATTTAAGGTAAGAAACAAGAAAGAATTTTTACTAGAGAAACTAGATGGAAGAGAAGCGAAAAGTTAAAAAGCAGATTGCCGTATCCATGGAACGTCTCGTAAGCGAAGTACATAGAACTAAAACAAATGAAAAACAGCACGGTGTTGGATCCACCGTCTTATACATAAGCGCAGCCTATTTAACTTGGACAGCCAATTAGCAGGCGTCCCAAGTTGTCGTCTCTCTCATTTTTACTTACTTGAAATCTTAAGTTTCCCACTGGTGGCTTGGCATAGCGAATACCTCGGAAAGAATAATATTGTATTCCTTTTCGTGAAGTTTCCACGGTGCCCTGAATTGACCCTGAAGGAATCGTGACAATCGGTTCAGATTGACTCAGAAAGAATGAGTTTACAGCAGTAAGAAGGAACAATATTAAGCTAGTCATCTTGTCTGCGAGATGAAGACACTGACTTGTTCTGGTGCTTGATATAAAAAAATCAGGAGTCTTTGTTGTGAGAAGTGAAGTAGAAATATTTGACAGAGAACAGATTATGAATAAACAAATATTTGCACAGACGGTAGCTTCATTAAAAGTAACTTATTCCTCTGTGAATATAAAGAAGCGATTATTCTCGGTCTTTATTTTTTCCTCCAGGCTCGCTTTCCTGTCGTTTTTAATTGTCCAGCCAGTGTCAAAGATGATTTAAAAATGAACTCATTAGGATGATGAGCTCAGTCGGACACCCAATGAAAAGCTGAGCTGCGTTGCCGTTTAGGTGGCGCTGGTGGGGGTTATGACGTCAGTGGCTACCACGGTAACAAAAAGAGGCGAGCACGGGTTAATGAAAGAAGGGTATATGTGAATAGAAGCAGGTATTCGTTCGTGCCCTTATTTCTTGTAGATTATTATTTCTACATCTGAAAAACGTTTTTTTATTAAATATCTGCTGGGTTTAATCTTTTTGAAATCTCGCATATTGAGACTCATCGAATCTGTATTTTTAGGATTGAGACGGGAAATGAATAAAATATTTCGTTTTTAACATGAACAAGTCTCTGTATTGAGGATTAAACATTAAACAGCCAAACACTTAATAATTGCAGTTTAATGTTTAGACAGAATTTCGTCGTGGAAATTGGTGCATCGTGATGTCCTCTGGCTTTGGTGAAATCGTTTTCTTTCGAAGACATAATTTTTTACGATACGCTACTTCGCCGAGAAACAAAATTAAAGCTAGTAGAATTCCAGAGATAAAAACAATCAAAATCGGACTTATATTTTCAAATTTAATTTGTTGAAAGTCATCTTCTGGAAAATCTTTGTTGTTTGCAATCAGATCGAAACTTATTTTCATTTTATTAGCAATCCCATAATTTTGAAAACGAAGCCAGCTGAAAATATTATATTATTTTATAGCCAAGCATTTCGATGACCCAAAATTGTTTTGTTTTTTCTAATAAGAATCTTCCAAAAGTCTTTCATAGATTTAAATTGTAAACGGTCTATTGTATCCTTACTTGTGTTTAAAAACAGACGTAAAAGCCGAGTCATAGTCTGTGGACATTCCAGCGATCGTTGTGGACATTACTTCAGGTATTTGAAGTATTTTACATTCTCGTAGGTGCCTGGCAGCTTTAAGTAGAAGCAAGTGCTCATTGTTCAAGCTTAAAAAAGCGAGCTTTTTACCAGTGCACGTTATTTCTATTTGATCTTGCAGACTTTCGGCTTCAATAGAAGTTTCCAAGTATCTTTCAAACAACAAACTCGTAGATGATGGAATTTGTTGCACCTGAAAGTGACAATATTAACCCAAATTTTTTTTGGCGTGATCAAAACTTACCGTAGTAATAAAATGTAATAAATCATCGGTCTTAGTTGAAACCATTCGATAACTACCGTCGATGAAAAATCCGTTGATACTGGTAAACGGAAAATAAGGTTGTGTAATCGTCAAAAAAGAAACCACTGCTCCTGTATAAGATGGAAGTATAAAAAGAACTTCGGCTAACATCGATATGAAAAGGGCGCTATTTGCTAAGCTCACCAGACGTTGTTGCCCTACAAAATTTTATTCTAACATAGGCTCAAGGTTAACTTTATTGTAAAGGCTTAACGAGATACCTTGATTCAATAGAGTTTCAAGAGATGCAAAAACGCTGTCTGTGAAGCTGAAGTGTCTGGAACCATTTCCAGAAAAACATTTATGTACCAAATAGTCAGTTGTTAATATTGAAATCGATGAAATGATCAACCATAGACATAAGGTTATCCATAGCTCCGAAGAAAACGGTCGCATCAATGACCGAAGACCAAGGGGAAGGTCTGCTTCGTATTTGATATGTAGAAATATACTATTCGGAATTTTAAAAAATATCATCCAATTTTAATAAGTTCTCACAATTTTTACTTACTTGTATTTCCAAAGAGGCACGAAATCGTAGTGAATAGTGGCTTCTTTAGTATCCCACGCTTTGAGATCAAGAAAGCCATCGGGTGATATTTTGTAGAGCGGAGATGTGTTGTTCAACAAAAGATCTTGGTCTGAAGATTGAGTGACCGAACTAAAAATGAATAATCGTAAAATTCTCAAAAGATAATTTTTAAATCTCCTGTATTAGGCTCCGTGAATGTCTCTACCCCCAGTTCCCTCACTAAATTCATGTTTAACCTTATAGAAAAGAATAGAATTGTGGTAAGCTTTTGCAAAATGTATATGTTACTGCCAACGTCATTAACCTGGCTTTCTAACATTTACCGGACTATAAAGAAAACGAATAATGCCCTATTTTTTCTGGGACATTTACCGGTAAATGTCGACAATTACCAGATGTCATGGTAACACCGTCGGTCCTAGACTCAGCCTCCTGCTTTCTGGACTTAAGCCCAGCCAACTTTTACCGCCTTAAGCCAGTACTGGTAGGGCTGCTGCTCCCTACCAGAACCCTTACCAGATTGCTACCTCCTGGGTCAGGAGGAATCTGGAGCTCGTCAAGGGCAGGTGCGCCAAACCTGAAGCAGGACTGTTTGGTTAAGAAATTGGTTAGTGATGACATTTACGAAAAACCCCGGTTAATGACGTCATCAACCAAATAATGACTTTATATCCGAGACATAAGCTAAACATGGTATAACTGTGCATATGTAACCCGAAAAATCTTCCTCGAAGCCTATTGTTGTTTACTATTACCTGAAGTTCATCATTCTACTCATGTCCGTCCAGAATTCGTACAAATTGTTAATTCGAGGATGTAAGTGAAGAGTCTAAAAAATTAAAGAAGCAATCATTTATTAAGGCTGTTTATGAAGTAAAATTTTACATTGTTAAAGAAAAGGAGAAGTAACATTCTTACATCCTTTTTAAAGTGTTTTGTTCTTAAAACGAGATAGCTTCCTTCCAAATTAAATCTTCTTGAGAAAATATATTCGTTAGTTGCATTTAATCCAGTTTCACTATTCCACGATCCGTATGTCTTAATAAAAAGCTTGTCATCTTTCCTAATTCTGTAAATTTCTGAGATTTGGTAAGTTTCGCCGATCGGGTAGACAATGAGAAAGTTTGATTCATAATGACCATATCTGATTTTCAAAAAATCAACATTTGAAACGTTTTCTTCATTTATGATTATTATCCAATCGAATTGTTGTGTTCTTTTTAAATGATCTATCTGCATTTAAAAATGCATTTTAATATTTTCAAATTTTAATAATGAGATAAAGGGATTTACCTGTGAAAAGGCTTTAGTTACTTCGTTAATATTGCTTCTCCAAACAATTACTGTTTTTTGGGGTTGTAAAGTTTCAGTAAGCCCCTCTTTAAACTTAACATATTGGAACGTCATCACGTATTGTTTTACCTGATCAAAAGTTTTGTAAGTAATGTAAATATTTTGGATGAAAGTTAAATATTTTAAATCGTGAAATAATTTCAAATCTTTCGTATTTGTGGCGAAAATGCAATTCTTCACATTTAAGTGTTTGATGAGAGACAATGCAACATTTAATTCTTGATTAATAATTTGAGATTTACTTATTAAAATACACCCGAAAACAGTAAAAATAATAAAAAAGTTCATCGTATTCTTTCAGTATTTTAAAACTACTGAAAGTCATCGATTGACTTTTCAATTAGTTAGATTAAACATTTTAATTAACCATAATTAACTTTGATGAATTGAATAATTTAGCAGTTATAAATGTTTCTTTTTTTTTTTTGTAATTTTAATTTCTTTATGGTTATGATTATGATTAATTGCAGTTTGATTTCTAGACACTATTTTGTCGTGCAAATTGGTGTCTTATCTTTTTCTCTGGTTTCGGTAAAATTTTTCCCTTTCGGGTGGGAAATTTTTTTAAATAAATATACGAGACTTCGCTAAGAAACAAAATCAAAGCTAGTAAAATCCCAGAGGTGAATATGACCAAAATCGAAATGATGTTTCCGAAGTTAATTTTTTGATGATTGATTATCCCTTCAAAATCTTTATTGCTTGCTGGTGGATCTGAACTTATTTTCATTTTATTAGCTATACCATAATTTTGAAAACGAACCCAGCTGAGAATATTAAATTATTTAGTCGACTTGACCTGATTTTAAAATTTCTAACCTAAAGTTTTTATTTTATTCTTACTTGTGCTTATAAAAACAGCCGCCAAAGCTAATTCATTATCTGTGTTCATTACGGCGATGGTTGTGGTTACTACTTCTGGTATTTGAATTATTTTACACGTTTTCAAGTGTTTGAGAGCTTTAAGTATCGGTATGTGCTCATTGTCAAAGCTTAAAAACGCGAATTTTTCCCCAATGCACGTTAATTCTATTTGCTCTGGGAAATTTTGTACTTCAACTGAATTCATCAAACGTCCTTTATGCAACTTTCTTGATACAGGATCATCTGCTGTCTGAAATGGAAAATATTAGAAGAGTAAATTTTTGGTGTCATTCAAACTTGCCGGTCAAAATCTTTTTTCGTCTTCTTTCCTGCTTTATTAAGTTATCAGATTTAATTACCAGAATGTTAGATCTTAAAAGTGAACTGTCCAGAGTCAATATCTGATATCGGCTGTCTTTTAAAAAACCATCTATATCAGAGAATGGATAATGTGGTTGTGTAATTATTAGCAATGAAACGATGACTCCTGTATAAGATGGTAGTAAAACAAAAACTTTAGCCAATATGGAAAGGAAATGGATGCAGCTTGATAAACTCGACTTATGATTTCCCCCTATAAAAATTCCATGATAGAATTTAACTTCAATCTGATTTTGGATCACTTTTCAATGTGATACCTTGATTTAATAAAGTTTCAAAAGACGCAAAAACGCTGACTGTTAAACTAAAACGTTTGGAACGATTTCCAGAACAGCATTTAAACACTAAATAGTCAATGATTAATACCGAAGCAGATGAAATTACCAACCATAGACAGATAATCATGGAAAATGGTAGCAAAAATGATTTAAAATCAACAGGCTTGTCTTCTTCGTATTTAACATGTAAGAAGGTTCTGTTTGAAAGAGAAAAGATTATAAATAAAATTAAAATTTATTATTTTAGAGCATCTTTAGGTTTCCTACTTGAATTTCCAAATAGGGACGGAACTAGAAAATGGTTTTCTGAAATTCCACCGCGTGAGTTGAATGTGGGTATCGTAGAAGTAAGGTCGTTCCACGTCATACAAAACATTTTGGGCTGAAGTTATATTGACTGAGCTGAAAATGAATCTCAAAAGGAAATGATTAAACTCTTAAAATAAATGTGTATATTACCTGAAATTCATCATTCTACTCATTTCCGTCCAGAATTCGAATAAATTCTTAATTTGAGGACGTAAGTGGAGAGTCTAAAAAAAACCAAATATCGATTAAATGATTGATTAAGTCTGGAAGAAAAATTTCATGACAGAAAAATTTTTCAACAGTCTTTCGCAACTCAAAAAAAGTAACTTTAGTCGAAGCTAGCAATAATAATTTTGAAAATAACCATTCTTACATCCTTTTTATAACTAAAAGTGTATAAAACCAGATAAGTCCCTTCGAGATTAAACCTCCTTGAAAAAATGTATCGATCAGTAGCATTTAATCCAGTCTGATTATTCCATGTCCCGTACAGCTTTATGAAAGGTTTCCATGTTTTCCTAATATTGTAAATCTCTGAAATTTGGTATGATTCGCCCAACGGGTTGACAATGAGAAAATTTGATTCATAATGACAGTATTTAATCTTATAAAAGTTTTTATTGGAAACATTTAGTTCGTTAAGAACTACAATCCAATCAAATATTTTCATTCTTCTGAAATAATCAATCTGCAATAAGAAACAAATTTTAGTCAAGTTCAAATTTTAATATTTATTTGAAATACTTACTTTTGGGAAAGCTTCACTTAAACCCTTCATATTACTTTTCCAAACAATCACGATTTTTTGCGGGTACATGGCTGGGGAATTCCCTATTGCAAAATTTGTATATTTCCATGTCAATATGTGTTGCTGCAGCTGATCAGAAGTTTTGAAAGTAGTAAAAATATTTTGGGTGAGAGTTAAATATTTTACTTCATGAAATAGCTTGAAATCTTTTGAGTTTGTGACAAAAATACAATTTTTCACATTTAAATGTTTGATAAGAGACAGTGTAACATTTAAATCCGAATCAATTATTTGAGATTTATTTATTGAAATACACCCAAAAATAATAAAAATATTACGGAGCATCATCCTGATAATAAAAATTTTTTAATATTCTTTCTCCAGTATTCGATATTTTAAACCGACTGAAAATCATTGATTGACTAGTCAGTTTTTTAGATTAATGATTTAGATTAGTTTTTTAGATTAATTATTTTGATTAACTAATTAAATTTTTGATAAATTAAAATTTTGAAATAGGAGAGGTAGGACGAATATTATTTAATTTTTAATTTCAATTCCTTTAATTATATTTACTTGCACATGAAAACAAACAACTTGAAGTATTTACAAAAAGTTGCACTAGGTAACTCTGTCAAAAGAGGAAAAAAAAATACTCGTTGCTCTAATTTACAAATCTACACTTTTTTTCATTGCATTAAATTTCCATGCTGTGTTCGGTGAACAAATAAACTCGTTTGCATTTTCTTTTTGTTGTAGAGATTTTTCAAATATAAATATGCGACTTCACTCAGTAACAAAATTATAGCTAGTAAAATTCCAAAGGTTAATATTACCAAAATCGGAGTGATGTTCCCAAGATTAATTTCTTCAAATTCATTTTCTGAAAAAACTTCATCATTTGTGGAGTAGTTCAATGTTGTTTTCAATTTATTAGCCATCCCATGGATTTGAAAACGAAGCCAGCTAAAATTTTTATAACAAATATTTTTTTATTTAGTTGCATTTTTCTAATTTGCTTTACCAGCCCAGAATTATTTTGTATTTTTTAAAGATTTAGATTTTGTCATCCTTACTTGTGTTTGAAAACAGATGTTAAAGCTGAATCATAATTTAATAAGATTCCAAATGTTGTTGTGTAAACTGGTTCGGGTATTTGAAGTATTTTACACGTTTGCAAGTCTCTGTTTGTTTTAAGTAGAAACAAGTAATCATTGTTCAAGCTTAAAAATGCGGATTTCTTATTAGTGCACGTTAATTTTATCTTATCTTGCAAGCTTGTGACTTGAGTTCCATTCTTATACAATTTTTTATAAAAATTAGATGATGTGTCATCATCTGCTGACTAAAATTAACAACATTAGCTGGAAAAATGTTGGGACATGATCAAAACTTACCGATAGAAGATTAAGTAAAAGTGGCTCGGCCTGAGCATAAGTCAAGTGATAGCTTCCGTCCTTGACAAAGCCGTCGATGTTATTGAATGGAAAATAAGGATGTTTAATCGTCAGAAAAGAAACGACGGCTCCAGTATAAGATTGAAGTAAAACAATAACTTCGGCTAACATTGATATAAAGAGAATGCGATTTGATAAGCTCGACGGTTGATATTCCCCTACAAAGACTTCTTAATTAAAACTGAGTGAATAGAATCTGGATGTAATTTTATTTTCCATAACTTCTTAAACTGATACCTTGATTCAATAGAGTTTCAAAAGGTGCAAATACGCTGCCTATCAAGCTGAAACTTTGGGAACGATCTTCAGAAAAACATTTAAACACCAAATAGTCAGTGCATAATGTTGAGATTGATGAAATGACCCACCACAAACACAGGATCATCCAAAGCTCAGAAGAAAATGGTCGCATGAGTGACCAAAGACCAACGGGCAGGTCAGCTTCGTATTTGATATGCAGAAACAAACTGTTCAACATTCAAAAGGAAATCGTCAATATCGAAAGAAGATCTCGCACATTCTTTAGATTGACTCACGTGTATTTCCAAAAGGGCACGAAATTATGAAACAAAATTCCAAAAGATTTCGTATTCCACGCTTGCAAATCAAGAGTGGCATCTGTTACGTCGGCCAAGTCCTCCACGCCTAAGAAAATACTTTGGTCGAATGATATATTGACCGAGCTAAAAATGATTTGTATGTAAAACAGGCAACTTGTATGAGTTTTGAAGTAGTTATTTGCATTGCAAGGGTTGAAAGCGAGGTATATCGACGATTGGACGAATTTGTCTGAATTCGGTGTATCTCGCTCTCGACCCTTTCCATTTAATGTTAACAATAATTTTGACATTTTAATATTTTTCAAGTTTTCTACCATCAAAAGTAACTTTTTTGATCTCTTATAAAGGTTATATCATACCTAAAGTTTTAAAGTTTTTTAAAGTTTTAATTTTAATGCAAGTTGCCTACATGGAAAAGAAAAAAGTATACATATTTTAACTCTTATAAAGGTTATATCATACCTGAAGTTCATGATTCTACTCATTTCCATCCAGAATTCGAATATATTCGAAATTCGAGGGTGTAAGCTCAGCGCCTAATAAATAATAAGACTGTGTACGAAGTTTAGGGCAGAAAAACCAAAGAAAATTTTGATCTTACATGCTTTTTGTAGTAAATTGTGTATAATCCAAGATAGGATCCTTCAAGATTAAATCTTCTTGAAAAAATATACTGATCAGTAGCATTTAATCCAGTTATATTGGTCCATGTCCCGTACGGCTTTATCAAGGGCTTTTCATGTTTCTTGATACTGTAAACTTCTAAAATTTTGTAATATTCACCAATCGGGTAGACAACGAGAAAGTTTGATTCATAATGAGCGTATCTAATTTTCAAAAAATTGGCATTGGAAATATTTTGTTCGTTGAGGAGTATAATCCAATCAAACTGTTTTATTCTTCCAACATAATCTATCTGCATTTTAAAAGAAGTTATTTTAGCAATGTCAAATTTTAGTAATTATAGCTTAAAGACTTACGTTTGAGAATGCTTTACTTATTTCGTTAATATTATTTTGCCAAATAATTACTGTTTTTTGGGGTTGTAAGGTTTCCAAAAGCCCCACTTTATAAAATCTATATTGCGGCGTCTTTACGTACTGCTCCAGCTGATTGGATGTTTTATAAGTAGTGAAAATATTTTGGGTCAAAGTTAAATATTTTATTTCATTAAATAATTTTTGATCTTTTAAGTCGGTGACGAAAATACAATTTTTCACACTTAAATGTTTGATAAGGGACAATGAAACATTTAATTTCGAATCAATTGTTTGTGATTTATTTATTGAAACACACCCAAAAATAAAAAAAATAACTCGGAGCATTATCCCGATAATAAAAATTCTTTAATATTCTTTCTTTGATTTTTTTCTCTAGCCTTCGATATTTTAAACCGACTAAATCATCAACAGTTCAGTTTGTTTTTTAGATTAATTATTTTAATTAACTAATCAACTTTTTGATAAATTAAAATTTTTTAATAGGAAAGTTATTTAATTTTTAATTTCAATTCATTTAATTATATTTACTTGCAAATAAAAACAGACAGCTTGAAATATTAACGAAAAATTGCACTAACTCTGTCAATTAAAAAAGAATGAAACACTTGTTGCATTAATTTATGAATTCAAATTTTTTTTCATTGATTTAAAAATTAAAATTCCATGCTGAACAAATAGGCTCGTTGGCATTTTCCTTTTATTGTAGAGATTTTTCAAATATAAATAAGCGACTTCGCTCAGAAACAAAATTATAGCCAGTAAAATTCCGGAGGTTAATATTACCAAGATCGGAGTGATGTTTCCAAAATTAATTTCCTCGAACTCATTTTCTGAAAAAACTTCAATATTTGTGGAAAGATTCAAACTTATTTTCATTTTATTAGCCATCCCATGGATTTGAAAACGAAGCCAGCTAAAATTTTAATAACAAATATGTTATTATTTAGTTTCATTTTCAGTGACTCACTTTACCGGCCCAAAAAGTATTTTGTATTTTTTAAAGATTCAGATCCTTTCATCCTTACTTGTGTTTGAAAACAGATGTTAAAGCTGAATCATAATTTAATAAGATTCCAAATGTTGTCGTGTAAACTGGTTCGGGTATTTGAAGTATTTTACACGTTTGCAAGTCTCTGTTTGTTTTAAGTAGAAACAAATGATCATTGTTCAAGCTTAAAAATGCGAATTTCTTATCAGTACACGTTAATTTTATCTTATCTTGCAAGCTTGTGACTTGAGTTCCATTTTTATATAATTTTTTATAAAAATTATATGTGTCCTCATCTGCTGACTAAAATTAACAACATTAGCTGGAAAAATTTTGACACATGATCAAAACTTACCGTCATAAGATCACGTAAAAATGGCGCGAACTGAGCATGAATCAACTGATAGCTTCCGTCCTTGACAAAGGCGTCAATGTTATTGAATGGAAAATAAGGATATTTAATCGTCAGAAAAGAAGCGACGGCTCCAGTATAAGACGGAAGTAAAACAATAACTTCGGCTAACATCGATATGAAAAGAGCGGTATTTGCTAAGCTTAACAGATGATGGTTCCCTGTAAATTTTATTCTAAGCTAAGCTCCAGGTGTACATTTATTTTGAATCGGTTTAAATGGAGCACCTTGATTTAATAGAGTTTCCAAAGATGCGAAAACGCTGTCTGTCCAGCTAAAACGTTGTGAACAATTTCCGGAAAGACATTTATGTACAAAATAGTCAGTTATTAACATTGAAGCCGTTGAAATGACCAAGCAAACACTCAAGATTATCCACAGCTCCGAAGTAAATGGTCGCATGAGTGACCGAAGACCAACGGGCAGGTCAGCTTCGTATTTGATATGTAGAAACATACTATTCGACATATTTTTAAAAAAATCGTCAATTTTGAAATCATTTAATAACCCTTCGCAATTTTTACCTACTTGTACTTCCAAAGAGGCACAAAATTATAAAACGAAACTCCAAAAGCTCTCGAACCCCACCCTGTGAGATCAAGAGAGGAATCTGTTAATTCGACGAATTGTTCCACGCCCAATAAAATAATATGTGGATCGAATGATATATTGACCGAGCTAAAAATGAATTTTTGTATGTGAAACAGGCTAGTCTCGTGAATTTAAAGAGACATTATTAGTATATTCTAAAATTCTTAATTGATAGCCAGAAAAAATTCATGAAAAAGTGTTTTTCCAAAGCGAAAAATTCAATTTTAAATTCGGATTTTAAAAAGCTCGCTAAAAAGAATTATAACCGAGTTAAAACTCTTCTTTGGCACGAAAATTCTACAAAAATAAAGGTTATTATTCCATGGTTCGTTTTTGGCGGGCTTTCTAGAGTTTAAATTTCAAATCAAATTTCCCACTATCTAAAAATATTTCGATGAAATGTTTTTGCATATTCTTAGTTATTGATCGAAGAATTAATATTAACAATAAATTTGTGGTTTTAACTTTAATGTTGGCTATTTTGGAATAAGAAATAGTTATACATTTTTTAACTCTTATAAAGGTTATATCATACCTAAAGTTCATGATTCTACTCATTTCCGTCCAGAATTCAAACATATTCGAAATTCGAGGGTGTAAGCTCAGCGTCTAAAAATTTATAAGACTGTGTACGAAGTTTAGGGCAGAGGAACCAAAGAAAATTTTAATCTTACATGCTTTTTATAGTTAATCGTGTTTAATACAAGAAAGGCTCCTTCAAGATTAAATCTTCTTGAAAAAATATATTGATGAGTAGCATTTAATCCAGTTGTATTTGGTCCATGTCCCGTACGGCTTGATCAAGGGCTTTTCATGTTTCTTGATGCTATAAACTTCTAAAATTTTATAATGTTCACCGATCGGGTAGACAACGAGAAAGTTTGATTCGTAATGACCGTATCTGATTTCCGAAAAATGGGCATTTGAAACATTCTGTTCGTTCAGAATTATTATCCAGTCGAATTGTTTCATCCTTCCAAAATAATCTATCTGCATTTTAAAAGAAGTTAGCAGAGTCAAATTTCAGTAATTATAGCTAAAATAACTTACGTTAGAGAAGGCTTTACTTATTTCGTTAATATTATTTTGCCAAATAATCACGGTTTTTTTGGGTTGTAAGGTTTCCAAAAGCCCCAATTTATAAAATATATATTGCCCAGTCATTATGTATTGCTCCAGCTGATCAGAAGTTTTGTAAGTAGTGAAAATATTTTGTGCGAAAGCTAAATATTTTATTTCATTAAAAAATTTTTGATCTTTTAAATCCGTGACGAAAATACAGTTTTTCACACTTAAATGTTTGATAAGGGACAATGAAACATTTAATTTCGAATCAATTTTTTGTGATTTACTCATTGAAATACACCCGAAAATAATAAAAACGGTAAAAAGCATCATCATGATATTAAAGCTTCTTTAATATGCGATATTTTAAACCTACTGAAACACTCTGATCGACTTTTTAGTTTCTTAAAGTCATTATTTTAATCAAATTATTGAAATTTTTATTTTCAATTTTATTCTTTTGTTGATTGAAATCTTGTTCCATTGTTTTGGTTTATTTTTCTTCCTGCCGCAAGAAACTTTGTAAAACTTTACAAAAAGAAATCTTAACGTGTTTCGTCCATATATTGATCATCATCAGTCTAAATCTAAAATATACAATTTATACAATACAGTTTAATTTCTTTGATTGATTTTTTTGAGTGGCAAGTACTATTTGTTTTCTATAAACTCAAATAACGAGGGATTTTTTTTACATGAGGCAGATAATAATTCGGAAATTCTTGTTCGTTTTTCTCCTTATTAATTCTGTGTTGAATATGATTTAATAAAAGTAGTTTAAGGAAATATAAAAAAGGGAAGTTTTTTGAAGGTTAAAAAATATTTGAAACATTTCTTTAAAAATTATTTCATTAATTGTACGAAAAAACCGTGTAAAAGATTCCAGTTTAATCTTTACACTGTATTTCGTCTTAAAAATTGATTCGATGCCTTCTTCTTTGGCTTAAATAAATTCTTTTTCTTTTTAATGCAGCGATTTTTCAATTGAAAATAGGCGATCTCGCATAGAAACAAGATTAAAGCTAGTGAAGTCGCAGAGCTAAATATAATCAGAATCGGAATGATGTTCCTGAAAGTAATTTTTTGAAAACGATTCCCTCCAAAATCTTCATTTTTTGCAAGTAAATTCAAACTTTTTTTCATTTTATTAGCGATTCCATAATTTTGAAATCGAAGCCAGCTGAAAGAACCAGAGATTTTAATAAAAAATTATCCTGGTCATATTTAAATTTCTCTTACTTGTGCTTAAAAACCGATGTCAAAGCTGAATCAAAATTTGTAGACATTCCAACAATGGTTGTAAATATTACTTGAGGTATTTGAAGTATTTTACACGCTCTCAAGTGTTCGGCTGCTTTAAGTAGAGGCAAGTGCTCATCGTTCAAACTTAAAAACGCGAATTTTTTGTCAGTACACGTTAATTCTATCTGGTCTTCCAGACTTTCGACTTTAGTCGAGTTTGTCATGAACTTTGCATATGATTTCGCTAATGTAGGATCATCAGAAATCTGAAAATCAAAAGTTTTAGAAGCGGAAATTTTTGAAAAAATCAAAACTTACCAGATTGAAATCACGTAAAAATGAATTTGTCCGAATTGAAACCACCCGATAACTTCCGTCTTTAAAAAAGCCGTCGATATCATTAAAAGGAAAATAAGGATGTACAATTGTCAAAAAAGAAACAACGGCTCCAGTGTAAGATGGTAATAAAACGAAAACTTTGGCCAGCATTGATATGAAAAGGATTTTGCTTGATGAACTTGATAGATGATCACCGCCTACAAATATTCCGAAGTAGATTCGAATTCAAATTTAAAAATTTTTAATATCATACCTTGATTTAATAATGTTTCGAAGGATGAGAAAATACTATCTGTAAAACTGAAATGTTTGGAACGATTTCCAGAAAAGCATTTAAACGCCAAGTAGTCAGTGATTAACACTGAAGCCGATGAAATGATCAACCATACACAGAGGAACATCCAAAGTTCAGAAGAAAATGGTCGTATAAGTGACTGAAGACCAACTGGCTCGTCTTCTTCGTATTTAATATGCAGGAAAATGCTGTTTTTAAAAAAAATTAAAAATTTTAAAATGAAAAATGGGTTAAAGTGGATGTATACTTGTATTTCCAAAGAGGCACGATGTTGTAAGTCAAAACTCCGGATGTTTTGGAATTCCACGCTGCGAGGTTAAGATAGGAATCTGTTGCGTCGTTTATGTTCCTTTTTAAGAAGGCGTTTTGGTCTGATATATTGACGAAGCTAGAAATCAGTTATTGTAAGATTGGAAAGGAAATTAGGATCTGTAATAGTGCAATACCTGAAGTTCATAATTTTACTCATTTCCGTCCAAAATTCGAATACATTTTTAATCGGCGGAACCAAATGAAGCGTCTACAAAAAATAAAATAATGATATTAATTTTCGATTGAAAAATTCCACTTGAGAAATTGATTACACTCTGAAGAGTTTCTTCTTCTAGTTCTTGAGCATTGCTTACTTGTAATTGAAAATCATAAACGTTGAGTAAAAGATAATCTCCTTCGAGATTTAATCTTCTTGAAAAAATATATTGATCACTAGCATTTAATCCAATTTGATTATTCCAAGTACCAAACGTCTTGATAAAGGGCTTCCAGTATTTCCTGATACTGTAAACTTCTGAAATCTGGTAACTTCCACCAGTCGAATAGACGATGAGAAAGTTTGATTCATAATGACCGTATCTGATTTTCGAAAAATCGATATTTAAAATATTTTGCTCGTTAAGAATAATTATCCAATCGAATTGTTTCACCCTTCCGAAATAATCAATCTGCAATTAGAAAAATAGTTTAGCAAGTTTCAACTTGTGCTAATAAATAAATAAACAAACTCACGTTTGAGAAAGCTTTAGTTATATCTTCAATATTATTTTTCCAGATGATTACTGTTTTTTTGGGGTGCAAGGCTTCATCAGTTAATCCCCGTTTAAAAAATTGATATTGCGGAGTCATTACATATTGCTTTAGCTGATCAGAAGTTTTATAAGTCGTGTAAATATTTTCTTCGAAAGTTAAATATTTTATTTTATGAAATAATTTCAAATCTTTTAGGTTTGTGACGAAAATACAATTCTTCACATTTAAATGTTTGATAATAGACAATGTAATATTTAATTCCGAATCGATCATTTGAGATTTATTTATTGAAATACACCCGAAAACAACAAAAATGAAAGGAAAGTTCATGGTGATTATAAAAGATCTGTAATACTCTTTCAATATTTTAAAATGACTGAAACATTATTGATTGGGTCTTGAGTTCTAAAGATTCAATTTTAATTAACTTTTTGTTAAATCAATATTTAAAGTAGGAACGTTAACAAAGAACTTAATTTTTAATTTTAATACTTTTAATTATTGTAAAAATTAATGCATAGAAATGGCCAACTTTTCATGTTGATCTAATTAATTTAATTTTATTGACAAAATTAATAAATTAGACTGCTTTCAATTATTCCTGAATTTTTAACCAATTATTTTTGACATTAAACAATTTTCGAAAATATTTTTTTAAACCGTAAAATTAGCTGATGTCGATACTCTGACGTTTATATTTCGACATTCGGCTGAAGTTGATTTGGTAACAGGTGCAGAGTTGCGAAATTTCGGTTGCCGCCCAGATGCAGACAAACTTGGAGAGATTTTTGCTGTAGGTTTCCAAGAAACCTTTTTGTCCCAGACATTTTTCATGTAAAAATATATCCTCTCACAAAGATAAAAAATCATAGACAATATTATCCCTGTGCCCAGAATAATCAAAGCAGGAGTGATGTTGTTAAAGCCGATTTTATGAAACTCAGTTACTGCATTTTCTTCCGGGGGAGGTCTTAGCCTTTTTTTCATTTTGTTAGCAATCCCGTAGTCTTGGAAACGAACCCAACTAAAACCATTTAAATTAGAATTTAAGGGACCTTAAAATTATACTACTGTGTACTTACTTGTGTTTGAAAACAGATGTCAAAGAGGAATCAAAATTTGTGTTCATTCCAACTATAGTTGAAAATAATACTTGGGGGATTTGAAGGATTTTGCATCGTTGGAATCGGTTGTCAATTTTATCAAGGACTGCTTTTAATCCTACATGTTCGTTATTAAAACTTAAAAACGAATATTTTTGATGAGTGCACGCCCATTCCAACTTGTCCATCAGATTGTCAACTTTAATCCCATTGGCTATATATTTCTCATAAAACTCTCTTGAAATGGGATCGTTGACAAACTAAAAATTTTTCTTTATGAAAAATTTTCAAAGGCAAATGATTGAACTTGTAATAATTACTTTAAAATAATCGATGGCAAATGATTGGCGTCCAGTTACGACCCGATATCTTCCATCTTTCATAAAACCTTCTAGGTCTTTGAATGGGAAGTAAGGATTCGACATTGTCAGAAATACAACGACGGCTCCCGTATACAAAGGCATCAAAACGACGACTTTTGCCAAAATGGATATGAAGAAGATGCGGCTGGATAAAGTTGATAAATGATCCCGTCCTGTAAAAATATCGCACGTTGGGACATTTTGAATTCAGAAAATACAGTTAGGCTTACCTTGATTCAGTAAAGTTTCAAATGAAGCGAAAAGGCTGTCAACCCAATTAAAGTTTCGATTCCGGTCTTCAGGAAAATATTTCCACACCAAGTAATCTGCGACAATCACCAAAACCGATGAAATAGCCAACCATATAGCGATCGATAACCAAATTTTTGTTGAAAAAGGTCTTAAAAGAGATTCGACTCCCGTGGCAGCATCAACCTCGTATTTAATATGCAGGAAAAGCCTAATGTTGAATTAAAATTAGGAAACTAAAAAATGATTAAGTTGGTTTCTTACCTATATGTGTACAATGGCACTATATTGTAGATTAAAGCTGCGGCTGTCATACTATTCCAAGCAAAAACGTTGTAAACCATATCTGATACTTGGAATAAGTCTTTAGTATTTTTATCTAGTAGAACGGATTGATGTCCTGATATGTTAATAGAACTAAAATATAAAAAGCGTGTGTGTTAGCTTGATCGGCCGAAATCAATGATGCGCACATATACAAGATATGGCTGAAAGATTTTATCTTTGCTTTCTGAGCGTCAAGAATTGAAAAAGGAAACAAGACAATAACAAGACTTGTCGATAATCTTCTTCTTTGGGTGCCATATTCGTTTTCGAGCATAGGCGACTTCTCTGACACAGCTATGTGGGACCTACAGTTTAATGCGGTTCAGAACGGCTAAGTAGAGAGTCTGTTCTAAGCAAGTTACCACCTGCTGGTTGCCATTGCCTTGTAGGGGGATGAGACCGAGCTACAACACACATTAATCGCTTTTTCGGAATCCCCAAATCCTCGGATTAAGTTCACATGATGCAGATGACATTGGTCAGAGGTGAAATACGGTCGGAAAGAGTGGAATCGAACCCATAAACTCCAGAGTGCGAGTCGGGCACGCTATTCACTGAACCACGAGGCTGGTTAATCAATCTCGATAATCAGGCAGCCTAAACACCGAATCTCAGCCAATTCCTTGATAAGAGCTGGATAAGGTCTTGTGCGCATTACTACCCAAAATTTAGCCTAAAACCAGTGCAAGTGTTTTAGGCTACGGCCCAGCTGTGTCTGTTAATACCTAAAGTTCATAATTCTACTCAAATCAGTCCAGTACTCATGTAAATTCCTGATGGGCGGATATAAGTCAAACGCCTGAAAAATATGGAAGCAAATTTAATGTAGAATCACTAAGAGACCCTAAATTAAAAGAGACTGGCAAACTGTCGGCCATTTAAAAATTTGAACGCCGTTCCAACGATGCAAAATCCTTCAAATCCCCCAAGTATTATTTTCATTATATCACACTTATTATTGTCGCACTTAGATGGGACTGTTTCGGCTTGTGATTGGCTGGCCGCCACGACACTTGCACCATCTAGCGGTGACCATGAACTATTTTCGTATTCAAAATGCAAGACTTGGAAGACCGTGTTTTCTCCTGTGTAGTTCACCATGTTGCTCAAAATGGCGTTCAAATTTTTTAATAGCTGACAGTTTGTTAGACTTTTAATTCAAGGTCTCTAATCACTACAAGATAAATAATCAGAAAAATTCTCACGTCCATTCGGTGTTTTAATGTATATGCTAGAAGGAACGATCCTTCCAGATTTTGTCTTCTCAAAAAAATGTATTCATCGGTGGCATTCAGCCCGGTTTGATTGTTCCATGTCCCGAAAGTTTTAATGAATGTTTTGTAATATTTTCGAATGTTGTAAATTTCCATGATTTTGAAAGTTTGGCCAACTGGGTAGACAATGAGAAAATTGGATTCATAATGACCGTATTTCATTTTTGAAAGATGATCATTTGTAATATTTTTTTCATGTCCATTTAGTATAATTATCCAGTCGAACCGTTTTATTCTGCCAAAATATTCGACCTACAATATATTTAAAAAAAATTTTTGGAAGTTCTTGGGATGGAAAACAAATTAACGAAACTATGATTTCCTACATCCTACATCCCTTGAATTTCTTTGACTTACATCATCCAGTACTGCATTTATTTCGTTTATTCGCGCTTTCCAAACAACAACGATTTTATTTGAATTTAAAGCTGGCATCAAAGTATATTTAAAAAGAGCGAAATCTTTTGACATAACATATTCATTTAATTCTTGAGGTGTTTTGCAAGTAGTATAAACATTCTGCGCGAACGTTAAATATTTAATTTTATCAAATATTGTTGAATCTTTTGATTCCGTTATGAAAATACAGTTCTTAGCTTTTAAATGATTTATGAGAGAAAATGAGACATTGAATTCGGGATGGATTCTGCTGGATCTGACCATTGAAATGTAACCGAATATTAAAAAAAGGACCCAAAAAGCCATTGCAGAACATAAAGCTTTTAATGAACTCTCCCGAAACACATGATTTTTCACTAAAAAGACTAGTATGACTTTTTTGTTTTTTTAATAAAATCGGATAATGAGGTTTTGGAAGGCGTGTCCAATATATTCATCAATATTATATTAATAAGTCTAGTTAGCGTTGAATTTAGATTTGAGGGAGATAAAATCAAAAATGTTAATATGCTGGCTGCTTTAGATGTGTAAACTTTAAATAATTAATCCCTGTGGAAATTAGATTTTTGACATTACACTAAATCGTATTTTTTTATATTCTTAGGTCTATATGGTTTTGCAGGGCTTGAAGCCTTATCGCCTCATCGCAAACCCACCAGCATGTCTGGATACGCTGTGTCAGACGCAGACCTTGAGACTTTGAACTTCAAAGGAGATTATCAAGACCCTCTCAGGGAAAAATTCTGAGGGATTCTACTTTGTTCTAAGGTAAGAAATTTTTGTAAAAATTTTATTGAATTTTCAACATTTTAACTATATCATTTTATTTATTTTTTAGGATTACATGGATGTTACACGTAAAAACCTGACGGAATCAATAAGCATTGTAAATTCATCGTCTTCGCTTCTGCAACTCTCCTTCTATGTCTTCTGCGTTCGATTTTCATCAGCATTATTTCACCCGAGTTTCTGGTGAGTAAGGCTCTTTTTTTTTTGGAAAACTTTTCTCCTATTATATTTACAAAAATCGCTTTGTCTTTCGCCTTGCAAAACCATTTTTCTTCCAGTTTTTTTTTGAGATAAAAGTGCAAAATTTCACAAAGAAAAAAAATTGCTGAAATAATTATTCCAGTTCCCATGATAGCTAAAACAGGAATGATACTGTTAAAGTTAATCGGTTGAAAATCACTTGTTGCATATTCCTCCTTGGGCGCATTTAGTCTCTTTATCATTTTATTCGCAATCCCATGGTTTTGAAAACGAAGCCAGCTGGAAAAAACAACCATTCAAGTTAAAAATTTCCATTTTTAGATTTAAATTGAGCGCAGATTCTTACTTATATCTGAAAACGGACGCTAGAGACGAGTCGTAGTGAGTAAACATTCCAGCCATTGTTGTGTGTATTACTTGAGGGATTTGAAGTATTTCACAATTTCGAAATTTTGTGAAATGTCGCATCAATGCGACGTGTTCTTGATTTACGCTTAAAAATGCCATTTTTTTTTCATAACATGTTAAAGTCAGCTGTTCAATCAAATCGGGTACCACGGGGCCATTTTTCAAATAATTGTCGTATAATTGTTTTGAAAGCGAATCATTTGCCAGCTGAAATCAAATTCTTCTACATACAAGAATTTCTAAGCTGACCGATGCAAATATTGAAAAAGTTTGAGCGCGAAAAAAAGCAAAACACGTACAAAGTGGAAACAATGTTACTAATCGGCCTAGATCAGCTCAGAAATTCTTCCTACACTTGAGAATTACTCTTGTGACGTCATAAAGTGACTCAAAAGGCTGTGGAAACTACTTCGAATACCTTCGAAAGCCTTCGAGTAACCGAGGCTTAAAGCTGTTAAATTGATAAAATTCGTTAACGAGATCGATAATTTATAGATGATTTTTCTTTTGGCCAGAATTTTTTAAAATGACGAAAGAGTACAAGTGAAAACTAGTGAAAAATTCGTCCTTATTTTTAAAGTTATATGAATGTCTTGTTGAATAAATAATAAAAACGCTGAAACCACGGTCTTATAAACTGATCAGGAATCTCTTGTTGATTACCATGGTGTCCTCACTAAATACGCAACTTTTTTAGTTTTCGAATTGACCGTGATGGCGCTAGTAGGATTGGGAGACTCTTTTTCATTGGTTCTTTTTTCTAGACAGTGGCATTAGTGCGGAAACAATTGAAAGTCGATGGAATTAGTTGTTTATGGACAAAGGTAGAGAGACTAGATGGAAGAGAGGCGACAGATCAGGACGACTGCTTATTGGCTGTCAGAGTTAAATGGGTTGCGCCTATGTATAAGGACTTTTCATTGAATCTTATGGTAGTGGAACCAAGATGGCCGGACATGTCGCCCCTCTTCCATCTAGTCTCTCTAGACAAAGGGACAACTGCATAAAAAATCTTCGTCTCTCTCAAAGACAGCAGCGCCCTCACCGACCGAATTAAGTAGTAAAAGTTGGCAATTTAGTGAGGACGAGTTTCCTGACCTGTTTACAAGACCGTGGCTGAAACTCACCTCAAAGTAATCGGTTAAAAACGATTTGTCTGTAGTTACAATCTCATAGGTTCCATCGCTTAGGAAGCCTTCAATGTCTTTGAATGGATAGTAAGGGTTCGTGATAGTCAAAAACGAAACAACAGTTCCGGTATATAGAGGCATTAAAACCATTACTTGAACCAGCGCAAATATGAAAAAGGTGCGAGTTGACGAAACCGACGTTTGGTCCGAACCTGCAAGCACATTTCATGGTCAAAATTTTTTCCAAACTAGCCTAAACCTCTTCCATTGAAGACTTACCTTGATTGAGTAAAATTTTAAAAGGTGCAAAGAGACTATCAATCCTATTATAATTCGTATTTTGATTTTTAAAATGGTATTTACATATCAAATAGTTTGCAATCATCGACAATGGCGTTGAGATCATGAGCCATATCAAGATGGATATCCAAATTTTTATTGAAAACGGTCTCAAAAGCGAATGAATCCCAGTGATAGTGTTTTTTTCGTACTTAATATGTAGGTGAAGACTGAATTCAAATAAAAGAAAATGGAATTTAAAACTCATTTGATGAGAATCTTTTAAATGGAAAAGTATCATTTAATGCATGTTCTTACTTGAGCGTCCAAAGAGGCACGATGTTGTAATTTATCATTTCCGTTGTCATCGAGTTCCATGCAAAAAGATTAAGAGAAGCATCGATCACATTCCATATATCGAGTTTATCATCTACTAGATCGTAGTGATAAAAAGACAAATTAACAGTACTGAAATTAAAACGTATCTATAGTTAATACGAAAAATAGAGGGATGAGTCGTTACAATAATTGCACTCACCTGTAATTCATAATTCTTCCCATTTCGTTCCAAAACTCGTACAAATTGTTAATCGCAGGATAAATATGGAAAGTCTGCGGAAATATTTTAATAAAGGGCAAGTTGTAAAGAAGATATGTCAATCCGAGGATCAAATTACTTACGTCAACTTTGTATCCCATCGTTTTTAGGATAAGAGGGGAACGTTCCAAATTAAATCTTCTCGAAAAAATATATTCACTAGTGGCAGACAAACCGGTTTCATTGTTCCACATTCCAAAAGTCTTTGTAAAAGTTTTGTAATATTGTCGAATGTTGTAGATTTCCAAAATTTCGTAATTTCGATCAATGGGGTAAACAATAAGAAAATTCGATTCATAGTGACCGTATTTTATTTGCGAAATATGAGCCTTAGTTACTTTTCGTTCTTCTAATATTGTTATCCAATCAAACCGTTTCAATCTACTAAAATATGTAGTCTGCAATAAAAAAAAAAAATAGTTGGGAAAAGTTCTTTAATTACTCGGAAAAATTACTTACGTTTTCTAGAGTATCGATTATTTTCTGTACGTTCGCTTTCCAAACAATTACTGTTTTGTGAGTCGGTGCATCTGGAAACTTTTCTCTTTCCGAAGGGCTATACTCATCCGTCGTTACATACTCTGTTAGCTCCTTAAAATTTTTCCAAGTTACGTAAATATTTTGGAGAAATCCCAAGTGCTTTATTTTTTTGAAAACGACTAAATCTCTTGAATCTGAAATGAAAATGCAATTTTTGGCATTTAAATGACTGATGAGGGACAATGTAACATTGAATTCCGAATCGACAATTTCAGAAATTCTTATCGGAATCAATCCGAAAATTATGAAGATAGCAGAAAAAATCATAGCGTAAAAAATGGTTTTATATTCTTGAGAAATAAGGAGAATACTAAAAGTAAAATTGATTAAAAAGCTTTGATAATGTCAATTAATTTAATTAATGAACACATTTAAAATTTTATGAAGAAGAAATTCGGGAAGATTAACATTGATTGATGACATTAACATTGATTGCAATGTTAATGTCAGAAGGTTTTTTTTTTTTTAACTTAAATTAACTTAAAATTACTTACTGAAAAGCTCTGAAAAATAAGTAAAGCGTAATCTGATGTTTTGTGTTTTGCTTGACTTCGAATGCGGGCAGTATTTACACAATTGCTGGTTTAGTCAAGATCGAAAATTATAGGTTAGCTCATGAAGTTTCTTATTGTCTAATGAACTCAACATTTAATAACTATATTTTTCAGAAGAGTTTTAGTTAAGTTTCATTAAATCTGTGCTTTCCAAACATGTTCCAGGAACCAAACGTGATTAGGACAGTAAAACAATTGAAATAAGAATACTTTTATGCAATTTTATTTCTTTCATTGTTTTTGCATAAAGACTTTTGTCTTCTTAAAGAAAATTTCACAAAGAAAAAATATTGCTGAAATAAATATTCCGGTTCCCATGATAGCTAAAACAGGAATTATATTGCTGAAGTTAATCGCTTGAAAATCATTAATTCCATAATCTTCATTAGGCGGGTTCAATCTTAATTTCATTTTCTTAGCAATCCCGTTGCTCTCAAAACGAATCCAGCTGGAATTATTCAAATTAAAAATTAAAAAATTTTAGATTTTAAATTAGCACTTGAAGTGATTCTTACTTATATCTGAAAACTGACGTCAAAGATGAATCGTAATTTGTAAACATTCCAGACATTGTAGTGAATATGACTTGAGGAATTTGAAGCATTCTACATCCTTGAAGATCTTTAATATTTTGTCTTAAAGCAACGTGTTCTTGATTTAAACTTAAAAAAGCAAACTTTTTTTCGGTACATGTGAACATTATCTGGTCTAACAAATCGAGGACCTGAGTTCCGTTTACCAAATATTTATTGTAGAATCGTTTTGAAACTGAATCATTTGCCAGCTAAAAATATTTGAGTAATTAGAGTGTCTCTGAGGGCAAGTGGGACTTATAAGCCATAATTGGCCTTTAATTTGGCCCTTTTTTTGTGAACAAAGAGCTGTTCACTGGTAGTAACTTTTCAATTTTTGTTAAAACATTAAAACGCACCTGAAAGTAATTGGTTAAAAACGTCCTGTTGGAAGTTACGATCTGATAAGTTCCATCTCTTACAAATCCATCGATGTCCTTGAATGGATAGTATGGATTCGTAACAGTCAGAAACGAAACAACAGCTCCGGTATATAGAGGCATTAATATCATTACTTGAACCAGAGCAAATATGAAAAATGTGCGAGTCGATGAAACCGACGAGTGGTCCGTACCTGCAAAAATATTTTATCGGTCAAATTTATTTTAAATTAACCTTTCAATAAATACTTTACCTTGATTAAGTAATATTTCAAAAGGTGCGAAAAAACTGTCAATCCAAGTATAATTTGTGTGTTGATTTTTAAAATGGTGTTTATTAATCAAATAATTTGCTATCATCATTAAAGGCGTTGAAATCATCAGCCAAATCAAGATGGACATCCAAATTTTTGTTGAAAACGGTCTCAAAAGTGAATAAAATCCAGTGATAGTGTTTGCCTCGTACTTAAGATACAGGTAAAGACTAATGGGAAACAATTTTCAATTAAAAAACAACGGTTATGAAGATCAACGCCTTATCAGCAGAAAAGATCGCAAAAATAACGCTTATGCGTGTTCTTACTTGTTAGTCCAGAGAGGCACGATGTTGTAATTTATTATTTTCGATGTCATCGAGTTCCATGCAAAAAGATTGAGAAAGGCATCGGTTACATGGTTACTGTATTGACGACCTAAATCGGGTTTATTATCTATCAGATCATAGTGGTATGCAGACAAATTAACAGTGCTGAAAATATAATTATTTCCGGTTGCGGTTAATAGACAAACTGATTACTTCATTCCCTGACGGATTTCGGAAATATTGCTGTATATTAGCATTGTTTTAATATTTGACTATAAATTATACTGTATATAATTTCAAAAATTATATAAACTTCTGTTCACGCTCCCCGACTTAAAGCCCCGGGAGATTCAGGCCCGGAGGATTTTTTTTTAAAACCACGGCAGCGACGACCAGGTTAGATGAACCTTAGACTAGGTTGGCTTGGGACCTTAAGTCCGGGAGCGTAAACAGTGATCTAGGGTGGCGGCACGCTCCTCGCTTCGCTCGTCGCTGCCGTGGTTTTAAAAAAAAATCCTCCGGGCCTGAATCTCCCGGGGCCTTAAGTCTGGGAGCGTTCTGGGATGGCGGCCCCTTGACGCCGTTTCTTACCTGAAGTTCATGATTCTACCCATTCCGTTCCAGAATTCATATACATTGCTAATAGCAGGATAGATATGAAAAGCCTGAGGAAAGATAATAAAAGTTGTTTAAAAACAATAATTCAATGAAATTCCCCCCAAAAATTGATTTACTCACGTGAACTTGAAATCGATACGTGTTTAAGATAAGAGGTGATCCTTCCAAGTTAAATCTTCTCGAAAAAATATATTCTTTAGTTGCGGACAAACCGGTTTTATTGCTCCATATTCCAAAAGTCTTCGTAAACGTTTTGTAATATTTTCGAATGTTGTAGATTTCCAAAATTTCATAATTTTGCTTATTTGGGTAAACGATAAGAAAATTTGATTCGTAGTGTCCGTATTTGATTTCTGAGAGATGAGCCTTAGTCACGTTTTCTTCGTCT
Organism: Liposcelis brunnea; assembly: GCA_023512825.1. Lineage (NCBI taxonomy): Eukaryota > Metazoa > Arthropoda > Insecta > Psocodea > Liposcelididae > Liposcelis > Liposcelis brunnea. The sequence goes on from CM042069.1 coordinate 903,935, forward strand.
AATATTGTTATCCAATCAAACCGCTTCAATCTACCAAAATATTGTACCTGCAATAAAAAAAGTGCTGGGGAAAATTTTTTAAGTATTCGGTAAAATTACTTACGTTTTTTAAAGTATCGATTATTTTATTTACAGTCGCTTTCAAAACGATTACGGTTTTGTGCGTTGGTAAATCTGGAAAATTTTCGCTTTCAAAAATCAAAGGGTCTTTCAAAGTTACAAAATCTGTTAGCTCCTTGAAAGTTTTGCTAGTAGTGAAAATATTTCGACCGAACGCTAAGTGTTTTATTTTTTTAAAAAATGTTAATTCTTTTGAATCTGAAATGAAAATGCAATTTTTAGCATTTAAATGATTGATGAGGGACAATGTGACGTTGAATTCTGAATCGACCAGCTCAGAAATGCTCATTGGTATCAGTCCGAAAATGATGAAAATAATATGAAAAATCATGGCGTGAAAAAAGGGTTTTATATTCTTGAGAAATAAGGAGAATACTAAAAGTAAAATTGATTGAAAAGCTTTGATAATGTCAATTACTTAAATTAACGTTTTGATTCAATTAAAATTTTATGAAGAAAATCAGGAAGGTTCCAATTAGTGTTAATAACAGGGCTTCGAATCCGATTCCGATTCCAATTCCTATTCCCCTGATTCCGATACTTTTTGAATGCTTGATGCTGATTCCGAATCCGATTCCGATTGCCAAGGAAAGTCCATGCATAAGTTAAACATAGGCGCAACCATAAATGCGATGCCGATTCTGATTCCAATTATAATTTAATCAGATTCTCAGCCCTCGTTAATAATAGAAGGTTAAAATCACAAATTATTTCTTCCTTCATTAAGTTTCTGAAAGATTTTTTACACGAAAAGTGCTGTCAAACAAATAACTATTATTAAATTCATTATAGTACCTCTTAATTTTTCTAATTTTACTCTGAACCAAAAAAAAATCTAAGTTACGCCAAGATCATTGAAGTTCTATGTAAGACATCATAATGAATATAAGGAAGAGTTTTAGGAAAAGGGATATGTGGTAGTGTTGGTGTTTAGAAATAAGAACCACAAATTTGATAGTTAAAGACGTTTATTGATTGCACTGTTTTACAAAGTGGGTAACACGATTGACAAACTAAACTGAACTGAACTGTAAGGTTTACAAAGGTTTATATACACTATATACACATTCAGGTACCTTCCAGAAGAGGAACAATCGAGAGAGAGGTATTGTGCGGTATTGAGCTATTGTTATTATTCACATTTACGCATGATTGATTTATTGACTTAGCATTATTTCTTTTTATCGGCTCTTCTTCTGGAAGGTTCGCGAATTTTTATTATTATTATTTTTATTAATTCGCTACTTTGAAATTCTAGAAATGTGTTCCCACATCACTCCCCCCCTAGTCGAGCGGGAGAGCGAGGCGATATTTTATAGGTAACTAAAATATCACGAAAGCACTATTTCGTGTTAGGTGAAAAACGAACTGGAGCACGGATTTGTCTTCCGAAGCGGGTGCGTCCTATGATTGGATTCGGAGTAGTTCCCTGATTGATAGGTTGGGTTGTCGAGCTGTCTGTTGTCTGCTTGTGACGATCCTTGGGAGCTTCGTTCACTTTCTTTGAGGTAGTGGCGTCATCTGAATCCCAATGGAAGAGAAAGGCTGGTTTTAATCGATCAATGGAAACTTCTTGCTCGCCCCGTGGTGTAAGAATTTTGAAAGTTTTGTCTGACCGCCGAAGAACTTTGAACGGTCCATCATAAGGCGGTTGCAGTGGTTTACGCACGGCATCATGACGCAAGAAGACATGAGTTGTCGTAGCGAGGTCTTTGTGGACGAAAATCTTTGGTTTTGCGTGGTGATTGATTTCAACTGGTTGCAACGCCTGGATCCTTTCGCGCAGTTTGGCAACGAAGGTAGGAATATCTGATTCGATCGGAGTTGGGTCGAAAAAGTCGCCAGGGAGGCGAAGACCTGTCCCAAAAACGATCTCTGCCGTTGACACGTCCAGTTCCGGTATGATGTAAGATCTCAAACCAAGAAGAACGGTTGGGAGTGTATTAATCCAATCTTCACGCAGGTGAGCTTTGAGAGCTGCCTTCATTGAGCGATGCCAACGTTCGATTTTGCCATTGGCGCATGGACGATAAGCGGTCGTTCGAATATGGTGAGTTCCGAGGTGCTTGGTTAGCGCTTTAAAAAGCGCACTTAAGAATTGCGATCCTCGGTCGCTAGTGATGATGCCTGGCGTGCCGTAGCGAGCAATCCAATGAAGGTAGAGAGCATGTGCGACTGTCTCGGCTTCCATGTTGCTAATTGGGATTGCCTCAGGCCACCTGGAGAATCGGTCGATGATTGTGAGTAAGTAAGAGTATCCGTTGGAGAGCGGTAATCTGCCTACGATGTCAATGTGAAGATGTTCGAATCTCCGTGCGGTAGGGGCAAAACGAGCGATAGGGCTCATCGTGTGACGACTAACTTTAGCCCGTTGACACGGAATACACGATTTTGCCCAAATTCCACAGTCCTTGTTGACTGAAGGCCAGACGAATCTTTTTGTCACCATTTTGGTTGTGGCGCGGCGACCTGGGTGAGCCAAGTTGTGAACAGCCAAGAAACAGTCGTAACGAAGTTTCTTTGGGATGTATGGGCGAAGAGTTCCATTAGAGTTGTCGCATAGAAGTTCAGCCCCGTTTGGTAGCGGTACGGCTTGCAGGCTCAGAGAGGTAGCCTTAATTGATTCCAGGTCCGGGTCTGTCCGTTGTGCCTCGGCGATTGCTTCTGCGGAGAGATCGGCTGGAGAAGTTTGGATGGCTTCTATTCTGGAACAGGCGTCGGCCACGATGTTTTCAACTCCAGGGAGGTAGCGGATGTCAGTGGAGAACTGACCGATGAAATCGAGATGAGTTAACTGTCTTGGTGTGGCTTTCTCAGGTCTTTGATCGAAGGCGAAAGTTAACGGGCGATGATCCGTGTAAATAATGAAGTTGCGGCCTTCTAACATGTACTGAAAATGTTTCACGGCGAGGTACATGGCTAGTAGCTCTCGGTCGTAAGTGCTGTACTTGCGCTGGGCTGGCGAGAGTTTCGTCGAGAAAAATCCCAATGGCTCTTTGCGATCTTTGTTGATTTGGTGGAGAGCCGCTCCAACTGCGAAATCCGAAGCGTCGACGAGGAGAACTAGCTGAGCATCGTGCAGAGGATGAGCAAGAAGCGTGATCTGGGCTAGAGCTTCCTTTGCATTGTTGAAGCTTTCAATCAACTCATCTGTCCAGTTGATGGGAATTTTGTTCCCTTTTTTGGTTGCTGGGCAGAGAGCGTGTAGAGGTCCCAGAATGTGTGCAGCATGAGGAAAAGCCCGACGATAATAATTAATCATCCCGAGAAAACGGCTGAGCTCCTTGACGGTTTTCGGTCTCGGATATTCGCGGAGGGCTTGGATGCGGTCCGGTAACGGCGTTATTCCATCAGATGAGACGCGATAGCCCAGAAAAGAAATTTCTTTGACGCCGAAGACCGATTTGGCCACGTTGATATTTAAATTATGATCGCTGAGGAGTTGTAAGACTTGTTGAAGGTGTTTTGAATGCTGTTCCTCGTTCTCAGAAGCTATGAGTAAGTCATCAACGTAGGTGAATACGAAATCGAGGTCTTGAAAAATACTGTTCATGTATCGCTGAAACGTTTGAGCCGCGTTGCGGAGACCAAATGGCATTTTGACGAACTCGAATAATCCGAACGGCGTAATTATTGCGGTTTTCGGAATGTCTTTAGTCGCGACCGGAATGTGGTGGTAAGCACGCACTAAGTCGATTTTTGAGAAAATCTTTTTATTCGCGAGCATCGAGTTAAAGTCTTGTAAATGCGGTAACGGATATTTGTCGTGTACGGTTATACGGTTTAAAGCGCGATAGTCCCCGCACGGTCTCCATGATCCGTCCTTTTTAGTCACCATATGTAAGGGACTGGCCCACGAGCTTTTTGATGGCCTGCAGATCCCGAGATTTACAAGTTCCTGGAAACGTCGCTTGGCTTCGGCCAGCTTATCCGGAGCCAAGCGGCGCATACGGGCTGCGACTGGATGCCCTTTGGTTTCGATGGTGTGGACAACATCTGTTGCTGGAGCGTCATACGATTCCCGGAGAACTCGTGGATATTGCTGTAGGAGATCACGGAAATCGTGTTTTGGCGAAACCAAGTGAATGGATGGCTGAATGCATCGAGCCATGATTCCTACGGACGATAGGTTCGTGAGCGGATCGATTAGTCGTTTGTTTTTAATGTCGACCAAAAGTCCGTAGCGTTCCAGGAAATCTGCTCCAATGATTGGTACTTGGACGTCTGCGATTATAAAAGTCCATGGGAAACTGCGTCGAAGCCGAAGATTAACTTCGATAAGCCGGTCGCCGTATGTTTTGATTGGAGTGCCGTTAGCTGCGAAAAGACGTTTCTCGGTCGGTCGGTACCTCTTCGTGTCTGGTAATGGAAGGACTGAAACTTCCGCTCCGCAATCTATCAGAAATCTGTAGCCGGTGGCTGGATCGGTAACGAAGAGGCGGACGGATTTACATCCTTCGTCCGTGGCCGCCATCACGGACGAAATGCAGAGTTTCCCTCGTTGGTAGAAAATTTGCACGGCTGATGGCATTTGGTGGCCTTGTCGCCGAATCTGTTATGGTACCAGCACCAGTCAGCCTGTCGAGAACGACTTTTTGATCTTGGGTGAAATCGATGAGGCGTGGGAGATCTGTGGCGAGAACGACCACGAAAGTTTGACGCAAGAGCGGAGATCTGGCTCTCGATACGGTGAAGCCGCTCTTCCAACGTGTTTGGCGCAGGTCTCTGGATTTCCATTACGGATGTTGGTGGTCCAGTTTGCTCTAAAATTTTATCGGCCATTTGCGCTATATTGATTAAGTCGTCTTTGCTCGTCGCTAGGATGGCGCGAATGTTGGATGGCATGTGCTGCAGAAACATTGACTTCATCAGGTCGTCCGGTGCCTTTGAGCCAGCTAACCGTTGCATCTCCCTCAGAAGTGCTGTTGGTCTTTTGTCGCCGAGTTCTAATTCCGTGAGCAGTTTTTTGAGCTTTTTGTCTTGCGAGTCGGCGAAGATCGAAATAAGGCGCGTTTTAAGATCCGTGTACGGCTTAGTTGACGTAGCCGCACCTTCCAGCACGTCTGTTAGTTCGGCGGCGATTTCGGTATCGAGCGCGGACAGAGTATAATGATAGCGAGTCTTTTCGGAGGTTATGTTATGAATTTGGAATTGCGATTCGACTTGATGAAACCAAATGTCCACGTGTCTTTTTTCGAACGCAGGAATTTTAAGGTTCGTCTTAGCTACCGAACTGACTTCACCACCGTTTTGTCCAAATTCTTGTCCTTCTGTCATTTTACTTGATCACTTCGCGCACTAGTAACGTAGATCACAGATCGCGTCGCGTACTTTTCACGATCACGTCGGGGTCACCAATTGTGGTAGTGTTGGTGTTTAGAAATAAGAACCACAAATTTGATAGTTAAAGACGTTTATTGATTGCACTGTTTTACAAAGTGGGTAACACGATTGACAAACTAAACTGAACTGAACTGTAAGGTTTACAAAGGTTTATATACACTATATACACATTCAGGTACCTTCCAGAAGAGGAACAATCGAGAGAGAGGTATTGTGCGGTATTGAGCTATTGTTATTATTCACATTTACGCATGATTGATTTATTGACTTAGCATTATTTCTTTTTATCGGCTCTTCTTCTGGAAGGTTCGCGAATTTTTATTATTATTATTTTTATTAATTCGCTACTTTGAAATTCTAGAAATGTGTTCCCACAGATAACCATTAATCCCGCCTTGTATGCTTCACTATTAAACTTTTTATAATAAAATCAGAAACATAGTATATAGCAAAACAGTGTTGCCACCTTTCTTTGCGGTTGTTAGAGTATTGCTCTAACAGAAGTCTTGAAACTTTTCTATCAACTTTTAATGGTAGATCCGTTTTTTAGTTTTAATCAGGCGGCGTGATCGAGAGAAATGAAAACAACTTTGGTTAAAATAAATCATAAAAATTTTTACACCTTAATGAACAGAATCTTGACCAAGATTTTTAGAAATAAGCGGACCTTTTTAGGTACTTGCTGCTGAACCCAAAAAGCAGTACAATAAGTTCAAGACTCTGTGATCTTGTTCGAGAAGAGCTTAAAGTACCATGAAGTAGCTTCAACTTATTCCGTTTTATCTTTTTCAGATTGCCAAGAAAATGAAACTTCTTATATCAACGGACAAGAACCAAACTTTCTGGATGAAATATTTACTCTCCGTATTTTAAGTAAGTATTATCACCGTTTCAACCTCAGATAAATAAATAGAGCGTTTGTGCTCTGCCCACGGTCTTATAAACAGGTCCGGAATCTCTTGTTTATTTCCATGGTAACCATGTCCGGAATTCTGTAGCCGATTTTAGTTCCATGTTCTGGCGCTGCATGTACAATTTATAACCAATAGGAATCAAATGTTGAAGGCGGCCATGTTTTGCCAAGAAGACAACCACTGCTATTGACTCTGAACAGAAACACTAGCGACACAGGTGTTAAAAAATGAATTATTTTCGGCGACATGATCCAGGACCAATCTGAGAGCGAAGATTCCGGACCTGTTTATAAGACCGTGGCTCTGCCATGCCATTGTTTCAATACTTAGCTAATAAAAAAACAAACGATATCGGGTTCATTCAAAAATTTCGAACTTTTCTTACTGTGCTTTTTAAGCTAAGCACTGTTTGGCCTAAAATGGAGGTTATATGTCCCAAGCCTTCCAAGGACCCAAAATTCACTGAATCTGAGCACAAGCAAATATTTTAAGTTTGCTTTAGCTAGAATTCTCTTGGTGTCTGTGTTTGACTTATTAGAACCACCGCTTTTTGAACTTGAATTTTTGAAAATTTTTTCCAAAGTTAAATTCGTCTTCTGCTTCCTTAACATGGTGCTTTTGTATATTATTTATGTTTTCGTTTTATACTTTTATTTGCTATTGTGCTTTTCCTTTGACAATATCTCATGCTCGATTCAAACTTTTATTAACGACAGTTGTAAGTGCATCGACCGACAATTAATTCATTTAAATTCAACCGAGAAACATCAAATATTATTAAAACACAATAAACTACGTCAAAATATTATTGATGGGAAAACCAATTTACCCAAAGGGTTTTACATAAGGAAAATAATTTGGAGTGAAGATTTAGAGAGGTTAAATTTCCATTCCAATGAACAATACGCCGTTAGCTTAGATTGGAAAATCAAACCCTTAAATCTAAGACAAGATATTATTCATAAATATAGGAACTCTGGAAGAAATGAGAGTTGGAATGTTTTAACTCAAATGATTTGGGGAGAGACTTACAAAATCGGTTGTGCAATTAGTAGATTTATTTTTTCGTGCGGTGTTAGTGTTGAGAAATTAAGTTGCATTTACGAACCAAAAGGAAATGTGGAAGGAAAACCAGTTTATAGAACAGAAGAGGATCCGTCGATTGATTGTGTTCGAAGGAAAAATGAAAGTTTGTGTGTTAAAATAAGGCACGTTAGGAGTTCGTCTCCGAAAATTTATGAATTAGGAATGACACGGAAGTCTTTGGTTACTCAACCTCCTACTACTAACATGCCTTCTACTTCGAGTACTGAAGAAGTGGCAGGAAGGAATATGAAAGAGGAAGAGAAAGGCCCGAAGTGCGAAGGGGTGGAAGGAATAGCTAAATTCTCAGAAATGGAATTATATAACGGAGTTAAGGCTAAGAGTTCACCAGTGTTTTGCTTAACCTATGTTATTTTAAATATAATTTTATTAAGTGAATAAAAGGAATGTTTCAAGCTTTTTCTTTCGAAAAGTAAAATTAGTGTAGAATAAATATTTTATACTGATTAAAATATTATTAAGTTCAAGCCATCTACAGTCTGTAACTCTCACTAAAACCATTCATAAACGTTACTTCTTTCCACGATAGAGGTCGCGATATGCACTTAAAACTCAAATATTTAATCATCTGGTTTTAGCAAAACATCTTGCCTCGAAAATCCAGTCGACCACATTTGATTATTGTCCTCATTCCCATCCTGCCCTTGTTCTTCCACATGATTATCATCATCCAACTGCATCCCGAACGGGTTGATCATCACAGATTCCGTCCTCGCAGCGCTAATATTTACGCTTTCCATCGAAGCAAAAGTAGTCGTACTCCCCGATCCGTGCGCTCGACTCAACCTTAAAAATTTAATGGGCACCAAAGGCGGTACCTTATGTTTTTTGGGTCGCTCAAGAGGTAACAACTCCCCTTTCGGAGATCTTTTCCCTTGGACCAAATGTTCAATATTCGAATAAACCTCATCGTGACAAATTCTTAAATAATTCCTCTGACGATCGTTTAACCTTTTTCGAACCATTTGCTTTTGAGCTTCGGGCAATGCGTAATTATGAATTAAATCCGCGACGATTTCTAATTCTTCTATCTCAGACGCCCTCGCCTGAGCTTCTTGAGCCGCCCTATCAACTTTCTTAGCAACGTTATGAATATATTCCCTGGCAGTTCGTTCCGCTAACCATTTCCCATTCTCAATAATTATATCTTCTAAATAAATATCAACAGTATTCTGATGTAATTTCACAATCTGCTTGAACATTTCATCACTCTCGCGTCTTCTCTGATCTTCCTGTTGTCTTCTTCCAGCTTCGGCCGCTTCCCGTTTGTGTCTCTCCCCATCTGCCAACAAAGCAAACGCATGCGTCACTCTCTCATCTTGCAGGCGGAGTAATTCCTTGGACAAGAAATCCAACATATCCGACATTGTTTTCCCCTGCAGCGTTTGTAATATTTCTTGTTTTCGTTTCTCCCGTAAATTGTTGATTTCGTTTTCCCTTTGAAGGGCGAATATTCTTTTCCTATCGCCTCCTTTAGTTTCTTCCTCGTAACCTTGCAAAGCGTGCGTACTTTTAACTTCTTCTAATAATTCTTGACACCTAACCCGACCTTCGAACATCACGGCTTGTATTGCACGTCCCTTAATCACTTTCTGCAATAACAACGACGACTGGTAAAGTTCTTCTTGCCATTCGGGCACCGGCTCCACCGTTGGAATCTCCGATTCGGGTTTAGGAGGAGGAATCCTGACTTTCAATCGACATTCCTTAAATTCTAATTTTCTTAAACGATTTTCCCGCAATTCGTTTGATATTTGCGCGAGTCGACTTTCTGTCCATTTTGTTTCCCTCACGCATAATTCATTCGGATATTTCTTCGGTTTTGAGTTTTTATCATGATCAAACGGTGGTTTAGGCGTCGTTGAGCTACATATATCATCGAGGCTTTGCTTTAACACCTCCACGTTGTTAAATACGTTCCAGTAGCGACAATCCGGATTTATTTTTTCGTGCCATCGCTTGGGATCATCTCCGAAACGCATTTGCGGTCCGTATAATTCCGAAGTTTTATCTCGATGTTCTTTAATAACGTTCCATCTATGATATTTTTTCACGACTTTATTTCTTAAATTGACTAATTTCCTTAAATTCCTATTAAAATTCAACCGAGCCTTTTGTAGTTTTGTAATTTTCTCATCGACTTTCAATTTGGTGTATCTGTTTATTCTATCCTCGCTATTCTTTTTCATTTCGTTCATTCCCTCTCGAATCATTTTCTCTGCTATTTCTTTTTGTAACGAACCCATCGTTTTTATTTCGTCTTCTCGGAATTTCCATTCGTTCGCTTCTAAAGCCGTTAGGACCATTTTCCGAATGTCTAATGTTTCTTGGTTGTACGGGATGGGGAAAGCGTTTTCCCACGCTCGCCTTTGACGAGCTCTTTCGATTATTTGTAGTTCGATCATCCCGGCTGGAAGCCCGTTGTTTAAGGATAACCAGCTTAGAGTTAAAATTTCGAGGCCTTTGTCTTTGGGTTCAATTATGTCGGGTTTGAAAGGTTCGGTTTGGGTTTCGGATTCTCGGTACATTGTTTGGACGAGTTTTCTTTTCGTGCCGTCGGGTGGGGTTAACGGTTTTCTGGAAGGCGGGCGGAGGATTTCGAAGAAAATTGATGGTAATTTTGATTGGTAAGCTATGTCGTCCGGTAAAGATTTTCCGGAGATGCAAGTGGTGAACATCGGATAAGGTTTCATGCATGTCTGTGTTTGTAGCATCCTGGAAATTGAAAAAAAAAATCATTGTTAGTGATCGAATTTTGAGGTCAAAGCACTCAAAACGATCAAATCTTTAGGTTAAGTTCTCAAAGTGACCGAACCTTGAGGACTAGCATTTTAATTTTAAAAAAAATCCCCAAAAATTTTTAAATTTTTTATTTAGCATTTTTTTGTCGAGCAAATCGTTTTAAAATTTCTCTCTGAGCAAATTTTCTGGAAATTTTTGTTGAGCTAATTTTTTCTATTTTCCTTATCAAGCTAATTTTGAGAAAATTTCCTGTGAAGCAAATTTTATTAAAATTTCTTATTGAGCTAAGTTTTTGACATTTCTTTGTGAACCAAATTTCCTATGAAGATTTCTTGTCGAGCAAATATTTTCAAACTTCCTTCTCGAATGAATTTTCTGAAAATCTCTTGTGGAGATAATTTTTTAAATTTTCTTGTCCAGCAAATTTTCTCAAGACTTTCTGTTGACGAGCTAATTATTTCAAAATTTCTTGGTCAGCCATTGTTTCAAACTTTTTTGTCAAGCAAATTTGAAACTAAGGCTTAAACTGACTCAAATTAAGTTCAGGTTATGCTAATGCTATCTTAATAAATTTAAAAATCCGTTTGAGGATTGTGTGAAGATCAGCTTTAGTCACGAAAAATAATCTGACGTAAAGTTGATCGCCTTAGAATCGAAGAAACACGATTCGAAATCAACGCTCAAATAAATTTCCCTTTAAAATTTAAGAAATCTTTAAATACTTACTTGAATTTTTTCTCAAAATACAAAAAAATAAATAAAAATATCCAATGTAAACAAAATGTTTATAAACAGAACGAAAGCAGACATTAATTTTCAAAATGGCGACAGATATCTCAACTTTGCGACAAAACCACAAAATCATTCTTTCTTTTGTTTTCGTTTATTTATATTTTGGTTGAAATGATTGCTGGATAAATTTTCAAGTATTTTTAATTCAATTTCAAACAAAAAATCTTATAAAAATGGAAAAAACTTTTGTTTAAAAAAGGATTTGACTCTCGGGGAAAGGTTAGTCCGTAAAATATTTACTAAATTTACATTGATCGATTATATTTTGAATCGAGATTTAATTGCAAGGAAAAAAAATAGTGTAAATTACAAAGATTAAGTGTAATTTTTTTCTTTAACTAGCCGTGTCGGCCCCATTTAAGGAATAAGACAAATGCAATAATTTTACATCCCAATAGTTTTACATGTTGTTAAAAATTATGTTTAATTTCATGTTAATTATTAATTACCATCAGAGTCTTATTTATTGTTTTTGGTTTTAGTTTTGAAATTAAAAAAACCATCATGACGTCTTTAAAGAAAAAAATCTGCGTCACCGTTTTCTTGGATGAATTATTTGAAGTCGTTGAGGAAACTCCGCCGAAACAATTTAACATTCCACCAAGCTACGCGTCCAAAAGAGGAGAAAGCGCATCGAAAACATCGTTCACAAGAAAACCGAGCAGCGATTTCAACTGCAAACCAAGATCATGGTCCGAAAATCAGTTTCTACAACGAGGGAAATTAGAACGAAGGATAAAGAAACCTCGAAGCTGCAAACAAAACGTAACGATAATCGTCAAAGACGAATTGGATCGTTTCGAACAACAAGAAAAAGATCGAATAGAAAACGAGAAGAAAAATCTTAGCCCGTTAGCGATAAAAGAAAAAGAAGTCGACGAGATTGATGATGAGTATGATTGGTCGAAAGAAACGATCCCTTCGGATAATACGTCTGATAATTTTTCGGATTCCAGCGAATTCGAAGAGAAAACTTCGAAAATAGATAAATGCACGCAATTTGAAAATATTTCCCCGCCGATTTATCAAACTAAAAAAATATTAGAAGCTTCGAAATTTGGTGAAAGTCACGAAGTTATTCAAAAAATCGGATATTTGGAAAAGGAGGAAATGATTAATCTGGATGAACGTTTGCTGGACGAAAGCACAGTAAATATCATAAGGCATTGTTATCGCTACGATAAAGATAAAAAAAGTTTTCAAGAACTTTGGAGAAATTCAGAAATGGAAGAAAGCTCATCGCAAACCGAATGCGATTCCGAAGAAAAAACGGAAAGTTCTGAAAGTATAATAAACGTTGATGATTTCCCGGAAATAAATACTAACTGGCTTGATGAGCAAACACTTTCGATTTTAAGCAGCGCCTGTGATGTAAGATTGAAAGCTTTCACTGATAACAACGGGGAAAGGATTCTTTGCTACACGCTTTGCGTTCAGCATAAAAATCCAATGGAGAAAGTCTCTTGGAGTTTTCAACAATTGAAAATCATAACTTCTTCCGATTGTGAAATCGTTAATAAAATGGAAATCGGAGTCGCTGACGTTGTTGAATATAGATTGATAGCGAGAACCGCGACCGTTTTCTTGCTGACAGCTTTCAAAATTTCAAGAGGGATCCTTGTCGATGAAAAAGTAACCCAAACGGAAGATGATTTCCTTGATAATATTTCCTTCAAAGATGCAGAGTCTGAAATGATAAGCACCGAATCGGAAAGCGAAGATATCGTGTATACTGTAACTTTCGAAGAAGACGCAGATTTTAGCGATTTCGACGGGGGAGATATTCGTGCCATATGCAATATGGATTCCAACTAAAAAATTAATATTTGCGGTTGAGGTAATTTTTCTTGAAGGAGTTTGTTCTTTTATTAGACTTTCTTTATTAGATTCATTCATTTTAATTTCAGGGATAGGCGTTTTTTGTGGTAGCATTTAAAAACGGATAAAATATTCCCACGAGCAAGTCGTAACGTATCATAAAAATATGAAATAATGACCGTTTAGAGGGAAAAGCACATAGAATGTATAAATCTTTAAAAAATAAAAAGTGGAAGTGATTTTATAATCGCTTGGACGTGGATTTAACGCTCAGGTATTATGTAAATCAGATTATGAGTTTCTTTTCTGCCTTTTTTTGGTTTTGTGGAAGAGGGCAGGGATTGCGGGTCAAACGTTTTTTAAAAAGGGAAATGAAGGTTTTGCCATGTAGCTTCTGATATCGATCCCTAGTCCAAGTTGAAAAAAAGAAACAAAGTCAAACTTGACTAAAATTTCAGAATTTCAGTGGCATTTCTATTGTAATTAGTGCCGAAAATTAAAGTTTGTTGAGTTTTTCTGTCAAGAAAGTGTCCAGCTCCTACTGAAATCGCCAGATAAAGAAATTTGCGTCAAACAAGAAAGTCGTTATTCAAAACTTCCATCATAAGTCAAAACATCAATGAATGAAGTTGCCGGGTAAATGCATCAATAGTAAATTGATCGATTAAAACGTCTGCCAAAAAATTTTCAGTCAAAACGTTCAAAAAAGTTCTCAGTCAATTTTTTAAACAAGAAAGTTGATTGTCAATTAATAAAATTTCTGGTTAAACAGTCGCCAGTCAAAACGTCAAAATAAAAACTGCCGGTCAATACTTCAATCGTTAAAGTTGCCGGTGAAAATAACAGACAAGAAACTCGTCTAAAAAGGAAATTCCCTTTTTTATAAAAAGTGGCCACTTTAAATCAAACAAGAAAGTGGCCAGTCAATTAACAAAGTTCAAAGTTAGGTTAGGGAAAATCTATGTATTAATCAAGTTATTGGCGATGACTTATTTCTAATTTCAGTCACAGACAGTCCTCTACTTTGCCTCTTTTCATCCAATTCTTTTCATTCCTCTTTGTTCATAGCTGTTCATTTGCACCTTGCTCGGAAATCGAATCTAACCTTAATTTTTAATTTCTTTCATTCCCCATAAATCATTTTGGGCGACCTTTTCCCCTCTGAACGTTTTTCCATTTAACCATCTCCCACGGAAAAATTTTTACATCCGATTCCCCTTCAATTAGCCAATTATTCCTCAAATTAACTTAAAAATCATTTTGCCGATTTTCAAGGTTATCCGAATCTTTGTCACGTGCCAAGGCTAAACGTGACCGATAAAAAACATTCGATGAAAACGATGTTATCAAATACGCGTCTTCTTTTCGGGTAAAAGATTATGTCATGCAACACACGAAGAGCTGAAGGCATTCACACCTGGCCAAATCGTCTCCGTTGCCAATTTCGGCTAATTAACCATTTAAAGAAAACGTCATTCGAAGGAGAGTTATAAAAAAAAAAGTTACGCCCAATTATACAGGAAACAGATGCGGTGAAGATATGCCCGGTGAAAATTTTTAGCCACGATTCAGATCTGCGTTTTGTCTTTAGTTATCGCCATAATTTAAAATAAAAAATTGACGTAAACGAAAACGATCGGTTTGACAGAATTATAGACACGAAGCGCTAAAACCGACTCGACGACAACGAAGTTCGCTCACCTGCTAAAAATATAAACTAAACAAACAAAACGGGATTCATTAACATATTACACAGATTTTTTGCTCGAATTAATCCGAAGCTGCCATTAAACGTTGAGATACAACGTGTTTGAATGAAAATGGCTTCGAGACATTTTCGTTTGACGCGCAAATTAATCAAGAAATTAAAACACCGCATGGCAAAAGAAAAATAGAGAAAAGAAGAAAACGGGTTTCTTTTTATATGTTTTTTGACAAGTCCGTTACGCAGGCTTTTATTATCGACAATTGCATTTTTTTGTCTTGTCGGCTTTAAATTATTGCTGTTTGAAAATGTCGTTTTGTGGTCGGACAAGTGGTTAGAACAATAAGTGTCGTCGTAAAGGTCATGATTCTGCTCAGTGAATGTGTGACGTGACGGTACCGGAATTTAAAATATCGGCGGGGGGTCTCCTTCTTCAATTTACATTTTTGAAAAGTAGCCATCTTCAGAAATATTTTATGGGTTCAGTCAAAATGAATAATCGAACTCTTCAATAATTTTTATTTGCTAATTTGACGATCAATTTTTTTGTTTTGTGATGCATTTTCATTAGTAATGCACTTGTTTGATGTTTTGACTGGTGACTTTTTTAATTGACGTATTGACTAGCAACTTACATGTGACGTTTTGAACACAACTTTCGTTGTACCACGAAATTTTTATCGGGACCTTCCTAAATTTCTGATTCAAAATCTGTCAGACTAGTATCTTTTTTAGTTGACTTTTCATCTTTGACGAGTTGACTGGCAACTTTCTGCTTTGATGATTTGATCAGCAGCTTCTTGAGGTTTTGGATTAGCAACTTTCTTGATTTTGAATGGCAATTTTTTAATTTGATTTTTTTACCGACATATTTCTGTGCACTAATTTTCTAGCTTGACGTTTTGACTGGCAACCTTCTTGAATAAAATTTAATTTATTGCCAAAGTCTTCCAGAAAATTGTTATAAATCTTATTATAAGCTTCTAATTTCATTTGTGTGACTTTTGACTGGCAATTTTTTCTTTGACTTTTTGACGGGCGACTTTCTTGAATAAAATTTGAATTGAATTGAATTAATCTATTACCAACTTCTCCTGGAAAATAGATTATTTTTCTTGTTTGTTTTAGCTTATAATGTCACTTGTGTGACGTTTGACTGGCAACTTTTGTATTTGACAATGTAATTGATTGCTAAAATTTTTTTTAATACTCCTCACTTTCTGACTGAGAATCCTGTTGGTTAAAATCTTTCTGTTTTGACTTTTGACTGGCAATTTTTTTATTTTACTTTTTGACCGAAAAATTTCTTTGCACTAATTTTTTGGCTTGACATTTGACCTTTCTTGAATGAAATTTGAATTGTCAAAATTTTAATTTATTGCCAACTTCTTTCAGAAACTTGACCAAAATTTTTCTTCGTTGTTTTAGCTTATAATTTCTCTTGAGTGACGTTTGACTGGCAACTTTTGTATTTGACAATTCAATTTATTACAAACATTTTTCAAAACCTTTCTCACTTTTTAACTGAGAATCCTGTTGGTTAAAATGTTTATGTTTTGACTTTGACTGGCAACTTTTTTATTGGAATTTTCAACCAATAAAATTATGATTTTCATCAATCATAATCGATTTTCATCAATCACTTCATTTATTTGTCTTGACTTTGACTCAGTCGTTTTACCTTCAGTTTTTTTGCTAATTTTATGCGTATGACAACTGCCATAAATCCGAGCAAAAAAAAGAAAAAGTATTAACAGCGTGAAACCTTTTACGATATAATAATTTATTCTCGTTAAAAGGCGCCATCTAACATCCCGCTGAAATCCATGCGATCTTAACCACTTTTAATTTTCTAATAAAAATTAATTATCAGGGAAAGTAGAGATCAAGTGTCAAAAGACAAACGACTGCCATCATCCAACGTCTTAATTTATTCATTTATTCTTCTTTTCTTGAGCTATCTAACCCTCCAGTTTGAATATATTTCATTTTTTTTAGCGCTCTACCTTCCCTCATTACCCCCCCAAAAAAATTTAAATACTTTATCAATCTGACGAATTTCTTTTCTAAAAATATTCCAGTTTGATGACATTAAATAAGGATTAACTGAAGCATGATGCAAGTTTAAAAGTCTGAATATTCTTTTCACTTTCATACAAGTATAAAATAACAATGAATTTACTTTTCTTGTATTCACTCCCATTTTTCAAATTATAATTGGTTCGTTACTTATGAATAAACGTGAGAGGAGATCGAAACGATTGCGTCCACTTAAAATTATTTTTAGCGATAACTTCATCCCGCATTTATCTCTTGAAAAGTGTAACGACTTGCGATGACCCTTTTTTATCAACGAAACTAAAGAACCTTATTTCCGGTTAAAATTGCACTTCCGATATGCAGCTCTCATCGATATTTTTTTCTTTAAAAAAGATAACTAGATAATCTGGTTTAAAATTATTCGTTTCATGTTTAAATTACATGGTTAATATTAACAAAGTTATGAAGTAATTTCTATAATAAATGCGAAGTAAATCGAAATGCCCACGGCTTCGAAGTTTAGTTTTTTTTTTCGAAATAAAATCTACCAACCGATGATAATATGATCAATATCACCGGATATTTCAAAAGTTGTCGTTTGTTTCGCAGCACGCAAGAAATATTTTTTATAAAAATAATTTTTAAGTTCAAGGTTTGGGTTGTTAATATAACAAACTTTAAATAAGGTCAATACTGCCGGATTTTCGGTCTTGTTAGTATTAATTATTATGTGTAAACAGGGCCGTGAAGAGGGCGGAGATGCCGGGGTCATAACCCAGAGGGAAATCGAGGGGAAAAATCATTAAAATAATTGCCTGGCCAAAATCTTAAAATTTTTGAAAAACGATCGATTATTCTATCAAAATATTTATTTATTAGTGTGAACTGACAAAACGCTTGCACCGAGAACTTCTAGTTAAGTGGGTTAATGATTAGAGATGTTCTGACAGATTCAGGTTCCTTGCTCCATCACGATGCAAAAATCTGATGTAATGGATCATCAAAAAATGTTATCATTTCTGCACAAAAAAAGAAATTTTTTTTTATCTCTGATTCGATTGTAAAGAGGAAAAACGAACTCGTAAAAACATCACTTTCCATCTTCATTATTAAACGTTTTAACAACGAATTTTATGTTATTGTCAGTTAATGAAATATCTTAGTGGATTATTGATTCGAGCTTGTTTTATTACGGGTTATTTTAGGTTTGATGCGAAGATGGTTTGGAAGATTGAGTCCCACGCCTTTCTGTTGTATTAATAATTTTGGAATTAATTGATGAGTTCTCTTAATGTTATTAATTAAAAATAATAAATTAAATCTGCATCAATGAAATGAGAAAAAGGAAGCTGTTACTTCAGACCTTAAATTTGACGATGAAAAATTGCTCAGTTAAAGCTCATACAAGAAAGTTGCCAGTCAAAACTGCAAGAAAAAAATTGCTATCAATCAAAACCTTTCACAGTAAAATCGTCCTACAAAAAAAATTCAGGTTAAAACGTTAAACAAGAATATTGTTTGTCAAAAGTCCAGCTAAAAGCAAGAAAGATGTTGAAATCAAAACTATACGAGAATCGGTCAAAATGTCTGTCGCTGATCAAATGATCGACAAAGGAATCTGCCCGTCAAAAATTTAAATTTTTTGCTTATAGTGCAAGAAAAGTTGCCGGTCAAAAATTTTTGAATACAAATGTTGCTTGTCAAAATACTAAACAAGAAAGTCAAAGTATCAATTATAGAAAGTTGTTGGTTGAAACAGTGAATAAGATTGGTAAATGTCCAAGACAGTTGCTAGTCAAAAATTTAATCAAAAAAGTTTCTGGTAAGAACGCCAAGCAAGGAATTTGCTGTAAAGAAATTAGTTGGTCAAAAAGTCAGCAAAATTTTCGGTCCAAAAATGATGAATCTATATTTTAGCAAGAAAGTTGCTGGTTGGAGTGTCAAGAAAGAAAATTGCCTGTCAATTGAAATGAATTAGTCAGTCTAAAAATCAAACAAGAAAAATTCTAGTTAAAGAAATTTTGAATCAGAAAGTCAAAATTTGGAATTTACAATTTACAATTAATTGATTAGTTAAAAAACCAAAATTGTCGGTCAAAAGGTCAAAAAATCAAAAATTGCTTGTCAAAAAGTCAATCAAGAAAATTTTTGGTAAAAAGTCAAGCAAGAAAGTTTCTGCAAAGAAATTAATCAAAAAGTCAACAAAATTTTCGTACAATAAAATGCGAATCGATGTTTTAGCAAGAAAGCTGCTATCAAATTGTCAAAAAACAATGCGTCTGATTAGAGTGCAAAGGAAGAAAATTAGTCAGTCAAAAAGTCAAACCAAAAGATTCTAATTCAACAAAATTCTGGATCAGAAAGTCAAAATTTGGAATTTGCAATTAATCAATTGTCAAGCAACAAAAATTTTCGGTCTAAAAAAAGAAAAATGGTTTGTCAAAAAGTCAAACAAAAAAAATTTGGTAAAAAGTCAAGGAAGGAAGTTGCTCGTCTATTAAATTTTCCAAAATGTGATAAAAATGATTAATTGGCCAAAACTGTAAACTATTTAGGTTTTTTCGCCTGAGCTTTCGGCAAAGCTCAAACTCAATTATTATTTATCTTGTTCAAGAAAAACATATTCATGCATTAGCCAGGAACTAAGAGAAAAAGTCATAGTTTAAATACAGCTCTGATGTTTTAATTATTCTCGACAATGATCTAAGAGATTTTCGGCATTGAAATTCAACAATACACCAAAGACATTTTTTTTCTCTCTAAATGGGCAACCATATATTAGAACAATAATCATAGTGATCAAACTGAATGATTTATTATAATTTTTGAATTAAGACGTGATCGTTCCTCGCAAGTTAATGGCCTTGTACAAAGTGTGCAATTTATAATTACCTACATAACGTAAGCGTAAACCCTGATTGCGAGGATTAAAGAGCACACACGAAATATCTGAAAGGGTTTTCTCATAAACCAAACGACGGGAAAGAGGAAAATCCGAGAATCTTTTACCAAAGATTCCAGTATCGGAATTTCCTTAACTATAGCATTCTTCCCGCAGGATTTAGACATCGATATTTGTATAGATCCTTTATTACCCTTGTTTCATAAATCTGTATTATCTGGTTTAATACCTTTTATCCCTTTTGATACGTGTTAAGGCACAAGATTAATGTTTTCAGTGGCCGAAAGAAGAAAATTTGCACGATGAATTGTGAAAACCTTGAAAGCGAGACGATTTAAATTAAAGTATTTTTTTTATTTCTTTTTACAGATTCGTTTGGAAATAGAGAAGAAAAAACTCGGGCCTATTGGAACGATGACGAGCTACGACCTTGACTTCCAAGTCAATGGCCTTGCCGATTCATCCGATCTCGTTTACCGCACAAATCCAATAACGTTTCCAAACCGGTAAGTATTACCGCATCCCATAGACCGACAGCATTTAACGCTTTACGTTCTTCCTTCTGAAAAACCACCAATTATAAGATCGAAAATCGCTTCACAAAGGCAGACACATAGAATTAAAGTTCAAGAGTTCAAAATGGTCTTTTTTTTTTACTGTTAGCTTTTTGATTATTACATACATTGTAAATAACCCGAAAAAAAGATCGAATACTGTGTGTGTTGTGTGGTTATAATCAAATGGAAAGTACAAATACAACTGTTTAGATATTGCATAATAGGATTCCTTTGATTGAGTTCCGCGCTATTGATCAACTGGGAAGTTTTTAATTTTGAGCCACGATGACGACGACGTTCCGACCTTTCCACCATGTTGGGTCACGGACCATTAGGATTTAGAATAACTGATGATCGAATAATTGCGTCAAGAATTTTTTTATTATTTAAATAAAAGATGAAATCATTTTATTTTTTTTTTTAAAGGAATTAATGAGAAATTAAATCCGTTATTTTACAACTTGGTAATATATTAAATGACTTGAACCGTAGCCATTTGCATGATAAATTAATCTGAGATTGAAACCGTAGTCAGTAGATAATTAATTTAAAGACGATAAGATAAAAACATCTTTTATTTAATTAATTTGTCAATTTAATTTGAGCTAGGCTAACCTGTTTAGGCGATTCGAATTTTGTTAGCAGATTCTGTAGAGTCACTGGAAAAACTTGTGAGAATATTTGGGGAGCCACCAACAGACTCCCATAATTTTGAGTGACTTGTAAAATAGTTTCTGGCAAGCTCTGGCTAGTTTCTGAAAACTCTAAATGACCTTCAACAGGCTCTGCCGACTCTGAGGGGACTCTGATGAATTTGAATGGCCACTCAAGAGCTTTCAACGAGTTCCAGCAGATTCTAAATGTACTCTTTAGGCATTGAATGGCCATTAAGAAGCTCTAAAATGCAAAAAGAAGGTTTTGAATGGCCTCGAAACGTTTAGAAAAATTTCTGTAGGCGTTCAGTGGCCATTAATTGGCTTTAGATGCTTTCTAATAAATCTGAAAGGCCAATGCCAATTTTAAAATACATCTATGAGGCTTTGAATAGCCACTTAAAAGCTGTAGATGGCATCTACAGGCACTGAGTGGCATGTAAAAGTTTTGAATGGCCACTAAAGAGAAATTTAGAAGCTCTAAATAATTTTTATAGGTTTTGAATGGCCACTGACAAACCCTAAATGCCATCTGCAGGGTTTGAATGGCAACTGGCAGGCTTTGAATGCCCTTCTTAAGAGTTATTAGGCGTAATAAAGACATTCAAAGTCTGCAAAGATTATTTTGAATCTTGAAAGCTCATTCACCATGAAATTGTGGCCATTCAAAACTTGTTAGTGGCCATTCAGATTCCCTAGAGCAAATTTAGAATCAGTCTGAGCCTATCAGTGGCCGCCTAAACCCTGTAGATGTCATTCAGAGTTTGTCAGTGGCCATTCAAAGCTTCTAGATTTGCCATTTAAAGTTCATTAGACAAAAAAAACCATTCGTGTAATTTTAGTGGCCATTCAAAGCTTTGCAAAAACAATTCAGAATTTGTGAAGACCACATTCATCTTATTAATGGCCATTCAAAGCCTCGTAGTAGTAACTTAAAGCTTCTGAATCCCTTTTACATCTTGTTAGTTGCCATTCAAAACCATGATTTAATCGAAGATCATTGACATAACTCCCATTGTTATCGCTGAGGCGCTCATAACAGGATTATAAAAGCGAATTATTTTTAAAAGCCAACAGCGTTAATCAACTCATTATTTATGCATTTTTTTTACTTCATATGCATTATATAACAAAACCCCAAATTAGATTATTAGGCTTGTACTTCTTTTATTAATTTAACAAAAAGAAATCACGCTCTAAAAAATAATTCAAAAACAATATTTAATTGTAATACTTCTTAATGAAGGAAAACACGAATAAGCATTACTTATCTGTTTGATTACGGCTTTGTTGTTTTTAGGTTTTTATATCGAATATACGTAAATATTGATTCTGATCTTATAATTCTGATGAGATTTTCCCCCCCACTTAACTCGGTTTACTTTGTGCTGATGTTTTCCAAGCGCGAAGATCAAAAAAAAAATGACGAAACCAAGACACATTATTATGATCGGTCAGTTTCGAAAAATGACAAAAGACCCAACCATGATTCTGAATTATTTAAGATTATTATTAAGTTTACACAATTTCCAACATTTTTGTCATTTGTAAATATTAAACGACAATGAAACATTAAAATAATGACCCACTTAAACGAATTATGACATATCAGACCTTTTTTTTATTATTATTCATTGCAAAATACATGAAAGCGATGACTGGACGAAGACGAAGCTCTATATTGAACGTGTCGATCATTGTCATTTCAAATCGGTAACAACGAATGACTTGTTAATTTTTCCAGACGCTTCGCAGACGATTCCTCGCCCAACCCGAATGCTTCCTAGAAAATTTTTTACTCGTTAAATTCTCAATAAAAAAAAAATAACTTGGCACAATGGTGGCGTCATCTTTTTCACTACAATAAAAAATACTTTTGTTGTTTTCTGGTATTTATTATTACTATTATTATTCATATAATTATGCTCTTCGATCATTATTTGCTCATCCTTGCTTTTGGTCAGAAAATCAGGTATCCCAAGGTTATTTTGCCATCATCATCGTCGTGACTTCTTTTTTCATTTTCATCCCAAGGTGGCTGCGATCGTCTCGGTTTAATAGTGCATTGTTTCCCGAATGCAAGGTTTATGGCTAAGCGATATATCCGTCGGGGAAAGGATTTTTATTATGCGTACGCATTAGATATGCAGACTCCTTTCTTCTGTTAGCTAATAAAAGTTAATAAACAGGAGATCCTATTTTTATATATCGCCTTAGGTGAGAAATGATACGCTGGGTGTTGGAATTTAGTTTTAAACAATTCTTTGCTTATGGCGAAGAGTTTTGTTAAAGGAAAATATCATTAGGTTGTAAAATAGCTAATTTGTAGTTTTAACGTTTGATGTTTTCCGGGAGGTACCTAAGAAAATATTTACATAAACTCTCATTATAGTATTGGTTTTTTATTATTTATAAATAGTTGGAATTGCAATTGCTATGGGAAGCTGTTTGGATGGCCTCCAATTGCCTCGAGCCCGATCGATTCACTTAAGGTTTTCTGGCAGTCGTACAAACTCCCAACAGAGGTCGTTCGTTGATATTCAAATTAATAAAGAATCTGCTGGAGAGCCTTATAAAATTATTCAGGGTTTATCAGTGGCCATGAAAAGTTTTGAAGAGGTCACCAAAAACCCAATGGAATCTAGTTGATGGCAATTCAAATTCGCCAGACGCCATTGGAAGTCATTAAACTGCAACCAAAACCTGTTAGTGGCTATTCAAAGTTAGACAGTAATTCTGAATTTGAAGAATTCATATTAAAAACATGTGAGTGGCTACTCAAGAGTTACTAAAAGCAGCCTAGAACGTATTAGTGGCTATTCAAATTCTTTAGAAGCTATTCAAAGCTTATCAGTGGCCATTGAATGACCGAAAAAATTATTAAAAACCTCGGAAGGCCATTCAAAGCCTAATAGAGATCATTCAAAACGTTTTAGTAGCCATTTGAATCCACTTAGAGCCTGAGTGTGGCTATTCAAAGTTTTTAAAAACCATCCAGAGCCTTTCAGTTGCCACTCTGACCTAGTGTAGGTCATTAGGAGCCTCTTAGTGGCTATTCAAAATCAGTTTGTCACTATTCAAATCCTGCAAAAGCCATTCAAAAACTTGTAATATCATTTAATGGTCATTGGTGTCCATTAAAATTCGCTGGACACCATCAGAAGTCATTTAATTGCAACCAAAACCTGCTAGTGGCTATTTAAAGTTCAGCAGTAATTCCGAATTTAAAGAATTCATATTAAAAACATGTGAATGGCTACTCAAGAGTTAATAACAGCTGCCAAGAACGTATTAAAAATCAAATTCAAATTCTGTAAAAGCTATTCAAAGCTTGTCAGTGGCCATTCAAAGTCTGAAAAAATTATTCAAAACCTCTGAAGACCTTACAAAGTCTAATAGAGATTATTCAAAACGTTTTAGTAGCCATTTAAATCCGATTAGTCTTTTAAAGCTCATTCAGAGCCTGAGTGTGGCTATTCAAAGCTAACCAGTGCCTATTCATAGTTTCGAAAAATCATTATGAGCCTCTCAGTTGCCATTTAGAGCTAGTGTAGCTCATTAAGAGCCTCTTAGTGGCTATTCAAAATCAGTTTGTCGCTATTCAAAGAATCGAATATCATTTAATGGTCATTGGTGTCCATTCAAATTCACTAGAGGCCACTGACAATCTGTTGAACGACCATTTAGAGGCAGTTGAAATTATTAAGAGTTTTTCAGTGGCCATTCAAGTCTATTCAAAATCTAGTTAGTGACCATTCAAAATTTTTAAAAGCCATTAAGAGATCTCTTGGTTAATTCGGCGTAAAAAATTGATTGACACGTCTACCGCTTCCGATCCGCCACTGTTGTTGCTGCGCATTTTTTACATTTCTCCTCTTGAATAAATTAATAAATTCATCAACCTTCACCCTTCGATTTAAACATATTCATGCAAGGTGATCAGACGATTCCAAAGATAGTTTATAAATCTCATGAATTATGACGGTCAAGGAAATTCGGATCATTTTATTAATAGAACAAACTCGTTATAAAAGCGTTGAAATTTCTGGCGCCTTAATATTAATACTTTAATCGTTACAAATGATATACTGTATAAGATAAAACGCGGTGATCCTTTATGTAAATGTATGCATCCTCGCTCTCGCACGTTGCATCCTCGATCATTTTTTTTTTTTTTTTACCTAAAAACATGCTTAATTAGCGGTTTGGAATTTGAAACACGAATTCAGATGCTTTCAAAATTTGAATGCAAATTAAAAAAAAACATACGTGAGTCCCCCGAGGGCGAATAAAACAAGCATTACCTTTTGTCTTAAGGTCAAGGTCATTATTTAATTTTCCACATCTTGATTTGAAGTTCTTTTCATCATTATTCACGTTTCATTTACCTCCGGGAGGGGAAAAATCTTTTTTTTCCAGTAAAGATGATTTTGGTGCCCCGAAGAATCTTAAGCTCATCCTCGGAATTTTTTTTTAAATTTTCAATGAACCTAAAGTTTTGCACCTTGAACCGTTGATTATTACGTCTTTCTGCATTAAATAATCGTTGCGTCAGTTTGGAGTTTTGTGTACGGCTACGGCACGTTAAAAACGGTTCAAGGCATTCGCTCCAATGATGCATGATAACGATGATGGTTTTTTTATGATTCTCGGAAAACCAAGGCTAATGAAGATACCTGCGCTTTTCCAGGAATAAAAAGTTTGGACGAGTTATACCGTAAAGAGTTTTTTTTTTTATAAAAAGGAACGAGGAAACGTGTCGGTTATGCAAGACTTTGCCGAATGATAAGAAATCCGATTGAATCCAAGATGGTGACGTAGAACTCGTCACATATTTTAAAAAAAAATTTAAAAAACGAGAAAAACCAGGAAAAAAATTAATTAATTCTTTTCGGTTGCAGATAGAAATCGATTAATATCGTTTTAATTCCGAGTTATTATTTAATGTTTGTCGTTTGTTTCATCCGGTAAAGTTACGAAATTGGAATTTATCATTAGCTGTCTTAACCAAGAATATAGAGGATTGAAAAAGCATCACTGGTAAATTCTACAAATAGTGTGTGGTCTCAAACAAATTTAAATGGCCACAACATTGTAATGAACTCTGGGCAGACTCTCTATACAGCTTCTCTTAAAAAATGGCCTCTAACAAAATTCGGTCCGGTCCCTAGAGGCTCTGAACAATTTTCTGATGTATGAGTGGCTACTGAGCAAGTTTGGTGATCAATCAACAGATTGTCCATGGCTTCTAGCGAATTTTAATGAACACTCATCACCATTAAACGACATTATGAGTCTCTGTATGGCCTCTGCAGAATTTGAATAGCGACTAACTGATTTTGAATAGCCACTAAGATGCTCTTAATGATTTTTACTAGCTCTGAATGACAACTGACAGGCTTTGAATGATTTTTCGAAACTTTGAATAGCCACACTCAGACTCTGAATGAGCTTTGAATGACTGTAAGTGGCTCTAAGTGGCCTTTAGTGGATTTGAATGGCCACTAAAACGTTTCTGTAAGGCATTGAATAGCCTTTAGAAGTTTTGAATAGTTACTAACTAGCTTTGAATAGCCACTTTTGGGCTCTGAATGAGTTTTGAATGATTCCCTGTGAGGTTAAATGGCTCTCATTCGCCTTTAGTCGATTTAAGTGCCCATAAAAACGGTTTGAATGATTTCTATTAAGCTTTAAATGCATTGAATAATATTTTCAGACTTTGAATGGCCACTGGCAAGCTTGAAATTGCTTCAACAGGGTTCAAATAATTGCTAACAGATTTTGAATTGCCACTATCACTTCTTGAATAATTTTTCCAGACTCTGAATGGCAACTCTAAATAATTTTAACAGACTTTAAAGGATTACTAATATTTTTTTAAGTGGTCATTCAACAGAATGTCAGTGGCTGCTGATAAATCCAAATTGCCATTAACTTCTAATATTCTCTGAGTTGAATCATCCGACATATATTTTTCATGCTACATAAAAAGCTGCTGCTGTAAATCTCTGACATCATTTTACTTTAAAATTCAAAACATTTCCAAGATTTTTTTTCCCTAACGTTTCACTTAATTCGCCATTGCATTTAACCTTGTAGAAAAAAATATATTCCCCTATAAATTCCTTATTTTTATTTTTTTTTTCGGCATAAATTAACTTCCAGTTAACCTGAACTATCAAATCCCTAGCATTACCATACAGGCTTAGCTCTATCAATAAAAAAAATTTTCCTTGCTCACGTTTTTTGATTCAAGATTGTGATTTCAGTTGAAAAGTTGAAATACAGGACGTTTACGTCATGTCCGGATCTTTTCCCTGAAGAGTCCTCCTCAAATCTTGCGTCATCTTTATCATCTTGAAAAGCTATCGAATCGCCTTTTTTTTTTATTCCAAGAAAACTTCGACGGTGTAAAATAATATTGCATTAGGAACAATGACTTATGATCGCATGCAAGGAATCGGGGACCCGAGGGGGAGTAGTTAAAGATAAGGGAAGACAATTCTAATCAAATTAGTCTGAGAAGGTCATTAATCATTTCTGTAGATTTCTTTTTGAGGGATTAATCGGGAGTTATAATGAATTGAATTATTACAACTTTGAAAAAAATTTCGTGATTTGATATTTTCATTTTTTTTTGTTTATTAATCATTGAAGTTATATTCAAACCGTGCATGGTTTAATTAAGATTTCAAACCCCGATTTTAAAACAAATGTTTATTTTTTAAGTTTTCTGATTAAATTTAATCACGGCAGCTCAAAGTCCTGAAGGCCGATACATCAAATGTTGAAAAATCAGAAAAAAATTCTGAGACGAGAAAAAATTACGTAAACAAAATAATATTTACATTATTGGTAATTATAAAATTACGGATGATCATTACTTGATGAATAGTTTTTTTACATAACACGTTCTAATTATAAATAAATAATTGATTCATTTCCTTTATGAAAAGACCGGGAGGATTAAAACGGAACGATTTTTAATCCCGTTATGAGAATCTTGCAACAGGAGCTAAGTCGATAATTAATTTCTTTTTATTTATACGGGAGGGAAAAAAAGACAAGACAGGATAATTGTATAATAGCGTGGACATCATAAAAATAAAAGAAAGAAAAGAAAAAAAAACGGATTAAAAATAAATATATATAAGATATTGAAATTCCAATGAGTGAAATACTATTTTAAGTTGGTAACTGAAGGCCAAGACAGTGTCAATGCCCTCAACCTGAAGCTGGGAGGTCAGCACGTTGCGTACCTCAATCGCATCTCATCAATCGCTCTTTTAAATCGCGATTTTATTCCGGCATATCTTAAACTGGAGATGTGTTCAACTTGTCAGCAATTATGGGTGGGATCGAGTGAGATTTTTTTGTAGAGCTAAAGTTGGTTGTCTTTGTATGTAGGTAGAGTCCAATCTTGGAAATTATCTTTTCAGCAAATGTTTTTTATAAAAATTAAGTTTTCAAGAAAGATTTTCAAAATGCACTTTTCAATAGTTGTTTCCCATGAAAATGAATTTTTAAATAATTGTTTTCAATGAAAATCCATTTTTCAATAATTGCTTTCAATGAAAATCAATTTTTCGATGACTGTTTTCAATGAAAATCAATTTTTCGATTACTGTTTTCAATGAAAATCAATTTTTCGATGACTGTTTTCAATGAAAATCCATTTTCCCATCATTTTTTTCAATGAAAATCAATTTTTCGATAATTGCTTTCAATGACAATCAATTTTTCTACAATTGTTTCTAATAAAAGTCCATTTTTCGATAATTATTTCCAATGAAAATCCATTTTTCAATAATTGCTTTCAATGAAAATCATTTTGTTTTCAATGAAAATCCATTTTTCAATAATTTTTTTCAATGAAAATCAATTTTTCAATAATTTTTTCAATGAAAATCAATTTTTCAATAATTTTTTCAATGAAAATCAATTTTTCAATAATTTTTTCAATGAAAATCAATTTTTCAATAATTTTTTCTTAAGAAAATTCACTTTTTTACAATTTTTTTAGTCGAGAATTATTTCAAAAAAATATTTCATATTGAAAATAATTTCTTCCGTTAAAAATTCCGAATAAACAAAAAATAATTATGATATTACGTCGAACGGCGCCTAAATTCCAAATCAGTGTTGCGTTAGCGCCACATATCAAAATGATAGCTAACGACCTGGTTGATGTGCAGGTTTTACAAATATTAATATCTCGTAACAGAGATAAAAATTCTCCATTCAGAAAAATTTGATATTTATTTCATAATTAGTTTTTTTTAAATTACAGCTCGGGCGCCTCATTAAAAGTTCTGTTATTTCGCATTTTTATATCAGTATGCCCCCTTAATAACTGTCAATCTAAAAATTGTTTCAGAAAAAAAAAAATTTTTGTTAAGTGTTCATGACCTGACCCGAAACGGGATAGATTCATTAATCTCGTTTTTCTCCAATGTATCGGTCGTTTAATGAGAGGATCACGATAAAAACAAATCGTTATTAAATTTAATTCTTTTCTTTTTTTTTTCAGGTTGACGGAGAGAGAAGCGGAGAGAAAGATATTGCGTGAGTAGGTGGTTAATGAGACACCAAATTTATACTATTAGGAAAAGATCAACAAGGGGCCACTGGGCAGGAAATGACAGCTTCGTAACTTATGAGGTAGGAATCCGAATTACTTTTCTCATCTTTCACGGTGACTTTCTCTTAGAAGATGCGCCACCTTGAAATGTCACTTAACCGAATTTTGATTTAAATGGTTTTTAATAAAAGATTCGATTTGCTTGGGTCGCTTGTTGAGAGGTTAAATAATGCGGGGATGTTATGTAGCAGGTCGGATCAAAAATAAATTATTTGAGATCGTAAAGGGGAATTTATTGTTGACTGAAATGAAAGTTGGGAGAGTGATGGAGGAAAAAATTTCTTGAGATTGAATTTTTTAAAACTGGAGAAAGCTCTCAAAAGACTAAAAAAATTTGAGAATATTTAAGGCTTTTAAATTTTCTCTGGGAGACCTTATCTGGCTTTGGCGACCTATGTCAAAGACTTAATAACCCAACCCAACCCAACTTAATAACCCAAAAAAATGCGTTCAGCTTCCATTGGACACCCAGGAGGTGTGAACGCTGTCCATCGTTAGGGTTTTTCGCGCCTGATATAATAGGAACCCTTCCCCCTTCAACGAAATGGTCGATGAAGAGGCCTATATAAAACCCATTAGAATCCTCCCAAACCCTAAACGCGATTCGCGACCTAACTTCGCGAGGCCTAAAGGGAAGTCCTAGGGGAAATAAAAAAATGAGGTGCGTTCGTTGCATCACCCGCACCGCAGCTACTAGCACCTCTAGTACTCACTCTGTGGCAGGCCAGCTGGTGCGCCCACCTCCTCTGCGAAGATCTCCTCTTGAGTAATCCAATGGTAATCCAATAATGTGTATCCAAATGGTGGTGATTCACTTCACTTCACTTTTGCTCTGCTTTGATCACTTCCCCGACAAAATTAAAAATTAAAAATTAACACTGAAAAATAAAAAAATTGAATTGCGCACCAAAAGATATTTATTATTAATTTATTTTTCTTTGCATCGCTTTTTTTTTCAATACGCGTCCGAAACGCGAGCGCGAACCGAACCGAACCGAACCGAACCGAACCGAACACGAACGCGCCGCCGCAAAAAACATTACCAGAATAAACAATAACTAAAATTTTCTTTTAAAGAAATTGGAAAATGAAACAGAAGGTTTAAGTGTCAGTTGTTTGTTCTTAGTGTGATAATGATGATAATGATTGTTAGTATGGTTGATGATCAATCATGCAGCTTATTACTAACCTAACTTATAGCTAATCCTACTTACATCTAACCTGACTTATAACTAACCTAACTTAAAAATAACCTGACTTATAACTAACCTAGCTTATTAACTAATTAAAAGTATAGAAATCAGAAGAAGACAACATGAAAGATGAAAATTATTAAAAAATTTTTTTTTAGTTATTGCAAATTATTTAATTTACACTTCACTCCGATTTTATTTTTCGTAAAACTCATGCAGAAAATAATGGACTTTTTTATCTCTTAATAATTAAAACAAAAAAAACTTAACTTTAATTATTAAATACTGTTGAACGGACTTTTGACGATGTTGCTCGTTCGGATTTCGAAACGGAACTGAGGGTGGCAGCGCTGCGCTGTTGTTTATATAGGTGGCGGTGGTAGGGGTGATGACGTCAATGGCCGCCATGACAGTAGGGAGGGGAGTGGATAGCTTTATGGAAAAAGGGTATATCGGAATAAGAAATGATTTATTTATGTGCCTTTTTACAAAAGTGACGTTTTTACTGGATAAAAATATTTTACATTGCTTAATTATTAATTATCCAATGAATTTTTGATGAAAAATTAAAACTCAGAGCATATTGACTTTGGAAGTTATTAAGAAAAATATTATTTTAAAAAAAATAATTCTAAGTAGTTAGAAGTGATTCTGATTCTGATTTTTGGTTAAGATCAAACAAAATCTTAAGATAATTTTAGTTTGTAAATAAATATCAAGGATCGTATTTTGATCTTGGTGGAGTGAATTTGATCTTGGCCAGTAAAACAATTTAATCCTTCAGTTTTCCCGGATAAGAAAACTTTACTTTTACTATTTCCGATACAAAAACTTTCTCCTTTTATTTTAAATTTCCAATATAAAAATCGAACTCGTTTCTTTAAAAAAATCCAACCTCGTAAAATATTAACATTTAACAATTTGCATATTAATAATGAATGATGAATGATTTTAAAAAAAAAATCGCGAGCACGGATTAGTGAAATCTAATTAATAAATCAGAATTTAAAAACGGTGTCAGCGACGGAAACGCGAGATATTTTAGAAAATTCTTGGTTTTTCCCCTCCTCGTGAAATCAAAGATGGCGTTTATCGCTTGGCACGAAAACCGCAATGTCTGTTAAAATAAAATATAATCACGTATTATTCATTAATCTTGTTAAATATATGAATGGGTTAATTCACTAACGTATAGACATATTTAAAGTGTCCGAGAAGGTGATTCGATCAATTAGAACATCTCTTATCAAATAAAGACGTTCTTTTATTCATGTGGAGAAAGTAAACGGCTTAGAGGCTTGTTTACACTTGACTGTATATGTAGGTGCATCAATTTTGAAATTGACTCTTTTATTCTAATATCCTTATTTTTACCGCCCATAGTTTCTGCTTCAGTTAGTTTATTTACGTTGGATTCTTATGCGTCTATCATCGTTTTCGGTGAATCAATGTGATTATGTGATAGGCTATGATTATGTGATGTTAGGAAACTTTTTTTTTAAATGAGAGGGCGAGTACTTTTAATTTAAATAAAGAGTCCAGTGGGAAATTGAATAAAACACTTCAGGTCATTTTTTAAAAATAGAAAAAATAATTGAAATGGTTGTCTAAGGATTATTTCAGATTTTACGGCAACTTATCGTTGCTTTTAATCTGCTGGCACTATAGGGCCTAAAGCCCTGCTGCCGCCTCCATCGAATTCCTCCACTAACCGCGATCCAAGACCGTAATCTGCCAATGTTTGATCCCCAGAGAAAGGACATCCTGATGAATGTTATCGATCCACCTCATCCTGGGCCTGCCTTTTTGCCGCCTCGCCCTCCACCGTCGTTCGCATCACGTGTCCTGCCCACCACAGCCTCGTAGACTTGATCAAATTAGTGGTTAGAGACCGAGCAGTGAGATTTTGTCGATCCGACACCAACTAGATAAGTCACTCATCTCATATATCAGATCAACCGATAAAGCTAGATGTGTCCTCTGGAATAATAGATTTCAGTGATATAGTTTTGATCTTCAGACATCGCCTCGGATTTACTCTGCAAATCAAGATGCAGTTGCCTTTGGAGAAGCACAAAGAACCACGTGGTGGTTGAGGGGTCAGAGCCGGGTCCAACATTCTGGCCAACGGATTACTCAGACCCGAAACAGCCCGCATGAGGATATTGTCTCTGAACGCGCAGGCAGCCTGGGGCAGACGGTCGATACACGCAATGAGACGGATAAGAAACCCCGGCAGAAGGTCAGAACAAGCAGCAAAGCGACCATGTTGGTCAGGCAAGGAGATCATTTGAGTCTGCGTACACTGAACCATGCAGAGCATATAATTGACTGTCTGTTTGGCACAAACTCAAAATCCCAATTGTGGCATTTTTTTTCTCACTTCAATCATTTGATAATTAATGTGAAAAAATGAGGTTATGGCGCGACATTGTTACAGATATATCCCTGATAACCATATCTGAGTCTTTCCGGTTCCTCACATTCGCCTTTTGTTTTCAAATTATCTCTTCGATGCTTCCACTTGAATCGGCGCCTGTCCTTTAATGATTTATTAATTAAAATGACATTCCGATCGCATATTCACGCGGTTCCAACGTCCGAAAAAACAAGTAGTCAATTACATAACCAAATTTTTTTTAATCTATCGATTGTTAACTAGTATGAGTTTTCACTATACGTATACAGGAAATGTTTCGGTTATTTCATCGCATTTTGCCATAGCCCGCTTATTTATCGATTTCAAACTTAACCTCATTATGTTGTTTAATTACTGCAGTCCTATTATAAATGACGCATATACGTTCGACAATAAACCGTCTAATTGACCACGAAGGGTTTCTGCTGATACGCTTAATAAGCAAAAAGCCCTTTTCCCACAAAATATTTTTTTCAAATATGTTTCCGTGACGTAATATTACATAAAAATAATACAGCTTTCTCCGTTTTATTTTTTTTTTTTAATAATTATACGTACGGATTTCTGGGTCCGTTCCGATTCAGCTGCCGATTCATAAGGATCAACGAAGCGGTTTAAGTTAATTCCGATCGTGCTCGTTAATATTCCTCCGATTCTAATCGATATCACGGTGATTTATTAAGTACGAAAAAAATTATGTTCCCTAATCACTTTTAGAGAGGGATTTTTTTCTCGTCCTTTGGGGATCCGAAGTTTTCTGCTTTAATTTAAAAAGGAAAAATATAGGTCGTTCAATAAAAATAAAAAAAAGGCGACCAAACATGGAAAAGAAATTTTTAAATAATTATAAGTCTTTCGATGGACTGGCTCCCACACATGCAAATTTAATATTTTTGGTCAGTAATGATTTTCGTTGTCGTTATTGCATGTTAGATTTAAAGCGACAACCAAAGCGTAAACACGCGATTTCTTTGGTTCCAAAGGAAAAGTCGGCGCTTAGGTAATAAATATTCTTTCTTGAATTTTTTTTCTTGGAAGTATTACGTTAAAGAAAATTGAGTGTTGGATATCGTTTTGTTTTCCACGCGAAAATCCTCCATCGTGCATAAAAGCTGATTGAGCGAAAATTGTATTAAAATGAACAAGCGGTTGTTTGAAAATAGCTAAAAGTACCTTAGCCACTTTAGTTATCCCAAGATTTGCTAAATTTCATTAGTTATCACGAAAAAAACTCCAGATCACGTTACGTCTCTTTGTAGAGACTCGTTAGCTCTTTCCAAAGACACTCTAGTTCCACTACGTTGCTCAAAATACATCTGACAGGATGCAGTTTGCAGCTCAAACAGTACAAAAAATAACCTCTTAGTATAACAGATTTTCGAACTAGTCGGTTTCTAAAAATCGGTTTTTTCGGCCATAACTTTTTGAAAACGCAAAATTGAGTGTTCTACATAGTCTTAATCGCTTCCTCAGATTGAAATACATCTCCCAGTATATATTTTGTTAATATTTTGGCCCGGTTTTAGCTGGAAAAATCGATTTTCAAACATCGAAAAAATGCCAATTTTTTTCGTGAGAGCGAAACCTAAATTTGGAAATATCTTAAGAACGCGGCCGAATTTTTACATTCTGTAAATTCCAACGGATTCCTTGTATCAAAATACATCTGACAGGATGTAGTTTGAAGCTCTGGAGCGTCGAAAAAGTTATTTTTTTGTAAAAATAGATTTTCGACCTACGATTTCCAAAAATCGGTTTTTCGGCCATAACTTTTTGAAAACGCAAAATTGAGTGTTCTACATAGTCTTAATCGCTTCCTCAGATTGAAATACATCTCCCAGTATAGACTTTGTTAATATTTTGGCCCGGTTTTAGCCGGAAAAATTGTTTTTTCAAAATTGAATATCGATTTTCAAACATCGAAAAAATGCCAATTTTTTTCGTGAGAGCGAAACTTAAATTTGCAAATATCTTGACCACCCGGCCGAATTTTTACATTCTGTAAATTCCAACGGATTCCTTGTATCAAAATACATCTGACAGGATGTAGTTTGAAGCTCTGGAGCGTCGAAAAAGTTATTTTTTTGTAAAAATAGATTTTCGACCTAGTCGATTTCTAGATATCGGTTTTTTGGTCATAACTTTTTGAAAACGCAAAATTGAGTGTTCTACATAGTCTTAATCGCTTCCTCAGATTGAAATACATCTCCCAGTATATATTTTGTTAATATTTTGGCCCGGTTTTAGCCGAAAAAATTGTTTGTTTAAAATTGAATATCGATTTTCAAACATCGAAAAAACGGCCATTTTTTTCGTTAGAGCTAAACACTTTGCAGATATTTAGAGAACGCGGCCCAATTTTTAAGTTCTTTGAATTCCAATGAATCCTCTGCATTGAAGTACATCTTTTATGATGAGTTGGCTACAATAACTGATTACACAAATAATTGCAAAAACTAGTTTTACCCCTGTGCAGTTATTCTTTTTTTTCTTTTTTAGCTCTTCTCTGAGCCAATGTTCAATCGCTTTTAATCTGACTATTAACCCCCTCCGTTTTTTTTGATTCTTTAGTACATTAACATTACGACATTTTGATGGGTAATAATGTTTGTTTTCCCACAAAAACCCAATCTCGATTAAAATTACGCATTTTTATTATACCTTGCTCTCTTTAACTTGACCTGAACGAATTTCCTCGTTAATGATTTAATACTGACCACAATCAATAATAAAAAAACCTCTCGGTAGGCATTAAAAGATTTGACCACATAAAATAAATAACTTTTTGATAAAAATCGTATTACCTTCGTTCTTACAGTAAATAAACCATCTGATAACAGCTGTTAAAGGGATTAAAACTCGGTATAATAGTAAAAAAAAAAAAATATGAATACCATTAGACCGAGCTCATGAACATATTTTTCCTAAAGCTTTTGCGTCACGAAAACAAAGAAGAAGGGGGAAAAATTCCAAAAGTCCGATTTTATTTTAAATTCTATGCGTTTCTCTTTAAACGAGCTTTCCTTCCCGTAATTTTTACAACCCTTTATTGCTTAGACTTTTTTAAATAATGGCCATTTTCATTCGTCGGGAAACCT
This sequence comes from Liposcelis brunnea, assembly GCA_023512825.1. Taxonomy (NCBI): domain Eukaryota; kingdom Metazoa; phylum Arthropoda; class Insecta; order Psocodea; family Liposcelididae; genus Liposcelis; species Liposcelis brunnea. The sequence goes on from CM042069.1 coordinate 939,976, forward strand.
TTTTTTTTTTGTAAGGTCTGCTTAACATTCGTGGAGCGTTAATTTTGGAGAGAAACGTGTTCTCCTGCCTTATGCAAAGAAATATGAAATTATTATTTCTCCGTGGAATCGTTTCTGTGAGATTTTTTTTTGAAAGAAGAAAAAAATTAGTTTCGTTTAAAAAATTTCAATAACCGGAAAATTTTATGAAAGAGGGGAAGATTTTCTAAGAACGTGAAACGTGCCAGGTAAAAATGTCTCCAAAGACTAATAATGTAACGTTATATGGAGTAATTAGATGCACGCTATTTAAAGTCGTTAATTTTATAGGGTTATCTTTTTTTCACACCTTCTGTCTTGTTCCGGAAGTCAATACGCAAATTTATTTTCAGTTTGGAAAAAAATCCTGTTTGCGAAATCAGGGGAGCTAGAGACAATGGCCGAGGCAAGAAGCTAGGGGAAGTTTGACTTTTTTACTCTCACAATATTTTATCTGCGGGTACATTTTTTCAGTTATTAAATTTGGACCGTGAAATCGCCAAAATTTTGGTGATTGATGGTCAGCATTCAACTTTAGGGCAGTCTGAACTGAAATTTTTAACAGCTGAATATTAAAAGCGCAAAAAGCTCCCAAGATTTTTAAAAAAAATATCTGCGCGTTTTCAGATTTCTTTAATAGAAAGAAATCTTAACAAGAAAATTTAACAAGAAAAACTTTGAAAAAAATTATTTGCTGTTAAAAAAATTTGGAAAACCCTTGAAAAAAATTAAAAAAAAAAAAAAAGTTGAAAATTGAAAATTGAAAGTTTGATAAATTGAAAAATGAAAATTGAAAATTGAAAATGAAAATTTGAAAATTGAAAATGAAAATTGAAAATTGAAAATTGAAAAAAAATTTCAATGAATTGAAAATTGAAAATGAAAATTGAAAATTGAAAATTGAAAAAAAATTTCATTGAATTGAAAATTTTTGATATTGAAAAATTCTCCCAACATTTTTTTGTGAAAACAAGGATTTTTTTAATTATTTCTAATCCCTCGTTATCACTTATAATTTTTTTTAGTCCTTGGAAATATTTAGTTTTTGCAATTTTAATAGGAAAGGACCTTTAAAAACGTTAATTTCAATTTCACGACCTCATCTTTTCTGTCATCGTCTTCAAAGGTGTCGACATATCTATGTTTGTTTTGATCGCATAAAATGACGAAAATATTTCTTCTTTAAAAAAAAAAAACCTTGGGCTCTCATTAGCCACGGTTCGTAAAAATTTTTCCAATCCCCTTAAATTAATCTTAAAGCTTCTCGTCTTGTATAATCCAATTAATCCCCTCGATTAGCCCTTTCACTCAAACAAAGCAATAAAAATTTAAATTTTGAACAATTAAACACATCTAATTAGGATTTTATTTTTTAATTTTACTTTCGCCTTGTTAATTAATTGTAAACGCATCAATTTTGATTAAGGGGGATTTACGACCATACGTTTTAAGCGCACTCGTGCGTTATTTTTTCAAATGAAGCGTGATTCCTTTGGCTGGTTATATTTTTTTTTTTTTTTTTTTTTTGCGTAGGATAACATCATCGAAAAAATTAACCTGATTAATTAAAACCTCATGATTTCGAATAATCAGCCGGATGCAATTGTTAATAAATAAATTATTTATTTTTTGACTTTACAAGGACGGGCGAAAATTGACCACATATCGAATCGAGGCTTGAGGTTTACCTCGCCGACCGTGACTAACAATTAATATATTTTTTTAAAGGAAATTTAACGAATCATCTTCATTTTTTTTATTGAATTAATTTCAAGGTTGAATGCGGCGTGAGTTACAATAATGACATCATCTCCCTTTGCCTTTTTTTTTGCTCCCCTCGTCGAACGTTTTCTGAGGTAATCGCAAAAAGATGATTCATTTCGATGTCAGCAAAAAGGTGAGAATTTAAAGAATCCTCAAAGGAAATTTATAAATTCCCTTTTTAAGAATTTTGCGGAAGGGAAATCCCATTTGAGTAATGTCATTTTCTGAGTAGTGGCTAATTGCTGATACAGCAGGAAAATTTAAATCCTTAATACGGTCTTAAATATCGGTTTTCATTTTTTTTTGATATTTTTTTCTTCGAAATTGACTTTAGCAACAAAACTCACGTTTTCGCTCCACTGCACAACTATTCATTCCTTTTGTGGAATGACATCCGGTTGAATACTTTTCCTATACATTATTCAAGCAAGGAAATTCAGTTTTTCTTTTTTTTTTGTGGAAGAATCTTAAAATTTATCAAGCCGAGTATTTTTTTAAAATAAATTTTTACTCCGAAGTTTCCCCAAGACGAATTTTCTTTAGGAAAAAGGATCGACGTTTTCGTTTAACTTTAAAATCAGAATATTTGCAAAATAATAGTGCTAATAGGGGCTGATTTTGACTATTTCCTGGCTGAAGAACTGGGACTTTTTTCCCAAAACTTTTTTCCCAAAACTTTTTTCAAGCTCAGAATATTTTTTTAAAATTTTTTAAGTCTACGAATTTTATCTAAATAAAAATACAATATTCCCAAAATATAGAGCTACCTCTCTAAATTCAATCCCGCTAGACTCTTTTTTTCAAATAAATTTAAATTCTAGAAACAAAGAGAAAGAAAGATAAAAGGAAATTGAAAGGAAGGGAAGAATTAAGAATTTGAAATAACAAAATAAAAGATGACAGAGGAAAATTAGTACGAAAAAAGGAAAGTTTTGATTTCTTTTCTCGAATAATGACTTTTTATTCGGGGAAAAAGAGAAAATAACGCAAACGAGGATTATTTATATTTATTTTTTAAGGCTTTAAAAACTCTTCGCATAAAAAGCTTTTGAATAATTTAAACCGATTTAATAAACAAAAAAAAATGGAAGGGAAAAGCCGGAGAAGAAAGAAAAAAGCCTGTCGAACGTATTTTTTTTTGTAGGTCAATGAAAATGAACCTTTGACATCGGCTATTATTTAACACTTTGAAAAAAGTCTTACGAGTGTAGGATAAAAAAAAAAATTAGCTGAATTTAAAACCGGTAATTATTTTTTAACGCCCTTAAGCATTGACGATCGAGTCTCGGGTTAAAAACTGCTTATTAGTTACATAATGTCTTTTCCGTCTTCAGGGTCACGTTTCAAATCGTTTTCGTCGTTTTTTTTTTGGGCGAAATAGGATGACTTAATTTGCAGAGGGAAGTATATAAAAAAATGGATTGAGGTTGTAAAATGATTCAAAGTAAGAACATTAATTTTTTTTAAGTGTCAGAGAAACAAATGAAGGGAATTGGAGATTAGTTGCGGGAAAATCCGCCAGGGAAAAATAAATGCAGCTCTGTGGTTGTTAATGGCGCTAGTGTCGGCCAAAAAGTTTATTGAACAAAGGACCTTAATTTGTAAATTTTTCCCCGTTAAAAATTTCAAATTTTTTGTCTGCCAAATTGGAAGTACTACCCAAAATGTTAGCTTTAAGACCCCGTGTGCAAGATGACGTCTTGAAGACGTCCTTTTTAAGACAATCTAGGACCAGTACGACTTCAGGACATCATCTCGCACACTGGGGAGCATTGCAGCCACAGAAATTTGGCTCTACCTGCTTTTTGCCCAAGTGGTGTTCAGCTTCAAATGTCTTGCACCCAAAAAAATTGGTCCAGAGCACTCCTCCCTCTCATTATTTTGATTCGTATTCTTCCAATTCAAGTGTAGTAAACATTTTCCGGTAGAAATCAGCAAAACGTCATTCTATCAAGAACATCTCTTGCTCTAACTTAATTAACATCAATTATGTCGTGTTTCAGCTTGGATTATAATATCACCGACGCATCCTTCCTGCAAGCAGCTTAGCGTTCTCTTCGAGATGCAACTCCTTTGTCTTGGCGTCTGGACTTTTCATCATTGAACACTTCCCCGGCAAGCAAAATGTCCGCTCAACATTATAAAGGTGAGTTCAACAGTCTGGCGACTTTTTTTACATTAACATCTCCTTATTTTTAAATAGCTGCTTCGGCCTTCTCTACACATCCTTTAGCACCTAACCCAACCCAGTGACTCCGCCCTTAGAGCTCTAATTACGCTAAAATCATCTTAAAAATGACACCATTGGTCTCGCTGAAACACAATCGGTTTTTAAGGGCAGCCTCGAGACATAACTTCGTTTAAGACAATCGGAATGGGTTACTAATGAAATTTTAATTATTTCGACAATTATAATTTTCTCGCCTTGACAAATCGTGACTTATATATTTATCTTTAACAAAGTTGTGTTAATTGCTTCATTCGGGCCCTTGAACTAATTGAATTAAGACAAGGGACCGAGTCATCCGTATATTATATGTGTCATCCTCTCGAGTTTAAAATATACAACGGCCGATGTATTATCCCAAGGAAAAGGGGATCCCTTTTATATACTTTTTATATACAAGACGGTTGAAACATATGTAAGAATATTGCAAGATTTAGTATGGGCCAAGTCCCGGGAGACGTCAAAAAGGGGAAAGTTAGAAGAGGATCTTGACGCGACCGATCTTGCGTATAGCTCGAGAATATATTCGAAATTTTCAAGTTCCCTCTGAATATTTTTTAAAGCCGTAAACAGTTTTTTTTTAACCGGAAGAAGCGATGCGAAAATCGGATGGATTCGGGCGTATTGATATACATCGATCGATTCATGCTTTTTTGTTATCGATAAAATTCATCTTAGAAAGGGTCATACGATTGACATCCACCGCACGATTTGTCTGATCACGATTTTTTCAATTAGGTATTTTTTTTTTAAATCTTCGTGGTGTTCAATGCACGGAGATTGTCACAAGGCAAAGAGGGAGATGATTTGGAAGCCATGAAAGTTTTTTGATATCTCAGAAGGCTTGTATGCTGTTGATTCTACTGCGGCTGAAGAACCAAGGATTCTCCAGAAATCACCGAGAGCAATCAACAGATTACAGAAAGCTGGATGGCACGGCGGAGAAGACCGCAGTTCTTGAGTGGAACCAACGAGGAGCTGTGAGTATGAGGGTGGCAGAGAGAAACCTATTGAAAAAATTGGGAGATCATACGGTTTGATAGACCGCAAGAAGAGGTTCTTTCTGGGCCTGCCAGATTGCTACTTTCCTGACCTGAAAGATTCAACCCTTTATCAAAGCTTCTTCCGACGATATTAGCCAAACCAATTTTCTTGGTAACTCTGTGCTTTTCAAAATGCGACGGACTTCCCCACTTCTCCCCGTAGTCGTTGCGGGGGAGGGTAGGAAATTACGCGTGAGAACATAACGACCGCAAAGCAAGCCCCGGACAAGGGGTAAATAAAGAACTATAAAAGCAGGTCAACGACCAGGAAAATCCAAAAAAGAAAAGACGCTTTAGACATTTGTACAAAAGAGCACAAAAGTAAGAGAAGGCATCAATTTAAAATGGGTAATAAAATGGAGGTTTCCCATAGTCGCAAGGGAAATATATCTATTGAAAAGTTTTTCGGGAGGGAAGAAGGAAAAAAAAGAATCATTAATTTTCTTGATAGACCCGGAACAAGTGAGCTCAATAGTGACTAATGATTTCGATCGTGAACTTTATACACGAGGGAGATAGGGAAGGAAGGATTAATACATTTTTCTTTAAATTTCCCGTGTTTTCCCCCTTGGTCCCTTAATCTCAACAGAAGTATATCAATATGCCTGTTTATCGTCATTAGCAATATTCAGAAGAATTTTCTTCTTTCGATTTCTTTTCCTTTTTTTATATGAAAGTTAAAATGTGAGTTTTACTTTTAAGGGGAGCCTTGTAGGTAGTTTTATTTTGGCTTTTGCGGATTTGGATAAGCCTTTCTAGGGTCCCTGCCTTGCACCAAGTTTGCCTCGGGTCTTAAATGAGTGTTACAGGCCTCTGATTCACTAAGACCTTCTTTGCACTCGATTGAGTTCACTTCTGGTTTCTAGCTGATTTTTTTAGCCCTCTTTTGCGTTTCTTTAGACTCTGGCTAGATTCGCCCAAGCTTCTGTACACTCTTCTGAGCTTCACTTAAATCTTTTCGAACTCTGTTGCCTTTCCCTATACCTGTACCCAGACTAATTGTTGGTTGACTTAAGCCTCTATAGCGGTGCAGTGGTCTCGAGCAATGCCGCCAAGTTTGGCTGGAGTACAAGAAGTTCTGTTGCTTTAGATTTAAACCTCTGCTAACTTGACTCCGGCCTTTAGCTGAGCTGGCCCTCTGCAATTTCGTTGGCTTCATCTGAGTCTCTACAGAGCCAGACTTAACCCTAGTACACGATTTTACACTTTTAAAATCCGTGTTATTTTATGCTCCGTATAAAATCACGTGTAATTTTAAACAGACTATTAATTTCAATATTTACTTCAATTACTGCAGGTTAAACACATATTTGAAATACAATTCTCATGACTATATCATACGTAGGAAAATTTTTTAATTTACTTTTTCACCCTGGAGCACATGTACAATAAACGTGGATCGCAGACACAAGTTTCTGACTGAGATTTCAAATATACCAAGAAAGAACAACAAATTAAAATCAACGAAATATTCAATTACATTCTTTAATAGGCAAATAAAACGTCACAAACGATTATCTAAATATTTACGAATTACATTTGTTGCATATGAAATTACACGGGTAGAAAAAAAATTAGCTAAGAAAACAACGAAGCAGAAGAACCCTTTCAATTAAATTAAATTGTTGTGACTATAACCTCAATCAATCAAAATCTTACGTTGAAATTAAGTCGAAACGTTGTGAATTAAAAAAAATTAGTTCGTGGTATCGACACGAGGCGACTCTCGAGTCGATTCGAGGGATCGAGGGAGTTTCGTTTCAGTTTCGCGTCAAACATTGAACAAGAGATAGTGTTTGTTTTATTCGTGTCATGTTTTTCTCCGGTTTATAAAGGTTTTTTTTTCATTTTTTCCAAACGGATTAATAATCAAAATAAAGGATCATATCATATGTTTACTAGTGAAATATATTTGGATATCAATCCCTTTCTTCGGACTCATATCGGATTTCACTTTTACGCAAGGTAAACCAGGTTCTTAAAATAAAAATATCGTTAAATTAGTAAATAATTGGGCAGTTCACGTGAGTGATTTCACGTCAACCTGCCGAAACTTTATCTTTTGCGAATATCAAAATGGATTTTTTTTGTCGTAGGCAACGTCTAAACCCACAAAACGACCTCACCTTAAATTTTTCTTTTTTTTTACCTGAGGAGCCTCGTACTTTTTTTCCCTTCCCCATATTTTTTTTTGATTTATAATCCTTGTTGCCATGATACATGTCGCCGTCTCTATTTGATAATAAAAACCTTTTTCTGAGCTAACGGTTTTTACCTTTAGAAAAAAAATCAACTGTAAATGTAAAAATTGTGTTTGTTTTAAAATATCTGTCAATATTGCAAAATGTGAAATATGCGAATAAGCAAATATTTTACCTGTTAAGAAAACAGTTTGGTTTTTTTTTTTCCATATCGAATGTGTGCTGATTTTTGCAATTATTGAGTCTGGTTTTTAATCGAGGGATAAAAATAAAATAGCACATGGCATTAAATGTGTTAATCGAACAAGACATGTGGAAAATGCAATAATTATTAGTTATAAATTTTTATATCGAGTAATAATTTTTAAAGGGGATTGCAATTTTTTTTTTGTATGCATAACGTTTTATGACATAATGACCATGTATGTTTTGATCCTTGTTTTGGGATAGATATCTTTAAAAAAAATTTTTAATATGTGTGTCAATGATTTTTATGTATTTAAGAATTCATTAGGGGGATCTCTCTCTTCAAACTTTTCATAGACTTTCTACATCTTTTTTTTTTAATAATGAAGAATAAGGTTAGAAAAAAAAATTGATGAGTGCTAGCTAGTATTATGAATATTTTAATACGAGTCATAAATAATTAATGAAGTTGACTTCCATAAGTACTTATAGAGATGTGATGGAATAGGAAGGTCATAAGCACGACAGGCGTTCTGTACGGTATTTAACACTTTTTTGTTAAATATTTGGCCTCTTGTTTAAAGGGTGGAGACAAATGTCACGGAGAAATGTCCTTTTTATTATGAATTGATGAGGAGAGCCTACGTCCTTTTTATTGTATTAAGGAAGTAATTTGTGGATTTCGACTATCCTTGTGAGTTTTTTGGAATGTGTATGGTGCTTTTAATTGGAGGAATTAATTTTTTGGGAAAAGTGTCGTTAGTGAAAATTTTGACTGAGGGCAGATGCAATTTATTGGGCAAAATAATTGAGCTACCAAATCAGTTAACTGGATACTCGAGTTAAAATCTTGATGCATGATGTTGTTGGTTTCGTACAAGAAAATGATCCATAGTGCTTGTTGCTTAGAACATAAACTAATTATTGATGAGCCAAGGCTTGACTCGAGTTATTAGCAAAATTTTTTTAATTATTGGTCAAAATAGTTTAAATTGTAAAGCAAGTGTTAAATTTTGATTATTCAAGATAAAAAGTGGTTAAATCCTGGGAGAAGCTAAATGAGTTCGACAAATTTTCCAAGCTCTGGACCTCTTGTAATTGATCAATTTGACTTATGTTGATTAAAAGTATTGCAGGGGTTTAGAATTTTCAGGTGTCAGGGCCAGTTTCATAGAACCACCTTGTGTTGATTTTTTTGAAGAACTAGATGTTTATAGCCACCCGATGACAAAATTTATTCAAGATTTTTTCCTTATTTTTGTCAAGGATTCGTAAAATTGACCTTAATCTTCTGTCATTATCCAAACCGTCATCTTATTGCCACGAATTATTTCACTCTTAAAATTTTTCCTTTAAGCAATCTTTGGGTACGTCATTGAAATATTTTGACGTAAGAATATTATTAAGAAAAAAAAACAACATGGATTAATTTAATTGGGGTTTGTCACAGGTGTACTGTCTTTATTACCGTAAACTTAAGCCACTAACCTCCGTGGGAAGATTCATTACAAGTTTTTTTTTTCCTATCCCCGAAAACACTTTCAAGGTCGATTTTAAAAGAATTTTAAAAATAATCCCAAGTCGAGTATTTTTCGTGTTTTGTAGATTTTAAAATAAAAAGGCGCCTTGTTTTCGACGTGATGAATGGTTTTAGCCAGCCGTTATTTTTATTTCTTTTGTACTGATTTAAGAGAAGAAAAAAATGTCATTTTATTTGCCAGGTCTGACAACATCGTTTCTAATGATACTCGTCTCCAATTATCACGCAAAAAAAATCTTACGTAAGTTAAATATTATTATGTAGAAGCTCAATTAAGCTATTATTTATATTTAATAGAAGCAGTGGCGTCACCAGGTTTTCTTCAGAGGCAGAAAGGGCAAATAAAGAATTGCACGGGAACGAAGATTCTCGACAGACAACGAAAAAGGTCGAGAGGAAGCGGAGAGTCCCGAGTAGAAACGAATAAGGGTTGCGAAAATTCTCGGAAGGCAACGAAGAAACCCGAAGAGTAGCAGAAAAAGTTTATTTACTTGAAAGCTTTTTAAGCTTTGGCGACGCCACTGAGATAAAGCCAACTATTATTTCTAAATTTTTTTATCTCCCAAAACAAAGGAAGTCAAGTCACACGGACGTGTTAACGGATGTGTTTGATATAATACTTTGTCAAACATTCCATTTTTTTTTGTGTGGCCAGATGCACGCATCAATTTCAATTAATTTAAAAAAATGCGTTTCAAACGCATCATCTTAATAAAATACTATTAAGATAAAAGAAAAGAAATTTCGGTCATTGTCACCTTATAAGGGTTTTCAGGTTGTAATTTAAAATAGATGAATCAGCAATTTACGTAAGATTAACAGAAATTAGGAAGCATGGGGTAATAGTTAAATGTTTATACGTTTTTTTTTATACAAAACCCTTTTAGTGAAAGTTTGAGCTAAAAAAAATTATTCGTCATTTATGATTTTTTAATTATCCTTCACCTTAAAGTTTTTCAGGGTAATGAGAATTATAGTTTCTGAAAAAATGGAAAATAACCGATAAGTATTTCCTCCGTTTTAATTGTTAAAAAAAGTTCTAATTAACTTTAGCTCACCGTCGAATGAGGAAACGGGTTATAACGAACTGGTTCTTGAACCTTCACGTCGCTTCTCCTCAAGCAATTTTATCTCTCAGTTCTAATTACTATCTTGTGCCTCTTTCGATCTACTTACACCATTATTTTATTTTCGTCTGATGAAAAATTCTAAATATGTCGGATACTCTAATTTTAAACTTATTAAAAAAAATGGTTCCGACAAATGATTGGTTATCAGTTTTATTAAACTATTATTTTTATAACAGGATTCAGCGTGTGTCGTATACATCGTGCCCAGTTTAAGAGATTCAGGTTATAAAATAAAGGCTCAAGTGCTAAAAGAAGATATTTTCCCGAATTTTCTTTTAATAAATGCATTTTTAGTTTTTTTGGGCTTAAGAAGTTTTTTCAGGGTTTTTTTTAATCATTTTATTTTAAAAAATTGGTTTGACAAGTTCCATTTAAATCTTGGAAATGGAAAAAAGTATCAAAGGTTATCAAAACATTTGTTCGACTGACAAAAAATATCAAAAGATTTGTTCGACTGACAAAAAATATCAAAAGATTTGTTCGACTGACAAAAAATATCAAAAGATTTGTTCGACTGACAAAAAATATCAAAAGATTTGTTCGACTGACAAAAAATATCAAAAGATTTGTTCGACTGACAAAAAATATCAAAAGATTTGTTCGACAAGACAAGATTATCAAAAGATTTGTTTGATAAGACAAGATTATCAAAAGATTTGTTCGACAAGACAAAATTTTAAGACAATTTGTGTGACCTGAAAAAATCCTGAAAAAGTTTGTTCGACTAAAAAAAATTCTGAAAATATTTGTTCAAAAAAAATTAGAATCAAAAACTAATTCGTTTTTTTCTTTTTTCTTTTCAGGTAAGCTTAGATCAAAACTTCATCCTCAGTCAATGACCTGCAAGTGAGATTGACCGAAAATTAAACCAAATTTTGACTTGATGGCACTATTGCTGTCAAAATCATTTCACTTGCTTAGCTTCGCCTCAAACCTTGAAATAATAATGGCAAGTTTTAACAGAAAGAAAATTTCAAATTTTACATGGGCGCCCAATTTTCAGACCAAGAAACGCATGAACTTTCGCAAAAATTATCTTTTGAAATCTCTAAAAAATAAATTCAGAGTTGAAAATTTCTCCTCGTGACAATTCTCTTTAAAAAATATCTGAAAGCTTTCAAAGCTAAAAGAAAAGGCAAAAGTTAAATGGCATTAAAAGAGTAAAGGGGGTGACTTCATTGTTCGGTAACGGAGCATAATATCGTAATATAGTTATAGAAAATGAGCAAAACGAGGAAAAAGAAATGCAATTTCCCCTCCATTTTTTTTTTTTCAAAAATAGTTCTTTAATATAATTTTTTTATTGCGACAAAATTACTTTCCATCTGTTTTATCTGAATTAAAACTTTTGAATAATATTTCTCCACAATTCGTTTTACCCTTTAACCTCTATTATAAGCACAAAAAAAATAAAACATCTCGCAGGAAGGGAAGCATTAAAGCGGAGCAATATAAAATAAAAAAAAAACGAAACCTCGCTAATCGAATTTAACGCGATTGCAAAAAACTTTCGTTCCGCGGTTTTTCCGAGGGGGGGAAAAAGGGAGAGAAAAAACATGAGAAGTCAGTCAGGCACGAAAAAACAATATATTTAAATAATTAAATGGAATTTCCAATTCAACAATAGAAGAGTTTTCGATTTTGTTCTCACAGTGATTGTCGCATTCATTGTTTTTATCGCCTATATAAAGATTTCAAGTTCGATTTAGAAATTTTTCGCAGAGTTCGTGCGTTTTTATATAAAAAAAAAAAAAAGATAATTTAATTTCAAGTTATAGAACCCACATATAAGAATAATTATGTAACAACAGGGTTTATGGTGTATATCATAGTAAATCCATTAGTCTCTCACTGTATATGCTTTCTATTGAATTTGATTTATCGTAGAAATCGTATTTATTCATGGGTGGGATTTAATCTAAATTTTTTTGCATCTTAATCCCGTTGAAAGAAGGACAGTTTACAGAAAAAATCATTAGAAATTTCATAAACAATAAAGGAGAGGCTGTGTAAATTTGTCATTCATTTTTTCTACTGTTTGATGCGTAAACTGACGATCCTATATAAAGGAATTTCTTTAGATTGTTGAAATGTACTTAGCAAGATGATTTTAGGCCCCGAAAATATTTTTTAAAGAGATTGATATTAATATTTTTGCTAAGTAATGCCAATTAGATTGCGTGATGATTTTTTTTTTTAAAGAAAAATTTAGGATTTGTGCAATAGTAGTTATTGAAAATCAGGTTTGAGTAATAAGTCAGTTGGTTTGCAATTGTTTGAGTAAGTGTTGAGTCCTTAGAGTTTTGGTGAATTGGCCTAAGATTAGACAGGCTTGTCAGAGAGTGAAGATGACAAGATCTGTTAAACAGATAAAGCAAGAAATAAAGAAGAATAGAAGCAAACGTTATTTTTTAAGCTACAGCTGAAACTACGCTAGTGGAAATTAATTTCATCCTGGAGAGTTTTGCAGAGCTGAAACGAAGCTGGGCCAGTCACCTCTCAAAGCAAAGCGAACAGCTGTGGGCTTCAAGAATTTGGAGTTGGGAGCTTGGCGATGCTGGGAAGAATTGCTGAAGACCGACAGATCTGGGAGAAAACCTGCGTCCAGGAAGGATGTCATAAAAAAGTTCGTGTTGGTCAGAAATGTGGGAAAGAACATTCATATTTATTTAAAGTAGAAAGTTTATGACTTTGTTGGTTCCCAATGGGACCATAACGTCTTTATGTTACAACTTTGGCTTAAAGAAGAGTGAGTAGCTGAGGGATTTATAAGGTGCTTTCAAAAGAAGTCAACTGATAACTTTTGAGATCAAGAATTGTGGAATGGGAAAAGGGTTGAGTTCATGGTAGCTTGTTTTCTTCCTTGGTATCAACATTGCAGTGACCATGAAGCGTTTTTCAAATTCTTGAAAACTGAATGGAAAAATTTTACTTAAGATTAACGATTCTCGCAGCTTGTTGCTGCTTGCCATCAATCTGGGAAATAAATCAACTAAGTTGATTCTAGTACATCTCTTCTGTGTCTTCCTACCAAATTCTTTAGCTCACCCCATTTAATCCCAAACTTCCTTCAGTGCATTTTCATCATCAGGCTTTATTTTTCTGGAAACGTCCAGAAGACTATAAAAGTTTAAGAAACTACGAAGATTAAGGTCGAAGATGAGAATGGAAAACTATCAAATCTCTCAACCTCTTAAAATCTAAGGTCGAATTAGTAATTATGCCTCGATTGTCTCTCTAGTCATCTTATCCATTTAACCATAATCATACAAATATTGGTATATTATTCAACAAACTCGTTTCCAAGTAAAAAAAAACATTCGAATCCAAAAATATTTATGTGACAGAGAATGACAAGTGTCACATCTTACTGTAATACGAAACCGGAACATTTATAACCGACACGCTTGTGATATTTGACTAACCGAAAATCCACGTTGCCGATTTAGTTGTCGAGGTTGTATGTTTCTCTTAATGATCGCCTTGAATTATATTTTAATCACGATTAGAAAAAAATGGCTACCGCAGTGGTCATCACCACAAACGTAATTTTCGCAATCCTCCAGTTGAATGACTCTGTTATTTTTTTTCAACCACCTCTCGTTAAAACTGGACAAGATGATTTTGTCAGATGAACATGCGATAAAAATCCTCGATTAGGTTCTTTCTTTTTATGAATTGAAATGTTAAAAGATTTTTTTTTTCCTTTTCAAGTGGCGAGAGATCTCTTTTCATGTCAATTTTAAAGCACGAAAAAAATCCTGTGGATTTTCCCGATTTTTGGCAATGAATGCATACATACTCCGGGTAAAAATCAATGATCCTTTTTTAAGTTTCGTGAGTGTTTATCTTTGTTTTCGGTTTCCGACCCTTCCTTACCCTCTCAAAGTTGTCATCCTCGTGATATAAAGTAAGAAAAGTGCATTTCATGTTGCATTAATCACGAAACCCTCCGTCATTTCGGTTTTCGAAACGTCAAGTTAAGACACGTCAAAAGTTTTAACTTCCTCAAATTTTATGAAAGAGTTTTTATATTGTACATGGGTGTGTGTGGATATGTGTGCTTGCGTGATAACTGAATTGTTGTATTATGGGAACGACCGAGCGTTGCACTGATATTTCCAAGAGAAACGTTTCTTACAGAATGAATAATCATAATCGACACAGAGAGTAATCAAAGAGCACACTAGACATATGGCAGACACATGGAAGAAGACGGTTTGAAATTTATTTAACGAAATTAATTTGAAATACTTTTTGTTATGAATTTTAATAGTGTGATTTCGTCAAATTTTTTTTTTTTAAATTTTGTTATTCTCGATTTATTACAAAATTCACGTCAACTGTTGTGGGTGAGTTGATTCAAATCAGTTCTGGTTTTCAAAAGATGAAATGTTCGAGTTTTGCAGTTTATTATGAGGTCGAGCTACTTATTCAGATTTTAAGAGTCTCGTAATATTTTTAAAAGCGGAAGATTCGCCCAGATGGATTCAGTAGGCAGAAAATAGACAAGAATGAATGGGATGCTCCTGGTGGACGCAGGACCAGATCAGGATGCTATAAGATGTATTGGAATTAGCTGGGTAGCCGCGAAGATGAAGCCGAATGCACTGGGAGGACACAGGGATAGATTGGAACGAACTAGACGACTGAAGTGATGATGTAGGATGCACAGAGATGTACTAAATAGCCCATGTGTTGCATTAGGATGCACTAGGAAGCCATATTGTTGAACTGAAATCCTTGGGGTAGCCACTATAATAGACTAGGATGCTATGAGTAGACCCAGGAACGAATTAGGAGACACTGGTTAACACGAAAATGGATCGCAATATGCGGGCTAGCCATAGCAATTAATTTAGGGACTCCAGGAAGACACCAGTCTTGCGACAGCTAAGTGGCAATGGGCAGGTCATGTCGCCAGGGAGGATCCGAATAGGTGGACAGCACGGATGGTAAGATTGAGACCAAGAGGGTGGCGGGACTGAAATGGTCACAAAGAGCCCAAGACAAGGAAGTGTGGCAAAGTTCGTTCAGGAGTGGACGGTTATTGGTTGAGAGAAGAAGAAGAGGAGGAGGAAGACACAGAAGTTAACTGGAATGCACTGGGTAGACTATAGTGACGATGTGGGATGCACAAAATTGGCACAATTATTGGGGAGAAATGGTACCACTGTAAGATCACAGACGACTCGATTAAAACAGGGAAAATTAATGCCTAGCACTTGTCTAATCGTAGGAAAAATTATTTTTCAATTAGTCCACTTAGTATTTTATCCTTGTGTCATTTTCATTCATTTTCCTTATACCAACAAAACTAAGCGACAAGCATCCATCATTGCAATTATATCTTATCTGATAACTTTGTACGAAAATCCATTTTTTTTATCGATTCAGACTTTTTTAAAAAAAATTTTTACGGTGAAATCGGCAATTATCACAATATTTACGATACATTATTTATTGTTTTTTACCCGGGAGAGGCGTCAAAACTCGTGACTTTTAGTTTTTTTTTTCTCTCTTCATTTTAGCAAGAAGACAGGACCCATTGTTTCCCCTTAATCGAGTGCTAATCAACATCCGCCATCCTTTCCGTTACTTCATATTTATTTTTTTAAATTTCTCAATACAGGTGATGAAATCCGTGCCTAAAATATTAATTTATCTTATCGATGATTTTTACATACGACCTCGTTTTTTATATATCAGCAAAAAAACAATTTAATTGCTCTCTTAATTTAATTGTCACAAATGAAAATGAAATTTTATTAATTAAGACATGCCCTTATTTGAACTTACGATTCTTTAATTAGCTTCGGGATAAAACATTTTTACTTTTAACGACTTATTAAAAAAAGGGGGAACTTTAAACTTATCCTGTTTACGGAATCATTCGTTATCATCGATATTTCATTATAAAGAGGTCTTTTTTATCTGATAATTTTTTTTAAAGTATTCGTTCGGTGACCGAGCTCGGTTAAAGAATTAAGTGCCACGTTTAGTTTTTTTCACTTCCAGTTTTGGCATTCATTAGTCATTTTTATAGTCGACGCATAACTTTGCACATTTTTAAAATATTTTGTTATAATCAATCATTTTAATAAAAAAAAAATTTCTAGGAGGTAAGTAGGCCTTGTGCAATAATTTTATTATTATTTTCGGTTTAAGTGCCAAGAAATTTTTTGTCAAATATGGATGTTAGTTTGAGGTTAGGTTTTATGTGCATTCAAGTTCACTCCTGAGTGCTTTCCTGTTGCATCTCAAGGCCTCTTGATAGCATTACCAACAATGTAATTTATTCATCCACAAAAAAATGTAATCGCAATAGTGTTTTACAATATCCCAAAAAATAAATAAGAAGGGAAACTTTTTTACTCGGGGTAAAAATGTAAAGTGAAAAGTTTAAAAAGCATTTCCCGGAGTAGACTCGTCTAACCTCCTTCCTTTTTCCATAATTTTTCCTTCTTTTTTCCTCCTCTTTTCTCCCTTCGTGATCGGGAGAAAGAGGAACACCCGATCGACTTACATATCTCTCCGTTGGAAACAGCGAGGGAAAGAAAAAATATGGGAAAAGAAATTAATAACGGTTAAGCGAAAGTATTCCCTACCTGTATTTGACCGTGACACGGTTGCAGTGCTGACTGTGTATAGTTCACGCAGTTTCATCGATTTTCCCACTTTCCACGGCTCCCCGACTCTTAAGCTCTTGTTTTAATCGCGAGTGACATGACCTTTTAGGTTTTTGAAATACAACGGGTTCTTGAGGTTTTTTCCCCCCCCCCCCTATTTTTCTAATTTTTCCTTTTTTGTTTTGTCTGAAATGTCAGTCGATTTTTTTTAAAAAAAAAAAGAGGAATTTTTTTCGAGAAGTTTAAATAATACAGAGCGGCGTAGTAGAATTTTCCTTATAAAGCGAAAACTACTTGGTCATTCTTTTCGTGGAGACATTATGAGCCTTGTTTTTTATTTTTTCCTGCTAAAGAATAATAAATATTATTTTTATTAACTAAAAGAATGGAAATTTCACTTTTTATGAATTTTATGGTGCGCTCTATGAAATTTCAATATGGTACATGTTGAATAATTGTTCGGATTTTATAATTCTGTACTTCCGCATCTTTTATAACATTAAAGAAAATAAACTTTTTATAGTTTTTAGGTGGAGGATAGTCGGGGGGGAGGGGGTTTGAGAATTATATTTAGCTTTGAAGAAGTGGCCATAGTATAAACCTAGCGCTTCAGAAGCATAATGAATACATAGGAGTGAACTGGGATGTCTAGCGTAATCGCAAGGATGAGCACGATGTAGATAGAAAAGTGGACTGGAATGCATTAGGCAGGCAAAGGAACAGACCTGCATGCACTAAATTTGTCAAGAGTGTACTAAGATGGACTGCGAAGGAACATCAGTGCTTTTGAATCGAGAAAGTTATCTTACTCCGCTGGCACTACAGGGCCTGAACCCTACCGCCGCCTCCACCAAATTCTTCCACTGACCGCTATCCAAGGTCATAATCAGCCAATCCCTGATCTCCAGCGAGATGGTATCCTGGCGAACGTTATCGACCCACCTCATCCTGGATCTGCCCTGTGGCCGTCGACCTCCTGCCCACCGCAGCTTCCTAGACTTGATCACACTAGTGATTAGAGGCTGAGCAGTGAGGTTTCGGGTATCGCGGTTGCCCTTAGGCGGCCTGGAGTTCAAAAGAGTGGCCAACTTCAGGTACCTCGGGGAGCTATTCAACAGTGACACCAATATGTCCTAAGAAGTCACGGTCAGACTTCTGTGTGCCAGCAGGAGACTGTACTCAGTACGCCATCTACTTGTGAGCCGATGACTATTCTGGTAGACGAACCTGGAAGACTGATCATGCATCAGTGCGAGATCTGGAGTCTTACCCAGCGCAAAAGAAGTAGGCTCGGCTCCTCGAATTCAAGAACCGCGTCCTCCGTATGATTCTTCGGCACATGTTTGGCCCGACTTCATAGCAGCCCCGCGCCGTAAGTTATCTAATACTCTCAAATATTTGGGAATGAAGACTGGGAAAGATTAGGGAGCCTAGTAGGGAGTAAACACTTCGACGAGTCGCCTGCTACTCACAAGGCGGCAATGGTCTCGCCACGATGGTCTAATAGAAAGCTTATGGGGCAATATGGCGACATCCAATTCGAAACCATGGCAGCCTCGCGTGTAGCAGACGACTTACCGAAGTACTAGACTCCCAAGGAAAGACTGACCAAGGATCACATTTGACAAAGGACTTTGATTGTGTTAGCTGGAAAGCTTTCAGCTCTAAAATGGCTTCTGTTTTTGTCAACAACGTCCTCGTGGGGTCATAACCATGAAACCATTTAACGACTGGTTCACGGCGAGATGCGCCAGCCACCACAATTTTAATCCTTTGTTACTTTCTTACGCGAAGTCGGCATTAAACTAAAGAATATTCAAATTGAACTTATCTTAATTAAAATCATCCGT
Source organism: Liposcelis brunnea (assembly GCA_023512825.1). NCBI lineage: Eukaryota > Metazoa > Arthropoda > Insecta > Psocodea > Liposcelididae > Liposcelis > Liposcelis brunnea. The sequence goes on from CM042069.1 coordinate 958,564, forward strand.
TTCACTCGCCTAATTACTCATCACATTCATCAAAATTGTTTATTCAGTCCCGGATTTATTCGGCTGGTCATTGAAGCAAAAGGGAGACGGCCCTGACATCGTCACGTTTCAAACAACCAAGAGAGAGAGAAAAAAAATCTCATGCCCGACATTAATCAAAGGGTTAGAAATCTCTGTTTCCCCTCGCAAACATGGATTAGAAAGTCGACCGAAAAGAATGTAAGAATCATACTTGAAGAAGTTTACACATGTCGCAAACTCTGGAATACACATCATTCTTTGCACTATAAAACATAACTTACATAATTATACAAAAACCGCGCGCCATCTTGAGCCTGTGTTTTTCTTTTTTTTTGCAATTACGATTTTTTTTACTAATTGGTCAATGGGCCCGTTGTTGATAATTAAAGGCGCAATCTCGTCGAAACCCTCAATCATCCCGACATTGATTATTATTTTTAAAAAATGAACCGATTATTATGGTTAGATTTATGGTTTTTACATAACGGAACACATATTTAGCATTCACAGAGATTGAAACTAAAAAAAAAGTTTTTTGTAATTAAAAATAAAAACAACAATGTAACACACTAGAATTCCGTTACATCACAATAGTAATCATGATTAGCGAGCACTCTTTACATGACTGATCCTACGATTTCGTTATAGGTGGAAGTAGAGATATGGAATAATATAAAAAAATTGGCCAATTCCCACGAAATACAAAAAAAAAAAAAATATGACGGGCTATCTCGCATCGATGAGTCTCGTAAATAAGTTGAACGAACCGAAAAGGCTTTTTTTTAGATAATGCGACACCTGTATAATTTATGAATCGAATCCCTTGATTAATAAGTCTTACGCAGGATAATGCGGGTTTTCGGTGAGAGTCGTATCAAGAGTCCAGTTTAAGAGCATGAGGTAATTTCTCGCTCGGGCGGGCATCATGTTTAATAACATTAGATAGAGCCCCGCATCATTGTAGCAAACTATCAAGGCCATTTCATGTCTGCGAATATTTGCTACTGACTTTTGAGGTCATCGTTCACAGTGTGTGATCTGCTTTTCCGGAAAATGAACAGTTATGAGTTTTTTTTCTTGCTGGAAGCATCGGCGCAAAGCACTGACCAACCTAGTTTTCAGGTCTGGGGTGTGGGGCACAAGGCAGAGTCTTGGCCCTGGCCTAAAAATCTACAAGCCGGGCTAGGTAATGGCGCCTAAATTTTTGGCCTGTCCAGATCACTCAGAGATGAAATACGGTTGACTTCTTTTGCCTCCCCAAGATTGTAACGGGCCATCGAGCCACGAAGCTGCCGCAAACCGCGCTAAATAACTAACACTTGTTTCGTGCTGTTGCTTTTGACATTTTTCAAAAATATCGAAGGTAAAACCCTGACGTTGTTGGCCTAGTTAATTCCACGACCGACATTTACCCGATATCGATTACCTTATTCCAAGAGAATCAATAATTCAGCGATCGAACGTGCTCGTTAAGTTTTAAAAGGTGATTTTCTAAAAAGGTAAAAGATGTTAAAAAGAGATTTTAAACCCTTTACCGCCTGCGAGGAGGGGATGCTCGAAACTAATAATGACGAATTACGATGGCCGATTGGGAACCCCCGGCTTACTCAGATCCCATTAACAATGTTCGGGGATAGTGACAGCGATTACCCTTCCGTGTTTCTCATGTACATTCCTGTTTACTTTTTACCTTTTCCCACGTATTATTTTGAAAAAGGGTTTTCGATAATGGATGGAAGTCATGTTATTTTTGTAAAGCGAAGAAGAGGAATGAAAATCGTCGTAGGGGAAATGTATTTTTGGAAATGTGTTTTGCATGTCAAAAAAAACTGAAAAGGCAAAGATCAAAGACATCCGGGAGGGTTTATTTTTGCATGCGTAAGAACAGGACATGATTTTTTTTTCTCTTTTATGAAAAAAGTGAGTGTGTTTTGATTTTAAAAGGTTTCTGTTAGATAAAGTTGCTGTCGAGGTCGTGCAGAGTCTACTGATTTTTAAATATAATTCACCAAGATTTTAAAGTGGATCACTACTCCGTTTTTGTAGCTAAAATCTGCGCCAATTGGTCGTTCGTATAATTTAGTTTTAAACCCTAAATAACAGATCTGACTTGTTTCTGCAACCGCTTCTGCATTCTAGAACTTTTGCAGACGGTGTGGTTCCTCGAATTTTACTAATTTGGTCGTTGCTCTTTTGTTTTAAGAGAGCCGAAGAATAAATTAAGGCAACAGACTACACGGAAAATTAAGACAGCAGTCTCTGCAGGGTATAAAAAAATTTAAATCTTAAAGAAGAACGGAACAGTGAAACGGCCACACACATGTAGTTTGGAAGCTGGTTTGTCTGCAGAAAATCCAAAATGCAGAAGCTGAGATAAAAAATTAATGAACCACTCTCCAGCGTTTGATATTAACTTGGTGAAATGATAAACCTTTACAATACCAGATTTTTTCGAATAACTTAAATCGGCAAATGGCTGTACACACTTGTTCGAGGAACCCACGTGGTGTGCAAAAGTTCTAGACAGCAGAAGCAATCGCGGAACCAAGGCAGATCGTTCGTTTAATATTCGGTAGTGATTTATTTCGAGAGACACTTCACCCAAACTTAGTTTTTAATGTCAATTTTGAAGTCTCAGTTATTCATTGGAAACCGTGTTCCCTGTAAAAGTTTTAAATTGCAGGACCAATGGGGAAAAATCAGTAAATCATTTTTTTAGCCTCTGATATTTAATGTAAATTTTCAAAACAAAAGCCTTAAAGAATAAAACTAATTTCTGGGCGGACATATGAACTTGAGGAACCAAATAGTGCGCAAAAGTTCTAGATAGCAGAAGCAGTGTCAGAATTAATGCAGATCGTTTTTTTAAATTTCAGTATTAATTTATTTTGGAAAACATTTCACCCAAATTTAATTTTTAATGTTACAATTAGTAAGTTCGTTTCTCTGTGGACTAGTCTAATGCCCGAGGAAGATTTCGATTTAAAATGTATTCAACCCCTAGATAATTAAATGGTAATCGTATAGTTCATCCTTTAGGCTTGTGGGTAGTTCATCATCATACATCATGCCCTGTCAATCAGCCCAGCCAAAGGAAACAACATCTTCTGACGTTCTTGAAACTTGAGACCATCTCTTAAGGTCAAAACTCCAGAGTTTGTTTTTTACTTTCGAGCGACCCTAGGAGTGAAGGAAGTATTGCGACGGGTGAAAAATTTCGACCTCGGGATTTCGACGGATGTCGACGTTTCGAGACCCCCAGAACCCGAAAAAAAGGTTTTCAGGCCAACGTCCGTCCTTCCGTCCTTCCGTCCTTCCGTCCTTCCGGAAGTCCGGAAGTCCGTCCACTGACGTTCGGCGAATTTTCTCAACAACGGAAAGAGCTTTTTTTTTGAAAATCGGCATGAAGGTTCTTTCGGCCAAGAGCTACAACATGGTCGGGCCGAATTTGCGAAGAAATTTTGTTTTCGGCCTTTTTTTGGGCTTAAAAATTTTCGAATCCGATTTTCTCGAAAACTGGTCAGCCAAATTTCGTAAAATTCCATACACACGTTTCCTAGATCCCAATAAAGAAAATGGCTATCTTCGTTTTCTCCGGAAAAATCGTTTTTGGCCATTTTTAGGGCAAAGTCGTAACCCGATAAGGGGACAGCCGATCGCGTTCAAATTCGGCACAGTCGTTCCTCTAGCAAAGCGATGCAAGGGACCGAAGTCGTTTTTTCGAAAATAATTCATTTTAAGCCCTTTTAGGCCAAATGAAATTTTCAATTCCTATTTTCTCAAAAACCGTTCAGCCGAATCGGTTCAAATTCGGTACATACTTGTTTTAGAACGTACCATGAAAACTGGCAATCTTCGTTTCCTCCGGAAAAATCGTTTTTGGCCATTTTTAGGGCAAAGTCGTAACTCGATAACGGTACAGCCGATCGCGTTCAATTTCGGTACAGTCGTTCCTCTAGCAAAGCGGTATAAGGGACCAAAGTCGTTTTTTCGAAAATAATTCATTTTAAGCCCTTTTTGGCCAAATAAAATTTTCTCAAAAACCGTTCAGCCGAATTGGTTCAAATTCGGCACATACTTGTTTTAGAACGTACTATGAAAAGTGGCTGTCTTCATTTTTTCCGGAAAAATCGTTTTTGGCCATTTTTAGGGCAAAGTCGTAACTCGATAAGGGAACAGCCGATCGCGTTCAAATTTGGCATAAACTATCGTTAAGTAAAGCGATACATACAGCCGAAGTCGGTTTTCGCGAAATACTTCATTTAAAGCCCTTTTTGGCCAAATGAAATTTTCAATTCCTATTTTCTCAAAAAAATTATTAACACGCGCCTGGACCAGCTCGAAAGTTAGTGGTACACGCGGTACCACTGTTCATCTCGTTTTTTTAAAGACCTACGTCATGTTTTAATATTTCCATATTTCAATAATCAGAAAATAGACAATCCAATTACTAGAAAGGCTAGCCATGTCACTTTTCAAACATCCACTCACCAGTGTTGATCATGTAAATTGCTATTGTTCAAACATCATGAAAATAACCTTTTCCTTTTGTTTTTATCGAATATATATGCTTTCCATTATAATCTCGTATGAGATAAATTATTCGTGAACCGGAACCGGAACATGTTCTATATGACATTAGTGACTTTAGTTGTCTTATAACGCAATAAAATGCCGTTCATTAGAATCGATGAAATGTAATGTGGGTATTACACCGAAGATGATTCATATGAATAATTAATGTAAATGGATTTTAATCGGCTACTATTATTCCATTTTATTAAACAAGGGCTTTCCGATCAACCTGACATGTTTACTTTTCTTCGATATTTTCACAAAATCGTGGCAACGCCCCTCGGGGGGGGGGGGGGGGGGGATTTAATAAGCGATGACCCGGAAAAAAGTCTCCATCCTCAAGAACTCGATTCTTTGTCTTTTTTTTAAATTTGTGCTCATTGAAACCGAGATGAAAATTTAATGAAAATAAAATGAAAGTAAATTACTGTGAGGGAACCAGGAAAAAGAACGGGAAAACCCCGGGAAAAAACACTCATTTGGAAAATGGAGTTTTTATTTGGAACTGGAGAGAAAAAAAAGGAAAAATTCTATATTTTGTAATTAAAGGGTTGACACAGTAGGGGATGATAATAAAGTGGACCGATAACAATGATAAAAGGGCAAAAGGGAAGATGGTTTTTTTATGTTTGACCTTTTTTTCCGTAAAGGGGGCAATATTAAGAACATGGGCGTAGGGATGGATATCTATAATTGATTGTAGCCAAACTTTTTATTCGTTAAAAGTTTAGTCTGATAGAGTGTTTTTGAGCTCAAGAAATCTGCTTCACGCGATAAATTAAATACCACTACTACGGCTTTACAGGGCCTGTAGCCCTATCTCCGCATCGCAGATATTTTTCCACGCCGATCTTTCTTGGCAGGTAGCTCGCCAATCGGGGACTCCCAACGGACCCGCATCTCTAGATACGTTGTCTTCCCTGAGGCCTTGGGCTTGTAGGGCGTCCATCAAGTACCTGTCTTATAGTCCACTGAAGCCGACGAGCCTTGATCACACTACTGATCAGCAGCTGTCCCGTGAGCCTTCGGATCTCCTCATTCTCATTTTTTAACCTTGTCCTCGAAAAAGTCGTAAGGTGCCTTGAGAACGTTCCCGGAGGCGTGAATTTAGGCGGACCTATTAGGGGAAACCCGGGAGGATGTTCGCCGGCTATGCGGAGAGCTTCTAATTACTGCTCGGCGAGTGGACTTGAGTTGAATGAGGAGAAAACGGAATGTGACCGAATTCCGGTATCTTGGATCTCTCATCACTAGTGACAATGATATCAGCAGGGAGGTCGCTGCCCGGACACAGAGTGGAGATCGCTGTCTATTTGCTCTGGGCCATCTTCTCCGCCCAGAGATAAATTAAATATTGGTTGCTAAACCACTCAGCAGTATCATATTTTTTTTTAAACTCATACATAATCTAGTTCCACCTTACGACCTCGCTACCACCTCAGCAGGTTTTTATCTAATATCACGAGATTAAATCATCTACTTGTGGATTCTCTCACCATAAAAAACTAATACAGTATGTGCATGGTTAAATAATTTAACAAAAAGAAAAAAAAATACTGCAGTCTGGCCCGATCAGTATGCTTTAACCATTGTTCAAGGCATTCCAGATATTTTGTCGATTTCAATCTGACGAAACTCATCATTTGCTACCATCCAAACTTCCAACCATTGTTTAGGATTCGTCAAGGCTATTATAATCCCGCGATATTTTAATAGAGGCATCAGGATACCTTAATTAGTCGTGGAAATGACAGACCTTTACCGAATTATAAAGCAGAACAGCAAACGGTGAAGAAAAAAAGAATATTATTTCCGGCTTGTTCTTCTATAAATACACACACGCGGCGCATCTCATAAAAATTCAAGGGGGGATCCCTTTGTTGTTATTATTGTCGACATTCGGGTGATTTTATGGTAAGATTATTGCTGACGGCCTTAACATCTCAAGCTTTGCATATCAATCGATTCGTTCACGCTAACACCTTAATCGAAGTTCCGATACGTAGAGGTCGAAACGATGATATAGCCCAGACATCGAGACCATCGCCGTGACAGACTTTGCATATCAATAGAGTGGCGTCCATGATAGACCAATATTGAACGAGGTTACGTCGGGTAATTATTTTTTTTAATAAATGGTGGCTGGCACACTTGGGAATCTCTCTCTCGGTGCTTTATCATCGTAGCACGTCCAGGCATGACATTAGGCAATAAATAAAAACCGTTTATGACTGACCGGGGGTTACTGGATATTATACAACTTGTTCCTTTCGCATTCTTGGGAGCGACGTTGGCGCGTAATGAGTTCGTAGTAAATAGCAGTAGCAAACCGAGTCAGATTTTGGAGCTACAAATGAAGATCAATTTTGAAACTATGTTTTCTGATGACACATGCATTCTAGGAGATAGTGGTACTCTGGCAGCAGCAATTTTGATACAATTTTTTCAAAATTTTTCAGATTTTTGGCTCCGTTAAGTCCTCAGGATCTTGCCTTAAAAATTCTCGAAAGGCTTTAATTATGATTGCTGTATTGTAATCCGCCCAACGGTCACTTATGACTGTAAGACAGGAATCTGACCATCCGTGTACAGAAGGGGATGTTAGTCTTCGAAAATAAGGCTTTGCGTAGGATTCTGGGGTCGAAGAGGAATCCGTTGACTGGGCAGTTAAGAATGAGCCCTAGCGAGGAGATCCAAGGGCTCACTGAGCAGCTGAGCAGGCTTGTAGACTTTAGTGGGCGGGGCAAGTAGCGCGAGCGCCTCCGACACGGAGGATTCGACAGGCCCTGGATGGACGCCCGACTAGCCCAAGACCTCTTGGAAGACCGTGGCTTTGCTGGATGCGGGATGTCTGGGGATCCCTGACTGGAGGGTCACCTGCCATGGTAGAGCCGTGTTTGTGTGTTTATATCGCGGGGCTACAATTGAAACGATGTTTCCTGATGACGCATGCATTCTAAGAGTTAAGATTCAAAAAAACAGCTCGTTCATGGATTTTCAGCTCCTCCAAAGACAATGGTATTCTCCAGCAGCAACTTAGTTACGATTTTTTTCAAAATTTAGTTCTTCAGATTTTTCGGCTCCTCTGAATCCTCAATATGTCACCCAAAAAATTTTGAAAGGCTTTTAAATATGATTGTCAGCAAGATGCTAGAAAACCTGATATAAGGTTGTTTGGCAATGTAACGAAGACTGTTTAAAGCAAAGAATCGCAGCTTGGGTATTATGATAGCAGAGGGAGAGCAATTTCCTGGAGTGAATCCAGCTGCTGATCCTGTCGGCGTCTTACGATCACTTCAGTGCCAGATATTAAGAGTTCCTATTGCCTTGATCTTTACCATCTCTTGCCAACCCAAGAAACCTCAATTTATATGTGACTAGATCTTTAATATGTCCTGTCCCAAATCTAAGTCGAATTCTTTCTTGCCCAACTGTAAAAACCGAAGCAACCCCATTAATCTAGAATCTTGCAGGAACGACTTTCTCTTAATTTTCCTAGAATCGGAGGGAGGTACCTCCTGGGGATGGAGCATGCCTTACGGCCTATTCCTCTTGGGACCGACTTAGACAGCCCTCAAGTCCCCATACTTACTTACTTACTTATCCGGCGTTGCAAGGCTTGAAGCCTTATTGCCGCATCACAGAGTTTCTGCCATTCAGACCTATCCTGGGTCGTCGCCCTCCAGTTCGGCGCCCCCATACTACCTGCATCCTGTGCGACTTTCCTCCCTGGACGACCATCCAGCACCTTCCTGATAGTCCTCGTCGGTGGCGCCCGTGCTACATGTCCCACCCACCGTAGCCTTCGTAATTTTATCACGCTTGTAATAAAAGGCTGGTCAGTGAGCCTCCGGTCAAGTCCCCATACGGTTACAAAATGGCTTCACAGTGACTTGACTCAAACCCTGACTCAAATTTAGCTTTAGCAAGCTGTACCTGTGAGACTTCTCGCAATTACTGTAGATGTGTGTAAATATTAATCCCAGTTGCTTTTTTGTTAAAATACCTTCTTAATCTCAACACTGAGGAAATAAAAGGTCATTTTTCCATTTCCCTTTTCGATATTTCTTTCCAAAAGAAAATGAAACCTTATGAAACTCCTTTTTTTAATGACGTCGTAAGGGACTCGAGGTATCCCATCGTCCCAAACCGCAAATTTACGATTCTTACGCAACGTTATAAATCTACGGTCGTAAACTCCTTCAAAGAAGTTTCTCTTTTTTTTTTAGGGTTTTAGTTTGGGAGTAATAACAAAATCGTAACCGGGAAACGAGGATTCATTAAATCCCCGCCGAGGAAAAATTTTGAGAAAACATCAAGCCGCAGAAGGCGCCGTTCATTTATAATAAAAACCCTTCGTCAAAAGTAATTAAGCTGCCGAAAACGGGTCGTTTTCGTCTATTATGAAAAGAAGATGAGAGAAATTTACGGTGGAAGCGCTGGAAATCCGTGTTAATTTCCTATAGGAAAAAAAAAGATACTTTCCATAACACGTTGTCGAGCTGTCATCCCTCCGGGCGAACACGATCAGGGGTCGACCCACGCATCATTTTAAAAACACAAAATTACATAGTCGATTAAAAAAACCCGGCACTTACTGTCATGGAACCTTGGCTTAGCGCGACAAAACGTTACATCAGAAAGCTGCTGTTTAAAAAAAAAAAATCATGACTTTAATTATTTCCTATCGACGGGGGCAATGAAATCCCCCTTTTACCATATTGAGAAATCGGATCCGAATGCACATGAGCGCATAACCGACCACTCGTAACGACCTAATGCCAGCACGCGATGAAGGCAGCCAAGAAGAATCGATTGACCTTCATGAAAATGCATAATGACAAGAAAGTCTTCGTAAAAAGGGAAAAGAAAATGGAGATTAGGTATATGAAATTAATTAATAATAACAGCCTGCAGCTTAATTCTTTCAAAATTATTCAGAGCTGTGCAGAACGTTTTTTTAATTCACTTAAGGCGATGAATTTTCGGTCGTATCAAAAAGAACGAGGAAGAATAATGCGACACCACACTCTTTTTTTTTCTTTTAGTTCCTGCATCGTCTTGAATCTGAAACCGCCAATTATGTTATTTTTTATAAACCCATAACAGCAGGAAGAAGGTGATAAAACAACGCGAAAGAGATCTTCGACGAAGGTAGCTATTAATCAACGTCAAAATAAACGATTAGGCTTTTAAAAAACTTTCAAACATTGAATTTGATGTGACGGTAAAAGGTTAGGTTGTAGTCAATGGGGTCGGAGCTTCGTATTGCCTAAAGCAGCAGAAATTTACTTTAAATCGTAATCCTTACCGCTCTGGTGTTCATCACTTTTAGAGCCCTGAGCTGAATCGCTGCTGCCGACAATTTGTTATAATTTTTAGCCAGCGCCGCCGTTTTGCAAGAGTTTAGTTTCTAAAAATTTCGCCTCCTATTTTCCCGACATACTTCAACTTCTTAACCTCGAAAACAATACCAGGTCACATAAACCTTTTTTAAAAAAAAACTTCTCAACAAAGAGCACTTAAAATCCCGGGTGTAAATGATGCCACTTCTCGCAATCAAGCGTCAAGACACTTCCCCAAGTGGTTCAATTAAAGAGCTTTTTGTTAGAAACATTCTGTTGTCATGAATATCCGCAAAGAATAAAACTGCAATGAACGTTTCGCAGTTTAAACAATTAAACTTGGATAGAATCTTTAAACAATTTTAAAATAAGCAACAAAAAAAAAGATTTAATTGAAAAATTTCACATTTAATTTCTACAACTTATTCGGTTATCCGCAGTTCTCGTTCGTGACATGAATAAACAAGGGAAAATTTTGAAAACGAAGTCACGAAAACACCTTTTCCAAAAAAAGAAGTTGAGATTTTCCTGGCTGAAAAACGCTTCAAAGGATTTTCATGTCTATTGCAAAGTTGCACACCTTAAAAGACAGTCACGTGAGATGATAGCGAAACGACATCGAAGAAAAAAAATATTTAAAAGCACTTCTTTCAGGGTCGGCAAATACGAAATATTAATTATCACCATTGTCGAGTGTACATTAAAAACTGTTGTAATTTCACTTGATTGTTGACCGAGAGTCACCTTGAATTGGAGTGGAAATATTTGAGAACGGAAATATTCCTTTTCATTGAAGAGAATCCTTTTGATAAAAAGCCCTCCCGGAAAACAGCTGCACCGGTTTTAATTAGATAAAACGATATAAAGAGAGACATAAGGAGAGGAAATAAATAAGAACGTCAATCAAATAGAAAGGAAACTAAACAGGATGAATTCACAAGAAGGGAATTGGAAAAGGATTGCTGCAAACCTTTCTAAATTCAAAAGCGTGACCCTAAAACTTGGTTAATTATGGTTCTTCGAAAGCGATAATTATTTCCACAGGATTTGTATTTCATTAGTCAAATCATGTTTCCCCTAAATTCAGGGCTGTACTGGACAAATAGAATTATTTGGAATTGTTTGAGCTGAAAAATAAATTGATCGAGCCGTCAAATTAATTGAATGAGCGATGAATTTGATTAATCAATTAATCGAGCAATGGAATAAATTGACCGAGTGATGGAATGAATTGAACGAGCTACGGAACTAATTGAATGAGTGGTGGAATGAATTGATCGAGCTGTGGAATGAATTAATCAAACGGTGGAATTGATTGATCGAGCTGTGGAATTAATTGAATGAGCGGTGGAATGAATTGTTCGAGCGATGGAATGATGGAATGATGGAATGAATTGAACGAGCTGTGGAATTAATTGAATGAGTGGTGGAATGAATTGAACGAGCCGTGGAATGAATTGATCAAACGGTGGAATTGATTGATCGAGCGAGCGATGGAGTAATGGAATGAATGAACGAGCTACGGAATTAATTGAATGAGAGGTGGAATGAATTGATCGAGCTGTGGAATGAATTGTACGAGCCATGGAATGAATTGAACGAGGGATGAAATATGCTGAATGGATTGCTGGAACTTTGAAAAAGATTGATTTATTTATTTGTGACGGTATGATCTAATCAAAACGAGACATGCTCAAATACGACAAGGCCATTTTATGTATTCTATTCATCTTAATCTTATTTTCTCTTTAATCTTGAACTTGGCATTTTGCAACTCATCTAAATTTTTTAAATAATAAAAAAATCAACGTTTTGATGAGACCTTGAAAACGGCGCTATTTTAAAATAATGACGAATTCTCAGGGAATTAATAATCTCCATTAAATGTAAATCAGCTGAGGTCACTCGATGGAAATACACAACTGAAGAAGATACACGTTTATTTTTTTTATGTAAAATCGTAAAAAAAATTATATACAGTATACATCGTGATTACACCTGCGTGACGAGATTATCAAAAGTTGGCAGTGATGATCCTCGTAGACATTGTGTCACTTGATCGAATGATTCGGACCTAACTGAATAATACCTACATTGTCATATAGATAGGCGGTCGAAACTTCCCACCCATAATTTGTGGGCACAATAGGTGCATCATTCACCTTTCTCAAGGTAATACGAAGTCGCGTCCAATGAACCGATCTGCCATCCCACGAAATCAGAGACGGCTGTGATCCGTATTTTGTATGCTAACGGATTTTATTAAGTCTCGTTGGATCGAATTGCATCATCAAAGGTTAACGAATCGATTGGAATTTTATTTCGTAACTTTTTTTTTTGGAGTTCAGAAAAACGAGTATTTGCAGTATTGTAAAAATGTTGGGCAGTTTATTGGTTTTTGGCGAATTATTGCTCTCGAGACTGGAATGTACCATGATGTTTGATTTTTATTTTATTGCTGGAGATTTAGTATTTAATTTGGTTTGATGATTAAATATGTAATAAAATAAACAACTGATGAGGCGATATTGCAGCGCTTTTTTAAGATTTATTCGTTTTGGTTCTGTAAAAATTAATGCCAAGTTCGAGTCGTAAAGATTAGAAAATGCATAAATGGCTAACGGGGCTTTCAATAGCTTTAGGCAAAATGTAAGATCAAAAAAATTTAATAAAGAAAATTTGGATTTTCTTTTTTAAAGATTTTTTGACTACGGAAATATTTTGTTTGCGGTTTAATACCTTGAATTAAAATTACGGCATGCCTTCCAGGATGTTAGCGATTTTGCCTTTGCCATCGGGAAGTACGAAAGGAGGTGTCTGCATATCGTGGGTGGACTCTGCATAATTCTGCGGAATAAATAACAATCATTATCCTCTTTTCTCTATAACACTTTTGTTTAATCTTTGCAATTTGACCGCTACATGCATTTTCCTGTTTTTATCTTACATTAAGGATTAACTCAAACCAGGACACAAGTTTCAAGGAAACTTAGAGGGCAACTCGATTATTAATTCCGTTTGTTTTATTGATTATATTAAATAATTCAAACTAGTTTCGATCGATATCTCCCGTTTCTTTTATTCCAAGTAATTGTTTTAAGGGCGTTTTAATTTACAAAATTCATGCGAAATTGTTTGTTGCGAAAAAAAAAACAAACATCCGGTAAATTATTTTGAAAATAAGATGGAAAAAATTGGCGTCTTTTAATGACATAGCCGCAGGAAACACGTCGTTATCACTCGTCATGTGCCAGAAACTCGAATATTAATAAGTGTTAATTATGCATTTGCGACAAGTAACAACTCCGCCTCAATTATCCTTTTTTTCTTAATTGATAGAACAAGCAAAACCGTAAAAAAAAATTGCACTTTTTAGGTTTGACAATGCAGTTAGAGGGTGTGGCCGTTTTATTAAAATGATTTATTCGTACCTGGATATCAAAATATCCACGTGACATTTTTCAAACCCGTTAATGGGCTTTTACCCGAGGAAATGTATGTTAACGAATTCTAAAAATAAAGCTTTTAAGATCAGATAAATCACTGATCGATTGACATTTTCCTCCCCGAAATGCATGAAATTCATGATTATAAATTTTAAAAAGACATTGAAAGCAAAATCGACTTGCTGACATCTGTCGAGTCAAGTTGATTAAGTATTTAATGTAGCAAAAAAAAAAAATTGAAAGATTTTTTTTCCAAAGTTTCAAAACACGAAACCCAAATGAAATTTCGTGATATTGAGATAAGGGGAATGCAAAGCAAGTTAAAGGGTTTTGTAATTATTATGAGTCATAAATCGAGTCTGGGGGTTAAATATAGTTTTCTTTAACGTTTGGGTGGATACGATTTAAATTTTAAAAATTTTTAAGCGTCTGCTACTTTATCCCAGACCTACCCCGACGTCTCCTCCCATTTCGATTAAAAGAGGCCCTAAATCATTTCTTTTTGGAAGTATGTGGCCCTTTGGGAATTGATTCCTTCGATGTCATCGAAGAATCAAATGGAGTTTTAAAATAAATGGGTCTCGGAGGATCTCGGATAATTCGACGGCTTTAAAACTTATCCCAAAGTTGAAACATCAAGTTTTCATGGAGTTCGCCTTCGAAATAAATCGCACCCGGGTTTTGTGTAGTTACCCATCCAATATGTTAGGAATCGATTGGCGAAGGGAAACTTTTCCTATTGACTTTCATTTTCTTTATGTACATAAACTCCTTGAATTCATCTCTGGAAAAAAAAATCCAAATGTTAAAGGGTGTGGTTTCATTTCAAAGGAATTAATATGTCTGCGCAACGTTTGATTTAAGTATTATTTTGACGGAGCGGAAATGGAATTTATAAAGCGAAGGAAAATTTTAATAGACAGCAGAATGTGCTTTTAAATATGATGAAGTGTTGATGGTAAATGCGGATAGATTCAGGAAATGTGTCAAAATGAGGTTGGATATTTTTGTTAACGTTAGTGCTTTGCGGTATTGTCTCGAATTTAAACACTCTGACAATCGTTTTGACTGCAATGATGTCATTACTCTATATGGGAATATGATCTGCATTCATTGATTTCCCGCAGCAGAATTTAAAGCTCGATTAGAGACTAGAATGGGGTTGCTGCTGGATCGTCGTGGCGCGGCCATGTCATTTTTTTCTGAGCCAGAATCCCACATTCCTGAAACCAATCCTAATTAATGGTGGATTTAATTTTTAAAATCCGCAGAACATTACTCTCGAGTTTATATTAATGACCCTAAAATCGTTTAAAGTCTTAATTGTTGGAACAAAATGTTTCTCTCATTGCCTTGAAGCAAAAGTTCGTTTTAAAGGTTTATAAATTTATTAAACTTGACGTTGTAGATGTAAACGAGAAATCCGTAACTCTGTAAGACAATCAGAGTGAAATCCTTAATTCTAAAATTGTAATATATATTGTTAGCTGATGTTACCTTTTTAGCGACAGCAATGAATTTTGTTTTCAAAAGACAACTGCTAGTCTTTTATGCGTTCCATCTTTAATTTCATTTCTCCGTTATTCTACTTATCTTTTTACTGTTAAGGAACGAGAATAATGGTATGTAAATTTTGGGAAATTTACTAGCTCCCCGTCGTTGGTAGATCCTCATGGGATTTTATCCCGGTGCACAGCAATAAAGAATCGTAAAAGAAAATTCTAGGAGGGATTTCGAGTTTTTTTTTAAAGAAAGGGCTGATAGAGAAGTTTTTGAAAGTTCATAGATTAAACGAGCAACATGATTTTGTTTTTTCTGATCTTTCAGGCTTAGTTGAAAATGTGACTAATTATGATTTTTTTCTTTTGCAGGTAAGCATTTAATCCAAGGTGGAAAAACAGTACTTCGATAAGTCTCAGACCAAGAATCAATAGGAAAATGCATACTAAATACTATGAATACTAACTTTAATCCTCAATATTTCCCTTTACTTTCGGCGTGCCTGTTGGGTGAAAAATCGAAGATCCATTTGGCTGAAAATCCGCCACTGCACATGTCGATAAGTTTCACGCACATGATAAAAACAAACCGAAATTTCTTTTTTCTCGTCTAGTAATTCCATGTTTATAGAAGCATGAAACCATATATCGAATATAACAGAATTGCTCGTAATATCACGAATACAAAGAAATCCGGATGGTACGCAACCAATGTCACGTAACCTATTGTAAGAAATATCTGGACCAGGAATTTCGCTCTCAACATATTCACTGAAAAACAAAAAACAGGTTAGACATCTGTCATTTCAAAATATAATCAATTAGCAATCAACGGAATATTTAAAAGAAGTAATAAATCCCGTGGCATCCAAGTAAAACGTTCTACTTGGCCGTTTTTCCTCGCGATTTGGCCACAATCCATGAAATAAACCTTGAACGACGTTAAGGGTCATTTGCTTCATATGACAAAAAAATAAAACAGATCAACCAATGTCCGGAACCCGTTGAAACCTTGAGCTTACGACTCTACCTGGCACGGCAACAGAAATGCATTAAACAAACACTCCGCCCTAGTTTTCGGTTCGAACCTACAAACACCGGATCTAATTTAAAAGGTAATCGTCACCGATTGATATGATTAGTTTTGAAAAGCGAAAGTGATTCACGAAAATTTTACCCTTAAATATTTGATGCTTAGCCGTGACCTTAAGTAAACTTGGGTCATCATTTACTTTCTTCGGTCATACTTTCGATGGGACCATCCCACGCTACCACGTCAATTTTTTCTTCTTTTTAAAAAAGTAAGCGATTAAATTTATCTTGTCAATATTACCGAGTTTAATAGATAAATAAATGAGATAATTGTGGTCATCGTCACAACTTGCTCGACACGTTTCCGTTTTGTTTTTTTAATCTAAACAGGCTTTAGTTGTTTCTTTTTTTTTTTATTATGGATATGGTCATTCGAGATGCCTCATAAGAGAATCTGGTAACTCAGGTCAGTCTACTCTTAACATCATGACTACCATGATAATTTAACTAGTTTATCTTTTTTTATTGTGAAGGAAAAAAACTAACCTTTATGTTAACGGAACATTTTTTTGTTTCGATAATAAAATTATAAAGTTTTCCTTTTAGTCCGAAAGTTTTTCGTTGTTCTGATAGGCACCTGACATTTTATATTGAAAGAAAGCGAAATATATTTTTAAATGACCTCAAAATAGAGTGATATCACCAGACCAATATAGTGCAGAAAGGTTATTTATATTTAAAGCGTAAGAAGCCATGATATAATCGATTATCGAAAAGTTAAAAAAGGAATCGGAGGTAAACTTTTCAAGTTGAAAAGCTTATGGGGATTTATTGATTAAATAATAATAATCATAATTAGATTAGAAAGCATTAAGAAAATTATGGTTTTATAGATGCAGTGGCGAATTGGAAGTCTTCAGCACTTAAGGGAGGGGAAAAATTGGTTAAAGCTGTTAGATTAGTTAAAAGCCGAAACTTCAAGCGGGCGAGTTGGCCGTTAAATCAAATGAATGACCTCACAGAGTATGTTTGAGGCATTACATGAGCACTTCTGTTTCTAGATATGTCACTTCTGTCTTCGTATGAAGCCTAGAATCTCAGAATTGCCCGATTTTGAACGATTCTTTTCTTTTAGCTGCCTCAAAGCCTCAAAGAACTTTATTTGCCACTTGAGGGACTTTTCTCTACTTTTTGCTGGTGATGGCTCTTTGTTTGACTCTTTGTTTTTTTTACTGGCGATGGCATTCTTGTGCAGCTGCACCAGAATTTCCAAAATCGAACCAAAATCTTCTCTTTACAGAGAAGAATCCAATGAAAGTGGTGTCGATAACGATTACGTTTTCACTTTCTCGGTTAAAAGACCTTTGTCGCAGGAAACTGTGGCCACAGAAAGTGAAAGATGAACCGTCATCGGCTATTTATGTCACCGATCGAAATGTTACATTGAGATAAACCATCCGGTTGATAACGGTGCGTTGAACTTGGCATTCATTAAAGAAAGCCAAAATTCTTTGTCAAAGTGAGAGCGATTCCTTTTCAACGATAAAAACATTTCTGGCACTTCTGCGTCTTTTTTTTTTCGGGAGCGTGTTGCGACAATAAGAAAAAGGAATCCGCACATTGAAACGTGACTCGACATACATTAATATTGCCATTTTTCTCCCCCTTTTTTCTGTGTGTGTTATCATGGGAACAATCGGATTCGAAAACGTCACGTAAAGTGGAAGTCGTTTAGGTAGAAGCGGAAGCAAATCTGCATGCATTTTGGGGAAAAAAGTTTTTTTAAAAAAATTGGGGGAGCAAAAGTGTATTGATTTTAAGTTTGTTTTTTTAACTTGTTTGATGTTCTTTGTTTTTTCAATTTAACTTTTGTCATGTCGTTGTCGTTTTCAAAACTTTTGTCAATTAAGTAACTAAAAAGTTGTTTTTTAACTTCATCATATTGGATTTCTTTTTTTTTTTTTTCATTTTCCTCCGTTCGGATATGAAATTAATGGTTTTTTTTCTACCGAAAATGAAATGATGCAATCGTGCTTGCGGATCATTTCGCTTATTGCATAATATCGGCTTTGAGGTGGCACAATTTCATGATCTTGAATAATAACGAGAATACCGAGTGTGATGCCCTCTTGTTACACACATGCGGTGTCTCAGTAAATGATTTACGAGCGTTTACCTGGAAGAACTCAGACCTTGGACCTTGAACACGTTTAGTTTTTTTTTTTTTTTCCAGGGGAAAAATTAAAACTTTCAGGTGTCTCGTTTCAAGAAAAGAATTATTTCTTGCGAAATTTATACAAAGTTTCTATGATGGAATGACCGGGCCAACAAATTATAGTCGCTTGTTGAAATTTCACGCATCTTACCCACATAGGTTAAATTTTTTCTTTTAAATATGGCGCAATCAATCAGTGGCGGTTTGCCCGTTCAAACGCAGGTTACAGCTACCCCAAAGAGCTGTAATCAATATGTTTCGGCTCTAATAGATCCCTGCTCAAGCCACTAAAAAGAGTTTCAATTTTCATTAGCCTACTTATTAAAACAACCTCAGGTCAAGACTATGATCCAGCTAATAGTTCTAAAAAACCTAAGATTTTATTCGGACTAAAAGCGCAGCTCGCCTCTATCGGCCCGCGCATCAACTTCACGGCTTCAGCAAGATTATTTCTGTATAAAGACTTTTTGATTCCAAATTATAGATGTAACTTTAGCTAACGCCGTATCTAAAATTACGTTTTTCAACCATAACTTTCTAAAAACAAAAAATTAATTGTTCTACTTAGTCTCAATCGATTCCTCGGATTAAAATACATCTCCCAGTATATATTTTGTTGATATTTTGGCCCGTTTTTAGCCGGAAAAATTGTTTTTTCAAAATTGAATATCGATTTGAAAACATCGAAAAAATGCCCATTTTTTTCGTTAGAGCGAAACTTAAATTTGCAAATATCTCGAGAACGCGACCGAATTTTTTAATTCTGTAAATTTCAACGGATTCCTTGGATCAAAATACAACTGATAGGATATAGTTTGCAGCTCTAGAGCGTAGAAAAAATTATTTTTCTGTAAAAATAGATTTTCGACCTAGTCGATTTTTAAAAATCGGTTTTTTGCCAATAACTTTTTTAAAACGAAAAATTAAGCGTTCTACTTAGTCTCAATCGATTTTTCAGATTAAAATACATCTCCCAGTATATATTTTGTTGATATTTTGGCCCGTTTTTAGCCGGAAAAATTGTTTTTTCAAAATTGAATATCGATTTGAAAACATCGAAAAAATGCCCATTTTTTTCGTTAGAGCGAAACTTAAATTTGCAAATATCTCGAGAACGCGACCGAATTTTTTAATTCTGTAAATTTCAACGGATTCCTTGGATCAAAATACAACTGATAGGATATAGTTTGCAGCTCTAGAGCGTAGAAAAAATTATTTTTCTGTAAAAATAGATTTTCGACCTAGTCGATTTTTAAAAATCGGTTTTTTGCCAATAACTTTTTTAAAACGAAAAATTAAGCGTTCTACTTAGTCTCAATCGATTTTTCAGATTAAAATACATCTCCCAGTATATATTTTGTTGATATTTTGGCCCGTTTTTAGCCGGAAAAATTGTTTTTTCAAAATTGAATATCGATTTGAAAACATCGAAAAAATGCCCATTTTTTTCGTTAGAGCGAAACTTAAATTTACAAATATCTCGAGAACGCGACCGAATTTTTCAAATCTGTAAATTCCAACGGATTCCTTGGATCAAAATACATCTGATAGGATATAGTTTGCAGCTCTAGAGCGTAGAAAAAATTATTTTTCTGTAAAAATAGATTTTCGACCTAGTCGATTTTTAAAAATCGGTTTTTTGCCAATAACTTTTTTAAAACGAAAAATTAAGCGTTCTACTTAGTCTCAATCGATTTTTCAGATTAAAATACATCTCCCAGTATATATTTTGTTGATATTTTGGCCCGGTTTTACCCGGAAAAATCGTTTTTTTAAAATTGAATATCGATTTGAAAACATCGAAAAAATGCCCATTTTTTTCGTTAAAGCGAAACTTAAATTTGCAAATATCTCGAGAACGCGACCGAATTTTTTAATTCTGTAAATTTCAACGGATTCCTTGGATCAAAATACATCTGATAGGATATAGTTTGCAGCTCTAGAGCGTAGAAAAAATTATTTTTCTGTAAAAATAGATTTTCGACCTAGTCGATTTTTAAAAATCGGTTTTTTGCCAATAACTTTTTTAAAACGAAAAATTAAGCGTTCTACTTAGTCTCAATCGATTTTTCAGATTAAAATACATCTCCCAGTATATATTTTGTTGATATTTTGGCCCGGTTTTACCCGGAAAAATCGTTTTTTTAAAATTGAATATCGATTTGAAAACATCGAAAAAATGCCCATTTTTTTCGTTAAAGCGAAACTTAAATTTGCAAATATCTCGAGAACGCGACCGAATTTTTTAATTCTGTAAATTTCAACGGATTCCTTGGATCAAAATACATCTGATAGGATATAGTTTGCAGCTCTAGAGCGTAGAAAAAATTATTTTTCTGTAAAAATAGATTTTCGACCTAGTCGATTTTTAAAAATCGGTTTTTTGCCAATAACTTTTTTAAAACGAAAAATTAAGCGTTCTACTTAGTCTCAATCGATTTTTCAGATTAAAATACATCTCCCAGTATATATTTTGTTGATATTTTGGCCCGGTTTTACCCGGAAAAATCGTTTTTTTAAAATTGAATATCGATTTGAAAACATCGAAAAAATGCCCATTTTTTTCGTTAAAGCGAAACTTAAATTTGCAAATATCTCGAGAACGCGACCGAATTTTTTAATTCTGTAAATTTCAACGGATTCCTTGGATCAAAATACATCTGATAGGATATAGTTTGCAGCTCTAGAGCGTAGAAAAAATTATTTTTCTGTAAAAATAGATTTTCGACCTAGTCGATTTTTAAAAATCGGTTTTTTGCCAATAACTTTTTTAAAACGAAAAATTAAGCGTTCTACTTAGTCTCAATCGATTTTTCAGATTAAAATACATCTCCCAGTATATATTTTGTTGATATTTTGGCCCAATTTTAGCCGGAAAAATTGTTTTTTCAAAATTGAATATTGATTTAAAATCATCAAAAAAAAACCGTGAGTCCCGCTACGGAGACTCTGGGCAGAAGTGAAGTGAAACCTCTTTATGCCCGCACGGAAATCGGCAATTAAACAATTAATTGCCACTTCCAACTGGCAATTAAATAATTAAATGCCACTTCTAACAGGCAATTAAAAAATTAATTGCCACTTCGAACTGGCAATTAAATAATTAATTGCCACTTCTAACAGGCAATTAAATAAATAATTGCCACTTCGAACTTGCAATTAAATAAATAATTGCCACTTCCATCTGGCAAATAAATAAATAATTGCCACTCCATCTGGCAAATAAATAAATAATTGCCACTTCGAAGTTGCAATTAAATAATTAATTGCCACTTCCAAAGTGTAATTAAATAAATAATTGCCACTTCGAAGTTGCAATTAAATAATTTATTGCCACTTCCAACTGGCAATTAAATAAATAATTGCCACTTCCAACTGGCAAATAAATAAATAATTGCCACTTCCAACGTGTAATTAAATAAATAATTGCCACTTCAACTGGGAATTAAATAATTAATTGCCACTTCTAACAGGCAATTAAATAATTAATTGCCACTTCTAACAGGCAATTAAATAATTAATTGCCACTTCGAACTGGCAATTAAATAATTAATTGCCACTTCCAACTGGCAATTAAATAAATAATTGCCACTTCGAACTTGCAATTAAATAAATAATTGCCACTTCCATCTGGGAATTAAATAATTAACTGCCACTTCGAACTGGCAGTTAAATAATTAATTGCCACTTCTAACTGGCAATTAAATAAATAATTGCCACTTCCAACTGGCAATTAAATAAATAATTGCCACTTCGAAGTTGCAATTAAATATTTAATTGCCACTTCCAACTGGCAAATAATTAAATAATTGCCACTTCCAACTGGGAATTAAATAATTAATTGCCACTTCTAACAGGTAATTAAATAAATAATTGCCACTTCGAACTGGCAATTAAATAATTAATTGCCACTTCTAACAGGCAATTAAATAATTAATTGCCACTTCGAACTGGCAATTAAATAAATAATTGCCACTTCCAACTGGCAAATAAATAAATAATTGCCACTTCCAACTGGGAATTAAATAATTAATTGCCACTTCTAACAGGCAATTAAATTAATAATTGCCACTTCGAACTTGCAATTAAATAATTAATTGCCACTCCTAACAGGCAATTAAATAAATAATTGCCACTTCGAACTTGCAATTAAATAAATAATTGCCACTTC
The DNA here is from genome assembly GCA_023512825.1 of Liposcelis brunnea. NCBI lineage: Eukaryota > Metazoa > Arthropoda > Insecta > Psocodea > Liposcelididae > Liposcelis > Liposcelis brunnea. The sequence goes on from CM042069.1 coordinate 980,868, forward strand.
CATCTGGCAAATAAATAAATAATTGCCACTTCCATCTGGCAAATAATTAAATAATTGCCACTTCCAACTGGGAATTAAATAATTAATTGCCACTTCTAACAGGCAATTAAATAATTAATTGCAACTTCCAACGTGTAATTAAATAAATAATTGCCACTTCGAAGTTGCAATTAAATAATTTATTGCCACTTCCAACTGGCAATTAAATAAATAATTGCCACTTCCAACTGGCAAATAAATAAATAATTGCCACTTCCAACTGGGAATTAAATAAATAATTGCCACTTCTAACAGGCAATTAAATAATTAATTGCCACTTCGAACTGGCAATTAAATAATTAATTGCCACTTCCAACTGGCAATTAAATAATTAATTGCCTGTTTTAACAGGCTATTAAATAATTAATTGCCACTTCGAACTGGGAATTAAATAATTAATTGCCACTTCTAACTGGCAATTAAATAAATAATTGCCACTTCCAACTGGCAAATAAATAAATAATTGCCACTTCCAACTGGCAATTAAATAAATAATTGCCACTTCCAACTGGCAAATAATTAAATAATTGCCACTTCCAACTGGGAATTAAATAATTAATTGCCACTTCTAACAGGCAATTAAATTAATAATTGCCACTTCGAACTTGCAATTAAATAATTAATTGCCACTCCTAACAGGCAATTAAATAAATAATTGCCACTTCGAACTTGCAGTTAAATAATTAATTGCCACTTCTAACTGGCAATTAAATAAATAATTGCCACTTCCAACTGGCAATTAAATAAATAATTGCCACTTCGAAGTTGCAATTAAATATTTAATTGCCACTTCCAACTGGCAAATAATTAAATAATTGCCACTTCCAACTGGGAATTAAATAATTAATTGCCACTTCTAACAGGTAATTAAATAAATAATTGCCACTTCGAACTGGCAATTAAATAATTAATTGCCACTTCTAACAGGCAATTAAATAATTAATTGCCACTTCGAACTGGCAATTAAATAATTAATTGCCACTTCCAACTGGCAATTAAATAAATAATTGCCACTTCCAACTGGAAAATAATTAAATAATTGCCACTTCGAACTGGGAATTAAATAATTAATTGCCACTTCTAACAGGCAATCAAATAATTAATTGCCACTTCCAACTGGCAAATAAATAAATAATTGCCACTTCCATCTGGCAAATAAATAAATAATTGCCACTTCGAAGTTGCAATTAAATAATTAATTGCCACTTCCAACGTGTAATTAAATAAATAATTGCCACTTCGAACTGGGAATTAAATAATTAATTGCCACTTCGAACTGGGAATTAAATAATTAATTGCCACTTCTAACAGGCAATTAAATAATTAATTGCCACTTCTAACATGCAATTAAATAATTAATTGCCACTTCTAACTGGCAGTTAAATAATTAATTGCCACTTCCAACTGGCAATTAAATAAATAATTGCCACTTCGAACTGGCTATTAATCGCCTCTTCTAACATGCAATTAAATAATTAATTGCCACTTCCAACTGGCAATTAAATAAATAATTGCCACTTCCAACTGGCCATTAAATAATTAATTGCCACTTCCAACTGGCAAATAAATAAATAATTGTCACTTCCAACTGGGAATTAAATAAATAATTGCCACTTCTAACAGGCAATTAAATAATTAATTGCCACTTCGAACTGGCAATTAAATAATTAATTGCCACTTCCAACTGGCAATTAAATAATTAATTGCCTGTTTTAACAGGCAATTAAATAATTAATTGCCACTTCGAACTGGCAATTAAATAAATAATTGCCACTTCCAACTGGCAAATAAATAAATAATTGCCACTTCCAACTGGCAATTAAATAAATAATTGCCACTTCCAACTGGCAAATAATTAAATAATTGCCACTTCCAACTGGGAATTACATAATTAATTGCCACTCCTAACAGGCAATTAAATAATTAATTGCCACTTCTAACTGGCAATTAAATAAATAATTGCCACTTCCATCTGGCAAATAAATAAATAATTGCCACTTCCATCTGGCAAATAATTAAATAATTGCCACTTCCAACTGGGAATTAAATAATTAATTGCCACTTCTAACAGGCAATTAAATAATTAATTGCCACTTCTAACATGCAATTAAATAATTAATTGCCACTTCTAACTGGCAGTTAAATAATTAATTGCCACTTCCAACTGGCAATTAAATAAATAATTGCCACTTCGAACTGGCTATTAATCGCCTCTTCTAACATGCAATTAAATAATTAATTGCCACTTCCAACTGGCCATTAAATAATTAATTGCCACTTCCAACTGGCAATTAAATAAATAATTGCCACTTCCAACTGGCAAATAAATAAATAATTGCCACTTCCAACTGGGAATTAAATAAATAATTGCCACTTCTAACAGGCAATTAAATAATTAATTGCCACTTCGAACTGGCAATTAAATAATTAATTGCCACTTCCAACTGGCAATTAAATAATTAATTGCCTGTTTTAACTGGCAATTAAATAATTAATTGCCACTTCCAACTGGGAATTAAATAATTAATTGCCTGTTTTAACTGGCAATTAAATAATTAATTGCCACTTCCAACTGGGAATTAAATAATTAATTGCCACTTCGAACTGGCAGTTAAATAATTAATTGCCACTTCTAACTGACAATTAAATAAATAATTGCCACTTCCAACTGGCAAATAAATAAATAATTGCCACTTCCAACTGGCAATTAAATAAATAATTGCCACTTCCAACTGGCAAATAATTAAATAATTGCCACTTCCAACTGGGAATTAAATAATTAATTGCTACTTCTAACAGGCAATTAAATTAATAATTGCCACTTCGAACTTGCAATTAAATAAATAATTGCCACTTCGAACTGGCAATTAAATAAATAATTGCCACTTTGAACTGGCAAATAAATAATTAATTGCTACTTCGAACTGGCAATTTAATAATTAATTGCCTGTTTTAACTGGCAATTAAATAATTAATTGCCACTTCCAACTGGGAATTAAATAATTAATTGCCACTTCGAACTGGCAATTATATAATTAATTGCCACTTCTAACAGGCAATTAAATAAATAATTGCCACATCGAACTGGCAATTAAATAAATAATTGCCACTTCCAACTGGCAATTAAATAATTATTTGCCACTTCGAACTGGCAATTAAATAATTAATTGCCACTTTGAATCTGGCATTAAATTATTTTATCGCCAGTTTAAAAATGGCAATGGAATATTATTTTGCCAGATTCAATGTGAAAATAAATTATTTTATTGCCGAGTTTGAAGTGGCAATAAATTATATTATTGCCTTATATAAAGTGGCAAAAAATGAAGAAGCATTTTATTGCCATTTTCAAACTGGCAATAAACAGAAATGAGTTTATTGCCATTTTAGAAGTGGCAACTAATTTCTGTTAGTTTTCTGTTAGTTTCATTTTGTTTACAGTTTTTGTTTTAGTTTTTTGTTATAGTTTCATTGTAGGCCCTTTTAAAATTTTTATTTTTTCAATCACACGTAACTCGAGATCTTACTCCTCAGTCTGCTCGTTTCGTTTTTAAAATTTTTAATTTTCCGCCTTTTAAAATTTTTTCAAAAAAGTTATTTAAAAAGTTAAACTCGTTCCAAAAATATTTGCTCTAAATCGCGTTAAGTACAGTAATTTAAGTATTCATCAAACTAGTAAAACTCAACAAAAATGTGTGAAACCTCAATTAAAATGTCTTAAATATTTGTAAAAAAAAATAGTATGAGCAAGAATCTAAGGGTCATATGAAAAGGGCCGAAAGTATTTTTCGGCCCTTTTCTTTTTTGGCCCTTTTTAATTTTGGCCCTTTCAAATTTTTTAATTTTGTTTGGCCCTTTTAAAATTTTTATTTTTTTAATCACGCGTAACTCTCGGGATCTTACACCAAGTCTGTTCCCCTCGTTTCTAAAATTTTTAATTTTCGATGTTTTAATTTTTTTTTCAAACTAGTTACGCGTAACTCTCAGCTTTTTATCTCCCAAACGGGACAAAATAAGTTTCACTTCAAAATGCCCATTTTTTTTGTTAGAGCGAAACTTAAATTTGCAAATATCTCGAGAACGCGGCCGAATTTTTCAATCCTGTAAATTCCAACGGATTCCTTGGATCAAAATACATCTGTTAAGATGTAGTTTGAGACTCTAGAGCCTAGGAATAATTATTTTTCTGTAAAAATAGATTTTCGACCTATTCGATTTCTAAAAATCGGGTTTTTGCCAATAACTTCTTGAAAACGAAAAATTGAGTGTCAATCGTAAATTAACTTAGTCTCAATCGATTCTTCAGATTAAAATACATCTCCCAGTATATATTTTGTTGATATTTTGGCCCGTTTTTAGCCCGAAATATTGTTTTTTCAAAATTGAATATCGATTTGAAAATATCGAAAAAACGGCCATTTTTTTTCGTTACAGTTAAAGTGAAATTTGCCAGGATTGTGTGATTTAAGCGAGTTATTTCAATTTTATGAGTCTTAATTGTATTCTTGTCTTATGTGAAGACATAGTTTGTGTTTTGGAAGTTTTTGCAAAAGTATTTTTTAAGTTTGTTTTTTTTTCGGCACTGCATTGCAATTGAAATCGAAAACATTTTAAGTGATTTTTATGAATCGTGCTATACGCAATATTATCAAAATTGTGAAGGATATGGAAGATGAAATGATACGGATTCATTTCCTTAACCATAGTAAACAGCGTAATTTGCAACGAGTGTTAAATGACATGGGCATGTGGTATGTGATTCAACGCTTTTAACAGAGTTCTGATTCTGACCCATTTGGGTAATTACACAAAGCAAGAGGTCATCTAGTTACTTTTTCTGCCTTTTAAAAAAGCGTTGGAGTTTTTATTGCAGGGAGCTACCGAAGCAATCTTCCAAAAACAAAATACCTTATCGGGAAACTTAAAAATATTTTTTTATTTGGTTAATCGATTGGACGTGTTTATTTTTTTATTCGAAAGGGATTTTTTTACACGTGCTAGTGACCTATACAATTATCGCGAGTAAAGGAGGTAACTTTACGAGTCAAGATTGACAGCACTGATGGTGTGTTGAAACGATTTATTTTTTAAGATCGGCTGAGTTCGTGAAATAAGTAAGTAAGTGAGATTGACATTTTGCTTAATTTAAAGACAATGATAATAATGCATTTGCTTGAAGAATTAAGCAATATGTTGCGGGTGATCGATGGGAATGTCTGCTGAAAAATTCATTTCAACATTTTCGTGTTTTGTATATGGAATCTTTTTTATTTTCAAGTGGCATGATGCAAAATTTTTTTTTTTTTTTTGAATAATGGAAGATCAACCACCGCCGATTTAGAAAAAATTAGATCAACGTAAATAACCTTTGGCTCGAATGCAATTAAGTTTTTTTTATATAAAATTTGTTTTGATACACATTCATAAAAATCTTACATAACCTAACATCATCAAGAATTATATTTAATAACTGTAACGAGTTCATCACCTTTGTTACAATTACGCTTGGTCATATTAATCATTATCATCATGGTTACTTTTTTTTTTTGTATGAAGCGTTACCATTGTTGCACTCGAAAGATTAATGATAGTTGTCTTAAAACGTATACACGTGCTTTGGATACCGGTAGTTAAATCGTTTTGCTGACAAAAGGGAACATGAAGGAAAATCGCTTTGGGATTGTCGGGACGGTTCTTGAAGATTTGAGTGGACGTGTTCATACTTTTGGGATTGTTTGACGTTTCCATGGCGTTTTTAGAATTGCGATTAGGTCGGTTTTTGAAGGTTAGAGTCAGATTGCCTTCAGGTAATCGACTGGCACTATGAGGGAAGATGTAGGCTTGTCAATCGGCAGCTAGGGCGATTTCCTTATTGGTCCGAATTGAGTAAGACGAAGACTTGTTTACACTCTTCTCCACTTGAGAAATTTTCTGTAAGGTAAGATTTTGGAACATTTGCTGAACATCCTATTAAAATCTTAGCCAGTTGTGCAAATAAACTACACTTACTTTCTGCATCTGTTCCGATCCGTTACTCCTCGCCTTAATTTTACTTTTTAGAATCGTTCATCTCTTCTAAGAATGATTCTCAAGGAAGTAATTAGCACTATTATGCCATTAGGTGTGGTGCATAAACTTCATTAGCAAGATTATGGGCATGGATAATAAAAACTTGGTCGAGATTGACAATGACTTTCAATCGCCGGGCCCCTCGCTGATTAAAATTCATTGATTCGGGCATAATTAATCCGCTCGGCTTTTTGTTATGTATTAATTATTAAAAATAAAATCTTAATCGGGTCCGTTGAACTTACCTCTGATTAAGCAGCATTTTTTTTAAATGAAAAATAATTATCAGGCTGTTGAAAATCGCTTAAATGCAGTTTTTTTTTTTTTTAAAAAACCGCGGGGAAGAAAAAAATTCTTAACTTTTTTGCTGACGATTATTATCCTTTTAAACTGATTGAACACGTAAAAGTCACATCACTTTATGTAAATGTACCGTAATTATTCACTTTACCCGAAGTTATGTTGGTCTTGAATTCATAATTACGGGTGGGAAAGTCTGGGGAAATGTTATTCGCGTGGAAAATTTTCGAGCTTTCACGGAAACTCGGGAAAGTCGCACGTGTGTGGGTTTAAAAATAAAAATTTAGCTAATGGTGGTTTTTTTTTTCTTGCAGGTAAGCATTAAGCAACTCGAAGTCTTCTGCATTTGACCTCTTTCAAGTCGAGAGCACACGAAAGCTACTGAAAATCTTTCTGAGCCAGTAAAACGAGGCCAGGTTGCATTTGATTGAAAAATCTTAAACAAATTTCTACTTGAAACCTCAGCAAATTTATTAGAAATACTTCAGGCTTGTACTTGATTCTGAATGAAGAAAATGATAAAATTATTTAGCTTTGTGTCAACCTCAAGCTTTAAAATTAGAAGTAATGTTGAAACTCTTGCGGTTTTTTAAAGTCGTCGTACTTTTGAAGTTTACCGAAACTTTTCCATGGTGCGTAGCTGTAGTTCATCTTTCCCTGATCCTCGGCTGCCCATTTTCATTTGCTCAACATCGTCTACGATTTCACTTTCTGTTTGTGATTCGCTAATAATCCTTGCGACGGCCCTGATCCATTCCTTTTAAAAAAATTCCCTTCTGTGGAAAACCCGCGGGATGATTTAAAACAAACGTCTCCGCGATTTTACATTACATCACATTTTTCTTTTTTTTCTTCCACTTTCTCCTGTGATGTAAAATCATGTGGTTTCATTCATTCTTAATTTATCATTCATGGTTATTTCGAGTGATGTTTGCATTCCATTATGCAATTTGATCGATTTATCTTGACATTGCCTCATTCCGTATGGAGATGAAACTTAAAAAGTTTTCGTGCGAAGTGAAAAGTTTGGAGAAATTCGCAACGGGGATGATGTCGCTCATTCTTTCAAATCTCCCAAGTGAATGTGTCACACGAGATGAAAATACCTTTGCGGATTCCTTTAAACGGATTTATCGATTTTAGAAAGGAACGAGAATGGAAAGAAAGTCGTGATGACAATACCTTACTTTCATCTAATTTTTAATGATGAAAATATAAACTAGGATGCGACACTCAGACTATCCACCGACTGACTTATTGAACCCGATCTAATTGTCATGTCTAGGAAACGGTAAAGACGTGACTTGTGGTAAACATGTCGGGAAAAGTTTTCTACCATTTATTTTCATTTTCTTTTTTTAAATAAAATTGAGACGATGTTGGGGAATTATTTTTAAAATTATCGATAGGCGTCTTTGTTGTTTTTTTTTTTTAATATAAAATGATAAACAGTCCGGCAAACACTTTGTTGTGGTTTAATTCGCTGAAAATTATATACCTGAATTGCTTTTGAGATAAAAATTTCATTTTTCAAAAAGATTGCGGTTCGTGAAGCAGAATCCCGATATCGCGCTTTTATCATTTCTTTTTTTAAAAAAAGCGAAATATCGTCTTTTTCTTTTATTCGAAAAAATATAGTTCTTCATCCGGAATAAAGTAAACGTCTGGGTTGATAAGTGCTGTGTAATGATATCCGCGATTAGTCCCACGTTGTTTTAAATTTGCCGCCTGCTCGTTTTGTGGCTATTCTAAGATTTCAGTAGTTTTAAATGACGCCTTCATATCAACGAAGTTTTTAATTTGCATTATTATTTAACGTCGTTGTAGTGAGTTTTTTATTGCAAAATGGCAAAAGAACGGAACAAGTCATTCTCGAGTAATAGAAAGTATAAACCAAAATACAAAATAAGTTAATAACACGGGCCAAATCGTTTTTAGGGCGGCAAAGGACCAAAAACGGATCATGTTTCAAAAATCTTAGAGTCTCTACCACTTATCGATTGGAAGCAATACTAATATTCCGATCTTTTCATCGCGGGAAGAAAAAACTAAAGCCGAGTGATTTTTCATGACTTTGGTGTCTGGGCCAAACTTTAATGACTAAAAAGATGGAACTGAAATTCGAAAATTTAGATTTGGTTTGACGTAATAGGACGCTCTGGACTGTTCAGAAAGAAAACAGTTTAAATATTCGGCTTTTTTCAGTGCTATTTAAAAATTTTTGAAATGAGATGGACGCTCAAGCAAAGAAATGGACGCTCAAGCCAAGAGATGGACGCTCAAGCCAAGAGATGGACGCTCAAGCAAAGAAATGGACGCTAAAATCGAAAGATTTTTCAAGATAAGACTACATGCAGAATTTTCATAAATGTTGAAAATAGCCAAAAATGGGATTAAAATTAAAAAAATTTAGTCAGCTTTATGTGCTTGATCTATTTAGAAAGAAAACGCCCAAATATTCCGCTTTTTTCATCGCGAAACAAAAAAGCTATTTATGAATATTTTAAAACCGGCTCGACTGCTTGAACTTTGATTCTACTTCTCCTCCTTGTTAACCCTAATCATAAATAGGAAATCTAGCGAGAATTGAAAATCTTCATGTGAAAGGGAGATGTAAGTGGACCGTATAATCGAAAACAAAGGAATAATAACATGGACATCGGAGTCATGTGGCCGATGCGATGCAATCAATCATCGATAAAAGGATATTTTCGCGAATAAAAAGGGAAGCGCAACCGATTGACATGCCTCGATTCATCTCGGATTATAAAATGGTGAAAGCCGTTTTCTTGATCGAGAGGGTTGTTTGGTTTCCTATATGCACGATAACAATCCTACAATGCATTCACAATTTTAGAAATCGAATGCATTCGATCGTAATTAATTTCAACTTCATGGAAAAAACATCACTGATAAAAAAGTTTTGAAATGTTCAATTCTTTTTTTTTTGTGTTGCTCTCTCCCATGCGAATGAATCAAGGATAATCGATTATGTTTTTTTTTGTCATTGCCGATTAAAACAATGGACGATGGCGAAAAATAGGGAGGTGAGGTTTTCAGTTTTTGCCGAGCTCATTCCCCGACGTAGGCGGGTCCCCCAAAAACCACGCGGTGAGTCAATTTATTCAATTTCATCTCCCCACGGGATTCCCTGACAACCTTTAAGGGGGAAGAAAAATATTTTTTTTGTAGCTAAAAATAAACACTTTTGTCTCGTTAAATTGAAATTTGGAACTTCTCCATTTGTCTTACAACTCATTAAAACTCGGGACAATTTTCGTGAAAGATAATTGATCCTCCTTATTTGGGCGGTTTTAACCGAAAATATTTTTTTTTATTGTTAAATCACGTTACGATAAATCAAAATGTCCCTCATTGTTGATAGACGTGAAATCATCGAGTTATAAAATGAATAGACATTCCTTGTTTTCGACACGGAACCGAGCTTAAGGCTAGACAGAAAAATAGGCTCATTAATAAAATTATTATTAATATTATGATTCGGAATTATTAACACACTTAAATGAATAATGGTGGCACAAATTGCGAGCCATCAATGATAAGTATTTTACAAGTGGACAGGTATCTAATTTGTTTTGTTATTTCAAATCGGGCGGGTAGTTTTCATAAATAACAAAAGGCGATTGTGTCAAATTGCGTTTAAAGTCGTAATCGATACGCCTTTCGAAAATATCAAAGGTTTGAAGAGGACAGGAGAAAATCGCGATGGTTGATTATGTTATTTCTTCGTATTTGAAGAAAGTGGGAGAGAAAAAAAACTCATACGCTCCTTCCTTATTGAATAAAATGTTTGTTCTGATCAGATTTATATTTGATTACATAAAGCTTAGGATTGAATCTCAGGCAAGAATGTGTCGTTTCTATTTCGTTTCAAACTAGAACGAGTTACATGTGATTTCATTCATTCATTCATTGATCTAAAAAAAGATGGTAATAAAAACGTTGCGAACGTGGAAATTTTTACTGATTCCTTTTGATATTAAGCGCATGAACAAGCACGGACTGATTTTTTCAGAAGGTGCAGGTAAAGAGCCTGAAAGTAGGGAGTCGCCATTAAATCGCTGCTTTTTGATTCTTCTTCTTCTTCTTTATGTGCTGACTTTGCGTTAGAGGTTGGCGATCATCATCGCTATTCGAACCTTGGATGCGGCTGCCTGAAACAGGGATGTGGAATCTAGTCTATACCAGACCCTTAACCTTTTAGGGACTGGATTTTTAGGGCTTTAATATGTGTGTAATCCTACTCTTCAGATCGAGGAAGAAAGGTTGACACACATTTTAAGTTCCTAGCTTTCCCAATGTTTAGCTTATGGGAAGGTGCACATTATAGTATGCACCAGACCTTAACAAGTTCACTTCCTGAGCCACGAGGTCTACGCTGGCCATCGATCTTCCCTTCCATGATTAGGTGCAGGAGCCGGTATTTTTCATTGCGCATGACCGAAATTTTGGAGCTTTCGCTGCTTAACCTCAAAGAGCACCTTCATCTTCTTGCCGATTGGAGTTAGCACCTCAATATTTCTCATTCTATCGGTCTACGGAATGCGACGGTAAAGCCACATCTCAAATGCCTCCAACTCCAACTTCCCCTCTAGTGCCTTGGTCAACGTCCACCCCTCAAGTCCATAAAAAAAAACTGGGAGAACATAAAACACCTAACAATCCGCATTCTTAGATTGGTTGTGACAAAACTTAAGTTAAGAATCGAGCAGCAGAAGACGTCTGACGTCACCACCAATCAACGGAATTCAGTTGAAAACGATTGCAGTCAATGAGAAGGCTCGATTTTGATATACAGAGTTGGCGACTCACTCCTTATAGTCTTTCTAGGTGCAGGTAAAAATACCAGAAGTGGCGCTCTAAGGTGACTATAGAATTTCAGCAGAGCAGTTTTTATTTATTAAAAGAAATCGGCTCACACTCTAAGAAGACGGGGTGAATTATTGACTAGTCCATAAGTGTTTTGTCTTCTTAAAATGCATACAAAAATTTTTTTATTGAAAAACTGAAATTTTGGTAAGTTGCCGCATTTTTCTGTGAAAGAAAATACGTCCAATTTCGTTTTCATTTTTTTTTTTATTCAAAATAAAAACTTAGCAAAAATTTTGGGCAAAAAATTAAATTTGCTGAATCAAATATTTTAGTCCTATTTTTAAAAACTGCAAGAGCAAAAAGGCGCTTTTACCTTTATTTTGAAGTGTGTTGAAGATTTGTTGATCAAACTTGATTTCGGGGTTAAACGTCCATGCGCGAGGAGCCTAACACCCTCACGACGCCCACCCAAACCAATCCGACCAAAATGACGTCTAAAAGACGTCTTTCTAACGTCTTTTGTCCTCAATGACGTCATTTTGGTCGGATTGGTTGCTTGGGCATGCGCAGCACATTATTTTTCTAAACGGGGCAACTGAACAATATGGGCTCGCGATCGCAGATAAATCGCAATACATTTTTATGAATGACTACTGGAATTCAATAATTATTTTTGTGTTTGATGATCGTGATTGTTAAAATTATGAAACGAATCACAATGAAGTGTAAATGGGTTTATCTCGCGGATGAACACTGACGAAAATGATGCAACTCCACCCGTTTAAACAGTGAAGGCGTAGTTTTGCAATGATACGCGAGGTTATTTCGGATATCAATATTTATTTGATCAATCGTGTTTTTCGATCTATATTGAGATATTCGCACTTAATAAAAAAAAAGGCGAGAGATAACAATATGTTTGACCTCTATTCGCTAGGCGGTTTCGAAAAAAGAAAAAAAAACCGACTACGAACCTGAAATTAAATAAGGGGGAGTGGTATTTAACCGTAACCTTCGCAAATGGATTATTAGTTTATGAGTAATAAATATTTTCGAGGAGGGAAATTTTTAGAAAATTATGCATGGCGGGAATCGAAAAGAAATTTCTTTCGGAGGAACAAAAAGAAGTATTGTTTGCGATCGCGCGAAACGGTTAACTGTTTGAAATTTGTTCCGCATTGAATACATAATCTACAACAAGAAGTCGGTAATAAATGAATGTTAAATGAAGTGTAAAGAAGTAGTGATGAGGTCAGGCGGGGAAGATCACATTCTTGAAGATGAAGAGGCCGATCCTGAAGAGAACCGTTAACGACAAAACGAGTGTCATTTTTTGTTCCCCCCGCGAACTTGTTTTCTTGTTTAACTTACGCATATCACGTTCGAAAATAAAAAAAGCACAGTGTGACAGTCTGGGTCATTTTCTCATGGTATCTTTAATTTTTACCCAATAATAGGTTTAGCTGTGAAATTTGATACGTTAATTGTTGGTTATCCAATGCGAAACAGGTCGTGAGCACGTGTTTTTGATTTGTTTGGCATATCTATTTCAAAACCACCAGAAGATAACGGAAGAATCGTTTTGGGTGACGCAGCAATCGTGAAATTATTCAATTACACGTTTTTAATTAACTGACATTTTTTTCTTTTTTTTTTCAATTACGCAATCGATGATGGTAATAGGTCAATTAATATTTGTCATTTGAGCAAGCTTTATTTTTTTTTTTGAAATCCACGAATTTCCATTTTGGACTCAACCTCAATGCTCCAGTTTATTGTAAACTGGAATTATTAAAGGCGTGACCATTTTTAATATACAAAAAAAAGATATATATAAAAACGTTACGAAATTAAAATCTCGTCCCGCGTTTTTTTTTATATATACAGTTGATTCAGGCTTTAGGTCCGCCTAAGGCAAGGTCATTTCCATGTGAAAGGTTGACCAGTTTTTCCAAGAACACGGCCACCGTTATATTAACGTGCCATTTCACAATTTCGCCAGATGATACATCTCGTTAATTATTTGTCATCGGGGAATTTTTTTTTTTTATAAATTATGGATTTCACAGGACGTGACGCACGTTCCAGATATATGAAAGAAATAAATTCCTTTTTGGGGGAAGCGTGATTCTTCGAAATACTGTTTCTATTTCGGAATGAATTAAAGTAGGAATTTTCGAATTACTAAGGTCAGTGACGCAGTGCTAAGCTTTTGAAATCGAATTTATTAAATATAATATTATTTTTTTTTATTATTAAACTTTCCCTCTTTTATAATTAATTAAGTTGCTTTAGGGTTAATTAAGCGTGAACACGCTTAAAATGTTAAATCTTTTCGTGTTTAGTATTGTGATTTTGAAAAAAGTGAGTTTTATCGGTTAGGAAACAATAAGATTGAGAAAATCGGATCAGAATTAAAGAGAATGATTTGCAAAAATGAAAAAATCATTCGGCAAAAAAAAACTGATAATGTGCATTAATGCAATAATGCATTGAGATGGTTTGAATGATGTTTAATTATGTTCCCCCCGTTGATAGAATCAGAAATTAGTGCCCTTTGATTTCAAATTGTTGCGTAGTAGGATTCTGAGTTGAGGGATGAATTTATTGTGAGGTCAAACTAGAAAATCTTCCCGCTAGAAGCATTATATTATTATGATCTAGATTCAAAAGCAAAATGCTTTACTTTTTCAATAAAAAATTAGGCTACTAAGTTGACGCTTAAGCAAGGAAAGAGACGTTCAAGTGAATAAATGAACGCTCAAGCCAAAAAATGGACGCTCAAGCAAAAGAAATGGACGCTAATAGTCAATAATAAAATGGACGCTTTAAAGAAAATGGACGCTTAAGCAAGAAAATGGGCGCTAAAGCAAGAAAATAGACGTTCAAGTCAATAAATGGACGCTTAAGCCAAAAAATGGACGCTCAAGCAAAAACATGGACGCTAAAGTCAATAATGAAATGGACGCTTTAAAGAAAATTGACGCTCAAGTCATTAAATGGACGCTCAAGGCAAAAAATGGACGCTAAAGTCAATAAATAAATGAATGCTCCAGCAAGAAAATGGACGCTCAAGTTAATGCGCTGCATGACGCTAAACTGAATTTTTGAGTTTCTATATTGAACCCTTGCCATTTTATTTGAGAAAAAAATTTTAAGCATATTGCTTATTGTATTTCGTAACAGCTCCTATTTTTATTGCTTAATCTTTCTTCGAAAATTGAAAAAACGTTCAATAATGTTTCTTATTTTCCCCTGCGGCACATAAAAATCGTTGGTCTATAATCAAATTATAACAGAGAATATAAATAATGCGGCAAACTTCTTCCGAACGGAAGTAACGTTTTTCATACAAGAAGGGAGGAAGTTTTTTTTTTCTTTGCGTATGTTACTGCGAATAATTATGCAAATACGGTTTGTAATGCAGTAGTTCGTACTTCATTTGCCCAACATTATGACTCATTAAAGATCGTATAACGCGATAACATTGAACTTGGTTTACCAACAATCTGCAAATCATGTCTATTTAATGTCATCGATCCGCCACCGTTATTGCTGATCCAAAACAAAATAAAAAACATCAAGTATCAACGAGTTCGAAGAACTATCATTAGCCACGTAAAAAAATTAGGTCTCGGAGTGTTATTATTAAAGCCACATATGATTCGGTGAACCTGCGGTGAATTCCCAACGCTGCTTTTTCATTTTAAAAAAAATCTAATTAGAGGTTAGAACTTTACTCGTTTTCAACTACCACGTTTTTTTTTTTTTTTTTTTTTGAAATAATGATTCAAAAGAAAACAGGTATATGGGAGTTCTTCTTGGAAAGCTCTCAACGTAATAGCTGTAATTCCAACGGGGCATTTCCTAATGACGAAACCAACGGAGGCGATCATTTAACTTTGCAAACAATGCATGTCATCGCGCATTCCATGGGCGAAGAAGAGATGAATATTTGCGATGATGTTTTCCTTCTCGCCTTCGATAAATAAAAATGAACTGCATCACCGATAACTTGCTTAATGTTGGTCATTAGCCAACACAATGCAAACTATTTATAAATTTAATCTGAGCCAATAATTATGTTTTTCTCTCCCGACTTACACGAAAAAAAAAGGTGTTAAAAAAATGTTCCTGACTTTAAGACGACCACACCTTTAACGACGATAATATATTATCGATACCATAAGAAGGAATTCCCTTTTAACATTTAAATCAGGCCACTTGACGAGATAACGCGCGTGGATTATATGTCAATGGAGCAAATAACCGGAGTGAGACCTTCAGTATTTAGTAATGGACAAGTTCGCCTATTCGTCTGGATTATAAATATCCACTCGGTTATTGTTCGGAATGGTTAATCGGTATATGGCAGATCTTCCAGCAGGGTCAGTGTATGCTGTCGATGCAACCTTTAAGCTAGCGTTACTTTTAAAACCTTGAAGGTGTGTTGTGGAGAGTGTGACAGATTTAATGCTGGAGAACTGTGATGGGCGAATCAGTGCTAGGACATTGATGACATGATCCGTCCATGACATGAAAACTATTGAAAGCGGAAGCAATATGGAGAAATTTTTTCGAGAAAATAAATTTATGAAAAGGTTTGTTCAACAAGATAAATTTATTAAAAGATTTGTTCGAGAAGATAAATTCATCAAAAGATTTGTTCGACAAAATGAATTTATTAAAAGATTTGTTCGACAAGAGAAATTCATCAAAAGATTTGTTCGACAGTATAAATTTATTAAAAGATTTGTTTGGCAAGATAAATTTATTAAAAGATTTGTTCGACAAGATAAATTCATCAACAGTATCAAAAGATTTGTTCAACAAGATAAATTTATTAAAAGATTTGTTCGTTAAGAAAAATTTTTCTTTCAAAAAATTTAATAAAAAATTATACAAAAGAAGATACACTTCATCATTTTAACTTGAAACTTGGTTTAGTCCTTTCATCTCCCAAATTTCTTGTTAAACAGCTATGTGTCTTTAAATTCTAATGAATGCTGGAAAGTTGAATCATTTACCCCGGGTCATACCATCTTTGGTCCAAGATGAATGTTAAAAATGACGGCCTAATATCATCTTAGCACGAATGTTACCTTGTTGATATAAAAAATCTTTCAAGCCCAAGCCTTAAAGTTCTTTACAATTTGACTTGTGCCTAAAACTTTTTTAAATGATGCTCTCGACTCTTCCAAAATCATCGTTAATTACCTCTGATATAAGATAACGTTACTAAAATCAATTAACCAAAAAAAGAGAAATAAAAACGTCATACATGAGCGCAAAAAAAAAGTTGATTCATTGATTAATTTATAAACTTGTTCGTAGTAAGAACAATAATCATTATACTGTTAATACCTTGAAGCTATTTTATAAAACCTACTTTCTGCCCATTACGATCAGATATCGTAGCAAAAAAAAATTAAATTCTCATCTTATTACTTTGTTTCAGGACGGAGAATGTCGCGGAGTCGAATCCTTTTAAAAACGATAGGAAGATGACAAATCTTCCAGGGTGATGAGGCTATATCCGGTTTGTCGATTTCAACATCGGCGTCACCGTGGTCGAAGACGTCCTGTAGCTTCCATCATATCAATTTCACCAAAGGACCGGTAGCAACGATAATCAGGACGTTGATTTTATCATTTCAACAATTAGTTATTTATATAAAAAATTAAAAGCATAACATCTCTAATCGCAAGGTTAGTTTATCAAATTATATTGGGCCACGCATCGACAAATCGGTTCCACCAAATGGAGCGTGTTCCTTATACGAGTATGATAGGCCGTAAGTTTTCCCGATTTAAATTATATCGGTGAACGGGTTCGGGGTTCAATCGCATGATTTAATTATTAAAACCTGAGCTAGAACCAGGGTGAAAAGCTAATTTTTTTAATGTGGAACCATTTTGCCTTCAAATTATTTGGGGTGGGGTTTCTGGCGTTTGCTCCAAGAAAAATGGAAGCAGTTAAAAAGCGATTTCTGAAGCGTCTGCTCTAAAAATTTTTGGTTAGCCTATTTCATTTGTGAAACTGACGCAGTTTTAGGTGCAAAATACTCACAGTTACCTAAATCTTGATCAAAAAGATTGTTCGACAAAAAAAATTTTGAGAACATTTGCTCAACAAGAAGTTATAAAAAAATTTGCTCGACATGAAATTTTGAAAAAATTGGTCAAGAAATTTTGAAAAAATTACTCGTCAAGAAATTTTAAAAAAATTTTGAAAAACTCTACTTGACAAGTAAGTTTTCAAAAAATTTGCTCGACAAGACTAATTTTCAAAAAATTTCCTCAACAATTTGTTCGACAAAAACTTTTACAAAAGTTTGGTTATCAAGAAATTTTAAAAAATTTGCTCAACAAAAAGATGATTTTATAAGAAAGTCCTTAACATTTAAAAGAAATCAAATTTTAAAAATATGAAATTTTAGGTCAGATGCTAAAGATTTTGCCAGATGCTTAAATTTTTTTTTGGAATAGATGTAAGGTGAAAAAATACTGTAGTTTCAACTTTTTTTTTTTGAAAGTACAGTATCTTATTAAAATTTCTTTTATTGTTTTACAGAGAAGATGTTAACTCGACGAAACTGGCTTCTGCGCTTCAGCATCATATTAAACGTTGTCGTATTATGTTACGTCGGCACTCATTTCGTATCTTACAACAGCGGGGTGGATCTTCTGGAGGATGTGCAGACTCCCGGAAGGAACCTTGCCTCAATAGAATACAACACGGATACAAGCGGGCAAAACATAATCGTCCAACAAGATGGGAAATCGCTCATCGTACAGAGAAGCGAAAACAATCCAGTTTACATTGTCGAAAAGGGTTCGGATAACATGGAACCGAATTCCAGGACTAAAGACGTTAGTGCTAGTGAATATCAGACTAGTTATATATTAAATAAATCTTCGGAATTACAAAATTTAGAGGAGTTACCGAGGGACGGGGAAATCGATTCGGTGGTGATGTCGATACCTTCGAAAACGAACGCTCCGAAAGTGGGCAACAGTCCGAGCACGACTCAAACAGTTTTAAACACGTCGACTATATTCGCGGAAACGTCTGCATCTTCCAGATCGACATCGGATTTAGGTGAAAAGACGCTAGAAGAAGTGATAAAGTGCCATGATAGGGACCAAAGTCACAGGACTGCACAGCGCGGTGACTTTTGGGTATTATACAATTATGTGACGTCATCAAGGACGTTTAAGTGCTACGAAAGCGTGACGTACACGACTCACGCTGATTATACGTTTCTCGACAATTTAGAACCTCTTTTAGAAAGGTGGCAGGGGCCCGTGTCTTTGGCTTTGCACGCACCTGGCAACGATTTCAATCCGACCGTGGAAACTATACAGTATTTAAGAGAATGCGGTTCGAATTTAGTCGGAGAATTAGTTACGTTTCATATTTATTTTGGGACCAAACACGTGCCTAAACAAGTTCCGAAACCGGAGGAAATCCTTAAACAACACGCTAATTGTAGTAATCCGCCGCCGTGGGTTAACGTCACAAGCAGTCAGTTGTACAAATCCCAAAAGAAACTTTTATATCCGGTTAATATCGGAAGGAATATCGCGAGGGAAAGCGCCGTTACGCATTACATACTTCCCTCCGATATAGAACTGTATCCTAGTCCAGGTGTAATCAGGGATTTCTTAGAGCTCGTCCGGCGACAGGACGAACCGCTACAGCATAAAAATCCTAAAGTATTCCCGTTATCTATTTTCGAATTAGAAGCTGATGCTGTGATTCCTGCCAATAAGACTCAACTGGTGAGTATTTTTTATTATCCATAAGATTTTATTTACTTATATGCGCTTAGCTTAGGCATGAAATGGCATTCACTCCTTTTAAATCTCGAAATGAGCCATGATTTGCAGATGTAATTGTCCTTCACTACTCGCTAAACACAACGCATCCAATTTAATTTTCATTAAATTTGAAGATTTTACAAATTAATCCTGAATGACAGAAAAATTCTTAACGAACAAGATAATTCATTCACTAGCGTGTGCGATCCCATGGAAGAGCCAAATTTTAGGTTTGAGGCTCTAATGCGACTTGTTTTTCATGTCACTATTCAAAAGAATACTTCCAAGCAATCATAATGTTTGTTTTCTATCGAATTAATTTGGTTCTAACGCTTTTCTAATAATAAACGAACAAAAATGACATTAGCGCTTTACAACGGACATTTTTTAAACTACAGCAACACTAGCGCCCTCAAAATCAAATTGAAAAGTTACGAGCATGTATTTACCTCAGCGCCCTCTCTAATCTAACTTTTGAAAAACTGTAGAATTCTGCTGGGAACCTAAACTAACCTGATCATGTTAGTCATCAGTCACATGATAAGCTGGGACAAGAACCATAATGTAGAATTTCAGAATTGGTTCTCATAAATAGGAAAAAACCCCTCCACTTTTTCTTTAATTTATGAAACTTGATAAACTGGGGAAGATTCCGCACCATAGACGTTAATGTTTCGTGAGGAGAGGTTCAAGTTTCTGAACGCACTCGTTGATC
Organism: Liposcelis brunnea; assembly: GCA_023512825.1. Classification (NCBI taxonomy): domain Eukaryota; kingdom Metazoa; phylum Arthropoda; class Insecta; order Psocodea; family Liposcelididae; genus Liposcelis; species Liposcelis brunnea. The sequence continues at coordinate 1,000,648 of CM042069.1, forward strand.
TGAGATCTGACCAATCAGCGTTAAGCAGTGATGAAGCTAAGCTTTTTCTCTCCTGGTTGTGTTTCAATGTTTAGAAAAAAAATGATTTTTAACGGAGAATTTGATGAATTGAAAGCAAAATCATTAAAGTTACTCATCGTCACGAACGTCAGTAATGATTTATGACACCTGAAGTGAAAAAATGAAATTCGTTTTGGGATTAAAGTGATCAAACAAGATGTGAATATTTGAGGTTATGTTAAAGTGGATCTTGATTTTGAATCTTGTGAAACTGTTCCAGTAAGCCTTTTGAAAAATAATTAAAGGTGATATTGTTTTCTGTTTGTCTTGAAAGGTAGACTGTAACACAAATTAAAAAAATATTGCATTTTGTGCTTAAGTTTGACTGATCCTGGTTTTTAAGTGAACGAGCAATCACAAAAACTTGCTTTTAAGAATAATGCAGCTCCTAGAACTTTTATTTGAATTTGGTATTACATAAGAGCTTTAGCAGGTATTTCTAAAGCACCAACAGCAACACTTTGCATTTTTGATTGTGTAGTTGCTTTCTTCGAGTCCTTGATATTAGTTTTTTAAAAGTGACGTCACAAACTAAAATTACTTGCCCTTTTCAATTTTTACATTATGTGTTGTTTCATCTAGCCATTAACATGAAAAAAACCTCTTTACAATTTTCCACCCACATAGCCTCACCTTATCAATAGTTCTTAACAAGAAGGTTTAATTTTCCAGAAGTGTAATCGTTTGAACACTTAAGATATTTGATCTTTTAAAAGAGATATATCACTGATTTTTCATCAGGACATGTTAACATGTATCCCACTTCAAAAATTCTTTCCCTTATTTTTTTTATCCTATTATTTTCTTCATTCCCCTTAGGTAAGTTAAAAGCATTTCTGTGTTCAAACTCTTCTCTTTTGAAAATCAGGAAAAGGTCAGCTAAACATCATCGGCTTTTTTTTTATCCCTCATGAAAGGATGACCTATGAAGAAAAAAAACAATATTCACAGATTTAGTAAAAAAAAAAATGCAGCCGTAAAAAAGGGTATTAATCATCTAAATTGCCTGTCAATAACGATTCAAAACACCGTTATGGGAAAAAAAACTCACTCGGAGGAAAATTAATATTATTGCTGAACATTGCACACGCTTTTTTTTGTTAAGTGAGAAAGAAAAAAATTGGATAATTGAAGCCTTTTCCCCCGTGACCCACAATTGGGTTCGATATTATCGAAGTCGATTCGGATTAAATGATATTGACTTTTCAATATCGTGTCGAATAGATTTAGAAAACAAATAAACAAAATCAAGCATAACCTTTTTTTTTTAAAAACATGATTAATCTGGAGAAAAAAAACTTTTAATTAATTTTTTATACTATTTTCATTAACAGGTACAAATGTTAAAAAATGGTAAGGCCATACCATTCCACAAAAAAGTCTGCCCCGGATGTCATAACGTTCCCAGGTCGAAGGAGTGGATGCAAGCACCGGAAACGGAAGGTCTTCACATTTTTCACATAGGAAAACGAATGGGCTACTTCGTACATTGGGAACCCATTTTTATCGGGACTCACCAAGATCCGTTATACGATGAAAGGCTCAGCTGGGAAGGGAAAAGTGATAAAATGACTCAGGTTTGTTATTTTTAAATGAGATAAATTTTTTTTTAAGATGGAAGTTTTCACGATTTTTTTTGTTTCAGGGATATGCGTTATGTGTTCTCGATTACGAATTTCAAATATTGGACAATGCTTTTCTGGTTCATAAACCGGGGATAAAAACCGTGAAGAAAGACACGGCTCGTGCTATATTAGCTTCGAAAACTAATTCGCTCATCAAGAGAGTCATCCTTCCGGAACTCAGGGTGCTCTATGGAGTTAAGAAAGGATGCGCTGTTTGACACACAAAAATTAAGAAGAAAGTTACGCGTAAACGTTTTCAAAGGTTTGTAATGAGATTTTTAATTAAAAAATTTTAAGCAAGACTTTTAACAATTTTTTTTAATTACAGGTGACAATGTCATTAGAGCAGGATGAAATTTCTCCTACCTATCCAGCGTGCTTGGAAAGCTTCGACAGCATCGACAGCATCTAGTCCTTTACCTTTTTATTAATTATTTAAATAAATGTTTTTTTAAAAATGGCATCACATATTGCATGTTTGTTATCATGTGCAATAGAGACAATTTATAATTATGGTGACATTTGTGGGATTTTAAGACGTATAAAACGCCGAAATAATTCTGCTCAAATTCATATTCAGCTTTTTGTTTTCGATATTAGATTCTAGAATTGCATATCTACTTTCCCTAAAAACATTTTCAAGCAGAATTGATTCGTAGTCTTTTATAGGTCTCAGTCTTTTACATTATTGAGTCAAATTTTGATGTAAAAGTCCCCGTAACTTTATTTAAAAAATGAACTAAAAAATTAAGAGCCATCTTTATCGATTTTGTAATTTTAATATAGAATATGGTAGACGTGGTTCTTAATAATTAAAAAAAAAAATTAGATGTAAGATATCAACATCACGATGGTGTTTTTTAATTCGACTGTTTTATTTACATATTGGTAAATTATTACCGAGTATTTTTAATTTTTAGACGATTTTTTGCAAATCTTTTCGAATCGTTTTTAAAAAATCGCCGCTGATTTTTTTATCAAAACAAAAAACGATTCCAAGAGGAATTTGAAAAAAAATAATTATCTGTAAATGTAAATTAATTAATAAATTCCTATCCATTTTATGTTGTACCCATCGCGGCCATTTTGCTTTGTTTTTATTATTTTGTTGTTTTTAGTCGACGATTTTTCTTTTGGCGTGATTGTCAAATGATGGGATTCAGGGTGATGGTTAGGTGTCGGTCTTTTGGGATATCAGAGGCTGTTTTTTTTATTCCTTTGATTTGGAAATGTACGGCTGAAGCCTCTTTTCTGCTTTTTATTTGCTCAAAATATCCTAATATCAAGAGTATGTAAATTCTGAGCGTTTAATGACTGAAGTAGACAATTTTATTAAAAAAGAACCCTATCAAATTATAAATTAGTACTTACATATCAGTAAAATAATAACGCCATAATCAAACCGGTTTTATTCCCCGAAATGTTCCTTTTTTTCCATGACTTTTCTCTCTGTCTCAGCTCTGCGGTATTTATTTTATTTATTTACTTTTTCATTGTAAAGAATCGTTTTAATTCTTCCACTTGAAAGCAAGGTTTGGTTTTTAGTCATTACAAGGGCCATTTTAACTGCTTAAAACCTTGTATCTATGTTTTTTTAAGATAAAACTCTCTTTTTTTGAATTACATATCAAATTCTTTCCTTTTTCTTTTCTTTGACTTAATAACGATTTAGCTTTATTATGAAAAATGAATTTTTCTCGCTTAAAATGTTTTAAAGTAGGATCCCAGTACTGTAGATGTAGATAGCAGTGACATAATAAAACGCTAATTATTGTAAGTAAATTATATAGATTTTTATTTTCAATTTTTTAAAGAAAAGAAAAGGGAAATCTGAAATTTAATGTTTTGTATTTTTATAAATCATTCCAAATATCTTTTATCTCGCGGTAATCATAGTAAAAAATGTTATTTTGGATACTTAACAGGCAACTTTGTACTTTATGAAATATTATAATGAAGACGTATGTAAATTATAGATGAATTCAGTTATATGCTGTTTCTGATTTTTTAAATCCTTTAAATAGTTCTAATTTAGGTAATTTTTTTATTCATTACAGTACTCCCATTTTTTTTTAATGAAACAGTAAAAATTATTGAAGATTGGCAACATCAATCTAACACTTACTTGTTTTATATACCTAATATAGTTTTTCTTTGACCATTACTCAATTATAGACGAAATTGAATGTAAATAGCGCCAAAAAAATCCAGTATCATTAGGATTGTTGATCGGATATAATGAAAAATAACACATAAAAGTACTTAAGAAGTGGCTTTTAGCTTCCAACGGTCACCAGGTAAGCTTATCTTTGAAATAAGCGTTTCTTTTAAATTAGAACTCAAGAGAGGAGGCGACTCCTCCCTGTTGTCTGGGCAAACCATTATTAAATTTTAATAATGTTATCTTTTTTTTCCCCCTTAAAGCAATCTAATAGATCTCGATGCCCTCTATCCATTGTAGCCATCAAAATTGCGAAATTCCTACGGGAAATGCATCAAAAATGCATTTTTCAAATTTTAATAAAATTTAAATAAAATCGCGGGCAAAACTACAAAATGGTGGCGCTACCTTGTGAATTTTCAGGCGAACTATTTTTTAGGTTGGCAAAACTAAATTCCCTGCAATCATGTTGGCATTTTTTATAAAACAAATAAAGATGGCTGTTAGCTGCTAATTAAAAACTTTAAATTTTCAACAATTTTTATCATGTCTGTGTTATTAGTACATTTAGATTTATTTTCAATTGAAGAGGTAAGTTTTTGCAAGAGGGATTGCCGTTGCTATTATTGCTAATGCAGTGTCGCGTATTTTTAGAACGTTTAGGCTACGAAAACGATTAGTGTTATTGAAACATAATTTCAGTTCAGTTTACTTCTAATGTTTACGTTATAAATTGATGTTTTCGTTTATTAAGGGTTCTGATTTTAACGACGGAGCCACCTTTGAAGGCCGTCTTTTTCATCCATACCACATAGCAGAGCAAGAATTAGGGGAAAAAAACTAAACTATAAAAACCAATCCTGTTTTTCCAGTTGAAAATTTTGATTCGATGGAAGCATCGGAGCATTGACAAAATTTAAAACAAAACGCTGAAATTATAGTGAATGAAATGGTAAGTAGTATTTTCATGACAAACTCAGTTGTTGGATTTTCTGTGCAGTGAACAGTGAACCAGAACCGTCTAATCATAAGTGAGAAGACCAAACCATAAAAATTAATAAATTATGCCAGAGAAAGACACTGAACTGTCAAGAGTTAGCCATAAGGAAGCTAATAATCATTTGTTCACCACAATGATTAATTTTGACAGAGTGATCTAAAAGTTTGATTTTTCTATATTCATGTGAATGCTGATGTTTTAGTTAAATTAATTGTCATTTTCCATTTTTACAGCCATTTCTTGGAAGTGCAGCTGGAAGAGCAAGCGATTGAAATCACTCAGAAACTGTAGGTAAGTAAAATCAACATCTTCTATACTAAAAAATCTTAATTCACATCCCATTTAGTGTGCTGACCATGAGTTGCAGTAAATATCTGAAATTAGCAACAGCTCTGCCTTTGAAAATTTTCTGTTTAAGTTCTATTTGATTTTATTCTCGTTTAATTTCAAAATCAAACGAAAAGCAAAACGCAAGCGAAAATTGATGGCATTGGGAATCTTTTTATATTTTGAGTAGTGCTGAATAAGCCATTTTTCTTCCTTTTTTCCGTTAAATATTTTTTAGGCCTAAATGTCATTTCCTTTTATTTGTCTTCATAAATATTCTGCAAGTTTAGCATGTCTTACTATTTTCTCAAATTGTTCTCGTCAGGAATATTCATCTCAGGAGTAAGGTGATTTTTTTTATGTATCTTGTAAAGGATGTCGAAATTGAAAACACAAATTTTTAGTTTCTTCTATACATATATTTGTTGATTTTTTTTCTGTAAGATGTAAGCCCGTAAGCCCTTTAAGACCATCATCCTGGGAGGGAAAGAGACATACTCAGTTTTTTGTTTTTTTTAATCCTGAATAAACTAAGAAACAAAAATACTGAGTATGTTCCTTTACCTCTCAGGTTCAAGATTTTAATATTTTTACTGTTTTTGATTTAGGTGCGGCTGAAAAATCTTCAAGAATGGCAGTAAAATTTGAAACTTGTTCTCTACAACTCCAGCACTACAGTAGTAATTCAAGATCTTCAATTAGAAATCTAAAAATGAGACTCGACTGTTTGGATCAGAACATTCAAACTAACTTCTCTGTAAGTATCTTCTCAACATTTTTACTAACTACTACCAATTCAGCTAAATTATATCGGTTCATGGCTCCCTCTTAATGAACTCTTTTATATTTTATATTGCTAATGGAATTAGACGAAAAATAAAACTTTTTTCTTTCATTATAAACCATTAAAGAATCACTTCAATTCATTTTAACTAGCATTAGGTTTTTCAGAAAAACCTAATGTTAGTTAAAAGTTAATATAATGGCCCAATTCGTAAAGGTTCAAAATGCCCAATTCTAAATGATCAAAACGCCTAATTCTTAGATGATCAAAACCTTCCCTTTCTAGCTTAAAAGGTGAAAAAAATATCAATTAATTAATTTTCGTGTCTTGTTGTTTTTTCAGTATTTGTGGCTACAGCTGAACCATCTAAGCCATCGCCATCTCTGTCAAGCACTTCTACATTGAATCCAGGAAATTGATGATGCCACCATCTTTTAAAATACAAAGATAAACAAGGAAGTAATTATAAATATTTTTTAATCATTATTAACGGGCATTAATTTTATAAAAAAAATAATCATTTAAAGCATTCACGATATTTAATTTTTTTAATTAACGATCGATAAAAAAGTTTTTTAAATCAGGATAATGCAATTTATTGCCCGAAACTGAAATATGGATATCCTGAAAATCGTTTATTTAATCGATTTAATATTTAAGGGAATTATAAATAGACGTAGGATTTTTTCTTAGGGTTTTTAGGATATTCTATTTTAAGTGGTTCGATTTGAAAGTGTAATGTTTTCGTGTGTTAAATAGCTTAACATTTATTTATTATTAAAAAATAGAAACGAGTAAAACTTTGGAAAAGCTAAAAAAAAAACGTATGTATTGTACACTTAATTATGTTAATGCCTAAAACGAATTAATTACCCTTTTAACCGGTATGTTTAATGCGATTTATATTATTTTAAATATTGTTGTGTTTAAAGAAAATGTCGCTGTATCGTAGACTTCAATGTTAATTTTTTTTCTCGCTCCTCTGGATATGTTTTTGGATGTTTTTTAGTCAATAATGTCCTTTAGTGTGTCACAGTTTCATTTTTTTTATATTTAAAAACAAATAATTATGAATCGCAGAAAAAAAAGGGAAGGAAAATGCAAAAAACAAAAACTATTTGTGTTTCTTAAATGTTTTTATTATTCTTTGCAAAGATAAAATTAATTTTTCTTTTTTGTAAATACCCTCATTAATTAATATTTCATTACTGTCAATGTTTTGTAAATCGCCTGTACAAAGATGAAAAAAAAAAACAATTTTTTTTACTGTCAATGTTGGAATACACCTGAGCTGATTTTTAATTTTTAACCCTCAGAGGGGATCTAGTTGATTTCTGCCAGCTCTTAATTAGCACATAATTATTTATCTGATGTTGTAATTTTAGATTAGAATCGAGAATTTAAAAAAAATTGAGAGAAGTAAAAAAGAAAAGGTAAAAAACAAAAAAATCTACGGAAGCCCTGAAAGGTCACACAGTTTGACGGTTGATTACTGCTAGTCGTACAACTGACACTGCTTGTTAATCAACTAGCAGTGTCAGTTGATCAACTCAACTGACAGTCACTTACTGCCAGTTGATCAACTGACACTGCTAGTTGATGAACTGGCACTGCTAGTTGATCAACTGACACTGCTAGAAGCGTTACTGTTTACCAACATCGGATTAGTACTGTGCGTTCTGGAACTAGCAGTGCTAGTTGATGAACTGACACTGCTAGTAGAACAACAGGCAACTTGAAAGTATGTTATTGTCAGTTGATGAACTGACACTTAACATACTGCCAGTTGATCAACTGACACTGCTTGTTAATCAACTAGCAGTGTCAGTTGATCAACTGGCAATGTCAGTTGTATGACTAGCATTAAACAACCGGCAAACTATGTGACCCTTCAGGGCTTCCGTAAAAATCATTGTTATTTTATGAACTACCTGTAGTATACATGAAAACGTTAATCTAGAAAAATGTTCTATTTAGAATGGAAATAAACATGTTATAAAATTAATTAATTTGTTTTTATATGCCCTAAAAATCCTTCAATCACCTCCTTAACCTTGAAAGTGAAATTCTTACTACCGGATTAAAACCAGTAAAATGATCTACAATGGGAACCAGTGGCCTTGGACCTAAACAACTGAGGAATCATCAAAAAAGGTAGGTCCAAGCCGCAATTTTTCTACTAAAACTAAAAAATCCCGGTTTTTTTCCAATCACGGTTTCAAATCAGGGAGCTTTGAGGAGCTTTTGGCCTTAATCGATAGAGCTTATTGCCCTCAATCGAATGCTGCACGAAAAACCCCGAAATTCCTGCAGAATATGCGAAAAAAGCGATTTTTAAATTTTTTTCTGTGTAGTTTGTACCAAAATTTTATTCGAAAAAACGATACATGAAAATTCCACTTTTTTAAAAAAAAGGGGTTTTGGAAAATCGCGTTTTTTAAGCAGTTCCCGTGGGATTTCCGGGACTTTTATTGCATGGTCTGATAGAGGACATCCAGGGCTATCGTTTGAGACAAAAAGCTCCCCAAAGCTCCTTCAAATAACGGAGATTTTAATCAATTTCGAAAAAAGTGACTTTTTTGGGTTTTCCTTCGGTATGAGATGGGGAAAGCTCGGGAAAGCTCCAAACCTGGATTTTTGGATTCCTAAGGTCCTAACCAAAATCCATATATTTTTGTATTAAAACTTTTTGTAAAACAGCTCTAAAACGCACCGTTCTCGAGATATTTGCGATTTTAGGTTGGAGTAAATTTTCGTGGGGAAAAATGGATTTTTGGCTACAAACTGTGTTTGCGGCAGTTCCCGTAGGAATTTCGGGAATCTGATTGCAGCACTGGATAGAGGACGTCGAGATCTATCATTTAAGACCAAGAAAGCTCCCGAAAGTTCCCGATTAAAAGCCCATTTTACGAAATCCGGACAATTTAATTTTGGCCCAAAATGGCCGCTTTAAGCCAACTTTTGGGGGCTTTTTTGGGGTTCCGCCATTTGTTTAGACCCAAGGGACCCATTCCACCTGTTTTTGCTGAAATCCGGAAAGGTCGAAAAAAAAGTTCAAAAAACATGAAAGACTATAGTCTTTCCTTTTTTTCGATTTTCGACGAAAATTCGAAAATGGCGGAAACCGGCTAAATGGGTTTAGATGGGGCTGAAAACACGAAAAAAGCCAAAAAATTTCGGATTAAGCCCAAAATCAGCCCAAAAATGGCTTATGCAAGGCCTATTTTGGGCTTATTCCAAATTTTTTTGGCTTGTTTCGAAATTTTAGGCCAAGCTATACCCATTTAGCAGGTTTCCGCAATTTTTAAAATAAGCCTTCTGTAGGCCATATTTCGATTTTCTCGATTTTAGAAAAGGGCGGAAACCTGCTATAGCCGGGTATAGCTTGGCCTAAAATTTCGAAACAAGCCAAAAAAATTTGGAATAAGCCCAAAATAGGCCTTGCATAAGCCATTTTTGGGCTGATTTTGGGCTTAATCCGAAATTTTTTGGCTTTTTTCGTGTTTTCAGCCCCATCTAAACCCATTTAGCCGGTTTCCGCCATTTTCGAATTTTCGTCGAAAATCGAAAAAAAGGAAAGACTATAGTCTTTCATGTTTTTTGAACTTTTTTTTCGACCTTTCCGGATTTCAGCAAAAACAGGTGGAATGGGTCCCTTGGGTCTAAACAAATGGCGGAACCCCAAAAAAGCCCCCAAAAGTTGGCTTAAAGCGGCCATTTTGGGCCAAAATTAAATTGTCCGGATTTCGTAAAATGGGCTTTTAATCGGGAACTTTCGGGAGCTTTCTTGGTCTTAAATGATAGATCTCGACGTCCTCTATCCAGTGCTGCAATCAGATTCCCGAAATTCCTACGGGAACTGCCGCAAACACAGTTTGTAGCCAAAAATCCATTTTTCCCCACGAAAATTTACTCCAACCTAAAATCGCAAATATCTCGAGAACGGTGCGTTTTAGAGCTGTTTTACAAAAAGTTTTAATACAAAAATATATGGATTTTGGTTAGGACCTTAGGAATCCAAAAATCCAGGTTTGGAGCTTTCCCGAGCTTTCCCCATCTCATACCGAAGGAAAACCCAAAAAAGTCACTTTTTTCGAAATTGATTAAAATCTCCGTTATTTGAAGGAGCTTTGGGGAGCTTTTTGTCTCAAACGATAGCCCTGGATGTCCTCTATCAGACCATGCAATAAAAGTCCCGGAAATCCCACGGGAACTGCTTAAAAAACGCGATTTTCCAAAACCCCTTTTTTTTAAAAAAGTGGAATTTTCATGTATCGTTTTTTCGAATAAAATTTTGGTACAAACTACACAGAAAAAAATTTAAAAATCGCTTTTTTCGCATATTCTGCAGGAATTTCGGGGTTTTTCGTGCAGCATTCGATTGAGGGCAATAAGCTCTATCGATTAAGGCCAAAAGCTCCTCAAAGCTCCCTGATTTGAAACCGTGATTGGAAAAAAACCGGGATTTTTTAGTTTTAGTAGAAAAATTGCGGCTTGGACCTACCTTTTTTGATGATTCCTCAGTTGTTTAGGTCCAAGGCCACTGGTTCCCATTGTAGATCATTTTACTGGTTTTAATCCGGTAGTAAGAATTTCACTTTCAAGGTTAAGGAGGTGATTGAAGGATTTTTAGGGCATATAAAAACAAATTAATTAATTTTATAACATGTTTATTTCCATTCTAAATAGAACATTTTTCTAGATTAACGTTTTCATGTATACTACAGGTAGTTCATAAAATAACAATGATTTTTACGGAAGCCCTGAAGGGTCACATAGTTTGCCGGTTGTTTAATGCTAGTCATACAACTGACATTGCCAGTTGATCAACTGACACTGCTAGTTGATTAACAAGCAGTGTCAGTTGATCAACTGGCAGTATGTTAAGTGTCAGTTCATCAACTGACAATAACATACTTTCAAGTTGCCTGTTGTTCTACTAGCAGTGTCAGTTCATCAACTAGCACTGCTAGTTCCAGAACGCACAGTACTAATCCGATGTTGGTAAACAGTAACGCTTCTAGCAGTGTCAGTTGATCAACTAGCAGTGCCAGTTCATCAACTAGCAGTGTCAGTTGATCAACTGGCAGTAAGTGACTGTCAGTTGAGTTGATCAACTGACACTGCTAGTTGATTAACAAGCAGTGTCAGTTGTACGACTAGCAGTAATCAACCGTCAAACTGTGTGACCTTTCAGGGCTTCCGTAGATTTTTTTGTTTTTTACCTTTTCTTTTTTACTTCTCTCAATTTTTTTTAAATTCTCGATTCTAATCTAAAATTACAACATCAGATAAATAATTATGTGCTAATTAAGAGCTGGCAGAAATCAACTAGATCCCCTCTGAGGGTTAAAAATTAAAAATCAGCTCAGGTGTATTCCAACATTGACAGTAAAAAAAATTGTTTTTTTTTTTCATCTTTGTACAGGCGATTTACAAAACATTGACAGTAATGAAATATTAATTAATGAGGGTATTTACAAAAAAGAAAAATTAATTTTATCTTTGCAAAGAATAATAAAAACATTTAAGAAACACAAATAGTTTTTGTTTTTTGCATTTTCCTTCCCTTTTTTTTCTGCGATTCATAATTATTTGTTTTTAAATATAAAAAAAATGAAACTGTGACACACTAAAGGACATTATTGACTAAAAAACATCCAAAAACATATCCAGAGGAGCGAGAAAAAAAATTAACATTGAAGTCTACGATACAGCGACATTTTCTTTTAACACAACAATATTTAAAATAATATAAATCGCATTAAACATACCGGTTAAAAGGGTAATTAATTCGTTTTAGGCATTAACATAATTAAGTGTACAATACGTACGTTTTTTTTTAGCTTTTCCAAAGTTTTACTCGTTTCTATTTTTTAATAATGAATAAATGTTAAGCTATTTAACACAAGGAAACATTACACTTTCAAATCGAACCACTTAAAATAGAATATCCTAAAAACCCTAAGAAAAAATCCTAAGTCTATTTATAATTCCCTTAAATATTAAATCGATTAAATGTAACGATTTTCAGGATATCCATATTTCAGTTTCGGGCAATAAATTGCCTTATCCTGATTTAAAAAACTTTATTATCGATCGTTAATTAAAAATATTAAATATTGTGAATGCTTTAAATGATTATTTTTTTTATAAAATTAATGCCCGTTAATAATGATTAAAAAATATTTATAATTACTGGCTTTTGAGAATTTTTTCTTTTAAAAAAATGGTGGAATGTGTTTTAAGCTTTGAAAACGATGAGAAAAATTCTCAAATGTCAGTTTATACATATATTCCTAAAACCCATTGATTAATAATTTTTCTTTGATAAATAAAAATGAAAATACGATTGTTTTTTTGATTTTAATAATTCCTCCCTCGTGTGTTTTAGTATAGTTTTAAATTCATTAACTTTTTTTATGATTAATAAACGTCTTAAATCGTTTTTGATGTGCCTTTTTTCTTTTAAATATAATTGCTACTCCATACTATTTCCTACATTCACAGCCATTAAAAATTTTCTTTATACAGAGCGTGTAAAAAAAAGATAAAAATGTTAAAATGTTGGCAAGATTAATTTTGAAAAAAAAAGAAAATGAAGTCCATTAAAATAAAATTATTTTTAAGATTTTCAAAAGTTCAATATGGCGAATATGTAAAAATAGAAGTGAAATAGAACAAAATAATCTCTTTTTAAAAAAATTCTTGCAAAAAAGTTTCTTGTCAAGCAAATTGTAACAACACATTTTCTGGTCAAGCATTTTTCAAAATATCTTGTCGAGCAAATTCTCCAAGAATTTAAAGTTCTGGTCGAGCAAATTTCTTCAAGAATATTTTCTTAACGAGCAAATATTTTTATTCTAGTTGCATTTATTTGCCATCTTAATTTTGTGATTAATAGTCAAAAGTCAACTTATGATTATTTTTTTTAAAAAAAATTAAAAACCGTTATTTTTTTTTCATTTTTAAAGAATTACAACCAAATAAAATTTTTTTAACATTCTCAACTATCCCTCAAAATTCTCGTCTCTTTTTTTTACACACTTCCTCATGATTTAAAAAAAAAAATCTCGTTTTTTATACATAACATTCAAAAATAGCCCTTATCTGTGATTTAAGACGATATTTCGGAAGAACATTAACATTGCAAATTTAAAAAAAAAATAGTTTTCTCAATCGCATTTTTAAAAAAACCAAAACAAATTTTCTTAAAGAAAACTTTCTCAATACCTTCTGAGCTTGAAAAATTGATTAAAATTTTTCCGAAATTGCACTATAAAAAAATATTTTGTAAAATATTTTGAAAATTGTTTTAGTATTTTCCTAATTTAACGTATTTCTGAACATTTTGTCTCGCACCCGATATTCATCCTTTAAAAATTTTACAAATAGCAATACAACTGCGACGGCTTTGGTCCCGAACTTAATTTAGGTGACCAAGTCGGTGACAGCTAACTGCTTGTAGATGCAGCAATTGCCACGACTGACGATGTCATTATATTAGAAGTCGTAGAACCTGAAGGGAAAAAAAATCAATCACTATTCTTTACAAAAAAAAATTTTAAGGCAAAAATCTTAATTATTTACCTGGTGTAGTGGCCGCTGGTTCGCTACCAGAAGGAATCGAACTAGGAAGCGCGCTAGACGGAGTTAAATTACTCTGTGCCATAAGTTTCTGCCTAACTTCTCTAATTTTTAATTGCAAGCTTGATTTAGTTGGAAAAATATCGGCGTGCATTGACTGAAAAGCTGAGGTTGATCGTGTCGATGGGAAATATCCTTGCTCTTGAAATAATTGCATGACTAATTGCCTCCGTTGCTCAAGGATACGTCTATGGCCTTTTTCTCCTTCGCGTCCGGTCCCGGGTGTTTTAGGAGTTCGAGGAGAGCTTCCTTCGCCTTCAGTGGGTTCCCAGCGAAACGCTTCCAGGTTGGAATCCGGAGGAAAGAAAGTGTTCCCGACTAATTTAGTAGATTTGGGTGTTGATGAGACTTGATTTTCCATTTCGATTTCTTCTTCTGTAGCTGAAAGTAAAAAATTGTAATTAAAATACTTGTACTAGTTTTTAACTGGCCCAGCCAGGCCCCTAGAGTGCACCAGCTGGCCCAGCCATGTCTCCAATAAGCTCTAATGGTCTCAAACTCGCCTATCCAGGTCTCTAGATCACTCTGCTGACTTGATAATCTATGCTGAGGCTTTTTGCTATAATTCTACTTAATTCTAATTATAATTCTAATAAACTTTTGGACTTGATGACACGGATATGGCGCTTGGACTCTGACATTCTTCCGGTTTAAATTCCGGCAACGATGAAAATTTCTTTTCAAAATTAACAGTCTCCAATACTCTATCCATTCCATCCTCAACACTCTTCTTAAAAAAACTACGCTTAGCAGTTGCTGAACCAGGAGTTTCCGGCACATCACAGTCTTGATTTTCTTCAGGCGAAACTTGTTCGTTTGATCCTTCCGTTAATTCTTTATTCATTTGACTTGTGCCAGGAGTGATTGGTGCTGTAAATAAAATAAAAAATTTTAATGCAAGGTTTTTTTAAAATTTTTTTTGAAAATTGTAGATAAAAATTTACCTTGAGATTGTCGCCTTTGAAGTGGTGCTCTCCGAGAAAAATTCAGAAATTTAAAAATTATTACAAAAAAAAATTCACGGACCTGATATTGGAATGTGAAATCCAGCATGTTGTGCATCCCCCACTTTGCAACGGGACGATATATTGCACGGTTTCATTAGCACTTGTCGTCGGCTGTTTCGAATCAGAACTGGGCCTTAACAGTTTCGGATCCACTTCCAAGTTAATTTAGAAGTCAATTTAGAACAAATCTTATGAGAATTATTTGTTGTTCAACAAATTATCCAAGAATTTAAATTTCTTGTCGTGCAGATTCTTCAAGAATTTCAAGAAACTCTTGTTGAACAAATTCTTCAAGAATTTCTTATTAGAACAAATCTTTCCAGAATTAGAAAGCCCTTAAAATTTGGATTTCGGTTTCAATTTAGAAAAAATTATTACCCAATTTCTTCCGTTTTCGTTAACGCTATGAGCAGTTGAAGTTAGGACATTAATAATTCCGTAAGTCGGTTTCCCATCAGCGAGACAAGTCAACGGTTCCGTTTTGACGTTCCCTGAGGACCAACAACCCGTCTCTGTTGGTCATTTGTACTTTTCATAACTTGAGGAGACAAAGGCACCGTCTTAACATAACCGGGACTTGTTATCGGTTCCGATTTGACGACTTTCGGGGACATCGGCATCGTTTTAAATGCTCCTCCAGTCGGTTGAAATCCGGATATTCCAGTTGGATTCACCGGTGAGTGATACGGGTACGATAAAATCGAAACTGGTTTATCACCGGGGCTATGATGGTATTTACTGCTTTGCTCCATTCCGGTTGATGTTAATCTACAAGAAAAAATATACAAAATAGCTTCATGTTACCCAAAAATAAATTATTTTTAATTACCTTGCTTTAATCGGTTTTGGCCGACACGTCACTTCCCCTGAATTAGGTTTGATTTGAGAAACGGGACTAAACCTTTGTTGAGTTAAGGCTTTATTTTCTGTTCCATATCACTTTGAGACTCTGAATCGGAATCAGTTACTTTTTCCTTACATTTGAGATCAATTTCAGGAGGCGGCCCCTCACAGATGACCATATTTTTATTACCCTATGAAAATTTCAAGAAATTAATAAATTTTTAAAAAAAAAAAACAAAAAATTTATTAAAATATAATACGAACCATATGATCATAGTCAGAATATCCTTCTTCACGCCTTTCAGACCTTTCCTCCTCGTTTTCGACTTTCACTTTGTAACTCATATTGGAAGGCTCCAAAATCTGCAAGAAAAAAATGTTTTTAGTGATATTTTTTGGCATATTGCAAAAACCTGCACAGGCCGAGTCATATTTTCGATGCTCTGAGATTTTCCCAAGTCTCTAGGAGACATTGTGACAGCCTGAGTGACAGTTTCTGATTTAGCTCCATGACTTTTCCCTAGACTCTGGTTAGGACGTCAGTAGTTTAACTAAATTCATTTTGGACTTTAGAATCTTTTAAGGAGAAAAGCAAGAATTTTCCAGGAGCTAATTACATTAAAACCCAGCTTTTTAGCTTTAACAGCAGGCAAAACAGGCATAGAATCATCAAACAAAAATGGTATTTCAAGCCCGGAAAAAAGTTCCTGAATGAGAACTGTCACTCGGTAAAATGGTTATCTGAAAAAAAAATCATTCAAAAGACCGGTAAATTCTTTTTGAACACACATGCACTTATTTGACTAATTCAAAAGGTTTAAATTCATTTCCTTAAATTTTTCTTGTAAGAAAACTGCTATAATTTTTTTTCTTTGACTTTTTTCCACAGGACTCGGAATTTTTTTCAATCTGTCTTCCTGTGATTATTATAGCATACCCTTCTGACATTTCCGGATCGATCCCGTTTTCAGCAAAGCTATTCCTCGGCCTCTAACTGATGATTTTTTATTAACCGCGGATAAAGAAACAATTTTAATGGCAAAAAACCTATAAAATCCGAACCAAAACAATAACGAACGACCCTTTCATCTTTATCGTCGTCTCGTTTTAATAAAAAAAAAGACCCAGGCGGCTTTCCTTCCCACAACTATTTATCGGCACATTCTCCATAATTTTTTCAACATATTTTCTGGATTCACTGATCACACTGGTTTCACATTGTTAAAAACGAGTGGCCGGCCAACTCGATATGAGGATCAGACACTGTTTTTCACATCTCAAACTATGAGCCCGAAATTATCGAACCCCCTTTGAAATTCGCGAGCCTTGTTGCAAGGGCAAGCCCAGTATTCGTCCGATCCACGTAATTAAAACATTTCAAACACCGAATTCAAAATAATTATATTTTTAACACCCGCGACGCGACCGACATTTTGGAAAAAAGTAAACATTTAAATCGGTTGATTTAAAACCACGGTAATTTGAATCCTACCACGACGTCGTCTTCTTATATTTCTCGAGCAAAGGAACGCATGTTAATTTTCATCCCTGATCATGTTCCATTTGCCGGTACTCCCATAAGACGACGAGAATTTCAAGATGAAGCCCCATCTTCTTACCTTGCTTCGAAGAGAGATTCGACATTGATCCGTC
Source organism: Liposcelis brunnea (assembly GCA_023512825.1). Classification (NCBI taxonomy): domain Eukaryota; kingdom Metazoa; phylum Arthropoda; class Insecta; order Psocodea; family Liposcelididae; genus Liposcelis; species Liposcelis brunnea. The sequence continues at coordinate 1,017,755 of CM042069.1, forward strand.
ATTTACTTACTCAATTTAAAAAGAAATACGATGATTAACACGGCGACGGGTCCAATGCAATTCTTATGGACGTTACATCGGACTCTGAACGAGAACCGAAAATCTCAAAGAAAACCTTCAAAAAAATTTTTTTCCCCAACAAAATCAATCAAGGGATAATACAAAGTTAATTTCTTACCATAATTTAAAGATATTTTGCAGAAAAGTCCATAAAAAGGCGAAAATTTCACACGGGAACTTGCATGATTTTTTTCCCTCCAATTGATCTCGACTTAGTCATAACAGTTGAAGTATATCATCTCGATTTCTTGCCGAATTCATTTAAAACCCTTATGAAAAGGTTCGAGGAGGTTAAAAAATAATTTTTTCGTTTTCGAAAGTCTTTTTTTTCTTTCGATGACAAGATTATTTTTGAATTCGACCTTAAATCTTAAAAACTCCTTCAAAAAAATGATTATGCAATATGAACCTTTAAGCTGGAAGTCATGTCTAACGTTTTAACACGAAGGAACCAATTTTATTAAACCGAAAAATTTGAGTCCCGACAGACAACTTAATTCTTTCGCCTAAAAAACAAGTCTAAAAAACATGGCAAGGTTTGCTGGTAATATAATAATATTAGAAAAATTTTCATAGTATTCACGAGTAAATCGTGCTTAGTTTTTTGTAAACTCATTTTTTAGGCAGTTCCCGTGGGAATTTCGGGAATCTGACTGCACCACTGGATAGAGGGCGTCCATTACTATAGGTATCAGTCGGAAAAGTCTGGAAAATCCTTTTGGAAATGAGTAAAAAAATTGGGTTAAAAAACATGGCAAGGTTTGCTCGTAATTTTAGACAAATTTTCGTAGTATTCACGAGCAAATCGTGCTCAGTTTTTTAGACAGTTCTCGTAGGAATTTAGTAAATTGTCTGTACTTCAATAAAGGGACCAAAATTACAAGAAGATATATGATTTTTCAATTTTGTAATCTCGATTTAGATTCTTAAGGACACGGGACTCTGAACGGGAACTAAAATTTTAGGGGAAAACCCTTCAAATCATTTTTTTTAGACGGAGTTGATCAAATACATAATATTATGTTGTTTTCTGATGAAAACTAGGTAAACCTGGCAAAAAACACTATACTAAGCCGAGAATTTTTAAGGAAAAAAAATGATTTTCTTTCTTTGGGTAGATTTGGATTTGACAAAGCGAATGACCATCGCTTTGATGAATTTCTCACGGATTTGAACGGAAAGACTTGTAAAAATCGATTGAAATTTAAAATATAAGTTATTTAAAGTATAGAGAAAATTATTTATATATTTATTATTTAAGAAGTTTCAGGATTTTGGTATCGACATATCACAGAAAACATTTCACCGCCTAATCTCTGCGCGAGCCAGCGGTTTTTAATAACGGCTACTTTCAGGCTTTCGCAAGTAAAAGCAGCGTTGAGATTTGTGTGTACGGATCGTCCCATTCCTTCAATTACTATTAAATCCACTTCTCTTTTAACCATTTCATCGCAAAGGCTTTCACTCACTCGACTGAAATAAAAGTTAATTTGAAAAACTTGTGATGTCTCAACCGAATTGTAAATAAATTTATTATTATACCTTAAATCCAAGCAAGGGCCAGTTTGTCCAGTTTCCATAGCAATCAGCATATTCTTTTCATGGGCTTCTTTTATTATAGGGCAAATGTTTGAAATATGTTTTAATATTACCAACATTTCACTGTGAGTTACATCGTTTAACGCAGGTGCTGAATTGGAGCATAAAATTACCTAAAAATAAACCAAATATTAGTTTAAAATAATAAATTTTAGAAATTTTAACTAACTTACTTCAGTTCCTCGTTTTACAAGTTCTCTTGCAAAAGGCAAAACTCCTAAAATAACATCTAACCCTGAATTATCAACAAAAATGGCAGCACATTTATGTTTGGGCCCTTTTAATCTTTCGATCCATTCATCGAGTGAATCTACCAGCCAAGGACGCGCTGGTATTTTACTTAAAGCTTCTTCAAAACCGAAATTTTTCTTTTCTAACAACGCCGCTACTTCTTTAGCTCCCCAATCGAACATATTTCCGGCTAATAAATAAAAAATTAGTTTTTCCTGTCGTATTTTCCAATCTAGCTGATCGAGTTTTTGAACGTGTTTGGCGAAAAAAGAAATAGCGTGATCGTTTTCCATTTGTTTTTGTTTTAAATACGGATCGGGGAAGTCGAATTCCTTTAAAAAATGTTCTATCGTATCTAAAAGGCTGCGAACGGTTAAATGCCCGTAAGCGCTGAAAAAAAATCAAAATCAGTATTTTTAAATTAATTTATAAGCTTAAAAAATGAAATCTACTTACAAGGGCTGTTTTTTTAAGTAGCGAAGTCTCGCCAAAAATTTATCATTGAATTTATTAGCACGTTGCCTTGCGCTCGGGCTGTCAGGCTGACTTTCCTGAGCGCGGTTAACGAATTTTTCAACGGATCCTTCAAAACACTGAAGCCAATATTCTCTAGCTTCGTCGTCTTGAGTTAAATCCACAGTGTCAGGGCAGTAGTTTTCAGGGTTGTGAAGTAAAGGGCAAAAAGATACTCTTGAAGTCCATCTATCCATTTCTAATTGGCCGATTTCCATAACGACGGAATCAGATAATTCTCCATCTTCATTTCTTGCGGAGACTTTGGCGGATATCGAACTTACTAAACCAGAACTGCCAGCGTAGTTTTCTAGCCAAGAATATTTTTGCGTATCTGAAAAAAACCAATACCATTAAAACCAAAATTTTTTCTAAAAATGAATTTTTTAGGCAAAATTTTTACCCCATTCTTCAGTTCCTTTCAAAAAAGCTCCAATCGAGCCTAAGTAGCCTTCGTGGCGAAGAAATAATGCCTGGACCTTGTTCTGGCTCCAATATTTGATGGCATAAGAAATCGTATGCATGCTCAGCGGATGATTCCGAAGAAAATATCCTCCAAAATAAACCTTAAAAATTTTTTAAAAGTTATTCAGGCCTTCAAAACTATGAAAATTATAAAATTACCTTTTTTAAATTATGCATCATTGCATACAAACAAGCAATCTGCCCGACATCGTTCGATATTGTAAATAACAAACTCCTAGCCAGATCTGCTTCTGTAAAATTATTTTGATTAGCCTCATCTGCAAACAAAAAATGTTCTTTAAATTTTTTAAATTCAAACTTTGTGAAATCGAATCTTACCATTATGAAGATTCATAGCTTTCCCAAAACTGGAAGCTATTAGATCTCCTGGTAAACCTAAAGAAGAATAATCGCCGCCATAAATGTCTCTCACTAACATATCAACCTGAAAAATTTTTTTTATATAAAATTATCATAAATCAAATAAAACAAATTTATTTATTTTGCAAAAAACTCAATTTACCTTTCTATGATCTCCTTTTTCAGCAAGTTCCAGTAACTCATCAAACCCTTTTGCAGATGTAATTAAACTGCCAAGACCCCAAAATGTGCCCCCACCTAAATTTCAAAAAATTAACTTATTACAACAACATTCAAACATTTAATCTGTAATCGTCGATAACCTGTTGCAGTTCCACCAATCCGTTCATATGATTCCTCTCCATCAACTTTCATTACTGAAACACCAGACCCAATATTGACTAATAAATATGGAAAAATATTTGGATCTGCATTTTGAAAGACATATTCTGGATTTCCATGACGTTGGAAGACAAAAGCTTCATCCGATATATTTTTAAGTAAAAAATTAGTCCCTTTGATTAAACAACACATTTCATCCTCTTTATCTACTCTATAAGAAAAATCAAAAAATTAAACCTGCCCTTTTGTCAGCTCCCTTAATTTCCTACTTACGAAAGTCCTAATTTTTCCTGTATAAGCTGAGCATATTTATACGCTCCCCCTCCTGTTGCTTTTATACTCTTCCCTTTCATAAATTCTTTACTTCCTACTAAATGACTCTGTATAAAATCTAAACAACTCTCAATATATTTCGTTTGAAACTTAATAAAATGTAATCTTGATGTTTGATGAACCTCATAATTCCTCGGACTATTTTTTTGACTAGCTGTTTCCTTTTTAGGTGAAACGGATCGTCTTTGTTCGACATTTATACTTTCTAAAAATTCTTTGTCAGTCTCATTTAAGTTACAACATTTTGTATTGCCATTAAACACTGAATCTGTAGCACCGTTTTCTGAATTATTGCCATTTGATGTGTTTACGCTAAGATTATCATCAGTTCTTCTATGATTGTATAAAGCTTTTCTATGACTTACTGTTGAATAATATGCAATTTTTGTTAAAGATCCACCTGAAAAAATAAAAATTACACAAGGTCATCGCGTTATTTTACTCATCATGACAAGCACCATTTTTCTATACTTGTGTCAACTTCAAAAGCAAATAATATAATCTTTATAAAAACAAAGAGCGTTTACATGATTAACGATAAAATTATTGATGATTACCATTGAAAACGAGTTATTAATATTTTTACATTTAAAAAATGCTTCGTAATGATTATTCTCTCCGATAAAACGAATTTTATGAGCTTGAATGAATTGTACAATGTGAAAAATAAGACCAGGTTAGGTTAAGTAAATTCATCGTTAACGATTAAAAGCTCAAAAATAAAAGCAGGATAGTAATAAATCGTTAAAAACTTACCTATATCGATTGCAAATCTTTTAGCATTTTTTAAATTACCAAACATTTCAATCGAATCCGGTAATTTGATACTTTTCGGTTCATTTTTAATTTTAGTCCGTACATCACCGTCGTCCATGTTTGTTTAATATCTCGAACGATATATCGAACCGTTTAAATTTAAACTGTTCGTGTTTTACGCTTTTTCCCTAATTAAATACCAAAAAATTAATCCTTACATTGCGTAATAAGGTTTAAATAAAAATCACTGATAAGAATAAAGTCATTATATTGCATGTTTGGGTTTACACGATTTTTTTCAGACTTTTTTTATAGCTGACTAGTTCGGTTGATTGTCATTATTTAACTTGAACTTATTAGATTGTAATAAATTATAACTAGCGTAAGAGCAATAGTTATCTGAGACGTACGGAATGTAGAAAGCTCTAAAAAATTTATTAGATTTTTCAGAATTTAAAAATGGCATCGAAGAAATTACTGTCCATTTATCTGTCTGGCTACTGTAATTCGGTTCTAATTTAGATGATTTTCCAAAATCGCAGTCGACTATAAAATCGCACTTTTCAATGTCAAACTATAAAAATAAAATAAAAATTGAATTCTGGACAAATGAGAAAGAATAAAAAATTAACTTACATATCTGGATTTTTCCTCCATGTTGAGATCATTAAAATGGGAATGTATAATTGTTGTGGCGTTTTCAACTTGGCTATATTCAGCTGGTAGCTGCCCTTTGAATTCAGATTCCAAGAACTTTAAATTCCAGCTAATCAACAGAATAATTATTAATGATAAAGTAAAATTAAAAGTTACAACAAAGAAACTTACTCATCGCTCGGCAAGAAAAAGCTGGTTGGGAATCTGTGCCATTCTTTCCCAACACACACATTAATCGGTACATTTGATGGTATTTTCCCTTCTGCATATAATTTATTATATTCCATATATAAATCCATTGGTGCATGATACCCTAAAAATAACATTCATTTAGCTCTACAATACTTCAAATTGAAAAACCAAAAACTAACCTCTGTATAAAGCAAGTATCCTAGAAACACCCAACACAGCATATATTAAAAAAGCACTTAGACTAACAATATTGGCATTTGCTAAATACTGCGATCCTCTTCCAAGTAAATTATTAATAATCCATGCACATATACTTTGCATTGATGATATACTTATTGCTCCACATAAGCAAATCAATGGGTAAACTGGGAATAAAAATCGTTCCTCTTTATGGGGCTGCATCACGAAAACGAGGAACCATAAATAGAATGGCGATATCAAAAGCAACGATCTGAAAAAAATGCTTTTTCTGGACTGCGATGATAAATAATTTTTTATAACCTAAAAAAGATTTCAAAATTAATAAAAATCATCCCAATTTTTTTTTCAATGATTATTTTTACTTACAATTAATATTGGAGTTGAAATAGCACTGATGAAAACAATATTAAAATTTAAAAATGCATTGACAAAATAGAAACTTGCAGGCTCTGTCCCATATAAATTAGGTCCATGATTTGATAAGACATTGTATTTTACAATGTTAAACGGTGCAACCACAAGGCGTCCATATAAATCTGAATCCATTTTAATCATTGGTATCAAAATAATCACAGCAGATATAATACTCCACTTGAAAAATTTCAAATGATTTTTCTTGACGAATAACATATCAAATGCAATTGGTACTCCAACCAAAGCAGCAAACGGCCAACTTATAAATGTAGAAAGTGCTGTTGTGAATATCGCTAATTCATATTTTTTATCATACCAAGCTCCAATAGAGAGCAAAGACATATACATAGAAAAACTAGATGGTAAAAATGCAGTGCTGGCTATAAACATTCCAGGACTAAATATTAAAAACATCAAAAGGAGTCTTCCTATTTTTATACCAAACTCCTTACACACAGCTCTGTAAAAATATGACTCACAAAATGCACAAAAAAGTCCCAATAAACATCTTACAAAATAAAATATGAGCATTCGATTTGGTTGCAAAAGATTTGCATAAATCCATGCTGGAACTACATGAAGTAATAAATAGGTGTATGATCTAAGTGCATATGTTGGGTTGTACTCCCATGTTTGGAAACCTTTTCCATACAATAGGAAATGACTCTGCAAAAGAAAATAAAATTAATCTAATGCTTACGCTAACAAGATGGGTTTCCCTACAACTTACAGGTTCCCAATAATTATAAGTTTCATCACAGTCTGATATATGGCTCCAAATTGCAGAACAAAATCTCGCAGAAAGGAATGCTTTGAACGCAGTGTCAGTGCTAGGAAACATTGAGTTTTTCTCAGTCTTACTTGAGTCTTTAGCTGAGCTAAAAATAATTAAACAATTTTAGAGTTTCATTTGATTAAGAATTATGCATTAAAAACTAACCTCTGCTCTGAGCTTAGAGACTTCTTCGGTTTCATTTTTTTCGATTTGTTAGTAACATTCCTTTTTCTGTTGGTGGACGCCATATTAAATAACACCGGTTTACTGTTTTATGATTGCACAAGGCCCGTATTATTCAAATATAATCATTTTTCTTAAATAAATAATTAAACATCAAATCATTATAAATATAACCTAAAATGGTTGTTTTTGATTTGCTCGTACTGCCAACCTACGAACATTAAAAATGTCCCAAAATTTGCCGCAGCTAGTGTTCGAGCAAATATATTTATACAAAAATATAATGTATAAATATACATAAATTTACGTAAATATATTTATTTTAAATATACAAAATATACGTATTTTTTTTGATACCGCGTGCTTTTGTGTTTACATTATGAAATTACTATGCGGTTACTCAAGACTAATAATTTTAAAAAAAATTCTTAAACTTTTACGTGTTCTACAGAATTTTAAAAGGAAATTTGTTAACTTAAAAATTTTTAAAATGAAATTTAGGCAAAACGATTTTAACAATCATTTCTTTTTTATTCCTTTCTTTCCTGTATTAAAAACAGCCTAAATGACGTATAAATTTAAAAGAATAATGAATCTGAACTTATTTTGGCAAAAATTTGACCAAATTTCAAAATATACAAAAAATATATATATAAGTAAATATATACGTATATTTATACAGTAAATATATTTAAAATAAAAATATGTATATTTATCGAACACTAGCCGCAGCAAAACAAAAACTTTTCAATGCATTTCCCGCAAGATTTTTTTAAGTTTTATGGCACAGTTCGATAAAAAGCAATAAGTAGCTTCCTTTAAGCCTTTAGTTTACCCAAAAATCACTCGAATAAAAAAAAGACAACTTACAAGTTCTGCAGTTAAAAAAATATGCAATTTGTTATATTTCCGTGTTTTTTTTTTCCAAATTGCGCCCCTCCAAACTTTCTGCGGGAACTTTCCTGAAAATTCTTGCATATTTGGATACTTCATTAATAAAAGATTATCCCCCCTTCCTTGCGTTTCTGTAATCCTGACGATAAAGGAGATCTCAAGGTCTGAAAATTTTTCTGAAGCAAATTGATTTTTCGACAGTGAAGTCCTTGAATGTTTTTAGATGTTTATTGTTTTGAAAAGCACTATTTGAGTAAAGGAAAATGATTCGATAAAAAAAATAAAACCAAATATTTAATACTTTATGAATTTTACTTGACATAATGTAAAAGGCTCCATTTAAAGTTTCTACAAATTAACTTAACGTAATGATAATTCTAAATATACATAAACTATTCATCAGCACTTACCGCCCTTTCTTTTTGACGCTTCTTTTTTGTACATAAATGCAAATATAAACTAATCTTCATATATACAATATTCATAATGTTTTAACAAAAATATCGCTGACTGTAACGCTTCTTTCCCTACAACTCTTTATTTTTTTTTAATTTTTTTAATTTTTTTTTTAATTTTCAACAAACAGGACTTTTTTTTTATAATTCTTAACACTGGTGATATTTTTTAACTACTGTGATGTGGTTTTTTTTCTGAATAAAAACAGAAATTCTAATGCTCCGGTTCTTTTTTTAAAATCTAGCAAATACCTGAATTAATTTAGCAAAGTTTAAAAATTCGATCCTGAGAATTTTTTTTTAAAGAATCCTTTTTCTAGCTATTTTTTTAGGCACTGCATTTCCTTAATTTCATGTCATAAAATATATAGAAAGAAAATGACAAGGCTATATAAAGAATTTTCTTTTTTTAAAAAAAAGAACTTGCCAAAGTGGCAATTTCTTAATTAATATCAATTTTTACTTATAAAATAATCTAATCATCACATATTTCATCAATATGAGGACGTTTTTTTTTTTGTATAATAAAGCACCCCTGAGACATTCACTTAAAAGGTTTTTTTTTCTCGGCTTTCCAAAAGAAAATCTGATGGGAAGATTTTTTTTAATCGCTGCCAACTATTTACATGGAGCCTGTGTTTATTTTTTTTAAAAAAAAATATTGATAAATCACAGAAAAATTTCACACCGTTAAAACTAGGCAAGTTCCAAGGGAAGAATATTTCGTGAAAAAATAAAAAAACTGAACAACGGAAATTTCACTCGAGAAAAATAATTTCAACGCCGAATTTCTCAGAGCGTCAGGGCGGTTTTTTCAAGAATCCTTTTGTTTTTTAGTTTTAATCGAGTGATACTTTCCGCTTTTTAATTTTTAACAATTTGTACCATTTTCGAAAACATTTAGAGTTAAATTTTACACGAATAACATTGATGATTTTAAAAAAAGGGCAGCTTTCTTGTTTCAAAAAAAGAAATAAATTAAAAATTAAATTAAAAATTGCAAAACCCGGTCAATTAAAAAACCACGTATGATTCCGAAGCATTATAATGATCTACTAAAAGATCGCTTGAATTTTCTAATAATTTTTCAAATTACAAATCAGCTTTGCCATTTTAATCAACCGATCTTTTATTATTTTTTTAAAAATTAAACCATTACAACACTTAACGAGAAATGCTGATAAATTCTTAAAAAATTGATTAAAATAATAAAATTAAAAATGAAAAAAAAAAAATTTTTTTTAATGTGACGATTATAAATTACTTGGATGCGTGAAAAAATGGTTCTTGACAATGATTTAATATTTTTTTTTTAAATATAAAAATTTCTGAAATTTTTAATGAATAAAAAGAACACACACTATCCACAAATATTTTTTTTTTTTAATTTTTTGAAAATATTTTTCAGAAAAAACAACGATAGCAAATCTCGTTTGCAAATTGAACCTCAGCAAACATGGTGTTTTTTTTTTTAAAAAAATTAAAACTTATAATCTAAATCTTATGATCTAATACAGTTATACTTTTAGCTACAGAAACACCTTTACAAAAATATATAGCTTTCTCTTGAGGAGGGAGGGAAAAATAAAAAGAAAAAAAGAAAAAAAAGAACAAACCCTTATAAATAACCTATCTTTGTCATAAATCACGGGGTTGGGGAAATTGATAAAAAAAAAAAAAGAAAACTTAAAATTAATTTATGTACATCCAAAACTCTCAATTAATTTTTTTCCCAAAGAATTAAAAAAATCCTTTAAAGAAAAAAGGAACCGATCAAAAATTTTTTTTTGACTAACACAACCGATTTTTTATTTACTTAACCGAATTTTAATTTTAATAAAAAAATAAGACAAAAATTTACATTTTTTTTTTAATAATGCGTATATAAACAAGAGATCTTTTTTTGGTTTATCTGGATTAAAAAAAAAAAGAAGCGATCACAAATTTTTCGAAAAAAAAAGTTACAGGGCCGGATCGTTGTCAAAAAGGCCGAAAAAAAAGGAAAATAAAAAATTAAAGCTGAGTGCACGATAATGAAAACAAAAAAAAAGATTCCTTAATTTTTAAAAAAACATTTATCCCTGCAACGATTTAATATTTTTGTATTTTAATCAACTGTTCATAAAATGGGCAGTGTTCAACATTTAATTAAAAAGTTGCGTTTAATTATTAAACGGCAGTTAATATTTAAAAAAAAAAAATTGTCATATTTCAATAAATTTAAGAAATAACAGGTGAATATTTTTTTTTTTTAGAACAAAAAATGTTTAAAATACAATTTTTGAGGTACAATAAGGACCGCTGGAGAGTACTGTTGGTCACGCGCCTGAACAATCTATCTCGACGATGTCTTTTGGTACATCTACATACTGGTATACTAGGCGTTGACCGTCTACTTTGGCTAGAATTCCCCGTTGATAATAATACCTGAAAAAAATTTAAAAGAAAAAATTAAAATCCTGCGAAAACAATACTGATGGCACTACGAGAAAACATTGAATCGACTCAATAAAATGGTTTTTTGGCCAAAACTTTTTCAAATCAAAAAACTGAGTATCCTATCTAGTCTCAATCGATTCCTCGGATTAAAATACATCTCCCAGTATATATTTTGTCTATGTTTTAGCCTGTTTTTAGTTAGAAAATTGATATTTTTAAAATTGAACATCGATTTAAAAACATCGAAAAAATGACCATTTTTTTCGTTAGAGCGAAACTTAAATTTGCAAATATCTTGAGAACTCGGCCGAATTTTTTAATTCTGTTAATTCCAGTAGATTCCTTGGATCAAAATACATCTGAAAGGATACAGTTTGCAGCTGTAAAGTCGAGGAAAAATAATTTTTCTGTAAAAATAGATTTTCGACCTAGTTGGTTTCCGAAAATTCGTTTTTCTAAATATCTTTTTAAAAACAAAAAATTGAGGGTTCTAGCTAGTCTCAATCGATTCCTCAGATTGAAATACATCTCCCAGTATATAATTCATCTATATTTTGGCCCGTTTTAAGCTACAAAATTTATAAATCGAAATTGAAATATCGATTTGAAAACATCGAAAAAATGACCATTTTTTTCGTTAGTGCGAAACTTAAATTTGAAAATATCTCGAGAACGCGGCCGAATTTTTTGATTCTGTAAATTCCAACGGATTCCTTGGATCAAAATACATCTGATAGGATGTAGTTTGAAGCTCTGGAGCGTAGGAAAAATTATTTTCCAGTAAAATTAGATTTTCGACCTAGTCGGTTTCTGAAAATCCGTTTTTTGGCCATAACTTTTGAAAAACGAAAAATTGAGTGTTCTACCTAGTCTCAATCGCTTCCTCAGATTAAAATACATCTCCCAGTATATATTTTGTTGATATTTTGGCCCGTTTCTAGCCGGAAAAATTGTTTTTTTAAAATTGAATATCGATTTTCAAACATCGAAAAAATGCCAATTTTTTTCGCTAGAGCGAAACATAAATTTGCAAGTATCTTGAGAACGCGGCCGAATTTTTTGATTCTGTAAATTCCAACGGATTCCTTGGATCAAAATACATCTGATAGGATGTAGTTTGAAGCTCTGGAGCGTAGGAAAAATTATTTTCCAGTAAAATTAGATTTTCGACCTAGTCGGTTTCTGAAAATCCATTTTTCGGCCATAACTTTTTAAAAACAAAAAATTAAGTGTTCTACCTAGTCTCAATCGCTTCCTCAGATTAAAATACATCTCCCAGTATATATTTTGTTGATGTTTTGGCCAGTTTTTAGCCAGAAAAATTGTTTTTTCAAAATTGAATATCGATTTTCAAACATCGAAAAAATGCCAATTTTTTTCGTTAGAGCGAAACATAAATTTGCAAATATCTTGAGAACGCGGCCGAATTTTTAGATTCTGTAAATTCCAACGGATTCCTTGGATCAAAATACATCTGATAGGATGTAGTTTGAAGCTCTAGAGTCTAGGAAAAATAATTTTTCCGTAAAAATAGATTTTTGATCTACTTGATTTTTAAAAATCGGTTTTTCGGTCTTAATCTTTTGAAAACGAAAAATTGAGTGTTCTACCTAGTCTCAATCGATTCCTCAGATTAAAATACATCTCCCAGTATATAATTTAACAATATTTTGGCCCGTTTTTAGCCAAAAAATTCATAAATCGAAATTGAAATATCGGTTTTCAAACATCGAAAAAATGCCCATATTTTTGTTAGAGCGAAACCTAAAAATGCAAATATCTTGAGAACGCGGCCGAATTTTTAAATTTTGTAAATTCCAATCGATTCCTTGGATCAAAATACATCCAATAGGAGGTAGTTTGAAGCTCTAAAGCCTAGGATAAAAACATTTTCTGTAAAAATAGATTTTCGACCTAGTCGGTTTCTAAAAATCAGTTTTTCGGCCATAACTTTTTAAAAACGAAAACTTGAGTGTTCTACCTAGTTTTAATGGATTCCTCAGATTAAAATACATCTCCCAGTATATATTTTGTTGATATTTTGGCCCGTTTTTAGCCGGAAAAATTGTTTTTTCAAAATTGAATATAGATTTTCAAACATCGAAAAAATGGTCATTTGTTTCCATTAACGGAAACTGAAAAATGCAAATATCTTGAGAACGCGGCCGAATTTTTAAATTCTATAAATTTCAGCGAGTTCCTCGCTTTAGAGTACATCTGATTGGGTGTAGTTTGGGACTTGAAAGCGTCGGAAAAATTATTTTTCTCTAAAAATATATTTTCGACCTCGTCGGTTCCTTAAAATCGGTTTTTTGGCCAAAACTTTTTAAAAACGAAAAATTGAGTGTTCTAGCTTATCTTAATCGATTCCTAAGATAAAAATACATCTCTTAGTATATATTTGGTCAATATTTTGACTCATTTCAAGCCAAAAATTTAATAATTCGATATTTTAATACCACATCAAAAGCATTGATTGTTTTTATCGCTAAACAAAACTAAAATTTGCAGATATCTTGAGAACGCTGCAAAATATTTGAATTCTGTAATTCGTATTAAATTCCTTGTGTCAAAATAAATACGTGAGGATGTAGTTTGCGCCTGGAAAATATTGGAGGAATTTTTTTTTACAATATCGACAATTTTCAATCGGCAGCGTTTCTAGAAAGTGGTTTTATGCCCATAACTTTGTCAAATCACAAAATAAAAGGGCAAAACAGGTCTTGGATCGACTATTTGGCAAAAAATACATCTCCCAAAATGCATCTTGACCTTTCTTTCGTTTACTTACCTCAAAGCTCTACCCATAGTTTCATAATTCATATCAGGCTTATTCTTATGAAGGCCCCATAACCTAGAAACAGCTTTTGAATCGACTAATTTGAAGACACCCTTTTCCCTATTGGTCCATTTAATGTATCTAGGACAATAATCTCGGTCTTGAAGCAGTTTCAATAGAAACTCCCACAGGTACGTCGTAGATCCTGAAAATAAAAATCCAAATTATTACACAAAATTCATTTTTAAAACAAATGAATCGGAAATTTTGATTTTACCTTCCCTACTCTTCCTCTTAGCCCCGGGTTCTCCGGTTTTAATTTTCTTAACTTTTTTTGTCTTGACCCTTTGTTGATATCCTAATTCAGTTAAATACCAATCGTCGTTAACACTCGAGGTTGCGGGTTGAATAACGCTCGTCGGGACAGACGGCCTCGTCAGTTGATTATTTCCAGGAGGGCTAGGGGCTGATGGTTGGGCGAATTGATGCGTCTGCGACTGGTAGTACTGAGGAATATGTCCTAGATAATTCGAATAATTATCATGTACTGGAAAATAAAAAAAAATTAATTAGATTTCGAAGGGAGAAAATTATTTCGTTGCCAGGAAAAATAATCAAAACGTCCAAATGAACTAAAGCCAAAAAAAAAAAAAATTTTCGACGCTAACCTAAACTGGACACGCGAAACGAGCAATAAAAGAAATTCTCAAGGGGTGTGTTTACGACTTTTAAAATTTTGAAAACCTTCCAAAAATGTGTTTTAAGGCATTTTTGTTTAAAACACACGAAGGTCCTTCCGGTGAACATAAAAATCGCACATGCTCAAAAAAAAATTGCTAAGAATTCCGCCACGTCGAAAAATAGACGCGAAGAAACGAGAGAGAGACGGGGAAAAAAACCATCGCCGGAAATTCACGGGAGTGGGATAAAGACGGATAAAAATGAAAAGGAAGATAAACAAGGCAGCCTTGAACGCGGTCACTACCTCTCCCGAATCCCCCTCCCTGCCCACTCGTCCCCCCCCCTCTCCCCACCTTTCGATCCCGCACGGTCTACAGTGCTGCCACAATAAACAACGACTTGAGCTTTCCTCATCGCGACCGGAATTTCGACGCCGCGTCAGCCAAGCTCAACATCGGCGACGTTATTCTTCTTAAAATAAATCCAATAACCCTTTACGAAAAAAAAAGTATAAGTATGACGTAATATATCGTGATTCGAACACGCGACGGTTAAACATCGGGCGAATGGATTTTTTTTAAAGTAAAATATTTTTGAAAATATTTTTTTTTCTTATTTTTTTTTTATGGCTGGGAGAAATCCGCAATAAAAAGCTGATTGTGTTTCCGGCCGGCATCCATTCCGGTATCTTTTTTTTTTACAGAGGAACTATTATTAAAAAAGTTTTTTTATGATTTTTGCCGTTTTTCGTAAATGGCAAAAGAGTTAATGGCCGAAAATAAACAAAAAAATCGATTAGGAAAAATGATTCAAAGCCCTTAAAATGGATGATTTGTTGTCGGGGACGTTTTTTCGACCCCACATGTCGCCTCAAAAATTATTTTTAGCGTCGTAAAACATAATAAGGAAAAGCGAAATTCGACTAACGCCAAAAATAAGATTTCGAGAACAAAAAATTTGTTTAATTTGCACTCGAGACGACTAAACTTTAAAATTAGCTCAATTTTTTGTTACTTTAGCGCCAATTATTTGCTTTAGCGTCAATTTTCAAAAATGGACGCTCAAGCTTGATATTTTTTCCCCTTTTAATTTTACTTGAGCGTCAATTCTTAAAATTGGCGGGAAAGTAAAAGAGATCAACTGATTTTTTAAAAAATCTAAGATTTGGCGCTAAAGCAAATTCAATCCCTTCATCCCCCCAATCCCCCAATTTTTCTTTGATTTGGCGTCCATTTTTTAACTTTTTTACGACACCTGCTGAAGAAATTGGCGCACAATTTTTTGCTTTAGCGATAAAACGAGTTCGATTTAATCGACTAAAAGATATTTGGAGTAAATTTTCTACATTTAGCGCTTAAAGCAAATTTAAATATCTTTCATTTAGCGTCAATTTTGAATTATGATGCCAAAGAAGAAAATCCATTTATTAACTTGTTGCTTGGTCTTAATTTTCAAAAATGGCGCTAATTTTTTGGGCCTAAAATTGAATTTTAAAAATTGACGCTAAAGCCGAATTAGTTTTAAATTATTTAAAAAATATAAAATTTTTTGTTGCTCTAGCGTCCATTTCTGTAAATAGACGCTTAAGAAAAAAAAACTTTTGAGTCAATTTTTGTTAAAATTTTTCTAATTTTTTAAAGTAGACGCTGAGGCAATTCAATTTTTTAATTACTTAAGCGACAATAAAATGCAAAAGTGACGCTTAAGCAAAATCTTCATTTTGGCGGCAAAACAGGATCAATTATTTTTTACATTATTTCCTTTCTCAAAACTGGCAATAAACTGACAATTCTAAAATATTGTCAATTTGATGCTCAAGAATTGATAGATCATTTTTTGTGATTTTTCATGTTCAATTTTTAATTGCTTGAGAGTCCATTTTTAAAATGGAAGCTCAAGCCAAACTTAGTTTTGTCGTTTTTAGCGTCAAATTTTAAAATTTGGCCCTATTCGATTTCTTTTGTCTATCAAAATTGAGATCAGAGCAAATAAAAATTTTCGCTATTGGATTTTTTGTGACAATTTAAACCTTAAAATTTAAATTCAGCTTTAAGCTGAAAATTCCATACCAAATCTTTCCTTTTGAATTATTTAAAACCCTTCGTTCCCTTTTAAAAAAATATTCCTATCCCCAACTGGAATTCCCAGTCAAGATCCTCAGATAACAGACATCGACTACAAGAATCGATTGTTAATGACCCATTTCCCCCCCTCGACTCCCTTTAAAAATCCGACTAACTCAATTCATTTTCCAGACTAATCATCAAATTATTCAATCGATTAACTTTCCCCTTCCGATTATTATAAAAATATTAAAAAATCCTTTTTCCCCTTTTCGAACTCATTCTCCCGGAAAAACACAAAAATATCGGTCATGAAAATTAATTATCAATAATAAAAAAAAAACTCAGCAATTTCGTGAATTTAAAAAAAAAAAAAACGGAATTACATAAAAATTGAAAATAGAACCAAGGTTGCCTTCGAATCGTCATGTGTTCGAGCAATTACCAATTTTAATCTCCTCGCGTTAAAAAAAAAATCCATATAAACAGGAAGCGGCAATAAAAAGCAAAACTAAAATGGCGGATAAACAAAAAAAAAAAAAAATCTCTTTATGAGGGAAAGTGAAAGGAAAAGTTATTTTTACAATCGTCAACTTTTTTCATCGAAAGGGAGAATCGATCGGGATAAGGTCAAGTTGTTTTGGTCTAGAAATAAAATGATCATGAAGTGTCGAGAGTCTATGGGAGGAACGTTAAGCACAGGCGCGAGACCTTGAGCAAGTTGCGTCACAAACGAGTGCAATGACCAGGAAATGCCACTTGGCAGCGCGACCTTCGCATTGCATTACCCCCCCTCTCCCTAAAAAAAAAAAAAAAAAAGCGCGACTTATCAAAAAAAAAAGCTTGATTTTTTTTTAATTAGCCATTTTCATCCCCGATATAGGTCAATCGTTTCCTGTTGGGGCCCCGGGATTAGTTTTCTCATGATTCGGTTTAATGGCCACCGGAAATATTTAAAAATGCTTGTGATTTCATGCCCGGTTGCGCATGCGTCTATTATCAACCAAAAAAAAAAATTAACTTTTTTTAGGAGCAGGTGAAGAGATTTAGTGCGCAGTGATTAATCTCGACCTTGACTTGCGCACGATTTCCGGGGGGGGGGAAGAAAGAAAAATTTTTAAATTTTCTACGTGGAAATATTTTTTCTTTATCTCGAAGGCAATAAAAAAATACTTTTTTTTTTAGGGAGACATGAGATGAATAAACCAAGGTACATTAACACAACATCTTATATTTTGTTTTTTTTATTATAGTCTTGAGCCACGAAATAAGTGCGTGATTCAATGCACTTCCGCTCAAACGGACACGGTCGAAAATAACAATGTACTAAAGCCGCCATTATCAAAACCATCGAGAGAAAAATAAAAAAAAAATTTTCGTGGGAGAACTAAGACAACCGCAAAAAAAAAAAAACAAAAGACGAGATGACTATGACGTCATTAACCAAACACGGCAAGTTAAATATTTATTTTTCTTTCGGAAACTCAGATCAAAAAAACAAAATTTTTTTTCAAAAAAAAAATTACGTAATTTATATATTAGCAAAAAGTCACGTGATTTCTATCAATAGGAAGACGTAATGTGTGCGCTTCCGTTATCAAGGTCATAATCGTAATAAGCAAATGCCCTTTCGACCGCGCACGTTGAATTTTTTTTTGTATTTCGCTTAATTTTTCAGCAAAAATGTTTCACTTCCCGAAGCCATAAAAAGTTATTACGTAATCTTATCTGATAAACAAAACTCTTCTAATTTATTTTTTCTTTTTAAAAATAAAACGGAGAAAAAAAAATTGAAGCCGGCGCGGGGAAAAAAAACGCCGGAAGCGTTCGCGTTAAAACAAAATTAATTGAAATTTTTTTTTTTTGAGTTTAATTAAAAAATACTTATTGACTGACCCGTTCGATCCGCGCGAAAAAAAGGGCTACAATGTCAAGTTCAAGGCATCTTTTGACATTCTGACATCTTAAAGATTGTTGACCTAGCGCAGTTTTTTTTTTATTTTTCATCGTTTTAGCGAAAAATAATAATCATCAGCGTTGTTCAAATGATTATTAATGATTTAACGAATAACAAGAGTTAAGTCGTAAAAAAAAAATTAGAAAATCGTCGCATTTACAAAAAATGTTTTTCATCATTTGCAAAAAAATTGATCGAGAAATTTAATTAAATTAATCATTAAGTTAGTTGAATAATTAATTTAATTTTTAGTCAACAGATTAATCATTCATTTGGGAACGAATCAATTTAATCATCAATTGAATGTTCATTCTTTAAATTATTCAACAACGATTAATCAATTCAATTGAATTGGTGGATTAAATTTTGGATTGATCTCATAAAAAATTGAATTGATAAACATTAGGTTTAATTTAATTTTTAGCCTAATTAATAATTAAATTTTTACTTGATCAATTTATCAATTCATTTGATAAATTTTTGATGAATAAATGAATAAGTTTCAAAAACTCATCGATTTATAAATTCGACTGCTAATAAATTCATGAGTTGAAAATTCGATTGTTCATAATTTCACTGAATGAAAATTAAATTCCTAATGAATTTTTCAGTCGAAATTCAATTGCTAATGAATTTTTCAGTCGAAAATTCAATTGCTAAATTGAATTCATTACAAATACAATTTTTATTCGATTAAATTCAATTGCTAAATTGAATTTGAGGGGAACATTCAATTGCTAATAAATTTTCCAGTTGAAAAATCAATTGCTAATGAATTTTTCAGTTGAAAACTCAATTGCTAATGAATTCATTAAATTAAAATTTAATTGCTAATAAATTCATTGAATAAAAATTTAATTGTTAATGAATTAATCGGATAAAAATTCTATTTGTAATGAATTCAACGTCCAAAAAATTTAACACGGGTCCTAAAAATTCAATCAATTCAATTTTTACTCAAAAAAACAATAAATCATCATTTCCTTTGATAAATTTTAATAACTAACCACGTCTTTCTTCGACGAATTAAAAAAAATTAACGAACCGATAAAAATAAATTTAAAATCGAATATTTATTAAAAATAATTCTTCCCTTTTGAAACGAACTCGAGGAAAACTCAATGAATGGAAATCTGAATTGAATAAAACTGGATTCATTGAATTGATTACGTTATTGACTAACAGAAAAACAATAACAGAACCATTTTTGTAAGTAAATGAATATTTTTCTTAAGTAAAAAAAAATTTTTACGACCTTCAAAACGGTTAATGATACCGGTTACGCAAAAACAAGCACACAAATCCGCATAAAGGTTATCAGACGTATTTTTTTTTCCTTCGTGTTATTATTATTTTAGCCCCCATTGATTGAAAACATCACTCGAAGGGCTCATGCTAAGCCCGGAGAAAAACAAAATTGACATGCGACATTTCTTTTAAAAAATGCACAGACCATTTATTATGCAATGCGTAATAACGGTCGGTAAAAATTCTCTTTTTTTTTTATTTTTTTGGCAATTTTTTATTTGTTCTTTTTGTGACAGTCATTAATCACTTTTGCTCGTGACCTTGACAATAATACGAAAACACCGTCAGAATATTTCTGGCACATGTTTAATTATACGTGGTGTGTGCAACTAGGGGAATCGGTGCCCGATTATATTTAGCTTACGACTTTTGCGGAACTCAGATTACGTAATTTCAAAAAATTCGCTAAGCAATTTTTCTCTCTCTTCAACACTTCCTTGCCAATTAAAAGGAATCTTGCGATATATCGAGCAAAGAGCAAAAATCATAGGTCAATTTATTTTATTTTTTTTTATGCTGACGGGATTCGTGGAAAATTTATTACGATTTTTCGAAAAAAAAAATAGCGGAAGCGGAAAATCACCCAGGCGCCGAAAATAAATTTTTTTTTATTTTATTACATTCCCAGAATTATTATTTTTTTTAAATTAGATGATATAATAACGAAAAATGACATGTTTCATGTCCGAAAATAACACGAACAAACAACAATTCTTTGGCAACAAAAAGATTTAAACAGATGAGCCAAGCCTTTCCTTTCGATTTAAACGTTGAGCTACCGCGAAAGAGAGAGGAAGATGGGAAGCGAGAAAAGGAACGAGAGAGAGAATAATAAAGGAAAAAAAAAATCCAACGAAAAAAGATCGAGTCGTTTCGAAAGCTAAACACGAATCCCAACTTTTTTTAAAACAAAATAAATTTAGGTCTCGGGTTTTAAAAAAGAATATATAAAAAAAAAAACGAAAGGATATCCGACGATTCTATGTTTAGCTTATCCGAAAGAAAGTGAAAAGACGATGGAGTCACGTGTTACATGGCCATGACGACCGCCATCTTGATTGCCTATTGCCCTGGTTCAACGACACGTCGTTCGCCAAGGTCAGATCTAACATTACTACGACTCTATATGACCCAAGATAAATTGCACTTCAATTTTCATTATCTTTCTTGATATCCCGACCGAATCCGTGCGAAATTTAAAAAAAATTGGCGAAATAATTAAAACCGCCTGAAAAACGATGATTAGGCTAATTAGAAATGATAACGAGGGGAGCTCGGCTGGAGAATAAAAAAATGGAGGGACGATTTGAATCGGGATCAAAAATTCCTATCCAGTTTTCTTCGTATCGAAATGGCGGGCTTGCGCTTTCGTACGAATCGATGGTTATAGGAATAACTGACAAAACATACACGCCCCAGCACAATCCAAAATAACGTTGCGGTAGGCCCTATCACCGTTCACCAGAATTTTTTAAAACTTTTTAAAAAAAAAAAAAAAATCGGCGAATCATCATTGTTATTTTTTTACCTTTCATATTTTTCCCCCCGCAATTTTATAATCGGTTTGGGAATTGCAACGTCCTCCAAATTTATGAACTTATTGCCAAACGTTAGCCCAAGTCCATTGTGTTTAATCCACTAACACATTTATAAAGGGGGATTGAGCAACCGACTGTTAACGCGGTTTGAAAAGTGAAAGTTTAAAGTCGGTATAGGACATCTTGAGAAGTTAGCACGAACTCGACTTGCAGTTTTTTTTTCTCTTTCCCTTTTTAAGTTTCTAAATAGGCTAACGAAGTGTAAACGAGAACGCTGGCGCGATTTTCGCGAGAGTAATCGAGTAATTTTTTCTTCATCAACCTATTTGATAAAACGATTCGAGGAATTTTTAGTTAATCAATTAATTCCTCAGCTTCGATTAGCTAGTTATTCTATCAGATTTGAGTTGAACGATTAATTTAAAGTAATAATTTAGTTGATGATTAATTTATCAAATTTAAACTGAACAGAGGGTTAATTGATCAAATAAGAATTCAATTGATGATTAATTTATCAAATAAAAATTCGATTGAGGATTTATTTATTGAATAAGAACTCAATGACTAATAAATTTATCAGATAAAAATTTAATTGCTAATGAATTTGCCGAATAAATATTTAATTATTGTCTGATTTATTGAGTAAAAATTAAATTATTCATTAATTTATCAATTAAAAATTCAATGGAGGAATAATTTATCAAATAAAATTCGACGGAGGATTGATTCATCAAAAAAGAATTTCATGGAGGATTACTTTATCAAATAAAAATTCAATTGAGGATTAATTTATCAAATAAAAACTCAATTGAGGATTATTTTATCAAATAAAAATTCGATTGAGGATTAATTTATTGAATACGAACTCAATGACTAATAAATTTATCAGATGAAAATTTAATTGCTAATGAATTTGCCGAATAAATATTTAATTATTGCCTGATTTATCGAGTAAAAATAAAATTATTCGTTAATTTTTGGCGAAGACTGTTTAAAAAAATTTTCGGGGAACCCTAATCAATAAAATTTGCAAGTTCAATTCATTGACTATTAATTATTTCCTGGCAACGTGAATAAAATATTAGGATGTGTTTAATTCTTTGATTCTAGTATTTTCTGGGCGGGTAATGACGTCATTATCCGCGGTAACTACCCGGATTTAAAAGCTACAGCGAGATTCTGCTGGTTTTCAATCGCGTATAAAAAAAATTTGAACTTACTTGGAGGTCGTCCCGGGTAATGATGCGGGAGAAGCGTCCGACTCGTATGAGGGGCCGATGTATTATTTCCATTATAAAAAGGTACAAGAAATCCTCCACCTCCTGGGCCGCCTGGGTTTTGGTAATAACCTGAATCCGGCGTACGTGAGGCTGGAATCAAATTTCGAACTAAGAAGTAACCAGAAAAATTATAAAAAAAATAAAAATTACTTCATCATTTTCTTAATCGATAAGATTGTGAATAGAAAATATTAATAAATCGATTTTACCTGGACCAGGTTGGAGTCTCGCCTTAAGTTCATCATTAGACGTATGTCCGCTGGAACTTGAGTCTACATCGCTCACACCTGAGTCAGCAGGGCTAGGTGGCAGTGAACCTGAAACACAAAAATAAAAAATTCCGTTATGCTTTAAAAAAAAAAAACTCCCGAAAAAAAATGGTCATCTCTTTATTCCCATGCGTGACTAGGAATAGTAATGGACTTATACATAGGTCATATGGAAATCCTTGTACCCCATCCATATTTCACTTAGGATAAAAAAAAATTAACGTGACATTCGTAGTAGGATTCGTAAACGAGACGGGATATTAATGTGATATAACAGAGGCGAGTGGTCAGTTTTGTTGACATAAAATGATTCATGCAACTAAATTAATAACCCGGCAGGTAAAAACGTTAATAAATTCAATCGCTATATAACCCTAATTCAACCATTTTAAGACATGATTTCAGGATTAATACAAACAGAAAAAATTCTTTGACAACAATAAAAATCGATTGAAAAAAAAAAAACGTTAGTCAGGGCCAGAATAATTTTTCAGGCTTAAATCGTTTGGGCAAAATTTAAAAGCGTTTTTAATTAAGAAAATTTTAAGTAAGAAGTTTCTTAAACTGGATAAATTTTCGACTGCGAAACAAAATTTCTGGACGCTAAAACTACAATGAATGGAAGAAATTAAAAATTAATTTATCAAATAAAAATTCAATGGCTGAAAAATTTTTGCCGGATTAACATTCGATTTCCGATAAATTTTTCAGTTGAAAATTCAATTGTAATGAATTTTTCAGTTGAAAATTCAATTGTAATGAATTTTTCAGTTGAAAATTCAATTGTAATGAATTTTTCAGTTGAAAATTCAATTGTAATGAATTTTTCAGTTGAAAATTCAATTGCTAATAAATTTACTGAATAAAAATTCAATTGCTGCAGACTTTACTGAATGAAAATTCAATTGCTAAAGAATTTACTGAATGAAAATTCAATTGCTAATATAAATTTATTGAATAAAAATTCAATTTAAATTTTACATCTTAGGGCCTCTCTGGAAAATTATAATTTAGAATTTTTTTTCTGAAAATTTCAGAATTTCATAAAACGACCTTACTGATAAGCCTGACAAAAAATTATGGCGTGACTTCGGTCAATCTTTTTAACATGGCGCACAAGCCAAGATAATTTCTCAAGTGTCTAAAATCCATGCTAAGCTCAAAATTTTGCAATTTTTAACTGCTGGCGGCAGCCTAGAAGCCTCCAGGCCAATTCTAGACCTAAAATAAGCCCAATTTAGGCTTATTAGACCCCCTAAGACATAAATAAAGCCCTTACAACAAATTTCAAATTAGGGATATCCCTTTGAAAAATATCAAGATTGATAAAAATTTCAAGAATAAAATTATTTTAATTCAACTAATCATTTTTTTCTCAAGGAAAATAATCATCGACAATCATTTTATATTAATACATTTATCTACTGCAAAAAAATAATCAAAATCCGATAACGATTTATCGCATTTTTGCAAAAGAGCCGGATATCGATTAAACTCGAGATTTCTTTTTAATCTTTTTAGCATTCGCAGAAGAATGTCTAAAAAAGCCTTTTCTTCCCTATCCATAAAAAAAATTTTTTCATATTCAATTTTTATTTCCGATATCCTGTTTTAATAGATAATGAATGAAAAGAAGCCGAAGCGAACGTCCGTTTGTAACGGTCCACATGACAAACCTGTATTTCAAGGAAACGCACTACTGGACCAAACGAGCGGGAAGTTGTTGGAAGAATCTTCCGAAAGGGATGCGATCCCTTTATTTCATCCGTATTGAATATTAATAAGCGATCGGTTGAAAGAAATCAAAAGAAACAGGAAAACGGGGGCTTCTTTCCTTATATTTTAATTACCGTTAAAAATTTGTAAAAATATTGGCAACATTTGCGCGATTAATCTTTCCCCTCTTGTTTTTGAAAATGTCACTCCCTTTCGGAAAAACAAAAATTGCACAATGATACAATCTGCTATTTGCTTTTAAACCCTTTTTATTTTTGTTTACGTCATTTTTCGAGATTTTACGTAAACAATTTAAAAAGGGTGACCGGATCATTGACAGATGGGCGATTTTAACGCACGCGTAAAAAGCTCTGACGTTTTTAAAATATTCTTCATAAATGCAATTATGTGGAAGGAAAAAAAAAAGCACTTGAAATTGAATTATTTATAAGCCTAATTGAAAAAACAAGATTAGGATGACTTGGGATGTTTTAAATGTGGCTCTTCAGCTTCTAGAGAAATATAATCACACGTGATGAGCATTTTGAAATTCTTTTCCAGGACACAATGGAAAATTCGTGTGGAGACATAAATCGTAAAAAAAAAAAAACGCTGAAGGATCCCATGGGTTCATTAAAATTACTCTAAGTGACCGTATCCAATGATAATCTGGTTATTTACGCGTCTGGGGCCCCGACTCGTTTTACACGAAACCTCTAAAAGGTAAATTATTATTGTTAGCTTATGCTCGCGGTTCACACAGACAAAACCGTCTGATCGGATTATAAAAATTTTTATTTGCTTTTATGTCATCTGCATAAATATTACCACCTTTTATTTGTAGGAACCTTTTTTTGTCCCGCCGGAAGGATTATTCGCACTTTCCAAAACAAATTGCAGGAACCCCAAATTTTATACGCGTCCAGGGAAAAACTAGTTAAAGCGTTAAGCCGGATGCTTCACCAAAAAAAAAAAAATTTTATGGGAATGTTTCAAGAAGTTTTTCTTGAAATCACTCAAGGAAAACCGCCAGGAGTTGCCGGTAAATGTGCTGCCACTCTGGATCGGCTATCGGGAAAATCCCTCAAAAAAATGCGACCTTCTTCTTTCACGAGTTTTTCCAATAAAAAAAAATTCATCCGCATTCTAAGAAGACGGGACGCTTATGGACCTAACAGTACTTCGCCCGGTCCTCTTAGAGTGTGAGCCAATTTTTTTTCCAATGAAAACAAAAACTGTAAAAGGAGCTCTGCAGAATTCTTTCAGTTAATTCAGGCCTGCTGTAGCAGCCGATCTTAAGATTTCCGTCTAATCTACCCCAAATTTTTCCCAGGAAAACAAATGTTTCACCAAAAGAAATTTTATGGGAATGTTTCAATAATTTTTTTGAAGGAAAATTCATCTGCAAGGAGTTGCCAGTGAATAGTGCCGCCAAACTGGCCCGGAGGGCTATCGGCGAAATCCCTCAAAAAAATGCGGCCTTCTGTCAATAAAAAAAATTTATCCGCATTCTAAGAAGACGGGACGCTTATGGACTTAACAGTACTTCGCCCATTCTTCTCAGAGTGCAAACGATTTTTTTTCTCAATGAAAACAAAAACTGTAAAAGAAGCTCTGCAGCATCCTTTCATTTAATCAAGGCCTGCTGTAGCAGCCGATCCTGGCGGATAAATTTTTTTTCAGGAAAACGCCTAATCATTTCCCATATCTAAAAAAAAATAAACCGCGACGCAAACACCCCACGTTTAAGTTTCAACCCCATCATCCCATTGTTCATGTTTCAATCAAAAAGAAAGAAAATCAAGTTTCGAACAAAGGAAGACATTTTGTCCGCTATTAAAAGTGATAATAAAAAAACCCGTTCGATCAGAGTCCATCCTACTAAAAAAAATCATTCATTAAAGGATTGAACGTGGGGTTTGGGGTGGTTTCTATCGTCGCTTCTGTCAATTTCGGATAGTAACCCTCCCCGGTCATCGAAGGACCACTGTCCACGGGTCATCCGTGTCATGTGAACGCTTCTTCATCAAAATCTTTATACATTTTTTTTTCTAATCAGGTTTAATTGATATGATATTCAAATTCCGTATATATTTTTTTATTAGGTCAACGTGTCATGTGAACGCCGCAGTTAAAAAAAAAAATCATCTGCTGATCGGAAATCGAAGAGGAAACGTGAGAAGGAAGGTGGGACTTTAAAAAAAAATCGACTGGGGATTAATTTTTGAAGATCGAGTTTCTGGGATTGGGTCAGAGGGAAGTTATATCGAAAGTTCAAGAGTTCGCCGAGAAATTCCGTTAAGTGAATAACATTTAGGCCGACAACTGGAGTGCTACAGACCTATATACAAGAACAGGAATCGAGTTTAACGGTCAGAGAAAAATGTGTCATTAAAACAACGAGTGGTTTGAGCCAATATTTTTCGGCAGAAAAGCTTTGGCTAAAATGTAATGCAACTCGGGTTTCCCATATTCAAAGCTAAAAAATGTAGAACTTAGTGAACTTCAAAATTAGTGATGGACGTAAGACAAGAAATGTTCGGTTCTTGTTCTTGTCTTGCAATAGAGGATTGCATTTTCTTGCTTCAAAAACAATGCAAAATCGCAAGATTTTTCTTGCATATTGCTATAAATAGCTACTCTTGTCTCGCTTTGTATGAAAAAAATTAAATCTCGCTTTTGCAAGGCAAGACTCACAAACCTCGAAAATTCTGATTTTAAAAATACTTCGCAGGTTTAAAGAAAACATTGGTCTGATACTCGGAAAAATATTTTTAGCGGCCCATATTGTGAAAATCGCACATTTTAACCTTATCTAGTCCAAAAATTTACTGTTTTTGATTTTTTATTATATAAAATCAATAGTTGAATACTTCTCTTGTCAGTCTTGAAGTCTCATCCATCTCTATAATCAAAATCACAAGCCAACAATTTCGCTCGACGCTAAAGCACGAACCCCTTATTTCCTTAATATTTTCTTCTTCCTTTTTATCTTTGCGTCTTGCGAAATCTTGAATGTGACCTTGAAGACATTTGAAGTTCAGCGCGTTACGTCACATCTTATGCAAATATATTTAACATGAAGATGGCACGTATGAGGTTCTCGACTTATGCGCTTTTTCTCTCTCATGGACCAAAAAAAAGTAATACAATATTACAATAAATAAACGATAGCTTTGCAATATCTTCCCCGTCATAGGCTCATTATCATATTTCGACGAAGATAAGAAATCGTTGACCTTATTTCTAATTCAAGGCCGCCCATTTTCATGTAATATTATTTTTTCGATATAAAAATATTCTCCCCCAGAGGGAGGATACCCTTATTAATAATAAATTAAAGGTTCGAACCGAACGGGACGGTCCGTTTTACTAAATAACAGTAATTATTAACATAAAAGCGTAAACTTTTTTCTTTTTAGTTTTTATCAAAAACTGCCTACGGCCTCATTAATATATATATATTTTTTTAAATAAACCTACAGGAAGTTATAGTGTAAAAGGCATGCCTGATAAGCACGACCTTAAACTTAACCTTCAAGGTCCTAATCTCAAACCAATTATACGTTACCTTGATTTTATTTCATCGTACGCGTGCGATTTTTTTTGACAAAAATTTTAATTCAAAAAGGATGAAAATACATTCTCACGTTATGAAAAAAATTTTTGAATGACCTCTTCGATTACCTTCAATGACCTATAAATATTATTTTTTTTAAATCAAGTTTGTCCTAAACGGATTAAGAAACGCGGAGGGCTTTTTTTTCTAAATAATAAAATTTAACTTAGGAGCTATTACTTTAATTGTATTTTTTTTTTAAAACTCGTTTTGTATATTTACGCATTTGTATTTGGTTTAATTACGATTTATGTACCGGTTTTTTTTTTCGAAAAACAAAATGGCGTGGTACGTCTTCCCTTTTTGTATTTCCTAGAGGTGAAAGGTTATTCTTACGCGAAAGGGGTTAGATAACGATTTTTTTTCAACAGATGCCCCAAGTTTTTCATATAGGAAACCAATATTTTGATAACGAATCTTATCAGCAGGAAAACGATAAGGAGATGAATTTTTTTTTCAAGGTTAATTACCACGAAAGAAAATATTAGGGTAGTTGCAGATTTTATTACGTGAGAAATTATTTTCGTATTGTTTTGATGAGCTACGCCATATGGCATAGCGAGTTATAGGAAAAAGAAAGTAAATGATTGAGTTGGTAAAAGTGTCATCTCGTTTTGTTGGTAACAATGTCACGGTCGTTTCCGCCCTACTTACCTTCAGTCAGTTAAAAACGCATACTGTTTAATTGTTTGCATCCTCTGTCTTCTTTTTTTTTTTTTTATAAATTCATATAAATTTCTCTTTTTTTTTTCTAGTTCCTCGATTCTCTTTCGTTTAAAACAAAAGTGTTTCCTTAATTTGAATTAAAGAATGGGAAATGTCATAGAAACTATTGACGGTTGTGAGTTCGTGATTTATTTTCATTCAAGTATGAAAAGTGAGAGAGGGGGATTCGTCTGAATTAGGCAGTTATGGTTATGAATGGGCTTGAATAAGAAAAACGATGTTGGAGAGAGTTTATAGTCAGATATTTCTAAATAGGGTTGAAATACATTTGTCGGATTGATGTATGATCTTTCAATTATTTGTGCTAGGACTAGATGGACAGAAATAGGTTACAGCTAAATTTTTTTGGCGCCAAAAAAGTTTAGAGAAGGATGATGTGATAAATGACAATTTTTGGGTAAAAACTATTTCTCATGGTGAAGAAAAATCCTTAGCAACGGTTGCTATGGATTTATTTCATCTTAGCAACACTTGGCAACGGTTGCTATGGATTTATTTCACCTTAGCAACACCTAGCAACGGTTGCTGTGGATTTATTACACAGTAGCAACACTTGGCGACGGTTGCTATGAATTTATTTCACCCTTAGCAACACCTAGCAACGGTTGCTATGGATTTATTTCACCGTAGCAACACTTAGCAACGGTTGCTATGGATTTATTTTATCTTAGCAACCCTTAGCAACGGTTGCTATGGATTTATTTCACCGTAGCAACACTTAGCAACGGTTGCTAAGCAACTTATTTTACCAAAGCAACTGTTTTTTATTAATAATATGTTACTTTTCGGATTTTTTCCATGTATTGAATTTATTTTTATGGTTCGATTTAATCTAATTTAAACTTTTCTCCAAAAATTAGCAGAAGACAAAATTGTTACCTTATTTTTGTTTTGAAAAAAAAACCTCATGCAGTAAATTTATCTCTTAAAAAACACTAAACTGTCAAAACATTTCAACTTATCAATTTTGGGTGATAAAAAACCAAAGATATCTCTAAACGCAAACGCGATTTTTTTCCGTAAATTGATTCACATTTCTAGGAAAATAAATGACAGGAATATACCCCGATCGACTTTCCCTAAAATGCTTACTTCAGCATTGAATTCCGTTGCTGACGGCGCCAATAGGCATTATAAAAAAATAAACATGTGTTCCGTAATTTAATATCCTCTCTGCGGATTTTTTTTTTTTTTTTTTAAATGTTCGACATTCTGCTGCTGATTAAGCTTTCGATAAGCAAGTTTTTATAAAAACGTAAAATGGTCAATAGGTTAACCAGTTTAGGTTAGGAAACGCGTACGGAATATTAAATAGGAAAGAAAAAACAACTTGACAGTTGAACGTCAAACCCGCGATATTGACGAAAAATTAATGATCTGGGAAAAGAAGTGTTGGAGATTTGTAAAATGGGACGGGACGGGGTAAAGGGAGAAACCCGAATTCATATTCAGCATGACGCCCATGTTTATACAACCGGGACACAAAAGAAAAGGAAAAAAAAAAGGTTCTTTCCTAATCCCGAATAGGTTGTTTTTCAAGAATTTCATGGACATTAATAGATTAAATTCTGATTCAATTGACGTGGACATTAGTGGATCTATAAAAAATAAAAACTGGATTTTTGGCACTTTTATTATAATTTTTTTTTTTTCGGCCGTTGGAAACTGACCATTCATTAAAGGATTAATGGAATAGAAGAAAAGGAGTTAAATATGTCTTTTAGGGTTTTCAGGGATGGGAGGAGCCCGTCTGAGAATTTATAGTAAATTCGCATAGAGGTTCTTGTTCCTGCATATTTTATAAATTTTCGAATTATCGGGAAGAAATTTCCAGGAACGTTTGGTCTGGATTGTTAAAAGATAGTTTCAAAGAATGTTGATTAATTTATTGAGTCTGGCTATAATTGGAAAGAAGAAGTTTCTTAGATAATTAGAAAGT
Source organism: Liposcelis brunnea (assembly GCA_023512825.1). NCBI lineage: Eukaryota > Metazoa > Arthropoda > Insecta > Psocodea > Liposcelididae > Liposcelis > Liposcelis brunnea. The sequence continues at coordinate 1,048,499 of CM042069.1, forward strand.
TTCGGACTTTCAGACTTAAAGTTTGAGTTTTAAATGGGAAATACTACTGCAAGATTCTTATGGCTAGGAACGGGAACAGGGCTATTTTTGAGTTTGGTGGACTATTATTTTGCCCTAATGACTTAGATCAAAGCTTTTTATTGTTGGTCTTCAAAGATAAGCTCCGGAAATAGAGGAAAACTCAGTCCTGAGAGCGTTGCTTTCCATGCAGTGACGGCGCCAGAAAAAAATTCTGGATGCGGCCAAGAATGGGCCACAAATTTTCACGTGGGGCCAAAGTCGAACAACGTTACATTACAGCAATATTACTGTTCTTCCCAAATAAATGGGACCAAAGCATGAGATCAACTCTAGCCCTATAGGCAAATTTCTCAATTTCGAATCATTTCCTTTACAGCCACTTTTTTTGTGAACATATTTTGCTACTGAACTAAAAACGCGAACCCCGCTGGGATTGTAATCCGATACTTCCCAAATTACAAGGATTAATATCACGCTGGACATCATCCTTCCTTAAAAAAAAAATCCCGCAACCCGATACTTATCAAAAATAATTTTCAAAAAAAAGGATCATTAAACTGCGAAACCGCGTTTAAACCCCAACAAACCTTTTTTCGTCGGGAGTGTGAGTACGCAATCGACACATAAACAACGCGAGCCTTTCATGAGCCTTTTCTCAAACTCGTCACGACCCTTCATTACCTTCAAAAGAAAAACTCACCTTTTATGATACTAATTTTCTTAAAGGGTCCCGAAGACGGACACCCGAAATTTTTTATTTAAAAAAAATATTTTGGGAAGCGGGCTGCTTTGACGTATGTTTGACAGGAGATGGATGGACATAGTGGACACTAAGGGGTCATGTGAACCGATATCCCTTATTACTCACCCCTTTTTCTTTTCCGGATAAGTAAAGTAAATATTTAGCCATTTATCCGACTCAATGGTATTAAGGTAAAAGCCTTTTTGTTATCCCGTTTTTTTTTCGGACGGTCTAACGTATTTATAAAAGAAATGTTTTGACAGTTATTGCATATTAACTTACCGTTGGTGTTGGTGGTATAGGCATTGGTTCTGTGCGCAGTGAGCAATGATACGTGAGCAGGTCCCAAATGAGGCGGTTGCGCCGAAAGGATGTTGTGGAGCAAAGGCTTATGCTCTACAGGTTCTCTTTTAATAGTTACACCGCCGTTCGGTGAGGAAGGCCCGAGATCAATTAACGAGTGATGAGTGCTGCTTGTGTCCACTGCAAAGACAAGAAAAAAAAACATCTTAGTCCTCTTCAAAAAAAAATAAAAGACAGGGTGTGAAATGTTAAAACAAGTCACGGATGGTGAGTTTTCCACCGAACCGAAACGCAATCCTTTTAATTATCCTCAAAATATTTTTTTCCCCTTTTTTTTTCTTCTTTTTCTTTTTCCCTCCCGGTCAGCGTAAATAGATTACGCTTTTCATAAGACAATCACGGAGGAACGAAAAGAAAAAGACATCACCATCATTATTATTATTACAAAAGACTTCCTGCGCCTCCTTCAATGACGCAAGTATTTCCGTCGACTCGTTGCATGTATTTTTCAACTTTAAAAAAAAAAAACTATTTTGATTATTTTTCTTTCACGGTTTAAAAGATAATTTGTTTCGGAGGAGGCTTATAATAAGATTGAAATCATCAACGGAAGCTGAATTGTGAAAAGATATAAATAAAAGAGCCAATTTCCCGGAAAATAAATCGTAGATAATTAATATGTAAGAAAAAATAATTTGAAGCGATTATATGGATATGGGATGGTGAAAATATAGTATCAGGTTTTTTCTTTTTTATTTAACACTAAAATGTTGCGGTTGAAATGATGGTTTCACAGCAAACTAGGTTAAGTTTAATGAATTATAAAATATTGCATATGGGATAAGAAGTGATTACTGCTAAATGTGTATGATTATCAATTCGGAAAAAAATATTAGAAACTCGATAGCGGTGGATTGATAAGAATTTTAAATTATTTCAATGATGAAAAGTTTGGCAAGTTTTGCTTTGTCGACGTTGTATCATTGTTTATATTTTTTTTTCTGTTTGGCAAAGTTCAGATCATCCATAATTTTGTTGCAATATTGCTTAGTGACGTCTCGATCGGTTATTTAAATCTAAACCATTTTTTTCAGCAACTTTGCAACTAATTTTTGGCAATTTTGATCATCAATAATTTCCAGACAATTTTTGATCTTCAATCATTTCCAAACAATTTCTGATCATCAATAATTTCTGGACAATTTTTGATCACCAATAATTTCTAGACAATTTTTGATCATCAATAATTTCTGAACAATTTTTGATCATCGATAATTTTCAAATAATTTTTGATCATCAATTATTTTCAAATAATTTTTGATCATCAATTATTTTCAAACAATTTTTGATCATCAATAATTTTTAAACAATTTTTGATCGTCAACCATTTTGAAACGATTTCGATCGTTCATCGTTTTCAGACGATTTCAATTCTCTGACAATTTTATCATCAGTAACAATTTTGATTGTCTATAGTTTTCAGACAATTAGTGTCGATCGTGCAATGTTTTCTGACGGTTCAAGTGTTTGACAATTATTATCGTCAATGATTGCTAGACAATTTTTATCGCGAACAATATCTAGACAATTTAAATTGCTCAGTTTTATGGCAATTTTGATCGTCAATAATTTTTAATCATTTTTCCTCTTAAAAACCAACCATGTCTTGATTTATTCCTCCCAAAGCTTTTCCTCCTTAACAAAATCCCCCAAAAACATCTTCCTCTATTACTCATAATCCTTCCAAGAATCCAAAACAAAAACCAATCAAAGAACTGAATCACACAATCATAGTATATTCGCCAAGAGAGTAAAAAAAAAAGTTTACCTTGAACTGAATTCATAATACTCACGTCCATTTTTCCCTCTTTCTTTCTTTCCTAACTTCGAAAAACACGTCTAACAATTTCAGATAATTTTTTTCCTTGTAGGAATTTTACATTATTAATGATTCTCTCTTAACCGTTGTTAAGGAAACTTTTCCGTTTCCGTGTATAAACCTTTATACACACGCACTCAAAAGGGATAGCAACGAGGATAATCTCGTTTCCCTCGGATGAGGGAAGAGGTATAAAGTTAGTTAATTAATTAAAAACGAATTCAACAAGTGGTTCCTCCTCGGATGTTACGCTCCATAGGACTTTTTCAGTTTTTTTTTTTATAATACAAAGGTGCAGCCAAAGGATGCAGTAGGAACTTCTTTCGTTCCGGTCTGTTTGACCGAAAGCAAGTGCCTGGTTTGTTTCAGTTGGATGACTTCTCAGTTTCATCTTCCTCTCTTAAGGTATACATAATTACGGGGACGTCATCTTGAGAAGACGTTAAAAGAACGTTATCCAAAGATCGTTATATGTCATTTTTAAGATAGAAAACCTTTTTTTCCGAAAAATGGGGAAGCGTTATGATAACGGTTTTTGACGTGCCGCGTCAAGAAATTCGAGATAGGTATAAAATTTTTTTAATTATAACCATTAAAAAAAAAAAAAGAAACGGTTTGCCAAAAATTCGACAGAAACTCACCGTTTCTAACAAACCTTTTGTGCGAAAAAAAGGTAACAAAACTACCGTATAAAACGGCGCAGACAACCGCACAAAAAAAAAAAAAGATTTCTTCATTATGTATAATTTTAAAAGAAAGAGTTTTAAAATGTGGGTCAAGGCAAATGCATTATGATTTATTTGATTGTATCCTGAATTTAATTGGCCAGAAGTTAAACATGTACAAAAAAAAGGTATAAGAACGGCACCCTATAAGCTAAGGTAAATAACAAATGAACCATTATTTATTCAAAATTGCTTCATCGTTCCTATATAAGGTGTGGGAGTTTATTTCTCGCTATTATATTTCGGCGTACCTTTTATGTTAGGGTGAAAAATAAAACGTCCTTGGAAGCATAAAGGAGATGGAAAAAAAAAATTGCAAAGTCTAGACTGCATCTTGAAAGATGCAAATCAAAATGCATGGTGATGCATTGTTAACAAATCGACCTACTAACCCCGGATCATCCCATTATCTAACATTCGAAGCGCATGCGATTAATTTATTTCTCAAAAAATAAATTATGTAATAAATTTTCCGGAGGAATAAAATACCGCAGAAGTATCTTATCTGAGGTAATCTGCCAGCACGAATCTTCCTTTTCATCCCTTGAAAAAAAGGGAGAAACTACCCTTGTACAACAAAAAATATAAAAAAAGGAAAAAAATCGAGTAAAACCAACTTTGACCTTTATGTAGTCTTTCTCCACCTATGTCTACCTTTTTTCTACGACCGGAGGTTAAGCCTTTACTGGTTTTTCAAGATGAGGTAATGTCGGGTTTGACGAGAATAGGGGAAGCGTTGCTTTTAAAACGGAAAAGGAATCGGGGTCATCTTCAAAAAACCTTTTTTTTTCTTTTCCAACCCTTGTATATGTGAAGAGTTATTCAAAACATGGGACTTAATATTCTATAAACAAAAAGTCATTTAGGTGAAAGGACGGGTTTGATTCCGAGCTATTCGCACCTTTTTTTTTATGTAACAGGTCCTTGAGATTCGTCCAGGTTTTTTAATCGATGAAATATAAAAATGATTTATTCGACCCAAAAGGTAAAAAAAAAAATGTTGAGAGTTTTGAAAATTTGTTTATATCAAGGTAAAAAATTAAAGTGTTCCAAAAACTTGAACGAATTGCTCATGGAAGTAATTAACTTTTGATAGTTTTGGATGTAAACAATGGTAAAAAAATTTTGGATGAGTAAAAATGGTATGAACACCAGTAAATTGTCTGCAAATGTTGATAACGATTGGAGTAAAATCGTCAGTTTGTTGACAATTAAATGATTGACTATTAAAATTGTCAGAAAATTGTTTGAACATTATTGATGACCACAATTATCAAAGATTTAAATGGTCAAGAAATGATTGATAATCGAAATTGACTGAAAATTATTGATGATCAAAATTTTCCAAAATTAATTGATAACCAAATTTTTTGGGAATTATTGATGATCGAAATTGACTAAAAATCATTGATAAACAAGTTGACTAAAATTATTAATGATCAAAATTTTCTGGGAATTATTGATGATCAAAATTGACTGAAAATTATTGATGATCAAATTGACTGAAAATTATTGATGATGAAAATTGACTGAAAATAATTGATGAGCAAGTTGACTGAATATTATTGATGATCAAAATCGACTGGAAATTATGGATGATCAACATTGTCGTCAAAAGAAATTGTCAAATACTGACGATCTAAACTGTCAGAAACATTAAAAAGTCTATCAATTCAAATTTTCAGACAGTCAAGAATGTCTGCAAAGCCAGTCTCAGATTAAGCATTTACTTAACGGGATTTCTAAAAATTGTAGTAAGTGCAATTTAATTTTTTCAATTCTCAGCTTATGAAAAAACACTCAATTACTAAGAAATGAAATACAACCAGAAAAATCTGACAAACTGATCAAAATTTGCCAATAATTTCAAATCAATAAATCCAACATTGATGCTTTCGAGATTAGCTCAAGAATATTTTCAAATACCACGTCATGATTTCATCTTGAAAGTTTTGTAATCACTTCATATTCATGACCTCGGAACTTCATAATTTTCTAAAAACTCTTTTTTATTTCATCAAAACTTCAGAACAACTTTTCACGGCTATCAAAAAAAATTAAGACAGCACATAATTGTTCTTCTTGCAACAAACCGTTACAAACACATCTCTAGACATCTCACAGACACATGTTGCCCCCTTCTCTACGTCACGGCTGTAAAAACACTTTAAACATTCGGGTGGATCCCATTTTTTGCCTACCCTAACGACTAAGAAATCTAGCGGAACGGAAAACGGGTGCGACCAGAAGCTCCTGAAAAAAAATGTCGCATAAACACCCAACGGCCAGGGCACAAAAAAAAACGAAAGTATCCAACTATTCTTTTGTATCTCATCAACAGGTGGGCGGTAGAAGTGAGTATTTCCCATAACCAGGTAAATAAAAAAAACTAAAGGGAAATTATTACATTCGGTAAAATCGTTTTACCCGTAAGGCAACCATAAAAGAATCTGGAGGATCAGAAAAAATTGCATTCGATTACTACACATCGTGGGGCTAACATGAAATCGAAGATGATAACCGCTTGTGTTTACCTTAACTCGAACATAATTCAGGTTAGGTTAGTTTCCGATCGAATCTGTGTCAGTAGGACATTTGCAGGTAAAATTTTGTGACTGATACGTTAAAGAAATTCTTCCACCCGGTGAAAATCCTTTCCTTTCCGTTTGTAAATCAAACATCATCTGGGATTCATTTTTGAGAGGAATATAAAAATCCCCAGTCTGATAAATCTCGACCAAGCGACGTTTGGGAATTAAAAACGATTAAAAGATGCAACCGGAGGATGCACTTTTACCGAATAAGAAGTCCCCATCTCGTACAAATTATTTTCTTTTAGGGCGACAATTTCGAAATTTTCCCCATTGCGAAACAGACGACCTTCGCAGACGTGAAAGGGAATCCGGCGAAATATTAACGGTCACGTTCCAATTAATCGTCATCCTTGAGTTTTTAATTCGCTCAAAAAAAAAAAAAAAAGAATATTGTCGCGTTTTTTACTCGTAGCCGGCACGCGAAGGTGCGTTGCGCCGGGATTAACCCTAAAAATTAAGAAAAAAAATAATGCGGGACCGTATTGTTCCTCGAGTATTTAAAATATGCTAATTTAGCACGTGACTACTTATAATCAACTCCTTATTAACGAATTAATTAATACGTTTGACGTTCATTTCATTTAAAGGGTTCGAGATTTTTTTTGAAATTAATCACCCGAGCATAAATCACCGGGGATATTTTTGCGGTGAGCGGAAGTCGAAAACGGGAAATCGGTTAGTAAGATCGGACACGTTTTCACATGATTCTATAAATAGTCGCGGACGATGTTTTACCGGCACGCACGTTTCTTCATTAAAATCTCATACTTGAAAGTTCAGGGAAGCAGAATTGACAAGAGTTTAATTTACATCCCTATATCGTTTTATTTATGGCGGTATAAAATATTCAAGATAACGTTTGCTTCTTCTTGTCGGTTGGTAAATTATAAGGTTGTTAACGGGAGGGAATTCCTTTTTTAACAGTAGGAAAATCGATCAAGTAGAAGGTCAGTTTAAAAAACAGGGATAGCCAACAATACAAGATTTTTTAGCCCAATTTTTCATCCAAAAAATTTTTATCAAAACTGGTGGCAGCGGGATTTGCAGAAACTAAGTTACCGCTGCCGCCAAATTTTCCAGTTTCGATTTTTCTGTGGATCGCGTTCGGTTTTTCAAAATTTAAGATCGCCCTCTTTGCTTCGTGCAGTTTCGAGATATCAATTTCGAATAACTGAGGGCCCACGCTTTCCATCAAATCTGGTCATGCTAGAATCTCTCAGAGAAATTTACCCATCTTTTACAAATCTGACATTTTTATTTTTAGCCATTTCCCTAACCCGGAAAAACATAATAAACGTTAATAAGGAAAAAATAACGAGATAACAAACGTTCGAGGGTTTTCTCATCGCGTTTCCCAAGCCCATTTTTATTCTTTTTTTTTTTTAAAAAAAAACCCTGATTAATAATTAATTATCCTCCTGTCAGGATTACATTCGATGAGGAATGCGTTGATTACGAAATTGGAGAAAGAGAGAAAGATAAAAAAGGGACTGGTAGGAGTCGGTTATCTTTTGGGGTCACTTCCGTGGAGAAGAATCGTGTTATGTTGTTACGAATGTGGGTCATGTTTACCAAACATTATCTCGAGATTGTTTCCTGTCTATCGACCTATACTTTTCGGCAGGATGCTTCCACTACTGTCTATAACTTTCATTTTCCTAAAAAAATATTAAGTTTCTATAAAACTTGTTTCATGAAATGCAGCACGAAACCGCCCATCCTTATCTAAAAAAGAAAATAACTAAAATGCAAGTAGCGATAAAAAGCTATCAGATAAGAATCAATAATAAAAAGGAAAACCGATTCAGCGCCTCCGGGTGGTATATAATTACGCTAAGCGCAAATCTGGATCGGATGCGCGCGCGAAAGTTGTTTGGCAAATTACTTTGCTCCACAAAAATTCAAGGTCGTCGCTTTAAAATAAAATTTAAAAAAAAAAAAGGGATTACATGATGTCACGGAAGTCAGAAAGGATAAAAATAAAAGAAGAAAAAAAAAACTGCAGAAGTTAGTTCCGCATTTTCCTTTCTGTGCTAGCGTATAAATTCTTTCCCATTACAACTTTTCTTGGTATTTTTTATGATTACACGAAAACCGTATCTTTGAAACGCTAATGCACATTTCCCCCTCTAAAAAAATAAATAAAAAAGAAAATGTTGTAAACGAAAAAATGAAAAAAACCCCGCTGCGGAACGCGTTTTTCTCTTCCCCTTTACTTTATTAGCCTTCACACTACGCGGCGCAATAAACAAAATTTTTGGCGCCCGAAAGCAAAAAAAAAAAAAAACTAGAGCGAAAACCAGATATATAATTGAATACGCAAAGAGAAAGTATGAAGAGGTGCATTATTTTATAAATAATGACCTTGAATTTGCTGCATTTACAATAAAAATCCTCAAGGAAGGATTTTAAATTAAAATTGGGCAAAAACAACAACGGGATTTAGCAAATAGATCTGCAGTGCATCCGAGTGCAATGTCAACAAATCCCCGAGTTGCATAACAGATGCATTCGTGTGCATAGGCTTAAAGGGTAATTACGCTCTCTCGCTGCGTCATTTATAATGGGTTATTATAATTAGCGCTCCTTGTTTTTTTTCTTCGGCCAGCTTTTTTTTATATATATATACGATTCCCTTCGACCAGGAAGTAAATAAAAAAGTCGAATCGTCCGGGACTAAGGAGGATGATGCAACGTTGTTGTGCGCGCACCTACACAAACACACACACGTTGAGCCTGATTGTTAATGAAAACGATAATTACAATCATTTTTCCAAATGACAATTAGTATGTTTCACAACTTTATCTTTTGTTTGTATGAGGGTTTCAATATGGCGCTTTTATAATTCTTTTTCCAAAGTCCATTAATTGTGTTATGCGGCGTTTCCGTTTTATCTTTACTATGTTTTTTTTTACTTCAAGCTGAGTTGACGATTTTTTTGATTTTTTAGAAAACATCCTTAATCGATAAGTTAATTGATTTCAAATGTTTTTTTGTTATGTAATTCAATTTTTTTTGATATATCACTATCTAAAATGTAATAAAGATTTCCGTTATTGTGGCAACAAGACGATTTTCAAGATTTGACATGCTGCCATGTTTGTTTTTTCGCGTTAAGCCGAAATTTAAATCCTCAATCTTTATTTGTTAGCCCAGGCTGAATTTTCATCATTTTATAATGTTTTCTATGATGGGCAACAAGACGATTTCTAAGATTTGACATGTTGCCATGTTTGTTTTTTAGCGTTAAGGTCCGAAATTTAAATCCTCTATCTTTATTTGTCAGCTCAGGCTGAAATTTTCATCATTTCATAATGATTTCCATGATGGGCAACAAGACGATTTCAACAATTTGATAACATTGCAGTTTTTGTCTAGACTTATAAGATGTCGAATGTATATCTATAGTGTCGTTATCAGTTCAAACCAAAAATTTTTATTTTTTAACGGTTTTCACAAAAAGCACAAGACGAATCTTACGATTTAACAACATTGCAATATTTCCTTTAACTCGTTAACATCCAAAATATCAGTTTTAGGGTATTTCCATCGGTCCCGATTGAAATTTTCACCATTTTATGATATTTTTGATGGTGGGCAACAAGACGAATCAGGTTAATCGACACGGTTGTTTTGTTTTTCCCGTTGAAAACTATATCCAATATGTAATTGATTAAAATTCAGTAATTTTCACAACTGGGCAACAAGTCGATTTTGAAAATTTCACAGCTTTGCAATGTTTCCGTGATAGGCAACAAGACGAATTGATCAAATTTTCATTTTAAAATTTTAATTTTTCATCAATCCCCACGATTTGGCAACAAGACGATAATTTGAATAAGCTTGACTGACAAATTTTATGCAAATCCTTGTCCACACACCAAAACATTATACAGAGAATCATTAAACAACCACTTCCGGTTACTCAAATATTTGCCAAAAGAAAAGCAAACATTGTACAGAAAACTTATTTTTTCTTGACAGCAACACCAGAACAGGAAATGCTCGCCGTCAAGATATAGGTCGAACCGGAAATGACATAATCAAGCGTTTTGTTATTGGTCAAACATTCAGCTCAAAGGTAAATATTAAACAAGGAATAAAAAACAATTTTAAAAAAAGATTTTTCTCCTTGAAAAAATCTTCCTCCTCGAGAAAAGAAAAAAAGCAAATAATTTGATTCCTCACACTCCAGGCGACTTTTTTTTAAAAAAAGGAAAGGAAGGAAAAAAAAAAGGGATTGCATGTGTCGGTTGCATTGTTTGACGAAGGGCCTAGCACGCGTCCCTTTACGTCATCTCTGTAGCCATGGTTACAAACCGCATCCCTCTCAATATATTAATTTTTTTTTTTTCCTTCTCGGTACAGTGGTGCAAAGATAAAATAAAAGCATCTGTGGTACCCCTGAATATCGTATCCGGTTATAAAAATCGTTTAACTAGCCATTTATTTCCCGGTTAATTGCCGGTTGCACTTGTTTCGTCATTCCCATAAATCACGATGACATGCGCGCGCAACCTCGAAACCTATCTTCAATACGCGAAAACGAAAAAACAAAAGATGAATGAAGAAATCAGGTTTTATTACGTAACTACTTTCACTCAGACAAGTTAAGGTCGAAAATTTTTATTTTTTTTAAACTAACCAGGTCGCAACCTCTGAGCGCGCTTACATAATAACGGAAATCGGAAATGACATTGAACTCGCTGTGTTCCTGTTTTCAAGGTCCGCGACAGCATTTCGTGCAGGAAGATAAAAAAAAAAAAAAGAATTCGAAAAACCGTCAGCTGTGTTGGAAATTGGAAGCGTGGGGCGAAAGGGGGGGTGGAAAATCACAATTGCATTACCAGTAAGGGATTCGATAATTCGGACAAAAGGAAAAAGGAAAAAAAAAAATATCCGATTCAATGGTGTGACATAAAAAGAGAGTTAAAATAAAAGGAGAGAAAAAAGTAGGAAATCCCCCTTTTTTCCTCCCGAGGGGGTTTAAAACAAGCTACACTGCACCACTCCTAAGTTATATTACGGATCTGCCCATGCGACAACACAAAAAACTGGGAAGTAAATTCGTTATTATCATTCGGGAAGAGGAAAAAAAAAAAACGCGGTGATAACAATAAGGGCTGGAATTAAGAACGATTTGATATCACATCTGCTGAGGGATGACGTCACCGATACGGAACTGTAGGGGTTGGTTACATCACCCCCGTGGAGACTGCAGCAGCTTTGGTCCATATTAAATGGGACAATCGCCGTAGGGGATTTTTCTTTTTTTGCCAGATTCATTTCCGAAACAATTTTTTACTGGGCAAATTAACTTTATGAGCGGAGTTAACAATTTTTTTTTTTTAAGGGTTGGAGTTTAGTCGGAAGAGTTTAGATTGAAATATTAACAATGCAATATCCTTCGAAATGATAATGTTAATATTTGCAACATGCGGTGTTTGACTCTGGGGATTTGCATTTCCTTTTTAAGAGTTTCCGTTTGGTCAAGTTATGGTTTTTCCGTAAGAAGTTAATGGAAGAGAATCGTTATAGCATTGAATTCCCATTAGTGCCCACCCAATTCAAAGGAATAACAAACGCACGCGCTGTTATTGAAGCCCACAACAGCAATTTTATTTTTACTTCTTGCGAAAATTAATCGAATGTATGGCGATCCCTTCAGCAGCTTAAGCAGATCAGATTAATTCGCTGAAGCGTCTATTTAATTTCCTAACCTAACCTAGCCATCTGATTTGCTTGAGCGTCCATTTAGTTTGCTTAAGAGTTCATCTTGTTTGCTTGAGCGTCCATCTGATTTGCTTGAGCGTCCATTTAGTTTGCTTAAGCGTCCATCTAATTTCCTAACTTGCTGGAGCGTCCATTTAATTTCCTAACCTAACCTAACCTAACCATTTGATTTGCTTTAGCGTCCATCTAATTTGTTTGAGCTTCCACTTAACTTACTGAAGCGTCCTTTTAATTTTTTAACCAAACCATTTAATTTCTTCGAGGATCCATTTAACTTGCTGGAGCGTCCATCTGATTTGCTTGAGCGTCCATTTGATTTCCTAACATCACCTAACCATTTGATTTGTCTAAGAGTCTAACTGACTTGCTTCAGCGTCCACCTTGTTTACTTGAGCGCCCATTTAATTTCTTTAGCGTCCATCTGATTTGCTTTAGCGTCCACTTAACTAGCTTAATCATCCATTTAATTTTCTAACTTGCTGGAGCGTCCATTTAGTTTGCTTAAGAGTTCATCTCGTTTGCTTGAGCATCCATTTAATTTCCTAACCTAACCTAACCATTTGATTTGCTTCAGCGTCCATCTAATTTGTTTGAGCTTTCACTTAATTTGCTTAAGCGTCCTTTTCATTTCCATTTAATTTCTTCGAGGATCCATTTAACTTGCTGGAGCGCCCATTTAATTTCTATAGCGTTCATCTCGTTTGCTTTAGCGTCCACTAAACTTGCTTAAGCGTCCATTTAATTTCCTAACTTGCTGGAGCGTCCATTTAGTTTGCTTGAGCGTCCATTTAATTTGCTTAAGCGTCCATTTAGCAGAAACAATACTTCGGTGGTCAAAAATTTACAGAACTCATCGTTTAGCTCAGACTTCAAGCCTCTGCTCCAGAATAGCAACATGATTGCCAATCTCTGGTGCGGACCAGAAAAGGAGGAAACAATCCAAAAGAAGTAAAAAATGGCCACTTAAGGCCGCATTTTACTGAGCTAGCGAACTCGCTTGTCTCTTATATTTAACTTTTCAAGCAGCATCAAGTGTCTATTTTGGAGAAGCCATTCTATCCCTAAACTGACCTCACACAACCTCTTCAGTAAAAAAAATTGGCCTAAGCTAAACCCCCGACATTCCCCGCATCTTCCCTCAATTATCTTAATTAAAAAAAACAACCTTATTAAAACAATTTCTTTCATATATGCAACATATTATACATACAAGTAGCCGTGTAAAAATTTCACGTTTGAAAATAGTGTCAAAAGAAAGCAAGTTAACGAGTGTGCGCACGCGCGGTTGTTATTATCATCACTATTATTAAAATAAAACATGTTTTTTAATTACTGCCATTTTTTTTTCTTCTTCTCATTTTCTTTCAAAGTAATTAAAATATAAAAACCATATCACTTTCTAAGCGTTTATTGTGTGATTTAATTCTTTTACAAAACGAAAAAAATTAGGTCGCCTAATCGTTTTTTTTTTCTTTCAAAGGGGGTTGAAAAAAAAAAAAAGATTACTGTATTACTTCTTTCTACAAAAAAAAAATTCATTTCCGGTAAATGTGATTTCTTTTATTTGTTTTCTATTGAAGGACGAAGAAAAAAAAACTAAAAAAAGATTTCACCGAATGTAAATAATAAGTTTTTGTACGATAAACCTAACAATTTAGAAAAAAAGACTTGAAATTTTCTCTTTCTGGGTCAACCCCTAACCACAAAGGGAAAGTTTTATCATGAAAATAAGGAATTCAATTTTTTTTCCGTATACCTGAGTTCCTTTGTCTCGTCGAATAAAAAAATCAAACTCGTATGTTTAGCTTTGGGGAAATATTGAAAAAAAAGGTACGATATTCAATGGCCGTAAGAATCATAATAGAAATCCCTCAGATTACTTCCTTCATCTTGCGAAATTCGTTTTGACATTTTTTTTTCGGCATTTTTCGTGGGTGGGTCCACGACCTGGATTTTTTTTCGGAGACAGGTAGAGTTAACCATTTTTTTTTTTTGCTTCACCGTTTTCAAATTTGACAAGGGGTAGAAGAGAAACTGTCAACGTTGCGGGGTAGCAGAGAAAGTCAGTAAACAATGGCCAGATGTTGTTAAAATGGTGAAATTTGCGAGGCCCACCACGAGGGCGACCTCGAATTTTCTATAATGCGACAAAATCTAGAAACTCGATTGAGAAAAAGGAAAAAAACCCAAATTTTTAATGGAATGAAACTCAATTTCGCTTCGACAAAAAAAAACCGAGGGGTTACAAAGGAGGTCGGAAAGGTTTATAATCAGAGGAAGCGATCTTACCTTTCTTTGAAATAAAAAAAAAATACAATAGAGAGAACACTCGGTGAAGATCTCAAAACCCTTCATTACAAAAAGGCGAATTCAGAGAAAGTAAAACTGGGTCACGGGAAAAAGGAAATGCGATACCGTGAGCCCATGAATTCCCTCCAAAAAAAAATTACATTTGTTCCTGTCACAAAAAAAAAAACGTTTCACGCTTTCATCGTTCTGAAGGATAAAAAAAAAAAAGATAAAAGACAATCAAGGGTTGATGAAAGTTAGAAAGTGAAGGTCGACAATTATAGTTATTATAAAAAAAAAACCGAGGGGTTGTGTTTCGTTTTCAGCCCGTGTCTTCAAGGGTTCTTATTTTTTTTTAAAAAAAATAATTTCTTTGGGTCAAGGTTATTTGCAGTCCCGCGTATCCGTATCCGGCTTTTTTCATATTTCTTTTTTGTTCTCTTACGAAATTTCTTTTCGTCGAAATAAAGATTCACATGGATTGCTAAGTAGAGCAACGAGAGGAAAAAGGAAATCTTCATGATTTACAGATTTAATCCCGGTGATGGGATTTTTCCACTCGGGAGAATGCAAGGTTTTTGGGATTGGGGAAGGTTGCAAGAGAAAATTTTCAAAGATAAGAAAGTTTAGCTTGAGTCCTAGTTGGAAGCCAGTTCTAGACACAAATTTACCGGAAAAAATCTTGGTGCGCCTTTCAAAAAAAGCAGGATTGGGCCTATTTTTCACAGAAGAATACGACAGCTCTTTTTAAATCAAAAAAAAAAAAATTTTGACAGGAATTATAAGAAGACAGGGCACTTATGGACTTGTCAATAGTTCACCCCGTCTTTTTAGAGTACAAGCCAAAAGTTTTTTTAAATTAAAACCAGCTCTACTGGAAGTACTAGCTCCTCTGGAAGAACCAGTCCATGCCTGAATGTTTCTGTGTTGTCTCTGTAAGCTCTATCAGCAATGTCTTAAAATTTTAAGAGTCAGCTGCAATTCAGTATTGCAATTATTTTCAATTTTCATAATCGACAATTGTCAAACAATATTTCATTGAATCGTAGAATTTTAGAATCTTTTTCTGATTGGATTTTTTTTCTGCGTTTGGTCTGAGCAGATAGCAGCGTGCGCGGTCAGATATCCACGGTTTTTTAGCCATAAGCATACATCCAATAGTAAAACATCCATTGACATTCATCCATCGACAATATATCCATTTTAAAAATTTTTTATCACCTGATTTTTTTTACAATTCCAGCCAACCAAATACCAATTCAACCTAACCTAACCTAACTTTTTTTTAAAATCACGGCAGCGTAACTTAATTCCTAAGGGCCTTTTCACACCAAAAATCTAAAAATGTTTTTTTTTAAAAATTGATATGATTTTTCCGTGGATATTTTTCTCCTGGATAAATAACTGCTGGATCCTTTCCCTACTGGATAAATTCCTGGTGTATAAATATCCACTGGATATTATACACATGGATAAATATCCGTGCACCAATAGCAGATCCTTGCAGAGCCGTTCCAATGGAAAGGCTCAGAGACTTCTAAACGATTTTAGTAACCAGCTCCAATTATTTTTCCCCGTACACAAACAGTCGATTGAAAAAATCAATCCAAAACAAAAATGCCTTCCAGAAAACTCACAGCTTAAAAAATCCCAAAAAATTATTTAATAAATTTATGAATCAAACGAAAGCGAATTATTAAAAATCTGAATAGTAATCATGTTAAACAAGATATCGCCTACAATCTGCCATGGGAAAAACGAGGGCAAAAAAATATGGCCTACTCGATTCTATCGGCAAGTGTCACTTTCAAGACTCAATGAAGATGCGTATAACAGATATTCAACGGTTGTAAAATGAAAGCTAATTATAATTTAATAATAACAAGGTAAAAAAAACTGGATCAGTTTTACTATTTTTTTCATTCTTTTTTTATTTCTCTAATTCTTTCTCCTTCTTGTTTATTAATAACAATGATATTAATATAATTATTTTGTAGAAAACGTACTAATGAGTTTTAAAAAGTGTCGTCGGAAAAAAAAAATGCGCGAATTTTTTGTAGCCGAGCAAAAAACTGGTTCGACAAGATGATTATACCATAAAATAAAAATCGAAGGGTAAAATAAGATCCCCGATTAATTTTTATAAAATTGCTTGGGATTTTTTTTTGCAATAAACAAGCCCGGGGGGAAAATTTTTCGGTCCAGCTTCGATAAAAAAAAGATATTCACGATACACTCAAAATGTCAAAGGCATCCGTTCCACTTTAACGTTCAAACAATCTATTTTTAAAAAAAAAAAATTTTTTATGGGATATCCAACGTATGGATTATGCGCCAATAAAAAAAAAAGAAACACCTTTTACTTCCTTTGAGATCAAAGTTCACATGAATCGCCTTAAGAGTGTATCTCATATTTAAAAATAGCCTTTGGTCTTTTTTCCATGCCCATTTCCGCCCCTTTCAAAAAATCGAGAGAAAAAAAGAGACAACATTCCTTATGAGTAACACATTTAAAAAGTTTGACCTGCCACCCTCTCGTTATAAAATCATCCCCTGTTAAGAACCTGTTTTTCCACCCTCGTTCACCTAGATACAGACTAGACGGTTTCTCTCTCTCTTTCTTTCTCACCCCACCTGTTGCACTCTCAAAACTCATCTTACCTTATCTTGTAAAACGGATGCTTACATGTGCCCTATATACACAGGATGGTTATCCATTATTATATCATCCCCATATTGGTCAAGGTCGATATTACGAGGGGATTTTCCATCATCTGGCCACTTTACGTCACCTGTACGAACCTTTTTAAAAAGACAAATACCTTATGATGTAACCGTGAGAATTTTTAGGGATGACCGTTCGGACAAAAAGACAATCGTGTGAAATTAATCGTTTCCGTTTTAATCATAAAGCACTGTTTTCTCAGATGAGTGATTTGATGAGAGGGTGGGCCAGGTGGACACGAAAACCGTCATGCTTATTAATCAAGGGATGAATTTGATTTATTAAAAACGCAAAAAAAAAATCTAACATCACTTTCACAAGTTTGAACATATGATAAACACGATGTTGGGAATCGTTAAGGAAACTCAAAGCGAAAACAATTATCTAATTTCATATCCGTTGCACAAATTTCGGAATCCAGGTCACCCAGTTTCGGTAATCGTAAAAAGAACCCATCGGATTAAATTGATTCAATGGTTCATTCTGTCATTTTAATTCGCATTTCACATATTATCTTTTCTTTTTTTTTTATTTCTTAAATTTTTTTTTTCAATAAAGGAAACTGAAATCGAGAAAACGCGAGTTATGGTTTTTTTATTTAATCATTTGTTTTTTTTTTTTTTTTAGGGTTTGCATTAGTTAATTACGGGGTTTTTTCTTTTGAAATTTGATTCCTTCAGGCAATTATCTTATTAAAAAATTGACTTTTGTCTTTTGGTTTTCTTCAAAAATTTTAAATATTGATTTTTAGACATGCGGGGAAAAATTCTTTGCGAAATGATAAATTAATTTTGACTTATACATATTTCTTTTGTAAAAGAAATTAAATTCCTGAAATATTCAATTTTGTTTTAATCTTGAAAAATTGAAATAGGATTATTTCTCAAAAAATAAATTCAGGTTTACAAAATATGAAATATGTTTATTTTCTAGGAGTGGATTATGATTTTTTTTTCCATGAAAATTGCAATGTCAATGTCAATTTTCAATGATTTCGTAATTATGTGGAGTTTTCTTTGAAAATAGTTTTCAGAGAAAATGAAATATCAAGTTTTCTTGACTACTGAATTCAAGTCAACTGCTTTAAAAATTCAGAATTTTGGCGCTAAACTTTTCTCATATGAATTTTTGGCCTTCCTGATTTTGTCAAAAGTTAAAAATTTTTATTTCCTAAATTTGGTTACATAATTTTTTAGGCCTGAAAATTCTTGGGAAGATTATTTGGTATCAGTTGAAGTGAGGCCTTAATTTTTTTCAAGTCTAACAAGATTTTAGACTAGATTGTGAAGTTAAAGTCTTTGAGACCACGAGCAGGATGAAAAAGAGGAAAAAAATTTGCAGGAAAGTTTTTTCCAGAGAATCTCTGGACCCATAAATTGGCCAATTTTAGTTCAGAATTTTTAGCCGAATTAAGCTAGAGCTCTCATTTAGAGATAGCTCAAAATATTTGCCAAAAATTGAACGCTGCTCGAACTTCGAAAAATCGGCTTTATTTTTCCCCCCCAGAATTAATCCGCCATTTGCAGAAGAAAAGCTAACGTGTGAGAATAGACTAAATCCTCATTTTTCCGGGTGGAGCAATACATGCCTTGCTCTCAATTTTATGGTAAAGTAAAAGAAAAATATTGATTTAATATTCTTCAGGAACGATCTTAATTAAAATTCAAATCGTATTTACCATAAAACACAATTTTGAGGTCATCTTTGTTGTCATCAATTGCAGTAATAAAAATGAAAAATTTTTACTTTTGTTAAATTCTACAATTTCCTTAATTTTTTAAAAATTCACTCTTCCCAATTTCCAAAAATCGAACAAAAAAAACTTAGCGAATCTCAATTCCAAAACCATCCTTTTTAATCCATAAATCCTCAATCCATTAATTTGTCAAATCTTGTCAAATCCAAACCAAATTAATAAATTCCCCTGGCACCTTTTCCTTCTACCGCAGTAAAGGAAATTAAACGGTAATTAGCAGCGTGAAATTTTCAGTCAATTTTTTCAACATAGAAAGGAAAAAAAAAAGAAGAAATACATTTAATTGAGTTGAAAGTCGGATGCGATCATAGTTTCCCTACTGTACCACTGTACTCTTCAATTATGTAAACCTTGACCCAGAAACCGATTCAGATTCTCTTCTCTCTCGCTCTTTCCATCATCTCATTAAATGCAATTGCATTCAATTCTCCATTTTAGCACTTTCCTCAAAAAAAAAAAAAAAAATTCGACTCAGACAAATCCATTAAATATTCAGGTTAAGCCGATCGATTTCCAAACACGTCCCCTTATTACAAAAGATTAATATTTAGATCATCTAAAAATCTTAATTGATCGAGTGCCAGGTTTTTTTGATTTCGGCACATCGTCCTAATTACATCATCCTGCTGAGTAAGCATTAAAACGTAAACAACTTACGGTATCTTTTCATAAGACTCTTCTTGTACGCTTTCCCTCCGTTCGCTTTTCCGCCATCGGAATCGTCCGAATCCGTACACGAATCCCTACAAATCGGGCTCGGCGGGGGCGTCCCCCGTCTTTCCAAATAATCATCCCTAATTTCACTTTTAACACTCAAATCCAAAGGAATATCCAATGTTTCCATTTTAATATCATCGCACTCATAATCCCTGCTCGGCGTCGGCGTCTTCCTATCCGAAATTTTTTCCTCTTCGCTTTCGCATTCTTTAATATCACACTCTTGTTTTATTTTATCGTATTCGATTAATTCACTTTTCTCCGCGGATTCTCTCCTATAGAAAACGTTATTAGAATTAAGTAATGAAATCCTGGGGTCCATGTGACATTGTTTGTCATTTTCGGAATACCGGGAGGATTCCCTGTCCGTTTTTAAATCCATCACATCGTTGTATTCGACAACTTCCGTTTTCATCCGCTTTTCCTCATCCGGTTTCGGAGAAACGGAAGACGGTCTATTTTCCATTTTTATAACATTTCCGGCACGTTTCCATCAGAGAAATTACAAAACAAAAAAAAAATAATTCTAAGCACACAAAAACTAATTGAGCAATTTAGTTTAGAAAAAAAAAAAAAAACAAAAACGCACAAATTCACTGTGTTCAACTTCCTTCGCGTAAATAAAAATTTATTAATTTTAACTACGATAGATCGGAAGAAATGAAAAGGAAAAATGGCGATGCCGAACGTTAAAATCGCACACAGACCGCACGGGTTTGCGTCACAGACCGCGACTGACTGAGAGAGGCGCGAGAGGACTGGCCCACTGACTCACAAACAGAGACTCGGCTATGCTCGGCTACGTTCGTTCCACAAGCGAAAGTCCATCGCCGTCTTTTTTTTATGTTAATTTTTTTTTTATACATACATCTTTTTTTTTTTTTTACATTTACATTTTACCCTCAACTTCCCTTAATTTTTCTCTCTCTGAAATCAATTAACCAAATCGCAAAAAAATTAGGCGATTTCTTATGTAAACATAATAACAATGGCGGAACTTGTCGGTTCAAGGTCGACCTTGAAAAATCATTTCAAAAAAATAATTTTTGCACTTCTTCCTCCCGAAAAAAATTACATAAGACGATCCCCCTCCGGAACGAAATTTTTTTTTTTGGATGTCGTGACAGAAATTTTTTGAAATTATTTTTGTTTTTTAATTGTTTCTCGACAAAGACATGAAAACCTGATGTATAAAAATATTACATAAAAAAATTTTTTTTTTTAAAAACAAACTAGTTCAAGACTGGAAACAAGTTTCGGCCATGTTCAAGGTTGTGACGTCACGAACGTTTTTTCTTTTTTTTTTTTAAGGAAAGAGAAACGAAATCGGATGGATAAGAATATCCCCCAGATGACAATAGGGGGAATGACTTATTCATAATCAATCGGGAAAGGGGAAACCGACGTCTAATTAATATTCGATATGTGCGACCGTTGGGATTTTTCCTGTAACCGGAATTAAAAGCGTTTTTCATGAGGAAAATTCGCACCCCAAATGGATTTTGTAATTTTTTTTTTTCAAGCAAATTTTTAAGAAAAATAAATTTAAATTTAACAAGTTGTAACTTGATTTATGAGAAATAAAAACATTAGAATTTTAAGTCAAAGATGGCCCAATGTAATTGAGACTTTTTCGAAAAAGAGAATCTTGTTCTACGAGTCTGGGTCTAGCGGCAAATTTCTAAGCCTTTCTGAGTCAGATGGGAAGTGACTAGGTCTAGATGGAATCGTGTTTAAGCTTTGTTGAGTTTAATGAAGCGTCTAAGTCTTCTGTCTGAAAAAGTCTGAGTCTAGAGACAAGAATCTTAGTCTTAAGTCTCAATTCTCCTAGTAAGAATTGAGTCTAAAGTCTTGTAAGAGCCATCTGAGTTTTAGGAAAAAGCCTGAATCTTACAAATCTCCTCCCAAGACTTTTGAAATAAGTCTGAGTTTACTATAGCGCGTCTAAGTCTAGTGGGGATTTTGTCTAAGTCTTGTGAGGACCAACAAAGTCTAGAGGATAGACACTAACTTAATAGTAAAACGCCTTTTAGACTTATAAAGTTAGTCTGAGTCAAGTGGGAAGAGTCTAAGTCTTCTAAGAACCGTCTGAGTCTAACAGGGGCGAGTCTCAGTCTATTAGAATCGTGTCTTATGTCTTGTGGATCGCCTAGGTTTTCAGGAAAAAGCCTAAGTCTTTGAGATAAGCCTGAGTCTACTACAGCGCGTCTAAGTCAAGTCTAAGTCAAGTCTGAGTCAAGTGGGAAGAGTCTAAGTCTTCTAAGACCCGTCTGAGTCTAACAGGGGCGAGTCTCAGTCCAATAAGAATTATGTCTAAGTTTAGAAAGGACTACTTAATAGTTTGAGTCTAGCAAAAGCGCATAGACGAATTATGAGGCTCGTTCGAGTCTAGCGGACTCAATTAAGTCTTGTGAAAAGATTCTGAGTCTAGCGAAGGCAGGTGACGGTATCAGTAAGTTATTGTTTAAACTAAATAGGAAATGTCCGGTATGCTTAATGCAATTTCCTAGGATTGCGTTTTATTTCCGTTGCAAAATCTGATAACTCATTCAAGTTTTTAATAATTCGATGTTCAAAAATGAGGAAAAAATATTTGAAGTTTATTCTTCGTGCAAATGTTGTGGATTTATTTTAAAAAACTCACGTTACTAGTTTTTTTTGAGCTTTTAAGTCAGACAATATCCATGGAAATTAATTTGAAAGAAGTAAAATCGAAATAAAAGCCGGATAACTTTGACATGAGGCAAGAGGAAGAGAAAAGTGACGGACTCTATTTTATGCTCCAGATTCTCAATTTTTTCTCCTGAAAATTCTCTTCATCTTAAATCATAATTTTTGTTTCTTGAGAGATAAAATGTAAAAATTTTCGAGATTCTCGTAAACCTAGAGAGTAAGTTTTAAAATTCTCGTTTTTAAAAAACGAAATTTAAAAATTGTTTGAGATTATCTTGTTTCTCGAGAAATAAAATTTTAAAATTTTTCTTTAAATCTTGTTTCTTAGAAATGAAATTAATAATTTTCGAAAAATTTTTTTAAAAGAGTTTTCAGGATTCTGATTTTAAAAATCTTAGGATTTCTCGAGAAACTTAAGAAAACTAAGTATTTCAATTTTTGAGAACTTCAGTTTGACCAAAAAAAGAAATTTTAATTTCTTTAGAATTGAATTTTTCGAAAATTTATTTTTAATCTCAAATTGAAACGAAAATGTGGCAGATCTAATTTTGAAATTAGCGAATCCATCGAAACTCATAAATTCTCTACTTAAGGACGGATGCTTAGAGATGGAGAACTGAAGTCTGAGACAAGATGGCTCTAATCTACGATATGAGACAAAAAAGACTAAAATTTGCATAATTGCACGAAATAAGAAGACACGACACCGAGCCAAGATTTTAATTTTAAAAAATTCAACAAAAGCCCAAAAATTTTCTCAGCTTCGTTGCGTGAAGATTTTTTAAACATCTTTTCAAAATCTCTTCTAAGGAATCTTAAATTTGTTAAATTTTGCATCAAATGTAACGTTCAGTACATTGAAAATTATTCTTTGGCAGACACGTAGATTCCTGACGCAAGACTCAGAACCAAAGAATTAAAATTATAAACTAAGAGTCTGTCAGTCTGCTTTTTACTCAAATCCCGACACGAAGCCAACAAATGACACAATCCTTTTTGGCTCGATCGTCATTTTTTTTCTTTTTGAAACCTCAATGTCATGCAAAAGGATACAAATATAATCTTTTCCAGAACCCTCAGCGTGAAAAAAATCGTGGGTGATGGGAAAAACTTCTGTTATTCAAATCTAAACGAGCGACAATCGCTTGTCCGACTAGCTAATAACCGAGAACAACATCCCACTTGAAATTCGCGTAGGTGCTTTTATTTAAAAAAAAATTTGCTAGTACCGAACGTCTTATAAAAACAAGATTTTAGACCTGCGCATAAAATCCGCAATATATACACATTTATATATTGTTAAGTTTTTACATAATAGTAAAGAGGTGGCACAGAGCAGCGAACTTTTTCAAGGCTAGCCAACTTGTTTGCAGTGAATTCAAGTTGGGGAGCAAAAAAATAATTTTTTTTCGTTTTAATCACACCGTCTGGGCTCTTAAAATAATTTGTCGTTTTTCGTTTTTAAAAATTTTTTGAAATGAAATTATCGTAATTTCCTTTTGGGAAAAAGGAATTACACACAAAAAACAATCGGTGGGAATTTTGAAATTTATAAAGCACGATAAGTAAAACATGAAATCCGTATATTGCAACTCGTGAACCTTGTCCTAAATGGTTTTATTTACTTAAATGCCGAGACGTTGCAATATAGCTTCCTTCTATACTACTTCTATCTTCCTGTCATTAAAACACCTCCTAGCCTAATCGTTTTTTAATTAGGTTCGGAGTGAACGAAAAAAAAAAAAAAAAAAACTGGCCACCTGATGCAAGTCGAAATATGTCGGCGTGTTTTTTTTCTTCTTCTGAGATGTCTTCGTCATGGTAACACATATACAAATTATCCCTCGAGCGGTATCATCACCATACAGAGAATAAGATCATTTCGAAATAGATTTTAGGATTTTTTCGTTATTTGTTTAGCTTAGGGATTTGAGTTTTTTTTTTGCCTCGGCTGGAAATTACTCAATCGTCTGGAGAAGTCTGATTCGTAAAGACAATTGCATTCTGGCTCACCTTGACATCGGAGTTTCGCACAGTGAAAGTACTCACTTATACACATATATTCATACGTACAGGCTAACCCCGTCTTATCTTTTTTAATGGCTCGATAACCTTGAAGGGATTTTTGAACCGTTATTCGAAAAAAAAAAAAATACCTGATTAGGCAGTGGCGGAGATAGTGGGGGCTCGGTGGGTGATTATAAAATTTTTGTAGGTGCTAAGCAGTTTTAACTAGATTGGGTAGAGTTCTAAATTATAAAATGTTGAGGCGCCCTTAGTTAATTTTTGAAAACGTGATGGCAGATGCTAGAGATTTCCTTCTTTGAGTGTCCTGCTCGCACACAAACTTAGGCGATCGATCCGACGAGATCCTTGAATCTTTCAGGATCGGCGATCATGCTGAATAAATCCTCTACGGTTCTTCTTCTTTCAACCTTTATCCGACCACTCCTGAACAAAGGTCTCTCTCAAACTTTGCCACACTTCCTTGTCTTGGGCTCTTTGCAACCATTTCAGTCCCGCCACCCTCTTGATGTCGTTGTACCATCTCTTTTGTGGCTTACCGACGCTCGAGGTCTCTATCTTACCATCCATGCTGTCCACCGTAACCAGGAGAGATTCTCACGCCCAAGTCTTCTTTTACCAGAGTTCATAAACATAAACGATCCTCCACATTTCCTGAATTTTCCTTCACTAAGGCGCAAGTAGTTCCGGACTTTATAGTCTGTTAATCCCATGTTAACTAATAGATACCTGAGTGTCAACAGCCGAAATTTCGGATGGAAAATACCTTCCAGCAACATTCCAAAGTAAATGGCACTCACCCAAGAACGAATAAGATTTGATTGTCTAATTTAAATGTCAAACTGGGACTTCTGCACAAAGAAATGAGCAGACAGAGAGCGAATCAGCTGCAGATTTTTTCAAACCGATTTTTAGACCGCATAGCAAAAATTAAATAGTCTGAAAATAAATCCAGTAAAATTTTCAGGGAAAAAACCTCTGAGGACCAAATTAAAAATCGGACAGGTAAACCTGTTTAAAGCTTTATCGACTTTCTTATTTCATCTTTTTAATCTTACCGCTCCGCCGGTTTATATAGAGCCACAACCTTCAGAATATTTGATCATCAACTTACCTAGAAAACAAAAAAAAAAAATAAGTTAGTTTACTTAATTAATTAAATCGAATTATAAAAAAAATTCAACACATGGAAAATAATCCGAAAAGTAACATATTATTATTAAAAAACAGTTGCTTTGGTAAAATAAGTTGCTTAGCAACCGTTGCTAAGTGTTGCTACGGTGAAATAAATCCATAGCAACCGTTGCTACGGTGTAATAAATCCATAGCAACCGTTGCTACGCTGTAATAAATCCATAGCAACCGTTGCTAAGGTGAAATAAATCCATAGCAACAGTTTGTAAGAGTTGCTACTGTGAAATAAATTCATAGAAACCGCCAAAACCATCAAAAAAATTTTTTGGCGAAAAGTAAAGAGGTCGATGTCGATAAAGAAGCAAAAAAGAAAATGACGATGACCCGACACTGAGGAAACCTTGTGGGAAAAAAAAACAGGTATCATTGGTTTTGATTCCTCAGGGAGGGATAAAGCGAAAGCTCCTTTAAAATAAAATAACGAATAAAGAAAGTAAGAGAAGTGAAAAAAATATGCAGCACGGCAAAATAGATGTTAAAAGCTGGAGGACAATAGAAACCTTTTTCTTCCTCAACATGAATTACAGGAATCGATGATGATGAAAGCTCCCACAATCACATTCAAAAAATGGAGAACACCCAAGGGCCAAAAAAGCTGCAACGAGAAACGAGTTTTGCTTTAGATTCCGCGTCCCTGTTCCAGGACGAAAATTCTTTCCCCGCAAAGTTTAAACATCACCACGATTAGGTTAAATTTTTTTCATAAAGGCCACGCGGGAAAGTTCAAAGCTTTTCCAAAATAAATTCCTTGTAAAACGCGGAAACGTGTTAAAAATGCTTGCATCATGGAAGAATGATTTTTTTCAAGCAAAAAGATAATGGGTTCGATTGTGTTCGATGATGGGGAGAGAGAGAGAAAAAAAAGAAGAAGCTTTGTCGTTAAATGTCAAACCTCCCACAATCAAAAAACCGTTAGGTGCAGATTTTTTCAAAAAAAAAAAAAATCCAATTTGGCATGGTTTTGAAAAAACTACGTGGCAGTGAATTTTTCACGAGGGGCTAAAAATAAATAAAAACCAACTCGATTTTAATATATATTTTTTTTAAAAAAAAGTTATTTGTTTGTTGGTTTTTTTACGTCATCGATGACGAACCCGACCCAGTTGTGAGAGAATTCGTGAATGGACCTCACGAAATATCATTTTCAAAATGTCGACCACGGATCAGACTACAATATTAGGGAGTCGAAAAGAAAATCGAATAACCTTAGTTGGTCACGACGGATTATGCAGATTTTTTTTCTCGGTTTAATTAGGAATTAATTAGGCGAGATTGTTTTCTTCGAAAAAAAAAAGCAAAATAAGGAAGCGGGATTCAAAAATAGGAATAAACATTTTAAAAGTACGTTTTTGGATAAATGCCAAAAACATATTTTGATTAATCAAGATCAAGATAAATCAGTGGAATTATTTCTAGTGATTACAATCTTTGTAAGAATTCGTTTCAAAATGCGAAAATTTATTTTTAATAAAGAGGAAATTATTAGGTTATAATAGTTGGCGAGGATACAGCGGCGCTAGCCTGTTGAACTCATCCACTCGAGTTTTGAGTTCAAAAGAAGGACAAGTGAAGGGAGTTGACAAGGGTTTCATAGCATGTAAGATTTAGAGTCGAGATGGATCTAATTAGAAGAAATTAACGTCAAGAATTAGAATACTAGGATGAGCTACTTCAAATTATTGCGCAAGGGAAGAGGATTCAAGGCGAAATTTTGGGAGTGATAACAGGAGTGTTGAGATGGAGTTCAGGTTTAGCAGCATGGCTGCTGAAAACTGAAGTGGAACTTGACGTGGTGATGGAAAATCGTGACAAAAAATCGAGAGCCCCATAAAATCGACATAATCATATGATCTTTTATATAAAATAGACAAAATCATATGTTAGCCAATTTTTTTTTCTTTAAATAAATGAAAGCAGCTTGTGAAAAATCCAGTCCGAGCCTGTTCAAGTGTATTCCACGATCCTTCCATCATCCATTCAAAACAACCATTCACTCATTATCACAAATTCTTCCCTATTACTATTAAAACACCTCAATCGCAACTTCGCCTATTCTTGGAATTTAATCCCTGAATTTGCGGTTGCTTAAAACCATATAATCCGAACCTAAATTTAAAATTACGGGACTAAAGCCTATGAAGCGAAGCTGCTGAATAGAATCCATTTCTTGGAAGCATCTTCCATTGTTTCTTATGTTATTCCTCGAGTTCCATCTACTTGAACGGGCTAGACAAAAGAGAATCTTATTAATCTCGATAAAAGATTTAAATCCCAAAACTCGTCATAAAACCGGAGCATAATTTCATCAGGAATTTTTTTTAATAATTACGTGAAAAGTTGGATTCATCGCGAAGTTACCAAACCTCGCTTTCCTTACTTCCCTTTCCCTTTTACGATTAAGGACGCCAACTTTTACTTTCAGTGTTTTGCACAACCGACGATTCCGACTGTTCCATGTTTCGCACTTTAACATCTAATTTTTCTTTAATATTTTTATAATTTTTTCGGATCGATTATTATTTTACGAATATATTGAATGTTTCCTCATCCGATCAAACATCGGGTCAAGGTTGTTGTTCTCTCGTACGTGTTGACGCATTTTGATATTTTTAATTCGATTATATGGGTAGTATTTATTGTGTGCGTTGCCAATTTTCCTTTTGGCATCTTAACACTTTTTCCCTAATTAATTTGAGACAATGAGGAATGATAAAAGGGACAGTTTGTTTTTCCCATTCATTTTGTTTTGTTTTTTTCTTCGGGGTGATCCCCATGTGATCAAGGAAGAGCATGTGAAGAAATTGGGATACTGCAGGCTCAGGAATGAATTTTCGACCAAAATTTTTGGATTTCATAGAGGAAAGTTAGCAGTCTGGAAATTCTTAGTACAATAATTGAAGAATTTTCCGGGGTGGAAGCAAGATGTGCAATGAGGAAAACCAAGCTATTGTTGTTGTCATGAGTGAAGAATTTTCGTATTTTGCATTCTATAGGAAAATGCTGAGAGAGTAAGACTTACCATATAATTTTCTTCCACATCTCTATTTACAAGTTCCTGCCGCACTTACTGACAGAAATTCAAAAAAATAGTTCAAAATATTGGGCCGGTTTTTTTTGATTCGTTTTTTCGATCGTAGTTGATTCCACTAATTCTCGATTCCAAATTCCCATCCCGAATGGGTCGAAAAGCCCCAAAACCTACCCCGAGAAAGCGTAGGAAAAATAATTTTTCGGTAAAAATAGATTTTCGACCTAGTCGGCTTTTAAAAATCAGTTTTTCGGTCATAACTTTTTAAAAACGCAAAATTGAGTGTTCTACATAGTCTTAATCGCTTCCTCAGATTGAAATACACCTCCCAGTATATATTTTGTTAATATTTTGGCCCGGTTTTAGCCGGAAAATTTGTTTTTTAAAAATTGAATATCGATTTTCAAACATCGAAAAAACGGCAATTTTTTTCGTTAGAGCGAAACTTAAATTTGCAAATATCTCGAGAACGCGGCCGAATTTTTTGATTCTGTAAATTCCAACGGATTCCTTGGATCAAAATACATCTGATAAGATGTAGTTTGAAGCTCAGGAGCGTAGGAAAAATTATTTTTCTGCAAAAATAGATTTTCGACCTATTCGGTTTCTGAAAATTCGTTTTTCGGCCATAACTTTTTGAAAACGAAAAATTGAGTGTTCTACGTAGTCTCAATCGATTCCTCAGATTAAAATACATCTCCCAGTATATATTTTGTTAATATTTTGGACCGGTTTTAGCCGAAAAAATTGTTTTTTCAAAATTGAATATCGATTTTCAAACATCGAAAAAATGCCAATTTTTTTCGTGAGAGCGAAACCTGAATTTGGAAATATCTTAAGAACGCGGCCGAATTTTTACATTCTGTAAATTCCAACGGATTCCTTGGATCAAAATACATCTGACAGGATGTAGTTTGAAGCTCTGGAGCGTAGGAAAAATTAGTTTTCAGCAAAAATAGAATTTCGACCTAGTCGGTTTCTGAAAATCGGTTTTTCGGCCATAACTTTTTAAAAACGCAAAATTGAGTGTTCTACGTAGTCTCAATCGATTCCTCAGATTAAAATACATCTCCCAGTATATATTTTGTTGATATTTTGGACCGTTTTTAGCCGGAAAAAATGTTTTTTCAAAATTGAATATCGATTTTCAAACATCGAAAAAATGCCAATTTTTTTCGTGTGAGCGAAACCTGAATTTGGAAATATCTTAAGAACGCGGCCGAATTTTTACATTCTGTAAATTCCAACAGATTCCTCGCATCAAAATACATCTGTTTAGATGTAGTTTGAGGCTCTAGAGCGTAGGAAAAATAATTTTTGTGTAAAAATAGATTTTCGACAAAGTTTGATTCTAAAAATCAGTTTTTCGGTCATAACTTTTGAAAGACGAAAAATTAAATGTTCTACTATGTCTAGATCGATTCCTCAGATTAAAATACATCTCCCAGTGTATATGTTGTTGATATTTTGGCCCGTTTTTAGCGGGAAAAATTGTTTTTTTAAAATTGAACATCGATTTACAAACATGAAAAAACGGCCATTTTTTTCGCTCTAACGATTTACCTTATTCTTTGTGTAAATAATCTTAATCCTATTTGGAACAAATTTTCCTTTGGCATTTTTTCGTGAAAAATTGCCTTCCGCGGAAAATCCGGAAAAAAGGGAAATTTTCAAGTTTTACTGACAGCGCCGACATGGGACTCGACTTGGACTGATAAAATGGTCAGGGATTTCAAATTTTCGGTCCATTTTATGATTTAAAGGCAACCCTTCCAAGTTTAAAACTTTGGCAGGGCCAAAAAAGGCCAAACAATGAATTTTCAAAGATTTCCTTTAAAACGGCTGAAACGATTTTTCTAATTTTTTGTGTGAAGATACCTGACCCTATAAGGAACAACTTTTGCCTTTAACAATTTTTCCTAAAAATTTGGCCTTTCCAAAAAATCCTGAAAAACCGAAAATTTTGAAGTTTTACAAATAGCGCTGATACGGAACTCGATTTCGACTAATTAACAGTTAAGAATTTTAAATTTTCGGTCTATTTCCTTTCCTGACCAAAGCCAATGATGCCTTAATCGAATGAAGCTATACCCCGACAGAGCGAGAAAGTGAGTGGTACAGACTGCTATTCTCCTAGTTTTTTTTTTTTTTTTGAAACAACAAAGGACCCTAACATTTTCCTCTAAAATCGACTGTTCAGGAAAATCATAACAACGGCCACGAATCCTTGGGGCAGCTGCTTGTATTTTTTTTATAAATTTTCAAACAAAATCATTCCCCAAAAGTTCTGTTAATTTTTCCAGACACCTGGGAGCAGACCCAAACATATTGCACCGAGGATATTTCGGTCACTTCGTGATGTCCGAGTTTTTAATTTCGAACCAGGCTCCAGAAAAAAAAAAGGGAAGAAACAACATGTGGTGCGCATTACAAGGGTTCACTTAGGTTAACCACGAAAAGAACCATCCTTAATTATTAACAGTTCACAAGTTTTAACCATGAATGAACCTATCACATTTTCGTAGTCTGGCCCACAAAGACTCTTCTTGTAGAAATCATTTATATTATTTTTTGGCCGTCCAGTTAACGAATGAATGAGCAGACGCGAAAAAAGTGAAAATGAAAAAAAAAAAAATCAAGGACTTTTTACGCGGCGATAATTTTGCTCTATTGCGAAAAACGAGAATCCCGAGTCAGGATAAAATAAAAAATTGGTCTTTCACCTCCCACTTTCTTGATTACTCGAGTTCCACCACCAACAAACGAGATCTCGATGTTGTAACAATGCGATTGTGCACGGCTTATTAATTTGTCGAGGAGATTGCGCAACTCTGCCGAAATGATTTTATCGTTATTTTTTTTTCTTCGATCGTTCTGAAGAAGTCCTACTTCGTCGTTTAATTATCCGTTCATTGTTGGCCAATTCCTACAAGGAAATCCAAAGAATTTTGGAAGGCGCTGGCTTGCGCTCGATGCGCAAGAAATATCGAATCTCCCAAGGTCGTCTCGTATTACAAAACATTGGTTGGTGGTTGCTCTCTTGTGGAACTAGTTTTCCACATGTTGCGTTTCATTTTCTTTGGCTTCCTTGTTTATTTCTTCTTCGGCTCTTTTTTTTTTTTCGAAAAGAAAGATAATATAATAAACCGCTTTTCATTGGCTTCCTCGTTATTACGTTGTATATCTTTCGGATTTGAGAAGAAGTCCGTTAATTCTAATTTGATTTCCGCAATTTTGAAACCGAAAGTTTCCCTCGGAAACATGATAAAGTTTAATTACAACAAAAGCAGACACTCGTACACACATATATTACTTCTCATAAGTCTCAATTCTCTAAGGGGGAGACCCTGAGTTTTGTTTTACCCGATGTAACGCACCCCGGGAATAATAATTTTTTAAATAACAAAAAAAAAGCAGGATGCAGCAAATGAAACGCGTCAAATGTAACGATTCGAGTAAAATCAACAAAAAGAGTTAGCGATGGACCACCCTTAAAAAATAAGCGGAGTTCTCTTTTTTCGCAGATGAGAATGTGACAAATTTGATGTGGGTTAGACATCGGAATGACTTTCGAGGGAGCTTTTTTTTATGAAATTATAAGGGTAATATCGAGGGGAGGCACGGAGAGAAGGTATTTCCGATTTGTATCTGTCAAAGAAAATGCGGCGTGTTATTTTTTTAAGATTTATTCTCACGATTTAAATGTCACTTTTTTGATGAAAAGATCGTGGGATGTGTAACTATTCTTGTATGGAATTGTTTTTTCGGCAGAAAAATTTGTAGCGGAAATAATGAAGAGTGAACGTGGTTGGGAAATGTTAAAATGCAGAAAAATTCAAGCTTTTTGTCAAGATAGTTGTCAAAAATCTCAAATCGAAAATTTTCCAAATGTTTCTCAGCAAACAAAATTTTAGATGTTTGAATTTTTTGAACATTTATCAAATTTTTGAGGGATTTCGATTTTTTGCAATTTTTTATTACAAGCTCCACGGTCTTAAATCTTTTTAGTTAAATTTTAATGAAGAAAAAGTTCTTTAGAACGAAATTCTTTTGATTTGCTGACTTCTTTCTTTGCAAAGAAATCTAAAATCTGAAGAATTTGGGTTTTCATGGCATGCCTGAAATATTTTTATTAAAATACTGCTTTCCGGCAACTTTTGGCCTTGCTAAGATTTCAATTTTTCCGCAATTTTCCAAGCCAATATTTCATTAAAAAAAATTCGGTTTGAAATTTAAATTCTAGAAAGCCCGCCAAAAACGGAATGATGACGTCACAACGATGATCCTTTGCTCCTATTGGCGGAATTTTGCGCCAGAGGCGGACTGGCCATAAGGGTTTTTGGGCGATCGCCCGAAGGGCCGCTACTCTTAGAGGGCCGATTGGGAAAAAATTAGGGATTAAAAAAGGATGGTCTCTTTCCCAATATGTCTTTTGCATAAATTCAGGCTGGAAAACCTTTTGTTCCAAAGTCTCATAATTCTTTGCCACCTGTTTCCAGGTAGTTTCCCAGGTCGTTTACCTAAAGAAGCAAATTAAGGGCAGCTGAATGCTTTGTCGGATCCCGGGGAAAGTTTTTAATGTCCCAAGAAAACTAAATACTAATTTAGGGGCCCTGGGATCGAACTTTGAGGCTTTTAAGGCTATCAAAAAATTTTAACCTTATCTGGTCCAAAAATTTACTGTTTTTGATTTTTTATTGTATAAAATCAATTTTAAGGAATATATACAAGTTAAATGGGGCTCATGATCATGAAAAGGATCAATTTCTTTTAAAAATTTCAATTTTGTTAACATTTCAAAAAGTAATCCCAAAAATCCCGTCAGCAGCCCAGCCTAACAGGAAACGTCTATGATTAGACTCTTATGCCTTCCTAGGGCCGGTTCTTTAGCCTTGCTCGGGCCGAAAAATGGTCCCAGTCCTATGAAATAAAAGAGTTTAGCTGAGTAATGATGTCACTAACCCAAATATGGCGTATAATTGTTTTTGGCGGGTTTTTTAAAATTTGAATTTCAAATTGAATTTTCACCAGCTAAGTCTTTAGTTAAAAATTTGTTAATAATGTTTTCTAAATCCCGCTACTCCGTTTTTCATCTTAGACAATAGCTAGATCTCGCATCGCAATATCCCGTTTCCTTCACGATTCCTAAGAAGACGTTATCTTTTGATCATAAACGCGACGTTGACAATTTGCATTCTTAACATTCTCAACATGCTAAATTGCTTCCTTATACATTACACACTAAAACTCCACAGACAGTTTCTTAATCGTGCAAGACGAAGGGTCTCACTCCTAATCCCCCCTTTAACCAACCGTTTAACAAAAAAACAAAGAATCCCTTTATTAACACTCGAGCTCGATACCGATCTCGAATTGCGCCAAGTTAACCAGATTTCCTAATCGCGCATCATGAACTAAAAATTAAATTGCAACACGCTTTTATTTCCACGATTAAACGAAAAAATATAACGTTACATTGGCGATGTCCCGCTGGGAAAAGATAATTTTTGCGGGTGGTCCCCAAGAGCTATAAAACCCCGAAAAAAAAAAATAAAAACATTAAAAAGAAAAATAAACAATGAAATCAAGGAAGGTTCTCGTTTAATCCCCCTGATGATAAGGTTCACGGTCGAAGGAACGAACACATTTGTTTGGGTCAGTCGTAGATGATCCGAAGAACCTAACACGGTCATCTCGTATTTCCTGTTGCCATTTTAAGGAGGAGGTGACGAAAGGAAATGATCCTTATAACCACATTTTTTACGATCTGTGTGTGTGTGTGAATTTTTTGATTCACACATGCAGCGACTTTTAATTTTTAAAGATTGGAAATTCGTAGGGAAAAATTGTTTTTTCGCAAAAATTCCACACACACGCTCAGTCTTGGAAAGATGTAAGGCGAACGGTACAATGCAACCGTTCATGCGGACTGCATGTGTTACAAATTAACCAAGCTTGTTTTATTCTAAATCCGTCGCAACGTTGCCTTGATCTTGCCCTTGACGTCTTGTTTACCGCAAAACGAGCAATGACAATTTTTATTCTTTTGCATCCTCCTGATACATGCCAAAATTTGCCGATTTTTTTTTTTTCACTAATTATTTGTTTTGTTGTTTCAGGTAAGATTCATTCAAGCGTTTTTAGAAGTAGATTAAAGGATTTTTTTCTTTTTCTTGTTTGCAGAACGTTTTTTTAAAAAATTTGGTTGACAAGAAACCATGAAAAAATTTTGTCAGCATCAAGAAATTGTGAGAAAAATTGGTCCACAAAAAGAAATTATCAAAAAGTTGTTCAACTGAATATTTTAAGAAGTTTGTTTGACTAGAAATTTTAAAAAAGTTTGTTCGAATTCTAATTTGACAAGAGTTTGTTCCACTAAAAATTTCACAAGAGTTTGTTCGACTAAAAATTTCACAAGAGTTTGTTCGACTAAAAATTTCACAAGAGTTTGTTCGACTAAAAATTTCACAAGAGTTTGTTCGACTAAAAATTTCACAAGAGTTTGTTCGACTAAAAATTTCACAAGAGTTTGTTCGACTAAAAATTTCACAAGAGTTTGTTCGACTAAAAATTTCACAAGAGTTTGTTTGACAAGCAATGTGACAAGAGTTTGCTTGACTAGAAATTTCACAAGAGTTTGTTTTACCAGTTTTACAAATGTCTCTTTGACTAGAAATTTTACAAGAGTTAGTTCAACGAGCAATTTTCCAAAGGTTTGTTCAACAAGAGATTTTCCAAGAGTTTGTTTGACTAGAAATTTTACAAAAGTTTTTTCGACTACAAATTTCACAAAAGTTTGTTTGACAGAAATTTTACAAATGTCTGTTCGACTAGAAATTTCACAGGAGTCTGCTTGACAAGCAATTTGACAAGACTTTGTTCGACTAAAAACTTAACAAGAGTTTGTTTGACAGAAATTTGACAAGAGTTTGTTCGACTAGAAATTTAAAAAGAGTTTGTTTGACAGGAATTTTACAAATGTCTGTTCGACTAGAAATTTCACAAGAGTCTGCTTGACAAGCAATTTGACAAGAGTTTGTTCGACTAGAAATTTAACAAGAGTTTGTTTGACAGGAATTTTACAAATGTCTGTTCGACTAGAAATTTCACAAGAGTTTGTTTGACAAGCAATTTGACAAGACTTTGTTCGACTAGAAATTTAAAAAGAGTTTGTTTGACAGAAATTTTATAAATGTCTGTTCAACTAGAAATTTTTCAAGGTTTGTTTGATAAGCAATTTTAGAAAAGTTTTTCAGACTAGTAATTTCACAAGAGTTTGTTCGACTGAAAAAGATTTTGGGAAAATTCATTCGACTTCTTTGTAGGATTTTTCCTTAATCTTTGAGCGAAAGAAATAAGGTATAAGAAATGTTTAACAGTCTGACTTAACTTCAAGTCTTTTGGAGTCAAAAATGAGCAAATCTGTTCAAACTTTCATCAAATTTCTGTTCTGGTATTAACTTAATTTAAACAGATATTACATAGACTTAAAACTAATACTGCTTTGAATTTCTTATTATCTCTCAGAATTTTTAGCCGAATACGAAATAGTTTGAACAAAGTGAGATGAATCTCTTTGAGCATGAACATTTACCAAACTTTTGCAATCCAAACAAAATCCTCGGGAAATATCTCTCTATTCTCACGCTAAAACAAAAAAACCGCCGGACTTTATCCTTTCATATTTGGGAAAATGAAAAATCTTCCGCGTCACCAGATGCTCCTCATTCTTTTTTTGACATTAGTGTAAATAAGAATGAGTCAGTTATTAATAATGCCAGAACAGAAAAAAAATCAAACGAACCATACAACATAATTGGCACGAGATATTTTTACAACGTTTCGGATTTTCCTCCTCGACAATTTTTTTTAAAATAGGGCACCCGCGCTTTTTTTTTTCTAAAAACAAAATCGCCGGAAAAACTTAAAGCGATTAAAATCGTCGAGGTCACACGAAAAAAAAAATCCGCAACATTTGGCACTGGATTAACCCTTTTACTACCATTTTTTTGAATGAAGTGTGGGTCACTCCAGCCAAATTTTATATTTTCACCTTTAGCCCTCTATAGTAAAGCTTAGTGCCGGAAAAAAAAATTGAATATCTAAAACTCCTAAATCTCTTCAATTAGGCAACCATCAATACACCGTAATCGGTTTTTTTGCTCTAAAATGTCTTTTTTCTTAAATAAAATTTTTCTAAGGGGTTTGAAGAATTATTGGGGTCTCTATTTTCGAATCTGATGTCAAATTTCAATAATTCAAAATGGCCGATCCAATATGGCCGACAATTCGGACTAAAAATATCGAGTTGTGACCTAAAAAAAATTAGGAAATCTTGTTTTCGTGGTAGAATATTCAAAAGTAAGTAAGTTCTACGTTGTCAAGGTTGTAGATTTTAAATCTGACATTAATTTTTATGTGGGGGGCCAATATAAGTCACTAAGCAGGGCCCCCCCAATTTTTAGAATTTATAAAATCCTTCATAGTGTTCTTTTATTAGGTTTTCGAGGTCGTAGAATTCAAATCTCGCAATAATTTTCATGTGGGGGGCAACTGGAAGCCACTAAACTGGATCCCCAATTTTTTAAATCAAATATATTGCATTTCTAAATAAATAAGATTCATAAAAAACCATATTCAATTCAAAAATATAACCCAAAAATTGGAAAAAAGCCGATAGAAATTTTTTATAAGCGCTTCATAAGCTAAACATAGGTGAGACAATTTCAATAGAGCAATCTTTTGGTGCCTAAACATGCCAACCTTTTGTGTTACAATGGAGTTATTGACTTATGGTACGTTGAAAAAATGTATTACACCGATTCCTTTAAAAAATTTTACCTGCCATAAGTTGAATATAGGATAAATATACCATGTGTTTTTTCATTGCCAACGCTCTTTTTTACACACTATTTTGCTTCTGGATGGTAACCAGGGCTTGATAGCAACGGGTATTGACATAAAAAAACTGATGAAGTCTCAATAATGAACAAATTAAGACATTACAGTGGTACTCTTGAAAAAGGCCTTCCGCCATCTTGAATTTACATTTTTTTGAAATTCTGACTTAATATTCGAAATCTAGACCCAAAAATACCCCTAAACTGAAATTTTAATGCAAATCGGATAGAAAATAAAACGGGAATCAATTTTTTTATTAAGGGTTCGTATACGAACCCTCGGTAGGGAACGCACTTTTTTCGAAGGGTTCGTATACGAACCCTCGGTAGGCAAAGGGTTAATCGTTTCCGGTTTTTGATCCGATCGTTCTTTTTCTTTCGAAAAACCTTTACGGGCAAAAAAATGATGATTATGATAATAAGCTTGTACGATTATGGTGATTCGTTTGTGGGATGTCATCACGAATCTTCATCCACCTCCGATATCACCTTGAGGTTATGGAATTTTGCCATTTTATCTTCATTCAGACTTTTGTTCTTTCTCGCAAAAATCAAAAAAAAAATCATTCATTCCGGAATTTATATGTTTTTGTTTCGATTTTTTAAATGCGAGAGGTGCCAAAATTGCCACGTTAAAATATTCATCTGTCTTAATTAAAACGATAGTCAGCGAATTTTTTAAGTTTTCCATTGAATATTTTTTCATGGGGTCGTGGAAGCCAAATTTTTTTTCCGTCGCGTTTTCCTTTTTTATGTTCGGTAATTATTGCTTCCGTATCTTCTCATTGTTTTATTTTGCAATTAATTGTCCGTGAAATTTTTTGTAGTATACGGTTATGTTCTTTTGGGGTTTTCCATTTATTTTAATGATGATTTGATCATAGTAAGTTTAAACGTTGCCTGAGAATTTTAAAGTTAGGACTTTGGGTTTTGCTCATTATGGTCTGAGAGTTGTCAGAAGAGTTCCAGTTAACCCTG
The DNA here is from genome assembly GCA_023512825.1 of Liposcelis brunnea. Lineage (NCBI taxonomy): Eukaryota > Metazoa > Arthropoda > Insecta > Psocodea > Liposcelididae > Liposcelis > Liposcelis brunnea. The sequence goes on from CM042069.1 coordinate 1,086,782, forward strand.
TTTTTGGCCAAAAGCTTTGTACTGGGCGGGATTTTCTTTTTCGGAGTGTTTTTGGCGAGCGGCATTCCATTTCAATGTTTTATGTCTCATTATTTAACGATTTAAAATCAATAACGACAAACGAAGCAATAAAGCATGATTTGAAACTGTGGAAAAGGAAAAGCTAAAGTCTCTTCCGTTGGGAGGAGGGGGAAAATCGTTCGTCACCGCACCGGAAGTAAAGAGAACGCTATCTATAAAACGGAGCCAATATCAATTCCGAACGGAAGCGATCAATCGGAAATACAAGTTTAGTCGTAATAGCTTTTTGTCAATAATTGAAAGGAGTAAAACTATGATTCAGGGGTTCACAAAATTTAACAATTAGAAGTTGGCAAAGCAGAAGATATTAATGCGACTAGATGATTGATACTTAAAAATCGACCCTAAGCCTCACGACACCATTTTATTTTGCTCCGTGTCACTAAAGAGGCGACTTTAACGCCCTCTGTGGCCATTTCTCTTACTCACAATTCAATAAAAAGATTTTAGCGCTATTGACGGTCACCTCATGCACTAAGGCGACTCTATAGCGCCTTTAGCGATCATCACACGAACTAAATCGCTTTCTACGGTCATGGAGAGAACTGAAACAGCGACTTCAGCGCCTTCGGCGATCATTTAACAAACTAAAGCGACTCTAGCGCCTTTAACGGCCATCTTACAAACTAAGAAATCGTTATCTCAAACACTCTTCTGCCTTCGATAGTTATTTTATGAACTAAGGATGCGATTTGGCGCTCTCTACTGCCTCTTTTCGCACTTAGGCGACTCTCCTGCCTTCGGTGGCAATCTTACGAATTAAAATTTTTAAACTACAATTGAAACTCTCGCTCTTCTCACAAACGAAAAGGGCGACTGAGGCGCCCTTAACGTGGTCATCTCACGAATTAAAACGAGTGTAGCGCTCTCAGTGGCCGTTTCACGAATTACGGTCGATCATCTTGCAAACTAAGATGGCGATTCTAGAGCTTACGACGGGTTTTTCACAAACTAAAACGACTCCACCGCTTTCATTAACTATTTAAAGGCGAATTAGTTCCATCTTACTTGTAAAAAAAAAATAAAAGAAGATTGCATAAGCGAATATAATCACGAGGAGCATAACGACAAACATAAAAGGCTTATTATAATTATTATAGTAAACAATCCGTTGTGAATATCATATCGGATTTCTTTCTTTTTTTTTTTTTTTATTTCTTTAGCAACTTCCTATTGGCCAACAAGGATTGTTTATGTTTCTAGGGAGCGCGCGAATTCATGGTTTATCGTGTGAATCTTTAAAGGTTATGAATCTTCGGTTTTCGTTTTCGTGCCCTCTAGGAATTTCCCGTTTCCGTCTTCCTTTTGACGAAAAAGAAAAAGAAAAACAAGAGAAAATTCCGGGAAGTCCATAAAATATGGAAGGGAAAAGGGGCGAAAAGAATTTCGCGTGCAACGGGGGTTTTTTTATTTTTTAACCTTCACCGCTTTCCCTTTAACGTTTGAAGGTTGTTATTGAATTTAAGGGAGGACACTCAACTTATCAATGCCTAAGGTCGCGCTACCTTCGGGTTAAAAAATCAATATTTGGACATTTTTTATTTATGAAAGAAAGGAATGCGTCGGATGATTCTAACATTTCCGGATTGGAAGAGCTTAGTCGATAAAAAGAGTTTTTCAGTTAAAGACAGGGCGTTGGAGCTTCAGGGATTTGACACAGTGGCGCCATATCACCGAAATCTGAGGGGGCAGAAGAATCACTCAATGCTTAGCTTATGGAAAAAAAAATTTCAGGCACCCCCTGCCCCCTCTGATTTGAGTTTCATACCTCGCTTTGGTAGTTGATCATTTCCAGGCAAAATCTCGATCAAAAGGAGAAAATATTACCCACTTTGTAAACTTTAGAGAAGTGAAAAGTAACTTACCTGAAAAAAAGAAAGAAAAAAATTAATAAATTGAACATTTGTGGCTTTATTAGGGCAGATTAAAGCAAATTAGCCAGCCTATTATATTATAGGTCCATAATGACCTCATGAGAGATTTCAGTGAGTTTTATATGCTAAAGCTGGACTAGATAAGTCTCGACTAAGTTAAATGGCCTAAATTAGGCATTAAGGGGTTTTTCAGCCATAAAGTACTTAACTTAAAACCTTTTCTTTACTTAAGGCTAAAAATAAGGACCTGTTGTTCAAAAAAAATTTTTAGGTAATTTCCTAAAAAAAAATTTTCCTCTTAGTTTTTGATGTTAGGGCTTAAAATAAGGCGGCAAAAGGGATAAATGTAACTTTTGCGGATAATTTAGGTTTAAATTATTTTGACCTGTTTCGGCATTTTCTTCAAAAATTATCCTGGCGGCTCCAATGGAGTCACTTAATAAAAATAATTCTTTTCTTGCAGTTTTTGAGATTAGGGCTAAAAATAAGGCTGCGGGAGAAAAAATTTGCATTAATTCGGGTATTTTGGGCTAAAAGTAAGTCGACCTGTTTAGGTGTTCTTTTCATAAAATTTTTTTTGGACTCTGATGGGGAAATGTTTTTACAAAAATAATTTTTTCCTTGAGTTTTTGAGATTAGGGCTTATAAAATAAGGCGACAGAAGGGTTGAATTCGGGTTTTTCGGATAATTTAGGCCAAAACTAGTTTGGCCTGTTTCTTTTAAAAATATTCTGGGGGTTAACATGGAGTCACTTTATAAAAATTATTTTTTTCTTGCAGTTTTTAAGATTAGGGCTAAAAATAAGGCTGCAAGAAAATAAATATGCCCTTTTTTTTGGTAATATGGGTCAAAAGTAAGTTGACATGTTTCGGTGTTTTTCTCATAAAAATTTTTTCGGACTCTGATAGAGCAATTTTTTACAAAATCATTCATCCACTCACTTTCCAGAGTGTTAATAATCCATAAGACAATATAACCGAGTCAGAAAAGTTACCAAACATTAAATCTTAGTCCGGAAATCGGCCTGTATAAATCATGGCTGAGCGTGAGGCCAAAGCTGCACTCAGGCCCGTTTGGGGAATGCACCGCTGCAGATTTAGTCGTGATCTCGTCTTTTTGCTGCTCTTTGGCTTGTGCTGTGGTTTTTAAAAAACACATTACAAGACTTTGACATTGCTCAAAAAATTCATCGCGCTACACAAGATTTAAAAACAATCCTGAAATAATTTAGCAGCAAACCAGTAGACTTAGATGCAACACATTAGACTCAGACTTAAAAATCATAAGGCAGAAAATTACACCTCCATGACATTCCTCATGATTGCCCACACAATCCAAATCAATCGCAAAAATACGTCCCGTAGGCATTTAAAACAAAAAAAAGTTCATCCCAAATTACCTAATAACGGCATTTACATCTTCCCATCTCTTACATAAGCTCATTACTCATTTCCCCCCTTGTAAAGGAACAAAAAAGATTCAAATTCCGTCTTGACCTTGCCGCTAAGAAGTGTGACATAGCACAACATTATCTTTGGCAACCTTCGCTTTATATAATCGTTACGTATTTTTTATTTTCTGTTAATTCCATCTCACGGCGCGCGGAATTAAGTTCGACGATCCATGACGGATTCCCGAATTTGTTTAAAAGGAAAATTATCCAGCCAATTTTTTTTTCTTCTTCTTCTTTTATTTACTTCCAAGAGATTTCCCAGGCTCTTGACCCCGTCATGACGTTATTTTATCAAGCGGTCGCCACGGCAACGGGTAAACAGCTTCCCACGTCAAAAACCATAAAAACGATCCTTTTAAAGTGGAAAAACCATTCGGGACATACGAAGAGACCCGTCTTTTTATGCTGGAAGAATTTTTTTTCCAGATGAAGGAGAGAGAGGAAAAAATTTACAGTTCAATATAATTAAGGTGAAACGTAAAAAGAATCACGGGATTCTTCGGCGAAAGCTTGATCCTTCGTTCTTTTCAAAATTCCCCGATGAAAGGAAAATTTTTTTTTGTTTTCCAAAGGGTGAAGGTCAAGGCTATATCCTTTTTATCCTTATCTTTCTTTTTAAACGAGAAGGTTTGGCATGTCTTTTTTTTTTTTTTTTTGATGGATCGACGGGAAGAAATAACTAATTACACGGGATGAAGATCGAAGTATTTAAAGAGCGGTTATGGACCGGAAATAGAAACTAATGAATTTTTAAAAGCGTATATGCGAAGAAGTTTTAATTTCCTTAAGTGGTGTTTACGTTTCTTCTTTTTTTTTCTTTATCCCCGACCCGACAACAAAAAAAAAAGAAGTCGACTTCTGCGAATGATAAAAATAAAGCAGGGTTACGTAATTGCAAAGCGAAAATTATATGATTGGAGGTTTTAAGGTACAATTTAATTAGAATCAAGGCCTTGGCAATCATATGATGTTTAAAGAAACATCTTTATATATCTTGATGCATCGCGTGCGAGCATATGGAAAATATATCACCTTTTCCGTTTGTTTTTTCCGCAAATAAAACCCGATGACGAAGAGTAAATCCAATAAGAATATAATTATTGTTCGGGTTTCTTGATCTAACTTCCTGTGTTGAAATTCATTAGCTGTAAACGTGATGAAGAATGATCGTTTTTCTCGGGGATGAGAGGGAAATTCAAAGGTGAGGGAGATGGGCTCAAGTATTGGGAGGGATTTGAAACTGAGGCTTCATGGTTCTGAGGTCCTCTGGGACCTGGGGACCTAATTCCCTGGGGCATAATCCCGAGAAACAAAAATTAGATATGTAAATTTATTCCAATTATTCAAATAAAAATTTAGTACAATTTTTTTTGGCCTTCAGTCGAATCAAAATTAAATACAATTTCTTTTAATTTGTCGAATGAACATTGGTGAATTTGTAATCAAGTCGAATGGAAATTGGTAAAAATGGGAATCAAGTCGAATGGAAATTGGTAAAAATGGGAATCAAGTCGAATGGAAATTGGTAAAAATGGGAATCAAGTCGAATGGAAATTGGTAAAAATGGGAATCAAGTCGAATGGAAATTGGTAAAAATGGGAATCAAGTCGAATGGAAATTGGTAAAAATGGGAATCAAGTCGAATGGAAATTGGTAAAAATGGGAATCAAGTCGAATGGAAATTGGTAAAAATGGGAATCAAGTCGAATGGAAATTGGTAAAAATGGGAATCAAGTCGAATGGAAATTGGTAAAAATGGGAATCAAGTCGAATGGAAATTGGTAAAAATGGGAATCAAGTCGAATGGAAATTGGTAAAAATGGGAATCAAGTCGAATGGAAATTGGTAAAAATTCTAATCAAGTCGAATGGAAATTGGTAAAAATGGGAATCAAGTCGAATGGAAATTGGATGCAGCTTTTCAAATAAAAATTTGCAAAAATTGCATACAAATTGAGCTAATCAAATAAAAAATAATTAACAAACAAGTTAAATGAAACTTCATATTAATTGCAAACTTGTCAAATGAAATTTGATTTGAATTGTAAACTAATCGAAGGAAATTCTAGCAATTGTAATTGTGAACAGGTTGAATATTTCAGTTTTACATTTGTCACGACTAAACGTGTTTAGCTAAAACTTATTGGTTGTACAGGCATTTTTCTTTCTTTGAGAGTCCCTAATAATGATCGAAGAGTTAAGGTTTAAGACTTCATTAAGCCCGAACCAAAATCGCTTCCCATTTTCAATCTTTTAAAAAAATAATCTTTAAATAATTAGTTTCTTAACTAGAGTGCCACACTTAAGATATTTCCGCCCTTAGCTTAAAATTCCATTTTGACAGACCATGTGGTGCCTTTAAAATATTTTTAAAAAATCGCATATTTAAAAACTAATTCACCCTTTTAAAAAAAAATAAATCGGATTAATTATTGCATTCCGATTACACAGGATAAAGTGAATGTGTTATGTCTATGCGCAACCCTTGAACGTGGGGGCACACAGATGGAACTGATTCGGTGTCAGGTTTAGTCTGGGGGGGAGCGAGAGAGAATCCTTTCAAATGAGCCGAAAATAAAATCATCGCCTTGTATGTCAACTGAACATGACCTACACCTGTTTCGCAGCTTTAAAAAAAAAACTACATCTGTTTGCTACTACGATTTTTATTTTTCGGGGAGCCTGTTTGTAACAATGGCCATTTTCGGATGGAAAAAAAATGCGGGATCCTTGGAAGATAGAAAAAAAAACAATTGGCGCTATTGTGCTTCATTGATACTTTTGAACTTTCAATTGTTTGTGAGTTTGACAAGAAAACGACAACACGTCTTGTTTGTTTTGGAATGAAAATAGAACAGCCTAGATCGATATTTGTAAAATAAACAGAATCAAGGACCGGTTGGGGAAATTTTTCTGCCGGGGAAAAATTTTGATTCTTGTCGGAAACGTACCGGGAAACCTTGGCCTGTCCCTTTTTCCTGTTCGAAAATCAATATCCCGTTTTTTTTGGCACCGTGACATATTTATAAAGGAAAAAAACACTCGTCTCACCTCAACCCCATCAATGATATCTTTAACGTGCCGGTTATGTCTTTTAATTACCCATTACACGTTCCCGAATCAAAGAAAAAAAGATCTAGAAATCCTAAACTAGGGATTCAATTCGTGTCCTTTTCATCTTTAAAGGTTCCGTGTTGTTAAGGGGTGAATTCTCTTAAGGGAAATCAACCCTTAAATGAAATGTTAACTAATTAAGATGAAATTGAATGACAAGCGGTGCTGCATCTAAACGTAGCAAGTGTAAAGACACGAGATTTATGTCTTTTGAAATTAATAATAAGACAACTAATGGATGGTAATTAAATACGAAGGATCTTGTTTTGTTTTCATGTTTTCCTTTTTTTTTTTTTTTGAATTGTGGAAGAATGATGGGAAGTGAAAAAGAGAAAGGAATAAAATGTGGGTTAGAGGAACATGGGAGATGATAGGGATATTAGATGGGAGGAATGAAATGTTAGGGATGGCGAGCAGGATCGGGTTTTAGTCAGAAAAAATAAAATCTTGTGAAACTTGATACTCGATAAGCCGGATTGGCTTGAAAGTTTTTCTTTCGGTGAATTTTTTTTTATAGAGAAAAAGAAGTTGTGAATCTTGTTCAGTTTATATGCCCAAAGAAAGAAAAAAAGAGGCATTTGAAAGGTGATTTGATTTTTTATGAAATTATTTATTGAACAAAAATATTGAAATATTTAAGCGGGAGTCTTAAAATCTACGCTAAATGAGAGTAACTACAACAAATTTTTATTAAATTCTTATTCGACTAGCTCCTAATTTCCATTCAATTCTCATTCGACTAGCTCCTAGTTTCCATTCAATTCTCATTCGACTAGCTCCTAGTTTCCATTCAATTCTCATTCGACTAGCTCCTAGTTTCCATTCAATTCTCATTCGACTAACTGTAACAAATTTCCATCAATTCTCATTCGACTAGCTCCTAGTTTTTATTCAATTCTCATTCGACTAACTTCAACAGATTTCCATTCAATCCCATTCGACTAACTGCAACAAATTTCCATCAAATCTCATTCGACTAACTGCAACAAATTTCCATCAATTCTCATTCGACTAACTTCAAATCAAAACATTACCAATTTTCATACGACCAATTTACAATGAGAACCAATATTCACTACATATATTTTCTCTTGCATTCAGGATGATTAACCGTTCAGTAAAAAAAATCTTTTTTCTTTTCAAAAATTTTCCTCTTTTCCTATTTTTCCATTTCTCAAATCCCTTCAATTTCCTCTCCTTTTTCCTTATCTATTTCCTATCGACTGATAAATTCCTTGTCTCGGGGCCAAACAAACTCATACATTTCAAAACCCTACAAAATAACCAAACCTTTCTCGTTTAACAATTCCGCAAAAGAATAACAAGCAACAAAATCCTAACCTTCAATTCGAAATGAGAATCCCTCACGGCCACGATTTACCAAACCATCAAATTTACGCAAAAACAAAAAACAGGAAATAATACCGTCCGAGAGGAAAACCATTTTGTCTAGACGTACAGATAAATAGAAAACAGGATAAAAAATAATAATCTTGAGCAAACATTATTTACTAAAACATTTTCTATATCACTATTAAAACAATACCGGAGAAAAAAGGAAAAAGGATTGTAAATTAGAAAAATAATGGCCAACTTTCTATTTCTACGACGACGGGGTAAAATTTAAGAATCTGATAACCTTGCTCTGACCTTCGAAAAGGAAAAAGCCCATTATAGCAAGTATACTGTCTGGCTGGAGCGTGATGTAACGAGCGAGCTTTCCAACAGTTATCAAAACCCATTTCCTATTTTTATCACTTTCCTTTTCTGTTCGAAAATTTTCACTTTTCCTTATATTTTCCGCTTCGGATTCTCCGAATCAAACTTTATCTCGTCTTTTAATTTTTTAATTCTTTACCGATATAATAAAGGTGAGAGAAACGGAGTCTGTTGAAAAGTACGGGGTATTTACGAGACTCGTCGGTGGAAAATGATACTGTCTCTTTTGTTTGACCTCGTTTTCACAAAAGGAAGCTTTTATAAGGAGAAAAGGGAAAAAGAGGGAGGATATAGACGAAAGTTAAAAAAGATGAAAAAAGAAGATTGCCACTAAATTTACTGATATTGCAAATTTTCTGCTTGGTTTAGCGGACGCAAGGCCATCGCACCATTTCCTTAGCTTTCCCCGAGTTTTCTTCTATCTTTTAGTTTTTTTTTATGAGGGTAATTCGGACGGGGCCGTAGCGAGAATTATTGATGTCTTCAAACTAAAGCAGTGTCGCCTTTAAACTTCATAATTTGAAAACCAGAAGAGCAGCGGCTGAGAGAAGAAAGAGGGGATGAGGAGAGGGGAACGTCCAAAGCCGTGAATGCAGGATGAAGAAAGATAAAGAGTCGCAGCCGCGGTTGCAGAAAAAATGGAAAGGAAAATCTACAGCTGCGGCCACAAGATGAATACTGCGTCTGCAGCCGCAGAGGAGAGAGGAAAGTCCAATGCTGCGACTGCGAAATGAAAACCAATCACCACAGACTGATTAATATCTAACGAGCTTCACTAGGGCCGATAAAAAATTTTTAATCGACTAACTTAGAATTTGATGAATCACTAAGAAACGGCCCTGAATTCGGAGAAAGTAAAAAACGAGAAAAACGGAAATGAAGACTCAGTTTCGACCTTGCTGACTGAATAAGGTTAAGAATCGCTTAAACACGGCCTATCGGGATTTCTTTGTTATTTCATTTCAAAGGTCGTTAAGAAGGTGTCTTATTAATGAAAATCGCTGACCTGCCTTACAACCTTGTTAGGAATTTTAAAGAGATCATTTTAAAATAAAACTAAAAGCTTAACGCGGATATTAAAAACCAACTCGGGTGAATTAATCACAAAGTTCAGTCGTACTGTTGAGCAATATCGACTATGCAATGCGGTCATATACTATTTTCAGACGGGGAATAAGGTCGCACTCGCCCCACTTTCCTTATTATTGTGAAATAATTCACTCAATTTTCCGGCATCTATAAAATTAAAAATATAAAATTCGGTTCAACAACATTCTCCCTTTCCTCGCCCACGACTCGAAAAAAATGTCATTTTTTTCTCTCTTCGAAAAAATGATAACGTCTTTTGTCGTCGCCACTTCCGCTATCGAGAAAAATTTCGAAAACTGAGTCACCTCATTCGATATAAGAAAAACATCTCTGCGGAGGAAAAAAAAAGCGCGCCGCCGAACGGATGCCCCGATTATAAAAAAATGTTGAAAAGAGCAGCTGGCGTTTCTTGTCAGAATTTGGATTGCGAAAATCTCATAACGAACGGAAAGTAGGGTAACCGTAGGTTAGCACTCATCGGTGGACGAGCTCTTTCTCCGATTGTTAGCTGTTGGCAAACAGACAAACTATCTTGTCACACCGGTTAACTGTTTATAAAACACGAGGAAATGACTCTAATGAACTAATAAATTCCCTCTTAAAAAGAGCAAAAAAGATGATGTTGCTTTTAAAATAAAGTCATCATCTGCCATCGTTATGTTTTTTTTTTTTAAACCTGGAAAAGCATAACGAGATAATCCCGGAGACAGTTCGTCGTGTGCAGCATGTGTGTTTTTTAATACGGAGGGCCGAGGCAGGGGGCAAGTTCCTTTTTTTTTAAAACACTGGAACGTGTTTGATTTATTTATTTATGTTTAATTCTATTTTTTAATTTTTAAAATATGATTATTCAAGATGAGACATGGTGTACACATGAAGCTAAGTAATTACAGAATGGAGTTAAAAAACTTAAAAGCGGAAAATATTCTGAACATTTTTGTAAACAAAAAAATAAAACAGTCATGAGGGGACCTAGATCAGCAATCCCTGCAAAATTTTTGGGCCCAGACATAAATTTACCAAGATTTTGTAGTAGAAAATAAATTCTAGAAAAAATTCAAGACTTTGGAGCTTTTGGAGAAAGCCTTCGAATATCCTTAAAAAAAAACTACTAGATGAAGAAAAAATTCTACAAATTCTTTAAGCTAGGAAAATTCTGAGAATTTCTGTAAACGTAAATTTTAAATAATAATTTTAACACAGGTACTGAAGTCAAGATTTCTTAACACTTGAAGGACTTGAGAGAATCTTTTTCAGGACTTTGTCAAAAGAAAAAAATCTTTTCATCAAGATTGATTTTGCTTCCATATATCATTCAATTTTTTAATAATTTTCAGTCAAAAGTTTTCTCAATAAATTGCTGGGCAAATTTTTCAGGATTTTCTTTGAAAGACAAGATGAAAATTTTTTCTTGTCGAATAACTTTGTTTTGGATTTCTTCTTGTCAAACAAATAAGTCTCAGGATATCTTCTTGTCGAGCAAATTTTTCCAAAATTCCTTCTTGTCGAGCAATTTTTCCAAAATTCCTCCTTGTCGAGCAATTTTTCCAAAATTCCTCCTTGTCGAGCAATTTTTCCAAATTCCTTCTTGTCGAGCAATTTTTCCAAAATTCCTTCTTGTCGAGCAATTTTTCCAAAATTCCTTCTTGTCGAGCAATTTTTCCAAAATTCCTTCTTGTCGAGCAATTTTTCCAAAATTCCTTCTTGTCGAGCAATTTTTCCAAAATTCCTTCTTGTCGAGCAATTTTTCCAAAATTTTTTCTTGTCGAGCAATTTTTCCAAAATTTTTTCTTGTCGAGCAATTTTTCCAAAATTTTTTCTTGTCGAGCAATTTTTCCAAAATTCCTTCTTGTCGAGCAATTTTTCCAAAATTCCTTCTTGTCGAGCAATTTTTCCAAAATTCCTTCTTGTCGAGCAATTTTTCCAAAATTCCTTCTTGTCGAGCAATTTTTCCAAAATTTCTTCTTGTCAAGGAATTTGGAAAAATTGCTTGACAAGAAGAAATTTTGGAATTTTTCCAAATTCCTTCTTGTCGAGCAATTTTTCCAAAATTCCTTCTTGTCAAATAACTTTGTCTCAGGATTTCTTCTTTTGAATCAAATTATTCCATGATTTCTTCTTGTCGAACAAATTTTTGAATCTTCTAAAAAAATCTCAGAAAAAATATTTTATTCTAAATCCAAATAATTCACCTTTCGCATTACAAAACGATCTCGTCTCTTCATTCATTCCTCTCATTTAAATACTTGCAAAAATAAAAAAAAATTCCTTTTCTTCAAAGCCTTAAGACCTAACTATTAACGATTTCCTGTTTCCTTATGCAATTTTCCAATTATCGTTCATTTTTATTCTCTTCATAAGGAAACTAATCAAGTTAAATAAAAGTGGAAATCCATCGATTCGTTCCATAAGCCCCTTCCCTTCCAACAATTTCACATGTCGAGGTCGACTTCTATTTTCCTATCGTTTTGTGGTCATTGTACTCTCCCGATAGATTTTTTAAATACGAATAACTTTTGGGTCTAGGTTATTTCGCATATTTTCCTAATCGAAAAATATTTTTCAAAAAATAAAATTCTTCCGGAATTCCTTCGACATTTTTTTTTCCATATCGAAGCCGCCTGAGAATAAAAAATGGAAACGGATTTTTACCTGGAAGCCGGAATACCAACCGGGTACTTGTAATTATGTCATATTAAGTGAATGTTGAGCAACTTGGTATGTTGTGTGGAAAGAACGGAAGCGGTCGACCTCGACATCCCAGACTGAGAGTAATGCCCAGCTAATAAAGAATTGCTAATGTCAGACTCTTGAGTGTGTATTACATTAACGAAAACAAGCCCTAGGGATGAAGCTTTTTTTATGCATCGAATAAATCTTTGATTCTATCTCGGTATTTTTTTTTGTTAACAACAATTTAATCATCTCAAAGAATTTAAGTCAATATTATATTTAGCCTTTTCTTGGAATTGATGCTTTGTGCGGAATGACACTGAATTTATAACCTTCGTTTGTGATATTTTGAGAAAAGCAGGAAAATTTATCAGTTAAAGGAAAATGATCAAACTCAGGAGCGTAGCCGTAAATACAACGTAGTTTTCCAAGAAAGAGAATTCGAAAAAAAATTCCAAGCGACTCTTTATCGGTTCAATGGATTAGATAGAATATTTCGAGGAAATGTTTTTAGCTCTTCGGGGTTTTTCAAATAAAAAAATTAAATAAATAAAGTGACGCTGGAAAAAATGTAGAATGCGACTCAAATTATAAACCAACAACATAAAAATCGATGTAAACACTTTTAAGTTTAAAGTAAACAGTGTAAACAGGTCAGAGTCAAATGTAAATAAACTCAAAAATAAACAAATTCTAGTGTAAACAACATCCAAGTGAAAAGATCATTAATTACACGATGAAGAAGTGAACAATTTCAAAAATGAAATTTATGCAAACCTAAGTCAACTGATAAAAGTAAACAAAGTCAAATGTAAACATTGTAAACATAAACAAACCTTAACGAAAACGATTTCAATGTTAACAAACTTGGCCTAAAATAAACAGTTAAATCACTTAAAATTAGAATGTAAATAAAGTAAATGTAAACAAACTCATTTGTAAACAAAAGTAAATGAAAACTGAAGAAAAAATAAATCTTTATATAATTTTGTAAGGAGGGAAAATTTAAAATTTTGAGTGTTGGGTAAGTTTGCATTAAAGTAAAACAAAGTAAACAAGTGTAAGAAATGTAAACAAGAGCCACAACTCATCAAAAAAAAAACTCGCAGGAATAGGTTTTAAAGCGAGCAGAGCGGTCTTGGAAATCGTAAAAGGAGTAAACAGACAATAAAGTAAACAAAAGACGAATGTAAACAAATGTAAAATGTAAACAACGGTCAGATTATTGTCATGCGGGGTATCGTTGGATTTGTTTTGATCTTAAAAATTCGTTAGTCGTAGTTTTTAATGAATTTGAGCTTAAAAAATATTTCAATAGCTTAGAGAATTTACTATGATCCATCCTGAACTTAACTACTGAAATCCGCAGCGAGTTTTAGCTCTTCAACGGCATTCTACAATAATTTTAGAGACTCTTTTTGCTTGGCAAAAAAATGAATCCAAGTCAGGCTCGCAGTCAAAATTACGACTGGAGTGCTGAGTTGCTCCAAGCGAAACCAGCTTCGACTTGATACTAGAAAACAAGCTCAAGTTAAGGAAATTATTTTTTTGTGCCTAAATTATCAAAGATCGGTTACTAGCCCAAGATTTTTATGATCTTCCATGACTTAGGCTCGAGCCTAAGCAGTCGAAAATGAGACTCAGGCAGAGATTCAAAAGCTGGAGATAGTTAGACCCGGCCTAAATTAAAATTTTATTGATCTAAATGAGCTGCTACCCCGGGAGAGTTTTTTAAATAGGGATCTAAACAACTTCTTAGAGCCACGAGGCTAATTAAGGGCCGATGGCTTTCCCCAATTTTTAAAAAATCTGATGTGATTAATCCGCTACTGAGCTAGACGCGGCAAAGAGTAAATGAAGGAATGAACATGTGACTGAATCCGTCTAGCTACAAGGAATTAGTTTGATGGATGTTTAGGATTCATTTTCAGCACCCGGAAAATCAAATCTTTAAAGGTTAATGTCAGACGTGGATTTGTCTTCGTCAATTAACTCGCTTCATGTCACCCTGAGCACCTCAAAAATTGTATTTTTAAAGATTTCTCAATTTTTCAAGTGGCCAGATTTTAAATAGTTCTCGGATTTCTCCCTAGCCCTTTAACAAGTCTACAAAATTAACAAAAAAGACTCATTGGCCTGAAATCTTTAGAAAAAAAATTCTTTATCGACGACTGCACTCATCCCTTTTGTTTCGATCGAATTTTTAACACGCTCGAGACGAAAATTAAAGCAGAAAAACAATCAAAAATTCAGAATAATCAACGAAAAGAATAAAAAAAAAAAATCGAAATAAAAAGAAATAAATTCCAGTTATTTTTGTAAACTATGTCAAATCAGAAAACTGGAACTTTTCTAAACACTCTATGAATTTGAAAGTAAACTAAACGAACAATGGATTATTGCTCATACATGTAATCAGTCTAGCTTTAATTAATTATTGTTTAATTCGATTCACGAATTTTTAACGTTTTCCTTTTTGTCGCAATCTTTTAAACAAAATTAATTCATTCGTTTCCTTTTTTTTCCAAACTCTCAATCATTTTTTTAAAAAAAAAAAATTATTATAATCACAACAGGAAATGTTCAAAACAAAAATCTTTCAAGGTCGTGCAGTTCACTGCATTAATTCGGTAATCGTTTATAAATTTTTTTGTGGCTCCCACGAAAAGGGGAGAATAAAAAAAAAAGATGTATTACTGATTCGTTTATGAATAATTTTGACACCCGGATTACTCCAAAGTAAACAAATTCGGTAACGACCACATGTTCCATACATTTGTATATTTGTTTTTCGAGTATTTATAAAGTCAAGGCTTCATTCCCACTTGTTACATAAAAAATCTACAGTACTCTCTTGCATTAATTTTTCGTCTGCTTTATTTAGATGACATTGAATCAATCAAGTTCCTGGTATTTTCTAAATATAGCTCGGGAAATTTTTTTTTTTTTTTTGAAAAAATGAAATGAGGGCGAGAGAAAAGACCGTTAGGAATCTTACGTGAAGAGCGGTCGGCCTTTTAATCAAGAAAAATTAGCGAACGTAACGAACGGGTTAAGAGAAAGTTGCGAAAAAATCAGAACGTGATGAGTTCTCCATTTTTTTTTTCTAAATCATCCCGTATCGCAGGTGTTAAATAACAGGTGCGAAAATTGGCGTTTTCAAGGCTGCTCGAGATTATTTAACAAGCTGTCGATTATTAATTCGGACGCGATTTTCCGGTAACGAAAATAATAAACGATGGAAATTTTATTTTTTGAGAAAAAAGACGCGTCATTAGAACAAAGTGCTTCTTATGTTTAACTGGCAAAGTTTTTTTTTTTCACAATTCGGGCGTCGAACTCAAGTTGTCCTGGCAACGATCCCAAGGACAACTGCAAATATATCACAAGTCGCGGGATTATAAAAAAAAATTGCAATTTTTACTATTTACAACAATGTTTAAGAGGAAAAATTATTTAATAAAAAAAGCCGAAGGGGAAAAATTTGATGTTTTTTTTTTTTTTTTTTTTTTTGAAAGCTGTCGAGGGCAATGTTTCGCTTGAAGGTTAAAAAATCACGGGAGAAAAATAAAAAAAAAAGAAAAACGTAAAACGGACGTGACTCTGACTTGACCTGGGGTTGTATGAAAATCGAGAGCAGTGGTCAATAAACGAAAACCTCCGAAATGGTCATTTGAATCAATTAAGGTCAATAAAACTGAGTTAACTAGTCTCCTAGACTTCCGCCTCTTATAAAAATCTTTAAACGACGTTTTCTTTTTTTTTTTCTTCGATTGGATCAAAGCAAAAAGTATTCATTTTAATTTCCTGCCCGAAACAAAAATTAAAAAAAAATATAAAACGACTTTCGCCAGTTAAAAATAATAAAACTTTTTAGCATCGCGCTGCGATCTAGCGGAGAAATAACGAACTTACCTTTAACTGTGGAATTACTGGAATCAGAAGTTCTTGAAGTAGAAGAACTGGTTGAAGAATTCTGACCATTAAACGCACCGTTGTTTAGAGTGCCAGGAACTAGGGAAGAGGGAGTAGCTAGCTTTTCTATAAAATAAAGAAAAATCGATTATCTCATTCCAGAAAAAAATCATTAACATTTTTTTAATATTTACCTGCCAGCAGAGGGTTAGCTGCTGCTATGTTAAATTTCGCATTCCTTTGCCGTAATTCATTTAGCGCTTGTTGGGGTGTAAGGATATTTTTATTGGTAACTGTGGTTGTACTTGACACGTCAGCGACAATGTCATTGTTGTTTTCCTCCTGAAAAATGAAAGAAAAAAAAGTCAGCGGAGTTGTTTATGAGATGCTCCTTCAAAAGGAAACGTATGCAAATGCATTTCTAGTACGTTGCACAAGAAAATGTTATGAATTTTGCAGAATGCATTTTTTTATCTAATCGTCACATTGCAGGCGTTTGCTATTCAATAGGGAAAAATTTCAGCTTTAACAAGTTTGAAATGTAGCGGAAGTATGCTATAAATATTTTTGAAAAAAATCATTAAAAGAAGTTATTTATAAAAACACTGAGAAGTTTAAGAATTTGTTTTCTCCAATTTCTTTTTTATGGGCGTTAAGAAAATTTCAACAAAATTTTTATAAGATTGAATCAAAAACTAGAAATAATTTTATTTGTTGCTTAAATTCTCGATTTGATATTACAGAAATACTTCGCTTTACGCGCTTGCGTTACGTTTTGTAAAAACTCAGCTCATGTTAAAAAAAAGTAAAAATGTGGATCTGTTCATTTTTTTAAAAATCTGAAGATCTTATTGTCGTTACCAGTTGATGAATTTTGCTAACTTAAACTCTTCAATTATAAACGATATATTGTTTAATTTCTTTCCGAAAAATTTTGGGAATTAAATTTCGTAAAAACAAAAATTTGAAAATGGCCTCGCTGCTTTATGCAGTAGTCACACTATTGAAAAACTTTAATGTCGGTCTTCTCCCTTCAGCCAGCGTAAAGCGAGATATTAATGTACTCTTAGAAACATTTTTCAAGGAAGAATTCTGAATTGCTTCCTTTTTTTTTAAAGCAACAGTGCTACCCTCTAAACCTTTCTCTGCTATTTCCACATTATTCATCTTTAGAAATTTCCCTCCTTATTATGAATTCTTATCGCTATAAATTTCATTATATTTAGATGTGCTTCAGTCAAAGAATTCTCTACATCATTTAAGCGACCTCGTAAAATATTTTTGTGAAATCAAAATAATTTTTTAGAAGCTAGAAAGGATCCCGTACATTATCCAAAAGGAACTGGAAGCTCGAACTAAAACTATAAAGTTATTGTAAGCCTTTCCTGAGCACATAAAAATTTTAAAACATAAGCTCAGGCACTGCACAGTCGCTGAAGCTGAAAAGGAAACTTATGCTGCTTTTTGAGGTTAAGACAAGGATCATGAAAGTCAAAGGTATTGATTAGGCTCGTTAAAATTTCGTTAGCCATAATAGACTTCATTAGGTCTTGTTGTAGCATAAGTTTTCATAAGTTTCCTTTTAGTTCCAATCGGCTTATGAGTTCAAACATTGATCTCTGCAGGCCTTAATGATCTGACACGAGCTTTTCTAGACTCAGAAACTTAGTCTGAAGACTTCAAAAGCGTTCTCTTTTTCATAAACTATACTGTAATGATGACGAAACGGCGACAACTCGAGCTTAAATATTATACGAGGTCGTTTCCTCAAAATCTGAACCAAAAACCATCATAAACATTTTGTTTTCATTTTTTTAAATCTTTAAAAAAAATCATCGTCTAATTTCAATTCAAAATAACTTTAAAATATTACTTTTGCTAATAAAAAATTTTTCAAAGAATTCTTGCTTTTCAGAAAAAATTTTTGAGCCTTTAGATCTTACTTTTAACGTTTTCAAATTGCTGCTGTAAAATTTAATTTAATCAACTTTGAGAAGCCTGCGGAATTACGTTTTAGTTTTTTTCAGAAGCCAACACTCAACGTTCTTTTTAAAGATCTCTTTTACAGTCAATAAATTCTTTTCCAAAATTATAAATCAATGTTATATTGGCCGTTATTCTAGCCCAAAAAAATTTGGCGATGAAAAAAGCCATTTTTTCAACTAAGTATAGTTATTTTTTCGATTTGAAAGATACCTTTGGCACTTCTTAAATCTTCAGTCTTTATCAAAAATGTTTGTATGTTCAACTTAATTGTTATGCATCTCAATTTTACATAATAAAAAAATTGATTTCTGTCCTGTTTTTTTAATTTTTAAAAATCCAAAGAATTTTAGGGTCAATTAGAAAAATTTTTAAAAAAAATGTTTGATTCTGTAAAGATTTAGAACAAAACCAGAGTCTTGCACGGCCAGAATGGGCCGACAATGTCGGTCCGAGCTTGGCACTCGAAGCAAAACTGACAGCACCTGCCTCGGCTCCTAGGACCGAACGCGAGTCATGCAAGACTTCAAACTGCACTATTTAAAATTAAAATTTTTTCATCTCAAATGTTTTACTTTTCTTAAAATTATAATTTTCTAAAATCTTTCTTTTCATTTAAAAATTGAATTTACTATTTTAAGCAAAATAAAATTCCTTCAATAAATCTTTTCTTATTCTTCTACTTTTTTAAACTAATGCCAGTTCAATAAAAATTCTTAGCCATAAACAAGAATTTGGAGAAAACCTCCGTTATTTCTTATCGACTATTTTTTTAAATTCAACTGAAAATCTAAGTTTCTAATTTTTTTCAGATTTAACTGTTAATGATTTAATTTTTAATAACGATTACTGTGGCAAAACTGATGAATAGCTGCCTGCTGATTCAGCGTATCTGATTTCATGAACTCCTGAAAATATTTCCTTAAATATTTTAGTAGCAATTGCTCAAACACAATTATTTTCCATGATATTAATTTAATTGTGTTTGAACAAAAGAAAACGACAAATTAAATCTATTTATTATTTTGCTAAAATACGAACCTTGACTTCGACCCCAGCGAAATCCGTCAGGAAAGTGTCAAGTTCTAGAGAACAGCCTAACTGATTAAAAAGTTCGACATCAACTTCACTAAGACTTGACTCCAAGCTCGAAACGAGTCCGGTGAGATCGGATTGGCTCAGTTCCGGAGGTTCTTGCTGTTGATTTGTTGTTTCTAAGCACTGATTCAAATTCAAGTTGTCAATCTTGCTTTCCGCTTCCGGCGACCTGAAAAATAATCCTGATATTAGCAAAAATACAATACAATCAAACATCACGAGTTGCCTGTTTAATAAATAAAAGGAGCCAACCACATACACGTTTCCGGATACTTACCAGAGGAGATCATCGTCGATAAAGGGCATGCTCGGCACGAAAGCCGCAGCATTTTGGAAGGGGCGTAGCCCCAAGTGTGCGTCCGCCAGTTTGACTTGGACCAGGACGCCACTCCCCCTTTCTTTAGCTCCTTTTTGATTATCTCACGGGATTTAACACCGGCGATATGGACAACGTACGAGCGATGTCGCGATATTTTTGAAACTTGATCCAAAACATGAAAGAAATCTTTTGTTGACCGTCTGAAAACAGAAAAAAAAAGAGAAAAAAATTAGATAAATACAAAAAAAATCGTGTATAAAGAGTTCAATGACCGTTCCGTAGTACAAATATAAATGGAAGCGGCTCGATCCGGCCCTGGGATATACAAGAAGATTCGCTTTCGATATCATAACACGAGAACGCGTTATCATTGGCTGGAAATGAATTAGCGATATGAAAAGTGAGAGTTTGATGACCGTGCCATCACTTTCCCTCGAATTCAACGCAAATTGCCATTTTAGAATACTTCTCACATTTCTTTAGATACGCAAGAGAAAGTAAAAAAAAAAATTATTTTTTAATAATTACTTATTATATAAAAATTATAATTAGATTTTGTAATAATAACGCGAGAAGTTTTTTTACAAAATTATTACTATAGATGCATCAAACCATGGAATGAAATTGTCATGTCCAACAACAAAAAAATGAAATGGTGAACTGTCAAAAATAATATAATAGAATTTGGCCATATTGTTAAAAAATCAAGAGGGCCACTAATCATTTCATTCAAAAAAAAAAAATCAGCCGAGTGGTTGTTTCTCTTTAAATTGCAATTTCCAACTCTCTTTTTGCAGGAAAAAATGACTGAACCAAGTTTTAGCTTTAAATACTACAGCCAGGGCTCACTTGTAATTATTGGAGGGCTGGTTAGTAGAATGAAACTTGGGAACCCGTTGAAAATAATTACAAATTTTCAACACCCAAGAACAAGAGCAAAAAAGCCTCCTGTCTCAAATTTCAGATATAAAACAAGACTAAATCGTAGAGGCCTTAGATCCTAGAAAGCACTGAAATTGTCTGAAAGGCAGCCCTTACTTCAGAAATTATTTTTAAAGCAACTTTGCTTATGGCAAATTTTTATAAGATTGAAAACGTACAGACATTAGATCTTAAAAATCAGCAACAGAAATGCCAGATACCAATTATACACAGTAATTACCTGTATAAGCTAAACACAGGTTTCACCATCGTGACCTGACACCCCTGAACAGCAAGATGAAAAGATAGATTAGACTAAAAATCAGAAGCTGATTCTGTGATAATCAAGTCAAATTTTAACGGAACTGCATGGATCGTTTAAACAGAAAACGCAACTGAAGCTAATTGGTATGGCATTTTGACCTAATAGTTCATAAAATTGGATTTGACACCCCCTTACATTGACAAATTTGAAGTTCCATCATTTATCATTACATTACAAATCATTTCATAGAAACCTGAAATACACCTATCAGATTGTATTTGCCATGCTCTTCTTCAAAGAAAAAAAATTAGGGAAAAACGATTGGGATATACATTATGTGCACATACAATCCTTCAAATCCATCGGTAGAACCATTTGCGATATTCAAATTACCTGGATGCATTTGCATAAGACCGATAATCATCCATTATAAAAACGCTTCTCGGAAAAAAAATCAGGAATGTCATCGGAGCCTAACAATCTCTTTTCAATACATATTTAAACTATTTCACTTCCTCCTCACATAATTCATCAATTTACACAAAAGAAACACATTCACGTGGAATAATAACAGGTGGAATGATAACAAACGTTTAAATTATAACACTAAAACGAAAAAGATTGAATCGTTTCATAAGCTCAAGCACAGCTCGACATGGCGATTAACAAAATGGCGTCCCAAAAATTCCCGAAATGGCGGCCTTACATCATTTTCGTCATTTAACTTCTCAAATAAATCATTTTAATTATTTCAGACGAATAATTATGAAATAATAATTAATTTTAAATAAAATTATTATTAAAAATCGAATTTGCAAGGAAAAAAATGGGACACGAAACCGGGAACAGCAAACTGATTTAAGTTGGCAGCACTTCACGTTTATTTCAAAACAAAAATGGAAGAAGATGAAGATGAAAAGTTAAACGTTTGTAGTGAAAAATTTAATCCATTGACTGCTTTATATTCGAAAAAAACGGTTGTGCCGATCCCGTCTGCGCCTGAACTGGATAATATTGCTAAATTTGAAACGTTAACATCGCAATTCGGGATAACAACTCGAATCGACCAGGTTAGGTTAATTCATGTGCTTTTTGATTTTTTTCCCCAACATTTATAAATGAGAGTGATGATTTGAATGTTTGCAGGTTGAAGTAAAACATGAGAAAAAGGCATCAGAACCTTCCACGTCAAAGGGAATCGTTAGAGAAAATAGATTTTTACCGCATCAAGGTGAGGAAGAGCCAATGTAAGTTTTGGATGTAATGTTTTGCATTGTGTCCAATCGCTAAAATGGAAATGCAAAAAGTTTAAAGGAACCATAAGATAGCAGCTGACTTGCCAATAATTTGAAACAGGTCTTGGCTTGGTTTAATGCAGATTTGGAGATATCGCTGACCTCATGCTCGATAATGACAAAGAAGCAATAAGATAGCATTTTTTAATTCTCATCCAAAGTACTAAACTTTTTTACATCAACTCGTCCATTAAATCATCAAGGAAAATGATTTAAAAAAAATAAATTCAGTGAATAAACATTAAGGGAAATTTGGATAAAACAGTTGAGTAGTTAATAAATGAACCGATAGATGGTAGGAAGGTAGCGCCGTCAGTGAAGCGACAAGTGAAAGTCCGTGAAGTCATCGGCCGTCCTTCACTCAGTTGCAATGTTAACTCGAGAACTTGATTGCACTCGGAAGTTATTGAACTCGAACGGCGATGAACCCTGCGTTACGAGATTCATCATTTCTCTTTAACGTACGTGTGTCAACATTTTCAATGTTTGCACTTACGAACGTGCTCAATGCTCTATTTTTATTTTTTTTTCTTTCTTCTTCTTCCTCTCGTTTAAATTGCTTATGTTTTTTGATTTTTGCGGGAGATAAAAGGCCTGATATTCCAGGAAATTGATACTGTTAACGTGATATCTCGATGGATTTTTTCGAGATATCTACGAGGATTTTAATCGCACGTTGATCTTTTTCGAAGGGCGTTTTTTAAAAAAAATAGGGAGCGTTAACACGGGTGCTAAAATTAAAAACAGAGGTGAGATTTTTTTTCGAACCGGCTGCTAAAAACATAAAATGGTTAATGGCCAGTGGCGTAGGAATTTTTTAAGAGTCTAATTATAGCTAAGGTTTGCAATGCAGTGCATTGCACTCAGAAATGTTTAGGATTTTATCTTGGGATTAAAATAAGAAGATTAAGGATTTTGTAAATTTTCTGCATTTACAAATGTTTTTCAATTTGGATTTGGATCAGAATTTTTAAATGGAGAAAATTCTTGACGATTACTTTTAAAAGCGTTTGAGAGTCAAAAATGAATTTCAGGGAAGAAATTTTAGAGCTATCATTTTCAAGGGGAGAATCTTGAAGCAAAAAATATGGCAAACATTTTTGGAGAAAATTTTAGGACCGGACTATCTGAAAAAAATCATAAGACGAGCATTTTTGCAACAAAAACCTTTAAACAAGAAACTTTGAGCAAAAAAATTTCATGACAAGAATTTTTGGGAGAAAAATTTCAAGCGGAGACAAAAAAATTTGAAGCAAAAAAGTTTTAAGGCAAGAAGAGGTTAAGCTAAAAAGTTTGTGACAAGAAAATTGGAGTAAAAGATTCCAGAATAAGAATTTTCAAAAGAAAATTTTAAGACTGAAACTTTTATAAAAAAATATCGAGGCAAGAATTTTCAGCAAAAAAATTTCTAGGCAAGAAACTTTAAGGAAAAAATCTTAGACTATCATCAATTTTTGAGAAAAAATTTGAGGACTAGAATTTTGAGACAAAAAATTTCAAGACCAGCAATTTGGGTTGAAAATTTCTGGGGAAAAAGTCTTAAAATATGAATTTTTTAGCCAAACCAAGACACAAACTTTAGCCAAAACATTTCAAGACAAGAAACTTAAAGCAAAAAGCTTTCAAGACAAGAATATTTGGGAGAAAAATTCAGAACCCTCAGTTCTGGAAAAAAAAATGTTAAGAATTTTTGAGAGAATTTTAGTACAAGAATTTTCTATTCAAAAAAGTTTCAAGCCAAGAATTTAAGAAATAAAAAAGGTAAAAGATCTCGGGGAAAAACCCCTTAGAAGACAAAAAATTTATCTAGACAAGAGTTTTGGTTAGAAACTTTATCTAAAAATTTAGGAAAACATTTTTAAGACAAATTTGTAGAATTTGAAAACAAGAAACTCTGGAAAAAAATTTTAAAATAAATCTTGATTCCGAAACCGTTGGAAAAAAGCATTTTCTTAAACAAAAAATTTTGGGGAAAAGTTCTCGGGGGAAAAAATTTACAAGAATTAAATCTGCATTTTTCTGGTTTAATTTTAGAAAAAAAATTGCGATGCTCAACACACCACAGGTCTTCCTGGGCCAGATCCCAGGCTCTCGCCACAAGGGCTTATTATCCATTAAACTACAAAAATCTTCGCATGAGGACTTGGAAAAAAGCAGTTAGTAACTGAGTTAACAAGTCGGATTTGGCGGCAGCAGCTGGAAATCTTAAGACTCAGAAGAATCACGAGAAGAATTTCAAAATAAAAGACATGAACTTCTCAGCTTAACAATTGTTTCTGATGTCTGCCTATAGAAAAGGCCACACATAGGGCTCAGACTTAGGGCTACAATTCTGAGTAACTCATGTCACCATGAGAATGTAATTTACTTCCTTTATTTGATAATCTTCTGCCTAAACTCAATACTAAGCTTCTTTTTGTCATTATAACCTCAACTTGTCTAAAAAAACCTAACGTATATTTATCCATTAGATTACTGGATATTTAAACGGCTTATTTTCACGTCGCGCCTTCATCAAGCATACATTTCCGTCTTTATTTATTTGGACAAGTGCCACCGGTCGTGATTTCAAGTCAATGCCGAGGCATTGAAAAAACCCAACCCGTTCAAAACTTCAAGTTTTTTTCTTTCGCGCCGCCGTGATGTTCGCAAACTTCAAATTATCCGCACCTGATGAATGTTTTTTCAATGTCAGTAACTCTGGGTAAGGACGTCGTTCCGCGAAAACTCCACGGGACTTCAACTTCGCCGACCAGCCGAGGGAAATAAAAGAAGAAAAAAAAAAATTGACGGTCGCGGTAAAAGTTAATGGCCTTGTTTTTGTTAATGACCCATATCTGGTAACATTGAAATTAATTTGACAGGAACTTAACCTTCAAGGTTCTCTTCTCTCATTGTCGATTCACGCGGCTTCTCCTTCCTAATCATCCCGATACTTGTTTCTTTTTTTTTGCATTTCCATTTTTTTACTTCCGGCTACCGGAAATTAAGGGTTATAACGGAAATCTTGTAAGCGTTAATGGGTTTTTGATAATTTTTTTATGTTGCTTGTTTTCAGAACCGATAAAGACAATAAGGAAAGATGTGAAAGTAGAAAATGTGTTGATTCGAATGGAAGAGGCGAAAGGGCCGTTAGCTCTATTGAAACATTGCGTGGAGAACAGAATTAGAATTAAGGTAAAAATTTTTTGCGGCTGGAAATAAGTCTCGCCTATTGATAATAAAAGTTTTTGACCGTGAATGGAAAGCCGGGGGATATTTTGGGGATTTTATATAATAGGGATATTTTGTTACATTGTTTCAGTTAAAACGCTTAAAATATGTAATTGCACTCGTTTGAATAAAATATTAGTTTTTCCTCCTATTAGAATTTTTTCGAAAAATTCAGCAAAAAGCAATTGTTTGCCCGGTTTTTGAATGACGTCTCAACTTTGTCGATTTTTTTTTCTAAATGAAGTTTTTCAATTGCAAAAAAATTAGCCAATGAAATCGAAGGCCTGAATAGACGTCAAAGTTGCAAACAGCGAATGATCGTTTTTTAGAATATGAATTTCTACCAGGAAAGTTTAAATGTCTTGTTTATAGATAATAACTGCCAAAAACTGTTAACTGAGATAATTGACCGGGACATAATAAAATGGCTTCATGAGTCTGATTTTGAGAGATTAAGCTCTGCCCCTGTTTAACTAATGTAGGAGTTTTCTTAACTTATTTTTTCGTCCAAACTGTTGTAAGTTTTTTTAATCTTAACTTTTTATTTGCAAACTGTTTTCATGATTCTTGCCTGAAATTTTTTCTTTCAAAAATTCTTTCCCAAACTTGAAATTTCCTTGAAAAGTCACTAGTCACAAAACACACTTGTCTTGAAATTTATCCTCAAAAATTCTTGTCTAAGATTCTTTCCCAAAAATTCTTGTCTTCAAACTGTAAATTTACTCTCGAGACTTTTCTTAAATAAATTTTTGTCTCGAAACTTTTTCATAAAATTCTTGTCTCGAAACTTTTTCACAAAATTCTCGTCTTAAATTTTTTTCATAAAATTCTTGTCTTGAAACATTTTTGTCAAATTCTTGTCTCGAAACTTTTTTATAAAGTTCTTGTCTTTAAAATTTTTTTTTTTGACAATAATTCTATGCTTTAGAATTCTTTTTTCAAAAATTCTTGTCTTGACTCTCTAGGCTTATCTAAATTTTTCCTTGACAAATCTTGTCTTCCAAGTTTTTCACAAAATTTTTGGCTGAAACTTTTTAAAAAATCCGTGATTTTTTTGTTCAAAAAATTACAATCTTAAAAAATTGGTTCCTAAAATTTTTGTCTTAAACTTATTCTCAAAAATTCATGCCCAAGAAGCTTTTTTAAAAAATTCTTGTCTTCAAAGTTTTTCCAAAACTTCTTTCGTCATTTGTTTCCGAAATTCTTGTTACAAGCTGAGCAAGATTCTAATTACTCTTATCGTTAACTTATGGCTAAAAATTTGTACTGGGCTTTTTCTTATCAGCCTATTTCTTACACGAAAGTCCTCACAGACAACTGCCGGCATCGCCCTCTCTTAAACACATCACTCGAATAAATCTTGTCATAGAGATTGTTCTAACCAGTCAATAAGCCAAGGTGAAGCCTCTTTCAGCCTTTTACCAATTCCTTTCGGGGAAAAAAAAATTTTAAGCAGATCCAAAACTCTTCCACTAGAGTCGCTGCAATATAACAATTTGCTACTTACACTAGCGACTCTAGCGGTGGAAATTTGCGTCGGAATTTCCTATTTTGTCGATCTATATTTAGAAAAGCATTCCCCAAATTTTTCACTTAGGGCATCAACAAATTTTTATGAATTCGTTTTGCTGCAGCAAAACTGCGGCTATTTAAAAATGTCAACCAAAAAAAATCCTCTTCTGCCAATACGTCATGGAAAAACCATCTTTAAACGAAAGTGAATGTATGATAATGTAATGAGTGACCCCTGCAATCAACTGGTCAATATTGTCCGAGGCGGAGATGTTGTAGAAGAGAAATCAGTCAGAATGGAAAGAGAAAGTCGTTTGTCCAGTGGCTAATTCCAATCGGTTTTTGTTTATTTCATATTTCCAACCTATCCATACGCATTTAATGCATTTTATTACGCCACAATCATCACGTATACACCCTTCCCCAATTTTTTCTTTAAAAAAAAAATATTTTCACACCCCGTATATCATTTATCAAAACCTTGATTTAAGATATAAGGAAAATAATTTTTTTTTACTAAACAAATATAAAAAAAATTGATAAGTCTGAATTTCTTAACTTACGGGAATGAAACCGATAAATAGTTTTGAATCTTTGGAATTAGGTCAAGGTTATGCAAAGCGTCGCCAACAGGGATAAAAAGCGATTCTTTCCCATATTTTTAAGATTTTAGGTCTTTCGAGGGGAAAAATTAGAGACTTCTCATAATCAAAAGATTTTTTAGACAATTTAATTTTTTTGATCCAAAAAATTTTTGGTCATAACAAAATTTTGGAAAAATTTGTTACATAAGCAAAAATTCCAAGAAAAACTTTTAAACAAGAATTTTTCATCATCAAAATCCCATTTTTTCAGTTACTTTTTCTTGTTGAGCAAGCTTGTTCAAAATTTCTTCTTGTCTAGCAATTTTTTTAAAAATCTAATTTCTTGTCGAGCAATTTTTTTTGAAATCTAATTTCTTGTCGAGCAATTTTTTTTGAAATCTAATTTCTTGTCGAGCAATTTTTTTTGGAAATCTAATTTCTTGTCGAGCAATTTCTTTGAAATCTAATTTCTTGTCGAGCAATTTTTTGGAAATCTAATTTCTTGTCGAGCAAATTTTTTGGAACTCTAATTTCTTGTCGAGCAATTTTTTTTGAAATCGAATTTCTTGTCTAGCAAAATTTTTTTAAATTTAGCTTTTTCAGATTTTCAAATTTCGTTAAAAAAATTTTATTTTCCAGGTCTGGACTAGAAATGCTGTTGGAATCAGGGGCTACTGCCACGGATTCATCTCCGCTTTCGACAAACACTGGAATTTAGCAATGCAAGACGTTAAAGAAGTTTGGTCGAGGAAAATTAAAAGAAAAAAGATTTTAATAGGTTCGTAGTTTTTTTTTTTTTTAATTGTTCGGAAAATAAAGATAAAGTCATGTGATAAGGATGGAACAAAGCAGTATGAAAATGCCCTTAACCTTCGGAAAAAAAATAACGAAAAAGAATTAAGAGAGAGAGATAGAAACGGGGTCGGCCTTGTTCTCCTTTATGTCGACTGGTTTATTTCCGGATTGTGTTCATCTTATAAAACCGGCATATTGCATTTGTTTCAATAGTTCGATATTTTTTTTTTCTTTTCAATGAATGGTCTTACTATCGGCAAGGTCCTGCCCGCTAATTTCAAGTTGACATTTTTTGTTTCTTAAGGCGCAAACCTCGGTTGTTGTCTGGCCTTTCAAAAGAAATCTGTTATATTAACCTTAGATTGTTTATAATGAGTTTTGGGAATTTTAAAAAGATTTAAGAGTTAATTAATAAAAATTTTGTAGGAAAATTTGAGTGGATTTAGTAAATTAAATTTTTGTTATTTTGGATTTTCGGTTTTAGGCTTTAGAGTGGGCAGAGAGCTGATATTTGCTTGAGAGGCCCAAAATTTGATCAACAAGAAAGAATAATGAAAATAATTGGTTGACGGGATAAAATCATAAAAATTTAGTCAAGATAATTAAAAAAAAATCTAGTCGACAACATAAAATTTTGGAAAAAGTTTGGTCGACAACATAAAATTTTGGAAAAAGTTTGGTCGACAACATAAAAGTTTGGAAAAAGTTTGGTCGACAAAATAATTATGAAAAAATCTGGTTGACAGGATAAAATCTTGAAAAAACTTAATCGACAAGATAAAATTTTAAAAAATTTGGTCGACAAGAAAGTCTTGAAGATTATTTTTTGTCAAGAACTCTAAAAAACTTGTTAAGCAAAAACAAAATTACTGAACAAAGGTTAGATTTTAAAAATTTTAAAATATTTATGGGCCAACACTTTCAAATTAATAAGAAATGACTTTTAATGGAAATGGTTGACAATCCTTTCAATGAATAATGGTAATAGTTCGTTTTCCTGATTCAAAACACTTTGGCAAGAGACCAGTTAGGATTTACTGAACTTTCAATATTAAAATATTAATCAAGGAAACCCGCACCAAATATAATAAAGGCCATGGCCTTAACAATAATGTTCATTTTTTTATCTGCACATCATTTTATATTGCTCGAAAACCGTTAAAGATTTATAATTTATTTATAGATTTGCAGACGACTAGACTCAGTTTTCTGCGATGGCCAAACCAGGCGCTGATAAAGCAGCCTCTGCAGCGACACTAGCGGTAAAATTTGAAAACTGCTTTTCGAAATTACACCGCTAGAGTCTCTGAACCAAAAAACCGTAAAATTAAATTTTTGCAAAGTGTATATATATCCATCACATAAGATTAACCAGTATATTTTTGGTATATTTATAAATAAATATCCTCTTCTGCTTAAAAATAGATTTTTAAGTAGATTTTGACAATTTCTGCAGCGATTTTGAAGATTTTCATTTTGGAAACATCTTAGAAGACGATTTTTGAGCAGCAAAAACTGTCCCGGAAGTTTATCCAGTAGGAAAAACGATTTCGCCGCCATATTGAATCACTTCTTATCATTA
This sequence comes from Liposcelis brunnea, assembly GCA_023512825.1. NCBI lineage: Eukaryota > Metazoa > Arthropoda > Insecta > Psocodea > Liposcelididae > Liposcelis > Liposcelis brunnea. The sequence goes on from CM042069.1 coordinate 1,116,267, forward strand.
ATATTTTCACGTGTTTATCGCGTGATAATAAGGAAAATATTATTTTGGCAAAGTTGTTGACTGCAAAAAAAAATTGCTACTTTTTCCTGCAGGTTCAATAAGATCAGAAAAAAACCTTGTTGTTTTATTTATTTTTTTCAAACCGAGATGACTCGGTAAATAACATTATTTAATACTTTCAAGGCGGCTAATAAAGGTCAAAAAATTTATTTTTTTAATTCCAAACACTCAGCACTTTTTTTTTACTCTCATTAAAACAAAAAAAAAAAATTTCATACTCTTCCTGCTTTCGTTTTATATAAAAAAAAAAATTATCCGGAAGTGTTCGTGCGCCATTTTCTGATGACAAATACAAAACCGTAGATGTCACATGTTGCCCAAAAAAAAATGTCCGAGGTAAATGACTATAATGTCCGGCCTCTATCTGTACGATACCGAGGAAAACTTTCAATGTCGGAATTGAAAATTTTTAAGGTGAAAAATTCAAGGCCCAGAAAAAAAAGAGTATAGTAAGGACATCGCTTTTAGATTAACTATAAGTAGAGATAAAAGTTAGCTAAGTTTGCTACTATTTACATAAACTTTTAACGAGTCCCCGTGTACATCTGCCATAAGCTAAAAGAAGCTATACTTGTATTTAAAAGACCTTCACAGCAGCATATAGATGGAATGTCAGTTCCTTACATAAGTTTACTATTGATTTCGATCGAGGATCGCCTAAGACTGGGTCAGGGTTACCATACTAATCGCTTTAGAGATGTTTGTTTCGCTAGACGTTTTTTTTTTTTTTTTTAAACTGGGCGGCGTTCGGAAGAAGAGACTTTTTTTCTAGCTTTTCCTAGTTGCCTTGATTGGGTGCAACGAGAAAGAAAAGAAAAAGGTAAAGGACATCGAGCGCGAAATGCACGAGGGGGACATGACCAAAGATTCGTAAAAGTGCATTTAATTAAAATCGTGGCATTGAAAAGTTTAAAAAAACTTCTTCCTTGTTATGCAATTACTCTGTAAAAATTTTTAGAAAAATCTCGAAGTCTTTTTTTTTCTCCTTCGAAGGAAAGCTGGTTGGCTAATATCTATTTCGGAAAATTTTTGTGTAAAATTTTCCATTAAATGTTCGATTTTCTCCCCCTTAAATTACGAAATAGTTTTTTGTAGTTTGGATTCAAAAAAAATTTAATTTAATTTTTTGTTTAATAAATCAAGTTGTCGCCATTTTTTTGGATTAACAGTCTTCGTTTTTAAAATTGTTTTAATTCATTATTATTATAATTATTAAGTAGGTAAATTAATTCATTTGATTTGCCACTCCTATTGAAAAGAAATTCTTAAACGGAATTTTTTTTTTAAAATGTCTGTTTTTTTAAATACAAAAAAAATTGTTTGATGAAGTTTTTAAAATATTCTGATTGTCAAGAAAATTAGAGAGGAAATTAAAAAAAGTTTGTTCAACTAGAAATCCAACACAAGTTTGTTCGACAAGAAAAGATTTTGAAAAAGTTTGTTCGACAACAAGAGATTTTGAAAAAGTTTGTTCGACAACAAGAGATTTTGAAAAAGTTTGTTTGACAAGAGATTTTGAAAAAATTTGTTCGACAAGAGATTTTGAAAAAATTTGTTCGACAAGAGGAGATTTTGAAAAAGTTTGTTCGACAAGAGGAGATTTTGAAAAAGTTTGTTCGACAAGAGGAGATTTTGAAAAAGTTTGTTCGACAAGAAGAGATTTTGAAAAAGTTTGTTCGACAACAAGATTTTGAAAAAGTTTGTTCGACAACAAGATTTTGAAAAAGTTTGTTCGACAACAAGATTTTGAAAAAGTTTGTTCGACAAGAAGAGATTTTGAAAAAGTTTGTTCGACAACAAGATTTTGAAAAAGTTTGTTCGAAATCAAGAGATTTTGAAAAAATTTGTTCGACAAGAGGAGATTTTGAAAGTTTGTACGACAAGAAGAGATTTTAAAAAAGTTTGTTCTACAAGAAGAGATTTTGAAAAAGTTTGTTCGACCACAAGAAACTATAAAATTTGGGTGGCAAGAAGAGAATATGAAAAAGTTTGTAGAAATTTTACAAATGTCTGTTTGACTAGAAATGTCACAAGAATTTGTTTGACTAGAAACTTAACAAGAATTTGTTCGACTAGAAATGTCACAAGAGTTTGTTCGACTAGAAACTTTACAAGAATTTGTTCGACTAGAAATGTCACAAGAGTTTGTTTGACTGGAAATTTTACAAATGTCTGTTTGACTAGAAATTTTAAAAATGTCTGTTCGACTTGAAGAAGGTTTTGAAAAAGTTAGCACAAATTTTAACAAAGTTTGTTCGACAAGAAAAATTTGAAACAAAAATTTAAAAAACTTGTTTTTCAGAAAAATAGTAAAAAAATTTGTTTAACAAAAATTCATTCTTGCAAAAAAATATTGTAGGACGAATTTGCCACCCAAACATAATCAATTACTCCTTTTAAATAATAAAATAAAGTAAAAACAAAATTGTGGGTGGAAAACAATTCCAAACAATTTAAAAGAAAATAAAATTGAAATCCTAATAATTAAAGAGAAATCATCTTAATTCTTGAACTATTGCTTAACCCATTACACGATAAATTCATTTAATATTTCTCATGTACATTTTTGGCTAAAAATACAACACCCATTTATAAAAAAAAAAGAAAAATTATTTACAAAATAAACGTTTTCCTAACATTCCCTGCAACAACAATAGCATCATCCAAATAAACACGCCCTAGATTCACCGCAAAACTTCCAATTCAATCGTTTTATATTTTTATTAGTATAAAATGCCCATTAGAGGAATGTATAATAAAATTTCGCTTCCATTGTTTGGACTGACAATCGAATTTAAACAAATTTTACGAACTTGAAAAAAAATGAAATATATTCATATCGCGAAATCTTTATCCTTCCTGTAAATTATTTTTTTTTTGGTGTAGAAATCGTAAATAAAATCTCTAGGTTAACACACGAGGCAGTCAGGAAATGAGCAAGATCTCGGATTTCACGTGCAAAACTCCAAGTCCGTGAATCGAATCAATTGAAAGTTTAATGTTTAACTTAAATATGCACGGGCTATTTAAATCCATTTGTAGATGTACAATTATCAAAATTATAATTCGCCCTTGAATTAATGATGGAAAGCTTTATTTTATGTAAATAACTCTTTTTTTTCTAAACTTGATCGTTATTATTAAGATAAATCGTGTAAAAAATAAAATAAGATGGGCTAAAGATCGTCCTTCGATTACTCCCAAGCTCTTTTTGCCTAGACAAGGTCTGTGACGTTTTTTTTAAAGAATATGTGCGTTGGTTTTGTGACTCATTTTTGTTGTTAATTTAATTGCAGGGGAAGGAAAAGATCCGCCCGTTATGTGGAAAGCAGTCGGACCGATGGTTACGCCGCCTAAGGTTCTCGTTGTTAAGAAAGAAAAAGGATTTGAAACTTGCGAGAGGCATGTTAATCAAATGTTGATGCGAGGGGAGCATGTTGCTTTTATATCGGTTTTGGACACATGAAAATAGTTATGTCAATCATATCAATCGATTTTGAATGATTTTGGATTGTGTGTGGGGTTGCCAGATTTTAATAAAAAAATTGGAATGCTTTTCTTGATAAAAAAAACAATATTTTGTTCGAGTTGATTGTAGAAGTAAATTTTTTTCTGATAAAACATTGCCAGACTAATTGTGATCTGTTTAAAAAATTGTTAAAAGAATTTTATGTTAAAAAGTTTCTCTTTATTTTTTTTTCAATGAGAACTTGACCAAAAGTTTTCAACAGAGACAATTCTGGAAAAATCCATTTTTAGAAAAAATCTTCCAATATGAAATCAAAAAAATTTTGTTCAACAAAAAGAAATTTTGAAAAAGTTTGTTCGACTAAAAATTTTACAAAAGTTTATAGACAAAAAGAAACTGAAAAAATTTGGTCAACAAGAAAAGATTATGAAAAAGTTTGTTCGACTAGAAATTATCAAAAAGTTTGTTTGACTGGAAATTATCAAAAAGTTTGTTCGACTAGAAATTCTGAAAAAGTTTGTTCGACTAGAAATTATCAAAAAGTTTGTTCGACTAGAAATTATCAAAAAGTTTGTTCGACTGGAAATTCTGAAAAAGTTTGTTCAACTAGAAATTCTGAAAAAGTTTGTTCGACTAGAAATTCTGAAAAAGTTTGTTCGACTAGTTTTACAAGAGTTTATTTGACTAAAAATTTTACAAAATTTTGTTCGACCAATTTCAGAAAAAAATCTTTTTGCTCAAAACATTATTCAGCATATTTAAAAATAAATTTGAAAAAAAACTTCAACTAATTGCCTCATTTATATAATTTTTTTCTCTACAAAGATCAAACCAGTGACATTTTCCAGCGAACCACACCAACCCACTACATTTTTTTAAAAAAACAAATTCACTTTCTTAAAAAAAAAACTCATTTCTGGCAACCCCACACAACCAATAATTCATCTTCAAGGTTTCTAAATCCCCGGGTTCACATGTTAATATCCTGACCTTGTCCGTTCCAAAACAAAAACAACTCAAAATCCTCCCGAGTTTTAAAAATTCCACGAGTTAGGGTTAAAACAAAAGCGAAAATTCACCCGATGGCCAATGTCAATCACCGGATTTCCTTCAATTACAAAATAAAATAACAATCCCAGGGTTATCGATATATTTATTTTCCCCAAAAAAAATATTTATCTAAAATCATTGTTTTAAAAAAAAATGTTCAAAGATGAGCTAAAAAGATAGCGAAGATGTACTTTCACTAGTGCACCATGCACTCGACGGTGAAAGTAATGACGCCAGCCCCACCAATTTCGCATTTTTACGTTTATCTTATTCAACGTCTAGAACGTTTAACAATTATCAACACTATGATGGAATAACTACCGATTTCCATTTCGTTCTGATGTCATCGTCTATGCATTATTGCTCATTTTTTTTTTTTTGCAATGTTAATTTTAGTTCTAAGAAAAAAAATGGAAGTGCCTTATGTTTAATTTTATTCAATTATGAATGTATGATATTTGATAATTAGGTTATTATAACGATCATTTTAAATATTTAAAAAATATTTGGATATCGAATGCATATTTTTGTGATCGTATTAACTTATTTAAAAAAAATGTTATTAATAATTTATTTTTTGTTTATGGTTAATTTTTTTCTGATCCTTTGAATTTGAAATTCCTAAGCTGAAATTCTTTGCCAAAATAATATGTCTAGGATAAGAGTTGATGGTATTTAAAGTGAGCTAAGAATTTGTTCAACAAGTATGAGAGTATGAAAAACTTTGTTCGATAGAAATTATGAAAAAGTTTGTTCGACTAGAAATTATGAAAAAGTTTGTTCGACTAGAAATTATGAAAAAGTTTGTTCGACTGGAAATTATGAAAAAGTTTGTACGACTAGAAATTATGAAAAACTTTGTTCGACTAGAAATTATGAAAAACTTTGTTCGACTAGAAACTATGAAAAAGTTTGTACGACTAGAAATTATGAAAAAGTTTGTTCGACTGGAAATTATGAAAAACTTTGTTCAACTGGAAACTATGAAAAAGTTTGTACGACTAGAAATTATGAAAAAGTTTGTTCGACTGGAAATTATGAAAAACTTTGTTGGACTAGAAACTATGAAAAACTTTGTTCGACTAGAAATTATGAAAAATTTGTTCGACAAGAACAACTGATTTTGCAAGAAATTTTTAAAAATACTTTACAAGAAAAAATTATAAGAAATTTTGAAAAATTTGTTTGACAAGACTTAGCTTTTACAAAACCTTGAATCAAAGTATGGCTGCGATATATGAAATTTCTCAAAAACTTAAGCCTGATATTATTTTTAACAAAATTAGTATAATCAAAGGAAATGAAAAACTTCTCTTTTTAGGTTCCAAGTGGCTCCTTAACATTATTTCATAGTATCTTAAGCATTCTACACAAGACTTGAGCGGGTTCAATGACCCCAACTGAAGATAGTAATAGCTAAGATTAATTCGAACTACTTTTAAACGCTAAGAAATGCCTTGAAAGGCTAAACTAACATTTTAAAAGCCTCATGGTTTTATGAACAAAGTCTCTGGCTAGCATTCAGGAGTTAAGCTAAAATTTTTAGGTCTATCCCAGAAACTGATTGCGAACTTTTTTAGCCCAAATCTACAGGAATAGGGCTTGAGAGTTCTCAGAGACAATTTCTCCACTCCCACAATCTTATATAAGTTGCAGGAGAGTCCCTAAGTTAATAAGGGCCAGGATTAGACTGTTCAAACCCAAACTGGCTTAGCGGGCCACCCGGGCAGTTACAGGCCAAAATCCTGGCAAGAAACTCGCTTACAACCCTGCTACTTCAAATGCTTCTGTCTAAGTAAAGCATTTTTAGCAAGAGGTCATCTCACACAATTTTTTCTCAATTTTCCTAATTACCTTTGTCGCATTTAAAAGCATTTTAAATATCAAGAATAATTAAAGACCGAACTTCTGAGACCTTAGACGGTTTTGTTTGCTAAGGGCACAACCAAAACCTTAAGCTTTTGCCTTTAAGCCCGGGAGGCTTTCTGTCACACCCAAAATTTATTCAGCCTACCAAAAAATTACAGTTAACAAAAATAGTAATTGTAACATAATCGAAGGCGTTAATTAAATTTAGTTCCTGAAATAGCCTCATCAATTTTTCTTATTTTTAAATCTCACGGAATTTCTGCTTTCTCTTTCACCAGGTTTTGTTGTTTTTTTCCCCCTTCAACTAACGCCTCCTCTTCTGACCTCTGGGCTAGAACACTTTTCATTTCAAATTCTGACCACATTGAAAGAAAGTGAAATAACTGTGTCATTACCATCATAATGTCAAGGAGCTCTTAATTGGGTTTTTTAAATAATAACAACAAAGTCATCTCTTTATTATTTTCAGGCCTGTCAATTGTCTCAGTCCGAAACCAAACAAAAAAAAATATCGATCGATCCGCGCATAGATGCGCAGTTATAAAGACCTTCACTAAAAAACATGACGCATGTTTCGGCCTTAAAAAAAAAAAAAACCGCGCAATCGATCTCTCATCTTCATTTTGTTTTCACAAAAAAAAGAGCATGCGCTTGGATGCAATTTAGGAACAAAGAAAAAAATGCAGTATGCCTTCGGATTAAGACCTTGATTCGAAGTGCATTTAATTTATAAAGGGGGAGACAGAGTGCAATGCCAATTCATTTCCTGATAACGGTTTTATCTTAATTTCGGGCCGAAAAAAAAAAACAAACTTACTCCTTTAAGAAATCCTTGATTTCTCACGCAGCATCGTCATCGGAACCTGAAAAAAGAAAAACAAAGAGATAGTTTACATAATTTCAGAGATAGAAAGAAAACGTTTAGCTTACGGGATTCAACACCAAAATGCAAGGACGAGGAGATTAAAGCTTTAAAAAAAATCCGACCTTGATTAGTACCTTTGCTATTATCGATTATTTGTTAAAATTGCGTGGATTTCTTAAATTTGCAAAGCCGGAAGTACTTCGACCCAGACAATTTTTTTTTAAACTTGGATTTAGCATAAAACTAAGTACATTGTAAAGAGTGCCATTCAACTGTTTATTATCATTATTTTGGCAAGATTTCACTTTCTACCAGATAAGCTAAATATATATTTAGAAAGAAAAAAGTACAGTACTTTTATTTTTTTCTTAAAGAAAAAGCCATGTTCTTTTTTTGACTTTTTAAGGTTAAAACATCACTTTAAAAATCAACGAATTTTTTATTTCATTGCGTGTCGCTTTTTATTTTTTAAAATCATGATTGGCGTTGTGTTATCTTTTTGAGAAAATGTCATACTTTGTGTATCATCGATAAAGGTCACGAATTCGAGATGGCTCGTACTTGAACTTTTCTTTTGAGCTATTTGGCTAAATTAGGATTGAGTCGGTGCTGCAAAAATTAAAAAAAAAAAATTCGAAGCGGAAAGTTCGATTACGATTTTTTTTTAAAACAGGAAGAGATAAACTAAAAGACAAAAAATTTAGCAAATCGTCTTTTTTTTTATTATTTTTAAATTCTTTGATAATTCGTATCGGGTCATTTAATGTAATTCTTTTTATATTAAAAAAATTTAAACTTTAAACTTTAAAAAAAAGAGTAAAGTTTTTTTAATATTTTCTCCATATATATTTGAGCATTAAAACGTGCGAAAAAAATGATTTTAATATTTCATTATTTTAGGAAATATCCTAAAAGAATCGTTTTAAAAATAAAAAATAAAAGTTTGATGCTGGGGGAAAAATTATAGGCATTAAAAATTTTAACAAATAAAAAAATACTTTGTTTTTTTCAAAATTTAGGATCAGCAGCAAAGGTCCTGTTGTTGCTGAGCTAACTTAGCTCCAGCTTACAGCCAAAATTTATGAAATTCAAACTAACAATTAGCGGGATTAGCTTGGGTAAATGTATTGTCGTGCTATGATGCGGCTTGAACTTTAGGCCCTGCAAAGCCACGATTAGGTAGTGGCTTCGGCCTTGAGGTCGTTGCCCCTGAGATGGCTCGGTCTCAAGGCCTCGCATTTTCCTTTTGTGGGCTAGAGCAGTGAATTTGCCCTTGACTTGGCTGAGAGGGGCTTAAAAGCACAAATTGGAAGACTTATTCTTCGCTGCCACCAATTTTTTGACTATTTCAGTCAAAATGGCAAACGTATCTTTTTTCTCTTTTAATTAAAGAAGGCAAAAATTTTGACTGCTTTTAACGGTTTTCTGGATAAAAGAGCTTTTGGCATTTTTCCAGGGCAGCGAAGTTAAATTCGAACCACGACAACTTCAAGAATTCTTTTATGCAGATATTTTCCTTTATCCGAAAAATTTCAGCCTTATCACAACACTTCCTCACGTCCAAGGTCACTCCCAAACAAAAACATGATCCAAAACGACCTGGTCCCCCCCATTCACTATTAAAATCTTGCCAGAATAACTTTCCAATTAAAAATCATTTTTTAAATTTTATTTAATCTTTTAATAAATATGTAAACAAATCACGGATTAACATCAAACAAGACAAAGAAATAATTTATCCACTTCAAGGATATTTTACACCAAGCAAAGAATCTTTTAAATCATAAAAATAAATCCAGAGAAAAAAATTTTTCGCTTATTTTTTTGCGCAAGGTCGCATCAATTTTTTTTGTAGCACTATGGAATTTTATTTCAATTATCGGCGCCATATTTTTTTTTACCGAAGGAGTAGGGGGAGGTGTTGTAACACCCTTGCCACCCCCAACAACACTATTAATATTTTTTTAAGAATAACATAAACATCACCTTTTTTTAAAATTATCAAACTCCACTAACAAAACAATAATAATCCAAAAAACGAGATGATGTAAATATCCAATAATCCTATGTAATCCCAAATAAATAATCCATTGAGAGATAATCCAAAAAGGAGTTAAAGTAATCCAATATTTTCGAAAAATCGTCACATTCACTCACTTTGATTTCCCCCGGTTAAAAAATAAAACTAAACTTAAACAACGCGCGCGCGCACAAAAAAATAAACAACAAAAAAACGCGAACCACCGCGGATTCTATTAGATGTTCACCGTACGGTTAACGAAATAGAAATGACATCAAGTTCACTTTCACATAAAAATAGGCTCATTTTGACCGTGATACAAGGCTGCTCCTTAGCATAGTCTATCTTGTAAACATTTTTAATACCGGTTATGCGCTATGCTTACCATTAAAAAACTCGAAAGATAAGCATTGACTGAGGGGGAAAAAAAGCGAGTATGGCGGCGTTCAAGGAGAAAGGAGGACTTAAGCATCCATCGGAAGAAGGTCAATTTTTTTTTTCTTAAAGCTTTTCGTATGATTCCGTGATCGTTTTGGCAACAATGTTTTTAAATCGTTTTATTACTTCCTATAGTTTTTTTTTTACCTTTAGTTCTATGACTGGTTTCAGCTATAAAACGTGAAAACCTTGGATTGACCAAAAGAAGTAGTAAGAGGACAACGAGACGATTCCCGATGGAGGAATTAATTACCTTTAAGGATTTTTATAGTTCCGAGAGTTTATTCTGCGTTTGAAAATCTTCCACCGTCAAAATTTTTTTGTTATCGATTAATAATGAAAGAAAAAGTAAAAAAATTTTATCAGAATAATTATCCACTTCACTTTTTCTCACTTTCGATCTCGATTTAAGACTCGTTTTCAGCCTCACTTTCAGTATCCGATTTACAATTACCCATGGTGCATGCTTCTTTCCTGTCTTGAGATTATGCGAGCAATTACGCTAAAATTATTTCGCATTGAATTTCGTTCTAAATATTCGGAGCTGAAAAATTGAAGGGCCTTGGCCTTTGAAAAAGTCAAATCAAAAAGTAACAGGGCTGTCATTCATTTTTATAAAATTTTTTCCAAAATTATTTTTCTGAAGAAATTTTTAAGATCAAGACCGAAACTATGAAGTAGCGTAAATGCTGATTAAAAACTTTAGCCAAGTCCAACAAGCAATTCAGACTTTTTTACTTCACCAGTCTGTAAATCTTCAGATTCTAATAAGCATATAATTTGGCCTTAAAGCTGTTCATGGCTTGTCAAAACCTGTTAAAGTTTATTAAGAGCCTGAAGTCCACAAAAAGCTACGAAAAACTTCATCTAAGTCTGCTAAACTTCTTCAAGTTTATTAAAAAAACGACAAAAAACCTGGATTAAGGCTATTAAGTTCCTGTTATAGACCATAATAGACCTGTTAAAAGATATCATGAACCTATGGGGGCTCATGCAGCCTATCCAACGGATTCCTCGCATCAAAATACATCAGTGAAGACATAGTTTGAGCCTGAGAAGCTCGAAAAACTAAATTTTATGTAAAAATAGATTTTCGATAGAAGTTCGATTCTAAAAATCCGTTTTTCGCAAATAACTTTTTAAAAACAAAAAACTGAGTGTTCTACTTAGTCTCAATCGATTCCTCAGATTAAAATACATCTCCCAGTATATATTTCATCAATATTTTGGCCCGTTTTTAGCCGGAAAAAGTGTTTTTTTAAAATTTAATATCGATTTTCAAACATCGAAAAAATGCAAATTTTTTTCGTGAGTGCAAAACCTAAATTTGCAAATATCTTGAGAACGCGGCCGAATTTTTTAATTCTGTAAATTCCAACAGATTCCTTGGATCAAAATAAATCTGATAGGATGTAGCTTGCACCTCTAGAACCTAGAAATAATTAGATTTTTGTAAAAATAGATTTTCGACCTAGTCGATTTCCAAAAATCGGTTTTTTGCCAATAACTTTTTAAAAACGAAAAATTAAGTGTTCTACTTAGTCTCAATCGATTCCTCGAATTGAAATACATCTCTCAGTATATATTTTGTTGATATTTCGGCCCGGTTTTAGCCGGAATAATTGTTTTTTCAAAATTGAATATCAATTTTCAAACATCGAAAAAATGCCCATTTTTTTCGTTACAGCGAAACTTAAATTTGCAAATATCTTGAGAACGCGGCCGAATTTTTCAATTCTGTAAATTCCAACGGATTCCTCGCATCAAAATACATCTGTTAGGATGTAGTTTGAGGCTTTAAAGCATGGGAAAAATCATTTTTCTGTAAAAATAGAATTTCGACGAAGTTCGATTCTTAAAATCCGTTTTTCGCGAATAACTTGTTAAATACGAAAAACTGACAGTTCTACTTAGTCTCAATCGCTTCCTCAGATTAAAATAAATCTCCCAGTATATATTTCATCAATATTTCGGCCCGTTTTTAGCCGGAAAAAGTGTTTTTTTAACATTGAATATCGATTTTCAAACATCGAAAAAATGCCAATTTTTTCGCTAGAGCGAAACCTAAATTTGCAAATATCTTGAGAACGCGGCCGAATTTTTTAATTCTGTAAATTCCAACAGATTCCTTGGATCAAAATACATCTGATAGGATGTAGCTTGCACCTCTAGAACCTAGAAAAAATTAGATTTTTGTAAAAATAGATTTTCGACCTAGTCGATTTCCAAAAATCGGTTTTTTGCCAATAACTTTTTAAAAACGAAAAACTGAGTGTTCTACCTAGTCTCAATCGATTCCTTAGATTAAAATACATCTCCCAGTATATATTTCAACAATATTTTGGCCCGTTTTTAGCCGGAAAAAGTGTTTTTTTAACATTGAATATCGATTTTCAAACATCGAAAAAATGCAAATTTTTTTCGTGAGTGCGAAACCTAAATTTGCAAATATCTTGAGAACGCGGCCGAATTTTTTAATTTTGCTAATTCCAACGGATTCCTAGCATCAAAATACATCTATCAAGATGTAGTTTGAGGCTCTGGGATGTGGGAAAAATGATTTTTGTGTAAAAATAGATTTTCGACAAAGTTCGATTCTAAATATCCGTTTTTTGCAAATAACTTTTTAAATACGAAAAACTGAGTGTTCTACCTAGTCTCAATCGATTCCTTAGATTAAAATACATCTCCCAGTATATATTTCAACAATATTTTGGCCCGTTTTTAGCCGGAAAATTCATATTTCCAAAATTGAATGTCGATTTTCAAACATCGAAAAAATGCCAAATTTTCTCGTTAGAGCGAAACTGAAAAACTCAAATATCTTGAAAACTCGGCCGAGTTTTTAAATTCTGTAAATTCCAACGGATTCCTGGCATCAAAATAAATCTTTGAAGATTTAGTTTGAGCCTTGATAGCATAGGAAAACTAATTTTGGTGTAAAAATAGATTTTCGACCAAGCCGGTTTCTTAAAATCCGTTTTTTCGTAATATCTTTTACAAGTAGATCTTAGACTTCTTAGAGTCTAGTAAAAGCCATCTTACCTCTTGGAGACTAATCTAGCCTCTAAGGGATCATTAAGAACCTGTTAAAGATTACTAGGAACCTGTTAAGAGGTGACAATGAGCCAACCACGACGTTGTAGATTTTTAAGTAGCTGTTAAAGACTATCAAAATTGCATATTAAGCCGTGTTCGAAATCAAGAGCAAAAATGAATGAATCTCTATTCTGCGGATTCTATTGTGGCTTCAAACAAGATTTAAATATTTTAATTGTGACTTAGTTTTCAATAAACAAAAAATTTAGGCGAATCCTTAATCCGATAATAAACATTTGCCCGATTTTGTCATTGTTTAAATAATTATGTCATTAATTAGGTTAATAGGAGCAAATGCGTTCGTTTTTGTTATTCTTAATATCATTTTCGCCTACGAGTCATATTTTAATTTATTGTTATTTACGTGAAATCAAAGCCTGCGAATCAGGTTTTATTGAAAAAGAAACACATAAGTTTTTAAATATCCCCCCGTCGAGACATTTAAAACCCTCTTAAAAGATGCAATTGGATGCATTTACATTGCAACTGTATAAACATAATAAATAACGATCGTGAATCATTTTTTTTTTTTTTGGAGCCGTCGTCGATGTGTGCGGATGGATGAAATAAAAATGGCGGCCTTTCGTAAAAAAAAAAAAAAAAGAATTTAACGACTTGACCTTCCCTTGATTCCGGTTATTATTATACATATTCTTTAAAGTCAAAGTGCGGGTTCGATATTAATGTTGGCAAAACCTTCGTACGACCACGTTATATTTTAATAAGCGCACGAACTGGAGGTGGGAAAATAAGAAAACATCGAAAGGGATGTCGTTCTATATAGTCTAGACGGGTGAAGAGGAGTTTTCTCGCTTGGAAGAGAAAAGAATGAAAAAAAAAAAAAAGTCGCGGGAAAGGACCTTGACCAAAACCCGACAATACCGTCGAGTAACTGGGTCAAGATCCGTTCACTAACATTCCTAATCAACATAAATGACTTCATCGATGAGTTCGATCGGATCCATTCATTTCATTCATCTTCGAAAAAAAAGAAGAAAATTGAGAAAAGAGGTGAAGCCCTGTAAAATTCTTTATAAAAAAATTTGGACTAACTTTGAAACGGAAAAAAATTGGCTGAGACTTGGTCATGCGAATGAGAGGAATTAAGCCCTTTTTAAAAGGTTAATGGCCACGGATTGGCCCACCGGGCTACTGGAAAAATTCCGGTGCGCCCCTCAAACAAAAGTGTCTTTTTTTGCTCTTGCAGTTTTCAAAAATAGGACAAATATTTGATTCACCAGATATTTGATTTTTTTTAAAATAAAAAAGGGCAAAATTGGGCGTATTTTTCACAGAAAAATGCGACAGCTTTCCGAAATTTCAGTTTTTTAATAAAAAAAAATTTCATCCGTATTGTAAGAAGACAGAGCTCTTATGGACTAATCAATACTTAACCCCGTCTTCTTAGAATGCAGGTTAAATATTTTTTTACAAAAAAAACACAAAGCAGAAGTTTACACAGAAGCCACTTTGTCTTCACATCTTTCACTATTCTTCTGGCGACCGATAATTTTTTAAGTGACTGCATTCGTTTTCCCTCAAAAATCTCATCAAAAGCCTCCAAATTATTTCAACTCTATGAATTATTAATTTAATTAAAATCGATTATTTTTTTTTATTTTCGCCACGTTGAACTCGAACAATGATCGACGGATAAGAAATAATGAAAGTAAAAGTTTTTTTCTAAAAAAACAACGATTAGAATAAATTATTATTAAGTGTAAAGACCACTTATGACGATAACAAAAAAATATTTTTTAAAAAATAGCTTTTTTTTCTACAGAAAAAAAAACTTATTAAAAAATTTTTTTATCCTTTTTAATTGAAATAATTGAGTTTCTTTTACTTCTATCTCTCCCCGAAGGCAAAGTTCACCAACCTTTCTCTCCCTAACTCTCACGTTTTTATGCAAAGAACTTTCGACGAATTTTAATCAGGCGAAGAATTTTTGCAAAGAAGGAACGGACTATTTTAATGAATTCATTTTGTCTCGAGCAAAAAAAAATGAAGAAGAATAAAGAAAATAATAATAATAAAAAATTAAGTTTAGTATTTAACTTATCGAGGGAGAGATGAAATAATATTGCCGAAATTATTAAAAGAAATGGAGATGAAAGTTCATGTTTAGCTAATAAAGAAAGAGAGTCTTGAAAATTTTGGTGGTACCTATTTGCAAATGCCATTACCATTGACCTGAAAACCTCTAAAAAATTTATTATAATAAAATTCGCTAACATGTTAGCGGATAGGAGAAGAAACAAGAAGAAAAAAAATTACACTTTCGATTTGAGTCGAAACACGTGGCTCTTTTTAAAACTCTTACTTTCTTTTGATACCTCTTTAAGTGTCGTAAATCCGCCTTTTGTTCCCTTTTCACTTTTTATATCTTTTAAAATGTTTAATTTGATTGTATTGATGGAGTTTATAAAAGAGCAAGTTTGTTAAATTTATTTTGCATCATTGTTAACTTTGAAAAAGTTTTAAAGATTGTTTTTTTCGAGAAAATTGAAAATGAGTATTATTTTGAGGCAGAGTTTGTTCAAATTTTTCTTTTGTAGCCAAAAATTATTTAAGAATTTAGGGTTCAAAAATTTTGAGCCCAAAAATTTTGGACTAACGAAATTTGTTGAAATTTTTTGGAGTCAGGAAATTTGTTGAAATTTTTTGGAGTCATGAAATTTGTTGAAATTTTATTGAAGTCACGAAATTTGTTGAAATTTTTTGGAGCCACGAAATTTCTTGAAAATTTTTGGAGCCACGAAATTTGTTGAAAAATTTTGGAGCCATGAAATTTGTTGAAATTTTATTGAAGCCACGAAATTTGTTGAAATTTTTTGGAGCCACGAAATTTGTTGAAATTTTTTGGAGCCAGGAAATTTGTTGAAATTTTTTGGAGCCAGGAAATTTGTTGAAATTTTATTGAAGCCACGAAATTTGTTGAAATTTTTTTAAGCCATGAAATTTGTTGAAATTTTATTGAACCCACGAAATTTGTTGAAATTTTTTGGAGCCATGAAATTTGTTGAAATTTTATTGAAGCCACAAATTTGTTTAAAAGTTATTGAAGCCACAATTTGTTCAAATTTTTTTAAAGCCACAAATGTTCAAATTTAATTGAATTTTTTTCAAATTTTATAGAGCCAAAAAATAATTTAAGTTCAAAATTTTTCAGAATAAATTTTTTTTCACTTCTTTAAAAACTTAATATGAAAATTAGCGAATCATTAAAATAGCATCAAGTCTTTATCGCCATACATAATTACAATGTCGATTTATTTCCAACCGAGAGATGTTTACCTCACTTTTACACTTCCGCAATTTATAAAAAAAAAACCTCAACCTGGACCTTAAAAAATTTATCTCCTAATCAATTTTCCCCCGAATCTATCTCACTCGAAAATTTAAAGCCGAAAAATCCCCTATCGAAAATCGATTTTCTTTGAAAATTGTCCTGCAAAGGCGATCAAGAAATAATAATTTTAGAAAAAAAAAGTCTGAACTTTTCATTCTTTATTAACACTGGGCCAAGGTTCGAAGCAATGACAAGGTCCAGGCATCTTTGTGCAGAGTTTTTCGGTCTAGGTTAAGTTCTCGCTCACCTAACAAGGTCTAAGGTCGTTCGATCATTTTTTTCTTCATATTAAATTAATATATTATGAATAAAATCACTTCCCTATAACGTGTTTAAAGGTTGATTTATTAATTTTTTGATATTTTTTAAAAAAGAAAATTTTTGTATGAGTTGCGAGAGATTGTGAAATGCCCTAATTTTTGATGAGAATGCTCTCTTTAAGTACCTTGAGGCGCAGGGTCCTTAACCTTGCGGTCGTCGTCCTTTGCCAGTTCTGTCTCATAGTTCAAGAATGATATTTTTTAATTTAAAGTTTGACTGAAAATGGAAAAGCTGACTGATTAAGTTGGCGCAGAATTTATTTCCAATTCCGTAAATATGAATGTTGAATAAAAAATTTAAAGGTTCACATTTTTCTAAAGTTTGCTGCTTCTGGGAAATTTTTGCCCTAATCTAGAATATAAAAAACTAGCTTCAAAAAAATGTTTGGTTCAAATTTTCATGGCTTGTTAGATAAATTCTAAAAAATTAAGCTCCAGAAATTAATAAAAAAATTTTTGGCTCAAAAAAATCCAGAAAAACATTTTTGGCTGAAAGTAAAATTTTAAAAAAAATTTTGGGCTCTAGAAAAAATTCGAAAAAAATATTTTGACACCCGAAAAAATTCTAAAAAATTTGCTGGCTCCAAAAAAAATTCAAAAAAAATATTGTGACCGAAGGAAAAATTCTAAAAAAATGTTTTCGCTCGAGAAAAAAATCCTTAAAAAGTTTTTGGGCTTAAAAAGCCCCATAACAAGTCTTGATAGCTTTTTTAAGGACTAGAAATGGCTAAAATGGATTTATCTGATTTTTGTAGTGCTCAAAAATCAGAATAATGAGGCGACTTCGAAGGGGTTGTTTACAATAATTTGGTAACAGCCATAAATAAAAAAAAACCAAGGTCGTGTGAAGGAAGTTTTCATTTGTCACGCAGAACGAATTCGACTTTTATGATTCTTATTATCTGTGACAGGGGCTTCATCAAACAGAAAAAAAAATCCTTTCAACAATTTTCAACAACCACCCAAGTTCGAGTAGCTTCTTGATACGCGTGAAAAAAATTTACTTCCGGCTTCGTTAAAGATTTTAAACAAATGCAACTTGGAGGAAACGCTCAGCTCCAAATCGCCAAAAAAAAAATTCAAAATACTTACATTCACCTCCTTCTGGTTTCGAAGCCGGACGCCGGAAAAAAAGCGAAAGGAAAATCTTATCTGTAATTAAAGAAAAAAAATTCACGTTAATTCTTAAATTCCGGTTTCAAAGGGCAATGTGCAATCGCGGATTCATCAAGCGAGGAAAAAAAAAGAAGAATCATAGCGCACGACCGATACTTTTAAATGCCGAAAAAAAAAACTAAGATTTGCAGTGAAAGTGAATTCATCACGCAAAAATCGTCCTATTCAATAAAATAAACATATCGTGAAGACGATAGAGAAAGATTTAAAAATAATTTTAACCGTGGCGGATTGATAAAAAAAAATAAGAAAGAAAGTTTCGGAAATTTCGCTTTTCATGGTAAAGGGGAAAAAGATTGCGCATGCGCTTTCGGGTCGAGCAGGACATAGGTCACTAGAGCAAGGTAAAGACTCCAGCATCTTCCAAAAAAAAAAAATATTCTTCGATCCGTTATATTTTTAAATATTTTCAAAATGGCGGAGACAATAGTCAATTTAAATCGGAATAAACAATTTTTTTTTCATCTTAAAAAGAAAATAATAATAAAAGATGGAATCTTTGACCCAGAAATAATAAGTTTCACAACACGAATTGCCCTCCCACGCGGCCATAAGTTCATGCGCAAAAATCTTATCGATCATCGACTCTTAAAAAAAAATTTTAAAGCCCGTTATGAGCGATTAATCATCGGAAGACGAGTAGGAAGAAGAATCCGCGTTTATTTTCCGATTTACAAAAAAGAAAGACGGCAAATGACAAAAAAAGACATTTCTCGGAACGAAGAGATAGAAATAAAGTCATTGACACTTGAAAGAGCGAAAGTTAAAAAAGAATTACATGAAAATGAAAACTAGTATTTTTGTGGCTAGTTAACTCTGCAATAACCTGTTCACATACCTTTGAGAAAAATTTTAATCGCTATATAAAGCCTGGTATTACCTCATCATTACACTTTGTTAACTTGAAGCAAATCCTCATAAGATATATTAATAACTAATTAATGCGTCTCATTACTTATCCGAGAAAAAAAAAATTAGTTTCCTTATTTTTAAAAAAAAAATAAAATAAAATTAATTGCCGTGAAAAATAAAAGTGGGGTTAAGTGACAAATCGGGTTTAATTAATTGATTTATTGAGTGATGGTTATTTTTTTTTTATTGTGGAAAAATTGGAATTCGATTAGAAATTTATGATTTTAAATTAAGAATTTTATGATATTGCAGAGAAAAATAATTTTTTTGTTGGGGGGTTGTCGCTTATTAAAAAATCGCCTTAGCTGAAATAATTTCTGTGATCTTAAAATTTTTTTTAAATGTGGTGTGAATTAAATTAATGATGCTGGGAGAAAATGAATGTAAGCTCAAGTGGATAAACAAAAGTCTAGGATTAGCTCATTAGAGCTCTGGGGGAGGGAGCTGGATTTTCCCTAGACCCCCGTAGCTCTGTTTATGAGAAAATGTTGCAGAGAAAAATATCACGGGGCTTATTCAAGAGTTTTAGAAAACAAAAGTTAATTTTTTCGATTTTTAGAATAATTTAATAAAACATTTTTTCAATGCTCAGTTTTCGAAAAGCTCAGAAAATTTTTCAAAAACTTTCAAGCCTTGGACATTGTATCCGAATTTTTTACGAAATTCTTTTTGAAGCTCAGAAAACTCTCTTGATTATATTTTCAGTGCTCAGAGAACTTTTCAAAAATGTTTTTCAATGCTCAGAAAATTTCTTCTCAAAATTTTTCAAAGTTTTTAAAGCTCAGAAAGTTATTTTGAGCAATGCTCAGAGAAGTTCTAGAAAATTTCATAAACTCTCAAAAAGTTTTTCAAAAACTTTCAAAAGTCTCTTGAAAGATTACAAAACATTTTCGAATCAGTTTTAAAGTTCACAACATTATTTGGAACGTTTCTTCAATGCTTAGACAAGTTTTCGAAATTTTTAGAAAAGTCCTAAAAATGTTTCTATAATATCTAAATCGAATAGAATTACCCCGAGATTTTTCTAAAAGCTCAGCTGATGGGGAGAAACCAGAAAAAGTTTAAGGTAAAGTTATGAGCGGATGAATTTTTTTCAGATGGAGCTTACCGAATTTTCTCCGAATTTTCGCCACAGCTTTAACACTTAAACATTGAATTTGGGCGACTTGCCTACGAAAATAAATTGATATCAAATGCTAAAGAAACGATCTGCCTTGGTTCTGGAATTGCTTCTGCTATCTAGAACTTTTGCACACCACATGGTTCCCTGACTATTTCAGATTTCAAATCATCCCTTTTCATAGATCGAAGTCTTGGCTTTGACTTTTTGTGTTCCTTAACATATTAACCCAATTATTTTTTCATTTATCAAAGCGAATATCATCAGCAATGATGAAAGCTTTCCGATTCGAGGAACTACACCGTCTGCAAAAGTTCTAGAAAGCAGAAGCGATAGTGGAAACCAGCCAGATCCATTATTTAGTTTTTGAAAATGAATTTTATGAACGACCGACTTGCGCAAATTATATTTTTAGCTACGAAATCGGACAAAATTTAGGACACTTAACTTCCAGTAGATTAATTTTTCCAACTGGAAAGTAATTTTCGGAAGCTTTTCACTGAGGAAACCGATCTAAATATTTGTAGACGAGTCTCCTTAAACGCTAATCAGATGATAGCTTCATGGATGAATCCCACTGGATGAACACATACGAATTTGAGGAACCACACAGCTTGCAAAAGCTCTAGAAAGCAGAAGCGATTGCAGAAACAAGTCCGGCCTATTAATTAGTCCTTAAAAATAAATTTTATGAACGACCAACTAGCGCAAGTTTTATTTTTAGCTACAAAATCAGGAAATAAATTTTTGCAAACTTTTCATCGGAGAAACTCACTGGAGGAGGCTGCTAAGCTCCAAGTCTTTAGAACTAACAATCAAACTAAACAAAATATTTATTTCGCCGGGAGCCTGAATTTCCTTAAACAAAAAAAAAACCATTTCTAAATCCTATTTTAATCTCAACAATTATCAAAACATTAAAAACAATCAAACAAAGCTTTTCTTCTAAATGCACATATCATAAACTTCCGCCATATTTGTTACGCATCCAAACAGGTTACAACGTGTCATTGAACCAAATTTAAGAGAAATAATAATAAAAAAAAAACAACATTACATCAATTGGTGAAATAAAAATATAACTCTACACATTTCAATGGGATAGGACATGCTAGCTGCAAATGATTAAACATTCAATCAAATATGACTGTTTAATGAGAGGTCATTGACCTTGAATCAGAGGATTAATAAAAAATTCTCAGTTTCGCTTCGCGTAGCCGCAATTTTACTATCGCATAATTTTCTTTTTTTAAAAATTGTTGAAAAAAATGACGTCACGGATTCCCCTTTTTCTCTCATCTGCCTAAGGACATTCACCTCGACATCTCTATTACTTTTTATTACCGCAAATATTTGGCAAACCGTTTCGCGTGTTTACATTTGGCCCGAAAAAGGGATAGAAAAAATTTAAACAGGCAAAATAATCGAAATATTGATTTAAAAATTAAAAACTTTCTCCCCGAAAATTTTGATATAAAATTACGAGAAAGGTGAACGTCCTTAACAGCATAAGCTCGAAGCTTTTTTAACAATGGGGAAAATATCAAAAGCCCATGTGGTTATGTTTAAAACGCGCATGAGCGATTTTCATTTTGCGCATGTCTTGGCAAAAGGCTTGACTAGGTCAGTTTTCGGTCATTCACCTGAACCGTTCATTTTATTTTCTTTTTTTCCCCCCCTCTCCTTTTACCTCTTCCTTCCACGCTTTTCCGTTTTCCGTATAGTAAACAGATAATAATGTATGCTTACGAACTTTCCTTTCGAAAATATATCCGGGAAAAAGAAAAAAAAAATCTCCCCCCGCACGCTGCCCACGTATAAAAAAAAATTTCATTACTTTTTGAATTTAATTACAAAAGCCCGTTTCGTTCTATTTTTATTTTTAGCGGAATAAAATCGAGAAGAAAAAAAAGTTCTTTTGTGGATTTGTAATAATTACGCGAGAAGTTATAAGACATGACGGTCTGTTAGAAAGAAAGAAAGAGAGAGAGAAAAAAAGTTATCATTGATGACTTTCACTTTTGATAAATTCGCAGTAGAAAGTGTTTTTAAAAAAAAAAAAATTATGAAACATAAACAATAGTGTTTAGGAACGGTCAACAGATTGCAAGATATTAAACAGTCATAGGGCAAACGAATCAGACGAGTTATAAATTTAATAATCGAGGAAATTTTAAAAGAAATATTGTCGTTTGCCCTTTTAAAATTTTTGCCATTTGAATGATAAATCGATTTATGCTCAATTAAGTGAAATAAATGAGGATGACGATTTTTTTTTTTTTTGGTTACGTATAAGAAAAGGATTTTTTCTGAGTTTTTAAAAGTTTTTGAAAAATAATCTGAGCGCTTTTTCTGATTTCTGAGAATTTAAGTTTTTTTTAAGATCCGAACAATGTTCGAATTTCTGAGCTCCAAAAATGATGTTAGAGAATTTCTCTGAGTACTTGTGAAATTTTCAAAAACTTCTCTGAGCATTCAATGAACGTTCAAAATTTTTTTGAGCAATTATGGATTTTTTGGAAAAATTCTCTGAGCATTAAAAAAGATTTAAAAAGTTTGTTTATATTTCTGAGCTTTCAAAGTTTTTAAAAGATTCTCTGAGCATTTTATGAAATTCTCAAAATCTTCTCTGAGCATTTTATGAAACTCTCAAAATCTCTGAGCATTTTATGAAATTCTCAAAATCTTCTCTGAGCATCAAATAATCGTTCAAAATAATTTTCAACATGTTCTGAGTATAGAAAAAACATCTACCTATTTCTCTGAGCATTAAAAACTGTTCGAAATAATCTTCTAAAAAAAGATTCGCAAAATATTTTCTAGGTCGTTTGGGAAATTTTCAAAAACTTCTCTGAGCATTGAATAAATGTTCTAAATAATTTCCTAGCTTCTTGCGAACTCCACTGTAACTAGTGGAGACGCAGCATAAGCTTCAAAGTTTCTAGAAATTCTCTGAGCATTGAAAATGTTTAAAATATTTTTCTGAGCTTTAAAATTACTTCTAAAATCTATTGCGAGCTCATAAGAAGTCGTCAACAATTATCTGAGCATAAGAAAGATTCTTCAAAACTTCTCTGAGCATTGAATAAAATTTCCCGGCTTCTTGCGAACTTCACTTTAACTAGTAGAAACACAGCATAAGTTTCAAAGTTTTCAGAATTTCTTTGAGCATATTTATAAGAAGTTTGCAAAAATTCTCTGAGCATTAGAAAGATTCTTCAAAACTTCTCTGAGCACTGAAAAACTTAAAATGTTCTCTGAGCATTGAAAAAATCTTCTAAGTAATTTTTTGAGCTTAAAATACAATTTTTAAATATGAAAAAAGTTTTTTGCATTAAAAAAATTCTTAAGTTCTTTGAGCATTGAAAAAATGTATAGAAAAACATTTTAAGCTTCCAGTTCAAAATAAAAACCTTCTGACTTCAAATAAATTTTCTTGGGGCAACTATTATTGATCTAAATAGTTTCGCTGTAAAATATTTTCCTTTTATAACTTTGTAAAAAATTCATTCATTCTAAAAACCCAACAAAATCCGTCTCCAGTACTTTTCTCCCACCTCATTCAAATTTAGAACAATAACTAAATTATCCCCGCAAAACACTCTTTAATAATATTCTTTAAAAGCGATGAAACGACCTTTTGTTTATTTCCCGCATTTCGAAAATTTACTACGAGCCTTTTCTTCCCATTTCACATTTTCATCCTTTCTCTCTTTGTCGTAAGGTCTTCGACCTTATCGTAATAAGTCATCCATCATTCATTATAGTCCCCTTTTCTCCAGTCGCTACAACTGATTTCCTTTTTCTTCGTTCTCTCTCTCTCTTTTCTTCATCTTGTTTTGTTATTAGAGAAGTGGAATCGTTTCCTGAATTACTCTTTGTTTTGTTTACGAAAATAAAGTAAACAGAATAACGCGCGCGCGGGGGGGAAAATAAAGAATGTGCTGACAGCAACAATCGACCGTAATACTTTTCTCTTTTTTATTTCATTTCATGTGCCGACTACGTGAGGTTAGGCTATTCAACACATGTAATATTGCCGGTTTATTATTTACTAACATTTTTTTAAATGACATAATCGAACGATATCGATCCAGGTCGAGTTTGAAAAAAAAATAATAGAAATTTATACGAAAAAAAATGACGTAAGCTTTTTGGTTCGAAAGCTCAAAGTTGTGAAAGTAAATAGCGGTAGTGCGTTGACCTTTTCCCCCCCGAATAACGTTATTTTGCCTCTCTGCCTTCTCTTTTGCATTTTCTCCATATGAAATATTTATTTGGTTTCATCTTTTTATTTTCTTTGATAAAAAGGTGGCCATAGTTCCGTCTAAAGAAGAATTTGATCAATCGATATTTAACAAAATTTAAGATTAAAAATTTTAGAAACGAGAGGAGCAGACTGAGGTGTAAGATCCCGAGAGTTACGCGTGAATAAAAAAATAAAAATTTAAAAGGGCCAAAAAAAAAATTAAAAAATTGGAAAGGGCCGAAAAAAAATTAAAAATTGAAAAGGGCCGAAAAAAAATTAAAAATTGAAAAGGGCCGAAAATGAAAAGGGTCGAAATTGAAAAGGGCCGAAAAAAAAATTAAAAAATTGGAAAGGACCGAAATTGAAAAGGGCCGAAAATGAAAAGGGTCGAAATTGAAAAGGGCCGAAAATGAAAAGGGCCGAAATTGAAAAGGGCCGAAAATGAAAAGGGTCGAAATTGAAAAGGGCCGAAAAAAATTAAAAATTGAAAAGGGCCGAAAAAAAATTAAAAATTGAAAAGGGCCGAAAAAAAATTGAAAATTGAAAAGAGCCGAAAAAAAATTAAAAAATTGGAAAGGGCCGAAATCGAAAGGGGCCGAAAGTCATTTTCGGCCCTTTTCAATTTCCGCCCTTTTCATAAGATCCTTCGATTCTTGCTCATACTATTTTTTTACTGAAAAATTTCTCTCAACTCTTCTTTAAAAATTTTCTTTCATCTCTTTTCTGAAACATTTCTCTCAATTTTTTTCTGAAAATTTTCTTTCAACTTTTCTCTGAAAAATTTCTCCCTTATTTTCTTTGTAAAATTTCTCCCAATTTTCCTGACTATCGAGAACAAATTTCCAGCCAAAAAAAAGCCCTTGCATTTTTTTCTGTCGCCAAAAATCTTCCCATAAATCATAAACTCGCACCGAGACCTTTTCTTTCTACGCAGGAAAAAAATTACAGTTAAGAAAGAAATAGGAAAGGTGTATGTAATTATACTAAAGCTAGCAATGTAGGGGTCACTAACACCACGTGAAAAAAAAGGGCATGCGTTGTCTGAAAAGCTTATAGACTAGGTCAGTGATGCTTTGAGGTTGTTCAACTTGTTCCTCTCTCCTATAATGAATCTGGTAAAAAGTCAACGAATTCGCATGGGATATCCTTTTCTTCATTTATCAATATTTTTTCTCTTCTCTCTTTTCCTTTTTTTTCTACTTCCGTCATGAAAATCCCTTCATAAGAATTCTCCAAAAAGAAAAAATCATTTATTTTCAATTACACGAGAAGTAAAATGCGTAAAGGGAAAATTAAAAAAAAAAAATGAACGTGATGGATTATGGTAGGTCGAGTTTCGGAGGTCTTTTACCTTTCTCCTCACAAATCGAGCTTCCAACTTTTCGTGTTTACTTTTCAAAGTTCGTTGACATTGAGAGCTTTTCTGTGTACAATGCGAAATTATTTTCACTTAAAATTTAATCGCCACATCACTTTCCAATCTTTTTTTTTTGATTCTCACTTCGATTGTTAGATATTTAGCTTCGGTTAATTTGATACAAAATGACAGATAAATTTTTCAGATAAAAAAATCGAACCGCCATATTAATTGAAATTTGATATGGTCACTTTATTATCCAAACTAGTTGATTTCGCTTCATTTGACCGAAACCAAATGATTCTTATCATTTTTTTCGTCTTTTATTAATTAATGCAAAAAAAATGGAGACTGTGAGAAAAATTAATCCTCACGGCCAAGATAGGGCTAAAAATTTTTGAAAAAAATATCCATCACCCAGAAATATTTGTTCTCAAGTTTTTGTTCATGAGTCAAAATTTTTATTCATAAACCAGGATTGGTTCATGGGTAAAAATTTTGTCCATGTAAAGCTTTTTGGTTCATGGGTGAAAATTAGTTTTCACGTTCTAAAGTTTCGTTCATTCGTCAAAATTTCTGTTCAAAGGTCAGTTTTTGTTCATGGGTTAAATCAGTTAAAAATTTTTGTTCATGGGTCAGAATTTTTTTAAGAGCAGAAAATTTGTTCTAGCGACAAAATAATTTTAGTTTACAAATTTAAATTTTGTTTATAGGTTAAAATATTTGTTCATGGGTTAAAATTTTGGTTCATGGGTTAAAACTTTCATTCCTAAATCAGAATTTTTTCAAGAGCAAAACTTTTGCTCTTGCGAAAAAATAAGTTTAGTTTAGAAATTAAAATTTCGTTCATGGGTTAAAATTTTGTTCATGGGTTAAACTATTTGTTCATGAGTTAAAATATTTGTTCATGGGTTAAAACTTTCATTCATAAATAAGAACATTTTTCAAGAGCAGAAATTTTGCTCTTGCGAGAAAATAATTTTTTAAGAAAGAGGTTTAAATTTTGTTCATAGGTTAAAAAATTTGTTCATGGGTTAAAATTTTCTTTCCTAAATCAGAATTTTTTTCGAGCAGGAATTTCGCTCTTGCGACAAAATAATTTTACTTAAGAGGTTAGAATTTTGTTCATGGGTTAAAATATGTAATTTTTCAATAGGCCAGAATTAGATTTTATTAGCTATCGGTCTTTTTCGTGGGTTACGATTCTCATTCGTGTTCGTGGCTCAGAATTTTTTTCAGAGCTTTTGGTTTATTGGTCAGAATTTTTTTTAAGACAGAGAAAGTCACTATACGCAAATTCTTGATGTCCAGACTCCCAAATTAAGCCCCCAACAAACGAATTCGTTAAAAATAAAAATTTTCTTCGCAAATATTGAAACTATCCCATTATAATAATATTTTTCCTACTTGAATAAAATCTGAATTAATAATTTTTTCAAGTATAATAAATAGAAAGCGCCTAAACAAATTCAAAAAAATCCCCTCAACCATCATAAGCTTATTCATCAAGACAAATAATCTCCTGAGAGGACAAAAACACAATATTTTTCAGCTGGAGGAAATGAAATAAAAAAAGAAAATTATATCTTTTTACGGGCAATTATGATAAAAGCCTAGATTTAAGTGAAAGTCCTCCCATGAATCATGATCATATCCGCCAAAACTTAAGAAAAGGTCTTTTGTAATCGTTTTAACGTGAAATAATCAAACTCATTTAAAATCTTCGATTCTTTTCGCAGATTTTAAAAAACATTCTGCTTTGTTATTAATGTGAATCGCTTTTTTTCTTTAGTTCGTGAGCCGAGATTTATATAAAAATAAAATAGCCAAACAAAAAAAATGAAGCTATGGCAATTATCCTATTGTTATCAAATTCTACACTGTCACTTGAAAAAAAATCTCGAGAGGAAAACTTTTTTGGCTCGATTTTCCTTTCGATTATTGTAAATTGGAAAAAAAAATGAAGCTAAATTCGATCCTGATTTAGGATTTGAGATCTGTGTCACAAGACGGCGACTCGAAAAAATCCGTCGTGAAGTTAACAGATTTATGGGGAATCTGTAAATAGGGAAGTTTAACGAATGATCGGCTAAATAAGTAGATGTGTCAAGGTTTTTATCCCCGTGGTGCTCGCATATAGGTCAATTTCAATTCTCTTTCCGAAATTAAAATTCAAAAAGAAAAATTATTCGGTTTTGAAGGTTTTCAAAATATTGAAATTTTCCTAGCACGTGTGTGATCGGTCGGGAGAGTGTATATAAATGTCGGAACAATAAACATATTTGAAAAATTTGTTAAAATTCGTAAACAAGGCGTTGAAAGCTAGAGACCTTGCGTTGCATAACGCGTTTATTTATGATTGGGCTACAGAAAAAAATATAAGTCCGAATGCACTAGCCCTTGACATGAAAATAGCCTCTTTGATGTGTGGCTATCAAGTTTTCTCGTTAGCTCTGCAGACATAATATTTCCAATTTTTTTTGAAAAAGAAAAAATGTTAAATGCGTTTCAGGGTCAGACTGAAATTCATCTTTGAAAAAAAATTATTTTTTGCCGGTTCATTTCCATTGTTTACTAGAAACATATTTTAATTTCAGAAAACGCAATTCATGAAAATAAATCCGGGGGGAAAATGGACAAAAAACTGACAAGACAACAAGAATTTTCGCGTTTTCAAAGGAACCACAAAATTCTGATTCTGATAAACAAATAATACTTGATCAAAAATAAATATTCTAATCAAAAATCGTTAAAGATCTTGGAATGAAAATTTTAGTTTAAAAACAAAATTTTTTTATCGATCCATGAACAAATTCTGATTTATTCTGCATGAACATTTAATAACCCATAAAAAACAACTCTGCCTGTGAAAAATAAAAATACAGTTTTACCCGCGAAAAAATATTCTGACCAATAAACAAAAATTTAAATTATGAACAAATTTTAACCCCGCTGAGTCGAGAACAAAATTTTCAATAAATTTTGAGTCAAGAATAAAAAGTTGGTGGGCCAAAATCTTCATAACTCAAAAATTCTGATCCGAAGGATTTTTAACATGAACAAACTTTTAACCCATGAACCAATTCTGATCGCAAATGAAAATTCTAACCCAAGAACAAAATTTTAACCCATGAACCAAAAACGATTTGGTGCGGAAATAAAATTTCAGTCTTTGAACTTTATGAATGGAAATCCTGACTTGTGAACAAAAATTTTAACCCATGAACAAATTATGTCAATCTTTTAATGTAATTTTTAATTTTGATCTGAAATTTAACTATTTTTTGCCTGTGGGCATCGTCTTCATTTTTGCTCATCAGTTGCAATAAAAATTTGTTTAAAACCAATTTTTTTCTTAAAATTCTCATTTAATTATTGAGCTAACTATCAACCCTAAATCTCAAATTTTATTTAACATCCAGCTATGTAAACCTAGAAAATAATTCATATTAAAATAAAAAATCTAATAATAAAATCCTCTTTTAAAATTTTTGGCTGACAAATAACTCAATTATTTTATTCTTAAAAAAATTTGTCCACATGTGCTTATCAATTTAAAAAAAAAAAATCCTCCCTTTTTTCTCAGAGAGAAAAAAATTAACTCGATTTAGTTAAAACACAGGCTTAAGCTATAATTCATTGATCCGCACATCGCGCATTAATTACCGAGGTCGTTCAACTCTTGTTATCTCTTCATTTTGACTTTTTTCCCGATTTCCTTATCGTTCATCATAAAATTCCGTTGTCTGCATAGATCCGCCAATGTCAACCGATTTTTTTCTCTTTTGATTTTTTTTTTGCGCACCGGAATTTTATCAATTAATAAAATTACTTTCACGTATTCCGCGTATAAATTACCTCACCTAGTCTTATGCCATAGGCCTCTGAATATTGTTTTTTTTTTCTATAAAATAAACGCGCTTCACTTTCATTTTCAAAACAAATCCAGTTTGTCATTAATTACTCTAATTTCACTTTTTTTTCTGTACAGAAAAAAAAATATATATAAAAATTTCTAATTGAGAAATGTTAAAGCTTTTTTGGAGGTTTAACCGTAGGCGATAACGACCTTGGCTTTTATATATTTTTAGGAAAAAAATTAAAAGAAATGTTTGAAATTTGTTAGCATCAATTCCAAATGGCCTCGTTCCTCGGTTACACATTTTTATTTAAAACGCAAAATCTAAAATGTCTCCCCGATATTTGCGTCCTTCGCGACTTTTTTTTTGCGGACATTTTGGCAGTTACCCAGTGTTAAAAACTTATTGTACTTTTTTTTTCTGAAATAATTTCTTTGTCTGGATTTTCTGTACTTTGTGCACAGAAACTAGACAAGATCCTAATTAGCACCTAAAATAATTCTTAGCCCTAAATTCTTGAAATCGTTAAAATTTTTGTTCATGGGTTAAAACTTTCATCCCTAAATCAGAACTTTTTTTAAGTGCAAAACTTTTGGTCTTAGGACAAATATCTTTTGTTTAGAAGTTAAAATTTTGTTCACGGGTTAAAATATTTGTTCATGGGTTAAAATTTTTGTTCATGGGTTAAAACTTTCATTTCCAAATCAGATTTTTTTTCAAGAGCAGAAATTTTGCCGTAAAAAAATATTTTTTGTTTATAGGTTAAAATTTTGTTCACAGGTTAAAATATTTGTTTACGGGTCAAAATGTGAGAATTGAGAATTTCCATTTATAAATCAGAATTTTGTTCAATTTTGTCTTCACAATCGATTTTTTTTGTTCACGGGTTAGGAATCTTGTTAATGGGTTAAAATTTTGTTCTTTGGTCATATTTGTTCATGGGTCAAAATGTTTGTTCTCTTTCATTCACACGTGAGAATTTCCATTCATAAATCAGAAATTTGTTCACGGATTGAAATTCTGCATTCACGACAGATTATTTTTTGTTCAAAGTTAGGAATTTTGTGCATGGGTCAAAATTTTCATTCATAAACCATAAAAACCCAATTATTTTTTGTTCATGGGTCAGAATTTTCATTCATGACGCAGAATTTTATTTAAAGGCTGAAATTTTTCTCTCAAGACAAATGGTTTTTGGTCTATAGGTTAAAATTTTGTTCATGGGTCGGAATGTTAGTCGCGAAAACAAGACTAAGGATTGAATTTAGATCGATATTATGACTTAGACAGAAGTAATGATCAATGGAATTTGTATTGATTAATTTAAGATCGAAACCTAAAGTAAAATTAATTTTAGTGGCGGATCTCGCAGAAATCTTCGGGGGAAAAGGGGGGGTTAATCAGCTAGTGATCAAGTTTGTGATCTAAAATCGATACTATCCAGAGAAAAAAATCAAGAGTGAATAGAAGATGCTGATGCTGAGATCAATGTTAAAATTTATCTTCAGCGAATTTGAGAAGGAGATTAATTCATAGCTTTTGCTCTGGCTAACACTATAAGCCATTTTTAGTGCCCTAAGAGATACTCAGGTCAATATCTAGGACTCTTAGAGTTTCAATAACTCATTTAGCCCATCACTAGTCCACTTACAGGGGTGCTAGTTCATCTCTAGAGCCCTCACTGGCACAAAAACGCATTTCTAGTGTTTTTCATGGACACATGAATCCACCTTACAATGTGAAGATCTACAAAAAACTTCCAAAGAATCTCAATATAAACCCGCAAACCTGACTTCCACAAAAACCTTCCCTTTTCATTTCCTTCAATTTTTTTTTCTCCTACCGATTTCACTTTTCAAACTACCTGAACCTTATTTACTTTTATTTACACCGCTTCTTGTCAAAACTCGACGACAACAAAATTTAAATAACAAAAAAAAAGGTAGCGGGAACCTTTAGGTATTGAACTTGTTGAAAAGGAATCAATCAATAAAAACTCACTTTTCGAAAAAAAAAAAATTCCGAGGTCACGTTGACAAATAATCAATATTTTATTCCGATATTGATGCCTCAAGGTTTATGACTGCTGCCATGTTTTATAACGTTATTGGCTCCCGCGTACGGTCTACAATTCTTTCTTTGTTCAGACAAAAAAAAAAAGAAAATGTTTCGTTTGAGTTTCAGGGTAAACCGGTCGGAGGGAATCAAATTGTCCATTTTGTTCGACAAAAAGGTTGTTTTTTTTTTTCGTTTTTAGCACGAAAGATTCCAGAAGGCGAGGCCCGTTAAAAAACCATTCTAATCCCCGTTTCGGTCAATTAATTTAAAGGCGAATCCATCGAAACGAGAAAACGAGTCTATCATCATACTAAAATGGTTATTTCTACTCTTTTATAGTCAAGATCATGAATAATAACTAAATTTTACTTTTTAATAAATGAAAGTTGTATAATTATCATTCGGGCTACCGTCCTTTGGGGAACCTACAGGCATGAAAGCTGCTCACGACCAAAAAATTATTTTTGAATCGGCGCGTGCGTAGGATTATTCCTAAGAAAATTTAGCTTGAAAAAATCTGCAGCTTCCATTTTTTTTTTCTTTTTTTAGCTTTACGTGCAGATAAGAGTAACGAACTTTGAAAAAATATTTACATATGACTCAATGACAATTCAAGACGGTCGAAATTATTTGGCAGTGCAGCGGTCGATGCCCTTTCTGATTACACTCGTCATATGGTTGTGACGTCATGACTCGCATGCTTTTATATGAGAATCTTCGTTTATTTTATTCATTTTTTCAGAGATTTTTTTTAGGAAATAAAAAAAACGCGGAAAAAATGACTATTTTTTTTTGATTTTGAGCAATTGTGAAGATCAAATGAAGCCTCGAATTTAAATAGTGAGCTTTTTAGATAACTGTAAATATTTTTAGTAATGACTTGAATTGAAAGTCATTATCATTTTAATTGCAAAAATGTTGCCTTAATTTTTAAATTTAAAAATTTTTGCTTTTAAAAAGTTTTAGAGAAGAAACTGAAAGAGAACTTGAGAGTCGTTTTTGATGAGAGAGAAAAGAGATTTCGAGTTGAGAAGCTTTGAAAATTTTCATATTCTTGACTTTTTTTTATTTCTCTATAATTTCATATTTTTGAGAATTAAGATTGTAAATTTTTTCTGAAACTCAAAATGGAAAAAATTGGAAATTTTGGAGGAAAATCAAAATGGAAAAAATTGGAAATTTTGGAGGAAAATCAAATTTTTTCAGAGTTTGTTCTTGTCAAGCAAATTTCTTCAAAATTTTTTCTTGTCGAGCAAATTTTTTCAGGATTTCATCTTGTCGAGCAAACTTTTTTAAAATCTCTTCTTGTCGAGCAAACTTTTTTAAAATCTCTTCTTGTCGAGCAAACCTTTTTAAAATCTCTTCTTGTCGAGCAAACCTTTTTAAAATCTCTTCTTGTCAAGCAAATTTTTGCAGGATTTCACTTTGTCGAACAAACTTCTCCAAAGTCTCTTTTAATGATTTAATGATTTAATGATTTTTGAAACAAATACCAACCAAATTTTGGCATTTAGTCAATTTTAAGAATCGATCAAAAAACTGGAAAATCTATTTTGAGTCTTGAAGAAAAAAATTTTTAAAAAAATCCCCCAAAAAATTATTTAAGATCTTGAACTTACAACGACCTTTAATCCCTTGCACTAAAAATCGCTTCAAAAAAATCTAACATCAATAAATCTTCCTTCTAAAAAATTCCTACTTGCAAAAAAAAGAATCACCTTACACACAGGGTGTGATAATTGATTCAAAAAATTAAAAAAACAAAATCCCCGCGCCCTTTTTACCCCGCCCCGGGAATGTCATCTAATTATAACCCGATCGCAAGGTTAATATAATTGAATATTAAACCTTGATTCACCCGGTTGGCGGGCAAGAAATCCTCCTTATTCCTACAAGTTCACAACCTTAAACACGCATTCAAATTAAAAAGCAATAAAATTAAAATTGATAGTTGGATCGGGGGAATACGCGCAAACTTTTATCATCTAAGAATTAAATTTGAAATGTGAGTCAAGGTCCGAATGAGGACCTACATTTTGTTGATCTTGACCTAAATTTTGTCTTTACATATGTTTTTTTTTTTTTTTTTTTCATGAACCTAAGACGACCTAGACTGCGGGCTCGAAGTTAATTAAATAGGGGGGCCATTTGGTAATAAATCAATATTTTTTTGGAGAGTCGGTTTTCATCGCTGGAAAATTTTTGAGCGTGGGATTCTGATTAATTAATTTTGATTTGAAGGAAGAAGTGATCGAGATTTTTTTTAAATTCATTGTGATAATTAATGTGATAGTATTGACCATGGATTGAAAAGGAAAACGAGCTTTTTGAAGGGAAAGGTTAAAAGTATTGAGAGGGCGGGATTTTTGGCCACGAGAAATAATTTTTATATAAATTTAAATTCTTTACAAATATTCCTGGTTAAAATTTTTGTTGGGTTTATTCTGAAAAATTGAGTTTCAAACTCGGAGACTCAAATTCTCTCTCAAAATTTCCAAAAATCAATTTGTTTTGAAGCTTTTTGACTTTTTACTTTGCTTTTGCTTAAAAATTTGGCCTTTAACAAACTAAAAAATTTTTAAGGTCTTCGAGTTTCCTTTTAAAAACTTCCCTTTCTCTTTAAAATAACAAATTAGGCCTATTTCCAAAAACTAAAATTCATAAATGAGAAATTCTCCCGAGTAGTCAATATACTCAACCAGAACAGCTAAATGTCAAAGTCCATCTCCCCAGGACAGAATTCAAAACATAACCGCAATTAAAATTGTTGCAAAATTTCTTGCATTCGAGATTTTTCCCCAAAATGGCAAAAAACTCCTTCTTATTTTATGAGTCGCTCTTCATTCCCTTTGGCCTGACAGCTACTGCACATTATGATCAAGGCTACCCTCTGATTAGAAAATCCTCCAACGATGCCATTCAGGCCACAAGTAAATACACTCAACACCGAAATAGCTCCTCAAAAAATAAAATGAGTAATAGAAGCCTTGTGCAGCTATTTTTAAAGTACAAGAATTATTTTAGTAAGCTTGAGGCCAAAAACTCCCAATTTAGAAAATTCTATAACCTTTAAACACTAAAATCCACAAATTCATCCAGTTTTCACCACAATCTTACTCGAAATTCATTTTTCTTCATA
The DNA here is from genome assembly GCA_023512825.1 of Liposcelis brunnea. Lineage (NCBI taxonomy): Eukaryota > Metazoa > Arthropoda > Insecta > Psocodea > Liposcelididae > Liposcelis > Liposcelis brunnea. The sequence goes on from CM042069.1 coordinate 1,150,680, forward strand.
TTTCTCCCAATCAACCATCATTCTTAAATACTTTCATTCATTCGAGCCACTTCATCCTTTTTGCAAATTTAGGCAGCTTATTGAATCATTCGACACTCTCACTTCATATCAAAAAATTCAACTTACATAATCTGTTGCAATGTTAATCCAGGTATATTTTGGAAAGAATAATCCTTAATGACGTCACTGATTTCAACAACACATGAAAACGTTCGAACTGTTTTCAAGTTCGAAAAAAAAAAGGTCACTGACACTTTATAAGTTGAGAGTTGTACGCAAATATAACCTAAGGTTTAACGCCTTTTATATATTTTTCTCTGGTTTTCACACCAAAAATACTAGAAAATTATTTATCGATAAAAATACGAACACACTATAAAAATTTTCGATGAGGTTAAAAAATCACCACTTGAATATTATAAATCACCAAATGTGAGTTTTTCATTCATTGATATTTTCGTTTTTCTCGAAAAATAAATAATTTTTTGTTAAGAAATTCGGGATTAGGGATTTAGAGAAATAACCGTGGGAAAATCCTTTTTTTTTTTGCAAATTAACCGTCAACCGAACTCGAATGACGCCATCCCGGATTAATCTTCCCCACGTTCCCGGAAAAACACTCCTGCCACGGCAAAACAAAAGAAAATCGGTACCGATATCCCTTTTTTTCTTTTTTTTTTTTGAAATTTTAACCAAATCAAATCACACCAACGTCTCGATCACAAATCCACGAATGATGAAAATTTTTTTTCTCCTTCACTTTCCACTCACATGTAATTTTCGTTAAAAATCCGAACTCGATACCCGTTGATAAATCACCGCGATTTCCCCCGATAAAAAATCCTCAAAAAAAGAGTTTATTTTGAAAAATAAAAGATTTTTAGAAAGGCACACACGTAAATTCGTTCTAAAAGCAAAGACCGTCACAAGTTGACTGCCCTTCGAAGAAAACAAACCGCGAAAACGAACGAAATTTACCGAGGGCAACGTCACAACATGACAAAGTAGGAATTGATAATTGTTTATATTCACAACGGTTGAGCTTACGGTTTAACGGGAGGATATGGATTTGAGAGTTTGATGTGATGATAGGTGATTAAACAAGTGACGTAAATTTGACGTTTCAGCATGGTGCCAAAGTCAACGACCTTGGTACGATTAAAAAAAGCGAGGCAAACCATCTCAGCTGATTTGCCAAGAGGAGAATGATCCCTTCGACCTTTTCAGTGAGGGTTTCTAGATATTTCCTGGAAAATGCTTTGTTAACGAATGATGATGATTCTCACTTTTTTTTTTAAAAATAAGCTGGATTCTTTTTTAAAAATGGTTTAATCTGTTAATGAGAGAAAATTTTATAATTAAGCTTTCGAGATAATGATTTGGAAAAAAAATGTGAATGGGAAATAATGTAGTTCTGTTGAATAAATTTTTTGTAAATGGATTTTTAACCCTTAACCCAAATAAAATAATATGAGTTTACAATGAATTTTTTTTGATTGAGAAAAGAATCCAATTTGAATAAAAATGACCAAAAAACCTTTTCGAAAGCAGATTTTTAAAAAAAAAATTTGTAGATGGAGATAATCGAATAATTTTTGGCAAAGACTCTTCCAGCAGAAATTTTACTGGATAAACCAATATTAATTAGGCTAAAAATTAAATACTCACATGGACATAATCATCATTGTCGAACCCCATTTTATTTGGTGGTGCCTCAAATTGTAATTATCATTCGACAACTCAAAAAAAATACTTTTGTGGGTGTATACAGGGATGAAAATATTGCTCGAAGGTTAAAATAAGAATCAGAGAGGCAGCAAGGAGTAAAGTTGGGATTTTTCCAAAGATACTGTTGCCTGCCAGTAACAAAATGCACTATAGTCATGATTAACCAAAACAGGTTAGACTGCTAATTCATAAAAAAAAATTAGCACCATTGCCAAGCTACAGACATTGAGTAGATCTTTCTAAAACTACTAATTTTGACATATGACATAAAGCTAGAGTTTAACAAAGTTAGGTTAAATCGCGTTTTCAAAGCGACACTAGTGCCAAGGAGAAGTTTCCAATACAAGAAGTGACTACACAGTTTCCTACTTCAAAAAATCAAAAAAAATGAGTTGATGAAGGAAAATAATAGGTCAAAGAGAACCAAAAATTGCCAAAGAGAAGCTATCGAGTATGAAGCTACCCTGCTGACGAAGATTATCATCTCAGCTTAGCTCCAGTTATTTACCATAAGTAATAACGTTTTTTTACAGCGACTCTAGAGCAGTGTTAATAATCAAATTTTAACCAGATTAGGCTAAAATATTTTTCAAAACATTACAAATCGAATTTCTGTACATTAAAGGGCAAAATTAAATTTTCAATTAAAAGCACGAGCCAACCTCGCTTTACTTAAGAGTAATTTTATGTTAAACCGTTAAAATTTTTCTGCTTAACTTAATTTCATTTTTCAACCAGCAGGAAACCAATTTAACTATTTCTAAACCTTTATTCCTAAATAACACAAAACTTTTTCACTTTTTCAAACATTTTTTTATTAAAAAGTACTTATAGCCATTACATGAATAAAACAACTCTAAAATATTTTTAATTCAGCGCCTGTATCTTACAAAATATACATTGGAAGATAGATAAATTCGTCGTGGAATGTTTGGCAGGAACATTACCATACCCGAGCTCCTTTTCCATTTCCACAAACAACCATTTCTTTCCAAATAATCCCAATTTCTTTTAGAAAAATGTACTTAACAACGCTTTTTGATTTGAGTCCGTCCAGCAGACTTAACACGGAAATATATCAACGATGAATTATTTTCTTTTCAGTTGAACTAAGAGCTCTTTGGCTCCTGTACAAAGAAAAAATATAACACGTGATAATATTTCCTTTTTTCCTATCATTTTCATTCCATTTCGATAAGCGTATATATACTATGTGTCTATATTATAATTCAATATGATATATTTTTTTGGTTGGATTTTTTTCTATGTGATTTTTTTTTGCTCAGGCTTTTTTTGAGTCTTTAACAGGAAGATCGTGAGAGGAACTTGCACTTAAAGCGTACACCTAAAAAAAATAAAAAAAATTAATGTTTTGAAAGTGAACGACACTTTTTAAATCAATGGGCGCATTTTTTAGAAGAAGAAATACATTTTGAATCAATAAATTTCATAGTATTTAACTTCATTCAAATTTTTTGGCTGAATATTTAAAATTTTCAAATTGATATTGGGCAAATGACTTTTTAAAACCAAAGAATTGAACGTGAAATAGGTTCAGACTGATTCTCCGAGTCAAAATTAACCTCCACATAAAATTATGAGTCTTAATTTTAAAAAAAAAAATGTTTTTGTAGTAAAATTGCTTTAAAAAAGCAACATTTTTTAATTAGTTGAATTTCGCCATATTTTCCTCGTTAAAACGCTAAAATTTCACCCAAAAAAATCATTTTACAAATAACTTGGATTGATTTGAATTTATAAAATTCATTTTTGGTTCATAATTATTGTTCAATCTCAAATTTAAAGTTGAAATTGGCTCGATTCGTTTACTCGTGTCAAAACAAACTCATTTACTTAATCATGAACTAGCTAATAAAAAATTTATTAACGATTCAAGAAATTCGAGATCGCTTTTTGAAGTGTTAGAAAAATGGCTGTTTTCCCTAAATTTTGTAATAATTTAATTTTAAGGAAAAAAACTGAAATTAATGTTGCTTCCACTGCTTGAGAGCAAAATTAATATTTAAAATTAGAAAAACTTAAAAACTATCGGTTTTAACTAGAAGATTTTTCATTTTAATTTAAAATTGTTAACTATTTAGGAACACCAGCCATTTTGCTACCACGCGTGACGTCATCAAGTGTATCCTGTTAACTCCACTAAATCTTTGAGCAAGAATTTTTTCCAAAAATAGGCCCGTACACTCCTTCTGGCAATTTTTTATACCTTTTGCTAATGACAGTGCTCGGTAACATCAACGATAACTGATTTCTTCCAACCAAAAAGGAAATATCCAGTGGTAGCACCAACGACAACTGCTAAGCAAAGCCAAACATTGTACGTCATGAAAATGAGCATCAAGAAATAAGAGAGCACGATTTGTATAGCGTGAAGGAACGTCTGATATCCATGCATCAAACTCCACATCGTTGGCCTAAAATAAAAAAATAAAAAATTAGTCATAGGCCACATTTTTATAAGAATGAGAAAACAACAGAGACGTAGAAAAGTAAGTGGCGTAGTGGATTAAAAAATTCTTAGGCCCAAAATTTTGGTGTCCACTACTCCACTTAAAACACACAGAAAATTAAAAATTTTTACCCAGTTCACGTGCAATGTGTGAGATTAAAAATAAAAGAAATATTAGTGCAAGAAGATGAAGGCGACAGATAAAAAAATAAAAAATAGGAAATTAGGCACGTGCAAAATTGAAATACCCGAAATACTTACGGTTGCTTATGAATCACCTCACCGACCATGCTGTAAAAATTAAACGAGTTAAATAAAACAAATGATTAATAATGAAAATGACACCTAATGATTTTTTTTACTTGCTACGCATTCATCTTCCGACATTAAAATTATTAATTATAACGAAAATTAAAAAGATTCAGAACTTACTGAACGATCCTGTTATCCTCAGAAGACGATGTGACGGGTTTCTCAGCTGGAAATCTAACGGATCTATACTGAAGTGAATTATAAGTCTTCCAAAATAAATACTCCCGGTAATATTTTAATCCCTCGTAAAGAGCGGCCATCAGGAAAATCCCAAACATGGACCCGATTAATCCTCCGACGCTGTTTATTTTCCATGTGTCGAATAATACTGTTTCACAATATCCTGTATGGAAAGCCATCTGTAATCCAGGAAATTAATGTCGTTACTGATTTTATCGTTTGATAAGAAAAAAAAATGAGGCAGACTAATCTTAAAAGCCTATTTTTCTAATTCAAAGCGGTTATTGTTTTATTTAATTTTAATCTTTAGGATTTTAAAGGTCACTGAACGAGTAAGCTAAGAAAATTTTAATACGCTTGAATATTTAAAAGAAAAGTTCAATGAAAAAGCTTGTAAATTTATAATTTAGAGAAACAAACTCATTTTGCACTCGAGAACACTGTTCATTGAACTAAATTATCTACTGGATGCTAATCAGTAAATTCTTAATAAAAATCTTGAGACAATAAAAAGATTAGATGGATAAAAAAATCATTTTAAACACAATTTCACTTACCGACATCATGCCATGGCCTCCCATTGATGAGGAACAACTATCTGTCGAGTTATCTGAGAATAAAATTAAAAATTAACCAAAATTTAAAAATTTCACATACTCGTCAAATAAAAAACTTACTGTTTGTGTTCCCCGAATCCCCTGGCATGTCCATTGGATGATTATTATGAGCATGATGTACACTATGATCCATATGTGCTGAATGAGCTGAATGATCCATTGTTATCAGTTCTACAAAAAAGAAATTCTATTCAGTCGTCTACTTTCCTTCACTTTTTTTTCTATTCTTAATCAGTCGCAATTCAACAAGGGGATGTTATATGATCCGTTTAAATGCAAGTCATCACATAATCGCTACTAATGTATGCAAAGTAAATATTAATTATAAAATTTTAAAACACTTGTTCATTAAGTAAATATTAAAATCAATGACACTCAATACGTGAAAAAAAGCGACTGATTTTATCGGCGGTTCGGGTGACGGAATCCGCGAATAATTGATAAAAAAATAACTGCTTATCTCTCATAACAATACATGAAAAATTAAAACGGCACTTGAATTAAAAATCATTCAACCATTAAACAAGTTGATTCAATGATCTACTTTCTCCAGACGAAGTAGGAAACAAACTCCAGCATCAACAATAAATTATATAATCGGGTTGTTTGAACCGTCCGTTTTGATTTGCATCCAAGGTTAACGAATGGGATAAATCCCGTCGATTCGACGTCATGCATTTTTATTAACCAATCATTTAAAGCTATCATCTTCCAGTATTTTTATTTCTTACACGAAAGTGAATGTAGCACTTAAACATCTTGTTTGCCTTGAAATTCTCTAGAAAATTGTTAAAAAGGATTTTGTTTCTTTGTTTAAAACATATGTTGAAAACTTTCTTGATGAAACTTTCACTCTCACCAAAAAAAAAGTGTTCAACATTTCATCAGCAAATGACAAGAGATAATTATTTTGCATACGCTCATCAAATTTCACGCTAGAAATAATTAGGTTATTTTTGAATCGTATAATTATTCTATGCAAAAAATTATTGATGAGTAGGTCATATAAATCCCAGATATTTTTTTCCCCGAAACTCACCGATAATTTTTGCAAGTTTACAATCTCGTGACTGTCGCGGATAACCCTAAATATAACAATGAATTGCTTTAACCTTTGAACAACATATTGCTATTATTAAATACGGAGCAGTTATATGAAGGATTTGAGATTGAGAAAAAAATCAACATTTACGGTCGGTTTGTGATGTAAAAGCAAAATAAACAAGGGGAAAAATCAATACGTAAATAACCTAACCTGTAAAACGTTGTGTCTTTATGTTCCCAGTTACGATTTGTTCTTGTGCATAAAACTAAACTAAGTCAACAAATGGAGTTTTCTCGGACGATCGACACTGAACGGTCACTATTTCCAATTACACAATCACGTCCTTGCCTCCATTGCTACTTTTTCTGAATGCTTCAGTTGTACCAACTTTTCAAAAACCAAACTACGAGGAAATTTCAAATTTCATGAAAAAATTATTAAAACACGTTTAAAATATCAAGTAATCATCACTAATTACTTACCTTGTAATATATTCAATAAAACGATAAAAAACTGACGATAAAAATGAGATTAAACGGCATTTTCACGATTGTTTACAGCACCGCCATGATGAATTTTTAGTTTCCCGTATATAAATCCGTTTCTTGAGGATAAATATACGCTGCATGACCAAAATCGGTTTTTTAAATTAGTTTGGCGTTTCGTCGAAGGAATTAATAATATTTGGGCAGGGTTCATGAGTTTTAAAGCAAAAAGATTGTACAAGTCGTAACTTTAGAGATAGAAATAAATATGGCGGCATAAATTATTTGGAAAAAAAAGTTTGGTAGGAAAAATCGGTTTAAAATTGGTTTGCTGCTGACATTTCTGACAAAAAAACCTTTCGATATTCAATTAAGTTCTTTCAAGTCATAAAACTGACTAGTCCCTCAAGATAAAATCAATCTGAATTCGTTTTCGTCCTTGAAAAAAAAAAATGGAAATCTCCTACCTTCATAATCGACGAGCTGGAGAGTTCAAATTTTATCCTGTTCATGTTTTGTTTCAGTCAGATATATCAGGAACTCAGATTTTTCATTACAACTTTTCTTATCTGAAAAGATGAAAAAATACACAATTATGAGCAGTCTTTTTTGATTTTTCAAAGATTCCTTTTCACATTATAAAATACCATCAAGATTCTTCCTTTTGAGCATAATTATTAAAAAAAGGACAAAAGTCCGGTTTAAAACAATTTTCCAACAAAAAATTGCAGCTAAGTGCAAGCCCATATATTTATTATAAAAATCCTGGAATTATAAATTCAATCGGCCATTTTTATTTTTTTGCGTTGCCAACATAACCAACAGAACCGAGACATTTTTGTTCACCGGGTATTATGGTAAGAAATTCATTTCAGCGTTTTTTAATCATTTACCGTGTAAAATCTCTAATTCGTCATTAAAAATACTCGGGGATTCTTTCATTTCCACTCGGGAAATGTATTAATTCCCATTTGATTGCACAACTTTTGTCATACAACAGTTTTCAATTCGATTTCGTTTCCCCAGCGTTTTTAGTTATTTCTGTGCTTCGAATATTTTGAAACATAATGGTGCCCCTTGGGCCACAACATGCTTCGAGTTCTTTATCCTCGACGTTAAATACATCTGGGAGCTCGGTTAAATCATCAAGCTCGACCGTAGTAAGTATTATTTTATTAACAGATAGCCGCGGTCTTTTGTTTACATGGAAAAGCCTATAATCATTATGTTTTCAGGATTGCGGGAGTTATGTATTATATTACGGAGATAATAGTTACCTATCCTTTGAAGTTCTTGAAAAACCTATTCCTTGTTACTATCAGGTATTCCTAAGAAAAGTCCATCCTGAAATTCTAACCTTGAAATATTCATGATGGAATGTGTTTCTAATGTTACTGAAATTTTTTTTTTTAGAAACCGAATTACACTTTAAAATTTACACTTGCTGGACATACAAAAGCAGTATCAGCTGTTAAATTCAGCCCAAATGGAGAATGGTTAGCTAGCTCTTGTAAGTAAGAGTACTGGGAACGTTCGAGTTTTCAATATGAAATCTAATTTTGAATTTGATGTTTCCAGCTGCTGATAAATTAATTAAAGTATGGGGAGCGTATGATGGTAAATTCGAAAAAACAATACAAGGGCATAAACAAGGGATATCTGATGTTGCATGGAGCAGCGATTCAAGGTTACTTGTATCAGCTTCAGATGATAAAACACTTAAAATTTGGGAGTTAAGTTCGGTAAGTAGTGAGTTGCAATGTAATTATGATTTCATTTATAATTTTATTAATAAAATCTATGATTTTTAGGGGAAATGCTTAAAAACATTAAAAGGTCATAGCAATTATGTATTTTGCTGCAATTTCAATCCTCAGTCTAATTTAATTGTAAGTGGATCTTTTGACGAGAGTGTTAGAATATGGGATGTTAGAACTGGAAAATGTTTAAAAACACTTCCTGCACACTCAGATCCAGTTTCAGCCGTACATTTTAACAGAGATGGATCTTTAATTGTTTCAAGCAGCTACGACGGCTTATGGTGAGTAATAAAAGTTAGGGTAGAAACTGATTTTGGGTTTTTGACTAATGAATTAATTATGTTTTAGCCGGATATGGGACACAGCCTCTGGGCAATGTTTAAAAACACTGATAGATGATGACAATCCACCTGTTTCATTTGTAAAATTCTCACCGAATGGAAAGTACATCCTTGCTGCAACTTTAGATAACACATTAAAACTCTGGGATTATTCAAAAGGGAAATGCCTAAAGACTTATACTGGCCATAAGAATGAAAAGTATTGTATATTTGCTAATTTTTCCGTCACTGGAGGAAAGGTGAGAATTGAATTTTAAAATCAGTGGAACCAGAAGACTTTTCTCGATAATAATTTCCAATTATTTAATTTTTCAGTGGATTGTATCAGGTTCAGAAGACAATATGGTTTACATTTGGAATTTACAGACAAAAGAGGTTGTTCAAAAATTGCAAGGGCACACAGGCAAGTTATCTCACAAACCAATTTTATGCTCTTAATGGAAATTCATGGCTAACAGATAATAATTTTTTTTAGATGTGGTTTTGTGCACAACTTGTCATCCCACAGAAAACATCATAGCATCAGCAGCATTAGAAAATGACAAAACAATAAAACTTTGGAAGAGTGATACATAAAAATAAAAAAAAGATCTGCACTGATTTTTCTGTTGTGGCAAAAAAAAGCTTTTGTGTGACAATTTATGATTACTACTATTATTATTGAGTTCCATCATTCTTATCATTTCAGTATATATTCGAAAATAAAAGACAATAATCGGACTTTTTAAATATTATTAATTAAGGTACGAATGGTAAGGAATGTTTAAAGTACCTAGAAAAACCATTTTGATTATCTTTTTGTGATTAAGCAAAACGTTTATAAGCGCAATAAATATTTTTACTTAAAAATTGACTTTAATTTGCCAATTTTTCCGTCTGAGCACTTAGTAAATTAAGAAAGCAAAATCCTACCGATTAAATCGCCAACTAAATTTCAGTCAGATTCATCACGATACAAATTCTAACCTTATGTGGTTAAGGTCGACTATATAATATCATTATGGATGAAGCCGCAGCCACAAAATAGCAAATGGAGTAGGCAAATCTCTTATTACACAGTCTGACCGATTTAGAGCGCTAGTGTCGCTCAGTTTGGGTTAATGAGCACTTAAGAGCGCTAGTGTCGCTCAGTTTGGGTTAATGAGCACTTAAGAGCGCTAGTGTCGCTCAGTTTGGGTTAATGAGCACTTAAGAGCGCTGGTTTGCATTTATGTGAATTTCAGAGCCTCACCTATTGCTACAATTTGAGCTCAAAATAAAAGTTTCCCAATATTCCCCTTTTCTTTCTCAGGTGTAAACAAAGTCTAAAAAATTCTCACTGCCACCTTACTCCCACCAGAATAAACAAAAGACGTCAGCAAAGCAAACAATTGAAAATCACCAACCATCATGGATCTCAAAATTAAAAATCAACAATAATTCAAAACTCTAAAAAATTTTGAAATTTTGAAAATGTGGCGAAATTCTCGTTATCCAACGTCATAAATGTATCTCGTTTAACCGTTTAATCATGTCTGCGTTTTAACCTTTTCGTGTCCATGTGAAATCCAAATCCTTTCTGTGTATTTTTTTGTGTTTTCGTGTTCCGTGTAAATATGTTTTACTATGCAAACCGTTAAATTGTTGTGTAAAAATGACGTTTTCCAAAAGTTTTATTTTCGTCTATATCAAATTTCCATCCGTACGATAAGCACCACACCTCGCAAAAAGGATAGTTACAGATGCGAGTGCGAAGAAGAATGCGATGAAAATTTTAAAGTAACAGTTTTAGGGGCGGCTGGCAGGGTCGGAAAAACTTTATCTCTGTTGCTCAAGACGTGCCCGTTAATTGATCATCTTTGTTTATTCGATATCGATAAATCAGTGAGAGGAATAAACGTCGATATAAGTCATATCGATACAAAATGCAGGGTAACGAATGTTTGTGGGATGACAAACATAGAAGAAGCGTTGCAAGTAAGATTAACGATCTTTAGTTCGTGAGTTTACCGAGGTGAGGAGTAAGCGTTTGTGTTTTTTCATTTTAGGAACCAGAAGTTGTTTTAATCGCAGCGGGATATCCAATTTCGAATTGTTTATATGGGAAGAAGCTGTTTTCGAGAAACGCGCCCATTGTGGCGGGGTTGGCTGAAGCTTGTGCGTTGTATTGCCCAGAAGTAAGATGTTTTTCAATTAAATTGGTGGATTGAAAGCTTTCACTCTTAATTTTTAGTTGTTTTAAATTGTGAAACATCCCCAGAGAGCGCTGGTGTCGTGTTAGTTTATGAAATGATAGATCGAGAGCGCTGAATTATTTTTATAGATCGCTGGAAAGCCACTTCAATCGAATTAGTGGTGAAGAAGACATTCAGAGGACTCCAATATCGATTTAGTTTCCTTAAGAGTCATCAGAAAGCGCTATGTTTGCAGTAGCCATCACTTAAGAGCGCGAGTGTCGCTTTAATTTACGCTGAAGATCAATTGAGAGCGCTGGTGCCGCTCTACTTTACTACTAGGATCAATTTGGAGAGCTGGTGTCGTTTTAGTTGCATTTATAGCCACTTGAGAACGCTGATAATTCTTTAGTTTTATTTTATGACCACTTGAGAGCACTATTATTCCTTTAATATACGCTGACGATCAATTGGGAGCGCTGAGATCTATACACTTTGCATTGGTCACCACTGGAGAGTGCTGGTGGCATTTATTTCTGTTGATGATCACTTGAAAGCGCTGATACCTTCTTAGTTTACGTTGACGATTGACTGAGAGCGCTAGTGTCGCTTTAGTTTGCTGCCAAGATCACCAGAGAGCGCTGGCACGATTTTAGTGTGCTTTAATGATCATTTTAAAGCGCTGGTGTCGCTCTATTTAGTTGATGACCACGTGAGGGCGCTAGTGTCGCTTCAGTTTGCACTCTATTATTGGTTTAATTTATGTTGCCACTTGCTAAAATTTTCTTTTTTTCTTTTTCAGGCTTGTGTTATTCTCATCACCAACCCAATCAACAGCTTGCTCCCGGTAGCCGCTGAAATCTACCGAACAATTATCTGCCAAATACCTTCCAAAAGGGTAAATCCATAAATAAAAAAAAATCCATTCCCCTCATCCTTCAATATTTAATAAATTAATCATTCACAGCTTTTCGGTTTAACGAGCCTTGACGTGATAAGAGCCAACACGTTCGTAGCTGAAGTCACCCGCCAAGACCCAAACAAAGTTATCGTACCCGTAATCGGCGGCACCTCACCAGAAACAATCGTTCCCGTCATATCTCAAACGAAACCTTATTGTAAAATTAAACAAGTAAGTCGGCAGGTGAACAAAACACAAAAAAAAATACTAAACAACCCTTTAATTTTCTCTTCACTAAAAAAAATAACAAGAATGAGTCTGCAAAAATATTTAAAAAACTTAGGGTTATATTTTTAACAGGAGGAAACAATAGCATTGACCGAATGTTTAAAACAGGCCGAAGCAAATTTATCAGATTGTCAGAATTGTGGCACGCCCGGATCTTCGTCTTTAAGCACGGCTTACGCCGCTTTTAGATTTACATCCTGCCTCCTTTCGGCTTTGAAAGGAGATCGAGACGTAGTCGAGTGTGCTTACGTTCGAAGCAGCATCATCCCGGAATTGGAATATCTAGCTTCGCCACTGAAATTGGGACCAGGGGGGATCGAATATAATTTTGGATATCCGGATTTATCAGGTAGATGCCCAGTAGCGACAGAACCTGGCGACGCTACTGTGCGCCAGGATTAATTACTTCACCTGAACTCTTGTCTTTAATCATTTCCTCCTTATTAACAGAATATGAAGTTAATTTGATGGAAGCCGCCGCACCGATTTTAAGAACCGACATCGATTTAGGCAAAACCTACGTTAGGAACTTCATTCGGAAAAATGAATGCAATGACAACCCCATAAGCCCGATAACGTGTTACTTTAGCTCCGAGGATTTATTCACGAATCGGAAATTGGAAATCATTAAAAGGCAGGAAAGGCAATTTGGAACGTGCATCGATGAGGATAATATGAATCCTCATTTTTTAGATTCAATCCTAAAACAAAGAGAACTAAACAAAAAAAGAGACGAGTTGATGAAAGAAGAAAGAAAAGAAGACGAAGACGACACTCCGGTAATTTTCACGTACCAGCCAAAATTTCAAGAAAAAAGTTTGCCCAAAAAAGTTCAAGAGAGTTTGCCTTCTGAGCACTTTAAAAATCCCGCCGAAACCGAAAAAAAAGATTCTCAGTCAAAATGGTTGCGGCCTAAGAAAAATAAGAATAATAAGTGCAGAGAAGAGGAGGAGGAGGAATTGGACATTTTAGCGGCTTCGAGATGTGAAAAGTTTCCGTTGTTCTTGTCTTCGAGGATTTCGGTTCCGGTTCCGTTTGTTTATGATTCGATGGAGTATTACGAGCCTAAAAATCCGCCTTTAAATGGTTTTTCTGTGGCTATTTACTTTTTGTGCTTTATCGTCATGTATATTTTCATGTCATTTAAATATTTCTAAAAATTTTTGTATTTGAATTATGGTTTTAAATTTATTTACTTCCAAGAGCGACACTAGTGCTCTGTGCGAAAAAATTGACTTAATTTCTTTCCACTCGTTAGAGACTTTGTAGGATGTTATTGGGAGCAAATCTTTTTGCCCAACATTAATTACATCAAATACTTTTCAATTCTGAAGCAAACCTTTTCCAGGAATTTTTTTTTGATTTAAGAATTCACAAAATTTTTCCAAAATTTCTTGTCGAGCAACTTTTTCCAAAATTCCTTGTCAACTGATTTTCTCCAAAATTCCTTGTCGACTGATTTTTTTCAAAATTCCTTGTCGACTGATTTTTCCCAAAATTCCTTGTCGACTGATTTTTCCCAAAATTCCTTGTCGACTGATTTTTTCCAAAATTCCTTGTCGACTGATTTTTCCCAAAATTCCTTGTCGACTGATTTTTCCAAAATTCCTTGTCGACCAATTTTTTCCTGTCGAGCAAATATTTCCAAAATTCCTTGTTGAAGATAAATTTTTCAAATTTTAAATTACTTTAAAATTTTTTGTCAAACAAATTTTTTAAGGACTTCGAATAAAAAAAATCTTACTGGAAATAAGGACCAAGTTTAATCTCTGCGATTTCAAGAGCAAAAAATATTTTTTCCCTAAAAATTCATATCGACGACGATTTAAGCCTGTTATTGTTCTTGGGCTAAAAAATTTTGGCACGTTTTCATCGATCGCCTCTGGCTTTGCCCTTGTCGAATTATTACCAAACATGCCTCTCAACAAACGCCCAAAAACATTCACCCGGGGTCCTTATGATGGGAATCAATCATTATAAAAGAAACCCCGAAATCGATCGATTCTCGATCGTTAAACCAAAAACCGCAAAAGTATCGGAAAAAATGCGATTCAATTCCGATTGAAACTAAAAAACAAAATCAAATATTTATTTTTTGATCAAGAATTTGATCAGTATGGTTTTGATTCAAAATATTTGTGGCTGAATACTTCATATATCGAAAAGAGATTAACGATTCGAGCGGAGATGATAAATGCGAAAATATTTAAATTTATATAAATCAGTTTGGGAAATATTTTTTAATGCGGTATGTTTTTAAAGGGACGGTTTTTCGACAAGATTAATTATTAAAAAACTCGCGGGGGGAATAAAACTGCAAAGGTCGAGATTGATGCATCGATTGGGATTTTTTTTTTAAAATTCGGTTTCAGTGCGATTGGGTTTGACGGAGAAGAGGGCACCAATAAACTAAAGTCAATCAAAAAGATAACAAAGCTACCGGTCACCGCATTACACAGCGATTATCCCCATCGCCGATGCGTTAACAGGCTTTGTTCTTCAATTCTTCAACATGATTAGATCCAATTCGATTAACCTATATAACCTATTATTACTAAAACAAACTTGACCAACAAAAAAAGGAAATGCCGGGATGGTTACTCATATTTTAATATGGATTGTTGAGAATGCGGGATAAGATGATAGAGTTTTGGATTAAGTTTTTAAAGATAAGAGATGGCGCCAAGAGAAGAATTTAAAAGGAGCAAGAGTGAAAAAGAAAGGGGACTTTCAGAGAGTATTAATTTGCAGAACAGCATAGGATTTGGCTGATCAAAAAAATTTAGTCGAGAAAATATTTTGAAAAAATTGGCTCCACAAGGAATTTTGGAAAAAATTGCTCGACAAGGAATTCTGGAAAAAATAGCTTCCAAAGGAATTTTGAAAAAATTGGCTGGAAAAGAAATTTTGGGAAAAACTGCTCGACAAGAAATTTTGGAAAAAATTGCTCGACAAGAAATTTTGGAAAGAATTGCTCGACAAAAAAATTAGGGGAAATTTGCTCGACAAGGAATTTTGGAAAAAATTGCTTGACAAGAAAAGAATATGCAAAACTTCCTTTGATTCAAAAAAGTTTTCTCCACAAAAAATAGTTTAACTACTGATTGGGATTTCCCCCACATCTGGGCATGATGAAAAATTTGCCAGAAAACCTTCGAAATCTTTTTTTGTCTTTACACGTATCAGGATTTTTATCGGTCCCGACATCCTCATCAGCACCTAATGACCTTTGCTCAAGATAATGCAAATGGGCTTAACTCAAACTTGTAGCAGGACTAACGAATTTAGCTTGAATTTTCTTGGGCCAGAGCTTCCCAACAATACGATCTTATCAATCGCCTTGGTTGATACACACAAAACTTACAAATCATCAAATCAACCACCCTCTTAAGGCCACCTACCACACCCTAACAATAGTTTCCCGTTGTTAATAAATTGAGAGACGTTTGAAATAGATTTAACTGTTATCTGAACAAAACGAAACATTGATGAACTTTTTAATAAACCCCCAAACGTGTGAACATTACAGGTGGATGCCCATTGTCAAAGTAAATTGCGTCCGTCTGTCCTTCAATTATCTAAATACTCCTATGAATTGCTTTTTATTTAGATACATTTAAATCGATCCGGAGAAATAAAAAAAAAACTTTTTCTTTTTTTAATGAGTCTTGGGGAAATGCGGGACGGGAATATATATTCGCCTCCCGTATACGTGTAACGGAAACGGGGAAATCTAAACATATTCAAGGTTCGGAAAATACTGAAATAGAAGCAATCACGACATTTGCATATCATAGACTCGAGCTCTTTTCTCATTTCCTCTCTCTTTCTCTCTTTTATTTTTTTTTCCTTCCTTTTTTTTTCTCTCTGCGGCTACGGACGTTGATCGTCAGGCGACGAAAGTATATGGCTACATCCCAGGTTCTTCGTTTTCAAGCTTTTGTGCTTGGGGGGGAGAAAAAAAAATCGGTTACGTTAAAAAAATGAGGAGAGAAAAAAAAGAAGCGGAAAAGAGAGAGAGAAAGAATAAGGATTATCTTCTTTTTTTTCCTCGCATCGCATCAGTTCAAGTCTCAGTTTCCACAAAATGTGTGAAGATTGCTACAATCCCCAATTTTCAAATGCAAATTGAGTTTGGAAGCGAATTCTCGATTTATCTCCTTTTTTCTAGAGACGTGTATCGCATCTCAATTCGATTCTGCTCCGTTGATATGTGTACACTAATTTTCAAAAAAGCTTACCGTTCTTTTGTCGATCCTCGAGTAGCTCCTTTTTTCCCAGGAAAAAATTTTCCGCATCGTCTTTTATAAAAACTCGAACGTCTTCGATTTTCTTCAAGGGCAACTCCGCCGCTCAGGAAGATTTTTCTTATTTTCGGCAGGAAAATCCCTGGAAAAGAAAAAAAGATAAAGACGATTAGTATAAAAGGATAATAATGCTGACGTCGAGTACTCATTACTAGATATCTGTCAATCTACTCTTTATCATCATTTCAGCGGAATGAAATCTCAAACGCTGTTTGCCGAGAGATTCAGCTATTCCCAATCCATGAATATCCGATCAGCTTTGGTTCAAGGAGCCGTTCACACTCCACATCATCGTATCCATAAGAAAACGCTCTACCGTCTTGATCTCTCATTATTGTCTTTTGAGGAATGATTTTGAATCCAAAGTTTTCGCAATAAGGAAATCGGAAGAAAAACCGAAATCGTTGAAAATCGTCAGCGATTCCATCAGCTCATGGCAGCGGGTCGATCGTGTCTGAAAAAAATCCGCCATCAGAAGAGGAAGATTGAATTCATGAGTTATTTGGAGGATTCTAGCTAGAGCAACGACAGGTTTTCTTCTTTCTATCTATTAATCTATCTACGGCTTTACAGAGCCTGAACCGGTATCGCCGAATCGCAGATTCCCTTGCAGACGGCTCTATCCTAACAGGTGGCCCATTAGTCGGGGACTCCTAACTGACCCGCATCCTTCGATACGTTGTCCTTCCAACGAAGTCGCGGTCTACCCTGAGGTCAGGTCCATCAAGGATCTGCCTTACCATCTTGCTACATGTCCCACCTACTGAAGCTGACGTGCCTTGATTATTCTAGAAATCAGCGATGTCCCGTCTGGTCGTTTGCGTTGCCCGCTGGATTGACACGCATCATTCCGCGAAGTTGTCGATTCCGAAGTTGCGTTCCGCGTTAAATGATGAACCGCCTCCAATTGTAGCGAATACGAAAACTCCAAAATCGTTCTGCGGAAACTGCAAACGGGCGAGGCCTCTACTGCGGAGAATATGGCCCAATGCAAATAGACAACGGTCTTCCACTCTGAACTCGGATAGCGACATCCTTCTCATTCAGCTCAGGTCTGACTCGTTGAGCCGTACTCAGAAGCTCAGCGCACAGCTGTTTTTACCTTGCCACTCTTAAATTCTCTGCATCCATTGAGGCGCCACCAATCTTACCATCGTGCCAATGGGGCCTACCAGCACTTCTTATTGCATGAGACCTCCGAGTAGCTGCCCCCAACTTCTATAATCAGCTCATGTCCTCTCTCAAATATCTTAATTTCAGAAGCAAAAGAACTGACTGGGACATGAAAAAATATTTTGGCTGAAGAACTTCGATTGATATCGACTTACAGTCTCTTTGAAATAAATCTCAAAGAATCAATGAGTGGCATCAGAGTTCCTATTATACACTCTTTCTTATATTCACCACCTCACTCGTTCGGTTGAACATTTTCCAAAGGGTGAGATTGAACAACCGGAAATGCGTGTTACTCGAAATGTTTACCATTACCACCACAAATACACACCATTCACTCCATCTAAACATCAGGTTCCGCCATATTAAATTAATAATAAAAAAAATCTAGAAAACATTTTTTAATCGTTTCCTGTTAATTCAAAAATAAAAACCAAAATCAATCGCTCTGAACTTTTTCCCTTTTTTTCGCACATTTATCCCATCTGGCCTTATCATTTCCCCCCTTAAAGGGACAAGTCTAAAAAATACATAAAATGCAAATCACCTATGATAAACCGATCTCCATCTCCTTTGTAATTGTTCATTTAAATATGAATTAACATTGGTGTAAATTAGGACAACAGTTGGCCGGTTCTTCGGATCGTTGGATATTTTGCTCCAGGACATTGTTTTTATATAAAAATGCAATCTAATCGGATATCTTTATTCCCTGGAAAGTTTTCGGGGGCAAAAATCAAACGAAAAACCCCGAAAAAAAAAATATCAAAATGAATGACAACAAACATGTTTTTTAATTAATGACGATTTTGCGGTCAATCAAGTTATCACGCTACTCGTTTCGTACTTTATTAATCATGCCATATGGACGCATTAATGGCCGTTTCCTGCCTTAAACAATGCTCTTTATACACCATGGTTTCAGTGGTCGATTCTCTTTTCCACATAGTCACGAATATTATTATTATTATTATTTTGTTATAAAAAAAATGGGAAAAAAATATAGAAAGATAAACAATATAATAATTAGGGTCATAGAAAAAATCTATACGGTATAAGTGTACAGATGTTTATTATGAACAATTTTTATTGTGAAGTGTTTTTCTTGTTATGAATTGAGTTATTGTTACAGTCATTAGCGAATTTTTTTGGTTAATTTGTAAAATGGCGGGTAATTAGTCTGGTGGCTATGCAGGATTTGCAGTGTCTAGGGGAAATATGAGGAGCCAAGAAGAGGCGAACTGCACAATGGTCCTATGAGAAGATAGGGGGGACAAAGCAATACCAGTGACAAAGCAATACCAGGATACCACTCTATACTAATAGCTAAGCGCCCCTAATATCATCCCCAATTTATTTTTCTTCAGGATTTCTCAAACAATCATTTATTACTTTTAATTAAAAAATTTATAACCCAGGTAACCGAATTTTGTCAAAACCTCCCACACGATCATTCATTCTTCAAAAAAAAAAGATGTCAACGAAACGTTTTGTCGCTTTAATAACGATATCGTAACATCTCCCTCCCACGTCCAAAAAAGAAAAATCATTAATGAACCCCCTTGACATTGAATGAAGTCGCCAGGAAGGCAGACTGAAATCAGATGAAAACAAAAACAGATGAAGCGGAAATATTTGATATTGGGAATGAACCATAGTATTAAGGTAATCTGCTCATCCGTTATGACTTGACATGGCGAGGTCCATTAGCGATAAACACTTTCCTAAACGGTCTCGCAGACCGCGCCTAAGGCTTCGCCAACGACCAGGTACAAATAATTTTTTCAATAAATCATTTTTGTTATTGACATTTGTGAGGGCCTAACGTACCCTACTTACGAGTTTACTAATAGACGGTCACCTGAACATTTAGTCTGCAATTAGCGTCACCTTTAAAGGTGAAGAACAATCGGGAGATTGTACCTTACGGTCTATGGCTTCGGGGAAGGACGTTTGAGGATAGCTTTTGGTTTAACTTTAAAAAATTTCGTGAAAAAGACCACACGGAACCTTTTAAAGTAATTAATTTCGCCGACAGACAGTCCATTTTTTATAATTAGTATGCGGTTTTTGTTTCCATTCTGTAAATGGTGGCATCGGTATCGCTTCTTATCACTGAATTGTATTTTTTAAGGGAAAGAAAAAAAGGTGCAATTATGCATTGTAACTCTCCCTCCGGATATGGGAAATTGCAAATGGGATTTTTGTTTTGTTGTATTGCAAATTGTTTACCTAGACTCAGGTAGAACTAAGTAGCCTCAAAGGAGAGAGTCGCCAACTAAATTGCTGCTTTTTCATTGACTGTGACCAAACGTAAGTTGAGTACCGAGCAGAAGAAGCCGTATGACGTCGCCACCAATCATGATGTTATGTTAGTTTATGAAACTATTAAAAAGCACCAGCACCGGTCTTAATTCTCAAAAGCTCCATTCCTTACAATTGACGACCATTAATTTGCTTTGGTTGTATCTCCGGTTTTTCCTCAGTTTTTCGTTTACATCAATCAGCGTTGAGACCGCACAGAAATTTGACAGATAACCGCAGCCATCGTTGAACGAAAATCCGCCTTTAGCGTCCACTACTCTACCTAAGCCTCCATTATTTTGCTCAGATTTCCATTACTTAGTTTTAGCCTTAATTATTTAGCTTGAGCCTCCATTACTCGGCTATAACATCCATTATTTATCTTCAGCGTCCACTAGCTTAGCTTCAGCATCCATTATTTAGCTTTAGCGTCCATTGTTTTGCTTCAGCGTCCATTTTTTTTTGCTTTAGCGTCCAAGATTTGTCTCCGGCGTCTTACTTAATCTGTTTAAAACTAACTTTTTTCGAAATAAGAATTATTTTTTCCTAAATGTATACATACCTGCCATCAGGCTCTACGTTGACTCAATCTTGCTATGAAAGATCTAATGCTCGAAGACACATCTTTCGACTACTCTCAGTTTGGCTTCCAGAATGCACCAAATCCCCAATCTTTGTCTTTCTGCAGAACGCAGCGATTTTCTTCAAAAAAATCTTTTTATCTTTCACCTGAAATCAACCAAAAATCTCTTAGTATTTGCATCAAGCTAAATCCATTCAAAATCCAAAAAAAATCTCCACGAAACTCTTTTTTTTTAAAAAATTAAACGAATTAAAACTCGTCAAAGAAAATTGACTTGAGTAATAACCAACCGGCAAATCTATTGAAAAGAAATAAAGAAACCAATATGACAGTTCAATGTAGACCTTAATACTAATTTAATAATAATTTAAACACTTAGAATGACTCAGGGAAAATAAGTAACGGCCCCGGATGGTTAGCATGCGTTTTACGTTCAAAACTTCAACTCAAAAGATAATAATAAATGCTTCACTCATCAGTGATCCCCGACAGGAAGTCTAGAAAAAAGTCTTTTGAACAAAATTTAAACGTTGGTTTCCGGTTGTTGACCACTTTAAATCGTCAGCATTATTTTTTAGCGGTTTTTCTAAAATTTTTAGCCAGAAGGCTCTGCAGTTTTTCTTCCGGGTCGAAGGGCCATGGGGAGATTTCACAGATCTAAAGTTCAGCAGCCTCAAAGTTGCAGATCTCTTACATGTTATCTCTCTCTCGAATTTTTTGCTTCAACTTTTTGGGGCTTCTGACCTCTTCTTCAACTTCAAATTTTTTTGGTTTTCTATGTTCAAACTTTGGCGCCAAAATCATTTGAAAAATTCTTGGGCCCACTGAAGAATAAAAAATTCCTCTTGGTGACCATAGTTCTTCTCCTTTGTCCGGCTCTACTCCTTTACCGCCACTGGTCCCACCGATCGATATCCCATTAATTATATTGATAAAGACGAAAGACAAATACCAGCTCCCAAAATAATGGTATTAAACATTTTGATTGAGGTACAAGATAAAAATGAAACTAAAAAGCATAATAAGGTAGCTGGAATAATGTCAGGAAAGTTGTCTACTTCCATACACGGTTGCTATGAATATCATGTAGTTGATGACGAGTGACAAACCGGTGGGAAACACTCCCAGTTTTTTTTTCCTTTTTGATTATATTGTCAAATCGGTCATGAAATCATCGAGAGGGCGGATTAATCGTATGAGGAGGGGGGAAAACCATTTTGCTGACGATTTATCGGTTTAAAAGGTTCAATTTCCTTATCGGTCGTCTTGCGGCTTTTAATTCCTATCGAGTCCGATCTGGCCGAGGTTAAAAGATTAATCCGGGAATGGTAAATTCGCCCTAAATGATAGGCATACGTTATTTCCGAACCTTTAAACCTGTTTGTTGTTGATGAAGATGATGATTGATCGATTATTCGTATCGATTCGTGTTTTCCACCCGGAGCTTTTAAATCGGTTGTCTTTTTCAAGTTCACACTTAAGACTTGGGACCTTGTTATTATTCCACGGCCATCACGGATGCGTTGAAAATTGTGTTAAACGGTTCGGTGATTATCAACTTGTCTTTTACCTTACACATCCTCAAAATACGTGATCATTTATTACTTTTAATTATGAAAATTTTTTTGTTGGTTAAATTACAGCTAAATGAGTTAAAAGGGTAATTTTTTTTAAAAGAGACAGGGCCGTGAAGAGGGTGGAAAAGAATCAACAATTTTAGAGTAAAGGAAATTTTAAAGCGAGGTTAAAATCCAAAAGGCATGACCCAGGAAATCAAGCCGTGGCTTTTATGCAGCAACAGAATATTGTAAGCTGTGTCCCATCTTCTTGTCAGGAGGTTTTTGTCTTAAAAATGGAAGTAATGCTAATTATTCAGTGAACGCGAGTATACAAAGTAATAATGGTCACCTTAAGCCATCATTCCTGTAGCAAGTTTTTGACCAGCCATTAGAAATTTACAGCCCTTAACTCGGTTCTGGGCTGATAGTTGCAACCCTTAAATAAGAAAATTCCGTTTGTGATTTAACTTAAGCTTTCAATTTTGGCTTGAGTATCACTTTTTTAGTCTTTAGGTTTAATTTTCTTGGTTCAGCAACTATTTTTTGGCTTTAAGCTAGTTTTTTATTCATATCGCTGATTTCCTTTCATTTAATTAACATAGCTTTAACATGAATTCTTCATCTTGAGCCTCTGATATTCAACTTAAGCGTTCGATACTTGGCTTTCGATTCCGTTATTTAGCTTAAGCCTCCAGGACTCACTTTCAGCGTCTAATATTTAGCTTGAGCCTACATTCCTAGACTTCAGCCTCCATTATTTAACTTAAGCGTCCATTCTTCAGCTTGAGCTTCCATTACTCGGCTTTAGCGTTCATTATTCTTCAGCTTGAGCTTCCATTATTACTTAGCTTGAGTCTTCATTAATCAGCTTAAACCTTCTTTAATTAGTTTTAGTCTTCATTATACGGCTTTCCTCTTTTTCGTTTGAACAAACTCTGACTGGGAATGTTGTGCGAGTGCGAATTTTAATTCTTATTCAGTTAATCTGAGATCTCTAAAACGATTCTGGTGATACTGGCGGACTCGCAGTCATTAAGAAATTGTACGCTATTTTAATTCGTCTGCTGTTCTCGTTTTTAAAGAATTAGCTTCTGCTATCAGCAAAGACAGAACTTTCGTGAGCCTTTTTTGGAAGGGAAACTGAACATTCGTACGTTGGCACACATGATTTCCTCCAGTTCTTCTTTCAATTTCCGATATGGCAACATGTCTTGGCGTTCAAAATCGGTCGACCAATCAAATTCTCCATTCGCTAGTCTCTTTCTATATAGGGTCTCTAATCTGCTTCACTGATATCTGCGGACGACATCTTGCTTCAACGTCAGGGTGGCCTGACTTTGGTACCACGTCATCGTTATCAAAAAAAGGCTTCCTCTTATGGAGATTTAAGATGATATTTTACCAGTCACATTCTTTCTTACCATTAGTAAAGCCTGTTGCTGTTGCTCCAGTGTGCCAAATTCAGGGCTAAGTCCCAAAACTGGTTCAGTTGGGTGTAAAAACATCCAAGTTTGTCCGAGATTGGCCAAAAATCGATACCTGAAAAAATACAAGAGTCTTATCAATTAAACTTGAAATTTTTTGCACACTCTAGTTCCCACAGCAGCCTTCAACTTATCATTAAGCCCTTTGATCGAACTTTAAACCTTCATAGTTATTATCTTTTACTATTACTTTAAAACCGATTAAATCCTCATTTCTTGTTTTTATCCTAATCGACCTGCAATTACTAAAAAGAGACATAATTGATGGCACCCGAGAGTCGTCATAAAGATGGGACACATGTAACGATAAATCCGAATTAGACTGTCATTAACTTCCAAAAAGTAAAACGTAGCGTTTTGTAAAAAAAAAAAACCTGCCTCAGATAAATCTTAATTGCGTTTCCGTCTTGTTTTGATTTCCCGGGGAAACTAAAAAAAAAAAAAAAAAAAATATAACAAACACCATAACTCAAAAAAAATGTTTTTTAATGAGTAAACTAATACATAAATCATTTAACCGTGTAATAATTTAAAAAGAAAAATGTTGATTAAAATGCAAATTTACAAACGAACGATTAAGCACATTTAACGCAGTTTAAAAAGCGGGAGAAAAAACATCAAACGGTGACCGGTTAAGGTTAACATGAACTTGAAATTTTTACGTCTAAGTCGAAGGTCTATAAATGCGGGAATGGTAGATGAAATTAAGATAAATTTTTCGAGTAATTAAAATTAGCATACAATAAAAAAAGTAGTGACTGGTGTCTGTTGGCGTTAGTATCGCGCGTCCGGGGATTATATAACACCAAAGTAGGCGGTGGCTCAAAAAGATTTTTCATCAGTGCCGATTTCAGAAAAATAAAGACGTCTAGCTCCAAAAAAAAAATGGTTCCTCGTTACCATTTCACAGATGTTACCAATTCTTTCACGGTGTAATCTCTGTGACAAATTTAACAAAATGGGGAAACGGCCCAAGTTTCTTTATTGATTGCTTCGGTTCTTTATTAACTTATTAGCACCTTATGTCGATTATTTTTTTTTTGTTGTCAACGGAACATGCAGGTACATGATTCCCTAACGTCGCATTATAGGTACCGGGTGAGCGCGTCCCAGCAGGAGCACTCATTTAAGTACACAACTTGTGGTTAATTGCGCATTTCCGCTCATTAAAAGCGTGGACGATAACATATAAACCGAACATCTGCTTCGTAATATTTTTCGCTTAAATTCTATATTTTAATTATCGTTAATGAAATTAAAAGTCGATTAAATTGCTTTTTTTAAAAAATATAATTATGAAATCTTGTAAAGTGTTTTTAAACGTCGGGAGGAAGTGATGATGGAGGTTTTTGAGAAATATGAGCGGTGAATTCCCCGTGTTACGTAAAGCGATATCGATTAAAGAAGATCTTTAAGTTATAAAAATCTTCGTGAGAGGCTTTTAAGTAAATTTTTAATTTATCCGCTGCTTAGGTTTTATTCCACATTGCCCGAAGCTTTATGAACTAAAGTTCTTTATAACAAAGGGCTAAAAGCTATTCCTTTTACTCATATATTTGAGTAGGAAATCCCCTCCTCTTAGAAGTTCAGATATTTTGGCCATTTCAACCGAAGGTTTCTGTCGAGCAACTTTTTTGAAAAATCTTGTCCATCAATTTTTTTCAAAATTTCTTGTCGAGCAACTTTTTCTAAAATTCCTTGTTGAGCAATTTTTTTCTAAAATTCCTTGTTGAGCAATTTTTTTCAAAATTCTTTGTCAAGCGAATTTTTCGAAATTTCCTGACAAGCAATTTTTTTTTAAAAATTTCTTGTTGAGCAAATTTTTTCGAAATTCCTTAATGAGCGAAGTGGGATATTCAGCCCTGAGCATTGTTTCAGAGTTGGACAATTACGGCTAAGGAAAATCTATCTAAGTGCAAGAATAATTCGCCTAAGCTGCTAAGACAGTGGCGGGGCCTAAGAAGTGCAGATTTCAGACCTAGATAGTATCTTCAGCCCTTGTGTGAAATCGAAGCCGCAGACCAAACCCGGGCACGTCTCGACCTGGTACTCGCTCTATTTTTTTCAAGCCCTAGACCTCAAGTTTGAGTTGCAAGTCCAACACCATGACTTGCCTGCAGCGAGCTGCATTTTTCTCTAGCGCTTTTCTAATCACTCCTAGACGTAAGCCTTTCCCAGTATTATCTTTAAACCTTTAAAAAAAGCTCAAGGCCTTTTATTTAATTTTTCAAATATTTTCCTGGACACCTTAAAATTTTTTCAGGTTTTTTTTGACCTTCCTCAGCTCACTTCTCCAAATTTCATACTTTATGGCTTCTTAATAGCGCCGTATTAACTGAGGCAGCTAAACAATAGAAAAATGTTTTTTTCCCGTGTATAAATTATTAGATGAGACGTTAAAAAATTCACAAATTATACGTGTAAATAATTAAGTGGCATTTAATTGCTAAGTTACACAAACGGAATATTGAACTCGCTCATGGCTTTTCGCTAATGAGTTAATATATAGACAATTTAATGATTCACATAGTTAACGTGCTTGACATAGTCGCGAAAATCATGTGAATTTTGTAATCATACCCTTTTAAAAAAAAATCTCGATATTCGGTTTGTTTGTTTGTTCGTTTTTCGACTCTTACGAAATTTTTTTTGAAGAAACCGACGAACCGAATAACCGGGATGATGAACCTAAAATCACGATTCTTCTCAGAAAAATAAAAGAAACAAAAGATCGTAAAACCACGATCAATTTCGGAATCGAGGGATGAGCGGGAAGTTAATATCGTGTCGAAAGCGAAAGTATTAAAGTTTACCTCTTCATTAATCATTTTGTTGGGGTTTTGCCATTTCGTAAATAAAAAAAATTACGATCCCCGTCGAGCCTCCGGGGGTGAATCTTAAAAACCCTGCTGATTCTTTGATGCGATCTCCCATTCATTAAAAACAAGAAATTTTTTGTGTTGGGTTATATCTTTGACCCATTCATAAGTAATTTTTATTCGAGTAAAAGGACCAAAAGACTTTCCTAAACTATCTCAGGCCAAAAAATGTTTATGGTAGATTTGGCCGAGTTTGAAAACGCAGAATTTTATAATTTAAGCTCACAATCAGTTTTCTTGAAATTTTCCTTAGAAGAGATTTGCGGTGGCAGTTGTTTCGCCACTGCTTGGACCTGCTAGAACAAATTTGAGAGATGGACCTTAATCCAGTTTGTGTAAGACTCCATCAGGTGCCCACCTAAGCTCAGCTCTTGCTCCCTCCGGCCCGGACTCTTTCTCGCCGCCCCTTATGCATTAACCAAATGACAGTTAAACCCGCGTTTATGTCTCTTTATTTTTTAGAATCGACGTCATTATCGTCATTAATAACCTGGGCTAAAAAATTTCATTTGACGAAATATGTCAATGATAAGTTTAAAGTCCCCTTGAGGAATTAAACGAGTCTTTTTTCAAAAAAAAAATCTCAAAAAAAAGGCGAAAGAGACAAGAAATAGGACACACGGAAAAAAAAGGTAAAATGAATGTAATATAAGGTTTGGTAATGACACAGTACCAGAAGATCGAACCGGCTGAGCACGTAGATGTTAAGTATAGCTTTCAATTGTTTCACCAAACATGTTCATGTTCAAATTAAATGAATTTAATTTCATTTAATAGTTACATTCTATTTTATTACAAATGCTCAGAATTGGTCGTTTTGTTTCGACTCCACAAAAAAAAAATGTTTAAATATACTTTTGAAAAGGAATAATATGTACGCGCAGTGTGACCGTGTCGGGGAACCAATCGTTTACCATGTTTTATAATAACCTCCAGCGGGAAAGTTCTCATGGGATTGCCTCGATCGGAAGGCTTTCTTTAATTAATAACTATTTTTTTGTAATACGAGTTGTTAGAAATTATTTATCAATGTTTTAAGTTAGTATTTTCAATAAATGAAAGATTCGAGATGAGATTTAATCATCTAATTGGCAAGCCTCTGATTAACTTAGCAATCAAGACAAGCTTGAAGGTGATCGCTATGAAAGAGGAATTTTAAAAGAAGCTGCTCGACAAGGAATTTTGGAAAAAATTGCTCGACAAGGAATTATGGAAAAAATCAGTCGACAAGGAATTTTGGAAAAAATTGCTCGACAAGGAATTTTGGAAAAAATTGCTCGACAAGGAATTTTGGAAAAAATTGCTCGACAAGGAATTTTGGAAAAAATTGCTCGACAAGGAATTTTGGAAAAAATTGCTCGACAAGATTTTTCAAAAAAGTTGCTCGACTGAAAAAATTGCTTGACAAGAAATTTTGAAAAGTTTTTGTGGGTTCTCAACTTGAGTATGAAAGATTCTTTTTGCCAACTCTCTTCTTCCCTATCATTTTCCCGTCTAACCAACATGCACCAAGCAGCACCTTCCACATTTAATTCAATAGTTAATGCTACCTGAATACTTACACATCTTTCTGTGCGCAAGTCCTCTCAACATTTGATAGACGAGAAATTTGGAAGACGAGCAGGAATTTTCCGGCCTCTGCAGATGCCCAGCCAGAACTTTACATCTGAAAAAAACAAATCACATAATTTTAAAGATTTATCTCACACTATTTTGCAACATGATAAAGATTCCCAACTTAAAATACCGGTACTTAACATTTTCTCCCTTCACATTAGTAAAAAAAAATTCCCAAACTAGCTCGATTTATCATTCGAAAATCAATAATTGCGTATTCGTGAGTTCATCAATCGATTTGAACTTTGTATTCTTTTATCCACGAAGTTAGCGCATAAAGAATAATTCAAGCCCCGTGTCTTTTTTTTCCCCCCAGTTGGATTTCTTGAACTATTTTGCCCGGGTCCTGGTCAGTCAATCGTTAAAAGTTAACTCATAAAACCATACAAATAAATTAAACCCGTTTGGTTTGATTGGGAATGACTATAATTTGCAAAGTGAACCCTGGCCGGTGATTGTGAAAAATATGTATAATTACATGGAAACATAGGCAATGGAAATTGTTTAATAAAAAAATAACAATGATTCGATATGACATAAAATCACGATTTTCACGAGACGTGACTTTTTAATTTTTTTTTTAAAGCCACAAAAAAATTTTCTGCGGATGTTTTCTTTTAAAAACAACAAAACATCGTTGAAAAAAAAAAACGAGAATTGTAAATTTTTTTTTGCCAAAACGATTAAGAATCAAGTTAGTCGGTCAATTAAATTTTAATCGGAGGTCGTGTTAAAAAAAACGAAAGAACAAAGAGCACGAAAAAATGTTATGTACGTAGTTTTTCTTTTATCCTAATTCATTGCAAAAGGTTGGGAAAACAAGTCATAAATTAAAACGTTAATTATGAAAATATAATTAAACGTAATTAGTTAGTTTCTGTATTACATATAATGATGAGTATAACGTTTTTAACGCAGAAAAAAATGCCGGTATTTGATTTAACTGCCATTTCCGTTTCTTATTTTTTTGGGATATTTTATGTATCTAAATTAAGTGAACAATATGTTTATACAGTTAGCAGCAAATATCGTTTGTAATTTTTCTTTTTAAATGAATAGCTCGTAATTGCATGGATGTTTTTTTAAATTTTAACGTGGAAAAATTATAAAAATAAATGCGGTTTTTTAAAAAAAAAATTCGATTTAAACAAATTAAGGGCACCTAAAACTTTTATCACTTGATATGCTTCATTATAATTAGTCTTTATTACATTATTGTTGACACGCAGGTTTTGGGAATTAGTTTTAGTGATGGATGGAAAAAATGTTATCACTTTACGAGTGGTATCGTTTTATCATTTTTTTTTAATTTCGTGTGTTTTAGTTTGGGATGTTAATTTTAATTTTAAAGTTCGTTTTGTAATAGAATAAGAGTAAAATGATAGGGCCTATAATAGAGCCTTGCGGTTACGATTTTTTATACTTTTTATTTTTGCTATTTCTTTCTATAACTCTGGCAGGTCTAAGGTAAAGTCTCTCCTAAAGTCTTTACACCACTAAGGCTGAACTTAGGCCACTTCTAAAACCTTATTTGGCAGCCAAAAATATGATTTGCTCCACTTAGTCATTTATAAAATTTAATTTTAAGATCTAAATAACAGATCTGACTTGTTTCTGCAATCGCTTCTGCTATCTAGAACTTTTGCAAACGGTATGGTTCTACGAATTTGTGTGAATTTACGGTTACGCCTCTTAAAACCAATAAAGAATTAAAGGAGTTGCTGGAAAATACAAAAGAATTAAAATAAAAGAGTTAGCTCTGTTTAAAAATTTGTAAAAAGAACTTCAAAGAAAAATTCGAACACTGAAATGGTCATATGCACACGTTCCGTGGAACCATGGTGGTGTGCAAAAGCTTTAGATCGCAGAAGCAGTAACGGAATTGCGGCAGATCGTTTGTTTAACGTTCAACAATAATTTATTTCAATAGACGAGTCACCCAAATTCAATTTTTAATGCTCTAAAGTAGCCGCAACTCGATTCGCCATTCGACTATTTCGTTAGTTCTCACCACTTGGTCAGAGTCTCTTCGATGTCTAGTTTCCACGAATTTCTCTAAATTATTGACTCTAAGCTCTCTTACCTTTTATAGATGAAAAAAAGAGTTGGCGTATGCTACATCTTCTTTCGGTGCCATACTATCAACTGAGCTTCTGATGGTCTCTCGAAAGCGTCAAGAATCAGAGGCTGCGGCTTGGAACAACTTCTCCACAAATGGTCTGGCTTGGTTTCGTTTGTTGCGCAACCAAGATAAATTTTACTGGAGATCTTACTGATCTCCGCCTACAACGGGTACTAAGGTGCCACTGCCGCACTTCACGTGGCTGATTGCAGTGGAAAACCATTGGGCGATGGGAGCGCCACTTCCCTACGCCGTACGTCCGATCTTTGCAGACAAATTAAAAAACATTTTGATGTCTACAGCCATTGTAAATTTCAAGAAGACACTGCCCTGCGCTAATACCTGAAATCAGAAAGAGAAAATAATTACTTGAAAATCTCTTCATCTGTAAATTGTTGGATACTTCATTTCTTCTGCACAGATACTCTGGCTGCTGACCATTTTTTGCCCAAACATCCAATTAGGCATAAAAAATCTTAACCATTATAAATATCCATCTTGTAATCAAAACAATAACCATTCGAAAACGGGGCATAAATAATTTCTTTAATTTCATTATCGTCTTGTTTTTTTTTTATTTATTTCGAGTAATTACTAGTCTGCATATCCGAACTAGAACAATGAAAATAATGGTGTTCGATCCTAAACTGAACACTCCATAAAAAAATAAAAAGAAATTGGAGTGTCATTATTTAATAAGCCAAACCCCAAAAGCAATATTCAAAATTTTCAGTTTCTTATTCGATATTTATATCTTAAACCTTTAACTAAGATCTTATCCAATCAGAAACGATAACAAATCTCTTTCCATGTTTAATTTAAACCAATCACGATCGAGGCATTTAATTTATTTCAATAGCCGTTCCATAAAACGTTAAACCTGATTACACAGGCGAGTTTTGAATATCAAAACGATCCATACGTACTTGACTTGAAAATAAATTTCACTTATTCTTAACTTAATCTTTAACGAATCACCGGTTAGATCTTTTTTTGACTTGTTTTCAAATCCAATTTAATTGTTTTAGGTATTTTTATCATCGAAAGGAGAACTGGAAATAATGTAATTTAAAACGTAACTAAACTAATACTTTTCTTTTCCGTCTGCTATTACTTTTCAAGATCGGCTTTATCGTTTTTAATAGCTCATATCATATCTTAATGATATAGGACGAATGGAACAAAATGCATTTTAAATAACTCGATTTCATTTCGGAATTAATGATCGGTCTCCGTGATTATTTATTTTTTGTCAAGATAATGGGAGCTGTTAAAAATTAACAGAATCAAGGGCGAAATGAGAATATTTTAGAAAAGTCAAGACATTCATGATGCTCAAGGTATCATTTAAATTGCCTTGTTTGCTTCAAATTTAAAATAAAAAATAATCAAATCTTTGGGCCTCAGCTTTACTTGGAACAGCTAGTTCATAATTTTGCTTTTGCTACGCCTTAAAATTTCTTAACACGACGAGAAAATCATTTTTTTTTTGGATCGCAACCTGTTTTTTAAAAAAAATTTTCTAAACTCGCTTTTGTTACTTAGAATTTTTTGCCTAGCTAGATTTTGCTACTTCTGAATTTTTCTGAGCAAGATTTCCCAGACTTCTGAATTTCCCAGATCTAGATTTTGTTACTTCTGATTTATTCTGAGCTAGATTTTGCTTCTGCTAAAATTTTTTCAGTAAGAATTTGTTCTTCTGAATTTTTCTAAGCTAGATTTTGCTTCTTCTGTAATTTTTTCAGCAAGAATTTGTTACTTCTAAATTTTTTGACCTAGATTTTGCTACTCCTGCATTTTTCTGAGCAAGATTTCCCAGATTTTTGAATTTTCCAGATCTAGATTTTGTTACTTCTGATTTCTTCTGAGCAAGATTTTGCTTCTTCTGAAATTTTTTTAGTAAGAATTTTTAATTTCCAAAATTTTTTGAGCTACATTTTGCAACTTCTGCATTTTTTGGAGCAAAATTTTGCTACTTCTGAATTTCCCTGAGCTAGATTTTGCTGTTTCTGAAATTTTTTAGTAAGATTTTGCTTCTTCTAAAATTTTTTCAGCAAGAATTTGTTACTTCTAAATTTTTTTGACCTAGATTTTGCTACTCCTGCATTTTTCTAAGCAAGATTTTGCTACTTCTGAACTTCCCAGGCCTATATCTAACTGCTTTTGAAATCTTTTGCAAGATTTTGCTACTTTTGTATTTCCCTGAGCTAGATTTCGCTATTTCAGAAATTTTTTCAGTAAGAATTTGTTTGATTCTGAATTTTCCTGAGCTATATTTTGTTACTTCTGTATTTTTTGCAAGATTTCGCTTCTTCTAAATTTTTTTGAGCTAGATTTTGCTACTTTTGAATTTTCCTGCGCAAGATTTGCTGCTTCCGAATTTTTCTTGTCAACTTCCTAATTTTTCTGAATACTTTCGAGTAAAACTTACTTCAAACAATATTTGCAAAAGATTTATTTTAGTTCTATTGTGCCAAAAGCACTTTATTTTCAATTCTTATGATCTCATCCGCTTTGCTTTGCCGAATAAAAACTATTCCATGAATTCGCCATTACATAAAATGACAATTAATAAAATTTATAAAATAATATCAGGTTCCGAAACTATAAACTTATATAAAAAATTTTCTGAGAATATCCTCATATAGAAAAGGGGGTATATAATTTAAAGAAGAATAAATATTTATAATAAAAAGGAATTAGGTGAATCATTCGTCGATATGAATTTGATCCTCCCACTCAAATGGTAGTTTCTAACTCATTGATGGGTCTGCGAGAAAAGAACATAACGACATTTTTTTTTATCATTTTTCTTATATGGACTTTATAGTTATACAATTATTACGAAATTACTGTCTTTTGACGGCGGAGAAAATTGTCTTTTTCATTTTCTACCCGAATGAATGGGGTGATTTAATTTCAGGTATGAAACGAGAACTTCATTTTTATTTCCCCCCTAAAACGTGTCATTTAATTTTTCCAAATCGTCTTTTTTTGTGTGTTTGTCCCGAGCAGAGACATTTTTTTTGGTTCCTCCTTCGATTTGCCTTTTGTTTTATGGAGGAGTGTTTATATAATTAAGTGCATTTCAAGTGTCGTGGTTTGGTTAGGAATTTTCTTTTTATTAAATGGGGGTTTTGTGCGTCATGTTGATCGCGTCTTGTTTTTTTCTCATATTAAATAATGATTAGGCTTCAATCCTTTTTTTTTCGGGGTATTAGTAAAGGTCTAATGCTGAATTGCATGTTGAAAATTAAAAGCTTGATAAATAATGATGCAAATATGCAGATAGTTTGTTGATGTACTTTAAATTTATTTAATTGCGCGTTATGTAATTATTTTCATTAGTGACATCGCTGAGGTGATAATTAATAAAGCTAATTTCAGGCAATAAATAATGATAGGGATTTTTCAACCGTCATTAGCGCATAAAGTGTCATACACAAACCAGTGGCGTAGCACAGAAAATAAGAAAAGAAAGACAATGCTGCAACAAGATTAAATCAAAAGTGGGAAAACCAAAGAGATGCGTTTTTAAAAAAAGGAAGGTCAAGGAAAGAAAATTTCCAAGTGACCGAATCAGGGTAAGAAGATTCAAAAATAGCAGGTAGATCAGGAAAACTTCAAGATCAGGAAAACTTCAGAAGTAGCAAAATTGACACAAGAAAAATTAAAAGTAGCAAAATTGACCAAAAAATTGAGAAATAGCAAAATTGACCAAAAAATTGAGATGTAGCAAAATTGACACAAGAAAAATTGAGATGTAGCAAAATTGACACTAGAAAAATTCAGAAGTAGCAAAATTAAGCAAGAACAATTTACAAGTAGCAAAATTGACACAAGAAAAATTCAGAAGTAGCAAAATCTTGCAGAGAAAAATTCAGAAGTAGCAAAATCTTGCAGAGAAAAATTCAGAAGTAGCAAAATCTTGCAGAGAAAAATTCAGAAGTAGCAAAATCTTGCTGAGAAAAATTCAGAAGTAGCAAAATCTAGCTGAGTAAAACTCAGAAGTAGCAAAATCTTGCTGAGAAAAATTCAGAAGTAGCAAAATCGACACAAGAAAAATTCAGAAGTAGCAAAATTGACACAAGAAAAATTCAGAAGTAGCAAAATTGACACAAGAAAAATTCAGAAGTAGCAAAATTGACACAAGAAAAATTCAGAAGTAGCAAAATTGACACAAGAAAAATTCAAAGTAGCAAAATTGACACAAGAAAAATTCAGAAGTAGCAAAATCGAAATTAAGTGCAGGGTTTAATATTTTCAGAGAATTTGTAAAATTCTTAGGTATTTAAACTTTAAACATTTGAAGTTCAACTTACCTTTTTTTGGATCCAAATTTTCTGCTGAAGTGCGTTTCGTGACCTCTGACTTGCAAGACATCTTCCACACGATACAGCCGCTAGCCATGGCATTTATAATGCTTCAATAAGAAGTCTTATCTGCAATGACAAAAGAAGAAAAAGATGAATAAAAATTTTTACACACTTCATATTTCCTAACTGCTCGACAATCATTTTTGTCCTGATATTTGATCTCAACTAATAGAGCACTAATTAATTTCGCCCTTCATCAAAATCCAACCATTATTGAATATTTAGATCGTGGGAGTAAAACCAAAAATGAATAAAATCCCGAATCTTATCCAAAAACAAAAGCGCGCTCCTTTTTGCGAAACAACAGAATCATTAAGGGGAAAGTGTATAATTTTTTTTAGGTGTCGGTTAACGCGGGCAACGAAGCATCTGTCCACAAAGTAACCACGATCACCTCCCTCGCAGTTAATTGCATTGCGTGAAGAAACCCCTACCCCCTGGAGTCCACAGTGGGGGCACTAATGACTTCCTTACACCGCGTGGGAAACCTGAGCTCTCTTAATTTTATATCAGATAAAAAAGCTGCCCGTTTAATAATTCCTCTTATGTTTCGATAACACTCTTTCATTTTATTCGTGTTTACCCTTTCGCCTTTTTTTTAAACACAATCGGATTTCAAAGGGTGGCCGGCGTCGTTCTTTTAAAACGTTCAAAAATTTTCCCCATTTATTTTTTTTTCATGATCCCGACAAATATTTGTAAAAAAAAAAACAAGTTTCTAGCTAAGTTGCGAAGTATCAATTACGCTCGAATTACAGTAATTTCATTCGTGATTATTCGAAAAAAAAGTACAATACAAATTTTCACATCAGATAAACTCGAAATATTTGTATATTCGTTTAATTATTGTAAATAAAAAAGTATGTGCCTATAAAAAAACATAATCGCGTTTTCATATGATAATCCCGAGGTTTTATAAACCATATAATATTATATCAAGAATTAAATTATGATTGCAAAACGCATATTAATTAATTTCCTGAATTTCAAGTTTCGAGCTATTGTAAAATTATGATTATAAATAATCATTTTTTCGGACATGTAACATTTGGTTTATGCCGTTTCTCACTTTACACGTCTAACTAGGTTCAGGCTCTCGTTTTGAATATTTTTTTAACGCGTAGTTGCGTGTCATGAAATGACGTACGCACCGTTTAAAAGGATATTAAGGGGTCGAAGGAACGTTTGGCAGCAGCTCGAAAAAAAACTGAACTGATCAGGAGGATTAAGTTAGAGAAAAACAAAGAAAAAATTAGGTACGTGCCTGGAATGGAAGTAATTTTTTGCCTTTTCCGGAGGAAAAATGAAAAAGAATAAGTTTCTTTAAATTGCACAACTTCCGATTCCTAATCTTTTTTCTCATTAATTTTGCTACCTATGAGTTTTTTGATCTCAATTTTGCTACATCTAAGCTTTGTGATCTTATTTTGTTACTTCTAAATATTTTTGTTCTAGATTTTGCTACTTTAAAATTTTTTAATCTTAATTTTGCTACTTCTGAAATTTTCTTGTCTCAATTTTGCTACTTCTGAATTTTTCTCAGCAAGATTTTGCTACTTCTGAATTTTTCTTGTGTCAATTTTGCTACTTCTGAATTTTTCTTGTGTCAATTTTGCTACTTCTGAATTTTTCTCAGCAAGAATTTGCTACTTCTAAATTTTTCTCAGCAAGATTTTGCTACTTCTGAATTTTTCTTGTGACAATTTTGCTACTTCTGAATTGTCCTGATCTCAATTTTGCTATTTTCGAGTTTTCCCGATCTTAATTTTTTAACTTCTGAAATTTCTGATGTAAATTTTGTTACTTCTGAATTTTCTTGATTTCGATTTTGTAACTTCTGAAATGTCTGATCTAAATTTTGCTAACTTTTAAATTTTTATAAGACAGAGAAGTTTTTAAGAGAAAAATTTTTCCATTCTTTCTCGGATAAATTTTATCTTATTTTTCTTTAATTAAATTTATTTAATTTTTCTTTAATTTTCTTTTATCTTAAATTTTTCTATTCTTCAATATTTCATAAACTTAAAAAGTACCCGCTAGCCTTAAATTTCTGAAAAGTTCAAGAAAAAATCTGAAGAGATTTTCCTGAGCTCGTAAAAATTTTCCTTGAAAATTCATAAAATTAGCAAAACCTCCATATATTATGAAAATTTCCTCTTAAGATTTTAGCATTAAAAAAATCGGAGGACTTCCTGCACTTTTAGTTTCTGGACAATTACCAACGTTTACGTCATTTTAAATTATGTCAAGGTCAAGAAACTTGGAAAATATAATAATTTTTTTTTTTGGTGTCTCGGAGGACGTGCAATCAAATTGCAATCGATCCGGGCGTGGTTCCAATCAAGCGATCCTGCCCGGCGGAGGTGAAAAAAAAATCCTAAAAATTCCTAATTTGCATTTTTATTGTAACGAATAAACGAGCACTCAGCAGGGAGGATAAAAACCAGGCATTAGTTGTAACAAGTTAACAGAAAAAAAAATAATAGAATAGTCGTGTCCATTTATAAAGTATTGTTCTATAAAATTAGTTTAGGTATAATTAGAGTAATTAATTCTGCACCAACCTCGGGAATGACTGAAGCAAGCGAATCCTTAAAAAATACATATAAAATATTTCCCCTTTATCAATTTTCTTCGAATGATTTAATCATCTTTTAAATTAGTAAAAATAGCAAAAAATCCAAACTTTAGGATTCATTCAAAAAATTTGAAACCGCGAAAATTTTTAAATTTGGTCACGTCAATACCGATTGGCTTTGGGTATGGACAGTGTGGCTAGAATGTAATCGGCGGTAGTACATTTTGCCGTAATTAGGATTCATAATGGCCGGCTTGCATGCGAATTTTACACGCTCTGAGGATTATAAACGTTTTACTATTAAGATCATTACAATGCAATTTAGATTATCCACTCTTTCGCCATCTTTGTTTTTTTTTTACGATTTTTTTGAGTATGTTGTGCACGGTTTCCGTTACCTGAATAATAATAAAAACCAAATTAATATTATTGGAACAGATGACGATCATCAATATCAATCAAACGATCTTATTGAAAAATCAAACTCATCTTCAATTTCATGCTCTTTTGTTTAAAAATATTAAAAAAAAAAAAGTTTTAAAACCCTCGTTTCTATTCTTTCTTTTAATTTAGTCACACTTCGTTTTAAGGTTATTGTTATGTTTTTTAAAAGGGAAAAACTCATAAAAATTAGGTAATTAATTATGTGAATGATAGGAGTGCGAATTTTAAACGGATCTTTTATTTCCTCTTCAGTTTTTTAGAACAAGTTTAAGCCGAGCCAGTTTTTTGTTATCATGTTTTAGATTTGCCGGGCAGTAGAAAC
This sequence comes from Liposcelis brunnea, assembly GCA_023512825.1. NCBI lineage: Eukaryota > Metazoa > Arthropoda > Insecta > Psocodea > Liposcelididae > Liposcelis > Liposcelis brunnea. Next base: position 1,188,708 of record CM042069.1, read on the forward strand.
AAAGTCGAGCTTATAACAGCTCTGATAAATTCGATACTGTCGAAAAATGGTAATAGAAGCTTTAGATTGACCTGCAGAAGCAGTTATAAGCATCAGGTAAACTTGCAAGAGCTGTTATAAGTTTCAGCAGGGCCAAAAAGAGCTGCTATAAGCTTTGATTTGACTTGCAAGAGCTGTTATAAGCTCCAGCAGGAGCTGTTATAAGCTCCAGCAGGAGCTGCAAGAGCTGTTATAAGCTCCAGCAGGAGCTGCAAGAGCTGTTATAAGCTCCAGCAGGAGCTGCAAGAGCTGTTATAAGCTCCAGCAGGAGCTGCAAGAGCTGTTATAAGCTTTAGCAGGAGCTGTTATAAGCTTTGTTTTGGCCTGCAAGATCTGTTATAAGCTTTGATCTGACCTGCAAGAGCTGTTATAAGCTTCAACTGGTCCAGCAAGAGCTGCTGTAAGCTTGAGTTGATCCTGCAAGAGCTCTTAAGAGCTTTAGTTAAACCTGCAAGAGCTGTGATACTTCTGGCTATGCTAACGAAGACTAGTTTCAACTTAAATTGCGCCCCTAAATCTTTGCTAAGCTTATCTTCTTTTTTTGAATTTATTTTAAATAATTTTAGCTTAAGCCGAGGAATTTTTCTAATCGTTTAAAGATTTAGAGTTGCTTTAATCTGCACGGCTAAGTTGACTACTGTGCAAGCGCCCTGAGTAAAACATCCTAGCGCGGCGCCTGTGAGCACCACGCCATTATTTTTATCCTAACCCTCAACTTTCATTGATTGAAATCAACGTTCTGACCACCCTAAACGAAATTTTCGTTAAAAATAATCTAATTACAAACGAAACCGAACAATCTCGTTAACGGTAATTATAATTATTCAAACGACGGATTCGTGACAAATCCGTAGGAAAGACAAAAAAGGATAAAAAAAAAAGATTTTTAATGATAAAAAGAAGAATTAGTTTTTTTTAATCGCGGAGAGGTTACGAAGAATGAAAAAATCATGGATTTTAATTAATAGCAAACAAAATGTTTTTGACGAAAGCAATTTAGTTAAGTTATAATTTAATAAAAGAGAGATGGGAAAAAATTGGCTACGGGCATTGTGACGCCACCGTCTTGATTGACAGAAAACTATACACCTAGGCAATTACGGTTAATGGTTACAAATGGACATCTATATACTTCTGTACATGAGTCGGTCGCTTCTCAAGTCCTTCTCGACCCGTCTGGTTCAATTTTTTTTTTGTATCGACGGTCCTTTTTTGGACTCTGTCCTGAGTTAATGTCCGTTTTCGTGAGAAAATTAGTTGAGGATAGAAATTTGAAACCGGAGCCGCTTGAAAATTTATACAGTGGCTCAAACTTTTATTATTCAGGATAAAAAAAATTGTTCAACTACTTTAACAAAACTTCTGTTAGTGAGTTATAACAGCTCTTGCAGGTCCTGCTGAAGCTTTTAACAGCTTTTGCGGGTCTTGCCGAAACGTATACCGGTCTTGGGGATCCTTATAAAACTTATAACAGCTCTTGTAAGCCCTGCTGAAACTTATAACAGCTCTTGCGGGTCTTGCCAAAGCTTATAACAGCTATTGCAGCTCCTGCTGGAGCTTATAACAGCTGTTGCAGGCCCTGATAAAGCGTATAACAGCCCTTGTAGCCCCTGCTGGAGCTTATAACAGCTCTTGCAGCTCCTCCTGGAGCCTATAACAGATCTTGTAGGTCCTGCTGAAGCTTATAACAGCTCTTGCAGCTCCTGCTGAAGCTTATAACAGCTCCTGCTGAAGCTTATAACAGCTCTTGCAGCTCCTGCTGAAGCTTATAACAGCTCTTGCGGGTCTTGCCAAAGCTTATAACAGCTCTTGCGGGTCTTGCCAAAGCTTATAACAGCTCTTATGGGCCCTGGTGAAACTTATAAAAGTTCTTCCGGTTCCTGAAAAAGCTTATAATAGCTCTTCCGGGCCTGGCTGGAGCTTATAACAGCTCTTACAGGTCCTGCTGAAGCTTGTAACAGCTCTTGAAAGCCCCTTTAAATCATTTGTTTTTTCAAATACAACAGTTCATTATCTTTACAATTCCAAACTACTTAAACGTTCGTTCACTGTCCAGGAACTCTCCTTACGACTCCGGAAATCGTCTGATTTCCTTTTTTCCCTTCATCCGAGTCCAAGGAAATCTGATTAATTTATGAAGTGGTTGTAAAATCTCCCCAGATTTCATGGTCAATAAACAAATGAACGCTTTATCTTTTAATCTAAAGAAAACCACTCGACATCCCTAATTAAACCGCCTAAACGCGTCAAGCAACTTTTTGTAAAAAAAATTTTAGGCAAGAGTAAATTTATAAAATCTTTTTTTTTTTTTTAAACCGGTAAAATAAATGACCGAACAAACGGATGTTTAAACGTGAAAAGAAATATACCATGACTCTTTTTAAACTTGTCAGATTGGCAGTACTGATATTTAATTTTTTTTAATCAACAGGAAGTTAATTGATTAATTTAAGCTAATAATTGTGTAATTCCTTCATATTAATCGCACTTTTTATATTCATATCTCTTTTTTTTTTAACGTTCTGGTTTAATAAAAAAAAAAATTTCATGGTGTAATTGAAGATATTACGTAATTGTAATTTAATTACTTTTAGTTCGAAATTAGGTGTAATTTGTAATCTTGTCATTGGTATCTATGTTTCATAAATGGAGTTTAATTCTGTCATTTATTTCTATTTTTAAAAAAAAAATGTGAAAGGGTTTCTTTTATACCCGGTAAATGGGATCTCGCGAAAAAAGTTCTGACCTAAAAACGAAAAAAAAATGGTTTTGGTCTCGTTATTTTTATAACACGGTATTATAATTATTATAGAGGAAATAATTAAAAAATTAAATATGTTATGAAAGATTCTGAATTTACAGCAACCTAGAAAACAATAGATGTTCAATAGTTATTTAACATGTTTATACTTTCATAAATCTTCTATTTTTCCACTTATTGCTTCGCATTTTTTTTTTATTTATTCTTCTTAGGTTCGGTAATTCGGTTTAATTTTTTTTTGTCACTTCCTTATTTCCGTTTATATTAATGTAATTAGGTTTATTGTAGTAAGATGATTTAAGGTAAAATTTAAGAAAAATGATTTTGGAAAGACCATGAAGGTGTATAATCTAGAGACAGATAGAAAACTCATCGTAGCTATAGCAGGTTAATTGAGAGCTTATAACAGCTCTTGCAGCTCTTGCTGGAGCTTATAACAGCTCTTGCTGGAGCTTATAACAGCTCTTGCTGGAGCTTATAACAGCTCTTGCTGGAGCTTATAACAGCTCTTGCTGGAGCTTATAACAGCTCTTGCTGGAGCTTATAACAGCTCTTGCTGGAGCTTATTACAGCTCTTGCGGTCTCTTGCTGGAGCTTATAACAGCTCTTGCGGCTCTTGCTGGAGCTTATAACAGCTCTTGCGGCTCTTGCTGGAGCTTATAACAGCTCTTGCGGCTCTTGCTGGAGCTTATAACAGCTCTTGGTGAAGCTTATAACAGCTCTTGGTGAAGCTTATAACAGCTCTTGTTGAAGCTTATAACAGCTCTTGCAGACACCTCAGAAGCTTATAACAGCTTTTGCAGCTCCTGCTGAACTTATAACTGCTCTTGCTGGAGCTTATAAAAGCTCTTGCTGAAGCTTATGACAGCTCTTGCAGAGCTTATAACAGCTCTTGCATCTCCTGCCGAAGCTTATAACAGCTCTTGCAGGATCAAAAATAGCTTATAAAATCTCTTAAGAATCCGATTGAAGCTCACAACAACCTTTCAGGCTGATGAGAAACTAACAACAGTGCTATGAGATTAAAAATCTGTAAAAATTCTTAAAGTTCTCGCAAAATGATCAGAAAAATTAACACCTGGAAGCAATGCCAAATTGTCCTTCCGTATTTCCTCACCTCGCCTCGACTAAAATTTTCCCAGAACCCTTTCCCTTCCCTGATTCCACAACCTCACCCCCTTTACCAAAAAATCAACATTCACCCGTGCAATATCTACTCCGATCTCGTTTAAAAATTACAGAGCAAGGAACAAATTCGGAAGTAATGAGTAATTATGATGTAATAACATTTAAACATGTTAGATGACAATTAATTCCGAAGAAAAAAAAACCTAGTGAAAGTGTCAAAACGCAATATGACATCAAGAAAAAGGGAAAAAAAATAAAACTAATAATAATCTCCCGAGCTCCATGAAAAATAAATCGTGCGCTTTGGTATAGGAATATTTTTCACCCGATCGGCCAACCATAAACACTTTCATTTTATTTATTATTGTTCATTTAATAATGACGTATGCCATTGTTGCCATAAGAAATAACCATAAAAATCATTTATCAGTTTTTCTTTTATATAAATATAAAAAAAAACCGTTAGCCATTTTTACATTTTTAGATGCGGCACGCCTGAAACTTGCTAATATAAACCCAATTAAGTCCCCTTTAAAAAAAAATTTTAAAAACTTGCCCCGATCGTCAACCTCTCATTTCCCAAATAAATAAAATATATATACGGTGGGTTAATGATAAGAAGTCAAAAGTGAAAAATAATAGCATGGTTAACCTTCATTCAAACGTTACAGATCCAGTTTTTGTCACTCTTTGGTCTAAATGGAGAATAAATTGCGCATTAGTGTGAGTACCTTGTTACAGTGCTTCACTGCGCATTTAAGATTGTTATTATTTCAACTCGAGGGTTCTATGTCATTTAATATTCATTTTTAATATAAGAGGAAGCAACTCATTTATGTAATTTCAAGCGTTTTTTTTTCCTTTAAATTGTGCCTGATGTGTATATAAATGTATGGTGAAAGTGGATTCTTCATTAACATCTAAATTTTGCTTAATTTTCATGTTTAACTTTTGTTTTTTGGGATGATAACAAATTGCCCAGGTTTTAAATTTTTTTTTTTTTTTGGTAGTTTTAACATGGATCGTTAGGTAAATGTCGCATTAAAAATTGATGGAGAAAAAATGCGAGAAAACCCCTAATTACGTCACTATTCTTTTTCATGGTTTGGTAGATTTGTCTTATGGGTAAATTATTGTGGGCGAAGGATCGTTTAGGTACGAATATATCAAAATGTAACGAAAGTAAATAGATGCTTTGAGGATAAAAATAAAAAGAGAATAAAGAAAATTGGAGCAATAAAAAGAAGCAATAGGAGCAAAAAAGATAATCAGAAAACAGAGAAAAAATTTGAGTTTGGCAGGCGAGACTTGTTATGGTTTTTGAATGGGCCTGCTAGCGCTTTCATAAGCCTCAGCTGGACCAGTAAGAGCTGTTATAAGCTTTAGCTAGACTTCGAGAAGCTGTTATAAGCTTCGAACGGACTTACAAGAGCTGTTATAGGCATCCACTGGGTCTGCTAAAGCTGTTACAGGCTTCAATTGGGTCTGCTAAAGCTGTTATAGGCTTCTTCTGGTTCTCCTAAAGCTGTTATAGGCTTCAACTGTGTCTGCTTAAGCTTTTATGGGCTTCAGCTGGGTCCTTTTAAGCTGTTATAGACTTCAGCTGGTTCTCCTGAAGCTGTTACAGGCTTCTTCTGGTTCTCCTGAAGCTGTTACAGGCTTCTTCTGGTTCTCCTGAAGCTGTTACAGGCTTCTTCTGGTTCTCCTGAAGCTGTTATAGGCTTCAGCTTGGTCCTCTTAAGCAGTTATAGGCTTCTTCTGGTTCTCCTGAAGCTGTTATGGGCTTCTTCTGGTTCTCCTGAAGCTGTTATAGGCTTCAACTGTGTCTTCTTAAGCTTTTATAGGCTTCAGCTGGGTCCTCTTAAGCTGTTATAGGTCTGCTAGATCTGATATCGGCTTCAACTGTGTCTGCTAAAGCGGGTACAGGCTTCAATTGGATCTAGTAAAGCTGTTATAGGCTTCAACTGTGTCTGGTAAAGCTGTTACAGGCTTCAGAGGGGTCTGCTAGATCTGATAACGGCTTCAACTGGTCTGCTAAAGCTATTATGTGCCTCAGTTTGACTGGAAAAAGCTGTTATGAGCTCCAGTCGAGACTGCTAGATAAATTTTAGTGCAAGAGGTGAACTTCTCACCCTTTCCCTTTTCCCGATACATTCAATAGCTAATTTTGAAGCTTTAAAAAAAATGTGCAACTTACATAGCCTTTAAGATTCTCTTTTTTACGCCTCATAAATCACGTATAAAAATCTACAAAAAATTTATTACTAAAAAACTTTTACTAGCGAAGGAACCGTTCAGAGCGACCGACACAACGAAACTAAATTCCTTATTAAAATAAAAAAGGGAAAAATAGCGAAAGGCCTTTTCAGGTAAAGAGTTTTGCAATAAACAATGAGTTTCCCAATAAAAAGGTCAACGGACTACAGAAACGTTCGATAGCCCTAAAATTGTACAAAGAATATTTAGGCCGAGTTGATTTAACTCTGGCTGAGATTTTTTTGCTTCTAGGTAAACAATTTTGCCTAGAAAAACTGTTGGATAAAACAAAGTTCCTCGCAGGATTTTTAAATCTCGGCTGCTTCAATCCGACCCTTGTAAAATGTTAATTTTTCACAATAACATTGGAGTGAATGTGTATACGAACACCATATTAAGCGGTAATGTCTTTGTAAAAGAATAGAATGAATAATAAACATCAGTGATCCGAGATGAGTTGAGTCCCGAATACAAAAGTGGATCAGAAAAAAAAAACACGGAAAAAGCTTTTTTTTTTTTTTTAATTTTTGCATCTCATCGCAGATAATCACCCGGCTCGACTCTACTTTTCAAGGGTTTATCGCATAGTTGTTTGTTTTGAAAAAAAAAACCCGGGGAGGAGGAGGTTTTTATAATGTACACGTATCCGTTTACGCCGGTTTCTTTTCACAAAATTTTTTTAATCCTCCGTGCGGTAAAAAAATTAAAAAAAAAAAAAAAACGAGGTATACATAACCTTACCTTGACGTACATCATTAAAGACATAAGGAGTTTAGTGTTAAATTAACATAGTTTAACGAGCGGAAGAAGACATCCTTAAGCTTTCACGTTTGGTTTAATTAACATGGAATAAACTGATGTTTAACATTCTGACATTAAGCGAAACATTATCTCAGATGAGAGAACAAAGTGGATGCTGAAATTTGAGTTAAACAGGTGATTATCAAAACCAGGAAGCACAAGACACATTGCCTTTGTTATCCTTTTGTCAAAATGCGATTTCTGCAGCAGGGGAAATTAGGGGAAACCAAAATGGAATTCTAAATGAGGGATGGGGGAGTGTAATTAAAACAAAAAAAACCGATCTTGGCTTTTTTTTGATTTTTTTTTTTTAAAACTAAAAGTCAATTTTTCTTTTAGAATTTATACAGCAATCAGAGGGTGGAAATGACTCTTGAAATAAAAGTTAAAAAGGCACTTTCACATGGAGAAACACTTACCCCCTATTATTAAAGTGCTTAAGCTTTTGAGTGGTTACAATTGCAATATGTTTGCTCCTGAGGGTTTGAGGTTAAACCATTTTTTTTTGCTTCTTTTGTTTTTTCCCCCCTTCGATGGAAGATATCTAGCACAAAAGGTATATGACCAGTGCTAGAGGTTCGAGCCTTTATCAGTTTTAAGGCGTGAGCTACTAGTGGCGACCACAGGATAATGGAACGGACATTGACCCAGATTGTGAAAAGATTTTTGGCATCTGACAAAAAAATCCTTCTACAGGAAATTTTTTCTGAACAAATTTTTTTATAAAAGCACAAAAAGCACTTACCAAAGTCTTTCTTTCCGAGAAAATATCCTCCAAAAAATCTTCTATGCGCTGTCTTCTGTTATAGTACTTGCAGCTTGGAAAGATTTGAGGTTTCTCACGTCGAATAAAATCAAGCAGGCACATGAAAAAAAGAGAAAACAAATCAAATTAAAAATTTTTAGGGATAGCGTCCTGAGGATAATTTTAAAGAAAATAATGGGCTACCTCGATGGATTCGAATGGGATCCTTAAAGCTCTAAACAGACTGGTTTTGCTCTTCTGCATAACGGTCGTGCATTCCGATCGAGAAAAGCAAAGTTTCCCTTCGGTTTCCTATTGGCCGCGCTACCGACATGAGACGTCCCACGTTCGGCCGTTTCTCATGCCGATTTTGCCGGATGGCCATTGCCATTCTTGCCCGAGGCAGGGTGATCCCCACAGAGCAGAGCCATTGCCTGGTCCCGGGGTCGACGTGGGCCCAGTCCGACCGCGTAAAACTTAAACGTGAATCTCGTAGAGATTCCGAATACATCGAGGACAAAAATCTACATCTCAGTAAGTTAATTAATTAATAAAAAGGGCCTAACCATTCTAAAATCCGTTCAACCAACGGAAGTTAACTTTGCCCTTCAGGTCATCATCAGGTACCGACATGCAAGCCTGTTCGGGTCAGAACCGGAGAAAGGGTGCCGAACACCTCTTACGACTCGTCAACTAAGCTCCGCCCGAAAACTCCTTTGCATGCTTTCCCCTCCGACCATCCGGTACCAAACACAAAAACTTAAAGCACTTAGAGGGTATAGGAAAACCGAAGAGCGTCTGGTTAGAACTTTTGAGGAACACACCCAAACCATCGAGGGGGAGACACCGAAGAGGTAATAGTCCTCTAGGGTGAAATAGTTCGAATTTGTTTCCCAACAGCTGCGAAGGATAGGAAAGGAGCCCGCTAGGTCTCCTTAGGCTCGAGAGATGAACCTGCACCCCCGGAGGTTTTCGAACCACTGAACAGGCACGAGCTCATATAGCACAAGTGGTCCGCTTAATGCGATCCGCGAATCACAAAAAACGTTTTGGTGTGTGTTGACGTACGGCCAGTCATCTCCTTAGTATACAACAACTTTAACATTTTCGAAGATCGAAAATTTTCAAGTGGTCATATCCAGAAAAAGATCAGCGCGTACCACACGGTATACCACTCGCTATACTGCCATCCATCCAGGGCCCTGGACTATAAAGGTAACACGGAGAAAATAGTTTTCGTTGTGATAACTATTGTAGGTGACAGATTTGAATTTTAGTTCTTAATACGACGGAAAATAGTTGTCACAGCTTTAGTTACTTTAGTTACTTTTACTTTAGTTACTTTTAGTTACTTTAGCAATAACAACTATGAAAAATTATTTGCCACCTAATCCTTCATTGATTTAAAATAGTTGACTGTACTACAGGGATCGAACTCGATTTCTCTCAAAATATTTGAGACTTTAGGATCTTCTGAGGAAAGGAATAAGGGCTTTTAAAGAACTTACTAAAAACAAAAAATTTTTTTAGCTTTTAGCAATTTTTTTCAGAATTTTAAGGAATCAAAAGGAAATCCCTATTTTCAAAAAAAATATTAAAAAGCTCTAAGAAAGTTTTGAAACTTTTCGAAAGCTAAAAAAATTTCAATAAATTTTCCTTGCAAAGAAAATATTCACCACAAAATTTTTACTGTTCGTGCAAATAGGGATTTTACCAATTGTATGTAAAAAAAAAGTAACTTTTAAGGGCTTTTGTTTTGGGAAAAAAGGACAAACTTCGATCTCTGCGGTACCATATTTTAGCTATTACAACAACATTTTTCTCCGTGAAGGGTCCGATGGTGGGGCTGACCGGGAGGTACACGTAGCGCGACTTCCGGAAAATCATCGGAGCTGTGTCGGCTTTGAGCATTAACACTTCCTGCAGAGGACTAGTGTACCCAACTACTTTCCCAAGCAGTCAGCAATCCCACAATGTCAAGAATTGTGATCGCAGCACAAAGGTAATTTTGGAAAAAAAAATGGAAGAAAAAAAGAGGTTTGAGTTTTTTGGTGGATCGGACTGTCCAACCAATGTCTTATATCAAGGTATTTCGAATTTGGTTAAAAGGAATATACAAAGGATGGGAACAAAATTCGAACTCTTGGGACTGAACACCGAGAAAAATAATTTCTGGGTGCAGGACGTCAATTATACTTCTCATAACGAGGCTTTTGTCTTTAAGACAAAAAAAGCCTAAACCTGAATACCCCAGAGCAATGAGTCTATACTCATTCCTGGTAAATGTAAAATTTTAGAAATCGATCTTACCTTATTTATGGCTCATTTTCTCGGTTTTGTGTCCACCTTGAAGTCCAGACTCTAGACTGTTATCGAACAAATGGATCTGAAATCAAGAAAAGAAAAAAATTAAAACCAGAAATTTCTTAAATTTTTTTAAGGCCACAAAAAATTGGAAAACTTTTTTTCGTTAAACAAATCATTTGATAATCATTTGAAGGGTTCCCATAATTATCAGGCGCGAAAAATTCTAACGATGAACAGCACTCATACCTCCTGGGTGTCCAATGGAAGCTGAACGCAAATTTGGTAGAGTAAGAGTTCACATTATTGGTTGCCAGCAAAAGAAATAGACATTATCAATAGCCCAGTCCGTCCCTATCCTAAAAGAAAAAGGGTGATCGATAAAAGGTTAAGTTAATGTTTACTTGAAACCGATCGTGAATCTTAATTAGATATCTGCATGGATAGATAGGTAAATGATTAATGATGCCATTATTAAATGAGTATGTGTGTGCTTCACTGTTTAACAGGCCCTTTCGCCGCTCTTCACCATATTTAAAACGTGTCAAAGTGTTTTATATTAAAAACAACTCCACCTTTTTCCCCCTTACTCGCCCCCAAATTATTTACAAAAGGTTAAAATCCCCGTTAAGAATTTTCCACGCTTCAATCTTTTCCCCAGAAAAACCAAAAGTCTGTTTTTGCCAAAATTAATTTCTGAAATTTCAGTTTTTCAATAATAAAAAATTCTGGAATTCATTTTTTTGCTTGAGCTTTTTGAAAAACCCAGCCCGAGCCTGTATTTCACCTTCTGACTCATCCCGCCCTACTTCCGGCGTTTCGACTTGAAAATAAATTCATCTTACATATTTAATAATTACAGCTTTACTCGCATTTTAAACTTTAATGCTTCTAAAATGGGAATGGAAAGTTTACATTATAAACTAAACGATTATCATCGGCGCGATGATACTCTTCTGCGTTAATGTGTTGCGATGTAATGATATTTTTGTAACCAGTGGCGGTTAATCAATCTGATTTATGATTATTCTGCCACGGTTTCAACATAATAGCTTTTTTTCCCCGTGGTCATGAAAAACGAGGGTGTTAAGTCGCCACTGTGGCGTTTTTTTTTTTTTTTTTCGGGAAAAAACGAAAACAAGAGACCAGTAGACCATACAGAACGTTCGTAATCATCCATTAGACTATTGTGCATGTGAGGAAGTGCTTTAATGCCCATGCATCAGCTACATAGACCATTTAATTAAATACATTCAATCCGATATATATTTTTTTTCATTTCTGTTAATATATAAAATGAAGCAATTTATTCATGTAATTTAAATAATGAATGATGTCAGGATTAAAATTACACGAATAAAAAATTGAAAGACTGATTTAGTTTGCATTTTTTTGTTGTGGTCTACGGGTAAATTTATTTTTATCCTTGTGATTAAAAAGAGGGCGATGCCAATCAATGATAAAATTAATTAAATGATTTAATTGTTAACATAGTTCCTTTCAATGCAGAATTTTCAATTTTTAAAAAAAATTATCAATTGTGTTAGTTGAAGAGTTGTTAAGAAAAATTGTGGTGACTGCATTATTAGTCTCTGCTCAAATATAGAACGTAATTCGAAAATATATTAAAAGTATTGTCGGAGACCGAAAAAATTTTAATAGTAACATTATAATTATTAATATTTTTTAAATTCTATTTCGAAGAATATTTTTTTAAGGATTTATAGATTTTCACTCTTTCATTTTCTTTTTTTTATATTTTTCTTCATTTCCCCCTTTTTTCGATTTTTTTCCTTTACTTCATTTTCTCTTTTTTTTCTCGTTTTCTACATTTTCCCCATTTTCTCTTTTTCTTCGTCTTCTACATTTTTTCTTTTTGTCACTTTCCCTTTTTCTTCATTTTCTCCTTTTCATCATTTTCTTCATTTTCTCCTTTTCATCATTTTCTCCTTTTCATCATTTTCTTTATTTTCTCCTTTTCATCATATTCTTCATTTTCTCCTTTTCATCATTTTCTTAATTTTTTCATTTTTATCATTTTCTTCATTTTTTCATTTTCTCCTTTTCATCATTTTCTTCATTTTCTCCTTTTCTTCTTTTTCTTCATTTTCTTCTTTTTCTTCATTTTCTACTTTTTCTTCATTTTCTCCTTTTTTCCATTTTCTCTTTTTCTTCATTTTCCCTTTCTTTATTTTCTTCGTTTTCTTTATTTTTCAATCTCTTCATTATTTCTAATTTCTCTTTTTCTCCATTTCTTCATTTTCATCATTTTTTCATTTTCTCTTTTTCTACATTTCCTCTTATAATTCAGTTTCTTATTTGATTTTTTTCCCAAATTTCTCACAATATTTTGAAATTTCCTTTTGCGTTGGGCTTTGAGAAGCTAAAAACTAAATTTTATTCTAAGAAAAATTTTTACATCGAGCAGAATCTCAGACCTACTCTCAGAATTTCCAAAAATCGAAACCTCTCATCAAATTAAAAAAAAAAATTATTCTCCTCTTTAACCCGTCATTAAAAAATTGACTCATAAACGTTCGTGAGCTTGGAAAAAAAAAATAATACACACTCCAAAGGTATCAATAAATGCACGTTCCAGGGCTCACGCAAGACATCTCAAACTGCACTTAGCTTCTAAACAGAAAGCTCTGAGGATTTTGAAATGAAGCGAAAAATCATATAATCCCTTTCAACAATAGACTCTCTTTTTATATTCGAATAAAAAAAAGGGGTTGCAACGCATTAAGGAGGGTGGAAAGTGGACTATTAATCCGTTTATGAATGATAATGTTATTTTAAAGCGGTTTACAACGACGTCCTCTTATTTGTGTAATACAGTATCCCATGAATTATTCTATCACCGATTTAAAATCTCATTTTCTTTCTCGATCGCCGACCCAAAAATTTTCTCCACAAGGGGGAACAGGTGGCTATTAAAGCTTCATTTACTCACACTGGATAATTCTATCGAGGATGAATTCTCCATACGTCGCCCTTATAATAATTAACAATTGCAATCCGATAGAAATGCATTTCGCGGAATGAATACGAAATTAAGATGGAAAATTTGCGATCAAAGCTCGCGAGTTTCCCCAGGCCCCATTTTCCCCAACGCCTCGTCGCTTCCCCCCTCTCGAAGGGTGTGTGCGGTTTATTGGGCATAATTTGCTTGCGGCTCCAATTCTCTCGTCACTGGAGCAGAACCGTCATTCGGGAGGGAAGAGGAGAGAGAGAGAGAGAGAAACATCACGATTTAAATTCCTAATTTCGAAACCTCTTATATCCTCATGATAATAAATAACGCCATAACTTGTTTTTAATTATTCGCGATGCGTTAATCATTCATTCATTTTTTCATTATGAGGGATTTTCATTTTGCGTGTAATGACAAAGATTCACACAAATAAAACAAAAATAGTTGACACTAGGAAGTTAACGGACTGTTATATCACAAAAATATTAAATAAAGTGTTTCGAGTCTTCCCGTAGTAGAAACTTTAAAACAATTATCCGTAAAACTTCCTTAATTAGAGTTTCATTGTCTTCGCTCGTTTAATTAGACTAGGTATAATAATAACCGTGTGTATTATTATTATTGAGCGCTAAGATATGGTAAATCTATTGACAGGAGTAATCCGTTTATAACGGATGATGTTCGTGATCCTTCCACTTGTTTTACATTATGACCACTGGCGCGGAAACTTTTTTTTGGGATATCATTAAGTGATGTATTCATCAAAAGGTAAATCTTTTTGTAAGGATTAATTCTAATCGATTAATCGTGAGTTGGTTGAAGAAGGTGAACACAGAAAAAATCCCTAAAATAAAAAAATTAAGATGTGAAAAAATAATGAAATGGGAAAAAAATAAAAAAGGGAGAAATAGAGAAACTGAGTGAGAAGAGAAAATGAAGAAAAGAAGAAAATGAAGAACAAAAGAAGAAAATGAAGAAAAAGAAGAAAAAGAAGAAAATGAAGAAAATGAAGAAAATGAAGAAAAAGAAGAAAAGGAGGAAAAGAGAAAATACAGAAAATGAAGAAAATGAAGAAAAGGAGAAAATGAAGAAAATGAAGAAAAGGAGAAAATGAAGAAAATGAAGAAAAGGAGAAAATGAAGAAAATGAAGAAAATGAAGAAAAGGAGAAAATGAAGAAAATGAAGAAAATGAAGAAAAGGAGAAAATGAAGAAAATGAAGAAAATGAAGAAAAGGAGAAAATGAAGAAAATGAAGAAAAGGAGAAAATGAAGAAAATGAAGAAAAGGAGAAAATGAAGAAAATGAAGAAAAGGAGAAAATGAAGAAAATGAAGAAAAGGAGAAAATGAAGAAAATGAAGAAAAGGAGAAAATGAAGAAAATGAAGAAAATGAAGAAAAGGAGAAAATGAAGAAAATGAAGAAAATGAAGAAAAGGAGAAAATGAAGAAAATGAAGAAAATGAAGAAAAGGAGAAAATGAAGAAAATGAAGAAAAGGAGAAAATGAAGAAAATGAAGAAAAGGAGAAAATGAAGAAAATGAAGAAAAGGAGAAAATGAAGAAAATGAAGAAAAGGAGAAAATGAAGAAAAGGAGAAAATGAAGAAAATGAAGAAAAGGAGAAAATGAAGAAAATGAAGAAAAGGAGAAAATGAAGAAAATGAAGAAAAGGAGAAAATGAAGAAAATGAAGAAAAGGAGAAAATGAAGAAAATGAAGAAAAGGAGAAAATGAAGAAAATGAAGAAAAGGAGAAAATGAAGAAAATGAAGAAAAGGAGAAAATGAAGAAAATGAAGAAAAGGAGAAAATGAAGAAAATGAAGAAAAGGAGAAAATGAAGAAAATGAAGAAAAGGAGAAAATGAAGAAAATGAAGAAAAGGAGAAAATGAAGAAAATGAAGAAAAGGAGAAAACGAAGAAAAATAAATAAGGAGTGGAGAATGACGAAAGCAATTAACAGAGAAAAGAAAACAGTATTACTAATGCAAAAAATGCCTACATAATGAAGCAACATTAAGCCTAACTATTTGGCTCGGCTTCTCCCTTGACTTAAGCCCTTTTATAAGAATATATTTTGAAGCCTAAACTCACTGCTGAATACTCTACAATTCAAGTGGCTGATCTTGAATAATTATTACATTCATTACAACCCCTTTTAAGCCATATTAGATTTAAATCCTGGAATATTTCAATTAGTTTATTCCATGATCCCTTCGTGTCTTTTAAAAAATTCCTCAAAAGCTTCGTTACGCCTCCAGTTGAAAAGCTCCATTAATGATAAATCAATAGACCTTTTTAAGTCAATTGCGAGGGTGGTTTTTTTTCATGAATTATTTCCCGCGAGCAAATTTTCTAAAAACAACCCCCATGCTCATTCTACCAAAATTGATTCGATCATCATAAATCAGTTAAATCTTACAAAAATAACGGAAAAAAAAAGAACCGTGCAGATTTCTTTAATCGTGTAAATGGTTTAAACCTAATGTAATGACCAATTTCCAACCCCTCGTGCAATAAAATAATTAGGGAAGTAGTAGATAGAACCTTTTTACACCCCGCGGATAAGTAGGAATTAGTCGAAAATAAACTGATTCCAATCAATTCATTTCCAGTCTCTGAAACAAATTTGAGAAATACACTTGATTTTTATCAAGTGCTACTCAACACGACATTATTCTTTCACAAAGCTAAACATAGAGCTTTGGATTACGTATTAAGGGAGTAAAAGAGGGGTGCAACGTGCCCGTCGGGCTCACGCACATCTGCTTCCACCACACCAGGCCCCGCGCGCACTCTTTTTTTCCTACTTTTCATTTTGTTATTGTTCCTAACACTTTAGAGTTTGTGTTTTCCACTTGACGTCCTCGTTTCATGTTCAACTTTTATTAATATTTTTTTGTTTCTTCTTAATTTTAGATGCGCCTTTTTCAACATCGTTAAAATTTATTGGGTGTTTGGAAGTAGATTTAAATCCATTAAACCTATCATTTGGCCATATATAAAAATAATAATTTTAGAGAGAGAAAAAAAAGTGAAAATAATGAAAAAGATAACGAATCTCATATCAGTAATCATACTTCCGACATGATGCTAATTGAATGTTACATATTTTTAGAATTGGAAATTTTTTCAGGTACGACTAATAGCTATTTTACTTATCACATGCATATCATGAATCATTGCAAAGGCACGAAACGAGAAAGTAAAATATTCCAGGCTTCAACACGAGCGCAAGTTTTAATTCATTTCGTTTAGTAATATTTGTAACATGGGCGTATATATGAGGGAGTGAGGGGGCTTTGGCCTTTTTAAAAAGCTGTCACAGCGAAGCTTTAATAATAGAGTCAAAAATAAAATTTAAAATAGACAGACACAAATGAAAGAAAAAATAATCGACATTGTATAATGCCCCAGGGAAAAATTTTGGGCTTATTAGGGCCCTAAAAGAGCTTGCTAAGCTTGTAAAAGGCTTCTAATCACAGCCTGAGGCAAGTCGAAAAACAGGACAATCTTGAACAAGATTTTTTAAAACAGTTTGATAATTGAATTAGTATTCTGACAGTAAAATATTCATATTCGAGCCTCTGAAGTATTTTTTTTTTTCGATTTAGGGCTTAATTTAGGCTTCCATAAAAATTCATGCTGGCATTTTAAGATTAAGTGTGAAGCCATCAGGTGTCTTAAAAAATATTTTCGTTTGACTGAAATTCGAATTTTGACAAAAAAATTTTACCTAACGATCAAGCCTTACTTCAAATATTGCCTAAAAAAAATTAGCCCTTCCGCCTTAAGCCGGATTTAAGTACCTCGTAAGAAATCTTTACGGTCAATGGCGGAAAAAATCACTAATACATGTCATTTTTATTTCTATTCACTATTTCCGATTTAATTTTGCTTCATAAGCCCTTTAATAATGGCCTATGGCTTAAGGGCTTAAACAAGCATGGGCTAAAAATTTAACATAAGAGTCAAAATCTTTAATTCGGAAGAGTGCTCCTCTTGATTTTGTGCATTTCTTATAAATGGCCTAAATAGGTTTTAGCCATTTTGGGCCAAAAAGGCATTTTTTAAAAGCTTTAAATTTGAAGCCTTATGAAGAACAATAGTCACCGATTGCCACAATACCTTAAATTTTCATTTAAAATAAAATTTTTTAGATTTTTACATCGAGATTCAGGCTTAGCTCTTCAAAGCCATAAAGAAGTGGCCTTAAAATTTAAATAAAAAAATTCAAACAATTATTATGAGTCTTTGATTGCGCCAAGAGGGAATTCGCATTAGAATTATAATAAATAAGCCAGAGCTTTAAAAAATTAAACAAGGAAGAAACCTAAAAAAATACCTTAAAAAGGGCTTAAGCCCAAAAATCGAAAATGACAAGATGGTAGTCGATTTCTACATTTTCAGGGGTGTAGCTTTTAATTTTTATATTATTTTTACAGTGAAATGCCCCACAAAGTGATTCAAATAAAAATTTAGAGTACGAGAAAGACTTGTACGATGAATTACTTACCCAACGACTCTAAATTCTCCTGCTGGCTGCCAGAAATTTTCTCCATTTCTCCATGAATGCGTTCAAACCTGTAACAATCCCGAAAAAAAAAAACCATTAATCCCAACGCGTATAAATATCAACAAAAGAATAGAAAATTAAAATCCCCATTATACAATATTAAATAAACATTTCCCGCCTGAAAACGGGGAAACGGGTCTTTTCCATATGAAAATACCATGATAACGTATAGGAATCAATAGGAGGGAATCCATTAACGAGACATTCAACCAAGAGCTGTAGTGAGATGGAAAAAAAGGCGACAAAAAAAATAAAATAAAATAAAAATAGTAGCGCCCTCACAAAGCGGATAAGAACGTTCAACGGGATGATCATCGAGACTTTTAAAATCGTATCTGAAATAAAAGCGGTTCCGCTTCATCAAGATAAATCCCGAGGAAGAGATTCTGTTTGGATTTCGAGTAAAACACATATCATTTTCAGTATTATAGGAGGAGTCACGCAGACAAGCGCTTTAAGTCCATCGGTTGGAAATAGGGGACGACGCGATTCAATCGTTCACGCGCGGACTGCCCCTCCGTTATTGGCTCACGAGCGATTCTCGACCGTCATTGGCGCGCTCATGCTCCAAGATGGCCGTTTGGAGGGAGAACTTGTCGTGTTTCAAACGAGTCGAGTAGTTGTTCTGTGTTCCTCCGACAATTAACAAGTGGAGTTTTAACGTCTCGTGTCGAGTTTTTTTTTTATTTACGGTTCGGGATTGTGATGTGAAAATTATAAAAGTGCCATGCGGTAATTTTATTGAAAAATCTCGGAATTTTCGAAATAATTTTGAATGGTAGTGATAAGTCCGACCATTTCTCCGGATCAGTTTACGGAAGGGAAACTAAATGTTCCGGTAAACGAAACTCAAATAAGTGTGGAACGGATACACGTAAACGGGGCGACAGCTCTATCACCGAACGAGCGACAGGTGATGACAGTAGACACGATGACCGTGACGTCAGGAAGCAGACGAGACATCATCGAACATCAGGTCGATCATCAAAACCACAGAAGATTCAGCGAGGAAAGCAATCCGAGCGAGAAACGGAAAGCCGAAGAATTGGAAAGATATCCGGAAAACGAAACGGAACCGAAAAGGTTCCACGAAGAAACGGACATCGAAAGACTATCGGAAATGAGGCAGAGAAACAGCGAAGAAGATAGACGGTTAAGAGATTTAAGCGACAACGAATTCCGTTTCCGCGCGGACCCGGAAAATCGTTTACGCCCGGATATCGAATCCCGTTTACGACCGGATCTGAGATCCAATCACGAAATGGAAAGAATTCGAGAAATATCGGAAGTGGCAAGGTTAAGAGAACTCGCGGAATCCGAAAGGAGATTAAGAAGTGAAGAAGTTTATAGTTTAACGAAAGATTCCGCGGATTTGCATAATCCCGCGTTTAATAGATTAAGAGACATTTCGATAGCGGAAAGTGGACATTTAGATAAATTAGGTTTGAGAGAAAGAGACATAGAAAACGAACATTATACAAAGTTGAGGAGAGATAACGTCGGCGGTCATCATCCTCAAACAGCAACAAATCCTCAAAGATCTCGGTTTATGATAACTGATATATTATCCGGTCAAGGCGGCGGGCATCCGCCGGCGGGTTTGTTAGGCCGCAGCCCGTGTTCTAGTCCTGCTTCCAGTGCCGGGGACGGCCCTCGAGATCTTTCCGTTCATTGCCGGGATCCCGGCGACAGCGACGATCACGAAAGCGGGACCGATAGCGGAATACCTGGTGAGGGATCTTCGGTTTGCTCTAATGGTAAATAAAAACACACACTCTTTTCACTAAACGAAAATAGACTTGTTAAAATTTCACTTGCAAAGTTGGTCTTCGATTCTTCGTATGACAAACGTCACTTTCCCCATTAAAACTCATTAATTTAATTAATGGCTCGAAAAATTATTTAAGGGAAAACAAAAAACCGAAAAGAAGTCAATTAGTTAAATAACAACCTTGGCCGAAATGATTTTAAAGGGGATTAGGTAACTCGATTGATGGACACCGCAAATGGCACGTGAGGTAATTTTAGAAAAATATATTTAAACATTATTAGGCTACCATGTAGCAATTCCAACCCTTTTTTCGGGTGGTTGAATGATTATACTTCACACTTTATACGAAAAATAAGAATTGGATAATGTTACAAATTATCTACTTTTATTATAAACATTAAAACGTTTTTAAAATACCGTTTTAATGTTTGAATCGTTTAGTATACTAATTCAAAACACAAAAAAAAAAACCTTTAATTTTTTTATGATAAATGGTTGGTTTTGTTAAACGCCTTGTTTTTTCGGGTGCTACGGGACTAAGATATCAGATTTCTCCGTTTTCATTTTATAATCTTTTGCCAGAAGATAATTTAAGCGCCGCAGTTGAGTGCTTTTTATTAACTTCTATTATGTCATCTCTTATAAAGATTTCTCTTAAATTGTGAAATAAAGTTTTGGATTTTCGCTTTTGTTCGAAAGATTAATTCGATATCTTGACGTGAATTCTTTAAATTAATTTCTAGCGTTTGAAATCCGAATGAAGGACTTTAAGATCGCTGCCTGATTTGATGTTCTGCTCGGCTCATTTTTCTAAAAGTTAACCGAGCTATATAATAATGACAGAGTCCTATGATCACAGACATTGGTTGTAATTAGCGATGCGGAAAAATTTTTTACCGTCCAAAAATGGTGAACGAAATTAAGAGTTGAAAAATATATTCGTCTCTGCGAATTTCCTTGTTTTGTTTGTTAAATCTCAGGCGAGAAAATTGAATTTTTTTTAAAATTAAGAAATATAATAATTGATCTTTGATTGCGGTAAATCAGGATTTGTTCTCGAATTTTAAAGCAATAAATAATTCGATCAAGTGTTATTTTTACTAATTTGTTGCGGTTTTTGTTTGAAAAAATGGGAGCTATTACAGACAAATCACATCCCATAATTCTTTTTATTTTGTTTAGACACGAAACTGCAGCCAATAACTAAGCGGTTTTGTTTGTACAATAACTGAAGCAAATGACAAAAGCTTAAATTCACAGCATCGAAATTTCCCAGAATTTTATTTTTGAATATTAAGATTCTTTTTATATGCTCATCTCAATTTTTTCTTTTGCCTTCTTGTAATTTTATAGTATTTTCGGTTTCTTCTTTCATCAATTCTTCCGGGTCTTTAAGAAAATTCAGTAAATCGCAACAAAACGTACTTCATTTTTTCAAAAAAATATTTTCCAAGACCATTTTTTTATATCTGCCAGTTCAATAATTTTGAAGATGTAATTATTGGGTTTTGGAAAATCTTTTTTAATCATTGAGATTTATTTCCAAAATAAGAATTCTCTTGTGTCCTTTTCTAGATTCTAAAAATTCGCAGGCTTAATTTTTTTATTTGCGATGATTTGATTTTCTGTAATTATTTCTATTTCAAATTAATCTTTTATGATTTTTTAAATTTAAATTTAGTAAAAAACTTAATTTGATTTATTTTACTTTTGGAAAAAGAGGTGCTAGAACTTCCAAAGCTAATTTCAATGTGTTCCATGTTGTAAGTTTTAAGATTTTCTTCTTTTTCTTTAAATGCCCGCTTCTCGTAGGAGACTGACGATCATTATGACGATCCTAATTTTGGAGGCTGCCGACCGAAAAAAAGGATACCGAATCTTGGCCGTACTAGTCTCTTAGATTGTTGAGCCAGGATGTTTCCTCCAGCCCGATCTGAGTTTGTCCTCAATCATTTTCCTCAAGATATTCCATTTTTCCACGTGCTAAAGTCATTTCCTGCTGTTTTAGTAGCTTTTTTATCAAATTCAGGTTTAAAGAATTTTCCTTGGCATTTTTCAAACAACTAGTATTTCTGCAACTCTCACAGCTTCAATGGTGCGCGACGTGCTGACTTCTATTCTGGACGTGGAGATCAAAAACTATTAGCCAATTGCAATTTTTCTAATTTTTTTGCATTTTTCCTAAATATTTCAAAAATAGGCATTTCCACCATTTTCTTGCATCGATTTTCTTATTTTTTAATTCTTCAAACTTCTCTTTAATTTTCGCAAGCCATCTTGGCCCATCCCAGACGAATCTCATCGCCCTAGATTATTTCCATTGTTTACTTAAACCGTAGTTACTTCAATGAAAACATTACAAATCAACATTATTCTAAAATTTTTTTTCTAAATATTTTAACTAAAACTGTTATTAAAATTGTGTGCCCAAAAATACAGTTTTTTTTTGCCACTGGGAACATTAAATTCTTACTGGACCATCTAAAAACAAAGCTACCTAGCAAAGCAAATTTGTCAGAAGTGAACACTTCTCCTCAGCAATTTCTAAAAATTTCAAAATGCTCACAGATCAAAATATTTGAGAAAAATTGAAACTTTTAGGTTGAAACTCTTTTTTCTCAAATGAGAATATAATTTTAGAACTGCTTGACTTTTCATCAACATCTAGTAAACAAGAAGCTCACTATCCAATTCATTCTTCTTTGAACGGCCACCTTAGCAGAAGACAAAATTGTTACCTTATTTTTGTTTTGAAAAAAAAAAACCCTCGATTTTTGTTTACTTTCAACTTGATTGGATCACAACAATGTAGCCGCCATTCGACAGCAATAGCAGACGATATTTACTAGCGACCTTAGCGGATGAGTTTGCACTAGACCTCCCCATAATATAATTTTTTTAGTCACACCATCTGGCTCCATACTTACTTCAATTTAACTTCGGCGCCGATCCCGCTCAAAAAAATATCACTCATCACTCCCAAACCTGAAACAAAAAAAAGAAAAAACAAAAAATTAATTTTTCAAACGCTGCTTATACTTTCTTGCTCGTCACCTAAAAACTAGCAGTCACCATATCAACGCCTACTTATTTTCTTGAATGAGAAAAAAGCGGTTTTACCGTACAAAAAAAAAAATCATTTTGGGTCAAATTACCGGCGGCAGTTAATAAGAAGGCAGCCAACATAGCCGATTCCGAATTAAATTAATAGACAACAAGATGACACAGCATTATTTTTATAACTTAAAATAAATATATAATGATTCTCGCTAAAAAATTTTTAAACGAACTTAATAAGCTTTACAGTCGCTTTTTGAAACATGTCAGCATCGATTTTTCTTTTAAACAAAAAAAAAAAAGAAAGAAGAATAAACAACCGGGTGGACATATTCACACCGATCTTTTGTTTTTCTACCCTTCTTTGTTTTTTTTTTTAAACAAAAAAGTCTGGCTGCGCTTCTGCGTAACTTTTTACTGCTTTACACATGTTGTATTAATAACGGGCGACTCCGGTAATATGTCTGCCCCCCCTCGGTTTGCGTGTCGGCCAATTAAAATGGAACTGAATCAGATAATTTGAAATTTGCATAAGAACAATAATGCTTCAGACAGATGTTTAGCTAAATACGGAATAACCGATTTACACCAAAATCAAAGATCATGTCCTTTTTTTTTTTTTCGAAAAAGTCACGTCTCTAGTTAATTGAACGATTCAAACGTACAATAAAACGTAATTACATTAACAATTAACATTCCATCAGGCTTTCACCCGGGTTGACATACAGGGTGCTCCCGAAAAAAAAAACAAATTGTGAAAATAACCGGAAAAAATATAAAATTGACATAAATCATTGTTAGAATGAAAACAGTGAGTCATCGGGTGTTTTAAAAGTATGATTTAAAACCATTAGTCAGCGTTAGTTTTTAAAAAATATATTTGGCCGTAAGTTAAACGTATTTCCGGTTAGGCTACTTGGCCCTCCTTGTCCCTCGGTTTCGACTACATTGGGTATATAAGTACAGACATAAGGGTATCGGAAGATCAAACAATATTCCAAATGTTGGCGCCCCTGTTATTATTTGGCACCGGCGCTAGATTTAGAAAGAACACCGTTTCTTATGCCTTTTCATCGTTCTTTATTTTTTTAGTTGACCAAAATTTTTTTGGAATAAATGGGAATAATTTATGTTATGTAAGATTTTTTTTTTCGTTAAAAGTATTTGTGTGTGAGAAATTAATTAAATAATAGCTTTGAATGCAAATATCGTATCAAATAATAATTATTTAATACGTATTTGTAATAAAATGTTTCCTCTGGCATGTTATATAATTTATAATTAATATATTATTAAAGAGAGTTAATATATTAAAAAAGTTGTAATCATAAAATTATTAAAGTTGGATTTGGTTTTAGCAAACGATGAAAGAGTCGTTAAGGAAATTATTGCAGAGCAATTTTTTTTTGGTTCGGGTTTAGTGTAAAGTCTGGGTGGAAGAAATTGAATATAGCTCAACCTAAAGTACAGTAGTCTCAACGGAAACATTTTAAATAATGAAGAAAAGTTTTGATCAGAAGAGGGTAGCAAAAAAAATTTCCTTCAGCAGCAAAAATGATGAACAATATCAAACAAGAGAAAATAATGAACCATGTTCAACAACAAAAATGGTTAAATTGTTGAGCAACAAATATGCCTAAAAATTTTGTTCAGCAACAAAAATGATGAAACATGTTCAGCAACAAATTTGATTAAAAATTTTGTTCAGCAACAAAAATAATAGAAAATGTGCAGCAACAAAATTGATGAAAAATTTTGTTGAGCAACAAAAATGATGAAAAATTTTGTTTAACAGCAAAAACTATGAAAATTCACTTTTGTTCGATAACGAAAATGACACCAAATTAGTTTGACAACAGGAAATTATGAAAAAATCGGCTGAGTAAAATTTTGTCATGCGTTTTTGTGGTTTCCATTGTTTCAAATCAACATTTAAAACAAACAAATAAAAGATCATGGAAAACTTTGTTTAACACAAATTATGAAAATGGTGTTCAGCAAGAAAAATGATGAAAACTTAACAAAAACTATGAAAATTTAGTTTTGTTCGATAAAAAAAAATGACACCAAAGTTTGACAATAGAAAATTATAAAAAAATTGGCTAAGTAAAATTTTTCATTCTTTTTTGTGGCTTCTGTTGTTCCATTTAAAACTTGACAATTCAAGAACTTCTCCCTTCTTTTAATATTTAGCTTCTTCTTTCCTCTTTACTTGCCTCTGTAAAACTTCATTTAAATTCTAACTGCGCAGTTTTAAAAAAAACCAGACGATAATTATTTCGCAACTAAATTTATCCGGTTCGATTTTCAAATTATTAATAGAATCCAAAATCTCTTTTTAAATATCAGTTAGTTCAATATTCACTTTTTAATGTTCATTTTGTTTTCTTTTTTAAACCCACTAATGTCCTCAGCCAGATTTAATGATTAGATAAACAATCAAAAAAAAATCTCAACCTAATTTTTTTTTAAATTAATCGATTTTAATGTATCCGCGAATCTAAAAGAAAAAGGGAAAGAGGGGAAAAAACTAATTCCAGGCAATAAAAAACAAATTTACGAGCGATTAAATGGCGGGGTGTAAGAGCCAAAAGCGTGGGATTTCAACGGTTTTTCATTGATCACGATTTGAATAGGGAAAGCACGGGAGCTTAACAATGCTAGCATAAAATCAATAGCTTTTAGCTTTCTAAACGTTCTATAACCTATCATGAACATAAATGAACTGCTTAAGTGGGGAGTTTACTTTGCATTTACTATTCACCAGTCACGATACGTTTATAGAGAAATAAAAATAAAAAAAAAGAGTGAAAAGTTCATCTAGAATATATTCACTCAAAGTTTTAGAATGAAAAAGTTTGTTTATTTTAATAGCGTATCATTTCCCAATCCTTTTCAGGTATTTGTTTTGTAAAACGGGGAATAACCGTTTGGCAAGGTAACAATGAAAAATATGAGAAAACGTTTTGACAAGGATCATTTGCCCGTGACATGTGACAGATATTTTAATCCCGGGTGTCAAGTCGGATTAATCTCAGAGATTGAAATGTCCCATTTTAAAATCAGACAGACGGTCAATTGTGGTGTTAATTTAAAATTCTTTTATTATTAAAGAATTGACTTTTACGGAGCAGATAATCAGGTTTTATCAAAAACGGTCGTTTTTCGATTTCAAAAAGAAAATCTTTTTTCGGGTTCGAGGAGATTAAAAAAAATCAGTGGCGGAAGAATCATGAGTTGTGAATTAATTCTTATTTTGTACATTTAAATTTTGAAACAAAGAAGTTTTAATTAAAGTAACATATTTTGATTTGTTGGCAGCTGAGGACGCCAAAAATTTTCTAGAATTTGAAAAGGGCTGCGAGAATGGCCAGTTTTTAGCAAGAAGCTAAATGATGAAAGAAGAGGGGAAAATTTGAAGCGGCTGAAAATTTATTAGAAGCTTTGAATGCTGATAGGAAACAAAGAAATAATTTTTGTCGAGCAAATTTTCCATCATTTTTGTTGCTGAACAAAATTTTTCATGATTTTTGTTGCTCAACAAAACTTTTCATGATTTTTGTTGCTACACATTTTTTATTATTTTTGTTGCTCAACAAAATTTTTAATCATATTTGTTGATGAGCAACATGTTTCATCATTTTTGTTGTTCAACAAAATTTTTCATCAAATTTGTTGCTGCACATTTTTCATTATTTTTGTTGCTCAACAACATTTTTCATTTTTGTTGTTGAACAAAATTTTTCATTATTGGAAATTTCCCAATTATCGTACAATTTTTGCTGTCGTACAAAAAAAAATTACCTGCCAATTGCCGAAATGGCAAAAAGCTTGAACAAAATTTTCTGCATCGGACGAAATAAAAATTCCGAACGCCAATATTTAAAAAAAAGACTCATTCATTTAAAAGAATTCAAACTGCCTAAAGTAATACCTTATTAAAACTATTGGCAAAAAATCCCGCCTACTTTAATATTTTTTTTTTTTTTAATTCCTGCAAATGGCGTAACCATATACAGAAGCAATTAAAAGTGATTTTATATTTAATAATAGGTTTGACTCCTACGCAGTAATCATTAAAAGGACAATGGAGCGGATAATGATAAACGCGACTTTGTTTTTTTTTTTCGGTACTTTCTTTTCTCTAAAGATGGGCCTTTTAACGTTTTTTTACAGGACAACTCTGCAGGTTAGAAATCCATTTAATAATCATTATACAACAATAGTGTAGCAGTTTACTAAATATGAATGCTTCAAGTTACATGTTTCATTATAAACCAGGCCTGACACGCGATGTATGAAATTGCGACCATCTCCATGTGGCCATTATTAAACCATTTCCTAAAAAAAATATTATTACATTTTTCATTATAACGGAAACACGTTTTAAAATTCCCCATGTAGAGATGACGAATCCGATATATCTTTTATTAAAATTCATACCTTTAAGCCACTCGACCTTTTTTTCTTTTGTGAAAAGGGATTTATTGTTACGATTTAAGTTAATCGTCACTTTTTAATCATTTATCAACAAGGGGTGAAAAAAAAAGGATTTTAAAAACGAAAATATTATTATTGACGAAATACATGAAATCATTTTGATATCAAAGGCGATTTCCGATTAAAATAAAAGAACCGAGCAGCGTAACAACAGGTACTTAATGCTCATTACCGTGCAACCTTGGATTACTAAAATAGGAAAACGTGGCACTGGATTTAGAGGTGCCGGAATATTAATTGAACATTAGAAAAAAAAAATTAAATAAATTATTGTTTTGGTTGAAATGAAATGATCGACTATTATGTGGATGATATTAAACGAATGAGCGCTACTTTTGAATAATAAAGATTTTAAAAGAGTTAAGTTGCTTAATATGAATATTAAGGTTTAGAGAATCATGGTTTTGCAATTGGTAGTATCAAGATTTTAATAGTGCCATAGTTAAAAGTGTACGAAGCATCTTCTAGCAGTTATTGCTTCATAAGTTTTTGGGATTTGCTCAGAACTTGGCCTCTCAATACGAAGCATCGAACACGGAACTTCTTTGAGACGTGTCAACTCAAGTAAAATAGGAAAACGAGAATAAGAAGAAATTATGAATATTTTATTTGACAACTATGACAACAGAATTTATTTAACAACAAAAATTACGGAAGATTTTGTTGACAACAGGAATTGTAAGAATTTTGCAAACAAAAATTTATCATTTCTGTTGCTCAGCAATTTTGTTTGCAACAAAACGGTTGAAAAGTTTTGTTCGACAACCAAAATTATGAAAAAATTTTGTTCAGCAATTAAAATTATAAGAGTTCTTCTCAGCAACAAAAATGATTGATGAACATTTTTGTTAGACAACAAATATTATGGAAAAGTTTGTTCAAAAACAAAATTGCGGAAAAGTTTGTTGAACAAAATCAAAATTATGGAAAAGTTTGTTCAACAACAAAATTATGGAAAAGTTTGTTCAACAACAAAATTATGTCAAAGTTTGTTCAACAACAAAATTATGGAAAAGTTTGTTCAACAACAAGATTATAGAAAAGTTTGTTCAACAACAAAATTATGTCAAAGTTTGTTCAACAACAATAAAAATGATGTGAAATTTTATTCGAAACAAAAATAATAAAAAGTTTCATTCAACAACCAAAATTATTGGTAATTTCGTTCGACACAAAAAATTATAAGAATTTTTCTCAGCAACCAAAATGATGAAAATTTTTTTTCAACAAGATTATGGGAGAATTTGTTGGGCAACAGAAATTATGGAAATTTTGTTTGACAATAAAAATTATGAAGAGTTTGTTAAGAAACTTATGCATCTGGCAGGTTAGTCTGCGTGATCATTCCGTTGGGCCAACGAACAAAAAAAATTGGTACTCATAACTGCCAACCCACATCCTCGTTGAAATGGAAATCTTAGTGCGGGAGATGTGCTGTGATTCTATTTCCACAGCAAAACGCACTTAAATCATTTTATCCGACTTTCAAAATGAAATTTTCTTCTCCCACCCCCATTCTGCTAAAAATTTCATCTCGGACATCATTTTCCATCAGTTTGATGACATCCGTGGTGTCATATCCATTCATAATCAACACCTCGTTACCATCAAGCGAATAACCGAGAATAAAAGCGAAGCCAAAACATCGCATATTAATTTACAAGTGGTCTCTATTGTAAAGCTTTTAATAATGGTTTCGCGTGACGCGGTATCACGAGATACGATCCGAAAAGCTAAAAAAAAAAAGAAAAGAGAAAGAGAAAAAAAAAGGCTGTGGAACCCCGAACGCGGTTTCACTTACGCTAAACCAATCGAATCGGGTAAATTTCCATTAAGAGTCGTGCTTTATTTTTTTTATTCGAATATAAAAACGACCTATATCGTTTCCTACAATTTAGACACCCGAACGTTGATTCTAAAGAAAAACAAATTACACTTAAACATTTTGAAATGATTCTCGCGATTCAGCGATTTGCTTTTAAACACTCAAATGAATATGTTTAGTCGACGGGTTTAGCTTACGGGGGAAACTTCAAAAACCGAGATCGATTCGCTCAAAAGGTTAGGTGCTTAAAAGCCGCGATTATTTTCAAGTTACTTCGATATATCGCGTAATTCGATCTTTCGTGAGATATACCTTAATGTGTATTATAATCATTTATTATGTTTATTATGGTACTAAATGATCGAATTGTCGATGTAATCTTGTTTATCATAAAATTATTACCATTGCCTTTTACCCTTTGCTTAACCTACATTTTCTTCGTACGTGAAAGCTAATGATACCCGTTATATTGTTATCGATTTCGTATTTAACCGGAAAACTTTTTTTAAGGTATAAACGTTAGGAATGATTTTTTCACCCTATTTATATCGCTTTTACTTTTTTTTTAGCTTATGTTGGAATATTTTTGTCCATTATTTTTTTATTGAAAAGGAAAATAACGAAAAGTTTTCGAAATTTCCGTCATTTTTCTTGTCGATCAAAACAAATTTTCCGTAATTTCTGTCGCCAAACAAAATTTTCCATAATTATTGTTGTCGAACAAAATTTTTTATCGGTTTTACTCCTGAGCAAACTTTTTCATCATTCTTGTTGCTTAGAAAAATTCTTGAAATTTTTCTTGTCAAACAAAACTTTCCATAATTTTGGTTGATGAACAAAATTTTTCATTAATTTGTTGCTGAGAAAATTCTTAAAATTTTTCGTGTCGAACAAAATTTTCCATAATTTGATTGTTGAACAAAATTTTATATAATTTTTGTTGCTGAGCAAAATTCTTATTATTCTCCCTGTCGAACAAAACTTTTTATAATTGTGGTTGATAAACAAAATTGTCTATTATTTTAGTTGTCTAGCAAAATTCTTCTTCATTTTGTTTCCATGATTTATTTGGCTGTTGCACAAAATTTTCCATCATTTTTGTTGCTGAACAAAATTTCCCATCATTTCTGTTGCTGAACAAAATTTCCCATCATTTTTGTTGCTGAACAAAATTTTCCATCATTTTTGTTGCTGAACAAAGTTTTTCATTAATTTGTAGCTAAGAAAAACTCCTGAAATATTTTTTTCCGAACAAAATTTTTTATAATTTTGGTTGTTGAACAAAATTATTCATCGTTTTTATTGCTGAGCAAACTTTTTCATCAATCTTGTTGCTGAGAAAAATTCTATGAGCAAACAAAACTTTCTATAATTTTGGTTGATGAACAAAATTTTCCACCATTTTAGTTTCCAAACAAAATTTTTCATTTTGCTTCCATGATTTGATTGTTGAACAAAATTTTCCATCATTTTTGTTGCTGAACATGTCATTTTTTTGCCAAGCAAAATTTTTACAAATTTTCATTACCGAACAAAATTTTTCATCATTTTGATTTTTAAACAAACCTTTCCATAATTTTTGTAGCCAAACAAAGTTTCCCATCATTTTTGTTCTTGAACCAATTTATTCTGGCTGTTTAAATTTACCGCATCTCAATAAAGATCCTTGGTCGGTTTTTTCAGTTCAATATTCTTTCTCAGCCCTTCACAAATTTCCCAAGAATTTCGTTTGCTTTGGACCATTAATCTATCCGACCAACTAGACTCTAACCTCATTAGCATTCAAATAATTTAGTCTGCAAAATTCCTAAAAATTTATTCTCAAATTCTAAACCTTAGATCTCGATTCAAAAAATTTCGCTCTTCAGCCTATTTTTCCCCCGACCAAAAAATTCCTGAATCACATTCTTCTTTTGTAAAGTTAAGCACCGATTACATTACACGATTCCGCGGGGAGGAAAAAAATGTCGACCTCAACTTGACCAAAAAAAAAAACTAGCAATTATAATCGACCTACCACGTCGTCTGCTTTTTTTTTTCAAAACTTAAACTTGTTTTTTCATGCGAATATTCTTACGGATATCGAATATCTCATTGGATATCATTTTCGTAATCGACTCCTAATGGGTTCATTACCAACTTAACTTCGCATGGGAAAAAAAACATAAATTCGATAAAAATTGACAAATCACGCGTCACTTAATCCATAAAAAAATTATTCCGATATATAAAAAATTACGATTCGATCGAATTTTTTATTCTTCCGTATATTTTGTTCTTTTTTTTTTAATTACGCGAAAATATTATTTATATTAATATTCATTCGGAATCTTTGATAAAACGGAAATGCAATCTTTAAACACGTAACCGTTACGTGTAAATCATTTATTCAATCACTCTTTTTTTTTTTTTATAATCTTAAGCGCGTTAATTAATTTCCTTCATCTTAATATCGCGTGTAAACTTTTTTGTTACGCAATACAATTTTTATATCTCGGCGTGATTTTTAATATTGAATCGACACGGTGCAAGCGATCCTTGCAAGCGATTAGTTTTTTTATTTTTTTTGGCGACCATCACGGCAATTACTGTATATAGCTCTAATGAGGAATTCAAATTGGAATAATTTAAGATGGATGAAAGATGCGTGATCAATCATGCGCAAGATGGCGTCAGAGAAACAATGAGAGACTGATGCCCGTGTCCTTTTGTTTGATTAGATTCGTCTGAAGCGAATTTTTATTCGGGTTATGATAGTTTTGTTTGAGTTGCGCGGAGTGGATTAGTTAGACATAGCGAGATTGTTTTAATTTAAAAAAAAATTAAGCTCAACTTACCGAATAGTTCTTATCTCAGTTTTAATATGAATTTGTTTTCGGTTTTCTTTCGGCTTAAATTTTCTGTCTCGATAAGTTTCTTTTGATGTTGAAAAATTCTCAGCAGTTTTAATCTGATCAAATTCATTGTTAACCTGGAAAAGAAAAAAAAGAAGAATTAGATGGAAAGTTAGCAAAAGGTTTGTTCGACAGAAAAAATTAAATGGAAAGATTTGTTCGACAGAAAAAATTAAATGGAAAGATTTGTTCGACAGAAAAAATTAAATGGAAAGATTTGTTCGACAGAAAAAATTAAATGGAAAGATTTGTTCGACAGAAAAAATTAAATGGAAAGATTTGTTCGACAGAAAAAATTAAATGGAAAGATTTGTTCGACAGAAAAAATTAAATGGAAAGATTTGTTCGACAGAAAAAATTAAATGGAAAGATTTGTTCGACAGAAAAAATTATCACAAGATTGGTTCGACAAGAAAAAATTGTCACAAGATTTGTTCGACAAGAAAAAATTATCACTAAATTTGTTCAGCAATTCAAATTTTTAAAATTTTTGACATTCTTTGTCTTTTGAAACTTTATTCTAGGTCTCTTAAACTTTTTGAACCGCTCTCCTACCTTTCTGAAATGTCTGAGACATTTAGAAAACTCTGACATGAACTGAGACATTAAGAAAGAACAAATACGAATTAAAATCATGAAATAGAATCGAATAATTAACTAAATTATCATGGCGGAGTCACTTCTAAGTGTTATAATTTCAGTTAATCTGGTTGTAAAAATTTTTTCTACGACATACAACTTCCCAACAAATTAAAATTCTTTATTCACAAACTTAAGTTATTCTTTTGATTATTTTTATCAATGCGGGGATAACTTGACAATATACACGGTGACGGAAGACAACATGTCACGGTCATTACAATAAGAGAAACTATAATTAAAACAAACTGTCAATGAACAAGCAACCAAACGAAAAATTTCTTCCTCAACTATTCCATTGATAAACTTAACGCATTAATAATTTACAGAAATCTTCATTTTTAACCGCAAAATCCAATATTTCTTCTTTTGGCCGGAGGCTTTGCTAATATTAGAAAAATCTTTTAGTAAACAATCACTTATCGTCGGCGCCTTTTACGGTCAAGTTTGAACAGTTAAAATTCTCTAGAGGGGAAACTAGCATTATCCATTATTCCTTTTCATAAAGAAAATCCGATACAAAGAAAAAAAAAGAATCGTGCCTTTTCATTTAAACATAATAGCGTAACAGATTCCTCCTTACATCACGCACGCACACCTTCAGTCTTACACGACCAGTTTTCCTGGAAAAATCCCGAATAAATGTCTCAATAATATTCATTGTTCTTTCAATTCTCAGGGAAGTTAATCACTATATACCTTTAATATAATTTAAAAATTAAATTAATAAATTAAAAGAAGAAAAAAAAACTTGTTTTCGGTAACTGGATACTTCACCTACTTTTTTTGTATTTGACGTTTAAATAAAAAAGACCAATAAAATAAAATAAAAGTCCTTTTTTCTTTTCGTCCCCTTTCGACGATCCCACCCCGGTCATTTTTTTACCCTATTATTCCAGGGTAAATTTATTGACTCCCCGAGCCTTTTTTTCCGTGATCTATTGAAATTAATGATGAATTCAATTTCAAAAAAGGAAATCTCGAATTCGTAAGTCAATAAGAATTTGTTCATGCTTTGACCATAAAAATTCCGGTGGGGGAAACGAAAAAAAATAAAAAGCTTGCGCAAACAAATTTAACCCTCCCAAGCGACGATAATAATAAAAAAAAATTCGATCTCCGGTTTTTTTTTCCTTTTCATCCCGAAAGCTCCCGCCTATATCCTTTTTTTTTATCCTCCCCCCGTTTTCCCCTTTCTGTTTTTTCTTCTTTTAAGTAATTTAGATTCGATTTTGAAAATAGATCCGCATTATGAATTCATACGGGCAAGAGCGAAATTTCTTCGAAATAAATCGAAAAGAAAGATTAATTTGACCTATGACCCTGAGAAAAAAATGGGGTTTTATCTGTAATAACTGTTAATAAATATTTGATAGTATTGTATTAGTTTCCATTATTTCTGAGTAATTTTATTATTAACTTTGTAAATGCTTTTAGCGAGCGATATCACGAAAACGCGTTATAGGATTAACTTTTTTTTATTGTGTAGAGGGCGCGCTGTAATGGATAGCTTTTTAATCGAATACATTAAAGGATAAAAAAAATATTAAGCAGAGGAATGTATTGTGCAAAGTAATAAGCCATTTTCTTTTTGGCCAGTGTAAAAAAAAAAAGTTAATGGCTTTAGAAAATTGATCATTTCTCAGGAAAAATTAGAAGGGGGTTATATTAGAAGTTTTCTAGTCAAACTTTTTTGAATTGAAACCATTTTTTTAGAGGATTTTTTCTTGTGGAGCAAATCTTTCCATTAATTTTTTCTGTCGAACAAATCTTTCCATGAATTTTTTCTGTCTGACAAATCTTTCCATGAATTTTTTGTCGAACAAATCTTTCCATTAATTATTTCTGTCGAAGAAATCTTTCCATGAATTTGTTGTCGAACAAATCTTTCCATTAATTTTTTTTGTCGAACAAATCTTTCCATTGCTGAGTCTTCACTTGTGAGTTAATCAACAACTTTGATTATCTTTTCTTGTGCATTAATCTTTAAACCTAAAGAAGTATGATTATTTTTAGTCAATGGCGTTGCTTGTCCAAACATTTTTCGTGTTTATAGATGTTCGTTGATTTAAAAAATAGAAGGAATTCGATGGTAAAAAAGTTAATCCACAAGGAAAGTTAATCAAAGTTGTGGATTAACTCACAAGTGGAGACTCGGCACATGAATTTTTTCTGTCAAACAAATCTTTCCATGAATTTTTTCTGTCAAACAAATCTTTCCATGAATTTTTTGTCAAACAAATCTTTCCATTATTTTTTTTGTGTCGAACAAATCTTTCCATGAATTTTTTGTCAAACAAATCTTTCCATTAATTTTTTCTGTCGAACAAATCTTTCCATAAATTTTTTCTGTCGAACAAATCTTTCCATTAATATTTTCTGTCGAACAAATCTTTCCATAAATTTTTTCTGTCGAACAAATCTTTCCATTAACTTTTTCTGTCGAACAAATCTTTCCATTAATTTTTTCTGTTGAACAAATCCAGCTTTCCAGACCTATTCCTCACCTCAAATTTTTGAAACCCTGCAGTTTCTGAAACTTCCAATTACTATAAAAATTTTGTTAAAAATTATGTCATTGTTTTTAAGTTCTTCAGTCTGATTCTCCATAACTTCACCAAGACTTCTCAATGAAATTCAACCCAAAACGAAAAAAAATTTGCCTAAATTCTTTAACTCTCCCGAAAAAGAAAATCGAAAAGCACAGAAAACTTTCCATTAAAAAAAAAAAACTAAATAAAATAAAATAAAGATTTTTTCGTTTGAAATATTCAAAAAAACGAATTGAATTTATAGCTGCACTTTACTTTCCCAAAACGCCAGAGAATTGGAAAAGTCGAAAACATTTTATTTTTTTTACCAAACTCTTTCAGCTTTTTGAATAATTTACAAGTTGATTTCGTCGGGAGAGTATTTTAACGTTGAAAAATGGTTCAACTGTCGAAAGATTGATATTTTTTCTTTTTTTTTTTCCTTTCCCCCTAAAAGAAAAAACGATGACGTAAGCAACGAAAATCGATTCACGGGGACGAAAGACCGGGAGAGAGAGAAAGATTCACAGATGGGGAAAAAAAGCTTGAAAAAGTGAAGATTTTAGAAGACGTAAGTGGTCGTGCTAACAAGTTTGAAATCCCGGGGGGCTCAAAAACAGGCAGTCGCTCGTACCATTTGTGTCGGAAGTCAAGCGTTACGGGCAACCCAAACCAAGCTTTTTACTACTTGTTTTTTTCCTTCTAAAAGTTAAAATAAAAATTCTAAGATGCCCGATCGAGCTCTCGCTTCCCTTTACCTGAACTCAAATTTCAAAATTTCAAAATCATTGTGTATTTTCTTTTTTTCTATAAAAGAAAAGAGGAGGAGGAATAGAAAAGAAAGTTGGAAAAACTGAAAAATGTTTTAACCCAGTTGAGCTTTACAAAAAAAAGCTTTTGTGAGGAAAAAGAAATAAAAGGACTGTGAAACAAGAAAAATATACAAACTTTTACTTTAAAACCGCACCTTAAAATATCTCGACAACCTTAATCCGACACCTATGTGGGTTGTAATCTAATATCTTAATTTTTTTCATATTTATTCCTTTCGATCGAGTTGACATAAATTATTTTGGAATTTTTTGACACCTCCTACGAATCGTTTAATCCTCGACAGCATTTTTGCTTATGTATATGACAAATGAATTTAACGTTTGAGTATAAAAACTGAAAAATGACAGGGGGGAATCAGATAGAAAAACCGGAAGCGGAAATTATTTAACCACAGGTTTCTATTAATATCGATGGTTATCTATCAATTAGAGTATAATGGGAATGAAAAAAAAAAAAATTTATATCTATCTTTTTTGTTTTGTTTCAGGGCATAAAGACGAGGATGGACGAGGCGGTTCCAATAGCTTATCAAAAAAACAAAGGAAAGCTCGCACGGCTTTCACGGATCACCAACTTCAAACCTTAGAAAAAAGTTTTGAAAGGCAAAAATATTTAAGCGTTCAAGACAGGATGGAATTAGCTGCCAAACTTAGTTTGAGTGATACTCAAGTAAAGACGTGGTATCAAAATCGAAGGTAAGACAATTTTTAATTAGTTGTAAGAATACTAGATAGAGTTACTACCGTTTTAGTTCGTTGAATGGGCGATGAAAGAGCGCTGGTGTTGTTTTAGTATTTACATAGACGAGGACGCGGCCAGCCAGCCAGTCAGCTTGATTTGGTACTGATCTCGATATTTTCGATTTCGAGTATCGATTAATCGAATTTTCGAAGGGAAAGCTTTTATTTAAATCGCCATAGATTTCGATCCTTCTTAAGAAAAAAGAAAAATAGTTTCTTAAAATTCTTGTTTCTCGATTAATCGGCCCTTACGGGCTTGAAATATTTTTGAGGTTAGAATTCAGAGAATGGAGAAAAATCTAGATCTCAGATCACAGAAGATCTAGGGAAGCATTTTTTGGCCAAATGTATAGGAAACCTAATTTTATTGATTACAAGAAGTGTTCACGTGACAAATATACAGCTTTTTCATTGGCCTAGACTATGTGACGTCAACTAAAAGTGAACGAAAAGCTTAACCTGATTGGCGGAGCCATTTTGATCACGTGACAAGTTGCTCACTATGTTTTTATCAACTGCAGGCCCTTTCTGGCTCCACCCTTCAGCCGAAATATTTTTGAGGTTAGAATTCAGAGAATTATCGACCTGAAGGAGGACAATAAAGCGATTTTACTCTTTCAGAAAGAATCTGGGGTAGTATTTTTTGGCCAAGTAGATAAGCCAGAGGTTTTCTGGACTCTAAAGAAACATTAAAAATATTTCTTGGACATTCTAGAATTGGTGAAAGTTTTATTTAGACTTTAGCTCGAAACTCTAATGGCTCCAGCAAGTTTATTTCTAGATTACAATGGCTTGGCACTTTTATCACCTCTATCGGCTTTAACTTGACCTGATATCGCTTCCACTTGGTTTAACTTTAAATTGCAGTAGCTTCAATAGGCCGTCGATGGCCTTAAACGATTTAAATCTAATTACGCACTGGGGCTTTTTATTGTTCTTCACAACTTATACAGAAATAAGGCCAAAACAAAAGAAATCTCAAAGAATAGAGGTGTATAATGGCCCTTTTCAGAGCAAAAGGGAAGTTTCTCAATGTTTAGTCCTTTAGTTGGATTTTTCTGGCCAGAAATACGATCACTCCAAAAATTTTCGAGAAAGTTAAGTAGCAATAACTCCAAAACCTGCAGCAGCAGCTTTTTCAAGGCCTCTCGTACAGAATTCTGGCTTCACCCTTATTTTTGCATAACCGACTTGCTCAATCTTTTTACTCTCAAACTCCGACAGCAACACTTTCAGGTGCCAAAATTTCACCCTCCTCATCAATTTTCCGCTCAACTCACTTCTTCACCCCGAAAAAAAAAATCCCACCAAAAAGAAAGGAGTAAAAAGAATAAAACAACCCGAAGATGAATCTTTATAACACTAAAACACAATAAATGTCATCTCATCGAGGGGTGTAAATGTATTTCTTAAAAACATTATGACATAAAAACCCAATCGAAGCTGTCAACCAAGTTCCGCGAATATATGTCCGCAAAATGATAAACGATCCGCCATGACAAATTGAGAGCTCCCCGACTTTGTTCTATAGGATTAGCTCCGAATAGGAACCCTCTTTAATGCGATCACAAATAAAAAAGTAAATCTTTTTAAAATTCCCGTATCGAGTCTGTCTATATTTATGAAAAGCCAGGGGAAATATTGGTAAAACAGTTTGGAAGAAAGGGCAATTTAGATTTGATTTCGAAGCATCATCAGCTTTGTTCGGAAGCATTACCGTTACATAGGATAAATGAATTAGCTTCAGAGGGTTAAGTGAATTCGAGAACAGGGGTAAATGTTAATAGCTAATAGCATCTAAAGTGGTTTTTAGAGTTCGGAAAACCAGATTAGCTATGGTCTTCGAAGTTGCTATTGATTATATGAACCGTGCATTAATCATTTACTTTCTGCGGGCCTAGACCTTATCCCCCACGATTTTCATTTTTCTTTTTTTTTTTTCTTTCCAGGACGAAATGGAAAAGGCAAACGGCCGTAGGTTTGGAATTATTAGCTGAAGCTGGGAATTATGCGGCGTTTCAACGATTATACGGAGGAGGAGCGCCTTACGGTGTTTGGCCGTACCCCACCGGTGCTCCGGGACCCAGCGCTGCTGATATTTACTATCGGCAAGCTGCTGCGGCGGCTGTTAGCACTCTTCAAAAACCATTACCTTATAGACTCTACCCGACGGGGCTAGGACTTTTGCCAGGACCGTCGACTGCTCATGCACCTCATCTACAGGTAATTAGAAATATTTTTTAGACCTTGAAGTTACTACTTGTAAAAGACATAACCTGACAATCAAGGCAGATCTGCTGCGGCCCTTTCAAATTTGCCCCAAAAGAGAGATCGGGATGCAATGTCATCCGCTAGGGGCGCTGGTGAGTATCGTCTGCTTTAACGGTCAAATGGCGGCAACACTGTTGTAGTCCAATCAAACAGCAACCTGGCGACCCTAGCGGATCCACTTGCGTCCGGGTTACTGATCTGTCGATCTGTCAAATTTTAATTCTTCCTTCTTCCTATTCGCCTCCTGCTTCAAAAATAAATGTCCATTATTTTTTTTCACCAATGAAATAAAATACTCACTTGTATCCTTTTATTTTTGCAGGCGGCTGGTAGCCCACTCGCAGCCGGTTTAAGTAGCTTAGCCGCATCCTCATCATTATCTACTTTAAGTAGTTATTACAACGCAGCTCATCACCAATCGGCTCAAAGATCTCCATCACCGACCGATATACCGCCTGCTTCCAATTCGCCCAGGCCATCTTCCAGAGCTTCTTCTGTAAACGTTGAAGAGGACAGTCCGTCTGTTGTATAAGAGGCACATCCTGACAATTTTCCTTTTTTCTGCTTTACTACCTCGGAAAAGCTGATAGAATCATTGCTAGAAAGAGAGAGAAAAAAGTGCTTTAATTCCAAAATGTATGTTTAGTGAATAATTCATAACAATAGAACATTCCCAGTGAGAACGTTGCAAACCTTCACCAGTGAATTTTTTTTTTAGTTTTTTGTTTTACATGTTCAATGCTAAATCGATCATGCGTGAATGATTTGAAAAATCATTAAGTCGGGTTTTGATTATGTTTGAAAATAGCGAATAATTCGCGAGTAGCCATTTTCGAGATTAAGTGTTTTTGTAAAAAAAGAAACGATTTTGTTTAAACGACAACGCTTCACATCTCTCTCTATTTACGTAAGTAGCATTTGGTCGATAAAACAGTAGAGCTGTATGTGTTAATAAAATCTCAGAAAACGCGCTTTCAATTGTTTCGCTTATGGAGATTTTATAAGGACAAGCAGCGCTCCAAGCGGGTTCAAAAATTCAACTAGATGGAACTTGTTAAGTTGTTGGATGGCGCTATCGTTAAAAAGTAGGGAGCGCTAGTGTCGTTTTAAATTAACGCCATCTAGCAGCAATTTTTAGAATTTTAATGAGCACCATCTAGCGGAATGATTTAGAAATTTGGCGAATCAGCAAAGTTCTTTTTGGATTATTCCATTGTAGTTCATTTGATTTTGCTTTTGATGGCAAACACTTGGTTTTGGCCAAAGTTCAAGCTTTCAAAATTCCCTTCAATCTTTAAAATTTTGAGCTTTAAATCTTTCATTCAAGAATCAGAAGCGGCATTTAGCTTTTTTATTACATAAAAAAATTAAATATTAATTTTTAAATGGAAAACTACGCTCAGCCAATTTGCATATTTACTTGACAATTAGCGCAGCCTAAATCAATTATATAATCATACGGGAATACCTCGAATTTTTTGGCTTCTGAACTCAAACTAATTGAGCATAAAGATAGATTTGGAAATTCTCCTGCGCATGCGCTTTTCGTGTTTTAGCTTTTAATAAGGTGATTCAAAATTTTATCCCAAATAGCTCAAAAACTGAACTTATCAAAAGCCCTTATGCGACCAAATGTGCTTACTTCTTCCCGAAAAATTCCCTCCCCTATTGTTTTTAATTTTTTTTATTAAAAATGTACAAAGAACTCTTTTATTTGATTATCGTGCAATTTTCTTTCTTACTTGTAAAATAAAAAAATAAAAAAACTTATTTGTAAGAAAAGTATGGATATGTAAACTTAAGTTAAATGTAATTTTTTTAGGTTTGAAGTATTATTAAAATTAAATAATAAAAAAAAAATATTAAAAAATTGTGATCCGTTTCAATTCTTGAAAACGGGCAAAATACTGTTAAATAATGTACTCATTGCGAGAAAGTGATTAAATGTAATTCTTATGACGATCCGGATTTTTTTATATTTATAATCATCAACCACGAAATTCCCCTCAAAAACCTAAAACAATAAACTATTTATTTTCATTTAAAAAACTATAATTGAATAACATTAGCACATAGTATGTAACAGGTTAGTTAGTCGTTGTAGAACAAAGGAGAGCGAGCCACAGAATCAACTGTTTCCGGTTTCGTACCGTGACGCGTGATGCCGCCGGAAGTATACTCATCATTAGTTCTATGCTTAACATACTGTACATATCTGATATGTGCACTCAACCTGGAGATTTTCCATCAAAATTTTCAAAAATGGAAAATCAATCCCAGCGCGGGACCTGTTGAATTTTTCACTTTGGGAAAGATTGATCGGTAATGTTCCGTCAATATATTGACACTCATCATTTCCTCTCTAATGTCATCGACATGGGTAAGCTTCCGGTTTTTAAGTTATCAAAGGACGCTTTGGTGCATTTTTAATGGATTTATCAAACGGTTTTAAACGGTTTTAAAGGCGAGAAAATGGGATTTTATTTTTTAGCATGAAAGGGGTGAAGCGGTTCTATTCGAGTGGGAAATTTAAAAAAAAAGGTAAGTTCGGCATATAAAGCACATAATTTGTCAGAATGAATTAAATATCTTTTAAATTCCGAATAACAGTTGGACTTTCTAGTCTTTTACCTCTAAAAAAAAGTTAGTTTAAAAAAAAGGTGCAAATAGACGGGCTAACATGTTAGTAAACAGTTTGGTAACATGTTTATGCTGACATGTTTAAACATGTTAGCAAACAGTTAACAAACATGTTAGTGAACAGTTTGCTAACATGTTTGTTAACCAGTTTGTTAACTATTTGCTAACATGTTTGTTAACTATTTGCTAACATTTTAGCTAACTATTTACTAAAATGTGTGTTAACTATTTGCTAACTGTTGCTAACATGTTTGTTAACTATTTGCTAACATGTTTGTTAACTATTTGCTAACATGTTTGTTAACTGTTGCTAACATGTTTGTTAACTGTTGCTAACTGTTGCTAACATGTTTGTTAACTATTTGCTAACTGTTGCTAACATGTTTGTTAACTGTTGCTAACATGTTTGTTAACTATTTGCTAACATGTTTGTTAACTATTTGCTAACATGTTTGTTAACTATTTGCTAACATGTTTGTTAACTATTTGCTAACTGTTGCTAACATGTTTGTTAACTATTTGCTAACATGTTTGTTAACTGTTTCTGCATTTCAGCCGATATGCTACCACGTTAGTAATTCTTCCTGTGCAATTTCCACTCATACCTCAAGTTCTTAAGTATTTTATCCAAGATTTGAGATACCTATCTCTCCTTTAAAATTAACCATATGGAGAATAACTATCAAAATAATGGAAAGCGTGTTTAAAGTAGCTTAAAGATATTAGCAACAGACCATGTAAAAATCTTATGCAATTTAAATAGGATTTTCATATTTACTAAAAAAAAAAAAACATAATATATCGTCCTAAGTGAAACAGTTTAATTGTGTAATTACTCTTTCTGCCAGCTGTTGAACAACCAAATCCACTAACAAAACGAATTCATATTTCCTTTATCACGCATAGTTTACTTAATGTTTTCAACTCATTTTTCGCTACGATTCCTTTTTTTCTACCGTCGTCATGCTTTTTCCGGTTCGAAAGAAAAAATATAAAAATCATACAGTTGGAGGGCGCAGAATCGGCCTTATAATTAAAATCCTTTTATGCAACATTTACCATCAAATTGATAATTTAATCCGTCGCCACCTGACTCATGTACATAATATATTCCCCTAACGATCGATTAATTAATTTAATTATTTTCGCTTTGGTGGGAATATTTTTTTTGAGTGTGGAAATTACATTTTTTTTTCTCGAGGGACGAATCGAAAAATATTATATAAATTGCTTGGGCGACCCCAATTAGACTTTTCTTAAATAGGGCAGACGCTTTGGGATTTTCCCGGGTAAACATTCGACGAAATTAATTGAAAAAAATAAAAAATATTGAGAAATATAAAGAGCAGCTGAATGGAACAAACATATGCCGTTAATTATAAGTCCTTTTTCTAGGCTAATAATATGTCTCATTGTTTTTACAAATTGACCCCTAGAATTTTTTGTCATTTTAAAATTAAACAAAAAAATTCAGGCGATTTTATAAAATGTAATTAAATACCTGAAGGGAGGAAATTTATTTAAAAGGATCGAGCAGCTTTTTTTTAAAGCTAAAAAGCTTGAATGGATTCCAGAAAAAAAATTTTGAGAAATCTGAATGGCTACTTTGACAAAAAAACTGATTTAAAATTTCGAATACCTGAAATCGTGACAAGATGCCTGCGGAGCATGACCAGGTGCGGACAAGGGGAAAGACAAGGCGAATCATGTTCCAAAAAAAAATTAATTAGGATTGTGGCGAGTAATAAATCAAGAGGTTGACCCAAAACCATGTTTTTTATCTTCTTTTCCCTCCTGAAAACCTGCTCATCGACAAGGATTATCAATTCAAATATATTTAATCATTTCTTTTTCGTCTTTTCTTGTATTATTTCCGGTTCCGATATTTTTTCCA
Organism: Liposcelis brunnea; assembly: GCA_023512825.1. Classification (NCBI taxonomy): domain Eukaryota; kingdom Metazoa; phylum Arthropoda; class Insecta; order Psocodea; family Liposcelididae; genus Liposcelis; species Liposcelis brunnea. The sequence continues at coordinate 1,231,882 of CM042069.1, forward strand.
GTTTTTCTTCGTCTTCTTCGTACATTTGCCGCAAAAGCTCTTTCAGCTCTAGCTCGTAGATTTCTTGCTGTCTCAAAATGCTTTTAGCTCTGTATAAATTTCGAGCGCTACGTCTTTCGTATTCGTCCTTTCGATTATTTTCTTCTTTGAGGAGCCATTCAGCAGAACTGACGACGTACTTTCGCCATTTTTCTGAAAAATGTAAAAGGGGCCCGAAAAATGTTTTCTGCTCACGCCAAAATTCTCTCTACGTCCCTGACAAAATGTTTTTTAGCCACTCACCGATAATTTCTCTCTTCCCGCCGGCTTCTCCGCCATATTCGTCTGGCAAAGCCTTTGTGGGTATAAAATTATTTAAGGATTCTAATGAATCGTGAATAAATACCTTAAAGAGATACATGAATGTTTAATGAGAGGCATTAAAATTTTAAAATATCAAGATTGATACCTTAGGAGCTGATTTTGCATTCCTGAACAGGCGAATACTTTGTATTATGGCTATTGGTACGTTTATGCAATGGACGCGCATGATTCTAGGGACGTAACATTCTTTTATGTGAGTTTTCAAATGGCGCAAAGTTTCTTGGTCTTGAAAGGTGTGAAAGTGATGGAGGGTCAGCCCGGTGCCATCGAGGAATATGTCGAATTTCCCTTCGTCCCAAATCGGCTCCTAAAAAAGGATTTTTCTGAATATCTAGTTTAAGACTTGATTGGCTGATACTTACACGGATTATTAAATCCAACGTGAGAAAAAATAATCGGATGGCATCTCGAAATGTAAAAATTTTAGGATCCGGATTTGTTAATCCTGCGAAAAGAACTGGGATTTCCTCGGAGGAATGTTCTGAGAGTGGCAGGCAATACCTAAATATCCCAAATTTTATGAAACGAACTCTATAAAAAATCTGGCTAAAACTTTCAAGACGCTTACGCTGCCCGGAAAAAGTTTTCGTTTTCAGGATCAAGCGGGTTTCTATTGCGGAACATAAAATGATCATCCTGCCGGCAGTAAAAATAATTTTTTAAATTTTTCTCAGCTAGGATGAGATCATAGTCTGAGCTTTTGATGATGTTTATGAAAAATTCAGGATCCAGGTCGTGAGGAAGGTATCTTTGGTATTTTACATAGTGGCGAAGTTGATTGGCGGATAGCAGAAGACGATTGAACAAAGGTCTAAAAGAAATAATTAACGATGGCCGCCATTTTTCATCTAAGGCCCAACAAAAAATACTCACGATTCGAATGCTAATCTGTAAGGCCTCACTCTTACACAAGCTTTCATTTTCTTCAACCTGTACCACGATTCCTCCTTTTTCGAAACCTTCGACTCCGTCTCATGAACATCGGGTTCGTTAACCTGACTTCCGGTTTTTATACTAGCCAAAGTTTTTCTCCTGTACGCGGTTTTGTACAAGGTATTCTGTTGTTCGCAAGCCATCACTTTTAAATTTTGTAAATTAGAAAATCAATCCATTTCAAAAAAATTGTTGTTTTAAAATCTTTTGTTTTTCCAGAACAAAAAGAGTTTAAGTAATTTGAATACACGATGCAAGCCCAGGAGTATCAAATAATAACAAGTGGAAATCATGGGCCCTTTTGAATTAATAGAAACATGGAGGGTGTGGTTTACGAGTGACAGCGATTGAGTTACACGTATATCGCATTATACCCTGTTGGTAAGCGATCGCCTCATTATGAGTCAATAGCTCCTAATGGATCACGAACCTTAAATGTTGTAAAACGCAATTTTCTCTCTCGTTTTATTCCATTTCAAAGATTTTGAACGTCCATTCATCGCCATTATTTAGCTCGCTCGAAATTCGAGCAGCGATTTTTAAATAAATTAAGGATGGATACAAGGATCACTCACTTTCTCGCTCTACAGCTTCATACGATAAACAGGGAGTGGGGGTTGGCTTGAAAACAGAAAATGGACCGAAAATTTAAAATCCCCGACTAAAAATTAGTCGAAATCGAGTCCCTACTAGCGCTGTCTGTAAAAACGTCAAAATTTTCGGGCTTTTCGGATTTTTCGGGAAGGGGAAATTTTTTCCAAAATATTGTCAAAGGGAAATGTTGTTCCTAATAGGGGCACGTATCTTCACACACAAAAAAAGAAAAATCTTTAGAGCCGTTTTCGAGAAAATCTTTAAAAACTCATTATTTGGCCTTTTTTGGCCCTGTCAAAGCCGTAAACTTGGCAGGGCTGGCTTGAAAACAGAAAATGGACCGAAAATTTAAAATCCCCGACTAAAAATTAGTTGAAATCGAGTCCCTACTAGCGCTGTCCGTAAAAACGTCAAAACTTTCGGGCTTTTCGGAAAGGGCAAATTTTTTTCAAAAAATTGTCAAAGGGAAATGTTGTTCCTAATAGGGTCAGGTATCTTCACACAAAAAATAAGAAAAATCTTTACAGCCGTTTTCGAGAAAATCTTTAAAAACTCATTATTTGGCCTTTTTTGGTCTTGGCAGTAAAGGTCTGCACGGGCCGGGCTCGGGTTGAGGAAAAAATTTGAAGTCGGGTTCGGGTTGGAGATTTTTCTATCAATTTCTTATTTTAGATTTTTCTATTCAATTTCTGCAGCAATTTTAAAAAAAAGTCCTCCGGGCCTCCAAACTCAAGGGCCTCCGTCCGCACTCGACTTTGCTGTACCAGAGTTTTGAGCGGAAGATAGGGAACGTCATATACATTAAAAATAATAGTAAAAAAGAAGCTTACCTACTATTTCCAATCCATCCAGCAACCTCCAACTGTTCCTTTGTCAAACACCTTGAACAAAAAAGAAAACGAAACATATTTTAATTTCCATGTTGTACGCTTTTGTTTTAATTTTAAGCCAGCGTCTTAATGCGACCACACTAAAAAGCTATGACAGCAATCAATTAAAGAAATAATCTCCTTTGCTTTGATTCCGTTGCAAGATTTATAAGAATTTTAACAGTCAAACAAGTCTTTTCAGAATTCTAATAGTCGAACAAGTAGTAATAAGTAGCAAAATATTTATAAATCATCAAAATAAGCATCCATAGACCATGAGACACAAATTTTAAAGAATCATTTTCAAAAAGGGTCTCAAGGGACTTTTAGAGTCCTTGCTTAAAGCCTTAAGATAAATTTATAGGACAAATATAGGACCAAATTTAGAATATAGGATGAATATAGGATTTATAGGACTGGTAGACACCCTGAAGAAAACTTAGTGCCTTAGGTGGAAAACTGGGAGGCCCTCGCAGTGTCTTGTTATCTAAGATGACAATTAGAATGGGAATGTCCACAAATCTTTTCTTACACTACAAAATTTTTCTATCTGGCCAATCTAACCATAACGTTTACTATTTGCAGAATACTGAATTGCATTTAGGTCGATCAAACAATATTTCTTCCTTCATATTATTTCCTTATAAAATAATTAGACCCTCTAATAATTCCACTTTATTAATTATTATATTAATCAAGTTTCTTTAAAAAATTCACTGATCACATTAACCACACTAATTAATTACTTTGCAATACTAATTAAATGGCAAACTATCAAAGCGATTTCACATAATTAAACGTAAATTCATAAATTATTAAATCAAACGATTGTAATTAGTTTCAAAATGATATCTCATTACGTCATCGTTTCGCAAAATGAAAATGAAAAAAAAAAAAAAGCCTAGCAATGTTTTATAAATGCGGATTTAGCCGACATATCGCTTGCCCAGAATAATTTTGTGCTAACTGCACTTGTCAGGTTGACACCCGTTCTCCATAAAATAAACAGTAAATCCATGTCAACCTGACAAGTGCACTTAGCACAAAATTATTCTGGGCAAGCGATATCAAATTCAAAAAAACGGGAATAAAGGAGGTTTCAGTTTATGTCTGCGGAAAAGGATTAAATATGTAAATAGTCGGTAAGATAGCGAAGGCGTCGCGTGCTTTAGACCTCGATTATAAATCTGAATTCAAATATTAGAACATCCGACTTCCATCGGAAGCAATTTGGTTCTTTACATCACATTTTACCGATATTTTGCTAACAAACGTTTAAAATTCTTATGTTTAGCTTTTTGAATTTTCATTTAACGCCCGTTTATTTTTCATGCGGGTATCATGGCTTCGAGGATTAGTTCCCATTTGCATTTTACATTTCTCTCTTTTCCTTTTTTTTTTTTTGCTGACGTGTTTATTTTAGCCACGAAGAGATCCTTATTACATAAAACCGTAACGGATATTATGTATAAATTAAATAAATAAAAATTATTCATACGGGTCTTTAAAAAAAAATTGTATGAGAGACACGGTAATAATTCACAAACGATTAATTAAATAAGAACATGAATACTACCCCTTGTAAGCGAGAAAACGGGAGAGAGAGAGAAAAAAAAAAGCCATTAGTTACTCATTGCGGTCATATTTTGCGGTTGAATGCACGTGGTGAATTAGTTCTGCATTTGCTTGGGAAGTTAGTTTTAAAAAGGTCTATGTTTGATGTCAATTTTTTCAACCCATTCCCAAGTCCACCCTTAAATATTTGTCATCTTTAAAAAATTAAAAAAAGAGTTATTGAAATTTTTCCATCTCATGACTTTTTCAAATGGTAAGATTTATTTATCGTTTCTTATTTTACTTTTTTTTTAAAAGGAATGGATTGTCATCCCTAAGGAGAAATGAAGCGGAAAGATTTTAAGAGCCCATCAGAAGAGTAAAGTTTAGAAATTTGAAGTTTGGTTTGGTTAGGGAAGGAGATTTTTATAGAAGAGATAAAAGGGCTTGTCCGTGGATCTTTGTGTAGCAAGAGTAACGGGGATCCATAAGCTAAACATTAAATCCCGTTACTCTTGTGACACAAAGATCCGCGGACAAGCCCAAAAGAAATTCATATTGAGATTCTTCTCCATTGGTTTTTGGCGCAAGCGACCTTTTGGGATGTTTGCCAATCGATTTCCGGCCCATAGTTCTACTGGGATCCTTGGTTTCCAATTTTTGACCCATTAGAGTTTGAAGAAAAAGGCCAAATTCATTTTATAATACTTCTGTACTTGCTAGAAAATTTTTTAGAGTTAGAGAATTTTGCCAGAACTTCTACACCCAATTTTGCCACAGGAAGCGGTGGGTGGATTATCAATGTATTCTACGTGGATTTTAAGACTTGGTGTACACTAATCTTAAAATCCACCGATAATCCACCTAAAATTTCCACCGCTTGCTGACTGGGTCCAAGCGGAAATCTGGCTACGCCACTTGCGTGATGAAAAGAGGAACCCAGGACCAATTCGCCACAGCTCGAATTCCAACCGATCCAGCTTTTGTTCAGAAATGTGCAGGTAAGGAACAATTCCCCAAAAACCTTACTCATTTCCCTCTCTCCCTTGTATAGAAAAGGCGATTTCTCTCGTCTCTGGTCCGCCGATTCCGGGCACAGGAAACCCTACATGGGAAACAATAAATCTCACTAAAAGGCTCTTTACAAACGGAACTAAGAGTTCATTAACAAATTAAGTTGAATTTAACTAGAACAAAGACAATTTCTAACATAATAACGGAAAAGCACGGAACTATATTTCATTCGGGGAAATTTTCGGGGATGGAAAAAGGAAAACGGGAGTAAAAGAGGTCTTCTTCTTCTTCTATCGGTCACTTTTCGAATCCGAAATTTAAATAATAAAGATTTTTTCGTGTTTAATTGGACTGGGAGGGGGCGAAAACGGGAGGATCAGCGCGGGCGGGGAAAGGGTTTTTGTGTATGCAAAATCTGCGTGTTTCTCCGATATTACATTGTGGCAGTAAACGGAGCAATTTGAATTATATCCCTTTGGGCACGACCCTCCATCACGGAAACAAAACTTACTGTTTAACTTATCGATCTTGTCTTTATTTGTGTTTATATTTGATACCGCCGCTATTTATAACACATTTTCCTAAAGCACTACATTTTAACATCATACATATTCAATTACGGATATGTTTCAGTTTCTCATTATTTCATTTTCTTTATGTAAGTTTGCTATAGTTTCTTTTTCAAATTGTAATAGGGTAACGTTGTGAGTAGAGGTCTGCATGGGCCGGGCATGGCCCGCAAGCCCGCGGGCCGAGAAATGATTTGCCTTTTTGCGGGCTGGGCCGGGCCGGGCCTAACCAAATGTAAGACCTTTTTTTTTTTTTTTTTTGTTTCCAAATTTCCAAAAATATTAAATAGTAAAATAGTATATCTTTTTACCCGGCCTTCTAGAAACTGTAGGACCGCCATTATTTCAAAAAGTCTATATTTATTCTCTGTACTTTCTCTATTTATTCGTTACCGCAAAAAAGCAAAAAAAAAAAAAAAATAAAAGCTTTTTTTAAAATGCGGGTTGCGGCGGGCTGGGCCGCCGAAAACGGTAGAGGCTGCGGGCGCGGGCCGGGCCTATTAAAAGTCAGCGCGGGCCCGCGCGGGCCGGAAAATTTCGGCCCGCGCAGACCTCTAGTTGTGAGGTTGGTGCTGGGATTTGATCTGATCTGATCTACTAAGGACCAATCGCTTTGTCCTTAGTAGATCAGATCAGATCAATCAACTAAAACAACACCAGCCTCTTTTAACGGCCATTTTACAAACGGAAACGACGCCAACGCTCTTTCAACGACCATTTGATTTGTGTAAAACCGCAAAATTTTATGTTTGATGTGAGAAAATTATTGAAAATAATGAAGCAAACCGCAAGAATAGTTTTTTTTTTTTTTTTGAAAGTTCATTTACATCTGATAAAAAGCTTTAAAAAAATAATCGTGTAAAACGATCCTTTTTCTTTGATTTATTTAAATTACGGACACAAATCCCCGGTTAGTAAGAAAAGATAAGAATCGTTTTGTAAATGCGAATTTGAAACGATTGTAGATAAAAGGAAAGAGATTTGCTGTTTATTTCTCTTTTACTCATGGGAGCGAAGAATAGAGTCAGGGGCTTCCTCCCTCGTTTGATAAACCCTCGATACATGCTCTATAACCAAATTAATCGTGACAATATAAATTTGTATGCTCTGTTAATAGACGGGAACTCTTTTGAAACTTGATTATCCTACCAAATAAATTTAAGATGCTTTTTGAGGGTAACTAAACTTTGAGTATCCTTTCGCTGGAGGGAGGGGGAGCGCTTAACTTGGCAGGGTGGCATTAAAAATTTCAAATGTCCGTCCATTTTTTAGTCGAAATCGATCCCAAGTCGGCAAAACTTCATTATGTGCAAAAAGGGTACTTTCGCCATAAGCTAAACATTAAAGAAGTTCCCTTCTTGCATTTAACTCCTCAAAGGTTCCTGCTCAGCCTCCAAGAAAATAAACTTGTGGGGCAGATATGAAATTTCAGGCAGATTCCGGCAGACCTGTCTTGGGCCTTGCACAACAAAGCCTCGGCCATGATGGCTATACTTCACTACACCTTCCGCATCGCAGCACAGGAACCATTCCTGTCAGTCCTCGGCTCAGCCTCCTGCTTTTTTACCGCCAGTACTGGTAGGACTGCTGCCCCCTACCAGAACCCTTACCTCTCGGGTCAGAAGGAATCTGGAACTCGCTTGCGCACATAGCACAAAATAATTTTGGACCAGCGATTTTTCAATCAACAAACGGCTTTCGCCGTTTGATCCGATGGTCGCTGAGTTCTAAAATAAAAACCACAAAAACACAAATGAATTCATCGCATTTTAACTGGAGCCGCCAAGGACGAAAAATGTAAATAAAAAAAAAGAATTGGAAGCCATTAAAAGCCTGGACATTTTTTAAGGGCATTAGCACTGCGTCGTTTCCATCATTTTGCCTTTGGGTTTTCGTTTATTCGATTTGCGGTCTCCGAGTCAACATTTTGATGGTAATTTAATCGCTCTCGTAATCGTTTGTTTTTATCTTCAATTAGAAACCGCAGTCCTACAATATTCAATCAGAGGGATCGTAAAAAACCGCATGCGGGTTGAACGTTCTTATCCTCCCGAAAAAAAAAAACCAAAAAAAGAGACGGAAAAAGTAATTAAATAGGAAATTTTCTAAAAAAAAAAAAAAGAAAGATATTCTTTGCGGGGAAATTTCCGTTAGTTGAATATCAATGAACTGTTCCTTTGAAAATTAATGATTAAATTTTCCCTCCCTGAGAATTGAGGGAAAATATAATCATTAATTTGTCAAATTCAGGGAAAAGAGGAAATGTTTAAAATTGTTAAAGAAAACAAAGCTCGAGTATCGTTGTCCCCGTTTTTGGAAATGATGCTATGTCTCATTAACACTGGAGATTGTATTTTAATTGAAACAAAGAGGAGAAGAGAGAGAAAATGGGGGGAAGGGGCAAAAGGGGAGGGGAACGGATTTCAGGAAACTTCTAAGGCAAAACGGCAATGGACAATGTTCTTTATACGAAATAAATTTTGCATGAATGCAGATGAGAATCCAGTTAGGTTTAAAAGAACCTTCATGGAAATATTTTACATAAGTAGATCAGTGGCGGATCGTCCGAATCAAACAAAAAGGGGAAGCGGGAAATTTGAGAGAAGTCATAAAGCTCAACTGTTGTCGACTAAAATGTTGGTAATTCCTCCCACATCTCTAAAACGTTGGCTGACAAGAAGACCGAGATAAATTTTCTTTTTTAAGGTAAAACACCCACTGATTGACAGAGCACCAGTGACTGACCGGCCGTAAGCTAAACATATTATCTATATGGTAAACATGTTTAGCTTATGGCCTGGTCAATAACTGGGGCTTTTACCTTAAAAGAGAAAATAAAATTTGGGAATTATAAAAAATTCTCGAGGCTAATGGTAAGAAAAGATCTAACTTTTCTATAATATCTCAATGGGAAACGCGATTTTCAAATATTTAAAAATATTTTGACAATATTTGTAGAATATTTTACAAATATTTGGTGAAACCCAATCAAATATTTGGAGGATAAAATATTTACAAAATATTTTCAAAATATTCCAAAATATTAATAATGCGCTTGGTTTCACCAAATATTTGTAAAATATTTTACAAATATTTGGTGGTATACATCAGGATATATATTCATCTAACTTAATTTTGGGATACAAATACACTAAAAGTTAACACTAAAAATACTTAATACAAGAAAATTTCCCCGCATCTTTTAATGATTTGCCAACACATCAAATTAGCCGCTCAATTTAATTCCTGAAATCAGCTATTTCTTCTATCTTCCAAAAATCACGAACTTCCCCTTTTTCTTGTTAAAAACAACCCGCCGATGATAGAAATGAGGGTTTTGCAGCTTTTCTCTTTATGAGGGAAATTTTCTCGTATTAAGGGTGGATATTCATCTACCTTATTTTTCATTCCTTTTATCTTGCTACGCTTCACACTTTACACCTTCAACTTTAAAGTGAATGCGAATGAATTTAAACTAGATTACAAAATTACAAAACGCGAATCGAGAGGAAAATAATTTATGGATATTTTCACCGGGCGGAGCGCCGGCATCATCCTTCCCCTTCGTAAAAATAAAAAGATAACCAAACGTGGTCACGTATCTCCTATAATGCAACCCGTGCGACATCCTCCCCGCGAAATAATAATAAATCTGTATTAATTAATTTATTAATATTTTTTTTTCTTCACAGTTTCATTCAATTGAAAGCTAACATGGAGAAAGATAAAGAAGCACTTGAGCTTAAGTTAACGCATCTGAGGAAGCAAGTTTCTCTAAATTTGTTAATTAATAAATTAAAATATTAATAAAATCTCAAAATGGCGATTTTTCGTGTTTACTTCATGAAAATCGGCCATCTTCCTGTTTTCAAATTATTTGATATTAGACGTTCTAGCTCTGAGATACAGAAATGTTTAAAAATTCAGAAGCATAAAAAGTATTTATTATTAAATATTTTTTAAACCTCTGGCTCGTTACGAAAATGACACATTCGGGGCGTATCCCGAGCCTGCATTTACACAAAAATTAAAAACTCATTTCGTCATTAAAAAAAATAAAACACGAGGATGGTATTCATGTCAAAGAACAGTAACCAAAGGCGCTAAAGTCGTTCTCAGAAGTCTTAATGCAGGGGAATTAAAGCCTTTTAAATCCGTTTGTTAAACATAAATGTAAGAGGTTTTCCCCACGGATAAAAATTCCGATTGACAAAAAAAAACGAAGAAAAATGGTGAATTAAATGTTTTGAATTGACATGAGTTTTAACGTTTCCTTTCTTCAGGGCGAAATTTTCTAGCAGGAAAGTTGCACCAAATTTTTAAAGAAGATAGCTCAGGCTGCAAATACAGATATAGATATAGATAGCTCAGGTTGCTTGAACTCGCTTCAAAATACTTTAAAATAATTTGAAAATATTTGGAAACATTTGTAAAATATTTTAAAATCCGTTTGGGAAACTGGGGTAAGTTGCTCACTTTCATAAAAGACGAGATTAATAATATTTTCCTAGAGGCCGAAATAAACATCAAGCAAATCAAGCAGTTTGAAAGATTTTAAGATTTCGCAATTTGGAGCAAGACTTTTATGACGCAATCGGGTAACGTTAAAAGCGTGATCGTATTAATATAATTTTATACGCCGATGAGTAGCTTAGGATTATTTCCACTTAGAATTAAATGATGAATTTGAATAATGTGTATCATTCAAACCGAACATTAACTAACCCATCAAGATCTACTGCATAATTTATTTATCGACAGACTTCTTTTATACATCATCATTATTATTATTAGTGAATTAGAAACAAAGTTTAGAAGTGGAGAAGCTTAAAGCAAGAAAGATTTCGTTAGGCTACTTGCAGGAATTCCTAAAAAGGGTCCCCAAGAAAAAAATGGTCAAAAAAATTTTATTAAACTGGTAAAAATTCAATTTGAAATTCAAATTCTAGAAAGCCCGCCAAAAATCATTATGACGTCACAACTGAGTTGAATTCTTTTATTCCATTGGATGATTTTTTTGCGCGCGAAAATTTTACCAATAGGAAATCCGTTGTGACGTCATAAATTCATGGAGGGTTTTTGGCGGCTTTTTAGAATTTGAATTTCAAAGCAAATTTTTCAAGCAAAGTTGATGGAAGTTGCAAAACGATCTGGCTTAAAGCCCTTTAGCCCCGCCAGGGCAGACTTAAAAAGGAAAACAAAGATTCATGAGCACTTGGAATTTTTCAAGTTTTATCTTGCAAGGAGTTCTCGACAAAAACTCCAAACAGGGAAAGATAAAATTGAAGGGATTTAAAACCTGGCAACGCCGCTGCTTCAGAGCAAATAAAAATCATTTAAAAATCGAATTCCAGATTAAAGTTCGATTAAGCATGCGTCCTGTTCTTTTTATTATGCAAATGCCGTGTAATTTCGGAACGGCCTTGAATGGACGCCCGAAACAAAACGACAAAAACCGTTGAATTAATTATTCGGCATACAAATCCCCCAGAAAAAAAAAATTAAACAAAGAGCTCCCGAGTTTAGTCACTATTATTTCGATCCTAGAAAACGAATTTTAAAAAAAACGGTCACGGGACTTTAACCTTAATGATTTTCAAATGACCGTGAGCCGAAGACTGGAAAAGGAAATATAATGATTGGCGACATTTAAACAAATGAACGATTACAGAAGTCGAATAAAGTTAATTACAGTGAACAGTGATCGAGGACAGAAATGAATCCGAACCGACGACTACAAAAGCTGATGATAATTATCATGTCATGCGGCGGCGCAGACGAAGAGGGGGAAAAAATACGGGAAGAAGGGAGATGTAAAGGGAGGGACGGGAGAAAAGAGGGGGATAAGTTATTATACCTCTTGATTATGCTATTAAAATCATTAACAACGTTACCTAAGGGCAATTTTTCAAATTGTAATAATTCGAAACTATATAAAATAATCCCCGCGTCTGGTTTCTCGAGTAAAAAGGAAATTCGCAGAAAACGGGAGGGAAAAAATTATGATCTTTTCACACGGAATTAAGAAAAGGAAATTTCGTTTTTTATTTTTTTGTCAGCAATGGGACGGAATAATCCTTATTAAAGCCTCGTTTTACTCGAAAATGAAAAATGTTTTTGGAAGTGAAAAGAATTTTCAAAGGCGCACACATTGTGAAAGTTGATATAGAAAAATGTATAGACAGCGGAAACGAAAATAGATGATGAATATCTTGAATGAATTCGCTCAAACATAAAATTTCCTGGCGCCAGTATTTACACAGACCCCCAGGCCCCGTGGCGTCCCATACCGGGCTCTCTTTTCTTATTCTTATTCCTCTTAAATCCTATTGGATTCTCCAATTCGCAACTAATTTAAATATTATTATTATTATTCGCAGCCCCGTAGCCAGGATTGATCCCGGGCCAAACGGAGTAAAAATTTTTAAATGCAGACTGGCAAATGTTTTTAGAACCCTTCGATGTTTAAAATTTTGAAATTCTATTGTCAAAATGGCCGATAAAAAAGTAAACAATTTTGATTCAAGTCCAGAATTTAGCGATTTCGGGGAAAATGAAATTTATGGTGAAGATTTTTTAAATCCACTTGATGCCTTAAAAGTCTGGGTCAAAAAACAAAGGTTCATCCCTCAGAATTTATGTAAGTAAGAAAACTGAGAGACTTCAGAGTTTAAAACTTGGTTTGGTTAGAACTGTTAGAGACTCCAGTTGAATATCTTCATAATCCTTTCTTGTCTAATAAAATGTCTTCATAGTTTTTCCTTGTTGAGCAAACCTTACAATATTTCGTATTGTAACAAGTGCCTTCATTATTTTTTTTGTCGAACCAATTTTCATAAATATTTCCTGTAGAACTAATTTTTTCTTCATTTTTCCTTGTCGAGCAAACTTCACAATTTTCCTTAGTGTAAAAAGTGCCTTCATCTTTTTTCTTGTCGAACAAATTTCTTCATCATTTTTTCTTGTCAAACAAATTTCTTCATCATTTTTTCTTATCGAACAAATTTTCATAAATCTTTCTTGTTGAATCAATTTTTTCATCAATTTTTCTAGTCAAACAAATTTTTCATGATTTTTTTTGTCAAACAAGTTTCTTCATCATTTTTTCTTGTCGAACAAATTTTTTCATAAAGATTTCTTGTGCAACAATTTTTCTTAGTGTAACAAGTGCCTTCATCATTTTTTCTAGTCGAACAAGTTTTCATAAATCTTTCTTGTTGAACCATATTCTTCATCATTTTCTCTTGTTGAGCAAATTTATTCATCATTTTTTCTTGTTGAACAAATTTTCATAAATATTTGATGAACCAATTTCTTCATCATTTTTTCTTGTTGAACAAATTTTCATAAATATTTGATGAACCAATTTCTTCATCATTTTTTCTTGTCGAACAAATTTTCATAAATATTTGATGAACCAATTTCTTCATCATTTTTTCTAGTCGAACAAATTTTTTCATGATTTTTTTTGTCGAACAAATTTTTTCATGATTTTTTTTGTCAAACAAGTTTCTTCATCATTTTTTCATGTCAAACAAATTTTTTCATGAAGATTTCTTGTTCAACAATTTTTCTTAGTGTAACAAGTGCCTTCATCATTTTTTCTAGTCGAACCAAATTTTCATAAATATTTGTTGAACCAATTTCTTCATCATTTTTTCATGTTTTCTTGTTCAACGATTTTTTTCAAATGTCGCCACATCGCAAATCGTCAGTTTTAACTAATTCAATTTCAGCCGATAATTTTCTGCAAAATTTTCTAAACAAAACACAAAACGATGTCGACAAAGCCGCCAAGAAACTCCAAAACTATTTCTACGTTCGACAAGAGCGCTCTTTCATATTTAAAGACAGAGACCCAACAAACAGTATAAATGCTAAATTATTCAAAAATTTATACGTTTTGCCCATTCCTGGCAAAACGGAGGACGATAAAAAAATTATCGTGACTGGATTGCTAGACGGGAATCAACTTAATTATCACCCGATGTATCAAGTTAAAGCCATAGCCCTTATACTGGATTTATTGCTATGGGTATGAGAATAATGTTTGCGGTTTTAAGTAAATAAAACATCTGTTGATATTAAATTCTTTTCTCCAGAATAATGAATTGGCCGATTACATAATCGTTTTCAACGGGAAAAATTTTCAAAATCCGTACCTTTTAACAAACGTTGAGAATAAATATGTAAAGGAGGCTAATGAATTCCAAGAAAATTTCCCGTTTTCTTTGGTTGAGTATTATTTTTTGTACCCGCCTGAATATCTGAGGAATGTTATGGAGATGAGGGAAGGAATTTGGGTATGCAAGTGAAAAAAAATTCTACCCGATGAACTCAGGAAATCCTAATAAAATTCTTTCGCAGATGACGCTTTGCCACAGTCTTCAAGAAATTCGAGAAAAATTACCACCTGATTTATTACCACTCGAGTTTGGCGGAAATCTCGGTCATTTACAAGATCTACTAGGTATTTCCTCATCTAGCCACTCAAAAATAAAATATTCCTGAACTTAAAAATTTTTTTTAGGGCAATGGAACGTTCAGCTAAACAACAGCAGTGAATTTTTCATCGACTTTGAGAACCAAATGGCAAATGATTACCGGCGAAGACTGTGCCATTATCAAGATTTGGAATTAGGCCCATTTTGGACATCAAGATTAAAAATTTATGCCGACGAATACGAATATAAAATTCAATATTATAAAAATTTAAAACAGACAAAATCCTTAAAAACGATAAAACCAATTTACAAAAATAAAATTCGACCGAGATATGAGGATCCCTTAAAATGTATTCGCAAGTTAGCAAAAATCGAAACTGAAGAAGCGGAAATATGGACTCCTCCAAAATTTTACAATGGATACGCCAAAGAAATAAAAAAAGCAGCAGAAAATTCTCTTTGTATTCCCGATTAGTGTTTAATTATTTTCGTGACTGATCCTCATGCATAAACCACGCACTTACTTTTGTCTAACTATTAAATTTTTTACTCACATCGTTAATAATTTTAAACTTCTTTACAACTCTTAAAAAAAATTAGGTCAACTCAAAATAAAAAACCGTGTGGCTCGGACCTTAACACAAAACACACGAAAAAGGGTTAAATTTAATATAAAGGATAATAATGAAAGATTGGGAAAGCTTTGGACGGGAAAGGCATTAATCATTTTCCCCTTTTTATCATTTTCCCGTTATAAAACAAAGAGATTATTTTCTGAATTGACATTTTTAATTTGATAGGAGATAATTAGGAGGAGCAGTTCGTCTATAAATTACACAAAGGCGCCTTTTATCTCGGATTATCTCGGGAAAATCTTAAGAGTTCCTTTTCTGGGATATCTTGTTAACTTTGACAATTAGGGAAGTCGCTCTGATGAGAAAATTTAATCAACTTTTCCTAATTTTGCATAAATTTGAATTTATATCTTTGAAAGGTGTTTGAGATGACTTGCTCTAAGCAACCTAATCCGATTTGAATTACTGGGAATGTACTCATTTACAGAAATCCGTTTGTTACACAAGGAATCGGATTCTCCTTTAAAGAAAAAGTTTTTTAAGTATAAAAAAAACTTTTGAGGATTCTGAGAACGTTAAAGGAAATTAATGAGTGGCTAATTGTTCTTTTTTTTTTTAAACCATATCCGGTTATTTATTTTAGACCACACGTACACGCGAATATTAAAATTTATAAATGGGACTACTTCGGCATTACTAAACTGAATTCTTCTCGGGTTGTTGTTATTCTCAGGTACATTTCTTTCGTCCGTAAAAATTCTTCGTAAGCCAACCAATTTCCGCATCTCCTCATTCTTCTGAAAAACGGCTGAACTGAACAGAGTAAGGAAATAATTCCGTTAGGTTTTGTCATTAATTATGACATTTCGTTACGTGTAACTCACATAATTCATCTCGGCTCGGCGCATCTGGTTCTCCCCCAAGGTCGCAGGTTAAATATCGTTTTGGCAGGAACCCGGGCAAGTCCTCGATTTTATCGACTAAGTGAAACTAAACGGGGAAAAAAACGGGTGATTGATGGTTTTTGCAACAAAAGTTTTGGCAACAAAGAACTTTTGTCCGGTTAACAGAAATAAAGTCATTGAGAACATATCAAATAAGCCCTAAACATAAGTTCCTATGAGGAAGCTACAGATCATTATAAGTTCCTACAAGGGAACTAGAAATCATTGTAAGTGCTCATAAAAAGATCTAGAGATGATTTTAAGTTTTTAAAAAGGCACTAAAGATAATTATAAGTGCTCTTAAGTGCGCTAAAAATCATTGTAAGTTCCTACTAGGGCACTAGAGATCATTATAAGTGCATTAGAGATCATTATAAGTGCACTAGAGATCATTATGAGTGCACGAGAGATCATTAAAAGTTCTTGTAAGGGAGCTAGAGATCACAAAAAGTGCTCATAAGTGATCTAGAGATCATTTTAAGTTCTTATAAGGACACTAGAGATCATAATAAGTGCTCATAAGTGCACTAGAGATCATTATAAGTGCTCATAAGTGCACTAGAGATCATTATAAGTTCTTGTAAGGGAGCTAGAGATCATTTTAAGTTCTTACAAGGGCACAAGAGATCATCATAAGTTCCTATAAGGCCGCTAGTGATCATTACAAGTGATCATAAGTGCACTAGAGATCATTATAAGTTCTTATAAGGGCACTAAGAATCACAATAAGTGCTCATGAGTGATCTAGAGATCATTACAAATTATTATAAGGGAACTAGAGATCATTATAAGTGCACAAGAGATCATTATAAGTGCTCATAAGGGCGCTAGTGATCATTATAAGTGCTCATAAGTGCAATGGAAATCATTATTAGTTCTTCTGAGGGCATTATAGTTTATTTTAAGTGCTCTAGAGTTCAAGCACAGAACATCATCCCTAGTGCCTACATAAATATACAAAATGGTTATTAGTCCCTTCGGGACCGGCAAATTAACAGGAATAAAAATGTCAACAACTTACATCAAACGGGGCGAACAGTCCAGTATAATCAGGGATGTGATCAGGGGGGTTGATTATATAAAATCCATTAAATTTAGCAGGGAAACATTCAGTGAAAAGATTGCAAATACGTTTAGCTGCGTATTTCGTAATCATATCTGTATGCTGGGGCGTGTAGTCCTTCATATCGAGGATCACCGATACCGTCTTCCCTCGAATTTGATTCTCCTGAAAGGGTAAGGTTAGGATTCAGTGCGAGTTATTAATAAGCAGGATTTTGACTGAGTTAGTCTCACTGAATAAATGTTAGGAGGCTTAATTTCCAGAGATTAGAATTTTGCAGGAATACGGATATTATTGCCTCGACTTAAAAATTCACATCTGTAAGTTAGAAGTAAACGGACGAATTTGGAAGTCCCAAGATGGCTGCTCGACACGAGACAAAAATGTAGAGCAATCATTTTGGGACTTTCAAATTCGTGGGTTTATTTCTAACGCACAGAGTTAGGTTAAAATTTTAAATTAATAAGTTAAAAATAAAATTTTTTTAATAATTTACAAAGTAGCCAAACACTTATTTCTCTCATTTTAAATTTTTTTTAGAATTAAATCAAAAAACTTATGAATTCGACAGTTTCAGAAGTTTACAAATAAACAAATTAAAAATTTTAAACGTCGTGACTGTTAAATAAACCGTAAATTTAAAATTATCTTTCAAAAGCTCTAAAATTTTAACCTACTCGTATGCCAACCTAAAACTTTTTGAAAAAATCGGCATAACCTGCATTAAAATATCTAATTCCGTAAATAT
Source organism: Liposcelis brunnea (assembly GCA_023512825.1). Classification (NCBI taxonomy): domain Eukaryota; kingdom Metazoa; phylum Arthropoda; class Insecta; order Psocodea; family Liposcelididae; genus Liposcelis; species Liposcelis brunnea. Next base: position 1,249,552 of record CM042069.1, read on the forward strand.
AAGTTTAGCTTGATGATACGGGCTAAACTTTAATGGATCGTCATGAGTCAACCACGTTGCAAATATAATCCATTTCTTCGCATCACGGGGTGTTAATGGAACCACGCATCTGCAAAACGGTATTATGCATCAATATAAATCACTTAAATAATAAATCCCCGTGGAAATTGGGATTTTCTAACATACACAGCATCAAATTTTTTTAAATTCTTCGGGCTACAGGGATGTCGATCATGAAAAACTTGAGGGACCGATTGACGGGCATAATAATAATTCATCAACTTCGCTTCCGCTTCTTCAACAACCTCGGTGTCCCAAAGAAACGTGATCAGGAGTTCTTCGTCTAAATTTTTGGGTAAGTAAGGCTCTTTTTTTAACCACTCGCGAAGTAATTCTATTTCGTGTCGAAAATCTATTTCAGGCTCAGCATCGCTAAGTGTGATAAAAGTTGTTGAGGGAAAAGTTAAATTGTTAAAAAATATTCGGATGCTTACTCGTCGTCATCTAATTTCGGTTCGACAGATGATAAATATCCAGCTTCCCCTTCCCACTCTTCTAATTCATCGGCCATGGTTAATTTTCTTTTTCATATAAAAAAATAATTTTGAATTTTGGTAAAATTTAAAAAGGAATTGTTTGTCAACAAATAAAAATCGTGCGGTTGGCAATACAAATTTTGCTGTGTGTTTTTCCCGGGCTTTGTCTGTTTGGCGGAAATTTAGTAAAATTCAAATATTGAAACACCGTATGAAAATAATTTTCCTCATGGGCTCAAATCTCCACGAAGAATCAACCCTGCCGCCTCCTGGAAAAAACAACATCGACATTTGTAACATTGAAAGCAAAGTTTATCCTTATTCATTACAGTGTCAACAACACAAACAATTTTTTTTTATTTATCATCATTATTAAACGAGATAGCCGATGAAAAACCCCAAGTTGCGTTCCATGATAAACGTGCTATAAAGTCCGAGCATGTTTGAATACAAAAACCGGACAAAGGGGAGTAATTAGATCACGTAGATTTGGTATCTAAATGACAATACACTGGGAAATATAAATACTAATAGTGAGAGATACCTTGTAATAGATATAATCATTTACCGATTACTGACTCTTTTTTTTTTATATGATAATAATTTATTTTGGGACTACTGTAGACATTCCTTCATGATTCCATTACTCAGAAACCTAACCCGATTGATTTAAACATTATCAACGTGCAAGCCACAAACGTCATTTAACAGAGAAACCGTTTACCAAATATAATCGGCTGTAAATTCGGTAAATATATACAAGGTGGTTAGTCTTTAAGATTTCATCCGGGGAGATCTTTAAGTGGCGCCAACGGGGCTAGGCCAAGATTTTAAGAAGTTTGGAAGAACTAATTTTAGCAAAAATCTACTAAATTTAGTGTCAGCTAACAACCCTGAATTTTTTTAGATAGCTGCCACAAAAATCTTGGGATATCCTGTATACAACATGCTTAAGTCTATTAATTTGACAATTAGACGGCTGTTTAGAACGATAATCGATAGGAATGTGTTAAGGTACGTGAAACTCATTCCTTGAACAACGACCGGAACAAATGAGGAACGTTTTACGTTTTTCACAATGGCCCCCAAAAAATGTCGGGTGAGTGAGCATGAAAAAATTTGGTCAGCCCTTGTTTCTTAAACTTCTCACCTTATATATATATATTTTTTCTTTTATAATCGAGTTTAAGAGAGAAAAGGAGAAGGAAAAGAAGGAAAACTCTTTACGTTGAGTGACCTTCAACATGAAAACGTAATAAACGATATGTCAACAACGTGGCAGACAGGTCAGTCCATACACAACCCCTGGTACTTTTTAGGGTGTGACGCACGGATGATTTTTCTTCCAGATCAAAGAAATTTCATTTCGCACCGGAAATGGAAAACTCGTGAAAAAAAAAATTTTTTTCACGAGTTTTCCAAAATGGTCATGACTGACCTGAGGAAGTTGAGTAAATTTTGAAAAAGCTTTAAGTTTTCTTGTCTTTTTGGGGGAAAATCTGGCTCTGCATCTGGACTTTGACTTTTGAACGTGAGTCCGGCTCAATTTTCACGGCAAACATTTCAAATCTTTTTTCGCATTATTTATATCTCTAATTAAGCTCACAAAAAATGTTGATTTAACGATTTGTTGACCTCACTCCTCTCTATTAAAAAAATTGTATGTTTTATTATATCAATCCGCCTAAACCCGCTGAATTAATCAGGTTAATCGCCTTTTTGATTAATCATATGAACTAGCATAAATCGAAACCGAATCATATAAAAAAAAAAAATTGAACAGGGAGCAAATTAGCAAAAAGCAAGTTAATTCGTTAACGTCACCTGAAGTTTTATAAGATAAGCGGGACGAAGATGCATGCGCACGCAAATTGCAATATGTTTTACCTTGAGGGATTATTTTACTCCGACTAATGCATATAATTGTCCCATTCTCTTTGTGAACCTATTGATTTACGGTACCGTCAATCTCGTTTCCCACTTCCGGCTCCCGTATTAGAAACCGTTAATTATGATAATAACATTTCCAATGGATTTCGAGTTTTACTCAGCAAATATAAAAAACTCTTACCCGAAAAAAAAACCCCTTTGTTCGAAAAGATCATAATAGCTCACTAATTGAGTGAGCTTGGAATATTTCTAACAAAAAAAAAAAATAAAAAATTAATGACGTGATACGTCATAAGAATTATTAATATTTAGCACCTTATAAATAGTTCTTAGAGTTATTAATCGCCCTGGAGTCATGGAGATTAGTTTGGGATTCTTAGATGATGAGAGTGTGTTTGTAATGAGTGTTGATTAAACTGTTAGTTAAGGGGGAATGGGAGTTTTGTCATGTTTTAATCGAGACTTATAAGAAGATAGCGCTTATTAGATTAATTATTTGAGAATAATGAATTTTATACGCCAGCGAAGATTGAGATAATTAGAGTAGGAGTCAATCAAAGGAGCAATAAATTATCCGATGTCGAGACACTAATGTACTGAATTCCAGTAGTTGCTCCTGGAGAGTCCTGAAGGTTTTTTTTTTTCATTTCGAGATAAGAGAAACATTCTTTTAGTGGATTTCAACCCCTTTATTTGGATTTTTGTTTGTTTTTAAAAACTTGAGAAGTTAATTTTGAGATATATATCTCAAAATTAACTTGTGTGTCAAGTGTGTCCTTCCCCTTTTAAAAATATTTTTAAAAGGGGAAGGACACACTTGACCAAGTTACACTTTGAAGTTTTTCCGTTGGGAATTGATTTGAAAAAAAGCTTTCAATCGGGTTCGTCCCTCTTGTCTTTTATGCTTTAACGCTGCGCATTTGAGTAGAAGTTGATGAGAGCATGAAATATATTATTTGTCAGTTGAAAAATTTGGCGATTGGGGATGAAAGTTGTGACCTGGATTATTCCTAGTTCTCTAGTTGTCACTTAAAATTCGTAAAAGCAAAGATGATGGACGCTTAAGCAAAGATGATGAACTCGAGCCTTTTTCTAAAGCTGCTAATTACTGACATTTTTAACTGCTCTTAATCCTTTGAACAATCACAAAACCTCCATTTTCCTGCTTCAGGCACCTCCACTATCATGTTTTTAAAAAAAGAACTCTCCGGATGTGATAAATAAAATATAGTGGACCCATTTTAGTCATAAAATTTAAAAATTTTATAAAAATCAGAAACCAAATAACTCTACCATGACCAAATCTCGTTCTTTAAAATATTTCCAAAAAAAAAAATTACTGCATACACTTTTAGAAAAAAAGAGATGGAAAAATCCCCGGGAAATAAAACTAAACCGAGCGATTAGACGTCTCAAGCTGAATCTGTCTTTTTAAATTTCACGTTCGAAAAGGAAAAAAATGAATCCCTCTTTTCCATAATTTTGTTGTTGGATTGTCGGAACGTGTTCAGCCACCGCAACGAAACCAATCATTCCAACTCGAGTTAAAATCAGAAAAATACACAAATCAACTCAAAAAAGCTTTTACATTTTTTTCCAAATTAACGTTATTTGAATTTCCAAGTCGGGGAAACGTTGGTAATATTCCTTTTAAAAAAATTTGTTTCCTTCTTTCCTCAAGATTTCTTTTTTTTTCATCTTCCTTTTTTTTTAAAGGTTCGATTTCACCGAAAAAACGTACGGGATGTGGGAAGCCATATGGTGAATTAAAATTGCGTAAAAATGTTTCCCCGAAAAAAAAAAAAAAAAAGAAATAGGGAAATTGGTCGAATTTCAAAAGGATGTGGCGAGTAACCGCAACGAACGCAACCCTAAAATGCGCTATAATGATTACATTATTGCCATCCATTTATTACAAGGGTTCTTATTCCAGTTGAATAATCTTAAATGCATGTCCATTCTCTATGATAGCATCCTGTTTATCACCCCGAAACTTCAGGAAATTCAAAATTTTTCTCTTGAGGGAAAATAAGTTTATCTGATGAGTTTTATTCATCAGGGATGGAGTCGTAAACAAGTTTCGTTTTTCAGTAGCAGATTGAGAATCATCAGAATCAGGGATTAGGTTCTTGATGGACTTGAATGGCAGCATTGTCGATTCGTTGTTTTGGCTCCTTAGAAATTTAAATTCAAGCATTATTGCAGAAATCAAATTTTGTCCAAATTTTATGTCAAATACTTTAATTTGAACTAGGTCAGAAAGACTTCTTGGCATTTGTTCAGAAAAATTCTCAAGAGATTTGTTTGACAGCAAAATTTTTTAACCAATTCATTTGACAGCAAAAAATTATTAACAGATTTGTTCGACAGCAAAAAATTCTCAAAAGATTTGTTCGACAGCAAACAATTCTCAACTAATTCATTCGACAGCAAAAAAATTCTGAACCAATTCAATTGACAGCAAAAAATTTTTAAGAGATTTGTTCGACAGCAAAAATTTCTCAACTAATTCATTTGACAGCAAAAAATTTTCAAGACATTTGTTCGACAGCAAAAAATTTTCAAGACATTTGTTCGACAGCAAAAAATTTTTAAGACATTAGTTCGACAGAAAAAAATTTTCAAGACATTAGTTCGACAGCAAAAAATTTTCAAGACATTTGTTCGACAGCAAAAAATTTTCAAGACATTTGTTTGACAGCAAACAATTCTCAATTAATTTATTCGACAGCAAAATATTCTCAAGAGATCTGTTCGACAGCAAAAAATTTTCAAGAGATTTGCTTGTCAGCAAACAATTCTCAACTAATTTATTCGACAGCAAAAAATTCTCAAATAATTCATTTGACAGCTAAAAATTTTCAAGACATTTGTTCGACAGCAAAAAATTTTCAAGAGATTTGCTCGTCAGCAAAAAATTCTCAACTAATTCATTCGACAGCAAACAATTCTTAACTAATTCATTCGAAAGCAAAAAATTCTCAACCAGTTTGATTGACAGCCCACATTTCTTAGCCAATTTTCTGAACAAGAAAAATTCAAAAAATATGCTCTACAATTTCTTATAAAAATTCTTATTCGTAGCTCTTTAAATCTTTGAAGTAATTTCAGGTAATATCAGTCAAAATTTTTCTTCCACAGTTAAATCATTAAAAAATGATCCATAGCGCCGGATTAAAAACGCAGCAATGAGAAAATTTTGTGATGATTCGATTAATCCAATACCGACAACATTGAAAATGCTATTATGAAAAAAAAAAAGGTTTTTATCCATTAACGAGAACACGTAGTTATAGACTTGGCGCTTCGATACATTAAAAACCGATTCATGTGCATTTCTTTTCTTTTCTTATCCTTTAAGTCATACAATATGTCTATGAGTATTTATTAGAGTGTAATAAGAGTAACAATCTTTGGCGCCATATTGAAATGGGAAATGCCAAATCATTTTCGGCAAATCCGTGGGAATCATTTTAATAAGTGTTTTCTAATTAAATGAATGTATAGAAAGAATAATCCGAGTCCGAATGTCGAAATTGCTTCGCAAACGGTAGTGACGTAATGACTGATGAGCTCGTTGGAGGTTTTAACCTTACCGCAACATTTTAGTCAACAACAAAAACTTTAATAACATTTTTACCTTAAGGCCTTTTTTCTCTTTTTTTTTTTTTTAAATGACATCACATAAAAATTTATCATTAGGAACAATTCATTATCCTTTCTTTTTTTTTTTTTCAAGACAAGAAATATTTAAGAAATTTAAATCGAGACTTTTGTTATACTCTGACTACTTGCCGATTGTTTAGATCATTAATTGTAGCTTACCGAAAAAAATTAAAGAGGTAATATTATCTGACAGATAAACAGAGTGTATAAAAATCGTGTTCATTGCCCTTCTCTCTTTCTCTCTTGGTTATTATAATAAGATGTGATTGCACGAAACTAATATACCTGAAAAGTAATAGGCCTATTATCGCGAGGAAAGATAATAGACTACTTTAACCGAAATAAAAGCTATTTGCATAGTTAAAAACATAATTTCGAGAATATATGGGTTTTTATAATTACTTTTAATTGTAATTGGGTTATTTAAGATAACAATGCATTCATATGCAAATGAATAATTTTTTGATTCAGTTTGATTAAGAGTTTAAACGCATCTTCGAGTTCAGAAGAAAAAAAAATGAGGTCATTAAGCTTGAGAAAAAGTAATTCTTAGCAAATTTGTTCGACAAGAAAAAATAATACCTATAAAAATTTATTCCAGAAGACAAAATAATTTTTGATAAAGTTTGACAGCAAAAATTCTCAGCAAATTTGTTTAATAACAAAAAATTCTTAACACATATTTGTTCAACAAGAAATTCTCAGAAAATTGGTTCGACAACAATAAATTCCCAACAAATCTGTTTCACAGCAAAAAATTTTTAACATATTTGTTTGACAAGGAGTTTTCCACAAATTAATTTAACTGCAAAAAATTATCATGAGATTTGTTCGACAGCAAAAATTTTTCAACCAATTCATTCGACACCAAAAATTTTTCGACCAATTCATTCGACACCAAAAATTTTTCAACCAATTCATTCAACACCAAAAATTTTTCAACCAATTCATTCGACACCAAAAATTTTTCAACCAATTCATTCCACACCAAAAATTTTTCAACCAATTCATTCGACACCAAAAATTTTTCAACCAATTCATTCGACAGCAAAAATTTTTCAACCAATTCATTCGACAGCAAAAATTTTTCAACCAATTCATTCGACACCAAAAATTTTTCAACCAATTCATTCGACACCAAAAATTTTTCAACCAATTCATTCGACACCAAAAATTTTTCAACCAATTCATTCGACACCAAAAATTTTTCAACCAATTCATTCGACACCAAAAATTTTTCAACCAATTCATTCGACACCAAAAATTTTTCAACCAATTCATTCGACACCAAAAATTTTTCAACCAATTCATTCGACAGCAGTAATTTCTCAGCCAATTCATTCGAAAGCAAACATTTCTCAACAAATTTGTTCTACAACGACTAAGATTCAGGAAATTTGTTATGCAATATCTCCAAAAAAAAACCTTATTCATCCTTAAAACCCTAATCCAGGAAATTCTCAATCACATTACCAAAAACATAAAATGACCCATCTTCCTCTTTACTGAAATCTCACTCCAAATTTTTTCTTCCCTGGTAAAAAAAGCGAAACATGGCGGCAATAAAAGCAAAAATGGATTTTAATGAAACGGCGCGGCTGTAATAAAAGAGAATGAAAAAATGATCAATTAGAAAAGCTTTGTCGACATGTAAATTGGACGGAAATGGTGTCCGCGGTTTGGGTCGGTCGCTGATGAATAGAGACCGTAAAAGTTGCGTTTCCGTGACTTTTTTTCATTTTTAAAAATCCATTTTTATGATGTTAAATTTTTGAATGTTAATGCTATTGTTGTGTCGGGGTAATGAATATACAGATTACATCGATTTTACAAGAAAAAAAAGAAAAACTCTGGGCGCAAAAAAATGAATAATATTTTTTGTTTTCCGCCAGACCGATTAGCCATTGTCAGCATTTCCTCATTTTACTACATTTTATTCCACAGATTTAAATGGAATTATTATTTTAATAAAAACAATTGATATGGGGGATATATAAGAGCAATCGCCTAATTTTTTTTTTTGTTTAGCAAATAAAAAATTCGTTGCTCTTTCGGGTGGTCTTGATTTATCTTATTATAAACCTGCACCCGGTCTTTTATGTTTCCGTGAATCTGCTAAATAAAAATTTACATAAATGTTCACGCATTTATTATACGAGAGAGATGAGGATGAAAAATGTATGTTTGGTTAATATGTATAAAATGCTTGTTTTACATGATTGTCAGATTTACCGTCCACTTATAAGAGTAAGAAAAATGACATAATTATATAAATTTAGTGAGAATTTTGTTAATTTTTTTGTCGACCGGTTATATGTAGATGATTTTGGGAGATAAGGCTAAGATTGCTTGAGATAAAGATGAGAGTGATTAGAGAGCCTAAAAGAGAGGGGACAGGAATCTCAAATTATTTTTGAAAAATCCATCTCAAATTAATTAATAAAATGTACTCTTTCCACGTTAATAAAAACAATTTTCGACCCCAAAAAAATACTCAAAAGGATAATAAATGTGACGTCATTCGCCGTTATATGAAAAACCGATCCGGTTCATTGACTGATGAAAGCTTTAATTGGGAAATTTTTCAGTTTTAAAACGATTTAAATTCTCGGAAGATCGCCATGTTTCGCAATTTGAATTGCAATTTTCAGCTGTATGAAAACAAGCCATTCGACAAACTTTCCCACTCCCGCGAACCCTTCCACCCCTTTTTTTTTATATTCCATCCTCCCTTGCTTACAAACAAACCGCAGTCATGATAATTGCCAATTTGATTTTTTATTTTTCATTCCGGCGCTAGATGATGGCCTCATGCTATCTGATTATAAAGCAAATTAAATGGAGTCGGATTAAACGTCCTTCCGAGAATTTATATCGTTTTAAAACTGAAGAATTTCTCGATGTTCATTTTATTGGCAATGAAAAATTTTTCATCCGCCTCCGCTTGAATTTCCCGGATAAAAGAGATATAAATTTTTAAGATGAACGTAAATATTAAAAATTATGAGTAATTTAGTGCCGAGTTAAAATGATTGGGATTTTTCGTAGGTTAAGCATCGGCCGTTCGCTTCGGTCATCGATTTTTCAGGGGGGGGAAGAGAAAAGAAGAAAAAAAAAGCATGTTGGCAACAACTCATTTTCAAATTTTCCGATTCAGTTGAAAGAGATTACATTTTTCTCTCTTGTCACATTTCCCGGAGATTTTCATTTGACGACTTTCTTTTTATAATAATCCCATCGGCTGTTTAAAAAAAAAATTGGAGGAGGAATTATTTCCCCGTTTGGCATTTTATTACACAATCGACCGATTTGAATGTTTTTTTAAAAACTTTGAGATTTTTTGTCGGATTTAGAAATAGGGTTAGAGTAGAGTTCCCTTTTTAAGAATAAAAATAAGTCCATATTTTTAACTTTTCATTCACCGTCGATTTCACAAATCAAATGAACCGAAACAGTTTTTCATATTCTAAAAAGGATAGATGAATTTAGGGCTTCTTTACTTTTCCCTGAGCTTTGTCATTCCTTTAAGTCGCGACAAGGAAAATAAACTTATGTGAATTTTTAAAAACGCGTTTTTAAAATCTTAAATATTCCCCATTTCTCAAGAATATGAACCGAACAAGACAAAATAAGAAAAGGATGCGGTTTTAACAAATGATTTAACATAGAAAAAAGACTGAAAAATCATCTTTACTCGGGAACATGAATGACTTCATGTTCGAACATGAGATGAAAGGTCTAGGAAGGTGAAAAAAGGAAAGAAATTGAAATAAGATTGGACAGACGTGTTTAAAGAAGCAGACTAAACGGATTAATTCTCGGATTGCTTAAACATGCAGAAGTGATGTGAAGAGATTATTTACATCGAAAAGATGAGGATTCTGGTGTCACAGGTATCTCATGTCCCTCTTCTTTTCAGTGCTAAGATGAAGTGTTCACTGAACATTTTTTCTGGACCACCAAAGGTGGCTCTTATTTTTTCATTGAAATAAAATCTGTAGAATTTGAAAATCTCAAAATGGGGATTTTTTGAGTTTATCTTATGAAAATCGGCCATCTTGCCATTTTCAAATTCGACGTTCTAGCTCTGAGGTGCAGAAATAAAACGTATAAAATGAGGATTTTATTCGGTTGCGACTTTGCTTACGGATAATAATACATGACAGCATAATCATTTAAACTAATTTAATTGATGTAAGTCATGTTACCTTATTTAGTTACGTTTAAATATGACGGAAATATGACGTTTAGGAAGCGATCACGTATGCGTACCTAAATAAACAGGGGGTGGGCAACGTTGACTCATGTTATTTTTTTTAAATGACGTGGGTAGAAGTTTCGAAGGTTTGAGGAGATTTTCTTCAACTGGACAGGGCCTGAAATTAACAAAGGTTAACATTTTAAAATTAAGACTTTACGTGCTTAAGCAGATTTTAGCAGTCAATTCCTCAAAATTCTCATTCTCCAAAAACACAATTGTCGTTGTGAAATGCTGAACAAGTTGTCGTTGTGAAGTACTGAACAAAAACTCAATTGTTGTTGTGAAGTGCTGAACAAAAACTCAATTGTTGTTGTGAAGTGCTGATCAAAAACTCAAGTTGTTGTTGTGAAGTGCTGAACAAAAACTCAAGTTGTTGTGAAGTGCTGAACAAAAACTCAGGTTGTTGGTAAAATTTTAAAATTTTACCAATCCCTGACGCATAGATTTCGCTTACTGAACATTACGGATTTTAATTTATCAGTTGATGATTGTCACAGTTAACGTCATTTGTTTAGACTGACAGGTAAATTAAACAACGCATTATGATACAGATGAAAAGTTTCAAATTGCTAATAAGTAGGTCCTTTGGCATTTAAAAAAAAAAAAAACTCCTCATTCAATTCTCCAAAAAAACGCATTGCGGCAAACTTAAGATATGTGTGAAAAAGTTGTGGAAAGGAAATTCACAAGTCTTTTTTTTTTTTTTAAAGGAGGAAAGAGTGCTGGCTGAGACTGGCGAAACCAAGTCTTAAAAGCTTGACACTTCTTCCATATGAAGCTTAAGGGAGATGAGAGGAGGGAAACGGGAAACGAAGACGCGCGCGGAAACGCATAACGTTAAAAACAAAGAACTGGAACAAAAGATATATCTTTCCTTCCTTCATTTTTCTCCCGACGAGATAAAAAAAAATGGAATTTACATACGTGCGGGTATTTAGTTCTGTCTTATATTTCATTCTACGTATGAATCGGATTAAGAAGAAGGAAAAGAGCTAAGGGAGAAATGAATAAAAAGCACACAGTAAAAATTGCAAATTAGGTACTTCATTCATAGCTTGGTTAATCACCTCCGGCGGAAGGAAAATAAAAATTTACAAAAAAAAAAAGGGCAATTAAAAATTCTAACGTGCATCTTCTCGAGGGCATTTAAAAAAAAATTAAGACGTAAAATGGGGGTTGTTACTTTTTCGTAATTAACGTTAAAAATTTATAAAACGTTTTAAAAAATTAACAGCGCGGTTATTAAAAAAAAAAAAGAGAAGCAAATGACCCGGGTTGGCAAAGGGTTAAAGGGATCTCCATTAAAGATCGAACGTAGCAATTAAGCAAAGAAGGGTGTAAAATGATTGGTCATAATCATCTCATTAAGGGCATCGCCCGGGCACACACACACTTTCGAAGATTATAAAAAAAAAAAAGGGGGGAGGAAATTCCTTTAGGCTACTTTAAAACTAATATCATGATTCGCCATTGTCTTTAATAATTTTTTTATTTTCGTATTCCCATTCCTTAATTGATATGAATGTCTTTAATTAATGACTTTTTGAATGAATTAAGCCATCGGTCATTGTTTTTTAAAAATGGGAAAGAAAAGGGGGGGGAAATATAAATCCCTTGATATTTCAACGAAAAACCTTCTCCGTTATAAATTAATTGAACCTCCAAACAAAAATAATTTACCGAAAAAAAAATAAATACAAAAAAAATCTTTTTAAAAAGACCTTAATCCCATTCATTAAGGCGCAACCGTCAAGATGACTAGATTGAAACGAACCTGCAAAAGAGTTTCTGTTGTTTTGTTTGTTTGATAGATGGCAGTGAGGTGAAAGGTAAGACGCTGTTTTTTTGTTTGAAGCTTTTGTTTACCAGCACCGCTCTTTCACTTGTTAGTTAATAGCCGAGTTAATCAAAGAGCTTCTTTTTTAATAGACCTTAACTTATTTTCTTTTTTTTTTTTTTATCTATATAAGTTGCGTTCACATTAGAATATTTTTTAAGAGGGGTTATCAAAAATAAAAGAGATTTTTAATTTTAAGAAATGTGAACGGGACTTAGCCTGGAATGGAAACTTGGACTAAGCCGATGTCCGAAGTCCATTTCATTCTACAAATTAGGGATTTTCAGATCTTCTAAGGGGAAAAATGAGGACTTTTTAAAACGAAGAATTTATTGGGCAGCCTTGATTTTGCTTGCTTACAGCATCAAATCCTTTTCATTTTCAAACAAGAATTTTCTCAGGAAAATATGCAATTTTAAGAATTTATCTGGACAAACAACTCAAATAGAATTTCTCATGGACAAACAGTTTTCCCCATTTTTCCATCCAAAATGTATGTTTTAAAATATCTTGTCGAGCAAATTTTTTTAGAAAGTTGGTCTTGTCGAGCAATATTTTTTAAAATCCTTCTTGTCGAGCAAAATTTTTTAAAATCCTTCTTGTCGAGCAAATTTTTTTGTAAAGTTGTTCTTGTCGAGCAATTTTTTTTAAAAATCCATTTTGTGGAGCAAATTTCTGTTGAAATCTTTCTTGTCGAGCAAATTTCTGTTGAAATCTTTCTTGTCGAGCAAATTTCTGTTGAAATCTTTCTTGTCGAGCAAATTTCTGTTGAAATCTTTCATGTCGAGCAAATTTCTATTGAAATCTTTCTTGTCGAGCAAATTTTTTTTATAAATCCTTCTTGTCAAGCAAGTTTTTTTTAAAATTCTTCTTGTCGAGCAAGTTTTTGTTTAAATCCTTCTTGTTGAGGAAGTTTAAGTTTAAATTCTTCTTGTCGAGCAAATTTTTGTTTAAGTCCTTCTTGTCGAACAAGTGTTTGTTTAAATCCTTCTTGTTGAGCAAATTTTTTGAATAGTTGTTCTTGTCAAGCACATTTTTTTTTAAAAATTCTTCTTGTCCGATTCTTTTAAAAATTCTTTTTGATGAACAATTTTTTTAAAATTTTTCTTGTCGAACAAATTTTTAGAAAATTACTTGCAAGAGAATTTCAAAATTGGTTGAACTTTTGAAATAACCAATTGTAAAACTTCGGTCCTCAAATATTTTTTAAGTCTCATTTTAAGCAAACAAAAAAAAAACTCCAGAGCTTCGAAGAAGCCCCCATCTTGCTTCAAACTTAAAATATCATAAATCGAATTCGTAATCAGTCCTAATTCCAATCACAATTAACAATTTATAGGGGGGAAAACATAAATACAAACAAAAATAATTTGACATCATCTCGTTACCAATCCACAAAGGAAAAAAGTAATAAATTCCAAGAAATTCAAGGAGTTCAGAGCTATTCTATAAACTGTCAGATCAAATTCTCGGTGTATAATGAATAATGAGCCGTGGAGAATTGAATATCATTATTATTAGGGCCGATGTCGTATTCGTTGCCCTCTTACAACCAAGCGCCCTATTAGTTAACAAATATCAAGAGCAAATTATAAACGTGAATCTTTTGGGCGTTAGCGCAAACACAATCAACAATAATTTTTATATCATCCTAAAAAATTCGCGGCCATTTTCGCTTAAGAAAATCTAATGATTAATTTTTATGACCTCGAGATAATTAAAGATGGAAGTCGTTTAATGGCGGAGCCCAAGTTTTCGATCGGGGGAATATCAAAACACACGAATATGTTTTGATACTAATGAATGCATTTGAGAGGAAAAAATTGATGCAAGGACCTTAATATACAAAAGTCAGTCATTGAAAAATCTTTTCAGAGCAGAAGTCGCAAGGCCGAACTCGACTATTAATCAAAGAATGAAGTGAAAATGGCGGTGGCGGCGCCAGGAGCGCGCGGTGCGGCGGGAAGTCGAGTCCGGAGCTACCATTGTGCGCGGACAGGGAGCTGAGCAATGAACGTAATCATTTTAATAGCCTTTAATTAGCGCGGCTTTACTATTCAACTCTCATACATTTTTAACTTTAAATATTATCAAATTTATTGAGGGATAGTCCAAAAGTTTCTTAAATATATTTTATTAACATAATTAAATGATTAATAAATCTTTCTCAAGTCAAAAAAATTGCAAACGGGGATTTTGTGAAGAGAAAAGACGCGAAAAATTAATTTAAAATTTCAAGATTGGGATTAAGGGGAAAGTTTTAGTAATTTTGGGTTTGGACAAACTTATTGATGACGTGTTTCATGTTATGAAATATCGGGGAAGTTATCCTGTAGATACCATAGATAATAACCTATAACTTTAGATAATGTTTGATATGTGCACGTCATGCTGGCTTCTACAAAATTCTTAACAGAAGATTTTTTTTCCTCTCTTTATTATTCGGTGTGTTTAAATTTCTTTTTTTGTCGTTAAGAGGAAACGTAAATGGAAGTGGAACTGGTACGTCCGCTTTTTTTCAAGATGAAAAATTTATAATGTGTTAAATGGCCACATGATATTTGCTGCTGACAAAAAATTTTATTTGCCTTTTTTTTTTTCAATTACATGTTTTCTTCAAACAACAAGTTTTAAGTATTTACAGGGTGGTCGAAATTAATCAAATGTTAATGTCTTCACTATTAGACTTTTCTTAAGAATAAAATGGATGTACGCTGAATAATGAAAGAAAAAATATTTTTAAAAAATTTGACTTCTCAAACAAAATTTTGCATTAGTTTTCCTGATTGTTCGACAAGACAAGAAGATTTATGAAAAATTTCATAACATTTTCATAAATCTTCTTGTCTTGTCGAACAAACATTTTCATAAATCTTCTTGTCTAGTCGAACAAACATTTTCCTAAATCTTCTTGTCTTGTCGAACAAACATTTTCATAAATCTTCTTGTCTTGTCGAACAAACATTTTCATAAATCTTCTTGTCTTGTCGAACAAACATTTTCATAAATCTTCTTGTCTTGTCGAACAAACATTTTCATAAATTTCTTTTCATCAACAAATTTTTCTGATTACTTTTTCTTGCCCAGCAAAATTCGTATTGGAAAAGTCTAACTTTCTCCTTTAACAAATCATAAAATGAACTCAAGGTGTTGAACAAAAACTCAGGAAACAATTCGCAGTTCATATTTAACAAAAAGACAAAAAGATTGTTAATTCTTCCACGTTTATGCATTATAATAAATCATCGTTTAAGAACATTAGACGTGGAATAATTAACAATAAGTCATAACCTTCGTAAAAACCAACAAAAACTAATGACTCTAGATCATATAATAAGAACTCAGGGCAATATTCCGTATTAAAACCATTTAAACAAACCTTAATGCATGTTAAAATGGCTTTTAGTTTTATTTTATCTTCATTAGAACTTACGTTATCATTTATATGTAAACAACCATTTTAATCGAATTATTTGTAAGAAGGCAGATTTCGCCATTTTTAATCGTAATGGGGCACCTAATATTTCTAATTTACAAGGCCCGTGCTACAAAAAAAAGGGATTTTTTTATATCCTTAATGATTGCAATGCTTTTTTTTTTTAATTTTTAAAAGATTTTTTGTTTATGGCACCTGCTAAATTTCAGTGGCGTCGGAAGCATTGTCTGCAAACAAAATCTTTGTAGAGAAAAAAAATCGAAGTTAAAAGGTTGGAAAAGCAAGAGCTTATTACTTTTCAATATCTTTCATAACAAAAATGATTGATGTGTCCTAATGAGGAGAAAATGCGTTATTTTTCACGTCATTAACTTTCTATTTTTCTTTTCTTTTCCTTTTTTAAAAAAAAGGAAAATTCTTGTTTTAGTCCAAGGCGGGAAAAGATTTAAAAGATATTTTCCCGGGGTTCGTAAAAGGAAAAGTAACTATTTGATTTCCCAAGTCCTCGAATGTTCACATGTTTATCAGTGCTTTCCCCAATCGACTTGCTTTTGAGAAGTAATGAACCATGACTGAAGAGAATTACAACGGACTTCAAAGCTAAGTTCACTTCGGGAACAATACAAAGTTACAAACTCCAGGGTCGTACGCGGCCAGGGTCGCATTTACTCATTTTATATATTTTTTTTCAAAAAGCTAAAATAAAAGTCACCTGATGGGTAATTAGATTATTTAATATAATTGTTTTTATTTGGGGAATAAGATAAAGAGAGAAAAAAAAGAGGGTGGAAAATAAAATACCGCCATATTGTGTAATTCCTCCTCCCTCACCCGTGCAACAGACTCCATTGTCTTGGAGCTTACTAATTTCTACTTTGTCTCTCCCTTTTTCGACCATTTATATGTTTTACGGGAAAAAGAGAATTCGTCCCCGAGTTTAGCTCAAGCGCGTTGGTGTGTATGCGGCGTGTGTTCTCTGCCCCCTTTTAACATCTCAAGATTTTTAAAATGTTTTCGTTTCCTTCTCTAACGGGGGAGAGAGCCAATAGAAAAGCTTGTGGTTTGAGAATTAAAGGTTCGAGTATTAAATATTTGAACATGCCTGGCATGTTCAAATATTTAATACTTTTAAAAACTACTTACTTTTAAAAACATGCCTGGCATGTTCAAATATTTAATACTCGAACCTTTAATTCTCAAACCACAAATGTTCAAATATGTTTCAATGTTCAAATATATGGCATGTTCAAATATTTAATACTCGAACCTTTAATTCTCAAACCACAAGCATTTGAACATGCCTGTTCAATAAATATTTGATATATTTTACAGCTACCGTTGATTTATCAATTAATTTGTGAAGTCATCCTTCCTCCCAGCTTTAATATTTCAAGTAAGTCTCCGTTTTAGAAAGGGTGAAAATATCAAGAAAATTTTGCGAGTCTTTTAAAAAATATTTTCGCAATATTTTAAAATAATTGTTAGTTTTACCAAAAGCATGTTCAAATATTTAATACTCGAATATTTAATTCTCAAACCAATCGTACAAAAAAAAATCAACCACGATTGTGGATCTTCTACATTAACCGAAAAATGTTCTCATTTTTCTTATCTTAGGTAGCTACGACAAGGGCAATTGTTCCATAAGCTAAACATAGAAAAATTGCCCTTGTTGCAGCTACCTCCTCAAATGTTTCGTGAGATTTTTTTACGAAAAAATTATGAGCTACTCTTTTTGATTTCAAAACCGAGTGTGGAGCTTTGAGAATTGAGGAATTTGTGTGGAATTTAGTGTGGAATTTAGAGAAGGTAGCTCCAGCTACCTCCTCTAAATTTAGGGAAGAAAATTTAGTGGAATTTAGAGAAGGTAGGTCCAGCTACCTCCTCTAAATTCCAACGCCTCTGGATGTAATTCAATACCTTTGAATCCAAACCGATTCGGTCAAGTGTTACAGATTAGGCCGCATTAACAGCCACTTTAAACACCCTACAATTCATTTTCTATGACTAATTTTCCTTACCCTTATCGAACTTTCGGAGGGTCGCTCAATTAATAGCGTAGGCGGGTGCGCGACTTTGATGGGGGAAAGGGGAAAAATTCTTCCTGTCAGAGCTTTCGATGAACGATGATGTTAATTCTATCCGCTTTCTTCTCAATTTTAATACATTTCTCAGTTGGAATCGGCGGGTTTTTATTATCAAACGGTTGTCAAAAAGAAATTTTAGAAAATTTGACCAGCAAGAGAAATTTTTTAAAATTTGTTTGATAAGAAAACTTGGTTATTGTGCACCTTTTGGGAGGTGTAAATATATATAATTTATATATAATTTATATATGATTTATATATAATTTATGTATAATTTATATATATTTACACCACTCAAAAGGTGCACAATAACCAAGTTTTCTTATCGTTAATAAATGTTAAAATGTGTAAATCTTCAATCCCCTTATCGAAGAAGACACTTTAATAACTAAAAGTCGTAAAATGTCACTTATGAAATGGCGACGAAGCTATTCCGGAAACAGGAAATGGAAGAAACCTTTTCCCAAAACCATATTCTCTTATTTTTTTTTTTGTTTTCTCTTCCTCGAGTTTTCTTTTCCCATTCTTGACTATTTACTTTTGTTTTCTCGGAATGAAAAAACACTTAACTGGAGATTTTCGCCGCCAAAAATCAAATCGTTTAGGGTAAAAACGGCGGAGAAAGAATAAAAAGGAAGGGGGCAATCCCGGAGGTTGAAGCCAAGTCGGAATCACGCTCGCAAGGGAAAACTCGGGAAGTTTATATAATAAAGTGATTCGTCTAAATCGTGACATTAAACCAGAACGATGGCCTTCTCATATTTTAGTAAAAAACCTCACGTTCTTGGCACTACTCGCCATTAGTATTAGGAGGGAGGTTTAATTCGAAAAAAAGGCATGTCGAGTTTGAAAAGTTCCAAACAAAAAAAAATTGACCTGAGATAAACCCTTGCTTAAACTTTTTGGTGCTGGAGGAGTGAAAATAAACGTCGGCAAAGCCAAAATTATTAAGTTTATTTTCACTCCTCCAGCACCAAAAAGTCTAAGCAAGGATTTAATTGTGGAGGGAGAACTTCTTTCATTACTGAGATAAACGGCGCTCCTAAGCGAAATTCCCGAAAATAACGGGCGTGTTTTTTAATCACGATGAGAAGAAAAAAAATTTATTCATATCTAAGCTTTTTTGAAATTTGAATTTTAAAATCTAAATAACTAGAGGAGAGTTTGCCATCAAAAATAAGAAGCAATTTGTGTCACTTTCAGCACGTCTTTCCTTTCTCCTCGCCCAATTTTCAAAAACCTAAGGGGATGATTCATTTTAAAAAAAATAACCCTCGAGCTAAGTTAAAGAAAGAGGGAAGGTTTCTTTTCTTTTTCGACTTTCGAATGAAATTAAAAATCATGGGGAGTCCATAAGAGAAATATGAAAAATAAAATTTTCTAAAATTTAAATGAAGGACATATGCAAAATGATGTACTGATGGAATAATTTAAAATTCATCGAATGGAGTTTTAGAAAGTGTTAAGCGAATCCTTGGCTGACGCTCATTTTTGCTTAAAGCTTTTTCTAAATATTTTTTAAAAGAACTTAAACTCCCTAAAAATTTTCCAAGTAATTTTTACCTCACATTATTTTCATCTCATTCGACAAAATCATAAAAGATTCTTAAAAGGATTCGTTTTGAAAAATAAAAAAGTAAAAACATTTTATTTTATTGAAAATCTGCTCATTTTAGATGCAGCTTTTACTGAGAGGTGTAAAGGCGTGCCTATATCTGCTTAGTCTTTGTGATCCTGTAAAGTGACTAGACGGGGGAAACTCATTATATGAAAATATATTTAAATCATCTGGCTAAAATCATGTTTAACTTACGTATAAGGATTTCTTTCCCCGATTTTTCTTTTGATATCACTGCTATCATAGTGAATAATAAACATAAAAATTTAGCCGAAATTTAAGAAAACGATTTTCGTAAGGTTTAACATTTTGAAAAAGCTTCAGATGTTAAAATTTTTTTAGGGAAGAAAGGCGAGGAGATACATCAACTATAAAAAAATAAAAGGCGCTCATTTAAAAACAAAGGTGGTCCTCTATATCTCCGAAAGGCCTAACTTATTTAAAATACGCTACTTTCTTCTTTTCTCTTCTGCTTTTTTTTATTTATTTATTAACTTTTTTTGAAGTTAATTTCCTTATAATGCTTAATGCATCCATTTGTATTGTAAAGGCTTTCAGCTTTAGGGTGAGAATTCTTTTAAGAATATTTTGTAAAGTTTTGTTGGAAGGAAGCCTAGGAAGCTAGCGAAGGAAGCCCCAATAAATGGCACAGCCGTTGATATGAAGACCCCATTACTGATTTTTTTTACTCAAGTAAGCAAGAAAAAAATCCTGATCGTTCACATGAAACCTGACTTTTCCACAAGATCACTATCAATATGAAGAACTGATTTAGGGGCTTTGATCCCCTAAATCAGTTCTTCACATCATTTTTATTATACAGGAAACGTAAAGCTAAAACTCGTTTTGTACAAACGCAAGAAAACGTATAAATCTAAATTGCTGAAAAGACCCACACGATCCCGAAAATCCGAGGGTGAAAGACAAAAAAAAAAAAAAAACCAGAGACCCTTTATCATTTTTATACACTGACTTAGCTTTAAGAAGTTTTTACTGGAATTTATTTTTCGAAAAAAAGAAAAATAAAAGAAACGCATGAATGATGTCGTATACACAATGGGATTCGACTGTTTGGTTAACGAAATTAGCATTTTATAGGTTCGAGAGTTGCCGCGGGTAAGATTTTTATTCGTTGGATTATGTATTCATTTTACGATGTTTTCTTCTCCATTTCCTTAATCCAGGCGTTTTGTCTCCGGCCATCAGATTTTTATTGCTTGGAAACTAAAGCATTAACTTTTATTCATTTTCAACTCCTTTCGAATATAATCTGGGAAATACTTCTCACGAAAAATGAACCAGAGCACCCATGAACCCAGCAAGTAAAATGCAGTTCGAGTAATTTTTAATCCTCCAGAGTCTGGATAAATCCTTTTCTTCAGTTTTGTCTGGAGTCCAGACAAAACTGAAGAAAAGGATTTATAACCTAAGGCATTCAACGGCAATTTTGCAGAGCAAAAAACCTCAAAAAAAGAAAACAAGTCGAAGAAGTTTGAGAAGAGCTTTAAACAATAAACAAGCTGCAAAAGTACATTTGATATTAAACACAATATAAAGTGAATTAAACTTTCCCAGTCCCGCTCATATTGTCTAAGAGCTTTACTTCTAATGGTTACGGTTGTTTTTCAAATTACATTATTATTTCTGTGGAGGAAAAGTTTTTTTTTTCCTTTTTTTTTTAATAGGTTGGCTCGACTTCTCCAGCTTTAATGGAAATTAAAACCCAACGAAAAACATTGCCTGGTTTTCCATTTTAATCTTTTCAAAATGAGTTAATTGATGGAATTGTTATCGTTTTAATTAGGAATTTAAAGAAAATTCAACCCCAGCCACTTTGGTTTTATTATCAAGACTTAGTCCGTTCTTTTTGTCAAGTTTATTTAGGGAAGATACAACTCACGAAAGAGATCGACAAATTCCACAAAATCTGTCTCCATTTTTCCCCCAAAACTGACGACCGAACCAGATCTTGTCAAAAAAATTGTTAAGACACGAAACTTGCTCAATTCAAGCAAAATGACTTCCTAACTTATTTCTTCAAGCGGATCCCGATCCATATCTATAATTTTTTCCCTCTCGATAATTCCCAACCATTTTCATTTTTTAGAGTCGATCCAAAACTTTTTATAAGCGTATAAAATTAAGTTTCGGATGATTATAAGCATGATTTTTATTGAATTTCCAAAGTCCATTACGTTGGTAAAAAAAAAAAAGAAAGGAAAAAAATGTGAATGTAAAGTTTGAAAATAGAGAAAACAAACTCGGGTTCGGTTGAGTGGGCTTTTAGTTGTTTATGGGCTGTATTTTAAAGTTCCCCTTTTCGTCATAGCTCAATCGCGACATTTTATCGTGAAAGCCGTTTTAATTTTTAAATAAAGTTTAACAAAGAAAAGAATTTTCAATAAAAATTTCCGTAATCTGTATTTCAGATAAGAACATCAGGAAACATATTTAAATTAATTTGGTTAACGCTTAAAACTTTTTTGTTAGCGTTATACGGCGAAGAACCGTCGCGCGTAAAAGAAATGCCATCGAAGAACCGGAACGAAAGAAAAAAATTACAGAAATGAATAATTTTATTTCCGAAGAAAAAAAGGTTAAAAGTTTTAGAAAAGCTGCGATGCTTTAAGAAAATACGGAAAAAATTTGTGAGTGATTGGCTTGTCCGCGGATCTTTGTGTCACAAGAGTAACGGGGATCCATAAGCTAAACATTAAATCCCGTTACTCTTGTGACACAAAGATCCGCGGACAAGCCCTGAAGGCTACTTGGATATTTATCAAATTCGTATGAAATTGAATATCGAATGAAAATGATCATGAAAAATATGTCGATCAAATGCCGATCGTATCCGAAATTTTTCAATTCGATGAATTAGATCTTGACAGAAGAGATGATTGTTACACAAAAAATTTGTGACTTGAGTCACACCAAAAAGATCTGTGAATTGAGTCCCACAGATGTTACAGACCTTTTTTGTGTGGCTCAATTCACAGATCTTATAATGTGAAAAAGATCTGTGAATTGAGTCACACCAGAAAGATTTGGGAAGTTTGTGTGATATAAAAATCCGTGAATTGTAAGAACCAACCGGCCGATTGATTAATAAGACAAAAAAAGCAGTCTCACACAAAATTCACAAATTTTTCCCGTCACACTAGCCGATATCTCATTTAAATCGACATTTTCTACAAATAAAAATTCTCCAAAGCACTCAAAGTCTAATTCCGAATAAAGAATACAAACGAAGCACTTTCCTCTTGCATCTTTTTAATACTAATCAGAAACTAATAAAAGAAGAGTAATGAAGAGAAAAGCGAATGAAATGAGATTCCGTACGATGAGAGATGTCAAATGCAATATGGAATTCTCAAAACAAGTAAAAAAAAAAATCTAAGAGGGAATAAAAAAAACCGATTTCAATCATTGGAATCCATTTAAAACTTTTTCCTGAATTTTTTTTTTCCTTTGAATTTAAAATCATGTAAAATAGTGGAAAACGAAGTGATTTAAGTGCACCTTTGAAGCTTTTGAATCCATTTTCATTTTTTTTAACGCTCGATCCGAATTTTTGGTATGAAAAGAAAATTTTTTACCGCCGGTAAAAGGAAAGTTTAAGAAATCTTAACAGATGAGGCAAAAAGAAAAGTTAACGTTTTGATATTTGGATTTTGGAGACTAGTTGCCATCTCTTTCGCACTCTCTAGAGAGTGCGAAGTGCGAGAGTGCGAGAGCGAAGTGCGAGAGTGCGTTAACTTTCTATAGAGAGTGCGAAAGAGATGGCGAGATGAACGAAAGAGATGTACGTTAGGAATATTTTTCTTATAAGAAAAATATTCCTAACGTACTAAAATGCAGTAGGCAATCAAGAAATTTCACGGAAACGGAAAAAAAAATAAAGATATAAAAGGCATATTATTTTCAAATCAGATTCAGAAATCTAAAATGAAGCATGGAACAATCGAAAATGGACCAAGTTAAACGAAGCATATGTCGGGACACATGCCGGGACTCAAGTCAATTATTTTCTATTACAATTAGATTGTATACCTTACAAAACCGATTCAACTGTAATTTATTTAATATACATCACAATATGAAAGACCCGGAGCCGAAATTGACGGGACTCAGTTAAAAGATAAACACGGGAGGATGGGATCAATCACGAGTCACACGGGAGTGATTATTGCGTTAAACCGTGAAGAGCTCTTGAATCCTTCTAATTTTTCAACTATTCTTTTAATGTGACGCACAATTTCATGGACTTTACCTTCGAATATAAACACCACGAGGTGACTATTATTGGCTATATGAGTTATCAACTGACGAAACTCTAACGGGCCAATCGGAATCCCTCTTCACATTTCTAAAGATCTCATTATATTTTCATATGAGGCATTTGTAGCCAAAAGATTAAACTGAAATCGATCCCAAAAAAAAAAAAACGAACAGTTGAAAAACCGAATAATTATTCTCGGAAGAAAATCGGTTCTTTTTGTTTTACATTCAGGAACATTTGACCTTTTTTAATTATTAAGAATCCGATTTGTTTTAGATTATTTTTGCTACATCATACCGAATATAGAATTCATCAACTTTTTTTTTTTGATGTGTGAAGGTTTATTAAAATCCTGTATATAAAAGACCATGACCGCGGCGGGGAATGAACAAAAACAAATTAAAAACAATGCCGAACCATTGCTACCGTGAAACTTTGTAATTAATCTTGAGATATACAAAGCCTCACCTCATTATCTCCTCTTTTATTTTTTAACTTAATTCTTTTTTGATTTCGGAAAGCCAACCTTTTTTTTTTCTATATATTTATTTTGTGAATAAATTTCCCCCGTTCGTATAATAATATTAAAAAAAATAAATTTCCAATTTTTTTTATTTCCGAGGCCCTCCCTGGACAAAGCAGGGTTTTCATTTAAATTGAATCAGAGAAAAAAAAGTCACCTCGGAGTGTTAGCCGCTTCTAGATTATTAAATGACTCGTTGATTGCAAAAAGGCCTGCGAGGTGGAAAAAAAGACCAAGATACTTGAAAAGAATTGCCCGATAAAGCATTCAGAGCTTTGAATCTCAAAAATAGCCCAGATCTCATTACACGATGAAAACTACGTGACAATGAAACGATAACTAAGTTCGTTAAGAGTGCTAAGAGTGCACACATACACCCTCTAAGCAAAGCTCTACGACGACATGCCATATCCCCTAATGTGATAATTGCGTTAAGACCGCGTAGTGGAAGCTAATAATCCTAATGCCATTTTTCTAAGGGAGATTCGCTTCATTTTTAAACAATAACATTGCAATTGAGGAGGTAGCTGGAACAAGGGAAATTTTTCTATGTTTGGCTTATGGAACGATGGCCCTTGTTGCAGCTACCTCCTCAATTGAATTTATTTCGTGATAAGATGTTTTCTGGGAACAAGAGAATTAGAGGTCGTGGCGAGTTTTATTTCATGGGATCAGAAAAAGTGAAGGACAAGAAAAAATTATGAGATTTTGGTAAGCAGGAAAAAATTATTAGTTTGTTTGGTTTTAGTTTTAGTATTTTGTTTGATAGGAAAAATTTTCAAAAAGTTTGTTGGACATGAAAAATTAATAAAAAAACTTCTGATTTATTTCATAAATTGTCATGCTGCCAAATTAAATGAAATTGAGTTTCCGGGTTTTCCAATTACTTTTGGATTTATTCTTCAGGCTAGATCTGCCACATATGTTGTAGAAGAAAAAGTTGTTGCTTACAAATGTTTTATTAGTTTTTCAAGTCCAACAAACTTTTTGAAAATTTTTCCTATAGGCCGCATTTCAGTGAGCTAGCAAACTCGCTCGTCTCCTTTTTTGCCAGCGAACAGTTCGTAAATAATTAAGCTAAACTTAGGAGACAAGCGAGTTTACTATCTCTGTGAAATTTTGGAAGGAAGTGGAGTTTTTTAAATTATCTAAATCTGTCTCTTATGAGGAAAGAGGGTTTAAAAATCGATAAAAGGATTCCCCCATATCAGTTCACTATGTAAGTAGCCCATCAATTTGCAATCGTCAATTGAAAATTGATGTTTAACAGCTTTGTGTATTTGAGATTGGTCGCCGCCCTTCAAAGGGATGATTCCCTTCTCTTTATTTATATCATCTCATAAATCTTAAATGCACGAGGGAAATTTTTGTGTGGAGACTTAGACTTTTTGTGAATTTGTCAGCAATATTGAGGAAGAGTTAACTCTTCCTCAATTTTTACTAGTCAAACATGCTCGACTAGTAAAAATTGAGGAAGAGTTTGTTCGACAAATAAATATTGAGGAAGAGCTTGAGTTTAGTCAAGTGTTCAACAAGTATCAAAGAAGAATTAAAATTAAACAAGAAAAAATTATGAGAGTTTGTTAAGCAGAAGAAAATTATTAAAAAATTTGATAGGGGCATGTAATAAGATATTTCGCCGACGATTGAGAAAAAACGAGTGATTTAACCCTTTAAAGGCCTAATTAATTTCCGAAAAGGTAATTATTGGGGACCCAGCAAGGCCGACTTTTCCTAATATGTTAATATGTCTAAACTTGAAGCAAATGAAGCCCGAAAACCGAAAAAAATCCGCACTCCTAAAGTTTCTAGTGTAGGCATACCGCAATACACAATTGACCAAAAATGTCATTATAAGCAGTTTTACTCCCTTTTTGCAGCTAAAGACTCAAGAGATATATTGTATTAGGTTTATAAAGGTCCCAAGTTAGTTGTATTGCTGAATGCATATTCAAAAGTTTGCAGGGGTACGACTTTTTTACAAATATAGCTTAAAAATTTCTGTTAGAACCGATTTTTTTTAAAATTTAATTCTGCACTTGGCTCTACACTTCCCAATTCATGCTAAGTTATTCTTAAGATGCCCTGGTAATTCATTCTAATAGAACGCGCAAATAGGGTGTTCTTACAAAGAATTCAAAGGATGGAAAAAAAATACCTGAAATACAAATGTCGCCCGAACAATAGAAGGACCTTTTTATTCATACTACCAGTATCGGGAAGAGATCTTTTTAGGATACCGTCTTCAACTATTGTACGTTTGCCATTTAACTTCGTTATTTTTAATCCCCAAAAATTTGAAACAATTTTTTGATTGCTAGTAGTTTTCCCGGTACAAATGAATTTGATAAAAACCTCTAGTTGCTCAGAATTATTTTTATCCATAAGCTAAGCATATGAAGATTTTACTCCCATAAGCTTAACATAAAAAGAATATCTTTCTAGGGAAATGTTAAAGTTGAAACAAAACAAACAGTATTTAAATTTTGGTCAATTTAGCTTAAATTTACATTAAGTTTATAATATGATTTTCCTCCCATAAGCTAAGCATGGGCGAAATTTAAAGTCGTAAATTTTTTCTTCGAAAAGTCTAAAGCTGTATTGCACTAATACATGGTCATATCCCTCAGTCTAGCTGTCTGGAATAAGATTTTCACTAAAACATCAGAGGCCGGATATATCCGGCCTTTTGCAAAAGTCGGCCGTTAACGGAACTTTTTCGGAGGCCGGATATATCCGGCCTCGGTCAAAAGTCGGCCTTTAAAGGGTTAAGAGGTGAAAAAAAAAAAATATTTGAACGAGTGAACTTGATAATGGTACCAGAAGAAAAAAAAAACCATCGCGGCTATCCGTAAACGCGGCGTGAAGATGAA
This sequence comes from Liposcelis brunnea, assembly GCA_023512825.1. NCBI lineage: Eukaryota > Metazoa > Arthropoda > Insecta > Psocodea > Liposcelididae > Liposcelis > Liposcelis brunnea. Next base: position 1,276,558 of record CM042069.1, read on the forward strand.
GTGTGAAGAGACTTGCGACCCGCCTCGGAAACCATTTCATGCCTCACCGAGTTCCAATTATTTGTTTTAAAACGAGTCTTTGTTTTATACGGTGTTTTTGTTTGTTTAATACGTCCAGTGGCGTAGTCCCGGTTGCCCAAAAATGGACTGCTGCCCTGCTGGTAGCTCGGCTACCATAAGCTTCGAGTGATGTATGCATCAAATTAAAAGCTCAAATACAAGTTCAAGGAAAACGTAAAAGTTGAGAACTAGGAGCCCATTTTTTGGGCAACACAGACACTTGGTGCAACTGCTCATTCCTGAGTCTGAGATATTTTTCCAGCAAAAATTAAGGTGCACCCTACTACCCATGAAATAGACACACTTCATGCCATCCCTTTTACTTAGCATCGCCTACTCTTCTTATTAAAATAATTATGTAAAGGAGGGAAAACAAGATCCAGGCGGATTCAACCGCGATTACTAATCACTGCGCTCAAGTACATCAGATAATTAAATTGAAATGAACAGAAGCTATTAATTAACCAAGGTTTGACAAAGCTTTATAAAGCGAGCGGGTTACAGTCAGGTTATACAGTATACAATTTAATTAAATCATTACAGCAGAATTTTGTTCGCAGGGCCGTAAGTTCAAAACTTGCTTTATACCCAGTAGAGACTTTAGAAAATATTAAACCAGATCAAATATTTTGAAATCCAGAAAAGAAACGAAAGTTCTCAACTCTTTTTCTTATTCAACGCAATGAGAAATGAAACGGCAGAATAATTTGAAAAATGTATTGTGTAAATATTCTTCAAAATATTTTGAGACTGAGAAGTTTCCTTGAAGCGCCCCTGGCATCGAACGAATCCTTACTGAAGACCTCTGCCGCAGTTTCGCACATCCACAAGAAAGTGACGGAAAAATCTGAGAGGAAAGCCTCTTCATCCTTAGCTCACTGGACCTCAACTTTAAAAAAGAAAAATCAGAAAAATAATTGGACCACCCAACACGTGTTTTTTATAACACCATGAAGTCACAAATTTCCCACTTGATTAATTTAAAACTACTTTCAAATTTAATCATTTTTTCCTTCAACCCCGACATCAATTTAAAGAAGATGAATATTTTTTTAAAGCGTACACGGTGTACAAGAACAAGTGCGTGGCAAAAAAAAGAAAAGTGGAAAATTTTTTGGGAGCTTCCAACTCACGTAATTACAAGACAAATTACACCGGATAAAAACAAACCGAACACGATCCTTTTCCAAACAAAAACCGCTCTAGACAACAGGGGAAATAATAAAAAAAAAAAGGTTTCTTTTCGAAGGATTGATTACGGAATGGGCGTAAACAGTGGACAATCTTACAATGAGTGGTCACTTTAATTGCAAGGAAGAATAGAAAGAAAAGCGAACAAAGGGGGTGAAATGGAACATAATGGAAGAGTAAGGAGCATTATAATGAAACTTGGAAAATGAATTGCAAACGTGCTGCCCATATCAACCAAGTAGAACATGATCCTTTCACTTGTAGTTAACTTCTTTCTTTGTTAACAGGGGACGATAAAAACTAAAAAGTTTTTCCTCTTTTTTTTTTTTTTGTCGTAGGTGTTTCAGACGGGCTGAAAAAATTCATTACTTAAATCCGCTATTAATAACAGTAAAAAAAATTAAATAATCTGTATTTCAGTAAGGCTGCATGCAGGAGGAAGTGGCTACCCTAGTCGCAAAATATCTTTAAGACGATTAAAAAAACTTAGTTGATGGAAAATTTTTCACCGAGCTCCAAAGCTGTTGAAAACTATTCGTGAAAAAATCCAGAAATGGGAGAAAGGAATTCGATTGAGAATCGACATGTCCGGACAGGATGGAACTTGCACGCAGCAAGTTCCAAAACGTCTGGTGAGTCTTTAAAGTGACATTAAGCGACCCATTCCTGATTTCGTCGATCTATTTTTACGAATAATGACCGTTTCGAAGTAAGAACTGTTCGATGTAAAATATTAAACTGGATTTAACCTAAAGTGGGAAGGAGTTCGAGATAATCGATGCACGTGAAAGCTTGTTCGACATTAGAACGAGCCGCACATCGATCATCTCCCATAATAAGAATCATATTTTAAGAACTTTTATTGATTCCCAAATTTAGATACTGGCTGGATATATTGGAGAAGCAAGACGTGCAGTCAGTGAAGCCGATAACGCCCGTGTTCACGATTAGTGAATATCCGGAAGAGGCGTGGGACGACGATTGGGACAGCGTTTCCGCCGCAGGTTCGTGTCCAGAGGATTGCGACACAGTAATTCAACCACCGGAAGTTACACAGCCGACAGAGGCTTCAAGTTTTCTTATCTTCGTCGGAGATTACGCGATCATGCGTCTGGTCGTGACATCGTCGGCAGGACCAGCATCTTTTTACTTGTTTTCGAGCGCACGAGAGTTTACCGGATTGTGTTCTTTTCTTCGATCGCCAGAGATCGAATCTATTTTTTTTTATTGCTATTCTTATAATGTTTTTTGATTCAAGGGTTACTGACGCAAATCCTGACCCATAGTTTTCCCTTTCTTAATATTGATTGCCCGACTGAGGCATACTGACATAGAGGGATGGGATAACGAGGACTGACATAATTAGCGGTTACCTCCCAACAATCGAACCCGTAGCCGGATACGACCCGGCGGTTGACTAACTAACTGCCCCAAGAACTTCCCCTTTTCTCCGATAGACGACAAAGTCGATAGGACTATTCCCCTTGTTGTCGGAGATCTGTTCGCTCCCTGACTACGGCCGACATAGGCTGTAGCAGAAGGTCGACGGAAGAGCGGCGGGAAGCCACGCTCTCCCTGGTAGGTGGTGTCTTTCCGAGGCCACTGACGATCCCGGGCTAAGTCCGTCCTAGGCTTTTGAAACTAGAACTGTAATTCGAAAGAACTACGGTACGACATTTCAAAAAACACGACATGGCTGACAATGATATTTGACACTGATGGTCTTATTCCTTTTCAAAACATGAACAAATCCCGACGTAGTAGCAATTCTGTACCTCAGAGGAAAACTGCCACTATGACGTCACAGCCCTCAATTATAAAAACGATCGACTCCAAATAAAAAACAAACATTGAACCGCCTTATTAGAATTCAGCTCTGACGTCATAGTGGCAGTTTACCTCTGAGGTACCGATTTTTTCCCCCGTGGATCAAACAAATTGAGTGACTTATAAAATATTCTGTTTAGAATATTTTATTAGTCCCTCCTCTCTTGGAAAAACATCACCCTCTCGTTATACACTAAAATGGGAAAGGCGTCATAATGAACGAGAGGGATAAAACTAAGGCGAGAAAAAACCTTTTTAGGTTAAATAAAATGTGCAAAGCTCATTATTGATAAATAAGCTTAATGTATAAGAGGGAGAGGGGAGAAACGGTATTGCGGGGTTCATTCCCAGCTTTCAAGGTCCTGTATGTGGTGTATTCTGTATTCTTCAGTTAAAGATAACATTTAGCAGTAAGGCTTACCAAAGCCCAACGATCCAGCACAACGCCGTTTTGGAAAAAAATCGCGAAATATCTAAATCGTGCGTGGTCAGATAAAATATCCATCTTTCATTTTATCCATAACATTTTATCCACTTGCCATTTAGCCAGGTGGTAAACCACCTATTGGTAATTCATCCATCATTTTTTTTTAGGGAATCCCAGACCACTATTCATGCTCCCGGACCTAAGGCCCCGGACCTTAGGCCCCGGGATATTCAGGCCCGGAGGATTTTTTTTTTAGGGAATCCCAGACCACTGTTCATGCTCCCGGAGCGAGGAGCATCGATTTTTTCGTATTTTCGAATTACAGCATATGAAAATTAATTGAGCATGAACAGTGATATGGGATGCCTAAAAAAAAATATCCTCCGGGCTTGAATATCCCAGAACCTAAGGTCCGGGGCCTTAGGTCCGGGAGCATGAACATTGGTCTGGGATTCCCTTGCTTATTAAAAAAATTATAGTCAAAAGATGCGCAACTTTAGTAGCTTAAGCTTTGATTTAATTTTGATGTCTATGCTTTCGAAATTTCTGATTTCGAATGTGACAAGGGCCTACAATTTTAGTAATTTTTCCTGGATAAATGCTTCATGGATAAATGTCCCATGGATGAATGACTCATGGATGAATGTCTCATGGATGAATGTCTCATGGCTAAATAACTTCTGGCTAATTTCCCTAATGGATAAATTTGCCCATGGCTAAATTGCACAAGGATGTTCCCGTTGAGAAGTTCGTTCGGAAATTCTCCGCTGAGCACCTTGTGGCTGTCCATGTTGTTTTCTTCTAAAAGTTTTTCGGCTCTCTTCAGTAATTCTTCTCCGCTATTCACCCTTTGCTCCAACCTTTGTAATTTAATTAAAATTTTCCTAAATTTTCCCGAATTTCGATGTTGTCTCTGTTCATTTTTTGTTGAAGAAGAATTTTTAAATTCTTCTTCAACAAATCATGTTGTGGATGAATAAATAGACGATATTCTACACTAACTTGCTGATCACTATAATTCAAGGTCAAATCAAAAGCTCCCAAAAAGCGTGTTTCGGACCGTGGCCTAAGTTCCCATAACTTTCTGTTTGGTGTGCCATATGTTTTGAGAGGTCTATGGTCTTATTCCTTCTGAATCTACAGAAAAAGTAATAAAGGCGTTTAAAAGATGCAGAGGTATGTATGTATATATTTGTAAGAGAAATAATGATATTTACGAATCCTTATTTTTCAGGAGTGTGAAAAATTTACAACAACTGATACAAAGCGACATGTCTGAGAAAACATGGAATTTATTAAACCTGCAACATACATTGTACGGGAAGATGGAAGCTCTCGGAATATACCCTCCAAGGCTTATTAGTTTTCCTCAAATAGACGATCAGTACAGGCCACCAGATACTTTAACTCATGAGTCGATTAAGAGTATACATAAGGGTTATTTAATGATGCAAATGTACACAAAGCAAGAAGTTATACTATTAAATAAAATTGAGGAATGTAATGAATTCCGAAAATTTTGAGTTCCCCGACCATCTTTCAGTCGAAATCGAGTCCCATGTCGGCCCTGTTGATAAAACTTAAAGAACACAAATAATGAAAAAAATCAATAGAGCCGGTTTCGATGAAAATTCCCTTTTTTACTCAAAATTTAGCCTTATTTGGCCCTGCCAAAGCCGTAAATTTGGCCAGAAGGCCTTGATGATGGAATAACAGTTTCCCCTCTTCCTGAGGAAGACGGTTGCCAATTTTCGTTACGTTGGCTCTTTCGGTTTATTTTTGGGCAATGTTAAATTTCGATGCAGAGGATTTTCGCAAAAGTCCACAAACCGCACGGCGGATTTAACACCAGATACAAGGGCTCTAAACGCTATGACAATACATATCATATCAATCAATTTAAATTAAATGCAGACAAACTCAGCGGTGAAGCCAACAGCAGTAAAGGAACCCTTGGTCTACGCTGGAAAAACTAATTTTGTCAGACTCGGTGAGCTCTGTTAATGGCTGAAAAAATCTCACCAGGCGTAAATTTCTCTAGTAGTGGAATCCCTCCCCTTACCCATAGAGTACTCAGAAATTCTAGGCCCGCAGCATCAGCCACCTGAAAAAGTAACTCATGACGACGCAACAGATGTATTCGACAGTTAAAAAAATTTGCAACAACTTCAGGAACAAGACATCTTGATGTTAACAGTGTGGTGAATTCTCAGCATCTGCAGCGATTGGGAATTAATAAAGAAAATCGCCGCCAAACAAAAGGAAGAATTGCAGATAAGAACAGAAAGCCAGGAACCAAAGGAGGGAAAAAGAAAAACAAGAAAAATGGAACATTCATCCAGGTTGGTTCGACATGAAGAATGGAAGATTCATCAGGATCTGTTGGACAAGAAAAATGGAAGATTCATCAAGGTTTGTACCTTAAAGATAACCGTTTAATGTTCAATCACTGACATTTCTAGATCTTAATATGGCCACTTCCAAAAGGAGCCTAAAATTGCCAACAACAATTAGGCTCTGTTTGTACCGACGGTACAATCCAAAGCGACCTAAAATCAATATTATTTTTTTTTATTACCCTAAAGAAAAAAAAAATTAATAATCCAGAATGACAAGGTCTCCCCTTTCGATTTTAAAATTCAAATCGTCCCCGCCTCCCGCGCGAACGGGAGATCATGTGAGTCGTATTGGAGCGACACAATGCCGCGGCCTCCGGGAACTTTGTACTCGCGGATACGGGACGAAAATTGCAAAGCAACTGCCATACTAATTATCGCTTAACCCCCAAACTTATTCTCGATAAATCATGATAGTTATCTAAACTGGAAAAATTGTTAAAATAAAAAGGAGTCAGAATGATGTCGGTCCCAAAAGCCAGTGAATTGAAAAGAAAAGAAAAATCATATCCGATACCTAATTGTAATCTCGAAGGTCGCGCAGTTCATGACTGCGAGATCTCGCGAGGGACGAGATCGAGAAGCAGACGGCACTCGACCTTGATTCGCATAGTTTAACAGAGCGAACATTTTTCCTTCTCGCCGATTTTTGCCTATGCTCGGAATTAATCGAATGTTAATAATTATCGCGCCGTAAAGTTAAAAGATAAGATGCAAGGCTAAACGAGCAGTGAACGGGGAAAGGCCGTGAACGGCCTCAGACGGCGAGCGGAGATTCCGGAAATGGATAAAAGGGAAATTAACCTAACCACGTTGTGATTTAGCTGTAAGTTTTTAGCGTTGTTAGTTATCAATCAGTCTAGCTGACCAAAAATTTTTTTTCCCCTCCGTTAGTGACCCAAACCGATATGAATTCTAGTGCATAATTTTTTTTTCTTCTCGGAATTAACAAATGGTAAATTAATCTGATAAGGGGGGAGGCGGAGAAAACGAGGGATTTCCGGTTAGGCTTAAATATTTCCGCCCGCATCTAAAAAGTTTTTTTTTATTACCGCCCTCAGTACTGTCATGGCCGAGGCCGCTTCAACCGAGCCTACAGCCGACTCCGTTCAAACTCCTCTTTCGGAGGAAGCGGAGTTCAATTCGCTGAGAAGTTTTGAATTTATCCTCAACACCAGTAATGACAGTGAGACCCTAATTTTCGCCAGGGACCAACTCCGACTTTACCGTAAAAAGTGTGAGGAGGCGGTTGCTCAGTCACATTTATTGGAGCTCCGGATAGGCCTAAAAATTTCCGCCCTGAGGCATAAGAACCGCCCGCCCTCTCGGGAGGACTGGCTTTTCGAGATCCCAGAGGGGGAAGAAGAATTGAAATGTGAAGAACTGAGTCTAGCTCAACTATCAGTATCGGCCGAAGTCCAGCCAGGGCCCACTCTAAACTTTCAACCGTTATTGTTGCCTATTTACGCCAATTTCAGCCTTATTTCCGCTCTGCGGAGTCTGCAAGGAAACTTTCCCCAAAAACTCACCCCGAACCTTGGAACCTCTCTACCAGAACGGTAGCTTCCGGTGGTCCCCTTCTTTTTCTTTCCAATCTCCTCCTATTCTTTTCCTGTTTCCTCCTTCCTTGGAGTGTCCTGGGGTCGGAGTCTTCATCTGACCTAAGGGCCCAGGGGGACCTAAATACTCGGCCGGCTGCGGGAGTAGCTGGGCAGTCGGTCGAGCTAGTCAAAACCCAATCCTACCTGGGTCTGGCACATGTTTAAACTTTCAACATCATAAATTTTCCAAAGTCAACCAAGACCGTCGTCTCATTCCAAGCCCTTAATCCGTTCACAAAGTTTCACTTCTCCACTGGCATTTTCTAGACTTCAAAAATTAATTTATTAATTATTTTGCCTTCAGATGATTTCTCATCTTTCAAGAAGGACTTAAAATAACTCCCACAACTGAGGAATAAATATTGTATTATATTATATTTTATAGTTTCCGATGCCTCTTTACCAGTTCAAAATATTAAAACTACTATTCGCAGACCTTAAAACCTTAAAAACGTCACCAAACTCCCTTTCGATAATTTTTTTCCACAACCAAAAAGTCTTGAAAATGACAATCCTCGTTTCAAATTATTTTACCATAATTAAACTTAAAAATTTTCGGATTTTCCGGGGAGGGCGATTTTTTACGGAAAAATGTTAAAGGGAAAAGTTGTTCCTTATAATGTCAGGTTTCTCTATACAAAAAATGAAAAAAAATCGTAAAAGCCGTTTTGAAAAAATTATCGAAATATTTAAATTTGGCCAAACAAAAGAAAGAATTGCTGATAGGAACAGAAAGTCGGTGTTAAGGCACAAACAAAGCAGTACGGTGCTGCAATCTCAGCTAAAAAAGAAAGTCAGATTCGGTTTGCACCCTCAAGTGTCAACACGAAATAAACTGTCAATGTGACGAATTCGCGTTCTTTTATTTCTTTAAAAATTAATATCAATTTTTCCCTCGAGGCCAAATTAAAAAAGTTTTTGGTCCTCTCAAATAAACTCAGTTTTTTTTTTGAACTCCTGATTTTATTTATTTATTTATTTTATTGACTTACAAGTGATTTTGTTTTTTATCAACAGGATGTTCTTAGGGATAAACATTTCGACAGGAACTAAAAGGACGGACAGTCAAAAAAAAAGAGGATAGAATATTAAACAAATTGATTGACGAGATAGTCAAATTCAATGCTTAAAAAAAGGGACCTGACCGGAGATTTCGCCGAAATCCCTACTGATGCTTCTTTATATACTAATTTTGTTATTTTTAATGTGAATAATAGAAATTTTTTTCATAATAAGACTTTAATGGATTAATTGTTGTGATTTTTCATTTTTGTAATATAATTTTTTGTAATATAAAATATGTTTTCTTTTTTCAAATACAATTTTGCATCCGAATTTGTGCATTTTACATTGCAATCGGAATAAAAAACGGCAAAAATCGAATAGCACAGAGTTTTTCCACCATTTTTATAAATAATTATTAATTAAATGTAATAACTAAAAATCTTCAAATAGAGAAAATACTTTTTCATTTTATAAGAAATATTTCTTGCTTTTAAAAGAAAAAATGCTAGAATTATCTGGGGAAATTCTGTGAGATTTACAAAATTCCTTAACCAGTTAGGAAAAATTTGACTACAAAATATTCCTACATGATAAAATTTTCCCTCAAATTTTTAGGAATATTCGATAAAAAAATCCTTAGATAAATTAGGAAAAATCAGAGAGAAATAATGATTACTCCTAATATTAGTAATAAAAAGTGAGCGGAGGAATCCTACTTAACAGAATTTTTCCTCAATCCAAAAAAAAAAATTCGTTAAATGTAACAAGTAAAAACCCTAAAGTAAGGAATATTCCTTAATTTTTTCACAAAATATTCCTCTGTTTTAAGTCATATAATTCCTAAAATTTTCTAGAAATATTCCTGGTGCCTTTGTAAAATTCCTTATTCATCAGGAAATTTTGGCTACCAAAATATTCCTACATTATAGGATATCTCCTCAATTTTTTTGGGTATATTCCTTAAATTACCTACGGAAAAGTCCTCAGATGTATTACGAATATTTGGCAGATATTTATGAATGTTCCTAAGCGTTATGAATATTTGCTCCAGACATTTTTTAGGAATTTTCCCAAGATTTTTTTAACAGTGTGACGATAGCTCAGATTTAGAGCAATTACATTTATACAAAAATATTAAACGAGCGTTTATAAAATTTAACACTTCTCTATGTTCTTCCGCCCCGGTGGAAAGGTTATTTTCCTTTGGAACTTTAATTCTTAGCCCCCACCGGGGCAATATGGGAGACAATACATTTGAAAAGTTAATGTTTCTGAAAGGGAATGAATTTTTATGACAATGACATTAATTAATACCTAAATCCTAAATATAGTTCATTATTCTTTAGAAAATGATGTATTAAATTTATTTTAAATATGACCTATCCATCCTTGTTTCTGAGAAAAAACAATGCTATTGATTTAAAAGTAATTGGGAAAGTAATTTAAATTATTTTGCCTTCAGATGATCTCTCATCTTTCAAGAAGGACTTAAAAAATAACTCCCACAACTGAGGAATAAATATTGTATTATATTATATTTTATAGTTTCCGATGCCTTTTTAGTTGTTATAAGAAAGAAGAAATTTTAAAATCGAACAACAAAAGCAAACTAGTGATATTGGCCGAAAGTCATGGGAGGGATTTAGCCATTCGATTTCGTGACAAACTCATTTTGCTGTCAAACACCACAGAAAAATGCCTATGAAATACAATTTTTTAACTATTTAGTAGATATTTGTATTAACTCAATGGAAGAAAGGTTTACACAATTAGAAACTAACAGTGGGTTGTTTCAATTCCTTTATGACATAAACGGTTTAACTAATATGGAAAATAATTTAATTTTAAAATGTTGTCAAGATTTAAGTTTAGCTTTGACCGACGGAAATAATTCTGATATCGATGCTTTGGATTTATACAACGAATTATTAAGCTTGAGGAATTTAATCGAAAAAGAAAAAAGTGCAATAGAAGTCTTAAACTATCTGAACGACACCAACCTAACAAATAATTTTCCAAACGTTTCCATAGCTCTTAGAATACTGCTAACACTGCCGGTTTCAGTTGCATCCGGTGAACGTTCATTCTCAAAATTGAAAATAATAAAAAACTATTTTCGGAGCACTATGGGCCGAGAGAGGCTGTCAGAGCTTTCGATTTTAGCAATCTAACACGAATTAGCCTCAAAAATAAATTTTAAAGAAGTTATCAATGACTTTGCTAAAAAAAAAAGTGAGAAAAGTGTCGTTATTGTGAATTTATTAAAAACTTAAAATTTTTTTAACTATTTTCTAAAAAAAAAAATTGTTTAAGTGATTTTCGAATAAGTTTTAAAGGTATAAAATAAACATTTTAAATTTACGCATATCTGCGGAAAAATTCCCCGAGACAGTCGCATGCTGATTTTAAATGTAAGTAAAAATCGATAGAAATTTAGGGGCGCCAGTTTTGTTCTTGCTTCAGGTAGCTTTTAGCCTCACGTCGGCCCTGGATGTTAACAAAGTGTGATGAATTTTTAGCAGCTGTCGCGATTGGGAATTAATAAAGAAAATCGCCGCCAAACAAAAGGAAGCATTGCAGATAAGAACAGAAAGCCAGGAACCAAAGGAGGGAAAAAGAAAAACAAGAAAAATGGAAGATTCGTCAAGGTTGCTTTGACAAGAAGAAGGAAGATTCATCAGGATCTGTTGGACAAGAAAAATGCAAGATTCATCAAAGGTTGTACCTTCAATGTTCAATCACTGACATTTCTAGATCTTAATATGGCCACTTCCAAAAGGAGCCTAAAATTGCCAACAACAATTAGGCTCTGTTTAAACTTTCAACATCATAAATTTTCCAAAGTCAACCAAGACCGTAGTCCCATTCCAATCCATTCACAAAGTTTCACTTCTCCACTGGCATTTTCTAGACTTCAAAAATTAATTTATTAATTATTTTGCCTTCAGATGATCTCTCATCTTTCAAGAAGGACTTAAAATAACTCCCACAACTGAGGAATAAATATTGTATTATATTATAATATTATATTTTATAGTTTCCGATGCCTTTTTAGCAGTTCAAAATATTAAAACTACTGTTCGCAGACCTTAAAACCTTAAAAACGTCGCCCAACTTCCTTTCGATAATTTCTTTCCACAACCAAAAAGTCTTGACAATGACAATCCTCGTTTCAAATTATTTTACCATAATTAAAACTAGGGGAATAGCAGTCCGGGAAGGACTACTCCCTTTCTCGCTCGATCGGGGTATAGCTTCATTCAATTGGGGACTTGGGAGGTCGGGGGGTAGCTTGAAATCAGGAAATGGACCTAAAATTTAAAATCCCTATCTATTAATTAGTCGAAATCGAGTCCCATATCATCGCTATTTGTAAAACTTCAAAATTTTCGGTTTTTCAGGATTTTTCGGAAAGGCCGAATTTTTACGAAAAATTGCTACAGGGAAAAGTTGTTCCTAATAGGGTCAGGTATCTTCACACAAAAAATAAGAAAAACCGTTAGAGCCGTTTTTGAGAAATTCTTTGAAAATTCATTGTATGGCCTTTTTTGGCCCTGCCAAAGTTCTAAACTTGGCAGGGTTGCCTTCAAATCACAAAATGGACCGAAAATTTTAATTCCCAGACTATTTTTCAGTCGAAATCGAGTCCCATGTCGGCGCTGTCAGTAAAACGTACAAATTTTCGGTTTTTCCGGGGAGGGCGATTTTTTACGGAAAAATGTTAAAGGGAAAAGTTGTTCCTTATAATGTCAGGTATCTCTATACAAAAAATGAAAAAAATCGTAGAAGCCGTTTTGAAAAAAATTCTCGAAATATTTAAATTTGGTCAAACAAAAGAAAGAATTGCTGATAGGAACAGAAAGCCAGAAACCAAAAGAGGGGGAGAAAAAACAAGAAAAATGTAAGATTCATCAGGATCTGTTGGACAAGAAAAATGGATGATTCATCAAGGGTTGTAGCTTAATGATAAAAGATCAAGACCGTCGTCTTATTCCAAGCCCTTAATACGCTTAATAAGATGCCTTTTTAGCAGTTCAAAATACTAAAATTACTATTCGCAGACCTTAAAACCTTAAAAATGTCGCAAAACTCCCTTTCGATAATTTTTTTCCACAACCAAAAAGTCTTGAAAATGACAATCCTCGTTTCAAATTATTTTACTATAATTAAACTTAAAAATTTTTCTCTATACAAAGAGAATTTTCTCTATACTAATTTTTCTCAGGTTTCTCTATACAAAAAATAAAAAAAATCGCTAAAGCCGTTTTGGAAAAAATTCTCGAAATATCTAAATTTGGCCTTATTTGGCCCTGTCAAAGCTGCGAATTTGTTCTAAACTTGACAGAGGTGCCCTCAAATTACAAATAAAAAACTTAAATTCACTAAAAAATCCCGAAAAAAATACCGCAAAAAAAAAAAAAAAATTGAAAAGAGACTTACCGATCAGCTTGCAGTTGATTTCTTCTTTGCCCTCTTTATGACAGAAGAAGGCGAATCCCTTAGAGCAAAACCTTTGGCGAAATGTCCTTGATGAACGTTTTTAACGCTGAACGAATCTTTCATATTCCGTGGATAACAAGAATAAAAACGTGCCCATGATGAATATGCTGCAAAAATAATAATTTTGCATTAGCAGTGTTTGCAATAAATTTGTTCGACAAGAAACAATTCTAAAAAATTTGTTCAACAAGAAACAATTCTAGAAAATTTGTTCAACAAGAAGCAATTTTAAAAAATTTGTTCGACAAAAAAAAACAATCTGAAAAACTTCTCGACAAATAATTTTTAAAATCAAAATTTAATATTTTCATTTTTTTTTTTTTTTTTTTGAGGAATTGTTTCAAGTTTCACAGTCAAACCAAATTTTTCATTATTTTGGCATTAAAATTTCTTACCTTTACAAGCCAAATCATGCAACTTCGTCTGCTCCTCCACAATAGTCTCAAAAACATTCTGAAGTCTAGTAGCTGCTTCCTCCGAACTATTAGCTTCGGGATTCAAAGTCTTCAACTTCTCCAAATAAATTTCCATTTTTTCTTCCCGCAAACGAATCCTAGCATCCTCCAACTTGCTTATAAACTTAACTTCGTTCGGAGTTAAAAAAATTAAAGACGACCCCGACTGCCCTCCTCTCGCAGTTCTCCCAACCCGATGAACATAATCGGATATGGAAGTAGGAGCCGTATATTGAACCACCAAATCTATTTCCGGTAAATCGAGCCCTCTCGAAGCGACATCCTAAAAATAGAACGAAAAAAAAAAATCGCCGTGAATTTATAGTCCGTTTTATTTTAATGAACGTTATGTCAAGTGAAATCGAGAATTCCACAACTCGGCAGGGTGCTAAACGTGAAGTTGTCCTATATTTAAAAAATACAACTTTTTCGGACCGTAAATAGTATGGTACTGACTACCCCCCGAGATGCGCTAATGCCTCTTGTCATCATCCATTTTCAAAAGCGACTAATCATTCCTTGGATTTGTTGTTTTTTTTTAATTATCGAAAAAACAAGACATAATTTTCCACGAAGATGTAAGAACAAGATCCAGGCTATTCCCTGTCTTGTCGCCAACTAAAACTTTTTTTTTTATAAAAATTCTTACCGTGCATAAAAGAACGCCAGTTTTTGATTTTCTAAAAGTGTTAAACACTTTAGTCCTTTCGTTTTGTAACATGTTTCCATGAAGTTTGAAAAATTTTATATTGGGCTCGTCATCGTCTGAATCTTCGTCTTTGGCGAAAAAATTCAATCCGGTTTCTAATAATTCCATGTGGTAGTCAACCATATCCTGAGTTCCAATAAATATTAGCATTTTTCGATTTTCGGTGAGCTAAAAAAATTAGAAATGGAAAATTAGTAATTTTAGAAGAAAAAAAATGTTGCGAGTGGCCTCAAACTCATAAAATGTTTCATAAAGTTAATATAGAAAAAAAAATCTGGCTGGAAAAAAATATCCGCCTAAAAAACAATTTCTCTTTCAATAGGGCAAAAAAAAAATTTTCTGGCTAATTATATGGACAAAAAAAATAACTGATTGATCCCAAGCAAAGAAAAACATCCAGTCAGTCTCGACAAGGAAAAATATTTACTCAGTTCAAAGTTGAAATAATTTCTCAGCCAGATTTTGGGAATAAAAAATTTATGGACTAAAAAAATGAGCAATCTTGCGAAAAATAAAAATATGAAGCGCTTGGTCACCCTGATTTTTTTTTTTACACGCACCTTACACTTCCATAATATTAGAGACGCCAATGTAACCAATCTGAGTTTCGCAGGTGTTACCACGTATTTTTGAATTAAACTCTCAGGAAGAACCGCCGTGTCTAATATATTTGATTCGGTACTATGAAACACGGGTACCGATTTTGTCGGTTGTAAACTTTCATCACAAGCATCAATGAACACCGGATCTTTTAAAGTTAATCCGGCCAATCTTTCGACCCCTGGAGTAAGAGTAGCAGAGAGTAAAATCGTTTGCCGGCATTTCTCTTCTTTTTTTTCTTCCTTCGGTTTTTCGTTTTTATTTAAGTAATCAGGCTGAAGCAACGGAGTCGAATCCGTATTTTCTTGTAATTTATTTATTAACGTGGCTACGTCTTTCTCGTAACCTAAATCCAACATTCTATCCGCTTCGTCGATAATTAAAGCACGGACTTTGTCGAGTTTAAGAGATTTTGTATTTTCAAGGTGATCTATTAATCGTCCAGGTGTGCCTATTAATATTGATATTCCTTTTCGAAGTCTTGCTTTCTCTGATTTTCTACGTTCTCCGCCGCATAAATAACCAGGTACAATCCATGTGTAACACTAAAAATAAAAAATAAAAATCTTGTAAGCATGGGTGATTTTCTTGGCTAAAATTTTTATCTCAAATATTTTGCCAAAGGTTTCTTGTTAGAATATTGCTGTAGCTATGAGCCTGAGGTACAAATATATGATTTTTTACCGTTGGCCACCCTCCTCTGGCATGACATTTCCTCACGATTCAATAATTTAAACTATATAACATTCCCCATAATTCCTTAAGATCAATTTCCAGTCGAAACACTTCTTAAATAATAATTAAAAGCAGTAACATTTTATCTACTTACCCTACACAATCCAAGAAAAATTTCATAAGTCTGCAGCGCCAACTCTCTAGATGGCACTACAACCAAAACCATAACACCATCAGATCTATTAATCTTTGGCCTTATACTTTGCAGTCCATTCAAAATTGGTAAGACATAGGCTAACGTTTTACCACTTCCAGTCTGTGATCGAATTAATGCATCATCACCCTTCAGTAAAACAGGTATTGACTTTTGCTGAACAGTCGTCATCTTTATCAACCCCATTTGTTCCTCCAAATACTTCACCTAAAAAAAAATTAAGATTAAATCAACTCCTTGAATTTGATTTCAAATTTGATATTAATTTTTTTTCTTACCATGTAAGGATGAATATCTAAATCCTTGAATGATAATTCCGAAAAAACAGTTTCTGTAACAGGTTTAACTAATCTATGTGGTACATTCGGTATTTCAGGATTGTTGACAAATAACGATGTTATTTTAACAGGCCCGAGTCTTGTCTTTCTGATATCTGAAGTTTCTTCGGCACTAATTAATTTCTTAGAAATCGCCTTCTTGATTTCACTTGCTTGTCCAACAAAAGACGCTTTGGCTGGTGTTACACCTGTTGCTTTTTTAACAGCAGTCCTGATAAATCCTGATACTGGCAATTTAGGATTCTTGCCAGTCTCTTTTAATTTTTTCCATATTGAACTTGATTGTCCCTGTCTCAGTTTAGAAGTTTTCGGTTTTTTCGGTGCATCAAATGAAATGTCTTGATCTCTAGGAATGAAAACATCACTGACAGTCACATCTGCTTTCCTCTTAACCTAAAAAATAAAGCAGTAAAAATAATTATTACAATCATAAGTAAACAGCGTTATCAGTTGAGGCTTGGGCATTTAAAAAAAAAAAAGCAATTAGAGTTTCTGATTTTGGAGGAAAAAAAATCCAACCTAACCTTAAACAAGTCACTGTACTAATGGGAGCTAGTTTTCAGCATTTTTATGATTAATTCAACTACTTAAATTATAAATACCTTTCTGCTTGTTGCAGGCAAGCTAACTATATTTAAATTAATGTCATCTCCTTCGCCGGACATGTCGATTAGTCTTCAATATCCGATCGGTTAAAAATCACCTGGAGAAGCACATTTATTTTCATTGACTAATAAATGCCACCAACATTCCAAAAATAAATATCCAATCAAATTTCAAAACGCAGTCCGCCATTTCATATCCACAAAGTGACTCTCCAATCAAATTTCACGATTCTCAGCAGCTTGATTTTTTCCCACGGACAATGCGTTCTTATCCTGTAAAAACATGAAAATGAATAAATTAGTCCTTAACAGTCCAAATGTAAAAACATGTCAGAATCCAGTTGCTTCATAACATTAGGTGATCATGTGTGGGAAAACAAAATTTTGTTGCTTACAAATTGAAATTGGTGTTCGTATAATTGGAACAATTTGTCTTGTACGTATTGTTTCTCATTAAAATCTTTATCCATCAAGAAAAACTAAAAATCCCCTTTTTTTTACTACAGATAACTTATGTATCTGTATTTGTTGCACTTGTTTCTGGTGCACATCAAGTATCAGAAGATGAAAGGATAAATATTGTCATTGGATTTGATTCAAGATTATTTTCTAATGAAAACCAAACAGACATTTTAAATCATAATCCTGTTAATTACGATAATGATAATTTACCAGGATGGATTCCAATATTTTATCTATTTTATTCACTAATCGCAGCTGTTTCCAGTGCTTTATTGATTTGGGCTTCAGTCACAGTAAGTAAACAATATTTAGAAATTTCATTACCATCGACTAATTGTTAAATTTGATTTCATAGAAAGAAAGATGGTTGACGATTCCCTGGATGGTTTGCTCAGTTGCAAATGCTGGTTCTCAGATAGCCTCGTTAACAATGCTTTCATTCAGTCATTTCACAGAAAAACATAAATGGATAACTGCAGCTACCATAATTCATTCAAGTAAGTATTAAAAATGGATTTCCTAATTAACACTCAACTTATTGTTTCTTTTTTTCTTATTTTCAGTTCTCATTTTATATTTCTTCGCAATAGTTGTGGCTGCTCAATTTTTTTGGAAAGTGGAGAAGAAAGCGATGTCAAAAATCTACAGTCAGTATGAAACTTGGGAGAATATTTTCAGATCTCCTCCCCGATTTGAAAGCCCTTACAAGAATAGAGTATGAGAATCATTTTCTGTTTCACTCTATTTCTTCTATTTCTGGGGTTATTTTGAAATAAAAATTCAATATTTTATCGTTTGGGAAACATGGCGGTTGAGTAGCTTTTATTCATACCTCGACCAACAGGGACACCGTATGATTTTAAAATATAGATTGAAATCCCGTTTTACAATAGCCCACCTGGTATCATATCAACTAAATATTTACGGTTAAGCGAAAATTCCTTATAGCCATATTACTTAACTTTCATTGGTAAAAGAAACACAAATTGCACAATATCACGCAGGTGAATTATTCGATCGCCATTTTGCACTTTTTTTCATGGGGGGCAAACAAGCAATTCTTTTTTCTACTATTTCCAGTAAAATCCCGTTTTACAATAGCCCACTTCGTATCAAATCAACTAAATATTTACGGTTAATCGAAAATTCCTTAACCATATTACGTAACTTTCATTGGTAAAAAAAAACAGAAATTGCACAACATCACGCAGGTGAATTATTCCATCGCCATTTTGCACTTTTGTCATGGGGCAATCAAGCAATCCTTTTTTCTACTATTTCCTTACTAAAAACCTCTCCCCAAGACCTAACTATGATTGATTTAGGAGAACGAATATTAGAAGAGAAATTCTAGCTAGTAAAATCACTGAATACACTGAAATTTAAATGATTTTTTATCAAAAAATTACCTTAAAAAAATCCGGCGTTCCTTCCTCCTCGGCTATCTTTCGTAAAAGGGGAAGATGGATGGGGAGAATTTACCTTTGTCGATTTGTTGCCATGATGCAATCTTTGCGCCTTTTTTTATTTATCGGATAAAAAATAATTAAGTCGATGAGAAAAAGAAAAATAATTATTGAAATTACGTTTTGAAAGATTAATAAAGCATTTTAAGGGTAAATCATACGGGAAAATGAATTATAACGAAATCGTTTTCGATTTGAAATTATGGCGCCAAAGGAAGATAATTTCTGAGCTGTACTCGTTGGTTTTCCATTTAGTCAAAAAAGATTCATTAATTAGTAAATTTAGATTTTTAGTTCTTTTTCATGGTTTTTATTTGTTTATAAAAGGCTAAATATAAAGGAATTAAAGGCTTGGGGGAAAAACACTTGCAAAATCCAGTCGTGAAGTAATTTTCCATTGGCGCCAATATTCAAAAATGATTTTTCATCTTACAATATTTACTTCGATGGAAAATTTTTCAAAAATCAAAACAATCGATTAAGTATAAAAAAAATTTATTAGATCTTGATTAATTCTTAATTTTAACAATACGATATATTATTTTTAAAGCTATACAAAATACAAAAAGAAAATTAATTCCTTATTCTTTTGTACGGAAACGATTTTTTTTCCAAAAAAAAAAGAAAGAAAATACTAAACCCGAAGTGAAAACAATACCTAGAAAAGAACGTTTTCCTCGTTTTGACTAAATTATTCTGACTACACTTTACATTCACTAAAAAAAAAAAAAAAACGTACGTACATTAGGCATTCTTCGATTTAAAATTTTCTTCCAGACGATTCTTAAAATTAAATTACATCCGAAATACAAATTAGCCAGAATTCAACTTTTAAAGTTAAAATTCTGGCTAAATTTTTATTCATCACGTTCATTACAATTACCACATAGCAGATATTAATATTTTTAAATTAGCTATCTCATACATCCATCAAATCAATTTATTTAACAATTTCAACAACTTTTTTTACGGGGGAAAAAAAGTGGCAGTGAATCATTATTTTTTGTACATTTCACTTTTTCCAAAAAATTCGAAGGCGTCGATTCTTTTTCCCGAAATAACCTTCGTTTAATTTTACACACAAATTGCTAGCCAACAACCTTTTGACTAGTTTAATAATAAAAAAATTTCATAGTAAGTTGAATTAATGAACACAAAAGGGTTTTGGTGAGCAACTGGCTTAAAATTTTACTCGATTACACAGACATCAGTTAATACTTATCAATAACCCTGTTTAAAATATTTTAAAATGGGTGATTTAAAAAAAATAAAAAAGAAACGTAATTGTGATCATTTTTCATAAAACAGATAATAAAGGAAGACAGGTTTTGAAATTTTTAAAAAATTGTTTTGATCAAAATATTTTTTAAAAGAAATTTTTATAAATCTTTTGAATGATTATTAAAAATCAGTCGCAATAAATTATTAAAAATGTATTTACACGATAGAAAGAAATTAAGCTAATTCAAAAGAATATAAATAATATAGCTGTGATAAAATTGTCAGTGATTAAGAAAGTAAAAAAATTGATCAAAACAATTCATATTTAAAAATTTTTAAACCCGTCCAACCCCAAAAAAATTATTAAACAAATCAAAAATAACGAATAAAAACCATAACATTACAAAAAAAAAAATAAGAATAGATTTAAAGTTATGTAGGAACGCCTTTCCATTCCACAATACATTGTATTCTCCCATCGAACGTTATTCTCTTCGCTACAACTTCATATTTTTCACCATTAGCAATCCTCCCAGCAGCACCGAAAAAATATTTAACAGAAGATTCAAAATCTTCTCCTTGTACGCTTTCCTTACTCGGAGATTGTTTAACCGGTGTTGTTTTCGCCGAAGAAGGAGCTTCTTTCAATTTATTACTTTCCCTCGTTCTTAGCTGCCTTCCGTTTAAAGCCTCGACGCAATTATTTTTAACCGGCACGATTTGCGCTGTTTTCGACGCGGTGCCCATCGCTAAAGCCTTTTCGATTAATCGATTTTTCCTATTCCTTCTTCTCCTTTTAACTTGCCCATTCCTATCGATTATAATATCTTCCTCGCTAAGTTGTCTTTTTTTCAGTCTCGGAGGATCGGTATGAGGAATCACAGTCTTTAAAGGTAACGGTAATGTTATCGGAGGCACGACAGCGGGCGTGACACCAGCCGCCGTGTTTATTAAATCGGAAACCGTACGAAAAGGATTATTTTGCCCTTCGAAATCCTTCGGAGTCGGAATAAACGGCTCGAGAGTCCCTCTAGACGATGCTTCGTCATCGCTGCTATCACCTCCCTCCGATTCCATTTTTATAAAACTCTCAATCGAATGTCTTCTCCTTTTTTCGGATTTAACGCTATTACTTTTACTATCTCCACTCGATTGATCATCTTTTAATTTATATTTCCTAACGACAGGAATTAATTCCATTTTCCTTTTCGCCGGTTTTAAATTAAACGAATCGAAAATTGTTTTTTGAACTAATTTCGGTTTTTTCATTTTCTCCGGTTTAATTTTTTTATTAAGCGGCTTTTTAACTTCGATACGTTTTTCCGGAATAATATTTTTATTTTTCTTCGTTTTTGAAGTGTCTACAGGCGTGAACGGATTATATAATTTACTTTCGGTTGAATTCAGTCTTGCCTCGAGTAAATTACGTTGGGGTCGTTTACGTACTTCGGGATTAGTAGCCCTTGCCCTTAGCTGCATTTTTCTTTTACGTTTTTCTATTAAATAATCTTCTTCATCTTCTTCCTCCTCTTCTTCGTCGTCTTCTTCATCCTCATCCTCTTCTTCGTCTTCTTCGGGTGTGTCTTCAACCTCGATTTTGGTTTTAAGGACGGAAGTCTCAGTCTTCTTCTTTTTCCTTTTCATTTTCTTGTTTAGTAGTCTACTTGCTTTTCGAACGGCGTGAGATCGGAATCTTGTATCTCGATGACTCGGCTGATCTGATACTGGGAATGGTGTAGATCTCTTGACTAAGCCTCGGCCTAGATACTCGCTGCTTGATATAACCTAGAAACATACAAAAATGATTAGTTTTAAGTTCTAAAAAATTTAAATAAAATTAAATATCAACGAGACAAATTTTTTGGAGCTTAAAAATTTTTATAATTCTCATCATTTATCCAGAATTTTTGCTTGTCAAACAGATTTCTACAGAATTTTTTTATCGAAAAAAAATTTGACTTTAGCTAATGCTTCTCAAATCTTATTTCAGTCACGCCTACTGAAAATCTCATTGCCTTTAATCAATGAATAAAAATGGGTAGTTTATTTATTATTTGTCTCATTTGTTTACAAACGACGTGAAACGGCTACCTGCTTTTATTTACAAAACAATTGTGAATAAAATCTTTTAATATCCATTTAACCCTTTAAAACTAATCTTGTTTCATTCACAAAATGTTTTCATTGAATTTCTATTATTGGAACCAAAGCAACAATAACACTTCGTTACAAGCAATAAAATTCATTTAGCAGCAAGCCGCGCCCAGAAAAATAAACTTTACCTTTAAATCAGTCGAGTTATTAATATTTAATTTCTTCGATACTTCTCGGTCTCTATCGCCTAATGTTGTACTATAAGGCTTTGGAACATTGATAACAAGTGGAGGAACTGTTTTATGCTCGCTTCTGAAATCCAAAAAAATTTATATTAATATTCATAAATTCACAATGGGACGGATTTAAATTTAAACTGGCCAAAAATCAAAACTAAATTAAAGTTTTTAATGGCGGTTGCCTCAAAATTGAAAAATTTGGGCTTGATTCTGATTTTTGGACAAACTTACTTCTGTGTTTCAACTGAACAATATCCTACATCAGACGAATTAACATCTCCATTCTGCAACGGTTTAATTTCTTCTTCCGAAATAACGAAATCTCTTTTGTAAAAATATTTCATTAATGCATCTTGAAGAGTAGCCTTTGATACCTAAAGCAAAAACGATTATGTAATTTAAAATAAAATAAATAGAATTAACCAA
The DNA here is from genome assembly GCA_023512825.1 of Liposcelis brunnea. Taxonomy (NCBI): domain Eukaryota; kingdom Metazoa; phylum Arthropoda; class Insecta; order Psocodea; family Liposcelididae; genus Liposcelis; species Liposcelis brunnea. The sequence goes on from CM042069.1 coordinate 1,299,069, forward strand.
TCAAATATAAAATTATTACCGGAGGCAATAACACGATATCGTCTCCGTGTTTATTTATAAAAGATGAAATAATATTTTCTATGTCGTTTTCTTTGGTCTCTTGTTTTAGACTTAAATCGTATTGTATGAGGTGAACTAAATCCGACCATTTCATCTCTAACCTTCTGTAATGTTCCTTTCCTCTATTGCATATCGAACAAAAAAATTCATAGAAACTGAAATTAAAAAAAAAAAAATTATTAGAATTTTTAATTCTGAATGTAGACATCTTAAAGGTTCTTTAGCCAGAGAGCGCTAAAACTTACTTGTCTCCTCTAAGCATAGGTCTCCTTACACTTGTAGAACATTTCGTGTGAAACCACTGCTGACATTTTTTACACTGTAACATGTTATCATTCGATTTTCTATCGCCACCGCAATAGCAATAATTTCTTTCCTTGTTGACATGATGTTTCGAATCCCAAGTTAATGAGCCCAACTAAAATTTAAAAAGTTATTAAAAAATGTGTTCGAATAAAAATTAGAATATTGAATTTTTAAACTTACATTATATGGTAATGTCGGTGGAGTATCAAATTTGTCTGGCTTCTTAACCGGGCTTATTTTTTTTGAAACAGGTTTGTCTTCGACTTTCTTTTTTACTGGCCTACATGATGTACATCTCCATTCTGAGGATGTGATTTCAGGCTGAAATAAAAAAATAAGTTATTTATTGCTAAGCAACCGCAGCTTTCCCTCCTGAACCATTTTTTTTCTATTCCTAACCTCAGCTGCTTATAATTATTAAAAATTGTAATAAAGATACATCATAGTAATCAGTTACCAGTTAAGGTTAAGTTGAAAAAAATCTAAAGCTTTAAATCGGGATCTTCCATCATATGATGCAACATCTTTTTCATTGATTTTTCAAAAAATTAAAATTTTAACTTACTTGATGACATTTCTGATGATAAGCCTTCCCGCACTTGCACACCACAATTTCATTGTCACTTTCCGATTGTGTTTTACTACACACAGAACAACTCTTCTTTTCTGGAGAGCCGCAGCCCTTCAAATTCTTGAACGGGCACCATGTTTTTGTGTTATCCAAAAACTCAAGCAAGCATTTTTTATAAATTGGATCAACCTAAAACATTAAAATCATCATTACATTCCACGTCACATCTTTACATCATTTTAATCAAATTACCTCAACTATCGTGCCGAAAATAAAACACCCATCCTGCAACATGAACACATCCTCGCCTTTCCTAAACTCTTGCTGTACATCACTCTCCAAAGTTGTACTATCTGGTTCTGAAGGTTTTTCAACTTCCATCTTTTCAATACTAACCTTTGACCTAAACCTTCATGAAAAAAAATGAATATATTAAACATTGTATCGTTTTTGATCAGAGAAAAAAAATAAACGAATACCTAATGTTATATCTTTTCTTCCTACATCCAAACCATATTTTCAATGGCATTTCGGGGTCTTTTTTAAAAAAAATTATATAAATCTTCTTTCTTGCACAATATCATCTTGACTATCGGTAATATTTTTCCAGTGACTACTTCCAGACTTCATCTCGCACAAGCGCAGTTTCGCGAAACGATTTCGTTTTCTGTTACAAACAGTACCTTCATTTGTTTACATTCAACACATAATCCCTTTCGTATTAAAAAAAAAGAATAAAAAAATGAGTTCTTAAAAAAAAAAAATTGATTAACTAAAAAGCGTAGCAGGGCGTTTATGTAAATACGATAATCACTATGATATTTTAAAAATGCGCCACCAAAAGCAATAAAAACCGATTTATCAATACCCATTAATAATTGATTTACATTTTCCCACTGTTACATTGCCGATTATTCGTCTGACATCAGCAAGTATGTTTACGTCGGAATATCTCAGCAAAAAAAAAAAATTAAAAAACAAAGGCGGGCGAAAATTTTAACCTAACCCGTATAAAACCCAACAAGAGCCTGAAAAATTTTCACGGATCACATCCCCAATAATTTTGGATATGAAAAAGCGTTTATTATCTGCATAAAAGCTTTGTTAAATACTCACCAGCACCATCCGAATAGATTCAATTATCCCCTTTTATTTACGGCCGCCATTGGTTCCTCGGGTTAGCAAGACGCGGTGATTAACCTCCCGATTTTAAATGAAATAATTACAATCCGAGTTATATTATTCATTTGCTCGTTTCCCTACATTATTGTGAATCCATTAACGTTTTCCTCACCGATCTAAACACATAAATACCATTGAATAAAAGGGTTTTCTAAAATGACATTTTCTGCGGATAACAACGGCCTCTTCAATTCAAACAATAAAGCAAAAGTTTGAATGCAGCAAATCGTTCATTTTTTTATTGGTTAAAAAGTATTTCACCGTAAACTAATCAAAATTCAGTTCATTTTAATTAAAAAACGGTAATTTACGTTAATAATAACTACAGGGCATTTTAAAATTAATAGAAGAAAAGATAATGGGAAGAAAATATAAATAAAACGAGAAAAAAAATCGTTTGGAAAATTTGCTGCGGTTCAAAGATGGCGTGTCTTTACAAATTCCAAAATGGAGGACGATACAATGATAAAATCAAGTGAAATCGAAGAGGAAATTTTAATAGATTTCGGTGATATTTGCAGATTTTGTTTAAATGAAACTGATAGCGCTATTTCTATAAATGACAGATGCTTTTCGGATGAAAATAAAGATGGCGGAGAAACGATTTATGATTTCGTAACGAACTTTTCATCTATTGAGGTTAGTCTCATAAACGTTAACAGATTAAAAAAAATTACTGACAGCTGATTTGGTTTGATAAAAAATAAAAAACTTGATTGAGGATTAATTCAACTTACTGTTTCAGATGGAATCTCCGAACGGCTTCCCAACGTTAGTCTGTAAAAACTGCTGGGAAGTGATTCAAATCTGCTATGAATTCAGATCATCATGTCGTCAATCAGATGCATCTTTACGAGATTGCTACTCCAAAACTCTAGAACAAACCAAAGCAAAATTTTTTCAAAAGGTTGATGAAAAAGCACCGGAAAATCAAGTTCATGTTTTGTATATCAATGAAGACAACATCGCATCAGATTGTAAAGTTGCTGACGATCCTCAAAAAATTAAAACAAGTACTCTTACTGATAGATTAAAACATGCTCAAATGAAATTGCAAGAGGATATTATGAGATCTCAGTATTTTATTATGAATTTTTCAAAAAGCGAAGAAAAGATATCTGGGAAATGTTTGATATGTTCTGAAATATTCACATCGATTGATGATTTAAAAAATCATGTGTCAAATGTTCATGATAAAAAAAATGTGCTTCATTGTAAAATTTGTTCGGTTGGATTTTTAGAAGGATATAGATTAACAAGACATTATAAGAAAATCCATAAAATAAATCCTGTGCCAGACGGGAATGAAAATCATTTATATTATTGTTATTACTGTGATCCGATTAAAGGTTTTACAAGGAAAGACAGTGTGGTTAGACATTTAAAAACAAGTCATAACAGGAGTGATGACGAAATTAAATCTGATATAGGTTATGTCGATGATCAGAATTTTGCATGTAAACATTGTGGCTCAAAATTCTCAGCGAGATTTAGTCTAAATCGACATTTGGTTAGAGTGCATAAATTAGCAAAAGATCAAATAAAAGAAACAGATTTGAAATGTGTGAAAGTTGATGAGGAAATTGATGAGAATAAGGATGAGAAATCGAATTTGTGTAAAGTTTATATTTGTACAGATTGTTTTCCACCTAATTCGTTTCAAGAAATAACATCGTATATTGAGCATAAGAAAAAAACTCATGATAAGGATTTGGAGAATATTTCTGTTAAGGAATTATCAGCTGTTTATGTTCCATCAGTTAATGTGTTTGATCATAATGTTAAAAAAGCAACGATAATTTGTAAAAAGTGTAATCCACCTGAAACTTTTACTAACACGAGGGATTTTATAAATCATATGAGTGAGGAACATGAGGATGTGAATAATTTAGAAAGTTCGGAGATTATAGGAGCAGCAAGTGCGTTGTGCTCTGTTGAGTTGGAAAAATCAGAAAGGAAAAGATGGGAATGCCCAGATTGTTCATTATCATACAGTCGGAGAAATACATTGCACAGACATTTAAAGGAAAAACATGGGATTGGGATAAAATTAGGATACATTCAATGCCCTGAATGTGATGAAAGATTTCCAACAAACCGCCAAGTAATCCAACACGGAATTTCAGCACATCAAAAATATTATGCGGATTTACACGATCAGTACAAGGAAAAAATTTTACAGAAAACTCCGGCTGCTTCTAAACGTGAAAAAAAATACCAGTGCGATATTTGTAAAAGAAAATTTTTCAAAAAAGACGCCTTAAAAGACCATATTAAAAAAGAACATTTAAATAGTAATTTAAACGAAAGCGTGGTTTGTCCTTATTGTGGGAAACAATTATCAAACAAACAGAATTTAAAATCTCATATTGAGTACGTCCACGAAGCTTTATTTGTCTCCTGCCCGATTTGTGATAAAAAAGTAAATTTCAGATCAATCGGAAAGCATTATCGAACTCATCAACCTGATGATCCAAAATTAGGGAAACCGGATTATCTCTGTAATTTGTGTGGAAAAATATTAAAATCCAAAACAAGTTTTGAAGATCATCAAAAAATTCATAAAAATATTCGGGATCATATTTGTGACGTGTGTGGCGAAGGTTTTACTAATAAAAAATGTTTGTACATTCATAAAAAAGTTCACGATGGGCCTTTGCGTAAAGTTTTTAAATGCGATAATTGTGATAAGACTTTTAACGGAAGGCAATCGTTAAAAAGACATAAATTAACTCATTCTGGCACTAAAAATTTTATCTGTGAGTTTTGCAGTAAATGTTTTTACACTATACAGGAATTGAAAAGACATTTAAGGTATCATAAAAAGGAATACAGGTTTAATTGTCAATTATGTGAAATGAGATTTTTTGATAAATCAAGATTAAGGACTCATATGATGAGGCATAGGAATGTTAGGCCTCACAAATGTCAATTTTGCGATAAACTTTTTATTGTTAGAAGGAAAATGAATTTACATATGGCTGCGAGGCATAATTACGTGGTGCAGGATACGAAAGGGATATGGAAGGATCCGAAGACTTATGTTCCTCTTGAAGATTTACTTTAAAAATAAAATATAAATGAGTTTTGATTTTTTAAAAATAGTAGCGAAGCCGTTAATATCTGATCCATATAATTTCCATAAACATTCTCCAGAGCAAACTCATCCACCAGGATCGCTAAAGGTAATAAAATGGCGGCTACATTGTCGTGAACCAATCATGTTAGAAGTATACAAAAACTCTGATTGAATGACAACAATGTAGCCGCCATTTTAAATTTGTAGCGACCCTAGCGGATGAGTTTGAACTAGACTCCCATTAAAAAGCGAAATTAATTTAATGGGAAATTGCACATGTCTCAACTACACCTTGTTTTTGTTTGGGAAACGCGGGGAAATTAGGTTAGCGTAAAACCCTCATACCCGTATCGTGGAAAACGCGGGTCTTGCGCGTTTCCCTCCCCCCTTTTCCAAAAATCAATAAGAAAAATGCTACTGCAGTAACGCAATGGCTCCGACTACGTTCGAAATCCTTATAATAGGATTTATATTAATTTTACCGTTTCTATACGAAACAAACAAAAAATTTAGATATTATTTTAAATTTTTCGTCTATTATGGTTATGTAATGGCAGCCGCGGTTTTTGTCATACCGATCATGGCATTCAAACCTAAAGACGTTAAAAACTTAATGTAAGTAATTTTTATTAAATATTTTTCAACTTCCCAAACTTCAAATTTCATTTTAATTTTTATAGATTAGCTTCGAAAATTTGTAAATACGTCTCGAACATCTTAGGTTTTAAATGGGAAGTGAGAGGTCAAGAATATTTAGCTAAAGAGCAAGCCTGCGTTATCGTGGCTAATCATCAAAGTTCGTTAGACATATTAGGAATGTTTGATTTGTGGCCTATTATGGAAAAATGTACGGTCGTGGCTAAAAGAGAATTATTTTACGCTTGGCCGTTTGGTTTGGCCGCGTGGCTTTGCGGTCTTATATTCATTGATCGAATGAATGCCGAAAAAGCAAGAGCTACTATTAATGAAGCTACTAAAAGTTTAATAGAAAATAAAGTTAAGTTGTGGGTTTTCCCTGAGGGGACTAGAAGAAACACAGGGGAGTTGCATCCTTTTAAAAAAGGAGCTTTTCATGTTGCGATTAATGCTCAAATTCCAATTTTACCAGTTGTTTTTTCAAGGTATTATTTTTTGAACACCAATGAAGGTTCATTAGACGTAGGTAAGTTCTTTAAAAACACAAAAAATTAATTAAAATAACAAATCGTAATTTGAGCTTTTTAATTTCAGGGAATATAATAATCACAACATTGCCCCCAATAGAAACGAAAGGACTCACACTCACTGATGTTGAACCGTTAATGGAAAAAACACATAAGTTAATGTTTCAAACATTCAAAGCAACTTCAAAGGAAGTTCAGGAAAACATACTAGAATCATACATCTCGGATCATAAATAATAATGTTGATACTCAGAAGGTTATGAGATGCAATAATTTTGTAACTCGACTGAGGTTTTTTTTTTTTTTTAAAAAAAAGGTTGTGAATGAATTTAATCAATTTGTGCCAATGAACTAGGTAATTTTTTCTTGTTGGTTGAATAAATGTTTCTTTCTTATTTAGAATAGCTAAGATAAAAATTTCATCTTTCATGCTGCAATTATTGAATTATCGACGAGGTCACTTGTCGTGCAAGAAAAAATATATTTATAAAGTGCCTTTTTGTAAATCTAGTTTATCAATTAATTAATCATTTTTCCAGGTTTAAAAATAGATACATTTCAGTGACCTCCCACACGATTTAATTATTATTTCATTTAAAAAAAAAGCTGATACTAAAATTAGAGAGGTTATCCCACATAGAATCGATAGTTTGTCATTGTTTATTCACTTACCTCGTTTCACGCCATTTTGTTTATTCATTGAAATCATTTAGTTGTCATTAATAAAGATAATTATTATGTAAAGATTGTTTCAGTTGTTAATTATAATTTAATTAAAACGATAACTGTATTTTTTATGAAAATAAAATCAGAAAAAAAACAAGCGACTATCGTGGCAGCCATGTTGACTCACAAATGACGTGTCATCAGGAAAAATGGAGGTTCGAGATTTGGGAGATTTGAATAAACATAACCTTAACCGATTCCGATCGGCCCTCCTCCTGTAGGAGACGCATTTTGCGACGGCTAGTTATTTTTGAGTATTGTTAAGGTATACCAAGTACTGAGGACCCTAAAAAAGTTCAGGACTATAAAACCCCCTTCAATATTGAAGCTAGGCAATCGGCAGTATATGAGCTGTTTAGAAATAAAATAATTCTAGCCCTTTTTATTCTCCAGATAAAAATTCAAAACCATGTAGACTTTGTATTTCTGAGGTCGTAGATTTTGAATTTGGCATTAATTTTTATGTGGGGGGCACAGGAAACCAGATATTAGGACCCCTAAATTTTTTTTTTCAAAAAATGGGACATGGTACTCATTTATTACATTTTAGAGGCCGTAGATTTCAAATATGATATTATTTTTTTAGGTAGGAGTCCATGCAGATAAAAAACAGTTTCATTTTTGGCATCTGCGATATCAAAAACCTTGAAAAAGAGCCCCACATTGCATTTTTCGGATAAAAAAATTTGAGGGTCCTTAATACTGGCTCCCAGCGGCCCTCCACCTAAAAAATAATGCTAAATTTGAAATCTACGACCTCGAAAACATAAAGTTCACCTATTTGTGAATTTTTTATCAGGGGGATAAAGGAGCTAGAATTTTTTTGACTTGTCAAGGGTTGTTCAAGTACTACAAGTTGCCGAACTCGATTTTGGAAGGAGTTTTAAGTTGGGGTTGTTTTGTTTTGACCTTGTATATATGTTCAGGCAGTTAGAACTCAAAAGGGAATATTTTTTCTTATTTTAAGAATATACTAGTGTAGCCTTTGCTTAACGATGACTTCCCCATAAGCTAATAATAGGAAAGCCGTTTTCCAAATTAATTCGCATTAGTCTATTTTTACTTGCGACTATGTCTGGCAGTCGATCATAGGTACTCTCCTAACTTACGGCTTGAAAAAAAAATTATATTACATATATAAGATTGGTATTATATATAATACCGCCGTCTGGTACATGCAAAATTATTGGTATTATATATAATACCGCCGTCTGGAAAAGGTTAAATTTTGAAATAAATTATGCCGAAAATCCTCATTTCCAGAGGAGTTGTTCCCCGAAATGATATAATTCGTTCCTAACGTCCCGTTTGTTGCCCTTGAACGGTTTCTCGATTAAGATTTGACCCTTGTAAATTCCATTTTCAAAACCATCAGAATGTTACATCCCAGACGACTTTTTGAGAGAAAAAAGCGATTCAGAAAGTTAAAGAGGTGCAGTTGTGCTCAAAAATATTCAGCTATGCCTCTCAAGTAATAATATAACAACCCGAACTCTTTACACTTCACAAAATTAGCACTTAGTGTTAACATTTGATGAATGAATGAAAAGCAGTTCAATGAACATGACACATTCTACAAAAAGGATTAGGGGCTTGTCCGTGGATCTTTGTGTCACAAGAGTAACGGAGATCCATAAGCTAAACATTAAATCCCGTTACTCTTGGGAAACAAAGATCCGCGGCCAAGCCCTTAGGATAGGTCAGGCAATATCCCATTCACCAAAAGCTTTAAAAAAAACTCAACCAATTTAGTCTTTAAATAACTTAAATAATATAATGAATTCGATTCACAAGTTAAAACCAAAAAATCAACACTTCAATAAATCATCCAAGGGAATGTATGTTTCTGGGTCAGTATGCCCTTTCACCCTTGCATTGGGATCTTCGATAATTGCACTATGTCTTCTAGCTAAGTGAATTTTCATTTTCCCTCTAAGAATAAATTCCTTATTACATATTGGACACTTGTGTGGTCTTACATTTTTATGAGCCATCATATGATGTCTGAACCTCGTCTTGTCAACAAATCCTTTTGCACAAATGCTACAAATATAACGATAATGTTTCCGATGGTATCTAACATGACGATTTATCTCCGATTTTGTATAAAATCCTTTGCTACATATTTCACAGATATAATTTTTCTCACCCGTGTGAGTTCTTACATGTCTCTGTAAAGTATCTTTACCACGAAATGATTTCCCGCACAGATCACAATGAAATGACTTTGGTTTGTTATCAGTAAATTCATTAAATACCTTTTTGACTGTTGACGGTTTAGGCTCATCTCCCATTTTTTTCTCTTTCTCTTTCTTGTGTTGACGAACATGAGTTTGGTGAGCTTTTTTAGTAGAAAAAACTTCCCCACAAGTCTGACACAAGCATTCCTTCTCAACCTCTTCTTTTACTAGAAGTTTTTTTGCAGGTGAAAATCGAACTTTTAATTTATGAAATTCATTGCAATGATCGTCGAGAGCTTGAACTTTTAAAGATAAATTACAGTACGGGCAAAGTACTTCTAAATTCCTATGCTCTAAACCTAAATGATTGTTCAATTCTGATTTTGTGGCATAAGTCTTAGGACAGTAATTACACTTGTGGATTAGTAAATCCTTATGATGTTTTTTCACATGAGTCCGTAAACTGTTTTTGAATACATATTGTTTTTCACAAAATTGACATGGATGAGGTCCTGCATTTTTTGAAGTCTTTACGTCTGGTTTATTGGTCAATTCAGAATTCCCTACAAAAGCACCACAACTATCATCATTATCAGACAGAACTACTTCCTTCATTTTAAAATTATTCTCCTTTTTAGTTTTGTATCTCGTTGATTGAATATCTGCAACAACTTCTTCGATATCATGGATGTCATTTAATATTTCTTCTTTGATTACATGATCCTCTATAGTCAATTCTGCGACATCGGTTTTTGTTGAATCAAGTTCAGCTTTTGCTTTTTCTAACGTTCTGTTGTAACAATCTTCCAACTCAACCTGAGTTTGATTACACATCATAACAAAATCATAACAAGTGCGAAGCATATTAACGCAGCCTTCGCAAACTAACGATGGATATCCTTGGATATCGTTTACCTGTAAAAAATTAAACGATGAGCTCAATCCTTCTAAATTTAATGTTATATTTTAATAAAAACGCTTTTTGTTAAGGGAAATGAAGGAAAAAAAATTGATGCATAACCTCACCTGGATGGACGTTATTTTCTCAACGAATTGACTGATCGTCATGTCTTTTAGTTTTTCCGAAAAACAATTATCAGAAATACGAACAGCATTGTTCGTTTCCAGTAAGCAGAACCTACAAATATCACCGAAATCGATAACGATTTCTTCGACAGTTTCAATATTTACGTTTGACGTATCCTCCATTTTGGAAGGAAACAAAAAATATAATGGCGGCGCGGCGGTGAATTTGTTTCCCGCGCGGAGTCTTGTTGCATTTTCGTGGCAGCAATCAAAATACTCAAAATGGCGTCCGATTTTTTGAATTCTCCTTCATTTTCCACATTATTTTTTCAAATTTCAAAAAAGGATAAGTTAAATAATAAAAAAAATTAATTTTCATTGTTACATTTGGTTTATTACGATCTAGCAAGTAATAAAAAAATGATACAAAGCCATATATAGTTCTGGTTATATCGGATTTATCTATACATATAAATTTACAAAGGTCTACAGTAAGCTTTATGAAACTAACATGCAATTTTTGTATTTCCTTTCTAATTTACGAAAAAACTGGAAAACATTTAATTATTATAAATTTGGCAAAAGGGGAGAAAAATTATAAAGTCATCACAAAAGCCAGTCATTAACGTAATACAATGAGCATATAATTAAAAAGGCCATACTCTCTTTTTTTAAAAAAAAAATGACTGAAAATAAAAAAACAACAATGATGCAGACATATTTTCATATTAAAAATTAACTTACGATCTATATTTTATACACTGTTATTATATTAAATCCCTTAATAAAGTATGAAATACGTATGGAAAATTTTTTTTCTTCTTCGTGTACCAATGTTACAAAAGTAATAATATTACTTAATCTAGAAAAAATTATGACTATCAAAATTTTGTATGAATTCTACTGTACTTATTAAAAAAATTTTCGTAGCAATGAGCATGAACTGCTTATTTCAGAATAATGCTACGGTTTTTTTTCTAAATTCTAAGCATTCGATTTTAATAATAGAAAAAGAATGAATTTTATTCATTGGTAAAAAAATTTGACTAGTGTGGGTATAAAAAAAGAATTGTGGAAGCGATTTTCCTTGACCAAAACTTGAGGCAGTGTTTTGTTAGATTTGATAATAAAAAGAATACGGATTAGTAGATGAGAAATTTTTGCAGTCTTTCAGTCTGCTTGGATTATTTTAGTAATGGCAGTAAAAAACTTTGTAAAAGGAAAATTCGTTTGAAAAAAATTTCATTGCTATGCAATTATTTGTCCGGCCCAAAAAATTTAAAATCGTCTGCTGTAATCGATTTGAGTTGAACATGGCGCTGTGATCGCTTTAGCTAGTGACACGTATAATTATGGCTGTCCGTGTGTGATTATCTATTTGTAATTAAAATGTTGCTCAGTATTTATTTAACATCGGACAATTTTTATTCATGAGGTAATCCTTATCAATCATGTTCCTTTGTTCCTATGCAGCCATCTTCGTAAATAAAACTTTTTCTAACCAGGTTAGGTTATGGCACATTGCTATTGCTGTTTAACGAATCGAATTCATTTTAAACACAGATATTTGATCATTTTATGATTTTTTTGGGCCGATTAGTCTTGGTCATTGAAAATTTACACTGAAAACGATTAAAAAAACTGAAAAAATATACGATTTCGCCATTACACACAAAACCATCATAGTTCCTCAAAATTAAAAAAGAAAACTGTGAATTATCACATATAAAAAAAAGGCCCGATTCTTTCTAGGCCTAAAAATCAGTCTTTATTACGCATAAAAAATTCCTTTTTTAAAAAAATTTACTCTTATAATGGCGATGTGGTTCCATTCTCAGTCATATGATGCAAATCCGCATAGTTGACGATAGCCCTGTGTAAAAATTCATACTGCACGTAATTTTTAAGCATTAACTGTCGCTGTGATCTTAATTTCTTGGCAGTGGTAAATATATCTACACATTTCTCAGTTTTCAATTGCTGTACTAAAATACTAAGCGCCACAAAAATTGAGCTTCTTTCAGCACCCCAGTTACAATGAACGACGATGGGCCCAGGATTCCCTTCTCCCGCAGCAATCGCGTGACTTTCCTGAGTTTGATCAACAAGTTCTATCAATCCCCTCGTTACTTCTGGCACTTCACCCTCAACAGTCGGCCAGCCATTATACTGAAACTGCGTTGTTATGATACTATCATCGGTTTTTATGTTCGTAACTGCGAATTCTCTTCTCGTGTAATACGGGCAGCTTTCGCTTTGAATGTATCTAACTTTGATATTATCGTAGCATGATTCATCATCCGGTTCCGGCCAATATCTTATACATTTTTTGGGCCCGTCGCCTAAATCAGAGATCATGACTAAAGTCGAAACGCATTGCTCTGATATCATCCTCCAAAAATCAGATAAAGTGCAGGGGAGTGGATCTTGTGCTATTATAAAAGACTCAGAATTATCGTACCCTTCAATAAAGGAAGCGTTAATATAAGTCGAATGATCTCTCCCTGGGATCGGCGTCAGCATAACCCGATTCCGATCATACGGAATCACTTCCTCGCTTCTATTTTTCATTTTATTTTCCTCGCTACCTCCCACACTCCACGATTTCCCTCTTTCATCAACCAAAACGTCTAATTTCTCAAATTCTTCTTCTAAGCTGCACTTGTCTTTACCGTTTTCCTTGTGCCTTAATTTTTCTATCGTGCTTTTTAAATTAGCGACTTTAATTTCGGTGTCGCCGCTTTGGGAGACTTCTAAAAGTGCTCTGTACACGAATATATATTGTTTAAGCGACTGCACGAGGAAATTTCTTTGGTGTCGTAAATCACAAACCGTGTTGAATATCGCGACTTGTTTTTCTTCGTTTAATTGTTGAAGAAGGGAATCTAAAGCGACTAATGTTCCTGTACGTCCAACCCCAGCGCTGCAGTGTATTAAAATCGGGCCTTTCTCAAGAGAATAATCCTCGTTTATTCTTTTTATAAATTTTAAGATCCCAGAAGGATGTTCAGGAGCCATGAAATCCTTCCACATTAAATAATGATATTGAATTATAATTCTTTCCTCATCTTTGTCTTTTTCACTTGGGGAATCCCCGAAACGCAATTTTAGTTCTCGAATGATGTAATCCGAGAATCGTTTTTCTTGCACGTGGGACACAAAATAATCCCCGAATTTTTTCTCACCCGTTTCTTTATCCGGCCAATACTTCGCGCATTTCGTCTTGCTATATTCTTCTAAATTCGTGAGCATTAATACCATTTCTAAATGTTGTTCCCAAACCATTCTCCAAAAATCGTTGACGGTGTTATCCATCGGTCCTTGGGCGCAGATAAATTTCTTCCTTTCTTTGTATCCCATCACATAATTCGCGTTTATATAATCCGAGCCGGCGATTCCATCCGTTTGAGACAATCTCACACGAGTTTGATCGTAAGCTTTAATGTCGGGATAACGATTCTTGTAGAAATTTTCTCGAGCTTCGCTCGCTCGCGTGGTCCGATCCGGAAAACGATCCGGAAGTAGCTCGAATTCGTGTTGAAAACCATAATCCGAGTCTCTCGAACGCTCAGCCACAGCAGCTGGCAAATCGCTTTTGGGTATCGGCGGCATATCCGGAGGGCTAGAACTAACAGGAACGTGTCTCCCACCAACATTCCTACACAGATGCATGAGGGTGTTCGTGAACGTCATGTCAATCCCACGTTCCTCCGCAACGTTCTTGCTATAATTATGCAAAACGAACAATACAATTAATAATATAAAAACGATCACGACTAAGCATATTAATACATAAAGAGCGATTGTTAATTGTCGAGAATTATCCATGGCGGTCAGCACAGTCGGGCCAGGAATCATCTGCATGAAGTAATTACTATAAGCCGGGATTAAATTCCCGTTTTCGCCATAGACGACAATTTCCACAAATCCAGTATAGTTAAAATTTCTATCGAGTACTCCATCGTGCGCTAGAGAATCGATCGGGGACTCAGTTGTAGGTTCAGGTACGTCCGAAGGATAAGATAAACGTTTAAAACGTTTAAACACATCTTCTTGCTGTAATTCATTTGAATGTAAAGCTAAAATCTGACTCGTGGTAATTTCGAAATCGTTTTCCGTTACCGTTTCCGTAGTTGTGGGTAATGATAACCCATGTATTTCAGCTAATGGAATATTTTCCGTGGGATGAACGGAAATCGTCGGAGGGTTAACACTCGTCGTTTCTATTTTTCGTCTGTGTTGCAATGTTATACAATTCCTACAAGGAGAATCCATCGAGTTTGATGTTTTCCCATCTCCTAAAAATATCTCTTCGTTTAGTGATTTACTATCAAACGTCTCAGCTATGTACGCTCCTCCCGTCGAATTCCTATGGACTTGTTCATAGGATAAAATAGGAAGGTCTTCCGGATGTGGTAATTCAGACGCTCGCTGCCCTGGAGATAATTTAATCACATAAACCATGTAGCAACAAATCGCACCATTCCTCTCGCTTACTCTTTTTAAATTTAAACGGAATAACCATCTCCCGTTTTGAGATTCTATTTTATTCCAATCAATCCTCAACAATTTATCTTTTTCTGGAATGGTCGGCGGCATCGAACAATGTCGAATTTCTTCTTTCCCCACGTGTCTCGACCTCGTCACACCCGAAACCCTGATAGTATAATTCGTATTTGGCGGGACGACTTCAAATCTCGCAGATCTCATATTCCCATCGATCGTCTTAATCTTCGGTCCATAGGTCATGTTCTCAATCACACCCTTATCATTTTTAAAATTAGCAACGCCTTGAAGAATAACGTTATAGTGCGTTATGTGCCCGTAAGGATTCTTAGGCGGTTGCCATGTAATATACACAAAACTAGCATGACTAATATTATCGAATCGACATTGAACTACTAAATTTTCAGGCGGATCAGCGACACCATCAAGCGTAGTTCCATTTACTTCCTTCGACCAATTCCCGCATTTTTTCATATACTCGCTACACGCTGCGATTTTTATTCGATACGTCTTCGCTGAAATTAAATTCGTGAATAAATACGCGTTCATCGACGAAGACGGATGTATCGTTTCCTGTTTCGTTTCGTTATTTTGTAAAATAATTTGATAATACTGAATATAGTCTTTCACGTTCGGGGGAGGCTGAGTCCACCCTAACGATATCGAATTCAGCGTTATGCCTTTCACCGAGACTTCCGGGATAAAACTCGGGTCTTTATCCAATGTTGAAACCCAAAATTCGTGATTATAAACTTCTCCCTGGCCGATTGAATTCCTAGCTCGTATCCCAACTTGATAACCAGTGTTTTTCTCTAAATTTTGTATTAAATAACTCGTGTTCCCACCGCCTACTGCTTCGGGGTAATACACCCAAGTTTCCGTCCCGTTTTTCTTATACTGAAGATAAAATTTCTCGACTGCGACGTTTCCATCATTCACAGTCCAATTAACATACAATACATGAGCTCCAACCGCTTTAACTAAATCAATCTTCACCTGAGGAACATCTAAAACGAATAAATGAACAGGAGCTTTGAATACTCCGTCTGGGCCTATAGCTCCACACGAATAAGTTCCATTATCATGTTGATTAACATTAACAAAGCTCAGTTCCGTTTCTACATGAGTTTCATTTACAACTTTCGTGTTTACATTTTGCGGCAACAAATCCTTCAGTCCTGATTTTTCAATTTTCCACTCGATATCGCTTAGCGGGTATCCTTTCATCACACAGCGCAAATTCCCCTTCCCACCTTTGGATACCCGAGCATCTTTAGTGCTAACAACTTCTCCTTCTAACACGACATCTATATTTATTAATTTCGAGTCTTTTAATTTATTGTTTTCTGGTAAAACGACATGGCACGTGTAATTACCTGCATCTGATGTTTTTATATGACTCACGTGTAACATTAATATTGCATTATAATCTACTACAGTCTTGTTGATATTTATTCTCGAGTCTAGTGTTATGTTTTCGTTATTAAAATCCCACCACATGATACTGTTGTTTGGAGACGTGAGGCAGGTTAGGGTGAGATTCCCATCTATTGAGGTTCGATTTACTCCATGGATATTTACATATTCTATTTTGTATTCACCATTTGCAATGATGCTTGTTATGACGTAGATCAGCAGAAATGGGAGTGCGTGATTAATGTGGAACTTCATTTTGGAAGTTTTGGAGATCAATGGTAACTTATGATTGAAGCGAATTTAATTTTCTAACATCCATAATAGCCTAAAATATACACAATTAATTTAATTAACTCAATTAACTCTTATGAACCTACTGTAAATATTTTAGCATTTTAAATCAGGTTAAAAACCATTCTAATAATTATTTACTTACCAAATCAAGCTATTCCTACTTCATTAATGATTCACATTCCAATTTTTATCTTCCTATCACAAAAATTGTGGTTATCAGCCTGTGGTAATAATCATTTATGTACGTTCACTTTCAGTATCACATCCTAACCTAAAAATCAAACAAAACGAATAAGAACAAAACCCCCTTATCTGATTACCATAACCATATTTTAATCATTCATCACATCATCATAAAAAAAAATGCTTTGATGACAAAAGCATTACACAAGCATTACCAAAAATCCTTCATTTAGCTTTCGTTTAATCAATCAAAAACACCTTCAGGTTCAATTTCACATCCACATAAAAGATTTCCGGCATGTGAAGACCCCGACAATTATAATTTTGACGGATATTTTAAGCTGAATGAAAACAAATGATATATAGGATGTCAAAACAGTAATTGTGGGAGTGTTGATATGCTTGTCAAAAATCACGGCGTGTAAATCATTCCCCTTTGTTTACAGTAAATACGTACCTACTCCGATCCCGGTAACGTAAATTATACTTAAAATAGTTGCTATGTTAATTAATTAAAATCTATTTCATTAAAATGATTCCCTTAAACATTTCATTTAAAAAAATGCAATTTTTTGTGCTGGGCGGTGTTTTTAATGTCGCCATGTTTAATTCAAGATGTCTGGGGAAAACGTCGTGGGAATAGAATATGAGGTCCGTGGCGCTAGTGTGTTTTCCGCTCCGTCGTGTTTATTTTCAAACTAAAAGAAAAACCGGTTCATTTTGCTGATTTTTTGATAAAAACGACGGTTTTTTTTGAAAACGTATATAATTATATTAAGAATTAATAAATACAATTTTTTTTGTACAATTTAAGGCATGGCACCGCAAAAAATTCAAAATGAAAAATACGCACACACTTTCAAAAAACATAATCACAGGGGTTTTTCTTAAAAAAATTACTAGTCTATTCGATAATCATGTAGAGAGCCCACGAAAACAACATTCCTAAAAGCTGGAAAAAAAATATTGAGAGTTAGTAAGAAAGAATGATGAAATGTAAGTTGTTTTTGAGGTTAGGCTTTACCATTAGGCAAGCGATGCCAATGCCGGCTCCTCCTAAAACTTCAGCATGATCCTGTATAAAGGATACGGTAACATTAAGGCAACCTATTGTGTAATAATCAGGAACTTCAACTACAGCATCTTCACTTAGCTAAAAAATAAAATTTAAAAATTAATAAAAACTCGTAAGTTTTTTTAGTCAGCCATATTTACCCTTCTTAGGCTTCCTCTATTATGACAAGATTCTGGAATATTTCCTGCTTTCAGCCAGTCTTGATTACTTTGAACACCGCAGCAACGGAACTGCAACAAAAAATCTAAATGAACTCAACGTCATTTTTAAAAAAAAGAAAAATCATCCGACATTTGGCCCGAACCATTTGTTGAATTGCGTCCCATGCTGTGGTTATATCTTGATCGCTTCCGTATTGCTTTAAAGAGCTATACATCTCCGTCTCCATTGTATATTGAACTGTGTCTATGAAAACGTAACCTAATATGCCTCCAGCTAACATTACAACGAAGATAATGAATAGAATAATGAAATACTGCGATTAAAAAAAGATTACTTTAGTTAATTTAAAATTCGAACACCCTATCAAAAAAAAAATCAATTCACGCGATTGAAAACTTACAAAAACAAGTATGAATTTAATTTCTTTAATTGCTCCCACGCAACCGAATAAAGCTACGAGGGATACGAATACCCCTGTAGCAAGGACGATGTAAACAGCGCCCGAGAGTAAATTGGTCCCTAATAAATGGGAAATGGAGGTGTTCCCAATTAGGATCCACGTTCCAATCCCGATTGCAGTCATTCCACCAACCTAAAATTTAAAAATGCGATTTAGAAAGTGTATTACTCCGTATAAAATAAACCTATAATTCTCTGTAAAAACCATATTTGCAAAAACAGCTAACTTAAAACATTAAGTTAACCTTGTTGAAGCCTCTTAAGGCGCTTAGGCGTTTTAGAAGTCTCAGCAGAGTCCACTCCGGACAAATTAAGAACATTAGAGCAAGTTAAAAAATCAAATAAGTTTGTTAGGGCAGCTGGCCCAGTAAGGGCTTAATACACAGATAACAAAAACAGAAACGTAAGGGCTAAAATATATTTTTTAATCAGTGCCAGGAATTCAAATCCCAGTTGGCCACTGAATCCGCTTGCAAATATGATTCTGCTACAGCGAATCATGCCCTTTCAATTTCTTTTTTATTTACCCATACTGCCAGGTTGGAAAAAAATAACGTATACTTGAGTATCCCCCCGCAGGCGTCCCTCATTCTCGCTTCTCAAATTTCCACCTGCAAAACAAAACAAATATTAAATCACACATAAACGGGAAGATTAGAAATAAAAAAAAAAAAATAAGAAATACAACGTAAGATACCTCATGCATTTTTTTCTAGATTGCAATGTAACCATGAACTACTTTCATAAAGAAACCTAGATAGAAACATCACACTTAAACCTGAGAAACATATACTTAAGTCATCTTAGAAAACAATGACCAGACTTTTTATTCAAGAATGGATATTTGGTTGAAATCAAGTCATTTTCAATGTTAACCATTAAATCCTCCAAACCATAAGATAAGAATGGCGGATCGCGAAAAAGAAAAAAAAATTTATCCCTCCTAGTATTGCGCAACCATGTCATTGCACGTTTTCGATCGATGTCTTCTTAATTAGTTTTTTTTTTAAAAAAAACTCTTCTCTCGAGGAAGTGTGAATGTGGCTTCAGGGCCGTTGGTGCCAGGCCCGTAGCCAAAGGGGAGATTTAAGAAATTCTGAGTCTGCAGGCAGCCGCAAATTGCTTCAGAGTTAAAAAAGAGAAAGAAGTGAGGCTGGGGTTATCAGAGGATTAATATGGGCTAGTGAAGAGATCTAAAGGTCTAACTTCTGAAGCAACAAGGGCTATTAGTCAATTTCGCCACACTAACAAACCGAAGAGTCTGCTCAAGATGGCGCGGGGGCCTCCATTAACCTATTCTTGATTTCCCACCGAGGACTACGCTCCTGAGCGAAACCAAACTAAGAACTTTTAACTATAAGTCAATCCTAAAGGGGTTTATTCACCTTTCGCAAGGCTTTCCTTCAAAACTAAAAAAAACTGAAGCCATTCAATGCATTCATCATTCATCCCCCATTTATTACCAATCTAAAACTTCCATTAAAAGTTAAGGCTATTTTCACGTGACACGATATAATTTAGTTGACAATCGTCAAACATATAAAATGGTTTTAAAATTCTCATTTGGAATTAAAAAAATCACCTGTCATAAAATCAATGGCCTCACACTGTAAAAAATTTTTGCCAAGTTGTCTTATTTGATTGAAAGCAATTAGAAGAAAGGGGAAACATTATTTTTTTTAAAAAGACGTTTAGCAAACAATGCCGTCATAAAACATATATGTTATGTAATATATGGCTTCGCCGGTTAGGAAAATAATCGGATAGCGTGATGAAGATGAGTATGTTTCCGGTTTTTATGTGTTATATTTGGGTAACGTCCACAGATTCAATTATGATTTAATAGAGTGAATTTCGATTTGGATAAAAGTTCCTAGTTTGAAAAATTTTCGGATTGGAACGATTGAGACCGTTATGAAGTTAAGTAGGTATTCATTTCATTTCATTTTTTGAGAGATGAGAATTTTGAGGGATTGTTGAAAACACATCTCCACATTTCATAGTCGGATTATTTTTTTATGCCACGTGGTATAAACTAGGTCGCTGAAAACTTTAACAAGGTTTGAATAAATGTGTTTTGATTAAAATTTTGCACAGAGTGTCAGCTGAGCACAAAAAAATATTTGACATTAAGTTCACACTTTTGGGATTAGAATGAGGTCCACCCATTTTTTCTTAATCCATAGTTCCATTCTTTAACTTTTTTTAAACTGCAAAAGCTTCAACGACGGTTCGACGCACTCGCTTCGCTTGGGCGGCAAATCCGTCTCAATATGATCTACCTCGCTTTCAAGCCTTGCCATGTAAATAACTATTTCTCAACTATTCCTCTACATTAACAAAATTTTTCAGAATAATCTTTCATTAAAAAAGCTTTTCGAAAATTTGGTTTTCTACGTAAAGGAATTTTCTCACAAATGTTTCTCATTTACCAGTTTTTCCAGCTTTAATTTCAAGCTACTAATAAAATGACTTCACATTTTTTAACTTCAAGAAAATCTTTTAAGCATTTATCTGCTTATAAAGATTTCTTCAACAAACTTCTATCAAAAAAATCTCAAAATTAATGTAATGTTTACAGATTGATTTTCCCTTTAAAAAGAATTTTCCCGGATTTTCACTCATCAAAAAATATTTTTTCAAAATTTCTTTTTTTAAAAGTTTTCTTCCAAACAATTTTACCATGAATTCTCAAGAATATTTTTTCAAAATAACAAATCCAACCCACAAATCGACATTACTAAAAAGTAAAAATCTTTTCTCTAAGAAGTCTAAATTCCCTAATCAAAACATTTTTATTAAAAAACCGTCTCTGCATTCGGCTCTGTCACCAGCAACATTGTTGCTGTAGTTCATAAAGCCTGAAAAAAACGAAATCATGCACGGTTGCATGAGCTGCAGCTCTGACCTTCACATATTTGTTTATGTTGTGTCTGCTTCACAACTCATTAACCACAGGCACCCTTAAATCTTCTAAAACTCAAATTTTGATGAGTCAATCTACCAAAACCTTCAATGTAAATTTGCAATCATTAAAATCTTCCCAAAAAATTCCCAAAAAAAAAAAATTGAAACTTACGAATTTACAAAGTCACCCAGCTTAAAAGCTAAACTTTATTTTAAATCGAATTCACAACAATTATTAAACTCTTTTTCTCTTTAGCACAAAAAGCAAACCACCTGTACTCGACACAGGAATGTCTTTCAACTTACAAAAAAAAAATGCACCATTGCAATACCTGTAAAAAAATTTGCTAACTTCTCATAATTCTTAACATCAACAAATCGCCACCTACCAATAACAAAACAATAATCCTACGTTCCTAGCCAAAGGTTAAAAGTAAACCTATCCATTAAATTCAAATCTAACCAAACAAAAAAAAAATCCAGGTATACATTCTAAAAAATGCAAATCCCAGTGACATTGATTTTATAAATTTTTCTTTTAAAAAACTTTTAAAGATTACGTAATTCGGTTTTCTTATAAAACCCGCGAATATGACATTGATGTGAGGAACATCGGTATCTAGGTCGACTTTTTAATATGCAGGTTATAAACAACAATATTAATAAATAAAAACTATTTTCGCGTGTTGTGCCATAATTAATCAACAAATGATTTTTATTCTATTATTAATTATCTGAATTGTCAAACTTTAATAAAAGAAAAATTTTTAATTCAAAGGATGAGCACCGGGCCTATGATCATAACACGCCTTACATAATAAAAATTCTAAAAATTTGATCCTTAATTTTTGCGTAACTCTAAATTTATCAGAGCAGAAATTTTGTAAAAAATTAGGGCTAAAATTAATAATAAACAAAACTCCCACGTGCTCGCGACCGTTAAAATGGCGCCAAATTTTGTCAAAAAAAATTTTTTACCTTTTTTTTTTAAAAAATCCTCACGTGATAATCCATTTCGGTTTAAAAACAAATTAATAAACGAAAAAGAATTTTAAAAATAAAAATGTTTAACGAAAACAGCTCACATGTTACAATTGCGAAGGCTAACAGACGAATAGCACCATGATCGCTCTAGGCAACTCAGAAATACAATATTTCATGCATTTCTCTTTACTATTCAACCAATTACATCATACATTTTATTCGCTTAGAGCTCCCCTTTACCTCTTATAAGGCGATATATTCTCTACTGGTTAACGTCATCGTCATCGATATTGTTGCTTTGTTTTTTGCAGGCGTCTTGATGACTAGTCTTGAGTAGGCAAGAAAAGAAGACGATGATTGATCATTTTTTACAGGCTTTGTTTTGTAAATTTTAAGCGTAATGTGTGAATATTTTTTTTTTTTAAATGATGTTGCATTGTTCAAAGTTTAGATTTGAATTAATGTAGATATGGGTGCTTGTAAAGTTTGGCCATGAAAAGGAAGTTTCCTTTATCCACCCCAGAGATTCTCAGAGAGCAGTTTTGGCCTTCTAGAATCTTTACTTAAGGTTCAATCATCTTTGCTTGAGCGTCCACTATCTTTGCTTGAGCCCCCATTATCTTTGCTTGAGCCTCCATTATCTTTGCTTGAGCCTCCATTATCTTTGCTTGAGAGTTCACTATCTTTGCTTGAGCTTCCATTATCTTTGCTTCAGCGTCCACTATCTTTGTTTCAGCGTCCATTATCTTTGCTTGAACCTCCGTTATCTTTGCTTGAGCTTCCATTATCTTTGCTTGAGCCTCCACCATCTTTGCTTCAGCGTCCAGTATTTTTGCTTAAGCATTCATTATCTTTCCTTGAGCTTCCACATAACCTTCTTTATAACAAGCCGAACCGTTAAATCTGGCAACATGGCGTCCGAGGAATCCAAAATGGCTGCCCAAGTAAGATAAACATTGTCCCATTAAGTAATAAGTTAAAAGTTGTCTGCTACTTGTTTATGTATCAAAAGATAAATATGGTCCGCAGCCATTTTGAATTCCTCGAACGCCTTGTTGCCGGATTTAACGGTTCGGCTTGTTATAAAGAAGGTTATGGCTTCCATTATCTTTGCTAGAGCCTTCACTATCGTTAATTTATTATCCACCATCTTTGCCTTCGCGTCCATGCTCTTTGCTTTAGTGTCCACGATCTTTCCTTGAGCTTCCATTATCTTTGCTTGAGCGTCAATTATTTTTACTTGAGCCTCCACTATCTTTGCTTGAGCGTCCATTATCTTTGCTGGGGCGTCCACAACCTTTGCTTGAGCGTCCACTATCTTTGCTAGAGCGTCCACTATCATTGCTTGAGCGTCCACAATCTTTGCTTAAGCGTCCACTATCTTTGCTTGAGCGTCCACTATCTTTACTTGAGCGTCCACTATCTTTGCTTGAGCGTCCATTATCTTTGCTTGAGCGTCCACTATCTTTGCTTGAGTTTCCATTATCTTTGCTCGAGCGTCAGTATCTTAGTTTGAGCGTCCATTATCCTCTATGCTACCTCTTTTTCTTGTTCCCTCCAATTTTCTCTATTTTTTTGCTTTTTTCATTTTTCCCTTCTTTTTTCACAATTCTCACTTTCGTTAATTTTTCCCGCAATGACATCAAGGTCTCATTCTTTTACCTTCCCTATCACATCCACTTCGCTCTCTATTTCTCAAAACACTTTTGACCTATTTTCCAGAAATATTATAAATGATCCTTCAAAAAGGCATTTTCTTATAAAAACAGACTTGCGAGATCTTGTTCTCAATTTCCATCGAGAAACTTTTCACTATTTCACGCTTTAAGCTACACAGACAAATACGTTCAAAGAACTTCTCAATTTTTCAGACTCATTAATAAAGAAAAACCACAATCCTCTCAGACTAATCCAAAAAGATGAATATCAATTATTAATTCCAAGTAAAAATCGTTAATCATAAATTAATAACGTTAATATGCAGCCTTAAAATAAAATTCGTGGAGCCTTTTAAAATTCTAAAGCGACGACGGTGGCTTTTCCTCACCTAAAAATTATCGGGGAGAATGAAAGAGGCAAAGAAGGCAAAAGGGCGAAGTAAGGTTAAAACTGATATCAATCCTCGAGATACCGGAAATTTCTCATCTCTTTTGTTAATAATTCAATTTTGTTGGTCGTAAAATTACATCTTTGAGAACGAAATGATGTTCGTAATTATTATCGCGACCGAAAAAGGGGGAAAGAGAATGCAAAACGCATTTTCAATACGCTTTTAACGTGCTACCTTTTTTTTTTCTGTGGAAAATTTTTTTTCTCGTGACATTAAACGACACACGAATATAAGCCTATCACAAAGAAAATAATAAAAGAAAAATGGGGGGAGAAAGAGGAAGTGCGAGTGCATCAATTTGTGTGTTTGATATAATCAAAGATAGCCTTTTGTCGTTTGCGAGAAAGGTGATTAACCTTTTTTAGCTGTCGGGGAGCTTTTTAGCTCACGCAGGGCAAATTTATTTTTATTTAAATTGATCTGGTTAACAGGAGAGAAAAATTAATGAATTAATTGAAAATCAGGAAATGTTTCATAAAAAGTTTTTTCCGAAAAAGTTTTTATGAATAAATTTTAATTTTAATAGGAGTAACGGAGGTTCGTTAATAAAACATCCGAAGAATTAGGATTTTAGGTTAAGAAATCGAAAGTGTTGATTAGGAAACCTTTGGGATTTCTTTGATAAAAAAGAAATTTTTGAAATAGGTTATTATATTGATTTGGTGAAGCTTACCGGTCATTGCTCGTGTTGTTTAATGACATGTTTGACGTACGCAATTTAAAAAGTTTTCAGTTTTGTTTTTATGCGTTTCAAGGGGCGGAGTAAGGAATTATTAATTTTTTTTTAAAAAAAAAATCTCTAACGAAAAATTAGAGTGAAAGTAAAATTGCATTAATATACGATGAGGTTAAATCGGGCATCCGGTCCCTAGCCACGTATATCGAACACGGAAAATTTGATATTAATTTTTTAGTCGATTGTAGGTGAATGAAAAAATTAAATAATTAATGTAAGAATTTGTATCAAGTTAACAAAAAATAGAAAAGGGGTTGATAAGGTAGGAAAAACTTTCAAAAATCAAGAGAGGTTTGAATTCTGGCTAAAAGGACCCAGTGGGCGCTTGCTGAGATCTTACGCTCAGTGGCGTAGCAACTATCCCGGCAGTCCAAGCAATCGTAAAAATAAGGTGACCATATTTTGAAAATTTAAAAGCAGGACATCGATTTAATTAACCGAGAAACTACCCCTTCCCCTCCCCCCCTCCTACTTATTTGCCCAAACTGTCAAAACTAATTAGGGGATTTTTTTAACATTTTTATTCAATAAAATAATGTGTAAGAGCCGATTTTTTTAATTTTGACAATTCTGAAGAAAATTTGGCCCCTGACTGAAAGTTGAGGCGATTTTGACCCCAAAAACCAAAATTGAAGAATTGTGGAGCCTGGAAAAATGCTGTAAAATCAGATTTACTTCAAAAGGGTCGATTCACATAAAAAAAAGAAAATTTGAATTGCATTTTTCCTGCCCGAATTTTAAAAAAGGGATCATTTTTAAAAAGCAGGACACTGTGTGGCAAAAGCAGGACGCAGGACAAGAACCTAAAAAGCACGACTGTCCTGTACAAAGCTGAGCATATGGTCACCTTATAAAAAGGCAGTCAAATTTTAGGCAGCAGCCTTTAAATGTAAAATTTAAGCACGTCAATTTGGTGGCAAGTGGAAACTGAGTGGGTACAAGATGTTTTCGAAGTTGCGATTAGGTTGGGACTAGTCAATTATCTTGAATATGTCCCAATCCCCCCGCGGTCGCATAGCTGGCAATTTTTTTTTTCAAAAATTCTCCGACCTCCGATTATTAAACTAGATAAAAGCGCAGAAATTTATTTTTAGAGGCAAAACTATCAAAAGTAGAAACTTGTGGCTAATAGAACTCAACCAAAAACAGGGACCATGCCCTTACTTGTCCTTGTAGATCTTGTAAATGCATTTCAGGTCACACTGGGCCTGATTAAAGGCGCAGGGGTCTTCAGAAGACGCGCAAAGTGAAAAATCGGATCTCTTAGCTTTGATAACTATAAACAAGCTCAATGGCGCCACATGTAGCGCACCAAAAACAGGGACCAGCCACCAACTTCTTCTTGTAGATCTTCCAAATGCATTTCAGGTCCCACTAAGTCTGAAGAAAGACGCAGGGGTTTTCGGTAGACGCGCAATGGTGAAAAATAGGATCTTTTGGCTTTGATTTCTAAACAAGCTCAATGGCGCCACTTTTGTCACGCCAAAAACAGGGACCATGCTCAGTGGCGTAACAATATTTTCGGGGCCCCCCCGCAGATTCAACAAGTGGGGCCCCCGTTAAAAATTTAGAAAATTTCTTGGGGGCCCCCATGAAGAATGAATTATGTCAGGGGCCCCCCCGCAAGAGGGAACTAGCGGGCCCGGTTGTTACGCCACTATGCTTTTAGGACTTCCTATATATCTTGTGAATGCATCTCAAGCCATTTTCAATCCGTGAGAGGCGTATGAATTTTTGTTAAAAAATAGGTCCAAGAGTTTCAAAAAAGAATTTGAATTTTTGAGTTCTATTTAATTTTTAGGCCGTTCAAGAATTACGTAAGCATAAAACCTGCGATTTTGGCCTGAAGCATGACCACGCCAAGAATCCAAACTCGTTCCCTTTAATATTCTCAAAATTTCATATATAAAAACCCTCCTTTCTATTTCCGGGAAATTTTACATTCGTAGCCAACGCACGATGCGAAACAAAAACACTCATCCAATTGCCTGTTGAAACTCGATACTTTTAACATGCCGTGTGTAAAATTATCCTTATAAAATCATCGATCGTCTCCATATAAAAAAAAATATATATAAAGGTTTAATCACCTTCCGCGTCGTGAAAATTGGTGAGCTGACGAAAGAAAGAAAACTCATCAATGTCATTTTTCAAGTATACGTTTTCCATCCCGAGGGGTTGTTATATTGTTACGGGGGAAGGAGAAATGACTTCCCAACATACGTTTATATAAGGTGGATGACCTTTTATGTATGAAAAAAATATTTTCAAGTTTAAGGACTGGGAAGAAATCAATTATGGCAAAATTTTCTTTTGTAAAAATGTAGCATATATCAGGCTTTTATCAGAAATTAATTTCCATTAATTAAAATCAAACGTCTAAGTTTCGTAATATCATGCACATAATGAATGGAAGTGCAAACGCAATGTAATTAAGAAACATAATTGGAGAAAATTTATTTTTAATTTATTAGTTTTATCAAAATTGAAAGTTTATATTGTTTCCTTGATGTGACGATAGGGCTATATCGATTAGGAAATATTGTTTCTGCATGGGAGTTAAGATAGTTGAAGCTTGCACAGAGGAGAGGGAACAAAAGAATGAAAACTGGTCGAAAGTAAATTACGAAGAATTTCATTTTAAAATTTTGATGATTCCAGATTTGATAGAATTTTTTTTCAAGGGCATGTCGTGAAATTAAGACACGAATTGTGCTTTGATTGCTGACATAAATATTGCAATGTAAGCTACAGTTGACGACACGTCAGCAATGATCAATAATTCGCGGCGAAATATCTGCGGCTTCTCAGGTTTTGAGTTGGCTGCTTCAGCAAATGGCCCAGGCGCAAAAACACTAAGCGCTCTGACAATTCCCAGATCCATTTTATCAGCGCAGCTGATAAGTTCTTCAAGAGAATTGGCGCCACCGCCTTTTTCCATTAGCTTGTGTTAGGTCCTCTAGTTTGAAATTAAAGTTGTGACTCAGATTTTAATTCGACTCTTAAAAAATCTATGGACCACAAATTTTTGGATTTTCTTTGCTAGTCTCGCACACCATTTTCGCCTAAATTTGGCTATGGCTGCAACCAATGCATTTTTGCTACAACTCCTTTTGGCCGTCTGAATTAATCTAACTTTTTAGTCTTCGCTTAAACTCGATCCAAGATTTAACCATCATAACTTCCTCTGTCTGCAATGGTAAATATTTATTCTTTGCAGCTTTTCCATTCAGACCCAAACAAAAACTTTCCAACTTTCATTCTTTTCGGCAAAACCCACTCCAACACTTCGATAATAGTTTTTTAAAGACTTTTATTCGATTTAATCAATGTTAGTATGCAAATGAGTAAATGTCAAACCGGATATGATGATTTCTAGAATACAATAGCAAGGCGAGAGAAAGGGAGAGAACTATTCGGAGGGGGAGGGAGGGGGGGTAGGGCATTTCGGTTTGAAAATCTGCATAACCAATAGACAACATCGTTTCTTTATGAACGGGCGTGAAGATTAGAAAAAAAAAAAACGAAGATTTACCGGGGAAGAAGTCTAAAAAATTTTCTTAAAAAAGTAAAACTAAGTATTTCGGTTAAAAAATTTCTCAATGTTCTCGAAATAAACAAATCCAGTGATTTTAACCCCGGGACTTTCTTCATACCTTAAAATGTTCAGTGTAAACGGAGACAGTATTGTTAAATTCGAAAAGGAAGACAAGACACGGAACGGGACATATTTTCAAGATCGCATTTTAAAATCTAAATATAGCAATAAAAATTATGCAGATTCTGATGGTAAGTTCTTGTAAAAAAAAAACCTTTTTGAATGGACGCCCGGGGGAAAATAATACGTGTGGCGAAGTGTATTCTTTGCGGGTTTGATAAGCTCTCTTCTCCAGTAGCTTGATTAAATTAGACAGCTGTAGATCTTTCATCAAGGAAATCTTTTACTCCGGTGACAAAGGTTTAATTTCGGTCCGAAAGGAAAAGAAAAAAAATTCCATTATTTGAGTTTTACGGAAGAAAACAAAAGGAAATTTGAGTTCATGCGTGCTACGAGGATCGGATTTCATTTAAAATTTTCTAAAATTAATACATATAGTCAAGACGTGGGTGGAAAGATGAAACGAAAATTTTCAAATCCGTTTAAAGGAATGAAAATAAGGGGGGAAGAGCTTTTAAAGAAAATCATATCGTCTTTCTGCGAATGAAAATGATATTTTATGTACGGAGTTTGTAAACTGTCATTTTAATTAGGGACGAATAAAAGAGGTTAAGCGCCAATGACCTTAAAGCAGTACGTCCTTAAAGTTGGATTTTTCCTTATAATTTAACGATTCATGATAAGTAGGGTATATTTTGAACAGTAGCGACGTCTGTTAAGGCTTAGTAATTTCATTCAAAACTTCCAGAGAAGGCAAGTTGAGGCAAGTTTGCCTTATATGGTTAGAAATGTCTTCAGGCCGTATTTCACATCAACAGTCATCAGCAGAACAGTCAGATATTTCGTGTAGGGTCGTTCCACGTGTCAGATTGTTCCTCATTGGGATCACGTGATTAATCCACGTGCCCTCTTCTGGACCAATGTTAGATTCTGCAAACGTCTTCAGTTTTACAATGTTCCATCTGTTATCAATGTATGTGTATGTTTATCCTCGAGTTTTCTTGTCGCGCAGTTTATGTTTCTTTTGCCAAATGATGTAGGCGAGACTTATAATCCAGGAATTCATTTATTCTATGATGACCAGTTTCCCTGTCTTCTCAGAAAAAAGATTTACTATGCTCCAAAGATTGCATTTGTTCATGGTTTTCTTTAAAATCGTTAAGAGAAGAAGCCCACTCATCCAGATCTTGAAATTCCTCTTTAAAAAAATTTTCTAGAATGAATTCGGTTTTTAGTAACTTAACACTCCGCGTGGCGGTGCTTTCACCTGAAAGTTGGCCAACAACTATTAGGGAGTCTTCTGCTGTTTCTACTGTTGCTCCTTTTGCTTGGGTTCATATGAAGTCCCCTCAGAATTTTTCTCAGTTTAATTAGTTGATTAAATAATTTGAGTTTGTTTTCTTGCAATTGATTAGTTGTTGATTTAGTCTGCGATTTCCTCTCCATGTTCTTTACTGAGTCGAAAAGAGTTTTGTCGACCAGTTTAAATTCCATATGAACCAGTAATATTATTCAGTTATTAACTCTAACTCAGTTTGATCCCAAAAGAAAATTATTTCAGTAAAATTATTTTAAAAATTCCCAAAAGTATTTTTCCAAAAACTTTTCTTCAATAAATCATCAAATCGAAATTAGTGCAAGACAAGAAAAAACAAGAAATGCATGGTTCTTGGTTCTTATCTTGCAAAATGTAGTTCTTATTCTTGTCTCGTCTTGTATATTTTCTTGCTTCAAAAACAATGCAAAAACGCAAGACTTTTCTTTCAAATGGCTATAACAGCTAGTCTTGTTCTCGTCTTGTCTCGCTTTTGCAAGATAAAGATCATCGAATTTGAATAGTTTGCCGTTACTTTGATTAATTGACTATGGACTAACCAAAAATGAAGTACCACTCTCGTTTTGCTTTTTTTTGGCGATGCTAACCTAATTTCGTTACGATGGTTTCCCACCTGACTTCAGTGCACTTACCGGAAAATTATTTGGTTACATCTCCATTTCACAGCTGCCTACATATCCTTTATTTTTAGCATGATTTCAACTGGTGACCTCCTTTCATACATTACACCCTCGCTTCTCTTCATCTTAAAATACGTTTCCCTGAAAAAGCCCCAAAATCATATTATTATCTTATTTCACTAATACGCTTTTGACCCCGGCACCTCGCTTTAAAAAAAAGAACAAGAAACATCTCACAAAAGTAACAAAAAAAAAAAAAAGAATAAAGGGAAAAACCTTTTCCATTAGCATGTACGGCCAAAAGGCCAAATCGGATTTCCTTTTTTTTTTCCTGGTGTTTTCGGTGGGATTAACTTTCTGTGAAATATCTCTTTTCTTTGTCTTGTTCATTTTGTGGGTAGATCTATATAATGAGCCGGATGCTTTTCAGCTCACCTTAGTCGCTCATTCCACGACTTTTTCCTCTTTGTCCTAACTCGTTTGAAAGGTTTAAAATAAATCCAGTTGATAACAACACGTTTTTTATTATTTTTTCGTCATCACCGTGACGGTTTTTTCCTCCTTTTTAATCTGCAAAAAAAAAAAAAAAATAGGTAGATAAAATTTCAATCAATTTAGTTTAATTAAATAAAGCTCAACGGGGAGGAAAAATAAACAAGATATACACAAATTAACCCAGAATAAATCTGTTAATAGGAACATGTCCTGCAGGTGATTATGTGTTGCGAAAAATGGGGGAGTAGGCTTTCCCCTGCGAATCGCACCTGCAAAAAGATAAGAGCGAATTTTCTCCCTATCAAATTATTTTTCTTCCCATTAAACGAGATTGCTTTGTGGGATGCAGAGGACACGTCACCGCCTTTTTTTAA
The DNA here is from genome assembly GCA_023512825.1 of Liposcelis brunnea. Taxonomy (NCBI): domain Eukaryota; kingdom Metazoa; phylum Arthropoda; class Insecta; order Psocodea; family Liposcelididae; genus Liposcelis; species Liposcelis brunnea. The sequence continues at coordinate 1,330,677 of CM042069.1, forward strand.
ACATTCTTAACTTTGAATCACGTTCGTTTTTTTCCCAGAAGGCGTTTTCCTTCAACTTTCAACCGTCTAGAGGTTTTTCTTTTCAAGATTCACAAAACAAGATTATTTTTCTGTTTTCTTTTCCCATTAGGCCTAAAGCGAAATATAAAAAAAAAGGTTGCGCGATTTTTTCAATTGCGTGTACAGGAGAAATCGGGTGTTTTAATACGACCCTGAAAATGGCACTGACCTCTGGATTTACGCATAATTAAAGTGTACTCATATATCGAGACTTTATAGGTAATGTAATGCGCACATGTGCTTAATTAAATTAAAAATGCGATTGACGCGTTGGTCAGTCATATGATTAAATACGTCAGAAGTGTTACACTATCCCGATGCTTGCAGGATATGCTTAGAAAAGTATTAATGATGTTTTAAGTACCGATGCTGATTCTTTTTTCCTCGTGGCAAAGCCTAATATTGATCATGATCACGCATGTCGACCTTATTTCAAACAGGAAGTAAAACAAAAAGAAACAAAATTTTTATAAATTGTTTGAAAATGTTTTAATGCGAATCGGAACAGCATCACGACTAGTGATTATGCTTAGCTAGGCTGAAGTTTGACTTCCTTAAAAAGGTTCTTTACTCAAGTGAGTTTAAGTCTCCTAAAAAATTTTCAAAAATCTCAGTAATATTTGTCAAAATAGATCCAGCGATTTTTCAGGTAATTTTTGTGAAAACAGGTCTCCAGTAATTTTTTTTAGCATCAATCTTTGAATAACACATGAATAATTATCCCTCCCAGTAAAGAAATCTCGAAGTAATTACAGATCTTCAAGTAATTCTTCTGAGAATAGATCTTCAAGTAATTTTTTTGAGAATAGACCTTTGACTAAATCTTTTACAAATTAATCATCGAATAATTTTTCTCAGTATTTTCCAATAAATCTTTTCGGAATAGATCTTCATGTGATTTTTCTAAGAATAGATCTTCTTGTAATTTTTCTAAAAATAGATCTTCAATTAATTTTTTTGAGAATGGATCTTCAAGTAAATTTTCTGAGAATAGATCTTCAAGTTATTTTTCTGAGAATAGATCTTCAAGTTATTTTTCTGAGAATAGATCTTCAAGTTATTTTTCTGAGAATAGATCTTCAAGTTATTTTTCTGAGAATAGATCTTCAAGTTATTTTTTTTCAGACTAGATCTTCAAGTTACTTTCCTGAGAGTAGATCTTTAAGATATTTTTCTGAGAATAAATCTTCAAGTTATTTTCTTCAGAATAGATCTTCAAGTTATTTTTCTGAGAATAAATCTTCAAGTTATTTTTCTGAGAATAAATCTTCAAGTTATTTTTTTTCAGACTAGATCTTCAAGTTACTTTCCTGAGAATAGATCTTTAAGATATTTTTCTGAGAATAGATCTTCAAGTAATTTTTTCGAGATTGGATCTTCTAGTAATTTATTTGAGAATAGATCTTCACGTAATTTTTCCGAGAGTAGAGATTTCAAGTAACTCTTCTCAGAATAGATCTTTTAGTAATTTTTCTCAATATAGATATTTGAGTAATATTTCTCAGAATAGATGATAAAGTAATTTTCCTGAGAGAAAATCTTCAAATAAATCGGCTCAAAATGGATATTCTAATAAATTTTCTCAGAATAGATGTTTGAATGATTTTCCTGAGGACAAGACTTCAATATTCTTTGATTATTGAAGTTATTTCTTCTGAGAATTCGGCCTTCTTGTAATTTTAAGGATAAGATTTTTTCCAAAGTTTTTTTTGTATAATTAGTCTCCAATTCAAGAGACTTCTACCTAGTTTTTGAGACTGAATCTTCGAATTTTCCTGAAAATGAATTGTCAAACTAAATTTTTGTTAAGCTGTTCATTCTTAAATCATAATCACAATAGTTTCCACAGACGACTATTCGTCCTGCTCTCGAAACTTTATCACATCCTCAACTAAATTCATATCCAACCTTCTCTAAATCTACTTCGAATATCTCCTTTAAAATATAAACCAGACTTTTGCTAATTAATTTTTGTTTTCTCATTCCCTCGCTTAATTAATCATATCTTTTCCTAGAACTCTCCTTTACAAATCCCCGTCTAGGCTAAAAAGTTCACTCAACCTTCGCTATAAATAAAATCAAGCCTAACTTTCACCCCAGACATTATTTTTGAATGGAAAATCACAGCCAATAATAAAAAAAAAAGTAAAACTTGGTCAATTGTTTTTGTCATTAAAACAATTAATCCTGAGACATATCGATCGCGCGGTCTTAAACACGCTAAATCAATCTGTTTACTTAAAATATCAACTCCATTCATTATTTTAAACGTGAAAAGTTTTCATAATCTCTCTCTTTAATCTTTATTATTACAGATCTCATCATCGGAGAAAATCCGTATTTCAGTGAAAAATACGAAAAGGCATTTCGTAAATCAATCGACGAGCCCGAAGAATTTTGGGCGGAGGTCGGGAAATCCGTGACTTGGGACACGCCGTGGACCCGAGTCCTAGACGATTCCGCCCAGCCATTTACAAAATGGTTCGTCGGTGGGAAATTAAACGCATGTTACAACGCCGTAGACAGACACGTCGAATCCGGGAAAGGTGATAAAGTAGCTTTGATTCACGATAGTCCCGTAACGAACACGATACGACATGTCACATACGGGGAACTATACTCAAAGGTAAAACTAAAAAAAAAAGAACACGATCCTTATTAACATAATACTGTCATTAAACTTAACGGGCAAAGGTCGATTTCACTTTGTACGGAGAAATAGGTCAAAATTTAAAATTTAAAAATTTATATTTTTCAGGTTTCTAGATTGGCAGGTGCATTAGCTGCATTAGGGGTCGAAAAGGGAGATAGGGTTTTAATATACATGCCCCTCATACCGGAAACAATCATGGCCATGTTGGCGACAGTACGATTAGGAGCAATACATTCCGTCGTTTTCGGTGGTTTCGCATCGAGGGAATTATGCGCTAGGATAGATCACGCCGAGCCAAAAGTAATAATAGCAGCGAGCTGCGGGGTAGAGCCAAATAAAATCGTAAGATATAAGGATATCCTAAACGAAGCGATATTAATGTCGAATGCGAAGCCGCAATGTTGTATAATATTTCAAAGGAAAAATGTAGAGGAATGCCCGTTAGAACCTGGAATGGATTTGTTATGGGATGATGCTTTGGAGATGACTGAACCTCATCCGTGTATACCAGTAGAAGCAAATGATCCTTTATATATTTTATATACGTCTGGGACGACAGGTATGATGATAAAAAAATCATTCCTGCCAGGAGTGAATTCTTATTGTTTTGTTTTGGTTTTAGATCAACCAAAAGGTATTATTCGACCTACGGGAGGGCACATAGCAACGTTAGCTTGGACTATGCCTACGATTTACGGGATCGGACAAGATGATGTTTGGTTATCGGCTTCTGATATGGGTTGGGTGGTTGGTCATTCTTATATTTGTTATGGTCCTCTTGTTTACGGTTGCACATCGGTTATGTATGAAGGGAAACCGGATAGGACGCCAGATCCAGGAGCTTATTTCCGGTTAGTTGTGAATATGCAAAAGAAAGATGGCAAAAATAACAATGAAACAGCATAGAATCTTTTAAATGGATATCAAGTTGGATTTCATTGTAATTTTTTCAATCTTTCTTTTCAGAAATCCTCATTCGCCATTTACAGGGTTAGGTTGAGTTACTGTCTGAATGTACTGTACCTGACAGAAAGAAAAATAAGAGACTTTAAGGCTCTGTAGAAATAAAAGGGGTGGTAAAACATACAAGAAATATCTCCCATCAAGTGTAGTTTAAAGCTCTAGAGCGTAGGAAAAATAATTTTTCGATAAAATCAGATTTTCGACCTAGTCACTTTCTGCAAATCCGTTTTTCGGCAATAACTTTTTAAAAACGAAAAATTGAGTGTTCTACGTAGTCTCAATCGCTTCCTCAGATTAAAATACATCTCCCAGTATATATTTTGTTGATATTTTGGCCCCTTTTTAGCCGGAAAAAATGTTTTTTCAAAATTGAATATCGATTTTCAAACATCGAAAAAATGCAAATATTTTTCGTGAGATCGAAACCTAAATTTCGAAATATCTTAAGAACGCGGCCGAATTTTTACATTCTGTAAATTCCAACGGATTCCTTGGATCAAATTACATCTGATAGGATGTAGTTTGAAGCTCTGGAGCATAGGAAAAATCATATTTCTGCAAAAATAGAATTTTGACCAAGTCGGTTTCTGAAAATCCGTTTTTCGGCCATAACTTTTTAAAAACGAAAAATTGAGTGTTCTACGTAGTCTCAATCGCTTCCTCAGATTAAAATACATCTCCCAGTATATATTTTGTTGATATTTTGGCCCCTTTTTAGCCGGAAAAAATGTTTTTTCAAAATTGAATATCAATTTTCAAACATCGAAAAAATGCCAATTTTTTTCGTGAGATCGAAACCTAAATTTGGAAATATCTTAAGAACGCGGCCGAATTTTTACATTCTGTAAATTCCAACGGATTCCTTGGATCAAATTACATCTGATAGGATGTAGTTTGGGCTTTAGTAGCGTAGAAAAAGTTATATTTCTGCAAAAATAGAATTTTGACCAAGTCGGTTTCTCAAAATCCGTTTTTCGGCCATAACTTTGTAAAAACGAATAATTGAGTGTTCTACGTAGTCTCAATCGCTTCCTCAGATTAAAATACATCTCCCAGTATATATTATGGTAATATTTTGGACCGGTTTTAGCCGGAAAAATTGTTTTTTCAAAACTGAAGCCTTCTCGAGACGACTCCAAGCTCCCACTCCTACTAGAAATAATAAAAATTTTTTGGCTTTTCTTTCCAAAGGGTAATTCAAAATCACCAAGTCAACGCCATTTTCACCGCCCCAACAGCCCTTCGAGTAGTACGACGGGAAGACCCAGAAGCACTAAAGGGTCGAAAATACTCCACGAAATCCCTACGGCATATTTTCATAGCCGGAGAACATTGCGACCACGAAACAAAAGCATGGGCAGCTAAAGTTTTCAACGTAAGCATTATCTTCAATCTCAACTTACCAAAATTAAGTGGTTTTCTAATAATTCTTCCATCATCAACAGGTGCCTATTCTTAACCATTGGTGGCAAACTGAAACAGGTCATTCCATAACGGCGTCATGCATAGGTTTAAATCATTCCATAGACCCACCAAAATTCACAGCAGGAATGCCGTTCCCAGGATTTGACGGTAAGTTAGAATATCCTGCTGCCAGGACTGCTCGTCTGATTAAATTTTAATCGGAATCAGTGAAACAGCTTGAAGCCCTTGCAATGCAAGACATTATTCCCGTTGCCTGCAACATAAAATAAAGCATAAATATCAAATTTTCATTTTTCAGTTCGCGTTCTGCGATCTGATGGCACGGAAGCTGATTACCTTGAACTCGGAAGAATCGTAGTTAAACTCCCCCTTCCCCCAGGAACCATGTCCTCATTATACAAAGCCCCCGAAAGATATGTCGAGACATACTTCACAAAATATCCAGGATACTACGACACAATGGACGCCGGCTACGTCGACGAATACGGTTACATGTACGTTACGGCACGAGACGATGACGTCATCAACGTAGCAGGTCACAGACTATCAACGGCAGCTTTAGAAGATGTGATAATGGGACATCCGGACGTCGGCGATGCGACGGTTATAGGCGTGCCAGAACCGACAAAGGGTGAAGTACCTTTTTGCTTCTTCGTATTAAAATCCGGTAAGTCAAAAAAAAAAATTTAAACCTGCAACAAAGAAAATAAAAATGATTAATTTGAGAAATGTTTTTAGGCGCGAGGAAAAACGAAGCGGAAATAGCAAAAGAACTGGTCCGCATGGTTCGAGATCTCATTGGCCCAATAGCTGCGTTCAAAACAGCGGTGGCGATTAGAGGGTTACCGAGGACGAGATCCGGGAAAATAGCGAGAAAATCCATTTCGGATTTAGCTAAAAATAAATACGTAAAAGTAAGTTGTCTACGGTAGTTCCAAAAAGTTTCACCAGATGGATGTTAATAGCTTCTATCATGAGCGGTTAGATGGCGCTGATTATGTTTTAGTGCAATATAACAGCCGCTAGGTGGCTCATGATGTCGTTAAACAGCCGTAAGATAGCGCTGGCGTCGTTAAATAACTCTAAATCATTTTAATTCATATAATTTCTGCTGCTGAATGGCGTCTATGTCATTTTAACTTAAAAATCTGTCACTAGATGGCGTTATCGACGATTTTAGTTTGTAAAACTGCCGTCTAGAAGGCAGTCTGGTAGTTTTCATTCTTAAAATGATCGTTAAGTGACGCTAACTTCAATTTAGTTTCGCTGGAAATCTTTGTAGTTCATTAATCTGCCGTTGAAAGATGTTTGAGTCATTTTAGTTCTGCCAAAGAGCGCTGATGGAGTTATTAGTTCATAAAATAGCCGCCAGATGGCGCTGATGTCGCACTGATGCAAACAAAAGGCAAAAAAATTGGATCTTTTATTCTTATACGTTAAATTTTATAGCCAGAGACTTAAAAAAGGCTTTGTTTCCAGCTCGATAAATTCGACGCTAACATTACTTTCTTTTTAACTCAATTTTTTCATCTTTCTTCATTTTCTTTCAGATATCAGGCACAATCGAAGACCCAACCATATACAAAGACATCAAGCTCATCCTTCAAAAGCACGGCTTCGCCCGTACGGCACCCGATCCGCAATAATAACCCGTTCAACAAAATCGATTGCAGTATTAACGTAATTGTGAACGATCAGTTAAAAAAATTCTGCAAAAAAAAAATTAAACTAGGTTAAGCTATTATCCGATTTAACGTACGATTTATTATAATAATGGTTAAGTTAGTCAAGAAAATTTTTTTTCGTCAGGGAATCATCTCCATGTGTGAAAATACGTGAAACAATTCCCTCACATTCTCTGCGACATCCCTAAAATTAATTACAATTTCGTAATCTAGAATTCCACCCGAAATCCCCGCCATCAAGACGCTGGAAGGCGTTAGAATTTAAAATTATAATATAAATTTTTATCAATTCCATCCAGCACTTCAATTTTCCAAGCCTACGGAAAAAACGTCAGCAAACGAATATAAATGGTTAAAACAAAGGTTAATAATACGCGATTTTGCCTTATAAAATACTTCAACGGGTACATTACAAATGAGAATTTTCTCCCGTTGGTAAAAGTGTCATCTTTCAAATTGTGTAATAGACAATATCTTAAACAAGAAACGTTTATCATGGGTTATCTTCCTTTTCCCTGTGTTTTCTTTTAACATAAAAAAAAATGATAACCTAAATGGTTTTCCTACATTTTCCCCCATTTTGGAATGATGCGTTATCTGTAAGTATGAGAGGAAATTAATATAAGTTTTAATTTATTGGAGAAGAAAATTGCCTTTCAGCTCTTCATCTTACTCGCCATGGGCCCTGACCTCACCTTAGCTCCTAAAAAAAAAACAAATGAAAATGTAACTCTTTTAAATTTTTCCCTGTTTTCATTTTCCACTTGACGACAAACAGAAAATATACGTCCAGTTTCGAGACGTCTTATGGGAGATGTCAAAAGATTATTTTCACTCTGACACAAAAAAGAAGAAGGTAAAACGTGTTTGCTTTCCTAGCTAAAGATTCGTTACACTCGAAAATAAATAAAAATTCCCCTAAAAAAAAATTCAACACGTTAGGAAAATTAATTTGAAGATACTTTTAAATTTATTGACTAAACCTGAGATTGCTTTTAAATGAGCTTCTTGAAATTTTAATAAAGATTAAGACAATGACGTAAGAATTTTCATAATGTTGTATTAAGTCATTTAATGAAAGTGTTTTTAAATTTCTTTTAAATATGCGGGATTGAAGGATTGTTAAGGTAAAAGATAAGAATGAAGAAGAAAAAATTAACCGGGTGGAGTGAAAGGATTGTTTCCTGAGATTTTTTTGATAAAGTAAAGTGAACTTTTTTCGATGTTTTTTCAATGGGAATAAAAGACCGAAACTTTTTCTTTGGGTTTATAGATTTCCTTTTGTAAGGATCACTAATGAAAGTGCGTTTTAAAATGATTTGGAGAAGATACAGGTGATTGTTTAGGAGAAATTTAGGAGTTGGATAATGTATCCGCTGCCACCATAGCAGAAACCATTTAGGAAAACTTTTGGCGTTACATCGAAAAATGGCTTCTGCTTCTGTTCGTTTTTATTTTTCTTAAAAAATTAAAATCATATTTTTTTAGTCTTCCCTCTCTTTCCTTTTCCCCGCACGACTTTTCAGTCTTGGCTTTAAAACAAGGGAAACTAAACTTCCTTATCAAATATACTGGTCTCAACAACTCTTGAGCCTCTTAATATCCACATAAGTGGGGCCATAATAATAAATTTTAATAGCAAAGCAATAATCTATAAACTTGCCACTCAGATTCAACTTCATTCAAAGTCACATATAAATTCACTTATAAAATTATATTCTTACAAACATCTCGAACCCAGATATTTTTTAGCTTTCATTCAAACATTCAACAAGGAGAAAAAATATCTACTCATAACTTCAAGCAGCTTATAAATACAAAAAAAAAGTTAAAGCGATCTGAGAAAAAAATGAAACGATTCCACCTGCTACCCTTTCATTCACTTAATTTCAAACCTAATCATGCTTCGTTAATCCATTTTTTAAAATTGTTTACATCAACCCAACAAATCAAATTAATTTCCCCGTTGAAAAAAAAACGTGCTTAATAAAAAATTCTTAAATTAGAAAATTTTCTTAAGAATTTTTTGTGCATATGTTCGAATTATGGAAAGTAAATAAGGAGAAAAGCTGGAATATTAAACTTAGAGCTAAGAGTTTCCATTTGAACGTCTCTTGGGAATCGTCGGGGACCAGCAAACGTTTCTTGCTACTATAATCGCGTTATACTTGAAACTCGACGCTATGGCAATGTTCTTCCTAATGGTTTTTCGTCCGACCTTTTAAACGTTATTTCCCCACATATCTTATTTTAATTCTACGAACGTTTTTATTTAAAAAAAAGTTCACACCTTAATTTCATTGATAAGAGAGAAAAAAAATATATATAAAAAAACAAAATAAGTTTTCTTTCAAGGCGTAATCACTGTATTTTACGCTTGGCATCAAAAGATCATCAAAACTCGAGGGGTTTATATTGTGGAGCTTGAGTCATAAATCCTCCGGAATGCCTTTCAAAAAAATGAGAAATTTCTTTTTTTTATATTTCCTCCTTCTCCAGGAGAGAAAAAATACCAAGAGTAACATTAATATGTGAGAATATAGGTGACGGGTGATAGCTAACGATTTTTATATTATTGAATTGAGGATTTGAAAATGAACGATGAAGAAGGAAATCGATGCGACGGGTATTTTTCAATTAGATGAGAATGTGGGATTGAACCAAGAAGAAAACATAACCTCAATTTTTTTCAAATGAAATGGAAGAGACATTTTTTGAATAATGAATGAGTGAAACTTGGAAAATTTAAACCAGATGGCGCTGTTTGTCGTTCCATAGAAAGTTGTTAGATGACGCTAGCGTCGAATTTCCCCTCCAATAATAACAAATTTTCCCTAATTAATTTCCTCTTGACTTAAAAAAATTGCTAATTAAATTGACGAAACCACAAAACAAATCCATCAGTATTAAAAATATCAAACCGACATTCACCAAATAAACTGTGATACTCACTAATTTCGCAAACATAATCGGAATCACAAAGTTAGATTATTTTAAGTTTCACGTGATTAACCCTTTCGGGACTTGACAATGTTTGATTGATTCCTTTCATGATTAAACAATAACATTTGCTGAACTGATAAATCCGGCTTCTGTTTTGTTTGCTCACACATTATGTTCAACTCACCTCTCTTTCCCGATTGAAGAAAAGCGGGTACCGATTTCCTCACACATCCAAAATCTCTGCATGAATTCCCCTTTGACACTAAAACAAATTTTAAAAAAAATTAACATAAAATAAAACATAAAAAACTTTTGAAAATTATTAAATTTAAAAAAAAAATTGATAAGGTAAAGGTTTTTTTGATTAAAAGAATAAAACATGTAGTATTATCATTGTCTGGGACGTCGCCGCGCGAACATGGCTGCGCCCACGACACAACTCCACGAATTAACCGTTATCTATAAGAGAAGTTGAAAACTTTTCGGATCTCCACATTGTACAAAACCGTTCCAACATACACGAGTTCAATATACGGTTTTTTTTTCGTCCGGGTATTATTTTCAAAACCTTAGTGATTTCATTTTGTTTTTTCTTGTTTTTCTCGTATCGCCGATAAAACTAAATCGGGAAATAAAAAAGAAGAAAGAAAAAAGTGCTCGTTTCGAAAGCTATAAAATCCGAATTCAACAGGTGACTTTTTTCCTCGATAACGAATTCTTAAACTTTCACCGACATCCCACTACGATCAAAGGTAAATGCTTTTTTTCTATTTTTTTAAAAAATATTTGTTAATTACAGTTCTTTTAATAAATCTTTTAAAATAATTTTTATAATATGTAAGATACTTAAATTTATTTCTTTAAAATATTTAAATAGTTTCTTTTCTTTTGTTCTTACTTTCCATTGTGAAGATTTTTCTTTTTGAATAAATAAATTTAGCTTTTTCAAAGGTAAAAAAATTCTTTATTTTATAAGACATTTTCAGTAAAAAGATAATAATTTATTAAAAGATTTATTAAAAAGAACTTTCATTGGTAAAAAAAAATTACTAATTATTCACTGAGATTGGGACAGTTGTTCGCCAAATCTGAGAAATGAAGTTTTTTAATTCTTAGTTTAAGTTTTGTGAATTTTTTTCAAGCCTCGAGTTGGCCAAAATTTTTTGGTGAAGTGTTGAAAGCCAGTGGATCGAATTCATGTTTGATGTAAAACATTCAATTATGTGATATTAAATAAAAGTGAACTAAGAAAGAGATTGTAGCAGGTCTACACATTTTTTTCAAGTAGAAAAAAGAAATTCTCAGGAAGTGCAAGAATAGATTTACTTTTAGCGGCCAGCAATCAAATATTAATAACTAGCAAAAAAAGCTGCCTACAGCAAGCAATTTTTGTCTGTCAACTGTCGGTTTAAACAAACTTAAGTCCTGTGACTTTTCTCTATGGGGAGGATCTTGGTTTTTCTTTAATATCGATGGAAGAACATTGCAATAGCTGACCTGTCCCGTCAGTGAAAAATATTCGATCAAATATTAAAAATCTTGGGGAGTTTTTAACAAAATATTCAAAAAGCAGCTCAAAATTATTTTTCTTCAATTCTAAACTTCAAGAACTAACTCTAGTCGAACTCTTCAACAGCTAAAAAATACACACTTAAAATTTCAGGGAAAAAAAATTTTAAAAGCTGAAGTTTTTACTAAGTCAAATCAATTTTTTTTTAATTTTGAAGGGATTTTTCTAAAAACTTTTTCCCCCTCTGAAATTTGAGATTTATTTTAAAGACTGTCATTTGAACTTTGCAAAAAACCTTCCAAATTCAAAAAATTTCTGAATTAATTCAAAAAATTTCTGAATTTCTTCCAAATTTTTCTGCCGTCCAAATAGCAGAGCTAATTTAGACTCTTCAGTATATTGGCAAATTTATTCAATTTAGTCTAAAAATATTTTTTCAACTCTCATTTGGTGTAAAAGAAATCCTCAATATTTTTTGTTGTTCAATTAGACACAGTTTATCACACGCCTGGGAGCTTTTGAGTTGTTAAAAATGCCGGCACCTTCTTTGGAGTCGGGCGCAGCCATTAAATAATTCATTAAACAGTAAAACCTTCAAAAAAATTACAGATGCCGTCGGTAAAGATTTAGACTGCCCGACGCTACGCATTTTTCCCCCAATTGGAACCAGAAAAACTAAACCCAGTCAAGGCCCTCGTTTAATGTTCCAGTTCAGGCGTCAGCGTCGGTTGGGACCATAGCTTGTTAATTTTTTCTACATTTTTTTTGTTTTGTACACTCTCGAAAATTCTTAAAATTTCAAAGAAAAAAGCCAACAAAACTGCTTAACTTCGGTAATAGAAAAATATCGTTTCTAGCTCAATTTTTTTTTCACTGGATTTGTTTAATAAAGCCGGGATCAGACTGGGGAAAACCTAAAGCAAATTAGACTGGTTGCCAAAATTTTCAACACTACAGATTCCTCCCCAAAAAATATTTCCCAAATCTTATGAATTACTCCCCGTCGGTAAAAAAAATTTGTCAATTTTACCGTACTCCATTTTTCTTTAAACAAAAATTACTCCCGCATAACTCAAATCACTTTCTCATGCCTAATTTTAATCGACCCGCACAATTTTTCCCATTTACTCGAATAATCTAACTTTCATTAACAAATATGACATTTCTGACAAATTTCGGAGGAAACCGTTTTCTTAATTAACAAAGTTATAACATGACCATGCGAATCGCGCGTTAATTAAGTAAGCTTAAGGAAAACGAGGGACTCCTCCGATGGTCCAAAACCGCAAAACTAACTCTGATTCTAGCCTACATTTAACTCAATTCCCTTTGATGCCTTCTAAAAAGGCGTGAAAACCCCATTTTAAAAAAAAAAGTCTCCCGGAAGCTTTTAAAATTCTTTTAAGGCTAATTAAAAAGTTAAACGCATCTCTTCAAAATTTAAATTCAATTAAAACGGATTAGCTTTAAAATTATTGATCCACATAAGCCTTATGCATACATTTCAGAAAGGTTCGGGATTTAAAAAGGTCATATCATCGTTATTTTGTTTTTCTCTAAGCCCAAACGTCCGAGGTTTTTTAAGGAGACTTAAAGTCAAAGACTCAAAAGACTTCCAGACTAACGAGATGAACGTCAAAAGGTGAAGTCTCCCCTAAAATGATGTGATTACTGGATCAAACATACACAAACAGTCTCGTCCATCTAGTTAAGCTAGTTTCCTAACAGGATTTTAACTCGAAAAAAACTTTTTTTTTCTTCTCACTATTTATTCCGGAAAAAGGGAACTAATTTGTGGAATAAATAACCTTAGCTGTTCGATTAGTTATAAACTTCGATCGGATTATTTTTCTAATCCCGATTGATTAAACGTCAAAAAAAGATTAAATAGAATTCCGCAGATAATTACACAGATAATTTTACCTTTTGTAATAATTTTGCACCGAATTAAAATCCTAGATCAATACACTCGATAGGTCACATTTTCCTATTTTTAATTTCTCCTGAAACATCTTGTTGATTGTACTTCTCTTCCTTTTCCGTGAATGAAGCCCACGCAATATCTTCAACAATCATGGGGGTGGCCCCTTATCATAACTTAAAAGATCCCAAAACGCTCTCCTGAAACCAAAAAAAAAAAATTATTTAAAACTCTCTTGTAAGTGGTTAATTATTTTTGAAAAAGGCAATGTCGAGCATTTAATAAAAACGCCATTACATAAAATTCATCATTATTTAAATGTTAATTAGCAAGAAATTTCCATTTTATATCTTAATTACTTGAAAACCGGGAATTAGCTTGGGAAAAAATCTATCAAGAAGGGTTTCGTCTGCTTCTGATCATTTTCATTATGTAAAAATTAATCAAAATTTTTTTTGAAAAAAAAAAGTTGTAAAAAGTTTTAGGTTAAGTAAAAGAAAAATTAATTATTCAAAGTTATCGATGATTGCATAAAGATCTTGTAAAAGTTAGATGAATACAAATAAGGGTCGTAATTTCATCCTTAAGTGTATGGTTATCAATGAACCCTTGAATAAAGGATTATCTTATTAATCAATTAGTAATTAAGAAAGAGAGGTATAATTACACAGATGATAATAATACTCAATCCCGAAATACTTACATGTTGGTTATTATGGTCTCTTGACGTATCCCAGTTGATGAAAATTACTTATGATGAATTCGATGCTTCAAGTTAAATGAAAGATGTGGTGGTTTGGTTGGTTTTGTGAAAAGTGGAATGCCTCATCTTTGGCATTCATACTTAGCAGCCTGATCTTCTCAAATGTTTACCTGGTAGTTATTTCACTGCAAATAAAAAAATCATGTCTGAGAAATTTCACTGACGAATTGTTTGTCTGGAGGCTTGTTTTTGTAATTCGAAAAACACGATAACTTGTGCTTTAATCCCACTGAATTTTTAATTGCACTTTACATACCTCAACTAGATACGGATTTTAATCCAGACTGATCCGGTTTATCGTCACAAAATGCTCCCATTAGTCCTTTTTGGTTGCAGTTAATTCTGATAATGCCATCATGTCAACGTGGTCCACTTTCACGAAGGAATACTCCAAAATTTGCGATTCATAGTCCGGTTTCACAGCTTCACCACCTTTAAAAATATAAAATAAATTATTAACACATGCTTCAAACAATAACCGAGCACTATTACATTAATAATTTCGCATATAAAAATCAAAACTGAATGATTCACGAGGACGAAAAAAAAATGTCTGTCATCCACGACCGGATACCGGAAGTTAACGGACTATTGCGTCATACAGAAGCAAATTTGATTGTTTTTCTTTAAATAAACGCATTTTTGTTAAATAAAATACTAAAAAAATAATAAAAAATTAAAAATTTTAAAATGAAAATGCCATTCAATTCTAAACTACAAGTTTAGTTGAAAGAATTGAATTCAAACGACTTTCAAACGGTCATGACGTAAAAATGACGTCATAGCTAAAGATGGCCGACTCAATCTTTTAAGTGGGAATATTTTTATAAACAAAAATTGAATTTTACTGTCGTAATAAGTTTCTAATGGCAATGATTTTGCACTTCAGGGAATAGTATATTACCTAATAAGTGGGAGAAGGAAGATTTTACCGTTGAGAGCGACGTTTGGAGCCTGAGCCGAAGGCGAGGGCTCTAATGTCGCTCGAGACGGTAAAATCTTCCTTCTTTCCAATTATTGGGTAAGATATTTTTTCTTATGAATCAAAATGCAGTTCTTTACATTTTAAATGAAAAAAAAAACATTAATAAAAGGGATTATTTTATGTCGCGGAAGGAAAAAATATATCCAAATTGAACGTTTTAAAGTTTCACCGTTTTACTTCACTCCCAGCCGTGAGGGAAAGTATTTTACTTCACGCTCAGCCGTTTTACTTCACGGCTGTCGGCTGATTGTTAAAATCAAACTTCCGCATGCTCGAACTAGCTGTGGAAACTGATACTTTACCTTTATGAATAAGGAAAATTATTTAAACCAATGAAATTGACTTTATCAATGACTGCGCAGATAATGGAGAGCAAGATTAAAAAAAAAATGCGAGATACTATCGACGTAGGTTAAAAAAAATGTTCTCAATTTTGGAATACAAAGTGAGTAACTCATTATCTAAATTAAGGAGTGAAGAAATTATTAATGACGCGATGTTGACTTGATAATTTTTTCCTTTTTCTCCGTCTACATTATCCAGGGATAGCCAAATTTTTTTACCTAAAACAAAACCAGGGACTCATTCCTAATTAATAGACTTAACATATGAGCATGACAAATTTAGTGCTATGGAATCCTAGTAAATGATGAAATGGAACTAGAAACAAACTAACTTCAACTACGAGGCTGAACTACTTTAGCAGATTTACTTTTAGGCTTTAAATTGACCTAAAAGCTTGTACGTTTCTACATTTCATTCACAACCGTCTATCTCATCCTGTAATAACATTCCCTCATTTTTAATAATACAAGTACAAAAACCAGAATTTTACAAAGCGTTAAATCCACACTCATCATAATTTTCCTCACACCCCTCTTGCAAACATAATCCGTTTCAAATAAAGATTTTTCACACAATTTCAATTCTCATGACTGATTATTATCATCATCATAAAGTAATTAAAAATTAATCAAACTGCTCTCATGCTCTTATTAACTATTTATATTATTTTTCTCCTAACATTTTTTAATAAAGAGCTAAAACGCTTCTAATAAATCCCGTCATGAAAATCGAACGTGTCTTTCAAACATCCGCAGGTATTACCACAATTCTACTTCGCATTTACACGTTTTCTCCCCCGATTTTTTTCTATTTCCCATATTGACATTTTCGATAAAATTCCTCTCAATCGACACCTAAAAGATCCATAACGTTTCAATAAAAACGCTTTTAAAGAAAGTCATTAAAGATGAATAACGATTTCATGACTACCGGATAAATCATCTGCATAATATCCGTTTCCGTTCTAAAGGATATGGAAGTTTATTTTCTCTTTGTTCCCTCCTCTCATTTGTCTCAAAGAATTACAATCGTATCATATTTTTCGTTGTTAGAGCAAAAGACAAATGATTGCGTAAGAATATATATTAAAAAAAAGAAAAGAAAAAATCTTAATCGCTTTTCCGAGAATTCTGGCAAGGGGATTAAATTTTAATTTTCTCAAACCCATTGACATTGTAATGAGGTTTGATCGTTCGTTTTAGCTTCTACAACAGCCTTCTGGCACGTTTACCTTAAATCCTATTTAGTTTAATGTGTTCTTACGAGACAGCTCAAAAAAAATTTAAATTCAAATTTGAGAGAGAGAGAAAAATACAACGCCTACGTTTTTTTCAATCAAACGTCAACGTCCACATATTGCGTTAAAAAACTCTTTTTAAAATAATTTTTCCAAGGGCGACCAAGGGGAAAGCACACAAGGGAAAACAACAATAAAAAAAAGAGAAAAACGTTCGCTGAATACTTGAGTAAAAGACATAGCGCCAAGCATTCCGGATTATTTTTTTTTTGAAAAACTCGATCGAAGCGCGAGTTTAATTTGTAAATTAATCTAATGGATTGAAGGGAAAATATTTTTGTATAAACTGCATGAAAATCCCATCACATCTGAATTAATTTTGAATAAAAAAAAAGATTAAAATGTTATAATTACAAAATGGGCAAAGTCTCCGCGAGAATAATTAAAAGGAGATTTTGTGTTTGAATTTATAAGAAAACTCATTTTCCCCGGGTAATTGATTCATATGATGGGTGCCTTAATTGATTTTCAAAGGTTGTGTCACTTTCCTAGCCTTTTTACCCTCAAAAGATCGTAAAAAAGGTTTTCTCACTTTAATCTTTGTAATCTAATGAGAAACAATTTAATTCAAGGGTTTAAATGTTGTTTGCTCTTTTCACCTTTTACCTATTAAAAGAATGGGGGAGGGATTTTTCCCTTGAAATATAATTCTAACCGAAAGTTTTTTTAACTTTTTGTTCTTTGGTTATTCGATTATCGTTCCTTTCGATAAATATACGAGGGAGTTGGAAAAGAATTTTTTTTTAAAAACATTGAAGAGGATTAGTTAATGGGATCGTTTGGATTATCTGGCAGAAGAGTGAATGCGAATAAAGAATTTTTAAAAAGAAAATAGTAATGCACTTTGGCTGAGCAAGAAAGAAACAATGAAGCAGTAGAAAATTTAAAAGACTTGAGAGTGAAGTGCCAAATCCAAAAAGCCCAAGATTATTGATAAAAATTTTGACAATATCGCTGAAGAACAAAAAATTGGTGGCAGCGGTGGTATTGGAACTTGTATAGAAACTAATGAGCAATTGATAAGTGGTTGATCCAGGCGAAAGAGTCTAATTGGGAGTAGACACTTCAACGAATTGTCTGCTGCATACGAGATCGCCATTTCCAATTCCGGAAGCTGCTAAGTTCTTGAACTGGGGGTACGCCATGATCTCAAAATGGGAGTCGCCGAGTTTGCTAAGTATTAGCCATCATGGCGATTTCCATTTCGAGTTCATGGAGGCCCTTCAGTTTGAGAACTAGAGAGCCGCCAACTCCGTATCGTTTTCAACTGACTTCCGTTGATTGATAGACGTCATACGTCTTCTGCTGCTCGGTATTTGACTTATGCTTCGTTACAACCAATCAAAAAGCAGCAATTTAGTTGGCAACTCTCTCCTTTCAGGCTTTTAACCGAGAACATGGCAGCTCACAGCATTACAAATAGCGAACACGTATGTAGCAGACGACTCATCGACGGGTCCTCTTTCTATTAGGCTTTCCTATTCAGGCGAAGAAAAATAAGAAGAAATATTGCTTAAAAATATAAAATCTGAACTTGTTAAAACTTTCCTGTTTTTTTTATCTATTGATCCTTATGAATTCACTCTTCCCCACCCGTATTTAAGCTTCTTAGTGCTGAACCCTATTATCTCTTGTTTTCCTAAGTTGGTAGAGAAACACTTCCAATGCTACCAATACACCTTCATCCTTAATCCTTGTGAAATACTCCTTAGTCTATCAAATGTACAGGACTTGGAAGTGCTATTGCCGCGTCTGATACAACTTGACAGGCTTTCCTATCCTGGTTTGCTTCTTTCCAATCAGGAATTCCAAGCCAATCCACATACTATCACACGTTATCCTTCTTGTCAAGAAATCTGAGACTTGTAAGTCTTCCATTCAAGGTCCAACGTTTATACCACGAAGCGCGCGAGCAACATGCTTGACGATTTGACCTTTCAACTAATCAAATGTTGGCCAGTGAGCCTTCAGACTTCCGAACCTTCACGACATTGATACCGCGCCTTCGACCCCTTATTCTCACGGCACCCAAGTTCCACAGTCCTTGTACTGCATTATAACTTGCTCTCACGTCCCTGCCAAACAAGTACCCGAGGGATGCTCTGCTCGGACATAAAAGACGACAACTCAAATTACTGTTAAAAGAGATCTTTTCAGTCCCTAAATAGCTCGAAAACTTACGAAACTCAGCACCAAACTATCTGGGCTAAAAATAAATTATTAACGCTCAAAAGTGGAAAAGTGTCAAAGGTACACTGCATGGCTTTTAACGTGATTTAAATCCTTAAAACAATCTATTTTCCTCTCATATTTTCTCAGTCAACTATACGTCATCTACAACTGACATCAAGTATGCATTGCCATTTCTTCCTCGAAAAAAAAAATAAAATATTAATAAAACGTCTTTCGTCCGCTTTTCATTCCCATAAACTTTTTTCCTCGTTCCATTCTCACTTTTTTCGCTCTTTTCAAATTCCCAAACCATCGGTCATTTCAAAAAGGTCAAATAAAATAAAAAACAAATATAAGAAAATAAAAAGTTAATAAAAAATTAAAAAGTTTCCTCCCGGTGAAGCTCCCTCCGGACGTTTGTACGGTTGCCTATACAACTTTTTTCTTTAAACAGACCTATTACAACTTCTCTGTTTGTTTTTTCATCATCACGTAATTCCAATTTTCTCTCTCCCCCCCACGTGAAGAAAATTTTCGATTTGTAATACGATTCCGAATCTGAAAAGGTATTAAAATGTACTTTTAACTGGGAAACCTTCTTTTGACGGTGTAGGGTGACGGCTCTTGTACTTAAGGCTCAAAGGAACCTCAGAGCACTTAATTACTTTCGGGGGGATACCTTTTCCAGTTTCCTTCGACCACAATGGAAATTCGCCTTGGACCCGCCTCGTTTATTTTCGCTCTTTGATTCTTACATATTTTCCTCTACGGGTATTTATTTCCTTCTTGTTTCACTGAATCCTTCTTTGAATTTCTAATCGCTCCGGATTCCTAATAGAGCTTTGCTATTTAGATTACTCTTGCGGGTCGAGTTTAAGGCAATAAAAGTCGGTTTTTATGGTCCCGAGGGGGGGAGAAAATTTAAATGAAGGTTAGGAGTAGTAATTGGGCACTTAATATTTTGCGAGTTGTCAAAAGAGGAAAGGAAGGTTCGATTCGGAATGGGACAGGTTGGGGGGAGGGAAGTGAAGAGGGATTCGATATAAAAGGGGGAGTGTACAGCAGCAAGAGTGAGAAGCAGAGCTTGACTTGAGATGGGTAGCTGAGTGGCATTGCAAGAAACCGAACGAGTAATCTGCACAAACCTGAAGTTGCAAACAGAGTCTACCTCGCCACAAGCATTGGCCTGAGTCTTTTGCCAGTTCAAAGCACTTAGGTTTAGGGACCACTACCAAATAGTGAAAATCCAGCTTTAGGAGCTGCAGCCCTCCTATTAGCAAAGGCAAATTTCTATTCAAATTATCTCTTATTGGACTCTATTAGCTCTCTCCACGGCTGCGAAACTTGGACCGCTCAAAGTTGCCATGATGAATCGTCTGGAAGCGTTTGAGATGTGATGTTACAGAAAAATCCTTCGGAGGACATATGACCAACGAGGACCGTGAACTACTTGCGACCGTAAAACGCAGGAAGTTGGAGTACCTTAGGTATATGTTGCGGGGACCCAAGCACAGGCAGCTGCAGACCATCATGCAGGACAAGGTCGAGGGTAAAAGAAGACCTGGTCGTAAGAATCTCTCCTGGTTGCGGAATATACGGAATGGGACGGGTTAACCGTAGAGGAGCTATTCCGATCGTGAAAGATTTAAGGAGCTCGTCGGATCGATCGCCTAAGCTCGTGTGCGAGCAGGACACCATAAGAAGGTCTCTCCAGCCTCGTGGCTCAGCGCATAACGTGCCCGACTCACACTCGGGAGTTGATGGGTTCGATTCCACTCTACGGTTCGGATTTTTCCGACCGTATTTCACCTCTGACCAATGTCATCTGCGTCATGTGAACTTAATTCGAAAATTTGGGGATTCCGAAAGAGCGATTAATGTGTGTTGTCGCTTGGTCTCACCCCCCTACAAGACAATGGAAAACCAGCAGATGGTAACATGCTTAGAACAGCCTCTCTACTTAGAAACTGTAGGTCCCATATAGCTGTGTCAACTCGAAACCATTTATATGCAGAAAGGTCGCCTACGCTCGAAAACGAGTATGGCACCCAAAAAAGAAGCTCTCTCCGCCATTATAACAAACCGATACGCAAAAAGAAGTAAAACTTATCGCCTTTTAACGTTTCCCACATCAATTTCAAATTCTGACCACGGAGTCCATCTTTCACTTCATTAAATCCAACTCGCCACTCGACAAATCAATATTACACGCCCTCAAGGTATTTGCTAAAACCCTTCTAAAAATTCTTCTGAACCGCGAGCTATCTCACATAATGAAAAAAAACAAAACCCACCGAGATAAGAAAGATCGAGGAAAACAAGTTATGGGATATCGTTTACAAACAAGACGCGGCTCGTTTGATCTCAGGCATATCCTTTTACCGAATCAATATTTAAAAAAAAGCATTTCCCTCTTGATTGATGCCAAAGTTCTACGTTACACTGCATATTGTTTCTCCTCATTTTTCATCTTTCGGAATCATTGAATCCCCAAATCGGATTAAAAAGGGCTCGGCGTTGTAACCGCAACAAAATGAATCGACTTTTCAATGTTTTTGCTTCCCTCACGCCCAAAACTCTTCCCACATGAGAAAATATTTTTCAGGGGAAAAAAAAGGGTTATCAGAGCAGAAGAATAGCAACCCGTTAATTACGATTAGGTAAACAAATATATAATTAACTCACAAGGCAAAAATTTTCATTATGTTGTAAAATTAATTAATAATGTTTACATGGAAAATTATTTATGCACCGAAAATATATATCCGTTGAAAAGTTTTTTTTTTTAACAATGGAAAATGAAATTTTTTTCCTCCCGGTTTTACAAAAAGAATGATTTTTAACTAAGGGTAATAACTTCCACTACGATTTTTTTTTCCGGGAAATGAGATGAAGTTTGTGATAGGGCGTGCACGAGGGGAGGAGAGGGAGGGGATGCTTGTGCTTGGAAATTAGAGTTCAGCTAAATTTGGATTAAATCTGGCTGAATCTAAGCGGGTAAATTTTTTTTTGAATAATAGTAAGAATGCTAAGCCCAAGCCCTAAGCCCAAATTTGAGCAGAAAACCAATTTTGGCCACATTTTTTTGTAAAACCACGAAGGGGCACCACTTGATTTTCTTCAACTCTTACAAGCTTTCACCTCTCAGCTTAATATTATTTGCTAAAAGTCTTGAAACGACTGAAAAGGTTAGTTGAAAATAAAATAAAATAATAAAAAAAAAACCTCAAATGGAGATTTATGAGAGAATAAGGATATCAAACCGGACGGAGAAACTCGGATAAAGGAAACGAAGTAGGGGATAAGAGTTGGATCAACTTTAGCCTCAAGAAAAAAGATTTCACTTTTTTTCTACCTTGTTTTAAATAAGGAATCCCGGAAAAATTAAAATGACGCGGGCTTTCCGTTTGAAAAATATTCCCACTCGTCAATTAAAAGATTAAAAATATTATTAATTTTTGCCCTACAGACACTTTCAGTAAAATTAATTAAATTAATTTTGTTGTTTTGTTTCAGCAAGATGAAATATTTATACGTAATCGTAACGGCCATATTAGCAGTCGTGTTAGGTATTTCAACAAGGAGAGCAATGGCACAACCAATCAGTTGTACTCCAGGCTATTCAGACAATCCACAAAATAGGAAATTCTGCGCATTTATTGCACAGCTTTACGGAGGGAATCCACTGGAGTCGTATTCGGATGAAATACGGTCTAATCCTGCTGCTTGTAAGTATACATTTTTTAAAAGTTGAAAGGGGGAGAAAAGAAAAGAGTTGGCTACAGACCAAGAGGCGTGGGCAAGTCTTACACAGAAATAAAAAACTATTAAGGGGTAGTGAGAACTCAAAAATTTTGAAGATGAAGAGTATGAAGAAAGGTTTTGGATCGAAGTTTTGCCAGAGGGAGCTACTGCATCAATCTGGTGGTGCGGCTCGTGTTCGATGACTCCGGCGTTGGTCGGTTGAAGAAGAAAAATTTTATCCACTCCGCAACCTTCTGCATCTTTCCTAAAAAAATCTTTTATCAAAAACCTCAACAAATAATTCTTCTTACACTCAAGTTCACAATCCTCAAACCGTGGGCGCCTCCTTTCATCGTCAGAATCTAAAAATTATTTTTTTATATATTTACAGTTGGTGTTCCGGTAGCATACAAAGGAAGAATTACCGCAGCCGATTTCATTGACAACAATCTCCCATTCGTGGATCGGGGAACGAAGAGGCAAGACGTCGACCACGTTTTTCTAAGATTCGGACGTCGACGCTAAATCATGCAAAGTTAAATAATTACAAGACTGTAATGAAAGTTGAATAGTTTCCTCAATTTTTTTTTTAAAAAACCCCTTCTAAACAATTCCTACGATGTTATTTATTTAAAAATTATCGGGAGGGAAACGAGTTTTTTTATTATTTCCACTAAAGTACCTGTTTAACTTAAATTTACAGTCGTTAGCCACAAGCAAAAAGAAAATCCTGAGCCCGCGTTTTGATTATAAAAAAATTCTTTAAACAAATTATATTTTTTTAAAATTATATTAGAAAACCCTCAATATGGAAAAAAATTGTTTATGGCTGAAATAATAAATAAATAATAAAACGAGTCATTAGAAACGTATTTTGCTAAAAAAATTTTGATCTATAATTTTTCAATCGAAAAAAAATAAATATATAAATAAATTATTATAAATACTTTCTCTTTTTGTGTCGTTTTTTAATTTTTACTGAATAATTATAAATAAAATATCATGTGATTGGGCTGATTGGGGAATATTTTTTGCTGTTGCTGCTTTGTTATAAAAAAACAAGTCTCAGCCCAGGGATAGCAAAAATAAAAACCAAAGAAGCTCGAAGAATAATTAAGAATTTGTGGTTATCATTTCTTTAAAAAAATACTCCACAATTTTTTTTGGAAATTAAATCGTTATTAAAAAATTTTTAAGAAAGGAGTTTTGGAATATTTTAAAATTAAATTTATTAATAACGACTTTGTTTTTGATTTTATTAAAATAATATAAAGAAAAATAATTTCCGGACGAGTTATTGTACATTAAAAATATTAAAATCGACAGGAATTACAACGCAAATTTTAAATTAAGTGTTTTTAAAAAAGACACTGTCAATTAATTAACATTAAAAAAAGATAAAATGAATAAAAAATAAGATTTCTGTAATTTATTCTGGATAATTGTAATGTACGTGCTCGTGTTATTTTAACGTAATAAAAAATAAATTATTTTGCAAATTGTTTTCTTAAAAGAATTTATTAAAAGAAACTTTTTTGGCAATATTAAGTAATTTCTTTATTTAATATTACCAGAAAATGTGATTCCTCTACAGGAAATTTTGACCTTAATGCTTAAGGTGATATTGCATCATCAACATTACACAATATTAATGAAACGTTAATGCAATATTGCTAGGATAAAACTTGTATAAGTAAGAAATTTTATGGGCAATTTCGTTATTTTTTGCGAATTAAAGATTGATTTTTAGCTACGGATTCAAAAAGGGACCTTGCATAGATCAGGAAGATTTTCAAAAAGAAAAATAGCTGAAGAATCATCGATCAACTAAATTTTATTCAAGGCTTGAAGAGAATAGCAAAACTGAAGCTCTTGAATGAAACTTACAAATTCTGCTCCGTCAAAAAAATAAAAAGTAAGTAATACTCAAGCTGCAAAAAGAAAAATCGAAAAAAGGTCCTGGTGAAGTTCAGGCAAACATCGTTAACATTTTCCTCCAGCTGTTTCCCTTCTTTCTACAACACAATAAACAAAACAAGCAAAATTTTTTTCACGTAGTTCTAGGTCGCGATTCCAGACAGATATTATTAAAATGTTCCGCCTGGAGGAATAAGAGAAAGTAATTGAATTATCGTTCTAAGAAAACGAAACTTGGGTAAATTTGACAGATTTTGAATATTAAATTGATTTTCAACTTTTTGTAAAATTTCAAAAACGATTCTCCTTAAGGACTGATTTCAACGATTTAAAATTTTCACGGATGAGTCAGAGAAGTTCGAAAATATTCACTTTGGGATAAATCAAAACATCTTCGGCTATTCCCGGAAAGTCAATTGGTTTAATCGAGAAAGCAGACGTCACTGACGAAACATTAGAGTCTTCTGCTGCGTCCCGAAAGTTCAACAGTTTTCGATGAATTTTTTTGCCTAAGGCGGCCGCATTTTCAATCAATTTAGACAATAAAAAGGTAACTTTCATTATTAATACAGATTTTAATGAGTGCGCTTGGAGTCTGACATTACTACAATAATATGGCATAACATTTGCACCATCTTGCGCAAGATTAAGCAATGTTGCGCAATGTTGTGCAATATTGCGCAACTCTGATAAAATTGCACCGCATCGCAGAACTTTGCATCAAAAATATTCACTCAAGAGAAATAATCGATTTTGGCCCAAAAACTAGCAAGTAGAAGAGTTTCAAATCAGGTTTGGCTTTTTGGTTAACGATTTGAGAGCAAATTTTAAGACTTCATTCGCTCTAACCAATATTCTCAACATTTAACTGCAATCTATGGTTAACTTGCTTTATTATTTTCTTTTATGAATGAAACTAGCACGCATATCTCCAACACAAAATTCCCAAATCAATAAGAATCTCCGACTCCGAAATCCCAAACCGTAAAAAAAGTAATAACACATCGGGAAAAGATTCGCAGAAATATTAAGAAATCTTCATAGCTTATGTGCTTGACATCAAGTGTGATGGAATACCGCCGAATGGAAAAAAGCTTCTCCGCTTTTAATTTCATTTCCAAACGTTTCCTCATTCACCATTAAATCCATTTTAAAAACCGAGGGGGGAGAAAAATTTTCATCGCAAAAAAAAAAAACGACCATTAAAATCGGTTTAAAAGAAAAAGTCACGAAAAATCGAAATCCATGCGTGTGCTATAAAATGAGAATTCTAGTCGTGTAATTTGAATCCGAGCTTTATATACGTAAATCGCTTAATTCTAACGAATTTATTTGCTACATCCCGAATACGTGAGGTATTTTAAAAAAAAGAAAAAAAAGAGTAGCACCATTCCCTGCTTATTTGCAAAAAAACGTCCAAGGTCAAAAAAAATATTGGAAAAGGATTGGGGACATGAGTCTCAGTCAATTTCAATGACAAATCACGATCTACAGCTACATCCCTAATTTCCGTTTAAAAACTCCAAGCTAAATACGTTGAATTATCGAATTTAACCTCTTTTTCTCATTCAACGCCTTCACCTTTCAACAAGGGTTCTGTGGGGGCGGTGCCAGACTGCGGGGGCGAGAAAGCTCGAAGCCATTTTAAGGCCTCTTCGAATTTTTAAGTGCTCAAGCCACCTGAGCTAAAATTCTAGCCTAATATGTGAATTTAAATCTGTTGCAAGGTTTTCTTTTCAAAAAAGAGGAAGAAAAAGGTAGTGGCTATTAAGTTTGAAGATTAAAATATAAAATCCGAGTCGTAAAATATAGAGAAGTATATGATTCCGGTGTTAAGGGCTAAGTCAATAATAATACTCGGGATATAAAAGCTAGCTTTGTTACGATGGAACTAATAAAGCTCGTTAAATTGACAAAAAAGGTTGTAGGATGCAGGCTGGGGAGCTTTTCTTGACCTGTGATAAACTTTATGAAGTTTTCCAGGAAAAATATTATTAAAACTATTTTACTCTGGTTTAAGAGAAAAGGTAATTCGAAGAAAAATGTAATTTTCTTGATCGATAACATGGATTAATAAAATAATTTTTAAAGATAAAGTTAAAAAAAATTTAAGTCCAATTAAGAGACTGAGTGCAGAGGGATTTGACAAATTTCATGACGTTTTAGAGTTGTTACAGCTGAGTTATAGAAAATGGGTATCAGATTATGGTTAGGGATACAGACGTTTTTACAGTTGTATCAATGCAAAGGTGCAACTTGTCAATATAAAAGTCTAATCTCTTTTGAAAAATGGTTGCTTAGGCTTCATAATGTGAATGTTGCTTGGATTTTAGCCAGGCAAGAATTCAGACAGGTAGAAATCAGAAATTCGGGAATGAAACTCACCAAATTTTTTTTTGTGCGTTAATTGGGATTATGGAAGAAGAAAATTTGTTGGAGTATTGAATTGTGAGGTATAGGTTAGTATTCATTGACAAGTTTTTTCCTAGCAACAATTAATTATCTCTATCTTTTTCTTTCAGGTATGAAATTCATCAAAAACACGATAAACACTAACTGTCAAAATTTGAATATTATATAGCTCAAGAGTATTTTATTTTTCAGGAATCTGATGGTTTTATTTACCCAATTAATTTGTTTCACAATAGAACAACGTTTGATGAGGTGTAAATTGAATAGTAGTGAATAAGAACTTGTCATAAAACAATTATGCTACATAGAATCATAGACGTACTTCATAAAAGCCTTTCTAAGATGGGGAATTATTATATTAACATAAAGTAGCACTACATCCTACCGGATTTTAATCTTTCATCCGTACACATATTTCATGTTTATTAAATCTCCAGGAAATTACATTAGTTTGCAGAGAGACGCATTTTTCCGGCCTTTTATTTTTCCGAGAACAAAACTAAGCTTACACAAACTCTGTTTCTAAAATTTTTACATCCGCGTTTTTCCTTTTAAAAAGGAAAATCTTCTTATACAATTTTGTCCTTTGTAAAATATCAAACGCCCCGCTTTTACAAGGAAATAATCTCCCCTTTTAATAAGAAATTTCAATGATTTATGCCGGATTAATATTCAGTTAAAATCGATATCGTAATAAGAAAAGTTATATAATTAAAAACATTCACTAATGAATGAACTTGAAAAAGAATCTCATGGTTTTAGGATCAATTCCGTTGTATTTTATTTTTTTTTCTTATACAAATCCCGTTTTATTACAAATCTTACTTCATTTTCGCCCGTTCAAACTTCTGACAATAGTTTTCCTGAGAAGGAATCCTCGAAATCTTATTACATATTGAAACTTCCCCAACTTTGATTTACCAAATAGAAAGTTAATTTGATTGATATCCTGATACACGCGTTTCCGTTTCCTTAAAAGCGGATCGAACGGCAACGATTATCCGAAATAAGCTTTTAACGCTTTTAGCTAAATTGATTCAGAAAAAAAATTTAGAACCTGTAGATATTTAAACTCGATTTGATTGTGTTTTTTTACCTTTTGCGATTTGAATTTTCACCTGAGCGGAGAAAATTTCAAACCGATAAATCCCTTAATTTTTTTTTCCATTTTATTTCACCCCACGTTTTTGTATTCCATCTCTGAATAAGCGAAGGCGGATAATGAAAGTAAAGGACTGCGTGGCCGTCAGCTTTTTATACATATTCAATTTACACCTCATCAAACGTTGTTCTATTGTGAAACAAATTAATTGGGTAAATGAAACCATCAGATTCCTGAAAAATAAAATACTCTTGAGCTATATAATATTCAAATTTTGACAGTTAGTGTTTATCGTGTTTTTGATGAATTTCATGCTCGTTCAAGTGTTAAAATCATGTAGCCGTTAATATAAACCGAAAGCTTCAATCAATAGATTTTTTGAAATGTATATGCAGTTTCATGGATTTTTTTTTGTATTTTACATCTGAGCTAGAGTCTCATTAATAAATTGATCAACCTTTTCGGGAAAATTAATTTCATTTTCTGTGGTAAAGTTATGATCTTTTGACAGTTGTGTTAGTCTTTTGAATGTCGAATAAACCGCTTAGCAAGTTTTAATTGACATCTTCGTAAAATTATTATTACCATCTGAAGAAGCTTTATCGATGAGTTTCCATGTTTCCGCGCCAAGAAACATTGGTTTGTAAAAGTAAAGTTTCTATTTTCATTTCGAGGTTTGAAATGATATGCTTCACTGGGTGATTGGAGCTAGAATTTTTGTTATAGGAGGCAAAAATTAGCTTTGTAGCTTTTGAGGAAGGGAAAAAGTGGACTGTGAGAAAACCAAAGCTAAGTAATGAAGCTTAATAAAGCTCATAGGCGCAGATATGCGAGGACAAGTCATTATTAGAGCAAACTAATTCGCTGTTCAGTGATTTTCTGCACTCAGGAATGACTAACTTATGATTTGCTGCTTTGGGATGATAGTCCATATAGACATATGGTTGAATGCTCATATTTCCCAATTTACCTTCCTTTCATAAGGTATCAAACAATTATTACTTTCAAGCATAAGCATAAGGGATGATAAACTCTTGTGTGAGTAATACTTGATAACGCTAGACTTAAAATGTTGAACCAACAAACTTCAACGACTGATATGTAAAAGTTAACATAAGCTTTCACTGTACTGTCTCGACTATTATTATGGTTATTTCTGCTCTCACAGTTATTAATTAGGTTTCTCTACGAAAACAGAGGATTGTGATCAAATTCTTGAGAATTTTTGAAAATGTTATTCATTCATTCAATTGCATTGTCAATTCTAACCTCAACACATGGTTCAAAATCTACTTACATTTAGGCGAAAATATCCATGGTATAGCATTAAAAAAGACATAGTAAGATTTAAACAAAACTAACATATTATGAAATATAATTTAGAATCACGCACATTGATTAAATAAATAAAAGTTTAGCACAAAACACAAAAAATATAAATATTTTTGCACATTTCAAGTGCATTATCGTGGCAGTAAGTTTACTTCCTCTGAAGATTCTAAAGCCTCCTTGAAAATATAGCTGGACATTGTTTTTCTTTTATTTCAAAAGTTTATCGATTTAGATAAGGATTAATGGCATGATTAACTTTATTTTTATTCAGTCAGATAATATTTAGCACTGAATTATTCAATTTGTTTTTTCGTTTTTCTTATTTTTAAATACAAGGAATACTTGTTGTATCGGTTATTGAGTCACGGAGGCAGTGTCTAACTTTCATGTTTTTGTGGCCTGCAATCTGCGATGAAGAATTGAAAAAATAATTCGGTGGTGTATTATTATTTTCCATAGTTGTTTTTGCTACAGCTATTCAACTGGCTGTATTTTGAGTTATAAATCAATCTCTGATCGTTTATCAAAGGTAAGTTTACATTACAACTTACTCATTTTTTTAAATCTGTGCAGTGAAGTTAAAGGTACAAATACAGGTTCTACGTGACTTCCTGAAATTGCATTTTGAATTGAGTCTAATACTCTAATTCATTTCTGAAGTCTTTCTCGTTTTCCACCCTTAAATTGTGACATTTGTGAACTCAGGAGGTATTAAAATTTTGATTTTACTCTTTTGTTTTTAGCTGTTTTGAATCAGCCACCACCTTTGTTGCTGAACGTGCAGAATTCAAAGGAGTTTATTATACTTGAAGAAGCTACATTTTTAAGCACAAATAATGGAAATCTTTGGAGAGATAAACAGGAAACGTAAATTCCCACGGACTCTACAGGACTTGGGAGAATCAGCTTATGTTCATGCTAAGTGGACAACTCCTGAGATTCATTTAAGAATGATGCACTTCTTTTGTACACTAGATGATATAACTCTAAAGCAAGCAAAGAAGGACTTAACTGCTATTTGTAAGACTGTTATTGAAGATGTGAAAAAAGATAATTTGCCAAAAGCAATGAATGCTAGTGCTGTTCGTAGAGCTAGGTCAATCGCTAAAGAATATTACATGTTGGCTCAGAGTTGTAAGCAAGCTTCTCGTGATATGGATAAATTCGATTTCTGATCTTTATAAGTGTCAAAATAGATTTTACAGTTGACTTCGAGTTTGAATTAAAATTGTCATAATTTTTAACAAAGATTTTTCATTTTCATTGTAAATTTGATAAAAATACGATTGGTTTTTTGTTTTGTAAGCATTTGTTCATGTTCCTAGTAAAAATATAAATCAATTGAAGGTTTGAAAAAATTCTTTCTTTCTTTTTTTTTCCGTAAAATTGAAAATTCACACGACGTGGAAATTATCTAGTTTATCGTGGCAGTAAGTTTACTTTAAAAATATTTTGTAAAACCTCCTGGAAAAAATACTGTAAAATCGTTTTGTTTTATTTTAAAAATCCGTTAATAGTATCAAGTAACAGACACCATAATTTATTTCTTTTTTATTCGGTTAAAAAATATTTTAAAGTGGAATCATTTTATTTTTTTTATTTTTTTGTTTGAAATTAACGAAATGCTGGATACATCGCGAATCGAATTGCGGAGGCAGTGTTTGAGATTCTTTCTTTGTGGCTTCCAGTGGCTTCGTCAAGTGCAGTTGCAGTAAAATCAAAAAAAAATGTTTCGATGTGTTTTTCTAAACAGTTTATAGTTGTGCTTGTGATTATTAAACAGTAAATCGTCTCCTCCAACGTGTTATAAACTTATGGGCAGCCGTTTTTTAAAGGTAAGTTAATATTTAGCTCATTTTTTAGTTCTGTGCATAAGGCCGTAGTTTTGCAATTCAATTTTCATTAGTCATGGCACTGAATGAAGGTAATTTTTTTTCGATGTTGACCAATGCCGTGAGTGACTTATAATTGTGTTTTGTTTGGGGAAGTGGTTCGAAATAATTTAAACTCATTTATCAAGTCCGTTTCATTTTTGGTCCTTATCTAAACGATGAGATACTTGTACATGAGAGATACTAATTTCTATCGTATTTTTCGTTAATGGCAGCCATTTTCATTCAGCCCCGATCTTCGTTTGAGCAGTCAAGAGAAAAGCTGATGCAGGTGCAGTAAATAGAGCGATGCAGGTGCAGTAAATAGAGCAGTTCAGGTGCAGTAAATATAGCAGTTCAGGTGCAGTAATATAAGTGTCTCAAAAAATTTAGAAAAGTATAAGGTGAGAACTATGAAAATTGACTTTACTTGGACGTTAAAGTTTTTAGCAGAGGTTAGTTATGCTACAAGTAAATGGGAAAATCCTGAAATTAAAGCGAAAGTGATTCAGATATGTTCTTCACTTGATGATGAAGGTGAAAAGAGTATGCAGGAGGAATTAGCTGATATTAGTAAAATTGTTGTTGAAAATGTGAGAAAAGATAATTTGCCAGAGTCCATAAGTGTTAAGATTTTTTATATAGTTGAACAAATGGGGGGAAAAATTTTTTATTGGGCCAAAAGCATTTCAAAACAGTTTTACTTGAAAATAGACAACACAGATGCCATACATTGGACAAGCATAGGAACTATTGACCAAGTAAAAGTTTTTCAGAAATGGATTTCAACTAAGGAAATAAACCCTGAATGTGTTTGTAATTTATATTTTATGGCGTGTCGATTTGTTCAGCTAGGGTATCTTAAAACCCATTTTGTTGAAATAGAGCAAGTTTTAGACCTTTTTAACGAGTGGAGTTTAGAGTTAATGCTGGGGACATTGCTAACCATTAATATTTGTGATGAAGATTTTAAAAAAAAGTGGAACTTAGTCGATTGTAATATTGAATCAAAATTTATTCATTTGTTTTGCACAGCTGTTACATATGGCTATCATATTGCTGTGAAATATTATTGGGGTAAAATGACTTTACAAGATCAGAGGGACAATTTAATGCCTAGAGCACAAGAGTATGTAAGACAATGTTACAAGCGTTTGGGATTTAGCTTATTAGACGATTCTAAATTATCGAGAGAAGAGGTGTTAGAAATACTGATATTTTTAATGAGTAAAATGTCTAAAAAGCAAACAGTTGAGTTTTACTCAGATAATAAAGTTGAAATTTTAATGATGTTCTTATCTATTTGGCCGGCACAAAATCTTTTTATTCCTATGCTGGAAAAAGTAAATGAGCTTCTTACCAAATCAGATTATTGTACAATTTTAAGGGGAATTTTATATTATGTAGAGAAGAATGACAAAATGAGATTCATCAGTTCTCATGAAGATTTTTATGGCGAAGTTTTTGATATTGTTTGGCACACTATTCCAACGAGCATTAAAATTGAATTAGTATTGAATGAGAAAACTCCCAGTTTTCATTTCGTTATTAAGATGTTATTTGACAAATTTCTTTTCCAGAAATTAATTTTAATAATTAATGATAAAGATATAAAATGCGTTAGAGATAACGTTATTAATTTTTACTTCTTGAATAAAAAATATTATGATGAATTAGTGTTTTTCGAAAAATTTGAAGTGTTGAATCATTTCATGGAGCATGTATTTCATTTGGATCAAGAAAAAAAAAAGTTTAAACTTGAGCTTAATTTTTTTGATGATCGAATTAAAGAAGGCAATTTCAATGCCGCATCTAATTTTTTAAAATGGCAGTTAGGTCCAAACTGGCCAGAATTAAGAAACAAGCGAATAGACATAAAAAAAATGTGCCTAGAATGGATTGCTAAAAATAAATATGATGAAAGTGAAAAATTTTTAAGATGCGTTTTTCCAAATGAAGTAGATAAAGAAAATTTTAAAGATATTTTTAGGGCTGATGATTTTGTGGCAGAAAAAATTAAAAATATTATGAAAAGTGATGGGAAGAATTGGTTAAATAAAAAAAGGGATGTTTTTGAGTTTTTAAAATGGGTTTTTAATTTTGAAAAGGAAAATGAAAAGGAAGAATATGTAATTAAAATAAAGAAATGGGTACGTTTCTTCTGCAACAAATTGAGGTACTATAATTTACAGATTGAGGAGTTTTTAGATTTTTGCCAAGTACCAGAAAACAAGTTTGCAGATATGTTTAGGTTAATGGATATTAAGAATTAAGCTGATAAAAATTTGTAGTTTCATGTTTTCTTTATAATAAAAATTAGTTTTTCTGGATAAATTAGCAGATTTTTTTTACATAGTGAAAAATGTTTGCTCTTTTTGACTTATTCTAAAAGGAGAATTTGGTAGCTTTAATTGTTGCAGTCAGTCATTTGCTGTTTATGAAAAAACTGAAATATCAATCGCTTTTTTCCTGAAGCAGTCACTGCCCTTGACGCACAAGCCAAACTTAACCCCGGATATGTTAAAACAATGCTTTTTATAGCCATTTCTTTTTTATTGCTTCTATATTTAGACAACTTAATGAACCTTAATCAAAAAAAAAAGGGGGAAAAATAAACTCAGGTTATTAGTGAAGCCCCATAGAAACGTAATTCATATGGAAAAATGATAATTTCAACTTGTTGAATATTTTTTCCCCCTTTTTAAGCGCCATCTTAACATAAGAAAACATTTTTCTAATTGCTATTTAAGATTTTCCTCAAAGGAATTTTACCTTCATACGTAAAAAAAAATGAATGAACGTCATAATTTCCTTTATTGACATCGCGGTTTTCCAATTAAAAAAACGATCAAACGCGTGGCTCCAGATAAAATAAAAAAAAGCGAGGAACGAGTGGGATTCCTCTAGAAGACGGAAGCCGGAAAAAATTTAATCAAAACTTGAATCGCTCAGAAAATCAATTAAATAATTCTAATGGAGCTGGAAAAGAGCGAAAATTGAAAAAAAAAAAAATAATTAAAAATTGATTTTGAATTTTATTTGTTAATTATATATAAAGAAAAAACAAAATAATACTGTTTTTTATAAATACGAATGATTTTCTAATACAGGAAAAAATGAGTAAAGAAAATTATGCTAAGTTAGTGCCGCGGAGTTATTTAAGATTTGCAGCTAACTTCGTTGGTCGTTTTTATTAAATGCTAAAATATGAGAAAAGAAGAAGTGGGGTATGGAATGAATTAAAGCTTTTTAAAATCGATTATTTGGGGAGTATTGCTAATGAAACTTTCTACACATTAAACTCGGTATTGGCAGGGAGACGAAAAGAGGGAGTAAATTAATCCCCATCGATTATATTATTGCTAACGATAATATTTGATAACTCAACCATAATCCGTCGGTTATTGAAAAAGTTGGGGAGTAATTATAATCAGTTTTTGGCAAATATTAAACTGACAAAGATGATTTTTAGTAGGAAGTATATAAAAAGTTTAGCGGAGTTTTTGAAAGTTTGTAATTACCGGGGGAAGACGATGAGAGGATCCCTTTGATGGGGTAAAATGTTTTTAAAACGATTATTGGTCTTCTGGGAAGTAGGAGATGTATACGACGTCACCGCCAACGTTGATAAGGCACTGCCCCTGCAAAAAAATGAGAAAAATTTTATAATTTTTTAGAATTAATCATAGGTTTAAGTTTGTGAATCATAAATATTCAAACTACTTTGAAATAAGTAGGTAATTATTTTATTACTCGAATTATTCTGTTAGTTTTGGGACGCAATTTGAAAGTTTTCAAATATGGAGAAAGATCTGGTACAAAATGGCGGAGTCAAAATTTTCTTCTGATCTCTGACAAGGGAAAGCTTGAAATATTTGCCCTTTGATTTTACCACAAACCTCCCCCACTCAAAAAGCCCTCACACCCCTCAACATTTTAATTTTTTCCAAGTGTAATCCAAAATCCTTTCACACGATTTTTTCATCATGCGTCATCGAGCATTTTGATATTTCCCATTATCAGTTTCAAAAAATGCAAATATAATATCGGTCATATTGACTCTTTGGTCAGCACACGGGCCACATCATTCGACCTGGGGATGAAATTCGAACCCTCTTCATTAATTACACGTCATCGACCTTTTTCGTTATGATAAACGCATCCCAAGACGTTTCATGAAACTAGATCCCGATTTTCTTCCCCCCTCCTGTTCAAATTTAAAGGAAATATTTAAATAAAACTTCTCCAACTGAAATCACACGCCTTCAGCGTGTTTTCTCTTATAAAAACTTTTCAATTTTACCCGAATTAATTTTCATATTAGCTATTAAAAGATGGTTAAAACATTTAATCGATGTTAATGGGTTCTGGCAAAGAAATCGACAACCGTGTATGTTAAAAAAAAAAAAAACGAAATTAAAAAGCGTATATATGTTGAAAATGAAATAAGCGAAGCAGCACCTCAAACCTCTTTCCTCCTTATATTTCATTCACTGCAAAAATGAAAATTTCCCATCAAATCCGAAGGAAATTCCAATTGAAAAATATTAAAGAGATTTCCGTGTCAGGGAATTGATTTATTATCATAATCGGAAAGAGTTCCCTCGTTTATAAAAGTATGTGTAGGCACCTTTCTCCCCCCCCCCCCCATTCGAGATATTTAACAAGTTAGGTTAACTCGAGGGAGGGGAGGATATGATGTATTAAAGTGTATTATTACATGAAGCTTAAGTTTTGAAATAATTAATTGCGATTCGTGATTATGTATATTGTCTGGCAATGAAATAGGAAACTTTGAATGTAACAAAACAGTTTCGAGGGAACAAAGCAAGCTCGTTTTCCGTTTATAAACGAGACGATTGGCTTAGTATTTTACTTGTGATTAAGATTTAATCCAAGTGATCAGATCTTGAAGGTAGATTTTGAAATTAGTTGTAGGCGGAAGCCTTCAGAGGCCTCTGCAATGAGCTGAAACTTCCAGTTACTAAGAAAGTAAAAATTTAATTTGAAATTCAAATTCTAGAAAGCCCGCCAAAAATAACAATTGAGCTAATGACGTCACAATTAAGTTGAATTCTTTTATTTTATTGGTTGATTTTTTTTGCTGAAATTCTACCAATAGGAATAAAGAATCCGACTCAGTTGTGACGTCATAAATTGACGGTTGGCGGGCTTTCTAGAATTCGAATTTCAAAGCAAATATTTCGGTGTTCTTCGTAAGTCTTTATTATTAATCGAAGAATTAATATTAATAGTAAATTTGCGATTTTATGCAAGTTGCCTATTCACTTTTATGAACTTCCCTCCATTCTCTGAAGTTTCCTGTATTTAGTGCCATCTCCTTTCAAAAAACCCATTTTCTATTATATTTTACCACAAAAATTATTATAACATTGCTAATGTGTTTATATAAGTCAGATAAGCCCGATTGCGAAAGAAAATATTAAAAAATAGAGATTTGTAAAGAGACCTTTGTTTACAGGCGGACGCAATAGTGAGATCGCGTACTATTGCGTCCGCGCGTAATCAAGGCACCTTTGCATTTCTTTATATTTTTTATTTTTTTCTGTAATTTTTGCTTTTAGCCGTTGCTAACTTCTCTTGCCCCATTTTTCTTTTTTGAATTGACTTGACAGCCTGGTAACAATTCCTTTCTCCTCATTCGAGTGAGAATAAACATGTGGGCGTGCGGAAGCATAACTATATCCCTGCACAATATTACAACACTTAAAAGGGGGGAAAAAACGTGGATATGAAATCCTAGAAGGATAAGGGCAAGATAAAAAAAACTCATGAATGACAAATAAAAAAAAACTTCCAGATTCTCAGAACACACAAACGATAAACATATCGATAACGTCAATTGTTGTGTACACACGTTTACCCTTTTTTTCCGGAGAATAAAAAAAATTTTTTCAGCTAGCTTATTACTCTTGGGAGATAGGAAAATAAAAAGGTGCGGGAAAAGGTTGATAAATTATATATTGAAATACCTGATACTCGCGGGGTTTTATACACGATCTCTCACGCATAAATTTTAATAAAAGATAAGAAGAGAAAGGAGGGGGGAAAGTAATGAATATTATATGTTAAAAGGAAATCGACTTGCATGATTTTCCGCACGATTAAATCCGAATAATTCCTTTTCATTTCGAAACATCTTAGCATATGATATTTAAAAGAGCTTTTAAGGTGGGGACACATGAATGCGTTTTAACAGAAACGGGAAATCAAAAACATACAAACTCGATCATACGGATTATAATTTTATAGGAATTGAATGAATAGTGTGCTTTGAAATGTTAAGAAAGGCGGAAGCGGAAATTATACGGTGTCGGTATGTATGCTTTTTTCAGAATTATGTCCGGGTAGGTGGAGGAAAAGGAGAAATTTGGATTGTAGGGTTTTCATATTTCATTTAAATGGGCTAGATGTCAAATTATTAAAATTTGTTCTCATTTTGGAATTCTATCGATCTCCCGAGATCCGCCATAAGTGTTTTCCAATATAAACCTGATTGGCGACATGTTCATAGAACAAAAAAAATGTTAGGCCTTAGGTAGCTTAGGCCTTTGGATGTTAGTACTGTGCGTGACTGTTCGTCGCCGCAATAACTCAGTTCGTAAAAGGGCTATGGAGCCTTATAGAGAGTGGACACTTCGATGAGTCGCCTGCTACATAGGGGTACGCCATATTGAAAACTAGAAGCTGCTATTAGAGACCCTAAATTAAAAGAAACTGGCAAACTCAGTTATTACAAAAATTGGACGCCATATTAAGTATCATGGCGACTGCCACAAGAATATTCGGCAGCCATGATGGTGAACTTGCCCATACAGATTCATGAAAATAAGAACTTTCTCAGCCATCACGGAGGCTTTGTCCAAGATCTTTAATAGAAAACGGTGCGTGCCATTTAGTAAACGAAGCCAAGTTAAGAGATAGCGTTACCATGATAATCAACAAGAGCTGCAAGATCTTTAAGACCGTGATTGGCTCCTATTAAGGAGCCTAACAGTGAGTGGACACTTCAACGAATCATCTGCTTCGTACGGGATCGCCATTTACAATTTTAGAAGCTGCAATGTTCTCAAAGTAGGCATAAGTTAGCTGTCATGGCGGCCTCAAAGGCTAGTACTTAGCTTATGAAGGAAACTTGGTGGCTCTCCAGTGGCTGCTTCCAGAACTGCAAATGGCGATTTCGTATGAAGCAGGCCACTTATTAAAGTTTCCTTTTCCAGTTAGGCTTCTAACCCCTCCCAGCCCACTGCAGTTCCACTAAACTCTCAAATAAATTCCTTTTGATTCCTACCTGACTTTCAACCCCAAACTAATCCACAATTTTCCAACCCTGCCTCAACATCCAATAAATGAAAAAAATTTCCAATAAAATCTACTTTGAAAATCTTCAATCGTTTTCATCTCCTTACAAAAGAAAGAAAATAACTCCACTCGGTTATTTGAGCCGTTAAGGAAAGGGAATCACACAAAAAAAAAATCGAAGAATGGGAAAGGTTTTCATTTTCAAGATTCGGATTAGCTTCGCATTTACAACATAAATAGAAAAACTGATTAAAACGTGATTCGTCAAAAGCTTCCAGACTTATAAAAAAAATTGATAGTTTATCTCTAAACACTAACACATCCGAGGGAAAAAGTATTTTTCATTACAATGACGTCATTAATAAAAGCTTCAAGTGTGTCTTTTAATGGATCCACCCTCACGTTTTGATTTACAAACGTAGGCGAGATATTTGTACAAAATTGACGTAGCTACTTACTTGATTTTTATGAGGATAATGATATAAGAAACATTCGGACATGAAATAAGCAACCATTGCGTTCCCTCCTAATGCAGTTACATGTGCCCGAACGATTGCTAATACCTCGGTTATAAAACTGTGCACGAAACCGCTTAAACCGCCTCCCTAAAAAATAAACGAGGGGGGGAAAAGTGAAAATCATGATCGCTGTTTAAAATCGGGGGGAGATTTATTATTTATTTTATTTACCTCTCGGATGCACGTGCTTTCTCTTATAAAGAAGAAATTTAAATTTCCTAAATATCTTTCTATTTTTCCACCGGGGACGTAGGATAACGGGGTTATGTCTACTCCGTATCTGCTTCTCGGCGGAGTCTGAAATTAAAAATAATTGTTAAATGTTTGAGTTGGACTTAGAAATTTTTTAGCAAATACTTACATGTTTGTTATTCACGTGCTTGAAAATTTTATTCCTCACAGGAGATTTACTTCTTGTTTTATTTTGAACAGTCGAATCTTCCTCCAAACTAAATATCAAATCCGAATCTTCTAATTTCTTGACGGTTTCTCTACTTAAACTAGGCATTAATTTATTTTTTATTTTCTTTCTTCTCAAATCGGTTTCTCCTAAACCTAAAGCCATTCCCAGTAAGCTCAGTTGAATCTCGTCCTGTTCTAATATTATTTTGAATTGTAAATCACTTAAAGCACAAGGAACCATATTTCGTAGTTTGAAATAAACCCCCTGAAACAAAACCAAAGAGAATTACCACCAAAAAAAATTTTTAGGACGAAAAAATTTATTTTTAGCTCACCTGCAGCAACCTGTTAAAATGCTGATTGAAAGAACTTAACGGTTGCCCTAATGGGATCTTAGCTCTCCATATCTGAGTAAACATTTGTAAATTTTTAACAATATCAAGATCTTCTAAATTAGGGACGGTTTCGGTATTGACAACGTGAAAACCTTCTGGCGGGGGTGGATCTATTAATAAAGAGATTATATCTGCATCTTCAGCATCGTCAACCTAAAAAAAAATATAAATTACCAAACAGTTTAAAATTGTACAGGGGAACAATGGGTGAACTTACTTCTAAAATACATGTATCCTTATTTCCTAATGAGAGATCTAAATCAGGCAAATCATCATCAGAATCGTCAGTGTCCTCAGAAACAGGCCGGCCATTAATATGAGGATCAATTTCCACGAAAGATTTTAATTGGTACAAATCACGATTCTTCTTAACAGTTTCTTGTAGTTGTTTCTGCATTTCTGATAGTTTTTTGTTGTCCTTCCAGGAATTTCCAGCTGAGATTTTAGGGATTGGAGGGTTGGGTAGAGCTGTTAAAAATATAGCAGTGCCAGTTGCTAAGCCAATTAGCATTTTCTCCCCGATGGAAACTTGAACCTAAAACAAATTTGTTTGTATAAGACGAAATAAATTTTTGGGAGGGTTTTTAAGCTTTTATACCTTCAGTCCGAATATCGTATTCATTCCCCTGACTTTTAATTTATTGATGAGTAGTCTATGCAATTCGTATTCCAAAAACGGCAGCCCATCCGAAATTTCTTTAGCATTCATTTCTCCTTTGCAATCTCTTTTAGGCCGGCAGACGTAGGCGTGTATAAAGCAACCTTTCCCGCCGACAGGTACGTTGTCGATTAAATCGATAGTCGTGAATAGTACGTCAGGGACCTTCCCCCTCCTGCAATAAAGAAAAAAATTTCCTTTGTTATCAATTAAAATGAAAAGCAATTTAAAAATGTAATTGGAAATTGATTTTTAATCCAACAATAAAAATTTTGTCTGTTTAAAAAGTAAAAAAGTGAAGAAATTAAGAATGTATCTAAGTCCTTTGACTACGCGCGGACGCAATAGTAAACCATCGCTCTATTGCGTCCGCTCACAACCAAGGGATCTGTGTATCATTTTTTCCTCGTTTTTGTATCACAGTTGTTTTATATTCTTTTATTTTTCCGTTTACAGTATTTAATACAAAATTCACGGAAACAACCGAAGATCCCCGAAAATAACCGAACACAATTCTTGTTAAAATTTACTGTTTTCATTCACAAAATTATTTACTAACCTGCATATTGCACATTTTTGCATATTAACCCTAAACGGAACGCTCGATTCGCTGTACGGAATGTGGCAAACAGTACACGAAGCAAAATCATCTTGAGATCCTTCCATAGTCGAACGATTTTTAGAATTTATAATAGGCGGCAACGTTCCTTCACTTGATTTATTAATCTTCGCATCTTTTTCAAAATCACATCGATCTAAAGAAGCCGTCATCATTTCTTTTCCTTGATGCTGAACTTGTGTTGTTCTCGTCACAGGATGTTGTGGTGTAAAAACGTCATTCTCTGAGTTTGGAGCATTTAAATTTATGAGAGCTGCTGTCCCCGATGCACTTAGCACGCACACATCATCACTGTAAAATTAATTTCATTAATATTCTGACCAGAGAGTGAAATTTTTAAATTTACTTACCAAATACTCGTGTTTTCTGAATATCCAATAACAACATTACAACCCATCGCTCTTGCATGTGATCTTACTTCCATTCTTAATTCAGTCCACCAAGCATCTCTTGTTTCTGGTTCTTCTAGATTCGTAATCCTCTCGAGTAATTTCACAGATCTGGCGCTGACCGTCCCTCCGAGATGTTGTATAAACCCCGGTGGATATTTAGCCATCGTTAAAAATGGATATTCAAGCATATCCAAGCTCTCTTGATTCATCGATGGCCTTACTAATTGACGAGAATGTCCTTCCCTCATTCCGGATGATCGATCGCTTCCGGTTAAACTGTTTCCTATAACAATAGAATAATTTTAGCATCAGGGCAAAGAGGTTAAGATACACATAGACAGTAAACGAAGAAAAAATTTTCATGCTGAGAATAATGTCGGTGTTTGATTCGTTGTTTTTCCTCTGGAGGTACCAGCGACGATTCGTGTTCACATTAAAAACATTTAAAAATTGAACGAGGGGAATGAAAAGCCGAAAAGGGGAACAATTAAGGAAGTGCAGATAGAAAATATTTAAAGCTGGCTAATTAAGGAAGGGAAAAGGCCTTGATTTCATCAAGAAATAAATACCACGATTGCGTGGTTAATAATTCAATTAGAATATAGAAAAGTTTTCTAAGTGTATTATTTGAATAGTAAAGGAAACATGATGAAAAACAGCCCAGTTAAAAAATTTCCAGAGATACAACTTACTTTTCCGGTTACCTCCTTATTTTTTTGGAAAAAAGAAAAATAATACGGTATATTATAAGTTTTTTATTCTTTTCAATGAAAAATCGAAAATGATAAAAAAATTAGGAAAGTAAAATATTTTTTTGAAAAAGAAATATATTATTAAATTATTTACCGTTAAAATTGGGAAATTCAAGGAAATTCTTGAGTAACTCCTGATTTATTCAGAAGTCAATAGTCAAGAATGGAGGCAGTAGCATTTATTTTTTTTTAAATAAATGAAATATATTAGTGATTTTTGTTGCTATCATCGTTTTTTTATCTTTAAACCAATTACAACTTTAAAATATATACCACTGAAATTAAAATCTTTTTTAATTAAACAGCTAAATGAAGAGGCAAGATATTACCTTGATTAAAGTGTCTAGCAAACTGATAACATTTATATTTTAAAAAAAATGTTTAAGCTAATGAATTTTGACTTGCGGGGCTACGATAACCGTTATCTCACAACGGCTATCTGATTATTTTTGTTATAGGTAAACTTTATTTCTCTTTGGGAGTGTCACTCATGCGTAAAGCTGCTCAAAAGCATCCCGGAAGTCAAAATCTAACTCTGCCTCCATTTCGATCACTAAATTGTATTGTAATGCTAATTCAGTTATACGTTTTAAAGCATAATCGTTTTTTTTCGAAACTGCTAAACCAAGTGCTGTTTTTCTTTTTTCTTCTTCAGCACTGGTTAAAAGAATTTGAAGTAGATTACATTCCAATGCCAATTCAATCATTCGATTTAGTGCAAAATCATTTTCTTTCAAAACTGCCAAATGAAATGCTGTTTTCCCTTTTTCTTCAGTACTAGTTAAAAGTATTTGAAGTAAATTACATTTCGTTGCTAACTCAATTATTTGATTCAAAGCGAAATCGTTTTTTACCATAACTGCATAATGAAATGCTGTATACTTATTCCGGTCAACAGCAGTTAATAATACTTCATCTAAATTATATTTTGATGATAATTCAACGATTTGCTTTAAAGCAAAATCGTGTTTCCATTGCACTGCTAAATGAAATGCTGTACGTTTTTCATCATCAACAGCGGTTAATACTTGCTGAATTAAATTATGTTTCAATGCTATTTCTATGATTTGCTTTACAGCGAAATCATATTCAGATTCAATAGCTAAATGGATGGCTATATCCTCATTATCATCAATGGCAGTTATTATTTGCTGTTCTAAATTATGTTTTGATGCTAATGCAATAATTCGATTCAAAGCATAGTTGTTTTTTCGCCAGATTGCATAATGAAATGCTGAATTTTTATTGGCATTAACACCAGTTACTAATTGTTGGTCTAATTTATATTTTGATGCTAATGCAATAATGAGGTTTATTGCAAAATTGTTGTCTTTCCAAATTGCATAATGAAAAGCTGAAATTCCTCTTTTATTAACAGCAGAAATCAG
Organism: Liposcelis brunnea; assembly: GCA_023512825.1. NCBI lineage: Eukaryota > Metazoa > Arthropoda > Insecta > Psocodea > Liposcelididae > Liposcelis > Liposcelis brunnea. The sequence goes on from CM042069.1 coordinate 1,374,224, forward strand.
TTCTTGATTTAAATTATATTTTGATGATAATTTAATGATTTGGGTTAAAGCAAAATCATTGTTGTATTCAACTGAGTAATGATATGGAGTAGTTAATTGAAGTTGTTTCAAGTTGAATTTTAATATTAATTCGATAAATTTGGTTAAAGCAAAATCATTCCGGAGATTGATTGCATCATGCAATAGTTGGTACATGTATTGGCCTTTGCATGTCAAAATATAAACATATTCAGATTCTGAGAAATTCAAATTTAAAATCAAATCAAATATATTATTGTTATATTCTTGAATAGCCATGTGGTAAGCTGCCAAATCAACGCGTGATGATGAAAGGCTTGGTTTTTCGGTAAATTCTGGCGTTAGAATGAAATCTTCAACGCAATAGAAATTTTCCGTCGACTTCGTACTGAATGGCATTTGAGGTAGAAACATTTTGTCAGATCGTCTTACAATTTCACAAAATTTTTCCTGGTGCTTTTTTAACGATGACTTCTTTTGCTCATTTTCCAAATGAGCATTGATAAAACTTCGAATCAGTTGATATTTTTTTTCGACTAGTAATTCTTGTATAAATAATTCACACGATTCTCGAAGTGTTTTATCGTTATCTTGTTTTATAAGATCTTTAATAAAAAATTGCGAAAAAAAATATTCTCGAAAAGTAAAATGAACAAATTGAATATTGTCGCCTTCACTTTCGGTTATTCCTAATAACAAAAGCGAAGACTTAAAGTCCGCGATTTTCTTCACAAGTGCTTTATTGGTAACCAAAGAATTGGCCAAGCCCTCATGACATTTATCAAAAATACTCTTATGCATAAGTTTTGGTTCCCCTTCAAGTAAATTTTTCTTTTTATAATAAATATCGTATTTTCTATCAAAAAATTTTCCATACACTTCAACCAAATTATTTCCTAAATATGAAAAATCTAACTTATTCGAATGTTCAATCCAGTCCCGAAAAGAAATGGCCGAGCCTTCAAGAAGCAAATGCAGTTGCAATGGAGTCCCTATAAATCTTTCCAAGTCTCCTTTAAAAATAGATTTTGCTTTACGAAGAAACTCTTTCGAATAAAACCATAATTTTGAATCCTCTTCAATTTTATTCTTCTCGAAGATTTCACAATATTGCTTTTTATTTAAAATCAACTTCAATCGTTCTTTCATGTAATTTTTAATGAAATCCATTTTTGATAAATCGTCAATAGGATCAAATTTTATACTGAACGTTAATAATTCGTCCTCTAAAATGGTTTTTAAATGTAATCTAGTAGATATCCATATTTTACATTTAGTATTGTCTTTTAAAAACTTTAAAAAATCTATGATTTTTTGTCTATCTTTGTCATCTAAGAGCTCATCGAATCCATCAAAGCATAACAGTAAAATTTTACTAAATTTTTCATTACCTAAAGCTGCTTCTACGAGCTTTTTACTTAAATCGTTCTTCAATTTAGGATCAACTTCTATCAAAAACTTTGTTACTTGTTTTATATTAATCTTTTCATCAATATTTCTTATCGCATTTAAATAATCTTTAAGATTAATTCTAATTATCCAATGAGAGCTTAAAAGCTCTTCATTTTCACACAATTTAGTTAATGTTGTACTTTTCCCCATTCCTGGATCGTCAGCTAATATCATCACTCTGTTATCCTTAATTTTTGATATTAACTCGATTTCATCATTTAAAGTTTCTTCGCTTAAATCTTTGTCAATATACTCATGCAACCTGGATATTGCACCATGAGATTTAATCCAGATCAGCTCATTATTTTCGAATTTCAAAACATGAACTTGTTGATGGATCCGTCTGCAGTTTTCAAATTCATCATTTACTTTCTCCAATTCAACTATTTTAAGGTTTTGCCAAGAGTTAATTTCTAATTGATCATCGATTTTTTTACCTATAATGAATACATCACAAACTTGAAACGATTTACCTTCTAATACATCTTTCTTAATGATTATCTTATTGTAAGTTTTAAATTTTCTTTTAAAGTAAAAATCTGGATCGTAAAATTTTAACAATACGAACGCATCAAATTTCTTTAAAAGATAAATTTTCTTTTTCGGATTAAAACTGCAAAATTTCTTAAAATCATCATCTGTTATTGGCTCATCTGATAAAAATATTCTTTTATCGTCTAGTATTTTATATTCACAATTTTTAAATTGGTCAATAATTAAGTTGCCATTATCTTTATTCAAATATTCGAGAAGTTCTTCTTTAAGCTTTGATATTTCGTTTCCACATATTAAAAAAATGTGTTCGCTAAATTTAATTTCTTCGATTAATGCAAATAAATTAGCTTCGTGAACTACATCACCATAGGCTCCTTCTAAATTACTCGTGTCAAATGGCTTGCTTCCTATTTTAATTTTTTTATTATTTAACATATCTTGCATTATTTCGGCATTGACGCATTTCAACATATCTTCATCATCAGTAATTAAATCACGTAAACATAATTCTTTTTCTTGGAAAAATACTACGTTGTTTAAAATTTTCTTTCTTGATTTATCAGTTAGCTCACAAAGTGAACAATCTTCATCAGTTAGTTTATCCAAGGAATCTATCAGTTCAAGTTCATCTAGTATGTCGATTAAATCTTCATTTTCTTCTTTCATTATTAAAATAATTTTTTTAGTAATATTTCCCTCAACAATTCCCAATAATTCTTCGATGGTTTCTAAAGAATCGTCGTTTATTTTATCAGGACATTCAATAAAAATCATTTCAGTTGCTTCAGAACTGAATAAACACATTACTTCTTCACGTTTGTTTAAAATATTATTCAATTTAAAAACTAAAAAACGTTCATAGTATTCAGAATAGTCAGTACCGTAAATTGCTTGAAGGGATCTTAAAAGGCCCAACCAAGTATATTCACTAATCAAAACAAAAACCCTTTTATTCACACTATTCAAAAACTTTGCCACTTTGCCGATGTTTGTAAAAAACAAACCGCACTTGTTTATGTTAATTATTTCTCCTTCGATTTCATTCATAGAGCGATTAAAACTTTTCGGCTTTAAAAGAAAATATTGCTCGATAAATCTCTCACATTCAGGAACGATTTTAACTTTGAAAAAGTTGAACAGTTCAGAAACATTATTTTCGAGCCATTTTTTCCCATAAGAATACTGAGCTAAAACATGCGGCACTCTTGCGATTAATTCGCTTTCTTGCTGTCCTCTTTTTGTATAATAATCATCAAAAGCATCAATAAGGGTTTCAGAAGGCGAATTTTTGATCGATTCAACATTTTGTGCCAATTTGATTACTTTTTGAAATTCAGCTTGCATCGTTTTGTCGGTTTTACAATAAGGATTGGAATTGTTCTTAAATATTAGCTGCATTGCCATGTGCGTCAATTCATGAGCTAAAGTTCCTAAAATCTTTCTTTTTGAAAGATTTCTTTCTTTTTTTGATTTTTTATCTCCGCTATCCGGGGCAGCTACATAAACAGCACGTTGATATGGTAATGTAATCCCTTTTTCTTTGCTTGTAGCTGGTGGACAAATAATCTTCACATTTTCATTATCGAAATCAACGATTAAATCTAAATTTTCAACATACTGAATAACTTTTAAAATTATCGAAATTTCCTCAATCTCATCTAAAACTTTTAAATAACTAAATACATTTTCCTCTTGCTTTTTAAAAGAAAGTGATTTGATTTTCATTTTAGATTTTAAATAATAAATATGTGATTGTTTGCTAGCTGGAAAATACGAAATCAATATATCTCTTAAGCCATGTTTTTCAGCTTCATTCAAATTATCGATTGCTTTCGATTCATGATTTTTAAGTTTTACACCGATCGATTGAAGATAAGCATAAATTTTTAATTTTCCATTATTAATAGCAGTAAGAGCTGCTGTGTGGCTTTTATCATTCAAATAGTTCATTGATTTTCGTTTTGAAGTAAATTCTTTTACTTTCTCTAACTGATCTTCTATAATCCATCTATGTAGAAGATTTCTTTCTTTAGCAAATTCTTTTAAATTTCTCTGATCTTCGTCTTTTTCGTTTAATACTTCTAGGTTAAATTTTTTTGGAAAATTTTCATCTTGGAAAAGTAGCAATAGCACATGCTTGTAATTTTTGAGTTCCCACGCAGAATCCATGTCGAGATCTTGGAAATCGTTTCCTTGCCCATGTGACGAGCACATCACTCTAATATTGTCCATTGCAATTTAGTCCAAGATTCTTCTAGATGCATTATTATTCTTCACTAAAAGATTTACTTCACATAATTGAGATTGAAAATTTCTTAATATTGTAAATTGGTATTTAGCTTACCCAAATTAGCGTCAGTAATTCCGATTTTGGAGTTTTCACTTTGTTACTGTGAACAATTTTTCAAGTATTGATTTTGACTTTCGAAAAAAATCGCTATCATGCTTTTAAGTTTGCATTCAACAGTTTAAGTGATTACATTATTGATAACTTTGATAACATTTAGTTTCATTCGTGAATATTTTTTTCCTTAAAAATTGTCTCTAATCTTAAGCTGTCACTTTTATTTTTACTTATCGTTTTTGAAATAATTAAAATACTCATAGGTCATTAATTGCTACGATCATTCGACCTGTCGCAGCTTTTCTTGATAACCCAAATGTCGCATCAAGCCAAGAATTATACGATGGTTCTCTAATATTGTACGGCCGTGACGTCATTAAAGCTACGGCAAATGAACAAAAATAAAGACAATACCCTCCGTGCATATCTCGACTGCAGCGCTCCGCTAAACCTATGTTTAACTTACAGAAAAGCGTAGAGTTCTCGTAAGTTCTTGAAGGAGGATTTATATCCGGGGCATAAGTTAAACATGGTAAATCTATTTATTTATAATACATATAGCCTGTTACGTCAAATGTTTTGGCATTGTCATATTTCTTAACATATAGATTTACATCTTTACATCTTCGACACTTAATCTGATATAGATTTACTGACTAGATTTTACAAGATTTTTTTGCCAAGAGAGGCCCTGGCTTCCTCATTACTGTATGGAACTCCATCATTAAGTAATTTTTTAAGATAATTTTTAAATTCCCTTTCCCTCAGATTTTTAATGGATGCGGGTAGGGAATTGAATAACTTAAAACTAGAGACTAGAAAACATGTTTTCTAGTCTCAAGTTGTTCATTAATTGTTGCGCCTAGGTATAGTGACTTGAATCTACATTCCGCTTAAGTATAACGACTAATTACATCAACATAACTAAACTGTGCGCTCGCAGAGTTTTAAAACGACAGAATGATTATTATTGTAGTGCAGACCTCATTCAAAAGTGTTTTGAAAACCTATTGTAACCAATATTTTTTGGATGGAGTTGTACACGAACTATCGAATCCGCATAATTAATCCATGAACTCATAAGTGAAATAATATTACCATGAAGCAGTGAAATTCGTGAAGTGTTTTAAAATATCGGGCTTCGGCCCTGATCTACATCAGAAAAATTGGCAACATTAAACCAAAATCAACATTAGATTAGATTAGAACGAAAGAAGACGTATCACTTGCAAGGAAAAGTTAGGTGAGTTGTTTTCGTGACATTATATCAATTTTCAGCGCAAACCGTATTGCTAAATCCGCCGCAATCATTTCAGCATGGACGTCAATGTACCTTTAGGTCCTACTTTTGAAGAAGATGAGTATCCTAATCATGCACGACGTGGAAAAGCGATAATTTTTAATCATATATTCGAAGGTATAGATGTTTGGGAAAGACCTGGGAGTGTATACGATGGAATTAGACTCAAGGAAGAATTAACCCCTCTAGGATTTGAAGTAGATGAACTAAAAGACCCAACATACGAAGAAGTAACAAAAAAACTTAAAGAAAGTAAGTAATAATATTAGTGCAAGCATATTTTTAAAGGAAATACAATAACACATTTTTTTTAGCCGCAAACGAAGATCACTCAGAAGCAGATTGTTTAGTGGTTGTTGTGATGTCACATGGCGGGCAGATTCATCCAGAACAAAAGAAAACAGCAGCTAAGCGTAGCACCGGGGCTTATTATCCAGATGAAAAGTTTTCATTGCAACTGATTGCAGCGTTAGATCAAGATTATGATGAGAAAGAATTATTTATTCCATTCGAAGGAGACAAATGTGTGTCATTACTCAACAAACCCAAAATATTTTTCATTCAGGTAATAAATAGCGTTGATTTGTACTATGGCAGCGCTGCTAAAAACATTTTTTTGTCTGACCTCCCTCCCGAGAAAAATGATTTTTCACTGCTTTTGATTTCAAATTAGGCTTGCAGAGCTGACAGAACGGCAGGCAACGTAAATGTATGTAGATTCTATCAATCTAGTAGTCAGAGAGATGGCAGTAGTACCGACAGCGAATTTATAATGTGCACTGTACCAAAAAGTGCTGATTTTTTAGTTTTCCGAGCTACCGTAGACAGTAAGTCTTTATTTTATAAATAAATCTTAATCTAATTTTATCTTTGATTTTAATTCTTGTAATTTTACTTCTTAGATGCTTTAGCATATAAAGATCCAACCGGGTCATGGTTCATTCAAGCTTTATGCGATGAACTGGGAAGAAATAGGACTAGAGGAGATGCAGTGCTGGATTTAGAATCACTTTTACTTCGAGTGAAAAGAAATTTCGTTGCTCGCCAAAATTTAAAAAATTTGGAAAAAAGAATTACTCCTGTTGAAATTAATGAGGAAGCAAAGAAAAGATCTCAAATGCCATGCGTATATTCAACGCTCTTACGTAAAATTTGTTGGAAGCCGAAAAAATTAGTAAAGAAGTCCGATGCGAAATAAGATATGACGCAATTAAATTAACAATAAAACTAATTATTACTAAAATTGTTGGTGCTTTAATAGCAATAAACTCCTTCAAATAATACTTCCTACCTACAGCACAACGTCCACTCGCTTTTAAAGAAGAAAATATAAATAATGCAAAGGTTCCATGGTTGCGAGCGGACGCAATAGTACGCAATCGCACTATTGAGTCCGCCTGCAAACAAAGGACTTACGATTTTTAATAGTAAAATGTTTTTCTTAAAAAATATCGTGTTTTGCGCTCACAAAAAATCCCAACTTTAACGGTAAAAAATAATAAAAGCAAAAATTATTTAAAAATCTAATTACCTTTTGGTGTTATGCTGAGATCAGAATCCGAAGACCTCCGATGAATACACGGAACCGAGCTGACTTTCGCCGGCGAATGTGAAGCTCTCCCCATTGCCGCACTCTGAGAAATCGGAGGATGACTCGCAGATCCCGGTGTGCCGGACGCAATCCTCTCGACCTCTGCGTCGTTCCTGGAGGACGGGATCAAGCAGGGACCATGCTCTTTGTAGTCTGGAGCGATTAGGGCACTAGAAAGGGCGCTTTCACACTCATGCGACGGATAATCAATTAAAGCTGTCGCGCTTTTGCTTTTATGTATTGGCGACATTAAAGAACCTGTACTTAGAGGTGCCGAAAGCGAGCATGCTTTTTCTTCTTGATCGTAACAAACTATGTTAATTTTAGGACATGCTAAATCGTGCTCTATTTTATCTAAATTAGAATTAATTTCGGGTTTGATTATTTTTTTAGGGTTGTTAATCGCACTTGGTATTTTTAATTTATTGCGTGAGTATTCTTCGTTGTTCTTTTGCTTTTTAGGCGATTTCCTTTTTGTATATTTCCCGGCGAGGACTTTCGACAGGGATTTTTTTCTATTGCTGTGAATAGTCGGAGACGGTTGATTAGAAGAATCAATTGAAGTATCTTCAGAGGAGGAACTATCAGAAAGACTAGAATCGTCGGACGATCTGTTATATTTTGAACGTCCGCTTTGATATAAATAATTCACGGATGCGTCTTCTCTTTTGGTAGAAGGAGGGGTCGCTGTTGTTTCTTTGTCTTCGACTACTCGGTCTAGACCGTACCAAGCGGAATCGCTCTGGGCACGATGATAATATTTCCCCTTTTTTTTAGTTTCCTCCTGTCGGGTTTCTCTCTGCGACCAATCAGACAAACTATCCCCTTCTGAATCATCTCCTTCCACCGTAGACGAATCCGAATTAAATTTACTCCGCAATTTCGGAATTTTTTTCAATAATATCGTTTTTGGCAAAAATCTCATAGCTTTTAATTTATTAGAAATTTTATTCCCTTTTTCGGATTTCCCGTCTTCCGATTCCGTTAAACTTTGAACGGATCGAATTCTTTTAATATCCTCTGAGTTTTTTTGGCTGCCGACTCGATCTACAGAATGAGATCTCGGTTCGGCTTGATGAATCACAGTCAAATGACGTTTTTTCTTTTTGGGTTTTATTTTCCCGACTCCGGGGAATCTTTTTCCCATTATGGTTTGCTCTGGGTCCCCGACTTCGAACGGTATCGATCGATTAGCGAAAGGTGAAGGCGAGCGAATTCTCGGTGAATACGGCGGAGCGATATTAGTAGTAGCGTTTAAGTTGCTAAGCATGCTTTTATTGATAGCAGCTAGTGAGATACTACAGAAGCGTTGTGAGCGATAGTAATAAAAGAGGGCAAAAGGGGGGAAGAAAAAGAAAAGAAAAGATAATGAGGATTTTATTCCTTCATTTTTTCTTAAAAAAAGGTTCCATTAAATGCTTTTTGAAATGAATAATGACTTGATTCTTAATTGAAAACTATTAATTTGGCATTTTTAGCCAATTTACAACATGCTTTAAACAATAACTTCAGCCTTAGCTCAAAAATTCTCCCTCTACACTAACGCCATCTTACAGCGAAACACTGAACTCATTCTAATTCAATAAATCCCTGTAAGATGGCGCTGTCGCATTTTTTTTAGAACTAACGCTCAAATCATTTTTATATTTTTGTCATTATTCCTTTTCACATTTCTTTTAAAATTTTTATTTCTCCCGTAAACAACTATTGCTTAGGGAAGATATAAAAAAAATTAAAACCCGTCATGCTTGTTAACCTTAGTAAACAAAATGCAACAAAGACAAGGGGGGAACAAAAGCAATGTACAACGTGTTAAAAAAGCTCACGACTCCAAACATACTTAAGCCGCCCAATTATTTTTTTTTTTTGCTCGAAATAATAGACTAGTACTACGGAATCAGTCCCCGTGAATGGGACTGTCTAGGCTATTGCTTCGTAGCAATATAAAACTCACAATAGCACGACATGTTAGTTGAAAACTGCTCTATTTAAAATCCACACAGAAACTTTTTTTTTTTGGTTACGATAAAAGCAAAATAAAAAACTCAGAATCGTTCACATGTAGTGTGAAAGGTAAAAAAGTAGACGGGGCTTTTTTTTTTTTTAAATTTTAAATTACAGCTAAGGGGAGTGTTAGTTTTGTTATGCGATTGAAACTTTTAGATAATTATCAGGACATTGTATTTTAGTTAAATGTCTCACACTCATTTTTCTAGACTTTTGGGTCAGTAAAATTTTTCTGGTCTGCATAGAGAACTAATTTTTCCTTTCTTTTTTTTTCTAGGAAATAAAACAACGAACCAGAGCGCAAAAAACGTTTCAACAAACTGCTTGTAGCACAATTTCGCTGGAGTTTAATATTCCACTCAGGTAAGTTTAGTGAACATGAAAAAATAAGAAAAATGAGAACTGTGATATGACATTCTTTACTTTCAAGCTATTGTTGTCTTATTATGAACTCATTACTTTGATTCAAAAACTCATTTTTCTATAGCTACCCAGGCTAAATTTATTTCCTATTACCATAAAAATTATCCAAAAGCTTCATTATTTTTCTCATCATAAACACTACTGACTGTACAACGACAATTTACAATAGACTCATCTAACTTGCATGTGTTAAAATTGCTCTTTAATGTCAGTTTCTGAATTTGATTATTTTTTTAGTATCCTCGCTTATTAATTCAAATATTTGACTTACTCGTTATTTAAATTAGGTTCCAATTGTGAAGCATTATCTTGTATCCTTGTCAACGTCACTGCAGTACCAATCCCTCTTGCAACAATTCCAGATTCCCCTTCTAAATCGAAATTCTGACAATACCTACATCACCAGAATTAAATTACAACCTTCTCCTAGTTTTTACTTCATAACTTATTAAATATTTACCCAATCACTGCATTTCCACCTAAATCCAGAGCCTTCAACCCGATTTTCCTTTGAATTTCCCCAGACAACTTAAAAAATAACGTCTGTCTTGCTTCGTTTGATGCTCTTGGTGTTCGAATTTTATCAATCCATTGATATTCTGGATCGTCATTTACTACTAATTCTTCCACAAAGCCATGAATAACCTGAGCATGATATCCTTGTGGTATCACAGGAGCTAAAAAAAATTTTCTTTATTTAATCTACTCATCAGTATTTTCCCAATTTTTTTTTCCCAATACTTACAACAAAAAAATTGAACCCCACATGAAGATTGTCGAAATTTATTGAAATCGGAAAATAATTCTACTTTAACAATTACATTTACTTCTCCTCTTATCCCATGCATTGTATCATAAACCGGAATCCATCCTGACATGACAGATCCTCCTCCTGAACTCGTACAACATGTATTTGTTGAACTGTCATTACTCCATACGTTTCTGACAGGACCAGGCGCTGACGGTAGCAATAACGGATTTAAATCTAAATATACTTTCCCGATTGCGTCGTTTGCTGAGTATGTATCATGATCCATTAATCGAATTTGTAAAGGTTCGTCTTGTAATTCGGAATCGTCTACTTCAAATCGATACCATTCTGAATTCCATTGTGGATTTAAAGACTTTCTACATACGTCTGTTTTATATGTTGTGTTTCCGAGTTTTATTTCAACGTATGCGTCTGTCGTATCACTTGACCGATCCATAACGGGCAAATTACGCCCAGACACGATTTTTACTTTGACTTTTCCTGGCATTTTGAATACTTATGTGAGTTGCTTCAATCCGGTGAAAATATACGAGAAATTAATTCTAGAATACCCATGAATATTTGTTTTATTGAAAAATTCATGGGTGATGTGATTTTAATACGTTTTTGAAATGATTAAAAAAATACAAACATTAAGATAGCAGAAGAAAATTGATAGTGAACGGTAGCAAAATCTTGCTTTCTGCCATATGTCGCAGCAAATGAAAGCTCTTGTTTATTAGAGCAAAGTAGATTTTGGGTTTGTGGTCGTGGTGTGGATTCACATTCAAATTGGCGTTACCGTCGTTGTGAGTTTTTATATCCAATAAATCCAATGAAACTATAGTGTAATGGTTCGAAAAAAGTATCACAGTTAATGTTTTTAAGGTAAATAAGAAGTTTTATGTGGGTGATGATCGTGAATATACATGATTAGTTGATAAAAAACACAGGACGCTGACCGACCATGTTTATGATCGTTTGTCACAATGCGGTTGCCATTGTTAGATAAAATGCCGTTGATATTACTGGCATTTTAGTAAAAAAAAAAAGTTCAGGAAAAACCAAATGATCGTACTGTTCGGCTTCTGGAAGAACAGTCAAAAATCGGGTGGGAATGCGGTTGTAATTATTCAGGTTAGCATTTTTTTTATTGCATTTTTTTTCCTAATGGCGTGTGTTTTTCCACTATGATGTCTTGTGAAGAGATTTAAATGTTGACTTTGAAAATGGAGTAGGTACAAAACAAAGCAAAATTTATAAACTTATATGGTAACCTTTGTGTTTTAATGTTGTTTCCATTGACCTATTAATTAGCTGAAGTAGATACAGTAAACTCATATAGGGAAAATAGATTTAAAAATTTAGAGGTGTCAAAGCAAAACCAAATGCAGGATTAGAAGTTTTAATTATGATTTTTTTATTATATTTCTGTTGAGGTTAATTCAACTGTTTGAATCACAATTATTACCTCACATCACAAAATTTTTTAACTGTAAATACAGATTGAGTTTTGACTCTAGTTCGGTGCAGATTTGAAAAAGTGATTTAAAGTGTGTCAATTTCCACTTTTGGATTTGTGAATCCTAAAATCAAGACCTGTAGGATCAAAATTGGTAAGTTTTTACTTTCTTGACATATTTGCATTGATGTGGTCTTTGCTCTTGAGTAAATTGCAACCATTTATAAATTAATTTTTTGTTACAGATTGCTGTAGTAAGGTAAAACGTTTATTCTTCTATACAGACCAATTGATGCAGGCAGCTTAGCAACAAATAAAGTCTTTTCAACTATCAGCTGAAACATATTATTTATATAACCGTTGTAGTATTTTTACAGTATTCAGAACCCAAGTTAAGAGTCGGAGTCAAAGTAAATAAAGAACAAGAATCAGAATTGGATTTAAAACTATACCCAGAATTATTGGAAGTGAATTCACAAATCTGATTATACTTTGAACCAATGTATATAATTCTCTTGATAGTCAAGTTGTTTTCAATTCTTAGTGCTCTATAAAATGCTGTATATTGTATTCATGAACAGCGCTTATTTGGTGCTCATCTAAATTATACTTCGATGATAACTCGAGAATTCGGTTTGAAGCTACATCGTTCTTTTCGGAAACTGCTAAATGAAACGCTGTTTTGTTAAATCTATCAACAGCAGTTTATAGGTGCTCATCTAAATTATATTTTGATGATATACCCGACGGTTGCCACGGAAATGAATGGATATGAAACAGCCCAAAAATTGGTCTTATACGGATATAAAAATATCGGCGCTATAACCGAATAATAACCAAATATTACTTTTATATTTCTAGGAAATAAATTGTTATAGAAATAAATAACTAATTTGTTTATTTTTCTCAATTTCATTTCATAAAGCTGGTTATAATTTCGTTATGAAAGCTTACATTTAGGATATAAAGCCATTTTTGTCATTTCCGTATAAATGTGATGGAACCGTCGGGTAGCTCTATAAATCGGTTCAAAGCTAAAAAGTTTTTTTCGAAAACTGATTGATGAAATGCTGTCTCGTTAAAGTAATCAACAGCAGTTAATAGGTGCTCATCTAAATTATATTTTGATGATAGCTCGAGAATTCGGTTTAAAGCTGAATCGTTTTTAAAGATAACTGCGAAATGATATGCTGTCCTTTTACAATCATTAACAGCAGTTAATACGTGCTCTTCTAAATTATACTTCGATGATAGCTCCAGAATTCGGTTTAAAGCTAAATCGTTTTTTTCGGAAACTGCTAAATGAAATGCTGTCATTTCATCATCAGCAACAGCAGTTAATAGGTGCTCATCTAAATTATACTTTGATGATAGCTCGAGAATTCGGTTTAAAGCTAAGTCGTTTTTTTCTAAAACTGCTATATGAAATGCTGTCGCGTTATAATAATCAACAGCAGTTAATAGGTGCTCATCTAAATTATACTTTGATGATAGCTCGAGAATTCGGTTTAAAGCGAAATCGTTTTTTTCGGAAACTGCTGAATGAAATGCTGTGTTTTTAAAATAATCAACAGCAGTTAATAGGTGCTGATCTAAATTATACTTTGATGATAGCTCGAGAATTCGGTTTAAAGCGAAATCGTTTTTTTCGGAAACTGCTAAATGAAATGCTGTGTGTTTATTACCACCAACAGCAGTTAATAGGTGCTCATATATATTATACTTTGATGATAGCTCGAGAATTCGGTTTAATGCTAAGTCATTTTTAAAGGAAACTGCTGTATGAAATGCTGTGTGTTTATTACCACCAACAGCAGTTAATAGGTGCTCATCGAAATTATACTTCGATGATAGCTCGAAAATTTGGTTTAAAGCTAAATCATTTTTAAAGGAAATTGCTAAATAAAATCCTGTCTTTTTATCATCATCAACAGCAGTTAATAGGTGCTCATCTAAATTATACTTTGATGATAGCTCGAGAATTCGGTTTAAAGCTAAATCGTTTTTAAAGGAAACTGCTAAATGAAATGCTGTCCGTTTATATTCACCAACAGCAGTTAATAGGTGCTCATCTAAATTATACTTTGATGATAATTCTAGTAGTCGGTTCAAGGCAAAATCGTTTTTATTTTTGATAGCACAATGAAAAACGGAATTTTTGTTGTATCGTTTTTTTAAAATATCATAGCAGCCTGTACTTAATAAGTCGAATATTGTGAGCATGAAATCTAGTATATGATTATTATACTCATAGATTGCAAAATAGCAAACTTCGAATCGTTCTATCGGAGTAGTAATTTCATGAAAAATTTTTAGCCGTTTTTTTAGTAAGTCTCTATTTGGGGTGTTTTCCAAATGTACGTCAATAAAACTTCTGATAAATTTGTACTTATCTTCTACTAATATCTCTTTTAAAAGCAATTTAAATGATTCTTTTAAAGATTCTTTATTGTCGGTTTTTATCAGGGTTTTTATGATGAATTGCGTAAAAAAGTATTCTCGAAACGTGAAGTGTATGAATTCTAAATGGTTACTTTCAATTTTGGTAATTCCTAATAATAAAATTAAAGATTCCCTTTTTTGAATTTTATCCGGTAATGCTTCATTTTTTACTAAAGAATTAGCTAGATGTTCATGCCATTTTTCAAAATTATTCTTCCAAACATCTTTCGATTGCACCTCAAGCGTTTTTTGTTTCCTGTGATAAATTTCGTATTTTCTTTCAAAAAATTTCTGGTACACTTCAACTAAATTTATTCCTAAATATGAAAAATCTGGATTTCCTAAATCTTCAATCCAATCTCGAAAAGATAAGGCTGAGTCTTCAAGTAACAAATAGAGTTGTAGCGGGGTTCCAAAGAACCTTTCAATGTCTCCTTTAAAAATTGATTTTGCTTTATTTAGGAAGTTGTTTGTGTAAATCTTTAATTTCGATCCTTCTGATTTCTCATTTTTTTCAAATACTTTATTATATTTTTCTTTAGTTAGTATAAATCTTAATCGGTCCTTCATATAATTCTTAATGAAATCCTGTTTTGATGAATCGTCAATGGGATAAAATTGTATGCTGAAAACTGATAATTCGTTTTCTAACTTTTCCTTATAGTGCAGTCTAGTCGTTATCCAGATTTTACAGTTAGTTTTATTTTTCAAAAATTTAAATAAAGATATGATTTTCTCTCTATCTCTATCATCCAAAAGCTCATCATATCCATCAAAACACAATAACAAACTTTTGCTAAATATTTTATTAACATCTATTGCTGCTTTTAAAAGTTTTTCAGTGAAAGAATTCTTTAATTTAGTGTCTATTTCTCCTAAGAAAGATATTATTTTTTTTATGCTTACATCGGTATTCATGTTTTGAATCGCTTGAACATGATCTTTAAGATTTATTCTAATCACCCAATGATCGTCTAATATTTCTTCATTTTCATACAACTTCGTTATTGTAGTACTTTTCCCCATGCCTGGCTCATCGGCTAATATCACCACTTTATCATTTTTCATTTCTGAAATTAATTCGCTTTCATCCTTCAAACATCTTTTGTTTAATTCTTCAAAATCAATCAGCTCCCGCAAACAAAATAATGAGCCAGAAGTTTTCATCCAAATTAATTCATCGTTTTCACATTTTAAAAAATGAACCGTTTCTCCTGACTGGTTATATTTTCTATATTCACATTCAAATTTTGCTGAATCTAAAAATTTAATATTCGAAGAATTGGAATGATTTTGCAGTTTCTCATTACCATTTATGTCTATAACAAAAACATCCGAGATTTTTTTAGCAATATTGTTATTTAATAAACTTTTCTTTATTATTATTTTGTTCTTAAATTCTCTTTTTATATAATAATCAGGGTTGTAAAATTTCAATAACGTGAATGTATTATCGCTGGATTTGTGAAGAAGGTAAATTTTCCTTTTTGAATTAAAGCTACAAAACATTTTGAAATCATCATCTGCCATTTCTTTGTTTTTTAGAAATACCCTTTTATTATTTGATATTTTAAAACTAAAAACTTTCAGTTCCGAAACGATTGATGTATCAATGTTTTTATAAAGGGATGTTTTGTCCTTTTTTTGATTTGTTGCGCTCTTTCCGCTTATTACAAAAATGTCTTTGCCAAAGTTTATTTCGTGAATTAGTGTTTCTAAATTAACTTCAAGAACAGCATCCCCGTATGCACCTTCTAAACTGCTCGTACCAAATGGTTTACTTCCTATTTCAATAATTTTCTTGTTTAGCATATCATGAATAATGTCCGCTTTAATATATTCAAACAATTCTTCATCGTCTTGAATTAAATCGTTTAAAGTAAGTTCCTTCCCTTGGAACAGTATTGCACTACTTAAAATTTGGCTTCGGGATTTTTCTGTTAAATCGCAAATGGAAAAATCATCTACTTTTTTAGAAAAAGCATTTGTCAATTCTAGGTCTTCTAATATTTCCCTAAAATCTTCATTTTCATCCTCTTTCATAATAAAAACTATTTTTTTATCTTCCTTTTCCTGTACTATTTCCATTAGATTTTCTATTGCTATTAAAGAATCGTTTCCTAAAACATCCGGACACTCGACAAATATCATTTTAGCAGATTCCGAATTAAATAAATACTCGACTTGCTCTAAATTTTTAACGATATTTCCTAACTTGACAACTAAGAATCGATCATATGATTCTGCATAATCAACTCCATAAGTTGCTTGAAGAGCTCTTAACAAACCTAGACTGGTATACTCAGTAATTAATACAAAAACGTTTTTGGCTGTAACATTCATAAATTCTTTTATCTTGTCAACATTATTAAAAAACAAGGCATACTTTTTTATGTTGTTAATTTCACCTTCCTTTTCATTGAAACATCGATTTAAACTTTCCTGTTTTAAAAGGGAATTCCGCTTGATAAATGTTTCACATTCTGGAACTACTTTTCTTTGAAAAAATCCGTACAATTCAGGTAAATTACTGACAAGCCATCTTTCTCCTTTGGGGTATTGAGCTAGTATATGAGGGACCCTAGCAATCAACTCGCTTTCTTCCTGATTTCTTTTCTTATAATGTTCACTGAAAGCATTACAAACGGTTTCCGAAGGGGTGTGAGTAATCTTCTTTAAATTTCTTTTAGTAAATGCCGTCACCTTTTCAAATTCATCTCTCCCAGCCTCATCCGATTTAAAATAAGGATTACAATTATTTTTAAAAACTACTTGCATCGCCATGTGAGTCAATTCGTGAGCTATAGTCCCTAATATTTCCCTTTCTGGTCTTTGAGCACCAGCAGCTACGTAAATGGTGCCCAAATCGGCAAAAGTAACGCCTTGTTCGGCTTTTGAAGCGGACGGGCAAATAGCTTTCACATTTTGACTATCTAAATCTAAAACTAAATCTAAGTTATCAACATATTGCATGACTTTTAAAATAATCGAAACATTCGGAATCTGGTCTAATTTTTCTAAATAGCTAAATAAATTTTCTGTACATTGTTCAAAAGAATTTAAAGATTTAATTTTCATTTTTGACCTTAAATGATAAATATGCGACTTATCGCCTTGCTTTAAATGCGATTGCATTACGTCACGTAATTCATGTTTTTCAACCGTGCTCAAATTATCAATCTCACTTGATTCGTGATCGGTTAATATTGCGCCTATCGACTGAAGATAAGAATAAATGTTAAATTTTCGGTTTTCCAGAGCAGTACAAGCTGCTGATTTTCTTTGACCATTAAAATAATACCTCGATTGTGTTATCGATATATATTCTTTTACCCCCTCCAATTTATCATTCCTAATCCGTTCGTGTAGAAGGTTCCTCTCCTGAGCAAACTCCTTCAAACTTCTTTGAATTTCATCTTCGTCGTTTAATTCGTCCACGTCAAATTCTATGGGGAAATTGTGATCTCGATGAAGAAGTGATAATACGATTCCATACTGTTGTGATTCCCATGCTGAATCGATGGAAATTTCCGTTTCTGGAATTTCATCTCGATTTTTCTTTTTGAAAGCCATAAGAAATTTCCAATCTTAAATCACCGCTTTAGTAAATTGGCCTAGAAATTATTCAATTTTCTTACAATATGTAATTTTAAATGTAAAAATAATAAATCTAAGGTACTTACGCTACATTACAAATTCTGCTATTTTAATTATTAAAAAAAATCACGTGATGAACTTATTTATTCTCAACATTACGATTTGATTTGTTAACTCCTTCGAATATAAAATCTGTTTAATAATGGTGTGATGTTTTATAATTTTGCCAACTATGTTTGATAACTGATAAGATTGAATTCAATATAGGACTTTCCTTTATCGATAAGCTGATGAACGTCAAACTATATACAATGTAGAGATAAAAATGAAGGATATTTTGATATTTTTAAAAAAGAATTACGAAAGACCAACCACGATCAATCCATCATTTGCTGATGATATTAAGATCTATCGGGTAATTAAATCTCCTGAGGACTGTGCAGCCTTGCAGCTCTACCTTGATAGGATTGCTAGCCTGCGTCTAATCTGTTTCGGATCGATGTCTCCTCTTCTTACAGTGCCTTCCCGAGACGATGATTGGCGACCATCTAGGTTACAGAGCAGCAGGCAAGAGACCCTAGCCGAATCAGATTTTTTATAAAATTTTAACTGCACATGCGAAATCACACATGCACTGCATTTTGCGATATCAGTGTTGAGGTCTTCTTCGGATTTAATAACTTCCTTTTCCAAAGTTTCAATAGCAAATTCTCGCTCCTGTAGACGATCATATTTACCCTCGAGAACCGCGAAGGCTTCTGTGTAACCTGAATCATCGGATAATGCCTGCTGAAGATCTTTTAGGGCATTGGTAAAATGCCGCCTCCTGGTCGTACGACATTTTTTCGCTGCTTCTAATTCACCCATTTTTCTCCCTTACAATACGATCACTGCTCGGCTCTTTTTATTATTTTTTGTAATGTCACGGTCGCCATGTTATAAACCAGTTGAGTTGGTGGCAGCGTTGCCAAAACAAAGCAAAGCCAAATGTAGGATTTAAAAGTTTTAATGATTTTTTTATTCAATCCCTGTTGAGGTTGATTCACTTGAATTGGAAGCTTTTTAGCTCACAAAATTCAGCTTTGATTGTGACTCCGGTTCGGTGCGCTTTTGGAGTGTAATAAAGTGTCTCAACTTCCACTTTTGAATTTGTTAATGGTAAAATCAAAACCTGTAGAATCAGAATTGGTAAGTTTTGACTTTTTTGCATTGATGTGGTCTTTGCTCTAGAGTAAATTGCAACTATTTATAAAGTAATTTTTTGTTACAGATTGCTGTGTAAGGTAAAATGTAGGTATGCTCTTCTGTTTAGGTCAAATAATGCAGACAGCTTAGCGACAAAACTCATTTTAATTATCAGCTCAAACATATTACAGTAATACCCCTCAATAACGGACACTTCGGGACGTGGCTTTTTGTCCGCTATTGAGAGGTGTCCGCTATTGCGAACCACGATTTTTTTTAAAAAAAATAAGGAAAAAAAGCACTTATGTATATCACATTTAATTACTTAAAGAAAAAACTTTCGATTTTTGTCTGCTTTAAATTCCGATTAGAGATTACATGATCTTGCTACCGGCAGGAAAAAACCTGCTGAAAACGCGGAATTCAAAACAAAACATACAATTTTGCTTTCTTGTTCAACTTTCTTGTCCTTTATTAAGGAGTATTTTTACATGGACAACATAGGAAAGAAATATTTTTTTGTCCGCGTTCGGTATTGAGGGAGTCCGCTATTGCGGGGAAAAAATACATGGGGTTATATGGAGAAAAATCCGTACCGGGACGTTTTTGTCCTTTACGGAGAGAGTCCGCTAAAGAGGGGTGTCCGCATAGAAGGGTATTACTGTATTTATTTTACAGTTGTTAACAAGTAATAACTTAATTAATAAAATTTTGTAAATATAGACAATTGTCTGGAAAGTTATGGACTTAAGCAAAATATAACTGAATTATATTTCTGAAACAATTAAATACTTTTTGTCAAATGGGGAAGGACTTTCTGTTGACGAGGCGTCAGCGTACTGCACGCGAAACGCCAAGGACTTCCGTCTGCCGAAGTTCAGGCTTAAAAAGGCAGAGCAGAGCGTGATGCACGCTGGCGCTTCGCATTTCAACCAACTTCCAAGGAACATTAAAAAATTAAGAGGGGATAATGGCTTCGTTAAGAGCCTGAAGGAATTCCTTATGGGTGAGGCTGCTTACTCGCTGGCGGAAGCGGAAGCGTGACATCTACCTCCGACGTAAGGAAGAAGGATGGGTAAGTGGAGCCAAAAATCGTATTAAATATATAGTTTTATGTAACGGTAGTGGTTAAGTTTAACAAAAGAATAGTTGACGATTCCGATGTATAAAATTGTACCATGGAAAAATATAAATAATATAAAAGGTCATTCAAAACTCAATAGATTACTCACAGTTAACCTTCTGGGAAAACCGCTACGCTGCTTTTGCACCATTAGGAATAAAATAAATGTTTATGCTTTCAGACTATTTGAATAACTCTGATTACAGCAAAGTCGTTTTCATACCTAACTGCTAAATGAAATGCTGTATACTTATTAATATTAACAGCAGTTAATAATTTTTGAATTAAACTGTAGTTCGATGCCAAATCAATAATGCGATTTAAAGCAAAATCGTTTTTATACATTACCGCTAAATGAAACCCTGTATTTTTATCATTATCTACATGAAATAAAATCTCTTCGTGTAAATTATATTTTGATGCCAATTCAATAATTTGGTTTAAAGCAAAATCGTTTTTCCATCCAACTGCTAAGTGAAACGCAGTATTTTCATCCTTATCTCTATTTGTCAAAATTTCCTCACTTAAATTATATTTTAATCGTAAATTGCTTGCAGAGCTCTTAACATCCCCAACCACGTGTAATCAGTAATTAAAACAAAAATTTTATTTGAATTATTCAAAAAATTTTTTAACAACTTATTAACATTATTAAAAAATAAATTGCACTTTTTCACGTGAAAAACTCCTTCATTTTCGTTGATGAATCGATTTAAGCTTTTTAATTTTAATAGAGAATTTTGCTCAATAAGTTGTTTACATTTAGGAACGACTTTAACTTCAAAAAATTCAAAAAGTTTCGGTGTATTGTTTAAGAGCCAATCTATTCCTTCGGGATATTGTGCAATTATATGAGGTATTCTAGCAATTAACTCACTTTCTACTTGATTCGTATCTATATAATAATCCCCGAAAGCGTCCGTAAGGGTTTTGGAAGGCGTTCCAGTAAAGCTCTTCATATTATCATCAATAAACCATGCTAAATTTTGAAATTCTTTTCGGCTATCGTCGTCTGATTTAAAATAAGGGCTACAATCATTTCTAAAAACTATTTGCATCGCCATATGAGTCAGTTCATGAGCTATAGTCCCTAAAATCTCATTTTCTGTTCTTTGAGGACCGGCAGCCACGTAAACAGTATTTTGAAGATGAAAAGTGGCTCCTTTTTCAGCTTTTGACGCAAGCGGACAAACAGTTTTTACATTCTTATTGTCTAAGTCTAAAACTAAATCCAAATTATCAGCATACTGAATAATTTGTAAAATAAGCGAGACGCAGGGAATCTTGTTCAATTTTTCAAGATAGCCGAACAAATTTTCTGTATACTGCTCAAAAGAATCTCGAGATTTAATTTTCATTTTTGATATTAAATAATAAATATGCGACTTTTCGCTTGTTGAAAAATATGAAAGCATTACATCTCGTAATTCGTTCTTTTCAACTAAACTTAAATTATTCAGCTCGTCTGATTCGTATTTATCTAAATTTACACCGATTGATTGCAAGTAACAATAAATTTTGAATTTTTTATTTTTAAGTGAAGTATAAGCTGCTGTATGATTTGAATCATTAAAAAAATATTTTGACTTATTTTTGGAAGTGAATTCTTTTACTTCTTGCAGTTTGTCATTTTTAATCCACTCGTGTAGAAGATTTCTCTCCAGGGCGAACTCTTTCAAATTTTTTTGGAACTCATCTTTTCCGTTTAATTTTTCTAAATCGAATTTGAACGGGAAATTAGAATCCTTTTGAAGTAGTGATAACACCGTGCCATATTGCTTTAATTCCCAAGCAGAATCGACTGAAATGTTTTGAATATCTAGATTTGTCAGTGTCCCCATATTTTTTGAGAAGAGACTTTTCCACTTTTTGCCAAAAAAAATTAAGATTTCATTAAAATAATAATTAATTGATATATTGAAATTATAAATCTACGGTACTTACTTCACATTACCAACACAGCAATCATGTAAATGGCATATTATTCAATTTCCAACAATGCTATTATTCTTGTTGACTTGATACGTGAAAAAGTCTGACTGACGTAAAACATTTTTGATAAAAGCTCGATTTATAAAGATAAGAGATTCAGTATGGTGTAAAAATTTTTGTATGCTTATCTTACGACATTGATAACATATAGTGAACATTAATAACAGAGACAGAACGAACGATTTATGTTAGATATGATATTATACTTTCTTATGAGCCTGTGCAAAAACTTTTCATGTAAAACATGTTTCGCTCCACATTCCACCATAAGTATTCTTGGGTCAAAAATAAAAAAATTCAGCTATAATTCAACTAATTATGCGGTAACAGTCGAAATTAATTTAATAGATGGCCTGTTGTTGAATCCTCTCTAGTCTAATTTATTCCTCGCTGTATTTCATTTCTGACTGGTGCCATCCGTAAATGGAGAACTCAGTCTTTTTAATTTCGTTAATCGCTGGACGGATAATTGTAAGGACGTTTCTAGTCATGTTAATTTAATTGTTTTCTCAGATTTTTATCGACTTTATTCTTAGTGCTGTATGAAACGCTGTATATTTTATTTATCCACAGCAGTTCATAGATGCTCACCTAAATTATACTTTGATGATAGCTCGAGAATTCGGTTTAAAGCTAAATCGTTTTTATTAAAAACTGCTAAATGAAATGCTGTCCGTTTATGATCATTAAGAGCAGTTAATAGGTGCTCATCTAAATTATACTTTGATGATAGCTCGAGAATTCGGTTGAAAGCTAAATCGTTTTTCCAGAAAACTGCTAAATGAAATGCTGTCTGTTTATCATCATCGACAGCAGTTAATAGATGCTCAACTAAATTATACTTTGATGATAGCTCGAGAATTCGGTCTACAGCTAAATCGTTTTTTTTGAAAACTGCTAAATAAAATGCTGTCTTGTTATGACAATCAACAGCAGTTAATAGGCGCTCATCTAAATTATACTTCGATGATATCTCGAGAATTCGGTTGAAAGCTAAATCGTTTTTCCAGAAAACTGCTAAATGAAATGCTGTCTGTTTATCATCATCGACAGCAGTTAATAGATGCTCAACTAAATTATACTTTGATGATAGCTCGAGAATTCGGTTTAAAGCTAAATCGTTTTTCCAGAAAACTGCTAAATGAAATGCTGTGTTGTTATCACAATCAATAGCAGTTAATAGGCGCTCATCTAAATTATACTTCGATGATATCTCGAGAATTCGGTTGAAAGCTAAATCGTTTTTTGCGGAAACTGCTAAATGAAATGCTGTATATTTATATTTATCCACGGCAGTTAATAGGCGCTCATCTAAATTATACTTCGATGATATCTCGAGAATTCGGTTGAAAGCTAAATCGTTTTTTGCGGAAACTGCTAAATGAAATGCTGTATATTTATATTTATCCACGGCAGTTAATAGGCGCTCATCTAAATTATACTTCGATGATAGCTCGAGAATTCGGTTCAAAGCTAAATCGTTTTTTTCGGAAACTGCTAAATGAAGTGCTGTGCATTTATATTTACCAACAGCAGTTAATAGGTGCTCATCTAAATTATACTTCGATGATAGCTCGAGAATTCGGTTTAAACCTAAATCGTTTTTTTTGAAAACTGCTGAATGAAATGCTGTCTGTTCATTATAATCAACAGCAGTTAATAGGTGCTCATCTAAATTATACTTCGATGCTACCTCGAGAATTCGGTTTAAAGCTAAATCGTTTTTAAAGGAAACTGCTAAATGAAATGCTGTCTGTTTATAATAATCAACAGCAGTTAATAGGTGCTCAACGAAATTATACTTTGATGATAGCTCGAGAATTCGATTGAAAGCTAAATTGTTTTTTTTGGAAACTGCTAAATGAAATGCTGTCCTTTTATTATTATTATTATCGACAGCACTTAGTAGGTGCTTATCTAAATTATACTTGGATGATAGTTCCAGTAGTAGGTTCAAAGCAAAATCGTTTTTTTTTTTGATAGCACAATGAAAAATATAATCATTGCTATATGGTCTTTTTAAAATATTATGGCAGTCAGTCTTTAATAAGTCAAAAATGGTGAGCGTGAAATCAAGTATATGATTATTATGTTCAGAGACTGCACAATAACAAATCACGAATGGATCCATCTCCCTAGTACCTTTATAAAATTTTTTCAACAAGAATCGCTTTATCGGGCTTGTAACTTTATAAAATATTTTTACTCGCTCTATTATCAATTCTCTAATTTGGGAGTTTTCCAAATGTACGTCAATGAAACTTCTTATCAATTTGTACCTATCTTCTACTAATATCTCTTTTAAAAGCAATTTATATGATTCTTGAAAAGATTTTCTATTGTCGGTATTTATCAGGGTTTTTATGATGAGTCGCATAAAAAAGTATTCTCGAAACGTGAAGTGTATGAATTCCAAATGGTTATTTTCAATTTTGGTAATTCCTAATAATAAAATTAAAGATTTCCTTTTTTGAATTTTATCCGGTAATGCTTCATTTTTTACCAAAGAATTAGCTAGATATTCATGCCATTTTTCAAAATTAGTATTCCAAACATCTTTCGATTTTTCCTCAAGCGTTTTCTGTTTCCTATGATAAATTTCGTATTTTCTTTCAAAAAATTTCTGGTACACATCAACTAAATTTATTCCTAAATATGAAAAATCTGGATTTCCTGAATCTTCAATCCAATTTCGAAAAAATCGAGCTGAGTCTTCCAGTAACAAATAGAGTTGTAGCGGGGTTCCAATGAACCTTTCAATGTCTCCTTTAAAAATTGATTTTGCTTTATTTAAGAAGTTATTTGTGTAAATCTTTAATTTCGATCCTTCTGATTCCTCGTTTTTTTCAAACACTTTATTATATTTTTCTTTAGTTAGTATAAATCTTAATCGGTCCTTCATATAATTCTTAATGAAATCCTGTTTTGATGAATCGTCAATGGGATAAAATTGTATGCTGAACACTGATAATTCGTTTTCTAACTTTTCTTTATAGTGCAGTCTGGTCGTTATCCAGATTTTACAATTACTTCTATTTTTTAAAAATTTAAACAAAGAAATAATTTTCGTTCTATCTTTGTCATCCAAAAGTTCATCATATCCATCAAAACACAATAACAAACTTTTGCTAAATATTTTATTAACATCTATTGCTGCTTTTAAAAGTTTTTTAGTGAAAGAATTCTTTAATTTAGTGTCTATTTCTCCTAAGAAAGATATTATTTCTTTCATGCTTACATCGGTATTCATGTTTTTAATCGCTTGAACATGATCTTTAAGATTTATTCTAATCACCCAATGATCGTCTGACATTTCTTTAATTTCATACAACTTCGTTATTGTAGTACTTTTCCCCATGCCTGGCTCATCGGCTAATATCACCACTTTATCATTTTTGATTTCTGAAATTAATTCGCTTTCATCCTTCAAACGTCTTTTGTTCAATTCTTCAAAATCAATAAACTTTCGCAAACGAAATAATGAGCCAGAAGTTTTTATCCAAATTAATTCGTCGTTTTCACATTTTAAAAAATGAACCGTTTCTCCTGACTGGTTATATTTTTTATATTCACATTCAACTTTTGCTGAATCTAAATATTTAATATTTGAAGAATTGGAATGATTTTGCAGTTTCTCATTACCATTTACGTCTATAACAAAAATATCCGATATAATTTTAGGAATATTGTTATTTAATAAACTTTTCTTTATTATTATTTTGTTATTCTTAAATTTTCTTTTTATATAATAATCAGGGTTGTAAAACTTCAATAACGTGAATGTATTATCGCTGGATTTGTGAAGAAGGTATATTTTCCTTTTTGAATTAAAGCTACAAAACATTTTGAAGTCATCATCTGCAATTTCTTTGTTTTTTAAGAATACCCTTTTATTATTTGATATTTTAAAACTAAAAACTTTCAGTTCCGAAACGATTGATGTATCAATGTTTTGATAAAGGGATGTTTTTCCCTTTTTTTGATTTGTTGCCCTCTTTCCGCTTATTACAAAAATGTCTTTGCCAAAGTTTATTTCGTGAATTAGTGTTACTAAATTAACTTCAAGAGCAACATCCCCGTATGCACCTTCTAAACTGCTCGTACCAAATGGTTTACTTCCTATTTTAATAATTTTATTGTTTAGAATATCTTGAATAATGTCCGCTTTTACACATTCAAACAATTCTTCATCGTCTTGAATTAAATCACCTAAAGTAAGTTTCTTCCCTTGGAACAGTGTTGCACTACTTAAAATTTGTCTTCGAGATTTTTCCGTTAAATGGCGAATGGAAAAATCATCATCTACTTTTTTAGAAAAAGCATTTGCCAATTCTAGGTCTTCTAATATTTCCTTAAAATCTTCATTTTCATCCTCTTTCATAATAAAAACTATTTTTTTATCTTCCTTTTCCTCGACTATTTCCATTAGATTTTCTATTGCTTTTAAAGAATTGTTTCCTAAAACATCCAAACACTCGACAAATAACATTTCAGCAGATTCCGAATTAAATAAATACTCGACTTGCTCTAAATTTTTAACGATATTTTCTAACTTGGCAACTAAAAATCGATCATATGATTCTGCATAATCAACTCCATAAGTTGCTTGAAGAGCTCTTAACAAACCTAGACAGGTATACTCAGTAATTAATACGAAAACGTTTTTGGCTGTAACATTCATAAATTCTTTTAACTTGTCGACATTATTAAAAAACAAATCATACTTTTTTATGTTGTTAATTTCACCTTCCTTTTCATTGAAAGATCGATTTAAACTTTCCTTTTTTAAAAGGGAATTCCGCTTGATAAATGTTTCACATTCTGGAACTACTTTTCTTTGAAAAAATCCGTACAATTCAGGTAAATTACTGACAAGCCATCTTTCTCCTTTGGGGTATTGAGCTAGTATATGAGGGACCCTAGCAATCAACTCGCTTTCTTCCTGATTTAATGCCTTATAATAATTACTGAAAGCATTACAAACGGTTTCCGAAGGGGTGTGATTAATCTTCTTTAAATTTCTTTTAGTAAATGCCGTCACCTTTTCAAATTCATCTCTCCCAGCATCATCCGATTTAAAATAAGGATTACAATTATTTTTAAAAACTACTTGCATCGCCATGTGAGTCAATTCGTGAGCTATCGTCCCTAGCACCTCATATTCTGGTCTTTGATCACCAGCAGCTACATAAATGGTGCCCAAATCGGCAAAAGTAACGCCTTGTTCGGCTTTTGAAGCGGACGGGCAAATAGCTTTCACATTTTGACTATCTAAATCTAAAACTAAATCTAAGTTATCAACATATTGCACGACTTTTAAAATAATCGAAACATTTGGAATCTGGTCTAATCTTTCTAAATAGCTAAATAAATTTTCTGTACATTGTTTAAAAGAATTTAAAGATTTAATTTTCATTTTTGACCTTAGATGATAAATATGCGACTTATCGCCTTGCTTTAAATGCGATTGCATTACGTCACGTAATTCATGTTTTTCAATCGTGTTCAAATTATCAATCTCACTTGATTCGTGATCGGTTAATATTGCGCCTATCGACTGAAGATAAGAATAAATGTTAAATTTTCGGTTTTCCAGAGCAGTACAAGCTGCTGATTTTCTTTGACCATTAAAATAGTACCTCGATTGTGTTATCGATATATATTCTTTTACCTCTTCCAATTTATCATTCTTAATCCGTTCGTGTAGAAGATTCCTCTCTTGAGCAAACTCCTTCAAACTTCTTTGAATTTCATCTTCGTCGTTTAATTCGTCCACGTCAAATTCTATGGGGAAATTGTGATCTCGATGAAGAAGTGATAATACGATTCCATACTGTTGTGATCCCCATGCTGAATCGATGGAAATTTCAGTTTCTGGAATTTCATCTCGATTTTTCCTTTTCAAAGCCATAAGGAATTTCCAATCTTAAATCACCGCTTTAGTAAATTGGCCTAGAAATTATTCGATTTTCTTACAATATGTAATTTTAAATGTAAAAATAATAAATCTAAGGTACTTACGCTACATTACAAATTCTGCTATTTTAATTATTACAAAAAATTACGTGATGAACTTATTTATTCTCAACAACACGAAAATTTGATTTGTTAACTCCTTCGAATATAAAATCTGTTTAATAATGGTGTGATGTTTTATAATTTTGCCAACTATGTTTGATAACTGATAAGATTGAATTCAATATAGGACTTTCCTTTATCGATAAGCTGCCGAACGTCAAACTATATACAATGTACAGATAAAAATTAGGGATATTTTGACATTTTTAAAAAAGAATTACCAACCACGATCAATCCATCATTTGCTGATGATATTAAGATCTATCGGGTAATTAAATCTCCTGAGGACTGTGCAGCCTTGCAGCTCTATCTTGATAGGATTGCTGGCCTGCGTCTAATCTGTTTCGGGTCGATGTCTCTTCTTCTTACAGTGCCTTCCCGAGACGATAATTGGCGACCATCATGGTTACAGAGCAGTAGGCTAGCCGAATCGGCTGTCTTGGATCTTGCTTAGCAAACCCTCGGCCATGATGGCTATACTAGGAACTTAATGCGGTGTCTTTCCAGCATCGCAGCATAGGAGCCATACCGTCAGTCCTCGACTCAGCCTCGTGCTTTCTGGACTTAAGCCTAGCCAACTTTATCGTCTTCAGCCTTAAGCCAGTACTAATAGGACTGCTGCCCCCCATCAGGACCCTTACCAGATTGCCACCTCCCGGGTCAGAAGGAATCTGGACCTCGTCAAGGGCAGGTGCGCCAAACCTGAAGCAGGACTGTTAATGTTCCCACCGATAACCCCTTCAATGTCTCTAAGTCTTTTCAAACGTATTTTCGACAACGGTCGCCTGTTCCTTCCCGTTATCTGTATCGCGATAATGTCCTTGATTCCTCCAGGTACAAAACAAAGCAAAATTTATAAACTTATACTGTAACCTTTGTGTTTTAATATTGTTTCCATTAATTTATTAATTAGCGGAAGTAGGTACAGTATAAATTCATATAGGAAAAATAAATTTAAAAAATTTAGTAGTGTCAAAGCAAAAGCAAATTTTTTAACTGTAAATTCAGGTTGAGTTTTGACTCTAGTTTCGTGCGTATTTGAAAAGTGAATTAAAGTGTCTCAATTTCCACTTTTGGATTTGTGAATCCTAAAATCAAAACCTGTAGGATCAAAATTGGTAAGTTTTTACTTTCTTGACATATTTGAATTGATATGGTCTTTGCTCTAGAATAAATTGCAACCATTTATAAAGTAATTTTTTGTTACAGATCACTGTAAGGTAAACGTTTATTCTTTTATACGGAGAGGTTTATGCAGGCAGCTTAGCAACAAAATGAAGTTTTTTCAATTATCAGCTCAAACATATTATTTATATTACAGTTGTAAACAAGTAATAACTTAATTAATAGAATAGCTTCACAGTGGGAAAAATTATACTGTCTTTAAAACAGCTATTGATGAATCAGTTACGGATATTATTCTAAGATTGATATTGTTGTAACTCAAAATTAAAGAGACAGTAGGAAGAGTATAGTTTAAAAAGCGTTGTTAGTTTTGAGTAATTTTTGCAGAGACTTGGCTGTTGCTATAATTTGAAACCTTATAAATGCATAAGGGCTCAGGTTTTGATCAAAACCACAGGCTGACGGCAAGTCGTGATTATGCTTGTACTTCTTAAAAGAATTTATGACATTCACGATCATAAGAAGTCGGATGACTTGAATTAACACAATAAAAATTTCCCAAAGGGAATCGAAATCCTATTCAGAATTGATTTAAATTCCTTGAGAACTACATGACCCCAAATAAGAACCCAAGTCAGAGTCAGAGTAAAGTAAAGAACGAGAATCAGAATCGGATTTAAAACTATCGCCGGAATTATTGGAAGTGAATTCACAAATCTGATTATACTTTGAGGCAATGTCGATAATTCTATTGACAGTGAAGTCGTTTTCAATTCGTAGTGCTCTATGTCTAATAGAGTTTTCAAATATGAAATAATTCCGAAGCAGAATTTTTTTTGATAAAAGGGTAGTATTTCGCTTCAGAAACGTCAGGAAAAATGAAGCAACCAAATACGAGGGTGCGTTTAAAAGTATCGCGCATAAAAAGGTCCAAATTTTTACTTTTTAGCTTATAAGTAAAAATCCCTTAATGATATCAAAAAATCGATTACACCATGTTATTCTACGCAAAATTCTGCGTTAGGTAACATTTTATTTGACTCCTGCCCGATGACGGAGATCAAAGTTATTTTAAAAATAATATTTTTTGAAAAAAAAAATAAAAAATGGCGAAAATCGTTAAAAAACCTAAGTTTTTTTTTTGTTTTTCCCCTACGACACGATTTTTTCGACAGTATGCCAAAAATCGCTTTGCATATGTAAAACTAGACTAATTGTGAGGTGTAACGGTGTGTAGACCGATTTTTTATCTTCAGTACGTCCGGCTGATATAGGGCCTTAAAGTCGGGTTGGAACGATAAAAATGTGCAATTAACGCAAAAATAACGGATAAAGTTGCAAAATTTTGGTTGATTTTGCTCAAAAATGATTTCTAGGATTAAATTTAGTGAATCTACCGAAAAATTTTTTGGGGGGCAAAGCCCTGGCCCCTCGAGTAAGGACTTAACGTAATTTTTTGGGCCGAAAATTGTAAAATTGAGGTTTTCCCCGCTGTTTAGTGGTAAAATCATAGTAGATTTACTAAATTTGATCCTAGAAATCATTTTTGAGAATAATCAACCAAAATTTTGCAACTTTATCCGTTATTTTTGCGTTAATTGTACATTTTTATCGTTCCGACCCGACTTTGAGACCCTCTATCAGCCGTATGTACTGAAGATAAAAAATCGGTCTACACACCGTTACACCTCACAATTAGTCTAGTTTTATATATGCAAAGCGATTTTTGGCATACTGTCGAAAAAATCGTGTCGCAGGGGAAAAACAAAAAACTTAGGTTTTTTTAACGATTTTCGCTATTTTTGCTTTATCGACGGAAGACAGATAAGGTAGCGGAACCAGTGAATGAACGGTCTCCAATGAATGAAAGATCTGAGCTCAATTTGATTTTTAAAGTTTATTAATCTGTATAAATTAGATCTGGATAAAAAAGCGATTGCGTTGATTCTTCCTCTGCGATATTTTAATCATAAAACCTTTGAAATTGTTATAAAATCAGCAGAAAAAAATTAAAAAATATTGCAGTCAAAAATTTTTAAAGTTTTTCCGCATTCTTACCGCGCAGGTTAAGCTCTACCATGTTTGTAATATTTTAATTTTAAAGCGTGATTAACTATTTTGAACGAATCTGACTGGATCATTATAAACCTGAAAACACAGCCAGTCGTATGTTTCTTTACACTTAACTTTTAGCCGTAGAAAACTTTAATACAAATCATTTTTCTCGACTGGATATGGAAAATCAACAAAGAACCAGTAAATGAAAATAAAAATTCGCAGAAATCCACCGCCTTGTGTTTCATTATAAATTTCATAGCAAGACTTCGGAACTTGACCGGGTTATTTGTTTTCAAAATGCCTGTTATTCTTTTTAACGATACTTAAGCTATTATTGTTTTTAACAATTTTTTCACGTGAAAAATCCGATTTTGAAGGTAATTATCAAGTTTATTAACTTTTTGGCTTAATGTCAATTAGTTAAATTGTAAGTGATAGATTTCATCTTTGATTTAGCCGTATTTTTAAATAAAACGGACGGTTTCAGCAAAAGTAAGATGCCACCCCGTCGTTCCTATGGCGAGGATAAAATGGAGAAGGCCCTTAAAGAAGTTAGATTAGGTTCTAGCCTGTCATATGCAGCTAGAACAAACGATGTTCCTTTATCGACCCTCCATAAAAAATCCAAGGAGAAAAATCCAACTAGAACGCGGTATGGTCCTGCAACAATTTTGACTTACGAAGAAGAAGAACTTCTTGTCGAATATATAATAGAATTAGGGAAAAACCATTTTGCGTTGAACAGAAATGACTTGCTGTATTCTGTGCACAGAATTATTAAATCCAAGCCCCGTCCTAACCCGTTTAAAAATGATAAGCCAGGGAAGAAATGGTAAAGAATACTCCTATGGTAATTTAGATAAAGTTCCAAGTTTTATATTTGCTATCGTTATTTTATGTAGGTTTTCCTCATTTATGAAACGACACCCCGAGCTAAGTGAACGTACTCCCCAACACTTGACAAAGGCTAGAGAAAATGTAACCGAACAACAGATTAGGAATTGGTTTTCGGAAGTAGAAGAATATCTGAAAAGTAAAAACCTCTTGGAAGTAATGGAAGATAAAACTCGCGTATTTAATGCTGACGAGAGTGCTTTTTTTTTTACGCCTGAAAATGGAAAAGTATTGGTAAAAAGAGGAGAAAAAAATGTTTATGTGTCAGCACCTAACGATGAAAAAGAAAATTTGACCGTGCTTGTTACTGCAAATGCTGCTGGAAAGCTCGCTCCACCAATGATAGTTTTTGATTATAAGCGTATGCCTGGTACGATTGTAAAGAGAGTTCCAGATGGCTGGGGCATTGGAAAGTCCGATACAGGATGGATGACTGGAAAAACCTTTTATGAATACTTTGCGAATGTATTTGAACCTTGGTTAGAAAATCAGCAAATCGCCAGGCCAGTAATTTTTTTTTTGGACGGCCATAGAAGTCATCTCACACTACATTTATCTGACTTTTGTAAAGCACATGATATCGAGCTCATAGCATTGTATCCCAACAGCACGCACATTTGTCAGCCGATGGATTATGCTGTCTTTAGTCCGCTTAAGGCATATTGGAAAGATGAGGTTACATCCTGGCGCATGGCTCATATAGGGAAAAAGCTGGAAAACGATGATTTTGGGCCGGTTTTTCAGAGAGCATTAAACCAAGTAGGAGTAGATACTATTTCCAACGGCTTTAGAGCGACTGGTTTGTGCCCGTTCAGTCCTGAAAATGTGAATTACGATAAAATGTCCACTGACAAAAGAAACCGACCGAATTCTAGCAAAGCTGAAGACACTGTTAAAGATTCAGCCGAATCATGCAAGAATATTTTATCTTTTTTAGAGGCGAAATTACCAAAGGAAAAATTAAAAGCTTTTGAAGAGAATATTGCTCACAGCAATCATTGGGAAGGGGAAGATAAAGATTTTTCGCTATTCAATCTTTGGAAAGAATTGAAGGAAACTGAGTCAGGCAAAAAAATTGAGATCATACTTGACGATCCTATCGATGAAAATGCTGTTCAGAATGATGATACTGGCAGTTTGTTTGATGTATCGTCTGAAGTAGCATCTCCTTCCTTAGCTGAACATTTTTTAGGTGATATCATAGAATTTACCGATTTAACAAAGCCGCCGACTGACATTGAAAATCATAGCTGCAATTCTGTCGAGAATTTGGTATTAAGTAATTCATCACTTAGCAAAGAAGTAACTAGTTCTTTGACTCAAAACACTAATAGTAATGATAATAAGAATGACAATAAGAATAATAATATAAATGATAATGATGATTCTACCCAAGATCTCACTTTGAACAATGCTGGGAAAGAAGAAATATTAAGTAATTCAATAAGCAAAGAAGTAGCTGATTCTTTGACAGAAAACCAAGATAACAATATTAATAATAATAATAATGATAATGATAATAATTCTGCCGAAGATCTAAATTTAAATAATACTGTTAGAGAAAGCGTAGCTTCTTCCTCGACTCAAAACAATTCTGTAGAGCCATATGAAGTCGGCGGAACGTCAATTTCCGAGACATATTCAAAGTCAGTCAAAGATAGAATGCCTTCACCTCTCAAAAATGCTCTTTTTTGGCCAGAAGAAGAGCCTCAGAAGAAGAAATGATAAAAGGAAAAGATTCCCAGCGTAATAACATCAGACGTTTGGAGAGAATTGTTTAAGAAAAAGGAAGAAGAGAAGAAAAAAATGGAACAAGAGAAAGAGGAAAGAAAAATTGAACGTCAACGAAAAAAGGAACAAAAAATTAAGGAGGCAGAAGAAAAAAAAGCCGAGCGTTTAAGAAAAAAGGAGGAAAAAATTAAGGAGCAAGCCAAAAAGAAAGAAGAACAGCTAAGAAAAAAAGCTGAAAGAGAACAGAAATTATTAATTAAGCGACAGAATATAAAAAAAAGAAAAGGCAAAAAATTGAAGCTTAAGCATGATGGTAATTCAACCGATTTAGATGACCTCAGTTATTTCACCGAATCGGATAATTCTATTGATGCGGATGATAATGTTGATACATTTGACACTTCAAGTGACTAGTTTTTTGCATTATTTAATTTTAATATAATTTTTTAAAAAATTAACCCAGTTTCTTTAGGGTAAATCTTTAAGCCATTTAAATTAATGAAGAAAACCTTGCGATCTGAAAAGGACTTTCGAGTTCCTTACATTTGTTTAAGTTTTAATTATTTATTCTTACCGCAAGAACAATTCTTATTTACTGTTTTACGTAAATAACTACCAATCAGTTTTAAATATCACATCTTTAATAAGTAAGCCCACTTTTAAAAAAACATTCTGCACTCTATCGGATTTAAATTTTTAGCGGGGTGCGTTCGGATTTTTCAAAACAATGTTTTGAGTATTTTTAAAAAAGTAAACATAGAAAAAAATTTTTCCAATAAAATTAATCATTTCTGGTGAGTACGTTTTCACAAAGCAAATTATCAGCTCGTAGGGTATTGCTATAGATCTCATATTCATATTCCTTAAACTTTTTTATCGTTTTAAGGTTTTAAACGGCGTTTTCAGCTTTAAATACTGTAAAAACTCAATTCTATTTACTGGGGATCCATTCATTGGCTCGCCATAAATTTGCTGTTCATTCACTGGGGAAAAAAATGCGATTGAGAAACGAGGGAATTTTTGCCGTTATCATTGAAATTTAAATGAAATGTTAGCAATAATTAACTCTTTAAAGTCCAAAGTGTTGATTCGTACCACTTTCATTAAATTCTATCGCTTAGTTACTGAAAAAATCAACTTTATAAATAAAATGGCCGCTAGATTTTCATTCACTGGTTCCGCTACCTTAAAGCATTGTTTTCGGAAAAAAATTCACATTCGATTTTTTGATTTTTTTTGACTCCTTTGGGTCTGAATAGTTCGAAAATAGCAATATTTAAAAATGTCTGTGCGTCTGGTTGGTTGGTTGGTTGGTTGGTTGGTTGGTTGATTGGTTGGGTGTCTGTAGCTTTTTTGTATCCGAAATTTTGGGAGAACGACGCAACAGATCGAGACGAGATTATGCATGAATTCAAATAGGCTTAAAAGGAAGGTTCTATCAAATTTTGGTTGAAATCAATGAAGGCGTTTGGAAACGATAAGAAAAAAAGACGATTTTTTTCGGGTTATTTGTATCCGCAATTTCGGGTAAACGACACGATAGATCGAGGAGATATTTTGCACACATTAAAATAAGCTTAATAGGAAGGTTTTATCAAATTTTGGTTGAAATCAATGAACACGTTGGGAAACGATAAGAAAAAAAAACGATTTTTTTTCGGGTTTTTTGTATCCGAAATTCCGGGAAAACGACACGATAAATCGAGGAGATATTATGCACGTATTAAAATAGGCTTAAAAGAAAGATTTTATCAAATTTTGGTTGAAATCAATGAAGGCGTTTGGAAACGATAAGAAAAAAAGGCGATTTTTTGGGGGTTTTTTGTATCCGAAATTCCGGGAAAACGACAAGATAGATCGAGGAATTATTTTGCACGTATTAAAATAGGCTTAAAAGGAAGGTTCTATCAAAATTTTGATCCCAATCGAAGGAGGCGTTAAAAAACGGTGAGTAGAAAGGTTGAGATACAAAATGCGGATTTTCGATTTTGGAAATAAGGAAGCGATTCAAAACGATTTTTGTAAATTTGTTGGTTATTAAGAAGTCTGCGATTTAGGTTGGAGGGAATTGGATTTGAGATTTAGGAGCAGTAGGTAAGTGAAAAGTTGTAGCCGCGAAAAGTATAGCCGCGGGGAAAAGGCCATACATAGATTAAAAAAATATCTTCCACAAATTAAACCCAATTAAGCAAATTAAGACCTTTTCTTTGCAAAAAGAAAAGTCGATAAAGCTTTGAACAGGTTATCCTGTCCAATTTTTCATATTAGAATTATTTTTTTGACTCTAATTACTGGACTAGAAATGCTGTAGATTTTATTTATCCACAGCTGTAAATTCGTCCCGAGAAAAAAAAAGCCTACCTATTTTATACATAATTATGTGGCTAAATTGGCGGAATGGAATCATGTATTTTTATGCTTTTTTAGTAAGTTTTTAAGTATTTATTTATAAAAAAAAAAAATTAACGACCCAAAATTTAATATTTTTTTATTAAATTATCAGCAAAAATAGATAAAACTCATTTAAAAATACATAATTCCATTCCGCCAATTTAGATACATAATTATGTATTTCCTTTTTTTCACGGGGTGCTCATCTAAATTATATTTTAATATATTATTAAATAATATTTTAATTTTAATATAGCCGGAGAAATCAGTTACAAGCTCTTACGTATTTTAAGAAATAAAATATTGTATTGTTATTAAAATCAACAGCAGTTAATAGGTGCTCATCTAAATTATACTTTGATGATAGCTCGAGAATTCGGTTTAAAGCTAAATCGTTTTTTTCTGAAACTGCTAGATGAAGTGCTGTCTGTTTATCATAATCAACAGCAGTTAATAGGTGCTCATCTAAATTATACTTTGATGATAGCTCGAGA
The DNA here is from genome assembly GCA_023512825.1 of Liposcelis brunnea. NCBI lineage: Eukaryota > Metazoa > Arthropoda > Insecta > Psocodea > Liposcelididae > Liposcelis > Liposcelis brunnea. The sequence continues at coordinate 1,411,177 of CM042069.1, forward strand.
ATTCGATTTAAAGCTAAATCATTTTTTAAGAAAGCTGCTAAATGAAATGCTGTGTATTTATCATTATCCACAGCAGTTAATTGGTGCTCTTCTAAATTATATTTCGATGATAGCTCGAGAATTCGGATTAAAGCTAAATCGTTTTTATGGGAAACTGCTAAATGAAATGCTGTCCGTTTATTACGATCAACAGCAGTTAATAGGTGCTCATCTAAATTATACTTTGATGATAGCTCGAGAATTCGGTTTAAAGCTAAATCGTTTTTTTGGGAAACTGCTAAATGAAATGCTGTGTATTTATCATCATCCACAGCAGTTAATTGGTGCTCTTCTAAATTATATTTCGATGATAGCTCGAGAATTCGGATTAAAGCTAAATCGTTTTTTTGGGAAACTGCTAAATGAAATGCTGTCTTGTTATGATAATCAACAGCAGTTAATAGATGCTCATCTAAATTATACTTTGATGATAGCTCGAGAATTCGGTTTAAAGCTAAATCGTTTTTTTTAGAAACTGCGAAATGAAATGCTGTCTTGTTATAGCAATCAACAGCAGTTAATAGATGATCATCAAAATATAATTTAGATGATAGCTCGAGAATTCGGTTTAAAGCTAAATCGTTTTTTTCGGTAACTGCTGAATGAAATGCTGTCTTTTTATGACAATCAACAGCAGTTAATAGGTGCTCATCTAAATTGTACTTTGATGATAGCTCGAGAATTTGGTTAAAAGCGAAATCGTTTTTTTCTGGAACTGCTAAATGAAATGCTGTCTGTTTATCATAATCAACAGCAGTTAATAGATGCTCACATAAATTATACTTCGATGATAGCTCGAGAATTCGGTCTACAGCTAAATCGTTTTTTTTGAAAACTGCTAAATAAAATGCTGTCTTGTTATGACAATCAACAGCAGTTAATAGGTGCTCATTTAAATTGTACTTTGATGATAGCTCGAGAATTCGGTTTAAAGCTAAATCGTTTTTTTCTGAAACTGCTAAATGAAATGCTGTCTTGTTGAAGTAATCAACAGCAGTTAATAGGTGCTCATCTAAATTGTACTTTGATGATAGCTCGAGAATTCGATTTAAAGCTAAATCATTTTTTAAGAAAGCTGCTAAATGAAATGCTGTGTATTTATCATCATCCACAGCAGTTAATTGGTGCTCTTCTAAATTATATTTCGATGATAGCTCGAGAATTCGGATTAAAGCTAAATCGTTTTTATGGGAAACTGCTAAATGAAATGCTGTCCGTTTATTACGATCAACAGCAGTTAATAGGTGCTCATCTAAATTATACTTTGATGATAGCTCGAGAATTCGGTTTAAAGCTAAATCGTTTTTAGAGGAAACTGCTAAATGAAATGCTGTCTCGTTATAATAATCAACAGCAGTTAATAGGTGTTTATCTAAATTATACTTGGATGATAGTTCCAGTAGTAGTTTCAAAGCAAAATCGTTTTTATTTTTGATAGCACAATGAAATATTATATATATACGTTGTCTTTTCAAACTAGTATGGCAGTCAGTCTTTAATAAGTCGAAAATAGTGAGCGTGAAATCAAGTATATGATTATTATGTTCACAGACTGCACAATAACAAATCTCGAATGGATCCATCTCCCTAGTACCTTTATAAAATTTTTTGAACAAGAATCGCTTTATCGGGCTTGTAACTTTATAAAATATTTTTACTCGCTCTATTATCAATTCTCTAATTTGGGAGTTTTCCAAATGTACGTCAATGAGACTTCTTATCAATTTGTACCTATCTTCTACTAATATCTCTTTTAAAAGCAATTTGTATGATTCTTGAAATGATTTTCTATTGTCAGTAATTATCAGGGTTTTTATGATAAATTGCATAAAAAAATATTCTCGAAACGTGAAGTGTATAAATTCCATATTGTTATTTTCAATTTTGGTAATTCCTAATAATAAAATTAAAGATTTTCTTTTTTGAATTTTATCCGGTAATGCTTCATTTTTTACTAAAGAATTAGCTAGATGTTCATGCCACTTTTCAAATTTTGTATTCCAAACGTCTTTCGATTCCTCCTCAAGCGTTCTTTGTTTCCTATAATAAATTTCGTATTTTCTTTCGAAAAATTTCTGGTACACTTCTACTAAATTATTTCCTAAATATGAAAAATCTGCATTTCCCGAATCTTCAATCCAATTTTGAAAAAATGGGGCTGAGTCTTCCAGTAACAAATGCAGTTGTAGCGGAGTTCCAATGAACCTTTCAATATCTCCTTTAAAAATTTCGTTCGCTTTATTAAGGAATTCATTTGTATAATCCTTCAATTTTGATTTTTCTGATTTTTCATCTTTTTCAAATACTTCGTCATATTTTTCTTTAGCTAGTATAAATCTTAATCGATCCTTCGTGTAATTTTTAATGAAATCTACTTTTGATAAATCATCGATGGGATAAAATTGTATGCTGAACGTGGATAGTTCGTTTTCTAAATCTTCTTTGAAATGCAGCCTAGTTGTAATCCAAATTTTACATTTAGTTTTATTTTTTAAAAATTGAAATAAAGATATAATTTTCTTTCTATCTCTGTAATCCAAAAGCTCATCATATCCATCAAAACAAAATAACATCTTTTTGTCAAATTCTTTATTACTAATGTCTATTGCTGCTTTCAAAAGCTTTCTAGTCAAATAATTCTTTAATTTATCATCTATTCCTGATAAAAAATCTAATACTTCTTTTATACTGAAATTAATATTCATTTTTTTAATTGCGTGTACATGATTTTTTAAATTAATTCTTATCACCCAATTATGGTTTAGTATTTCTTTATTTTCGTACAGTTTAGTTATTGTAGTACTTTTCCCCATCCCAGGATCATCAGCTAATATCACCACTTTTTGATTTTTAATTTCTAAAACTAATTCTTTTTCATCCTTGTAACATTTTTCATTTGATTCTTCGAAATCGATCCACTCACGCAAACCAAATAATGAACCTGAAGATGTAATCCAAAATAATTCATCATTTTCACATTTTAAAACATGAACTGCAGTTCCTAACTGGCTATACTTTTGAAATGCACTATCAATATTTTCGGAATTCAATAATTCAATGTTTGAAGAATTAATGTGATTAAGAAATTTATTATCACCATTTGTTTCGATTAAAAATTTATCTAAAATTATGTTAGAACTTAATAACCATTTCGGTATAAGTATATTATAGTACTTTTTAAATTGCCTTTTTAAATAATAATCGGGGTTGTAAAATTTTAATAAAGTAAAAGTATTTTCGTTCAGTCTGTGAAGAAGATAAATTTTCTTTTTTGAATGAAAACTACAAAATTTCTCAAAATCATCATCATCTACTTTTTCTTTTGTCAAAAATACTCTCTTGTTACTTGATATTTCAAATTCAAAATTTTTTAGCTCGGCAATAATTGACATATCAATATCTTGATGTAAGGATTTTGTCTTATCTACAATCTTCTTTCCGCTAATTACATAAATGTCTTTACCAAAGTTTATTTCGTGAATTAGTGTTTGTAAATTTACTTCAAGTGCTACATCCGCGTATGCACCTTCTAAATTGCTCATACCAAATGGTTTACTTCCTACTTCAATCATTTTCTTGTTCAGTATATCTTGAATTATACCCGCGTTGACACATTTAAGCAAATCTTCGTCCTTATTTATCAAGTATTCCAACTTATATTCCTCTCCTTGAAACAATATTGCTGTGTCTAAAATTTTTGATTGTGAATTTTTGGTTAATTCATTTAAAGAAAAATTATCATCGATTTTTTTTACATAAGCATTTTTTAATTCGCAATCCTCCAATATTCCCATAAAATTTTTATTCCCTTCTTCTTTCATAATAAAAACAATTTTCTTATTGATTTTTGTTTTAAGTACTTTGAGTAATTTTTTAATGCCCTTTGCTGTTCTATAGTTAAAGTCAATAATGTTGGGACATTCGATCAATAATGTTTGCGTTGCTTCCGAATTAAACAAGTATTTTACATTCTCTAAATTTTTGACAACATTTTCTAGCTTTAAAACCAAATAATGATCGTACAATTCGGCATAATAAGGACCGTACATTGCCTGAAGAGCTCTTATCAAACTTAGCCCCGAATTCTGAGTTATCAATAAAAAAATCTTTTTGCTCGCATCATTAAAGAAATTTCTTAATTCATCAACATTTTCAAATAGCAAATCCCATTTTTTAATTAGTAAAATTTCTCCCTCTTTCTCATTCATATCCCGATTCAAATTTCTGATCTTTAAAAGATAAGAATTTTGTTTGATAAATTTTTCACATTCGGGAATGACTTTATTTGTGAAAAATTTAATTAAATCAGATGCATTGCTCGCAAGCCATTCTTCCCCTTCAGGATATTGCACAAGTATATGGGGTGTTCTAGCAATCAGTTCACTTTGCTCTTGCTTCGTTTTTAAATAATGATCACCGAAAGCATCCGAAAGGGTTCCGGAAGGTGTGCCAACAATGCTCTGGATATGATTTTCTAAAAAATTTGTTAAATTTTTAAATTCATCTCGACCAAAATCATCCGATTTAAAATAAGGATAACAATCATTTTTAAAAACTATTTGCATTGCCATATGAGTCAGTTCATGAGCAATAGTCCCTAAAATTTCATTTTCTGTTCTTTGAGGACCGGCGGCTACGTAAATAGTATTCTGAAGATGGAAAGTAGCCCCTTTATCAGCTTTTGACATAAGCGGACAAACCTTTTTTACATTTTTATTATCTAAATCTAAAACTAAATCTAAATTATCAGCATACTGAATCACTTTTAAAATTATTGAGACGCACGGAATCTTGTTTAATTTTTCCAGATAGCTAAATAAAGTCCCCGAACACTGTTCGAAGGTATTTTGCGATTTAATTTTTATTTTCGATATTAAATAATAAATATGTGACTTTTCGCTTGTTGAAAAAGTCGGTAACATTACATCTCCTAATTCGATTTTTTCAACTGAGCTTAGATTATCCAGCACGTGTGACTCATATTTATCTAACTTTACACCGATCGATTGAAGATAAGAATAAATTTTGAATTTTTTATTTTTGAGAGCAGTATAAGCTGCTGAATGACACGAATCATTAAAAAAATATTTTGACGTATTTTCAGAAGTGAATTCTTTCACTTTTTCCAATTTATCATTTTTAATCCAATCATGCAAAAGATTTCTGTCCTGAGCAAACTTTTTCAAACTTTTTTGAACCTCATCTTCATCGCCCAATTCTTCCAGATCGAAATTACGCGGAAAATCGGAGTCGTTTTGAAGTAGTGTAAGCACACACGAATATTGTTTTGATTCCCATGCTAAATCAACTGGATTTCCTGATGTATAATCCATACTTATTATATTTTTTTCAATTTAGTGAAACTGCCTAGAAACTATTTGATTTTCTTACTAATAATAAGTAAAAGTAGTTAAAATTATAAATGTAAGTTACTTACATCATTATTGAAGATGTACAGTATAATGATCTGAAGAGCATATTATTTAGCTTCTTCAATTGGTTGCTATTTTCTTAAGTTGAAAAGTCAGACTGTGCTAACGTAACATATTTTTTATAAAACTTGATTCTTTAAGATGAAAATTTTATTTTCGTGTTCAGATATTGAAATGTTATCAGTTTCTGATAATAGATGAGATTACATTCGAAACAGGACTTTCCTTAATCGATAAACTGGCGAAAAATATTTTTATATTACTCAGATGCATAAAACATCTATTATGATGGTTTTGTTGACATCAACAATGAAAACAATAATGAAACATTGGAAGACATACAAAATATTTCATTTTGAATGTGTTTTTTCATTATTGATGTCCTCAGACCAAGTTCAGACTTGTTGAAATTGAGACGCACAAAGCAGATCATGTAAACAACACCTGCGAAACCGGTTTATGAAATCATACGACGCATTCTAAGAAGACGGGAGCTCTCATATAGTTCTGCTTCGTAATATAAAGTAACTTATTCTTCTGTGAATATAAAGAAGCGATTATTCTCGGTCTTTATTTTTTCCTCTCTGCTCGCTTCGCTCGCCTCGAATAATCGCTTCTTTACATTCACTGTGGAATAATATACTTATTCAAAAATATTTTTGAATAAGAAACAAAATAAGAAAGTCGATACAGTGAAACCCTCGGTGAAACCTCTATTAGCGGACACTCCTCCATAAAGGACACTTCCTATACCGGACGCAGACACGAAATTCCCTAAATTTCCCATAAGCTCATGTTATAAAAAACATTCTTCATAAGGGACATTGTGCAATATTTTTTTTCAATTATTTTCATTATTTCTAATTTTTTACGAATAAAAATCAATGACACAGACCTTCATTCTTCCGACTTTATTTTCCTGCAAGTCATTTCAAGCTCTCTAATAAAATGTGTATTACAATACACGTTTTATTAGAGGTTGAAGAAAAGTTGGACCAGGGTAAAATCGCATAAGAGTCACCTAATCCTGCTCTAACTTATGGCCGAAGTATTGAATTCACTAATCCTTTTTCACCCATATTTGAACGAGCGTCATCTTTAACTTTTTCCCCGTCACTTTTATCCATTTTTAAGCAGTAATTGCCGTTTTTTTTATTTTTACTAAACATTTTTTGAACATTTTAAGCCATATAGTAATGTCCTACATTATTAATTAGTAATTCGGGACTCTTCCGTGATTGGCTGGCCGCTATGACACTCGCACCATTTAATAGTGGACCATAAACTATTTTCGTATTCAAAATCGAAATCACAACAAAAACCCGAAGTTGCAAGACTTGGAAGACCGTGGATTTATCTTATTGTTCTCCTGTTGTCAGGAGCTTAATCCCAAAAACAGGAATTGAGATATTCTCGAAAATTCTCGTCTCCCCGTCCATCCCCACTTGGCATAACAATATTTAAAAATGATTCTCCGCAGGGAAATACTATTTTGTCTGGGGAGCGCCGTTCGCAATCTGTTAATAGGTGTTCATCTAAGTTATACTTTGATGATAGTAGAGAAATTCGCTTGAAAGCTAATTCGTTTTTTTCGGAAACTGCTATGTTAAGTGCTGTTTGGTTATTACTATTAACAGCAGTTAATAGGTGTTCATCTAAGTTATACTTTGATGATAGCTCGAGAATTCGGTTTAAAGCTAAATCATTTTTATAGAAAACTGCTAAATGAAGTATTGTATTGTCAGCATCATCAAGAGCAGTTAGTAGATATTTATCTAAATCATATTTGGGTGATAATTCTAGTAGTCGGCTGAAAGCTAAATCGTTTTTTACGTAAATTGCGATATGAAATACCGTCTCTTTATAATCACAAAATGCAGTTATTAGGCGCTTATCTAAATTATACTTTGTTGATAGCTGGAGAATTCGGTTGAAAGCTAAATCGTTTTTCCAGGAAATGGCTACATGAAATGCTGTAGCGTATGTATCATCAACAGCCGTTAATAGGCGCTTTAAATTATACTTCGATGATAGATCGAGGATTCGGTTGATGGCTAAATCGTTTTTTTTGGAAGCTGCATAATGAAGTGTTGTATTGTTGAGCATATCAACAGCAGTTATTAGGCGCTCATCTAAATTATACTTTGAGGATAGATCGAGAATTCGGTTAAAAGCGGAATCGTTTTTTTCATCAATTGCTAAATGAAATGCTGTCTGTTTACCATCATTAACTGCAGTTAATAGGTGCTCATCTAAATTATACTCCGATGATAGCTCGAGAATTCGGTTTAAAGCTAAATCATTTTTTTCAGAAACTGCTTTATGAAGTACTGTATTGTTATCATCATCAAGAGTAGTTAGTAGCTGTTTATCTAAGTTGTATTTGGATGATAATTCTAGTAATCGGTTAAAGGCAAAATCGTTTTTATATTTGATAGCACAATGAAAAAGGGGGTTTTTGTTATATTTTCTTTTCAAAATATCGTAGTAGTCAGTTTGCAGTAAGTCGAAATTTGTGAGCATGAAATCAAGAATATAGCTATTGTATTCACAGACTGCAAAATAGCAAACTAGGAATCGTTCTATCGGCCTAGTAACTTCATGAAAAATTTTTACGCGCTCTTTTAGTAATTCTCTGATTTTGACGCTTTCTAAACGTACGTCAATAAAACTTCTGATCAATTTGTACTTATCTTCTACTAATATTTCTTTTAAAAGCAATTCATATGATACTTTTAAAGATTCTCTATTGTCGGTTTTTATCAGGGTTTTTATGATAAATTGCATGAAAAAGTATTCTCGGAACGTGAAGTGTATGAATTCCAAGTGGTTATTTTCAATTTTGGTAATTCCTAATAATAAAATGAATGGTTTCCTTTTTTGAATTTTATCCGGTAATGCTTGATTTTTTACTAAAGAATTAGCTAGATGTTCATGCCATTTTTCAAATGTATTCTTCCAAACATCTTTCGATTCCTCCTCAAGCGTTCTTTGTTTCCTATGATAAATTTCGTATTTTCTTTCGAAAAACTTCTGATACACTTCAACTAAATTCGTTCCTAAATATGAAAAATCAGCATTTCCTAAATCTTCAATCCAATCTCGAAAAGTGGAAGCTGAGTCTTCAAGTAGCAAATGGAGTTGTAGCGGGGTTCCAATGAATCTTTCAATGTCTCCTTTAAAAATTGATTTGGCTTTATTTAAAAATTTATTTGTGTAAGTCTTTAATTTCAATCCTTCTGATTCTTCATTTTTTTCAAACACTTCATTATATTTTTCTTTAGAGATTATAAATCTTAATCGGTCCTTCATATAATTTTTAATGAAATCTATTTTTGATAAATCATTAATGGGATAAAATTGTATGCTGAAGATTGATAGTTCGTTTTCCAACTTTTCTTTAAAGTGCAGTCTAGTTGTAATCCAAATTTTACATTTTGTTTTATTTTTCAAAAATTTAAGTAAAGATATCATTTTCTCTCTATCTTTTTCATCCAAAAGCTCATCGTATCCATCAAAGCAGAATAACAAATCTTTGGTAAATACTTTTTTAATGTCTATTGCTGCTTTCAAAAGTTTTTTAGAAAAATTTTTTTTAAATTTGTCGTCTATTGCCGCCAATAAAACTATTATTTCTTTTATGCTTAAATTAATATTCATTTTTTTAATTGTTTGTACATGATTTTTTAAATTAATTCTTATTACCCAATTATGGTTTAGTATTTCTTCATTTTCGTACAGCTTAGTTATTGTTGTACTTTTTCCCATTCCAGGATCATCAGCTAGTATCACTACTTTTTGATTTTTAATTTCTAAAACTAATTCTTTTTCATCCTTGTAACATTTTTCATTTGATTCTTCGAAATCGATCCACTCACGCAAACCAAATAATGAGCCTGAAGATTTAATCCAAATTAAGTGACCATTTTCACATTTTAGAAAATGAACTGCAGATTGTGACTGGCTATACTTTTGAAATGCGCTCTCAATCTTTTCTGAATTAAATAATTCAATATTTAAAGAAGAGTGATTTTGAAATTTATTATCGCCATTTGTGTCTATTAAAAATTTATCTGAGATTTCCTTAGAGCTATCTTTACTTAATAAACTTTTCTTTATAAGGATTTTGTTGTATGTCTTGAATTGCCTTTTTAGATAATAATCAGGGTTGTAAAATTTGAATAAAGTAAAAGTATTTTCGTTCGATCTGTGAAGAAGATAAATTTTCTTTTTTGAATTAAAACTACAAAATTTCTCAAAATCGTCATCGCCTACGATTTCGTTAATTAAAAATAACCTTTTGTTATTTGATATTTCATAATCGAAAGTTTTTAGCTCCGCAATGATCGCCATATCAATATCTTGATGTAGGGATTTTTTCTTATCTACGATCTTCTTTCCGCTAATCACAAATATGTCTGTGCTAAACTTTATTCCGTGAAATAGTGTTTCTAAATTAACTTTAAGAACAACATCCGCGTATGCACCTTCTAAATTGCTCATTCCAAATGGTTTGCTTCCTATTTCAATTACTTTTTCGTTTAGTACATCTTGTATTATTCCCCCATCGACACATTTTAACAGATTTTCATTGCCATTAATAAGATTGCCTAAATTTAATTCTTTTCCTTGAAACAAAACCTTGCTATTTAGAATTTTCAAACTTGATTCTTCTGCAAGCGCACATATTGAAAAATCTTCATCTATTTTTTTACAAAAAGCATCCGACAACTCTAGTTCTTCTAATTTTACCATAAAATCTTCATCTTTCTCCTCTTTTACTATAAAAACGACTTTTTTATCTTCTTTTTCCACTACGATTTCCGTCAAGTTTTCGATGACTTCTAAACACTTATTTTCTACAACATCCGGACATTCAATAAATATTGTTTCTGTCGTTTCCGAATTAAATAAATATTTGACGTCTTCCAAAATTTTAGCTACATTTTCTAACTTAAAAACCAAAAATTGATCGTACGATTCCGCATAGTCAACCCCATAAATTGCTTGAAGAGTTTTTAATAAACCTAACCATGTATATTCAGTACATAAAACGAAATTTTTTTTATCAGCTGCAATGAAAAAATCCCTTAATTTTTCAATGTTAACAAACTGCAAATTGTGTTTTTTTATGTTGATAATTTCTCCTTCACTTTCGTTCATAAATTTAATTAAACCTTTTAGTTTTAAAAGAGAATTCTGCTCAATAAATTTTTCACACTCGGGAACGACTTTGCTCTTGAAAAATTCTAATAATCCAGGTGTGTAATTTATAAGCCACTCTTCGCCCCCGGGATATTGAACAAGTATATGAGGGACCCTAGCAATCAATTCGCTTTCTTCCTGATTTAATTGCTTGTAATAATAGCTAAAAGATTTACAAAGAGTTTCCGAAGGCGTGTTAGGAATGATGTCTAAAATTTTAATAACTACAATTAATTTTTCGAATTCATCTCGTGCAACATCATCTGATTTAAAATAAGGGTTACAATTATTTTTAAAAACTACTTTCATCGCCACGTGAGTCAATTCGTGAGCTATCGTCCCTAACACCTCATTTTCTGATCTTTGAGCACCAGCAGCTACATAAATAGTTTTTAACCAGTGAAGAGTCACGCCTTGTTCCTCTTTCGACGCAGACGGACACACAGTTTCTATATTTTCATTATCTAAATCTAAAACCAAATTTAAATTATCTACATATTGAATTACTTTTAAAATTAACGCAACGCTTGGAAATTGATTTAATTTTTTAAGGTAGCCAATTAAATTATCCGTGTTTTGCTCAAAGGAATTTTGGGATCTGATTTTCATTTTTGATATTAAATAATAAATATGCGACTCTTGGCTTGATTTGAAGTACGAAAGCATTACATCTCGTAGTTCGTGTTTTTCCAATTTAGTTAATGTCTTCATTTCCCTTAATTCGAATTCTCGAAGAGTGGCACCGATCGATTGTAGATAAGCATAAATTTTGAAGTTTCTTTTTTCAAGGGCGGAACAAGCTGCTGATTGATTTTTTTTATTTAAATAATATTTTGATTTATTTTTTGACGTGAATTCTTTTACCTCCTGCATTTGATTTTTTTCGATCCATTTATGTAGTTTATTTCTCTCTTGAACAAAAACTTTTAAGTCCTTTTGAAGCTCATCTTCTTCGTTTAATTCTTCCACATTAAATGCTTTAGGGAATTCTTCATCTTTTTGAAGTAGTGCTAATACGTGTCCATATCGTTTTGATTCCCATGCTGAATCGATGAAAACATGTTCAATTTCTTGAGTGTTTTCTGATGTAGAATCCATATTATTTTGGAAGAGTACTTTTAAATATTTTTCAAAATCAGGTCAGTCCCGTGTGACGGTTCTTTTTTCTACTAGAATTAAAATCAAAATATTAAATTTTAAAAATCTAGGTACTTACTTTTTTTTTAAATTCCAAAGACAATTACCCGCAAGGCATTATTCAGCTCCTTCAAACACAAGAAATCTTTGTTGCTAATTTCTCACTTGAAAAAATCGAACTATTGACGAAAAATATTTTTGATAAACTTAGTTCTTGTATTGCCGCACTGAAAGTCCGAAAATTTTATCTTATCGATTATGATAATAGCTTCTGATAATTGATAAAATCGAATTCGGAACAATATTTTCCTTGATCGATAAACTGGCAACCTTTAAGCTAACAATTCCAGAGGGCACGGGCAAATTACCAGAAGCGGCGCTCTAAGGGACTATAGAACTCCACTACATTATTTATTTAAAAAATAAAAATAATCCCAAATTCTAAGAAGACGGAGTAAATCATTGACTAGTCCATATGTGCCCTGCCTTCTTAGAATGCGGGCAAAACTTTTTCAATTGGAAACTGAAATTGAATTATTATAGTTTCTTTATCAAGCAATTGATTTCCCCCCAAAAAATTCACATCAAGCTGAGATGTTTGAATTATATAGCGATCGCGCCAATTTACTCTTCCGTCTTATCTTGTTTCAGTAGAAAAATGTAAAAAGCATTATTCTGCTGAAGTTAAATATAAGCTAGACACAAGATTTATTTTTAAAACGAGTTACACGAAGTGCATTGATCTACAACCACGTTCGTTGTTGTGTCTACGAAATGACGATTCGTTTTTAGTTTTATTTATCATTATGTGTGATGTTCCACTTTTGACAATGCTGACCTGGTAGCAATATTTTTAAAGAAGAATGTGAATTTTGAAAATCCTTTTCGAGATTTTATAAAGGTAAGTATTTATTCAGAATTTGTTCAATGTAACTAGGTTAGGTTAGGTTTCTTGTGTTTATTATTACAATTTTATGTGTTTGATTTAAGATTCTGGAAGATGGGGCAATTAAAAATTGCTGTTTGACAGCTTCAGTCACCTGTATTGCTTGAACAAAACTGCTCTAAAATGGCAACTTCAAATCCAAGAAATGCTGAGAATCTTGAGGAAAGTGTAAAGAAACTACAGCAATTATTTCGGGATTTATCAACAGCAGAAGACGGCTACCAGCTCAAGGTAACTTCTCGCAATGGATCATCACCGCTCCTAATTCCTGCCGCGTTATCAGAATGCCGAAATCTCCTCAAAGCGCTCGATTTACAAGAATCTACTTTCAACAACAATAAAAAAGCAAAAAATATTGCGGAGTTATTCCGATGGGCTTCAGATCTCGCCATCGAACTAAACGCAACAACCATAACTGATTTCATATCCTGCGTGGAAATCATGTCGCACAGACTACAAAAATGGAACCGAATATTTTTCAACGAAGAAAGCTTCAAATCCTACTGCAAGGAAATCAAACACCTTATTAATGAATATCATAGAATGTACGACATATCAAAACCGCAATTTTCAAACCCTTTAACAGCAATATCACTTTACATTCGACAAGGTTCTCGTTTGGGATGTATAAACCTCGGCGAATTTATCAAAATCGCACAAGAAGGATACGGAAGCGGATTGAAGAAAGAAATTAAGGAGATGCCAGATGGTTCTATTAGAAGTGTATATTTAACTTGGACGACCGAAGGAATTTATCGCACAAAAAATAATCACGTTAGCATTGAGACGTTTCACGAAAAAGAAAATATAATTTTAATGTTAGATTATAAGAAAAAAGAGATATTAATGTATATTTTTTCGATTTTGTTTATGGTTGCCGGATTTCCATTAGTATTGGTATTGATAGGGCATTTGTGTAGTTCGGCTGCAAGTGCAATGTGGTCATTATTTGGAACAATCATTAAAGTTGTCATGGTTTCTTTAGGGGAGTTGGTAGTTTTAGCCATTAGTCTGGCGTGGACGTATTCGTGGCCGTTTATAGAAGCGATTTTTAGCATAAGTTGACCCAAAAACAATGGAGATTGTGCACTCAGGATTCTTTTTAGAACTGTGCCTTAAAATTGTTTTATTTTTATACGAAATTTTGAATAGAGATATATTTAATAAAGTTAAAAACTTATAATTAATCTTTGATTGTCATCCCTCAACAAAAAAGCAGAACATTAATGTTAATAATAACTATTATAACTCTGCTTTTGTTGTGGTAACGTAGCTCGTGACAATTGAATCTGATTCCTACATAATTTTAAATAGTTTGATAAGGACAATTATCAAATAGCTGCATCAAAAACCGAATTCCATCTATATTTTTTGCCGTTAAAAATAAGTTGTTTTATTTTTTTAAAATCTAACGTGGAAAAATTGGTAAAGATTTTAAATTGTAGAACAAACCAACTATGAATAATTAGTGAAAATAGCTAAAATGTTTAATTATGAACTATGTGCAATGCGAAGGAGCTATTTATGATCTTCTAGAAGATGTTTCAGACCGTATTGGTAGAATTGAATTAGAAATTTTCTCTCCGCGAATTAATAGACCTTTGCTCATATACGCGACATATTCCCAATGTAAAGCTCTTTTAAAAGAACTCGATTTAAAACCAAGAAAACGAAACAATCTTCAAAAAATTCGAAAAGCAGCTGAAATTTGGAAATGGGCATCTGATTTATCTTTTGAATTAAATGTCAATTCAATGGGCGAATTTTCATCTTGCGTGAGGATAATCGTATCTCGTTACGACAAATGGAGAGATGCTTTTTTTAATAATTACGAACAAAAGTTCAGAATTTATTGCAGGGAGATTAAAGATTTGATGGTTCAGTATTCTAGAGGATATAATGAAAGAAAACCGCAATTTCCAAGTGCTGTTAGTGCGGTTTCTCATTTTATTAAACACGGTCCTGATTTGAAATGTTTTAACCTGCAAGAATATATAAAACGTGCTCAAAATGCTTACGGGGTTGGAAGTAAAAAGTCGGAAAGGAAATCGGGAAAAATTTGTGAAACTTATGAAAACGGTGATTTCGTGAATGGATTTACGAAAGGAGTGTATTTTTTAAAAAACGTTTGTGTTGAAATCGCAACTTTTCACGCAAGGAAACTTAATATGCTGAATAAGACTTTCACGTTTTTAAGAATACGATCTGCGAATATGTTTAGAGTTGCACCGTTTTTAGCAAACGGTCAAAGATTTTAAAACATAAAAGTATGAATGTAAGTTATGCAACCCGTATATCTTATAAATACAACTGAACTTCTTAAATATAATACGCCTACCGCGCATGCGCTATTTGATTCAACTATAGTACATGCTACATGCTCGTATGGAATTCGTCTGTGAGTTTTATATTTTTAACTCGTCCATTATTGGCAATCTTTGTGTAATTAGATTCGATTTTAAACAATTATTTTAATATTTACAACAAAGTATAATTATCTGTATCATAATCTGGTATTTGTGTCTTCCATCTACTGCTAAATTTTACAAATAAATCAATAACATTGTAAGAGTTTTTACCTATTAACGATAGAAGTTGTTCGTTTATTATAAAAAGATAGTTCGATTTGATCTTGAGTTTAAACGTAAGCTTTTGATTTTCTTTTTTTGTTCCTTGAGCAATGCAAATTTTATGGGAATTATGCTGGCTTTTTTCTACTCAAGATCTCCAGTAACAATT
The DNA here is from genome assembly GCA_023512825.1 of Liposcelis brunnea. Taxonomy (NCBI): domain Eukaryota; kingdom Metazoa; phylum Arthropoda; class Insecta; order Psocodea; family Liposcelididae; genus Liposcelis; species Liposcelis brunnea. Next base: position 1,426,675 of record CM042069.1, read on the forward strand.
TAATCAACTTTATTCATTAATCAGTCTTCTCATGATAAAAATAAATGCAGTCCTTAATTTTTTTGTTTTTAAAAAAATATAGCCGGAAAAAAATTGTTCAGCTTCGTTTGTTTTTAACCAACAACCGCAGTCGTCGTATAACGCTTTGTTGTGGCAACACTAGAATTTTGAGATTTCAGAAAGCTTGGAATTCTCTGTTGCAGGCGACAGTTGAAGCCGTAAGTAATTTTTTAAGTTTATAATTCGAAATCATCAAGAGACTAATTTCTTATTTTTTTTCAGTTATTCGCTTGTGAGGAACCTCAACGTTAGAATTTGGATGATGCAATAACTTTACCAAGGTCGACGGAATCGATAGAGATAACCGGAGGAGGAAAAAGATGGGATCTTCATATTCAAAAGCTTATGATAAAAATTCTAAAACTATAAAAAAACTATTGAATTTTGGAAAGAAATGTAAAACCGACTCTCGTTACCAGCTGACGGTAATTTTGCCAAATGGATCGTCCATGCTTTTCTCACTGACAGGATCAGAATGTAAAAAATTGTTAAAAGCATTGGGTGTACTAAGTTTTCCTAACTGGAAAATACGCTGCGCTTCAAAAATAATGACTTGGGGAGGATGCCTAACCAGGAATTTGGGAAATAACCATATAAGTGATTATATAAATTGTGTAAAACTTGTTTCCTACCAATACTCCATTTTAGAAAAATTATTTTTCAGTTTAACTGATTCTGAAGAAAAATACGAACGTTATGCAGTTGAAATAAGGAGCTTGGAAAGAGAATACTCTTACGAAGTAAAAAGAAATTTGCCAAATTTTTCAACTCCTCTAAATGCAATTTCGCATTATATGAAACACGGTAAAGGTTTAAAATGTAAAAATATAAAAGAATACATTGAACTTGCTCGAAAAGCTCGTGAAAATAGATATTCTCTTAGATGGACCAATAATGCGAGAGATGGCTCTGTTTGTGAGCATTATGTGAGCTGGAGCACTAATGCCGTATATTATCATAAAAATGGCAATATCATAATAGCAACTTATTATGCAAAATCATGGTTCTGGTCAATTATGCAGACAATCATAATATTATTTATTTTTTATTATTTACTATTGTATGTCTATCATCGATATGAAAATTATGGTATTGAAGAGTAAGAAAATCTCGTGGACACAGCCACAACCGCATGAATGAAATTGCAACAAAATCAGAAGGTTCGAAATTGGAAACGTGGCAATAAAAATATATTTTTTCACCTAAGGACAACTTCATCAAGTTGGACGAATTTTTCCGTATCAACTTAAAGGAAGTTTTACTGTATTGTGGCTACTTTGTCAGAAATATTCAACGTGGAACTCGTCTATGAAAATTAGCCTAAAATCCTGTTGGTCAATATCACTCTGGACCAGTTTCCCAAATGCATTCATTAAAATTAACAATGCCATTGTGCCTTTCATTAAAAATGAAATGCATCCTTTGACATTTGATGGTTAATGATACGTATCCATCAAACATGAAATAAATCACGAGGTCCTGCAAATTGACAACTGCAACTGCAAATCACTTTTTCTCGTGCAGACTCTTGCATAATTCAACCGTCAGTCTGATTTAAAATTTTAAAAAGTATTGTCCGAGTGAAAAACCATGAATCAATTTGAAAAAACAATTCGCGAGCTACCGAAAACAGTTGAGCAGATGAAATATTATCCAGCGAACAGCATCGACGTTACAATCACCACGACACGAGGTGAAAAAGTTTTATCAATCTCCGGGTCGTTATCTCAAGGCGAAACTCTCATCAAGGAACTGAATCTCCGATACAATTTAAAGGAAAACTGCGATGAGGAAATTAGCAAAGCCACGAAAATTTGGATGTTGGCTACGAATTTATCCGTCGAGTTGGAAATTGATTCAATGAATGAATTTTTATCATGCGTGAGATTAATAAAATGCAGGTACGATGAATTTCATGAAAATCAGAATTATTTTGAAGAGTATTTAGGAGAAATTAAGAAATTACTGAATGAATATGAGATTGCCGGATATGATACTAACAAAGTAAGATTTCCAAACGCTCTCAGCGCTGTTTCGCATTTTGTGAAACATGGTAAGAAATTAAAATGTACAAGCTTAGAAGAATACGTTGAAAAAGCTCAAGATGGCTTCGGGATTAATTTGACAGAAGAAACTCACGAGTCGAGTGGGGCCATTTGCACGATTTACAAACGTGGCAATTTTTTACAAGGATACAGGAAAGGAGTTTATTATATTAAAAATGATTTTGTGGAAATTGCAACTTTTTACAAAGAAACGTTCTCCTCGTTGAATAAACTTTGGCCGTTTATTTTTCTATGGATTGCGTTTGGCTTCGTCTATCAAAGTTCCATCGGCATTAAAGGATCTTGGCTGATTACTTTATTTGTTGCCTTGTTTATATATTATTTTTTTAAAAAACGTACTTATTAGGAAATTGTTGATTTAATAAAAAGATTTTTGGAAAATATTAATTTTTTTTATTTAATATTTATTACATTAATTTGAAAAATTCAAAATCCTTTTTAGTGATTTGGGTTTTCTTGTTTTCCCCATTCGGCATCGTTTTCACCTTCACCTCTTCCTCCATCATGGTGATGATGGTGGTGGTGATGGTGGCGATTGTACTCTCCTTCTGGTGGCGGTTTGTGACATTTCAGAGGAACCGGTTTTGCATTCGGGCATCTTTGGTAGAATTCTCGAAGTTGCCTACATTGAGGCTCTGTTAAAAATCCGAAAAAAAAATCAAAATATCGCCCAATTATTTTTTTAAAAAAAAAGATTTCTTACTCACCTTCCTCTTTGAAGTTTGGACACGACTGAAAAATAACAAAATTGTTAGAAATTAATCCGTATTAGGAAATCTATGGAAACTTACCATGAATGTTTCTCTTCCCATGCACATGAAGAATTCTTCGGACCCACTTTGACATTTTTTACCTTCTTCGGCGGGGACGTTGGCACATTGGTCAATTGCTGCTGATACTACCCTAACCCAGCTGTCGTCAATCGTGTTGCTTATTTCATTTTTAATTTGTGGAGCATTTACTCTGTCACCCGATAACTATCCCAAAATTTAGCAATTAATTTTTTATAATATCAAAAATATGGTAATTTCATTTTTAAAAAACTTACCCATCCTTTTTCTTTAAAGACACATTCAGCCAAACACTACAATTAAATAAAAATAGTGATTAGTATAGCTCTTCGCCCCCAGTAGCAAAAATTTGTTAGTATCAAGCATTGTTATTAGGCTTTAATTTTTTTTATAAAATTTTTTAACTCAATACTTTACCAAATAATTTTTAATGGCGACTGCTGAAGACACTTACCCCGTCGCTAGGTCCGTGACGCCAACGATCTGCAATGAATTTTGCAATATTATCGAAAAATCTTTTTAAAGTTTCACTAAGCCTTTCAAATAATCGTCTGAACCATTCTGAAACTATAAAAGGGTGTTCAAATTTAGTAAAAAAAAAATATTCAGTGTTTCAAAAAACACGTGCGAACACCCAGAAATCGTGCCAAAACAGTGAAAAGCTTAATATTTTTTCGATTTTTTAAAATTCTTTTACATTAACACTTACGTCCTCCACGTTTTTTATCACAATCCGGTCCACCACGTCCTCCAGGTCCTCCTGGTCCCCCTGGTTGTCCATCATCACGTGGTGGTGGCGGCGGTGGCCTATTGCCACCGTCATTAGGCCCTTCTTGATTTCTCGGAGTTGTTTCTTCCGGCCCAAAATCTTCTTGTTTGTCATTCCTATATCTATCTGGTTGACCTTCCGGGTTTTGGCCGGGTGGGCCACGACCTGGGGGACCTCCTGGTCCTCTCTTATTATATTTATAAAGTTCTCCTTTGCATTTTCGGAAGTAATCTCGAAGATCTCCTGTAAAAATTAATTAATTTTTAAATTTCTTTTCAAAATATTTAATTCCTCATAAACATTTTACCAAACATATCATCTGGAACTTGACAGCAGTCGCATCTGAATATGTTTCTTGGGAATTCGGAGCAGTTTAACCCGGCGGCTCCATCGCCATTGTTTGGCTCTTCATCTACTTGGCGTTTTGTTCTGATTTCTTCGAAGAAGAAACCGTTGCTAAGTACCACCTTGAAAAAAAAGAAAGAAGTTCATTAAAGTTTTTCAAAAAGCGTGGTGTAAAAAAATGTTTCATTTAATTTCCGCGAGTGAGCTATTGTAAAAAACGTTGACAAAAGACTCGAAAGTTTTTTCATCTGTATAAAAGATCTCTAGCACTTTGGTTGAAGTAATTTATCTTGTTTTCGCTGTGAATGCAATAAAAATTTCTGAATTCTTTTTTTTGTTTTCAATCCTTTCGTCTCGATTTGAAATTTTTTTGGTGCAAAAAATTTTGTTGGTAACTTGTTTCATTTAAATTGAATTTCGTTTCTTTTTGTTTCAGTGGCTGCAGCTGTTTGCGGATTTTCATGGCTGACGTCACTTAAACATCTGTCGAGGATAAAGGACAGGGCAGGTCCTTCGTGGTTCGAGCAGGAAAAGTTGGATCTATCACGCAAAATGATGACAATAATAACTCGGATGTGGATAGGACATCGTTCCATCAAATCTCATTTAGAGACCTTCGGTAGCTGTACATGGAAAAGAACTCATGGTGTAAACCTATTCAATATCTCTGGTGAATAGTGAAAAGCATTGTGATGACGGAGACATTCAATGCGACGTTTGCAAAGTTGAAGAAAGTAAACAACTTAAGGACAGAAAAAATGCAAATAAAGGAAAATGAGTCAGATGCAAAGCTACTTCCCAGTAAATGATAAAAATTGTTGAATTATTTTTACAATAGTTATTTGGAAAAAAAACAGTGGAAGATGGCACGAAGTTGTATCTGTAGTCGACGGTACTTTAAATGCACAAGAGTTCTGCCACAGAAGTTTATAAAATATTGTACGAATTTTTGAAGCAGCATGACACTATCTAAAGTTTAAATTCACTGCACCATGTTAGAGGCCTCGAAGAAAGTAGAAGCCAAATTCCGAAATCAGAAAATTAAATCCGTCAATTTATCTCGTTTAAAAAAGAACCCGTCGAGGCTTCAAGAACTTTTATGAATTTTGTAGAGATGAAGCAGAAAATAAAAAGCCGAACACCAGAAATGTTGTTGGTCCCTGACAATTGGGAAGTTAAAATTTCAAAATCAACTTCAATGAAATTCCTACAAATTACTGGAAATTTTTTGGCATCAGTTTGGAGAATATCATTATCTTACAAACAAAGACAGACAAGCGCTTGAAAAATTCTTCAGGAGGAATGTCAATGTTTTGAATACCGACGTCAGGCAAAGGGCTGGTGAGCAAATGTAGTTCAGTGGACAAGACAGCAGCTGAAATTATCATGCCACTACAATGGGAAACGACAAACTTCCTTCCGATCTAGCAGGTATGAAGTAGAATTTAAAAAACAAAACGTCATACTTTAAGTATGACAGAAATATAAAGAAAATACTGTATACCATAAATACATCTTGGGCACAATTTGGATATACACATATTGAGACTATGCGGTAAAATCGGTGAATCGGTTGAATGACTCAACAGGGTTTTGATTGAAAAAGTTGTCTTGTTAAAACGAACAAAACAAAAAGGTGAAAGCAGTAACAATGAAATACAAAAAAAGGTCGCCTGAGCTTGGACTTTAACAAGATTCAAGCGGGGGCGAAGGTGGAATTTTAACTAGGTTTTCACCAGCAATGGGGAAAAATTCTTGAATATTACTTTTTGTGCCACCAGATAGCCAATTATCAAAACGCAAAAAAAATCTCTTGGGTAAATTTATCCTCATACTTCCATACACCCTGCTTGAAATTTCTTTTAAAATTTGTTTTCACTCTAAAATTTTTCCAAAACCCTAATTTTTCTTTTTTTAAAACAATTTTCACTTGAACTAGAATTATTTCTTAGGACCACTCACCAGGGTACTTAAAAACAACACACCAATTACCACCTTACAGTCCATCATTATAAACGCGAATGGAAAATTAAACTAAATTGAATTTGTTTTTATAGAATTAGTATGACTGACGTCTCAACTTTTAGGTCATATGATTTTTTTAAATAATGGCATGAGGGTATAATATAACGCGACAGGATAGAACCAGGGACATGAGAGAAAAATGTTTTTTTTTACTACACATAATATATAAATCGTCCTCTGATCGTTCATTGTTAGCATAATTAATGTTAGGTTCGCATAGGACTTTGCAAAAAAATAATAAGAGACATTAACACGTAAGAGGATGACATTGCTGGAATGTAAAGTAGGAGGAGAAGGGGGAAAAACAAACTTGAGAACTGCAGTAAAGGATTTTGCTGCTGCAAACAAAAAAGTCTGGGGGTAATAAAAAGAAAAGGTCGTAAAAAATTGTAGCTAATGCGACATTAAATTTTTTTAATGGATTTACAAGGAGGAGGTATAAAGTTTTATCTCCTTCCGGTTTTTCTTCATGTTTTGGAAATTTTTCCGCAAGTTTGATTTTAGTTTTGAGGTTGTGAGCAGAGATCCAAGTAGAAACTTAAGGTTAAAAAACTGCTAGGAAGACCAAATCCTGGGGTAAGATTCTTAGGACTATGAGAGGATCGAGGTAAGCCCGATGAGGCTGCAGCAAACTTAAGTAATCCAATTTTTTGTGGCTCATTTCGCTTTAATTTTTGTCGAACCCGCTTCGTTTATAATTATTTTTTATGTAATATTTTGCGAGAAAAATAAAGGTCAGAGTCAAGAGTCACTGTCACACATGAGAGCGTAAAAGTAATAATTTCCTGTTTTTTTTAAATAATGACACCGTGTCGGCGACAATGAAGACGTGTTGAATAATTATTTTATTATTCCTGTTTGTTTCGGGGAATTTGTCAAATTAGGCCTAATCCTTTTTTTTTGCTTTATCTTAAATCGAACTAAATATTTATCAAATAAGTTTAATTTAAAGCTCTTGAGCTTTTAGGTTAAGGGCTGATTTTTTTTCCTGGAAAAAAATCCTGGAGAAAATCCAAAGTGTTGGGAGTTCTATAAAGCACTCAAAAACATTAGACCTATATTTTAAAATAGGAAAAAAGAAATGAAAGGAATAGAATAAATAGTTTTTCCCCCTTTTTTTGTGGTTCTTTCCTCTGCGGGGATTTCGCTTTTTTATTCATAAAAGTCAAGGTTAGCCAATGACGTGATCATATTACAATTTTATGAAGAGTCTTTCTAATTATTTTTAGGTTTAATTTAATTTTCTTCACTCATTGATAAAATCTTTTTGGCTTAGTTCTTTTTACTCGAAGCAGCTGGTTATTGAGCTATGTTACCGTCAAAAATGCAAATTTGAGATGGCTAAATTTTATATTATGTAAATTAAAGGCGTCATTTTGGCCCAACACAAGCCTCCATAGTTTTTTTGTAGCATCAAATTTACAAAATTCTATATTTATGTAAAAATCTCCTTGCACATCTTTACTTAGACCAGAAATTTGGCGGGGAAATGTTTGTAAATAACCTCAAAAAAATCGCGAATAAAGAAAGGTGATTTATCTTCATGGATTGAAAACGGTTATCAGAATCATGAGATAAGAATTTAAACATTTGCTTTTGAAATCGGAAATATTTTAGTTTCTTGCGTCTGTCATAACGTCATAATGCAAAAACTTAACTACCAATTATTTTGTGCAATGTGTTTTTAATTTCTTAAAATTCAGAGTTTTGTGAAAAGTGTCGTTATTTAATTATAGAGAAAAGGTAAATATATTTCATCATAAATATATCATTTTAACGTAGATCTAAATTTAATGAGTATTAATTTTTTTTAGATGATCTCAAAAAATATCTGAATACAATATGGATTCGACTTATGACATTGAGAATGTTTCCGTCGATTCAGCTTGGGAATCGAAACAATATGGACTCGTATTAACACTTCTTCAAAGAGATCACTACTTCCCCGATTCATTTGATGTGGAGGAATTAAACGAAGAAGATGAGCTGCAAAGAAACTTGAAAGTATTCGTACAAGAAAGAAATCTCTTACATGAATGGATCAAGCACGATCAATTAGAAAAAGTGAAGGAACTCACATCGAGAAGTAAATCAAAATATTATTTAAATGAGAGAAGGCAATCAGCAGCTTTTTCCGCCCTTGAAAAAAGAAACTTTAAAATTTATGCTTATCTTCAATCGATTGGTGCCAGTCTTCGAGAATTCGAATTAAGCGAAATGGAGAAGTTGACTCCAATGGAAAAACACGAACTAAGAGATGTCATGCTATCAACATTTTCGACCAGTGCCAAATCTCACATTTACTATTTAATATCAAAAATGAAAATCAAATCTCAAAATTCCTTTGAACAATACACTGAAAATTTATTTGGCTACATTGAAAAATTAAATCAATTTCCAAGCGTTTCGATTATTTTAAAAGTAATTCAATATGTAGATAATTTAAGTTTGGTTTTAGATTTAGATAATGAAAATGTGAAAACTGTTTGCCCGCCTGCGTCAACAGCCGAACAAGGCGTTACTTTTCATTTTTTGGAAACGATTTATGTAGCTGCTGGTGCTCAAAGATCAGAAAATGAAGTGCTAGGGACGATAGCTCACGAATTGACTCACATGGCGATGCAAATAGTTTTTAAAAATAATTGTAACCCTTATTTTAAATCAGATGATGTTGCGAGAGATGGATTTGAAAAGATTATTTCATCAATTAAAACTAATTTAGATGTAATTCCTAACACGTCTTCAGAAACCCTTCATAAATCTTTTAGCAATTATTATAAGAAATTAAATCAAGAAGAAAGCGAATTGATTGCTAGAGTTTCCCATGTAATTGTTCAGTATCCAGAGGGCGAAGCGTGGCTAATGAATTACGCACCTAAATTATTCCAATTTTTCAAAGAGAAAGTCGTTTTTGTATGTGAAAAATTTATTGAGCAGAATTCTCTTTTAAAACTAAAAAGTTTAAATCGATGTATGAATGAAAGTGAAGGAGAAATTATCAGCATAAAAAAATGTGATTTGCTGTTTGTTAATGTCGAAAAAATTAAGAATTTTTTAAATGATGCTAGTAAAAACATTTTTGCTTTGATTACTCAATATACGTGGTTAGGTTTGTTAAGAGCTCTTCAGGCAATTTATGGGGTTGATTATGCGGAATCGTACGATCAATTTTTAGTGTTTAAGTTGAAAAATGTCGTTACAAATTTAGAACAAGTTGAGTACGTATTTAATTCAGAAGCGACTGAAGTATTATTTATCGAGTGTCCGGATATCATCGGCGATGATTGTTTAGGAGCCATTGAAAACTTAATGGAAATTGTACAGGAGAAAAAAGATAAAAAAATAATTTTTATAATGAAAGAGGAGGAAAATAAAGATTTTTTGGAAATATTGGAAGATTTAGAATTGAAAGATGCTTTTTCTAAAAAAATAGATGAAAATTTTTCCATATGTGAGTTAACTGAAGAATCACGCTCTAAAATTTTAGATGGTGCAGTATTGTTTCAAGGGAAAGAATTGAATTTAGGCAGTCTTATTAATGGTGATGAAGATTTGTTAAAATGTGTTGACGCGGGTGAAATTCAAGATGTACTAAAGAAGAAAATAATTGAAATTGGAAGCCAGCTTTTTGGTACAAGCAGTTTAGAAGGTGCATACTCTGATGTTATGCTTGAAGTTTATTTAGAAACTCTAATTGACGAAATGAAGTACAGTGAAAACGTTTTTGTAGTTAATGGAAGAAATTTAGTGGATCGAAAATTTTTTGAAGACTTAAATGGTATATCGATCACATCGAATTTAATAAATTGTGAATATGAAACATCAACAAATAAACGAATATTTTTAACAAATGAACAAATATCAGACAATGAATTTAGGATTTTTTGCAATTTCAACCCGAAAAAGAAAGTTTATTTACTAGGAAAAACAAGAAAATCCACGTTTATATTATTTAAATTTTACAATCCTGAGTTTTATTATAAAAGGAGATTTAAGAGGTACGAAAAAGTCGTTATAAGGAAAGACATTCTAGAAAATGAAAATAACGAGGAGAATATTTCAGATGTATTTGTTATTGGTAACAATAGAAATGATGATTTACAAAATAATGCTAAATCATCTAAGTTAATATTACTAGATTTAGAAAAAGCTAAAGATGCATTTGAAAAGTTTAGCCAATCAGAGAGTGCAGTGCATCTTCTAAAATGTGAAAATGATAAATTAATTTGGGTTAAATCTTCAGGTTCATTATCAGGGTTGCATGAGTGGATTGATAGAGCATTGAGTAAAGAAATTGTAAAAAATGAAATCGAACTAATTTCAAGAATTAAAAACGACAAAGTAGTGATATTAGCGGATGATCCAGGGATGGGTAAAAGTACTACTCTTACTAAATTATACGAAACTGAAGAGATATTCAACGATTATTGGGTGATTAGAATTAACCTCAAAGATCATCTGGATGCAATAAGAAAAATAAAAATGGATTCGAATATAAATATTAACGAAGTATTAAAATTTTTGACAGAAATCGATTCTAAGTTGAAGAACAATATTAGTAAAAAGTTTCTAGAAGCAGCAGTAGATATCAATAAGAACTTTACTAAGATTCTTTTATTATGCTTTGACGGATTTGATGAACTTTTGGATGAGGAAGATCGAAAGAAAATGGTATCTTTACTTAAATTTATCCAAAAGAGTACTAAATGTAAAATTTGGATTACAACTCGGCTGCATTTTAAAAAAAATTTAGAAAACGAACTATTGGTGCTCAGCATAAAATTTGATCCCATCGATAATTTATCAAAAATTGATTTTATTAAAAATTATATGAAAGATCGATTAAAATTAACTTTAAGTAAAGAGAAATATAATGAAATATTCGAGAAAATACAAGGAGAATCAAAATTACAGATTTATACGAAGCAGTTTCTTGATAAAGCAAAGACAATCTTTAAAGGAGATATTGAAAGATTCATCGGAACACCTTTACAGTTGCATTTGTTGCTGGAAGACTCAGCTCCATCTTTCCGAAACTGGATTGATAATTCTGATGGTTTAGATTTTTCATATTTAGGGAATAATTTACTAGAAGTATACGAACAATTTTTTAACAGGAAGTACGAAATTTATTACAGAAAGAAAAATATACTTGAGAAGGAATCGAAATCTATAATGAAGGATACATTCGAAAAATGTCATGAACAGTTAGCTGAGTCTTTGGTTAATAATAAACCATTAGTGTATGACATTCTTAAACGAAAGTCATCTCTTTTACTATTAGGAATTACCAAAACTGAAGGGGACAATATTCAATTTGTCCATTTCACATTTCGAGAATATTTTTTTACTCAATTTATAATTAAAGATCTTGTAAATCAAGACGACAAATCACAAGAATCGTATGAGTTATTTTTAAAGAAAATATTAGTAGAAGGAAAATACGAATTGATCCGCAGTTTTGTTAACATTTTTTTGGAAAATATAGAAAACAGAGCAATTTTTAAAAAATACGAGAAAAGGTTTCATGACATTATCGTGTCATCATATAGGAACAAAGCTTACGGTACCGCCATGGAAGAAAATAATTACAATATATTTGATTTTTTACTCACTTTGAATTTTGACGATTACGAATATTTTAGAATTTTAGAAAACATTGGGGGCAGTGAACCTCTTTTTCATTTCGCTGTAAAACTTCGAAATGATTCTTTATTAAGGAGAATTATTGATTTAGCATCTACATATAATTCAGATCAACTATTATTGACTAGTGGTAATGCTATTAAAAATACAGCATTTCATTTAGCAATTGCTTTTAAGAACGATGTTGCCTTAAATCGAATTATTCAATTAGCATTAAAACATAATTTATATCAACAATTAATAACTACTGTTAATTTATTTGAAAGGAATGCGTTCCTTTTTGCAGTTTCGTTTAAAAATGACTTTGCTTTTAACCAAATTGTTAAGTTAGCATTAAAATATGATATAGATTATGAACTATTGATTGCTGTTGATAATGATAGATATACGGCTTTTACTTTGGCAGTAGCACATAATAACCATTTAGCTCTAGACCGAATTATCGAATTAGCATCTAAATATGACTTACACCAAAAATTATTAACTGATACTGATAAATATGAAAATACTGCATTTCATTTGGCAGTTAAAAATAAGAACGATTTTGCTTTAAACCGTATAATTGAATTAGCAGAAACTTATAATATAAGTCAACAACTACTAACTGCCGTTTATGACACTGGAAGTTCCGTTTTTCATTGTGGGGTTTTTTATAAAAACGATTTTGCTTTAAATCGGATATTAGAATTAGCATTAGAACATAATTTAGAACAACAACTATTATTAAGCGTAAATAAGTATGAAAATACTGCACTTCATTTAGCAGTTCAGAATAAAAACGATTTTGCTTTAGATAGGATTATTGGGGCAGCATCGAAGTATAATTTAGTTAAGCAGTTATTGACAACTTTTGGTTATTCTAAAAATACAGCATTTCATTTAGCAGTATTAGAAAAAAACGATTTTGCTTTAAATCGGATTATTGAATTAGCATTGAAGTTAAGTTTGATTCAAACACTGTTAACTGCTGTTAATAATACTAAATGTTCAGCATTTCATTTTGCAGTTTGGTATAAAAACGATTTTGCTCTAGATCGAATCATTGAATTAGCATTAGAATGTAATTTAGAGCGGCAACTTATTACTACTGTTAATAAGAACAAAAACACAGCATTGCATTTAGCCATTGTGCATGAAAATGAATTTGCTTTTAACCGAATTCTAGAATTATCATCAAAATATAATTTACATCGACAATTATTAACTGCAGTTGACAATGATAATAACACGGCGTCTCGCTTAGCAGTTCAGTATAAAAATGAATTTGCTTTAAGCAAGATCAAAGAAATAGAAAGTCAAGTTACATTGAAAGACCGATTGAGATGGATAAATTTAAATTTAAATTTGGGATTTTTGAAGAAATCCTAATTTTCTATTGGCGCGATTTTAAAATATTTTACAAATATTTGGTGAAACCGAACACAACACTAATATTTTGAAATATTTTGAAAATATTATGTAAATATTTTATAATCCAAATATTTGATTGGATCATAGGAATTTGGCCTGCGAAGGCTGCAAATTAAATCATATTAAAGGAATCATCAAAAGTTTCTTTAATCAGCATTCCTAGAGAATTTAAAATGCTGCAGATTAGGGGACCTAGTTTTTACTTTTTTACCTGTTCACCTTTCTCTTTGCGAATCATGCAAAAAAATTTTTTAAGATCAATTTTCAGATCTTCTTTTTAATCATATTCTAATTTACTTTATCTCAAACTTAACGAAAATCTAAATGACCATGCGCAATAAGCAATCCCCGGGTTGCTCATTACCCTAATAAAAATAAACGGTTATTACCATCTGACTCGAATGCGCTACCGTTTAAACTTGACCCACTTTATACGATTTAAAAAAAAAAAACCCTTTTCCTTCCCAAAACCTTTACCGGTAATTAAATATCTCCGGTAGCAGCTCACGTTTCCATCCGAAAAACAAACAATCACCCCCTTCCCCCCGTTTAATCTTCCATTAAACAAAAAAGATAAACAAAATTTAAAAAAAAGTTTGCCTTTAAATGACAAACACGAGCTCGATAGATCGATCTGCCCACGTGTTGAATAGATGACGAGGACTGGCGCTATGCGGGCTGCGTTTCAGCAGTGAAAATCAATAACCAACCAGACTAAAAGGCTCGATGCTTTCACTCATTTAAAACCATCTGTTATATTTTTTTATTTTTAAAATTTTCCTTATAAGGGATAAATCGTGTAATTGGACCGGTCTACAATGAGGAAAATAAATCTTAAGGGTTAATTTTTTAATTTTTTAAAATTTTTAAATTTTCCACTCCCGGTAGCTTTTCCTTTTAGTGCGTGGGATGCCCAAGGATGTGATTTAAGGAAAGTAATCTTAGGTAAATATTTTATTCCCTTTATTTTTAGATTTTGTTGTTTGAAAAGAGTCATCCGAGAATTCTTTTAACGTTTTTATCGTTTAAAGTTTTTTACAAATGAAAATTTTCTTTTTTTGTGAAGTTTTACTTGAACATATGGATATTTGCTGTATTGATTTCAATGTGGATTAAATATAAAAAAAAGTGTTTTAAGATTTTTTGTGTAGGGGTGGATTAGCCTTCGGGGTATTTATAGAAATTATTAAATATTTTATGGTTTTTGAAATGGATTTTCTTTTTTTGCAGATGGGGATTTAATTTGAAAAAAGTTAAAGTGAAGTGAAGCACAATGTTTGAAGGATTAGTAGCAAGTATTTTAAATAAATGGCTCGGGAAGTATGTTGAGGATCTTGATACTGAACATTTAAATGTTGGGATCTTCAGCGGAGAAGTTAGACTCAATGATTTGCGCCTTAAACCGGAGGCCTTGGTAAGTAAAAGAAGTCACAGAATTATCGTTCTTTCTCCCAATATTTAATTTTTTGATAAAATATTTCCACAATATTAATATTTTCTTTTCAAGTAATATTTTTAAAATATTTCACAAATATTTCCAAAATATTTTGAGATATTACTTTTTCCATTAAGTCAAATCTCATTTTTGCTGAAAGCTTCAAAGTTCTCTCAGTGTTTTCAGAGAAAAATAATTCAGTTACCTTGAGTTATTCTTAGACTCTTTCCTATTTTTAACTTTCTCTTCTCTTCCAGTACGAACTGGAATTAGCAATCGAAGTCAAACATGGAGTTATCGGTCAAATGTGTTTAACGATTCCATGGTCTTGTTTATCAAGTCAAGCTATCGTCGTTTGCGTTGAGGTAAGATCCAACTAATCACTTATCGGAAAATCCCCACAACTCACATTTTTTTATAATTTTTCTCCAGGATATTTACGTCGTCGCTAATCCGATCGGATTGCAAGAATTCGACGCCGACAGAGAGAAAAGACTCCTACGCGCTGCCAAAAGAAAAATCTTAGAAGATTTAGACGGTGAACATTTTTTCGGGAGCGGTTGCGGGACTTTACTCGAAGGTTTATTAAGCGCACTTGCTAATAATATTCAAATTTATGTGCGGAGGTTGCATATTCGATATGAAGATCCGACATGCAATAACGGAATCGCATGCGGTTTATGCGTTCAAGGAATGTCGATTGAAACTACGAATAGTAAATGGAAACCGAGTACGACTCCGACCGGGAATTCGACGGTTTATCAGTTAGCTAGATTAGAAGCAATGTCGATTTATTGTAATACATCGATGGATAAATCGGGATTTGTGGGAGTTAATTGGCAGGGGGAGATGAAGGAGGGATTGCAGAATTTTTGTATTCAGGGGAAGACTTTCGATTTTTGTAAGTATTGAAGTCAAAAAGAATTTTAAAGGGAGGATTGAAGCTAATTAATTTTTTTGGTGGCAGTGCTGAAGCCCTTGAGTGCCAAAATGAAAGTAATTGTAAGTAAATCAAGCGAGGCAAGGGTACCTAAATTATTAGTGGATTTGGTTGTGCAAGATGCGGCGACTCAGTTGTCAAGAGCTCAGCTGCATTCAATTATTGCTATAAGTAATTTGTTCCATCAGATTCAATTGAAAAGGTAAGAGAATTTAAGAGAGTCGAAGAGGAAAATTTGTGAGATATTAATAAATTTCCCTTTTTCAGAAATTTTCTTCGCTACAGACCTCGATGTCCAATTCACGGGAATGTGGCTACTTGGTGGAAATATTCGTACAAGGCTGTTTTGGAGCAACGCGTGCATCCTTACACCTGGAATCGGATTAAGGAACATCGGTACGAAGCTCAAAGAAGCTTTTATTAAAATGCTCTTTTCGGAAAACCCGTTCACAATTTATTGCCATAAAATTATTTTTAGAATTCTTAGAAATAGTAAATTAGTGTTAGAGAGCGGACATGTGGTGATTTAAGCCCTCTTTACACGATTAAAATTAACACAAAATGGCTGCTAAAACATCATGGCTGTCTCATGTTTTGTTAAGTTAATTCGGTTTGTTTTTTTCTGGAAATTATTCATTTAATCGTCAGTGGCAGTTAATGTTCGATGCTATTAGCCCGAAATAGGAGATAAAATATCCTAGAATTGAATTTTCATTTGTAGATTTCTTCAGAAATTCACAATAGAACTGCCTCTTTCTTTGAGTAGGAAAGAAATGCACTTTATAAGAAGCTGTAAAAAATTGCACATGGGCGAAAATTTTGCGGGGGCCTTTGCTACGCACAAACAATAGAGGGCAGTTCCATACGATTTTAATATTTTTGTGCTTTTAGCAATTACTACCGAGAATACAAAGAACTGTACCGCCAAGCAGCCGTCAATCCCGGTGACACCGAACTCCGTTTAGACCTCGGTCGAGCCGAAGACAACCTCCCAATAAGCAGCATCGTAATAGCACGTGAACACGCCAAAGTCGATTTAAAAAATGAAAACCCAGACCGGATCGAAATAATCAGCAACGAAGGAAAATGGTGGTCGTTCTACAGCACGCACACTATTAAATTTCAAATACGTCCTGAAAAACCTCGAGGTCTTTGGCATCAATTATCCTCACCCGAAAAACAAAGATTAAACGAATTATTAGGAAAAATCGACGGAGATTTTCCTCCTGAAAAAGCCAAAAAATACATAGAGCATAAAGTAAACGTGACATTGCATAATTTTTCGGCGAGCGTATACGCAAGAGGCAACGAAATTGCTTCGGTTACTTTAACGCAGTTCCTTGGAAGTTTTGAAAGTCGTCCTGCAGCACATGCGTTTAAATTTTCAGCTAGGGCTGAGAGTTTGGTTGTGGAAGGTGCCTCAATCGAACATGGTCTTGTACCTTTATTAACTGCTGACAACGTTACAGGTAGGATTTTGGGATTGAAGTTTTTGGGAAGAGAATTTTAATTGGATTTTTTTTTTTTTGTAGGAAATTCGTCTTCCAATTTTTTATATATTGATTTTGAAAAGAAGCCGCTGACTGTAGAGGCTGATTATGGGATTACCGTCAATTTAGAACCGATGGAAGTTATTTATCATGAGGTAAGAGGGCTTGAAAGAGAAGTTTTGCTTTTAGAGTTTAGATTTGTATAAAACAAGAATTTTCTAATTTTTTGTTTTTCGTTCTAGCACGCAGTATCCGAATTTCTTAGTTTTTTCCAAGGCGTAGGATTTACAGAAACTTCATTTAAGACAAGATTAATGACTTGTTACCATAATCTCGTAAAATTTAAGCACATGGTCGACACGAGACAAATACGAGTTGATATTCATATGTGTATAAAAGCTCCTCACATTGTTGTGGCGGAAACAGGGTCCTTGCAAAAGTAAGTTCGTGGCTTAACTGTGAGAGTGCCAAGTCCAATACATTTTCTGCCAATCCAAGAAAAAGTGAATAATTCGAGACTTGAGGATTAAACTGTACTATCTCTGGTTTGCAATTGACTCCAGTGTCCTATGTTTAGCTTGTGCAGCGCTCAGTCAATTTCATCTCTTTCAACTACTATTTTTTTCTCAGGGCTGGAATGGTCGTAGTTCTAGATTTGGGTAAATGGACCTTCCGTAGCGATTTACAACCCCCTTTATTCTTAGACGACGTTACCCAAATGGAACTAGAAGAACGACTCTACGATCGTCTTCACATCAACCTCGACGGATTCCAATTACTATTCAGCGACTCTGGCGACGAATGGAGAGAATCATTAAAATCCGACGACACCGAATATCACATGCTATCTAAAATCCGTGGCCAAATCGTCTTATCAAACAGCATCAAACCTGAATATCGTTTACTACCACGAACTAAGCTAAATCTAACAATATCAAGCATCAAGCTAAATCTATCAGATCGACGAATCGTCACGTTTTTAGATTTCTTAGAAGGATTGCCATTACCGTCATCGAATACAGTAATCGTAGCACCGATTATTATCTCCGCTGTTTTTGAAAATGACGTAGTCAATCCAGAACCGAAAGGAACTCAACTCGAACATATTAAAAATTTAGTAATCTCAGCTGAGTTATCACGACAGCGAACTCCTGACGGCTCTGGAAATTTACCACCGATGTTAGGAGCAATCGATTTAGATAAAAATTGGTCGTCGGTTGATGTTAGTGATGAAGAAGTGGAGCTTTGGGCTAGAACAGTCGATCTACCTGGATTTGATGATAACGTCTCGCCCAATAACACGATCACGTCTCTACTTAGAATTAATGTTGGAGAAGTTGTTTTAGCGTTATCGAGATCGAATGATCTCGTGGATAAGCCGTATTTAATGGCGAGGATTTCGAAATTTCGGTTTGATTCCGCTTTTATGTTGTACGGGCCTGCGATTCAAGCTACGTTAGGAGGGATTCAATTAATTGATAAATTACATATTGGCCCGTCTGGGGAATATTTGGAGATTATATCGACGCAAAGCGATGTGGATTTTATTTCGATATTGTATCGGAAAGTTCGGGCGGATTGCCCGGATTTCAAAAGCCATTTTTATAGCGTTGAACAGTCTTTAGTGTTTGATATTGGAGTTTTGGCTTTGGCTATTCATAGGGAGGCTATTTTAACTTTTAGTAAATATCTTCAGTATTTATGCCAAAAGTAAGTAAAGAATAATTAAGTTAACTTGAGGCCTAAAACAATTTTCTAGTTTTTTAATTTGATTTTCAGGATTATTCATCGAGATTCTTGGTTAATTTTGCCGAGTTTAGATGATTATAAAGGAATGTTTGTGAGGAAGGAATCAACGGATCCACCGATTCCTCCTGGTGCCACGAAATTTAGCTACTCGACGCATATTACGGAGTTGAGGATTAAATTATGCGATACGGAGTTTGAATTTTTAGAGCTGAAGGTAAAAGATTTAACCATAGGATTAGCCTAGAGTCCCCGCTTCCTATTGTTAAAAATATCAAGCCAGCTAGGTGCCAGCGAACTTACAATTAAGTCGAAAGGTTGCCGCAGAAAAAATTTTGTCCTATGGTTTAAAATCCAATTTCTGGCACTACAAGATCCCAAAGTATTTGCTTTGGATTTTCAAAAATCTAATTGAAATTCTTTTTTATTTTAGATTGGCGGATTCGAAAGCGATTGCATGTTCAAAGCCAACGAACGAATGGTCTTACGCGCATATCTATCTCATTTATCTCTCGACGATTTATCAGAAGTAACTCTTTACCCAAAATTAATTTCATTAGAAGAAGAAAAAGTCTTTGAACTGAAATACGTTCGGCATAGCCCTCGCTTATACAGCGCTGACGGTCTCGGATCTGGCAAAGATGATGTCCACAGCGACGGGAGCATGAAATTAAATTTCGGACGAATCCACATTGTATTATTATACAAAATGATCGTAGACATTCAGGTAAATTTAAAAAATTTTAGCAATTTGAAAAGTTTTTTGCGTCTAAACTATTTTTTAATTTTTTTTAGCACTTTACGGAGCCACTAGTCCCAATCAGCATAATCTGGCAAATAACAGGATTCATCCGACGAAATTTCTCATCTCAAATAAATCACCTACGTGGTTGGAGCACCCGTCTACATCTCTCTCTCTCACTCCACTTACCAATTTTAATAATCCCTCAAAAAACAGCATCGCCTAATTTAATAATCGTTAACATGGGCGAACTAAACGTTGAGAATTTTTTCAAAGAACTAACAAACTACGCTTCGAACGATGGAATCACCCCCGTTATCGATAACGTTCTACTCAAACTCGAATCCGCATTCGTTTCAAGAGGATTAATGACCCTAGCAGGTTCTTTAGAAATCCAAGAAGAAATCTTAGAACCGATTCACATTCGTTTCGACGTTAAAAGATTCGTAGGAGGAACCGCAGTCATGATCCGAGTCGGCCAATCAAGCAAATGCAGAGAAATCCCATTATTCGAAATCATGGGCAATTTAGAACCAGTTAAAATATCGATCGGCCAAAGAGATTTATCGACGTTCCTCGGGATTTGGACGGAGAATTTCGCAGACGGGAAATTTTTAGAAACGTCCTGGTGGTGGCGAGCTGCGTCGCCGTTGGACGTTCGCACGCCGACTGAAAACGACGATCCTCTCGTGAGGAAACTTCAAGTGTTCCTTAGCCATAGCGATGCGTGTAGAAAAGACACGATCGCTAGATTTTCAATTGATTCGGTAACGATTAATTTATACAACGATATCGACGAAGTTCTAAGTTCGCCAGTTAGGGATTTAAATCATGGCCTATGTAGATTAACGTTATGGGAAGCGTCGTTTTTCTTAGAGAAAAATTATGATAGTAGTGTGGAGATGAAAATGGCTTTGCAGAGTTGTTTGTTAGAAGATATAAGGACGGATCCGTCTGTTATTATTAAAAAGTAAGTTAAAAAGGTTTTGGCATCGAAAGTGAAACTCAGATCAAAAACAATTTGCTTTTTGCTTTTAGGGTTTTTCAATCGCACCACAGCGGCGAAAGCAAATTAGATTCAACGATTTCTGTCTCGACTCCACCGATCGTCGACGTTGCTTTTAAGCAAACGCAAACCGGAGATAGATGCGTTGATATTTTAGTTGAAAAAACGAGATTAAATTTATCTGTTTCGTTTTTGATCGCTCTTGGGAAATTTATAATGGATTCGATGCCCATGGAGAAGCATGAAGGAGGTTTTGTTAATCATGGATATGTCGGAGATGCTGGACATCAGGTTTGTGGGCTAAAATTATGAAAATTGAGATTCTTGCTGTCGCTGATAAAATTTTTTCTTTTACAGTCAAGAATACCTGAGAATATAAAATTGCATCGGCCTCCAAGCAGTGCTGATAGCACCAGTGGATATTATTCGTCAGGGGTGTCTTGTGTAGCTGATGAACAGTCAGGGTTATCTGTTTCTCTTCAATGCCGCAAGCCGGAAGTTATGATATTTTCAACCGGAGATCGAAAAACCCGCGCGATTTTATTCCGGTGCGAAGTACTTGCTGACTGGAGTCGGCATCCCGGTCGAGATGCTTTAGTTCTTTCCTTAGCAGGACTTCAGGCTTTGTCAAAATCGCATCCGACTGTTCCTCGATCTAAACAAGACACAGCAGAGGTAAGAAAATTAAAATTAGTGCGTTCAACTTCCAATGGACACCCAGGAGGTTTGAACGCTGTCCATCGTTAGGGTTTTTCGCGCCTGATATTATGGGAACCCAACCAGGCTGCTGCCTTTTTGTAACCATTTTAAAAAAATGTTTGTTTTAGATTTTACATACATGCGACATTGAAGTAGCCAGAAATCTTAAGAGCATCGACGATGGCCTACGAGTCACTGTTATCGTCAGTCCTATCGATTTAAAACTATCCGTGACTACTGTATCCACAATCGCTGAGGTAGATTCCTACAACAAATTTTTTTTTTATTAAAAATACTAACATTTTTCTCAGATCTTATTTTTTTTATTATTTTAGATTATTCAAGAACTACGTTCTGCTTTATTCTCGGACGATGGAAAAGCCCACGCGATCATCCCTCACACAATAAACGATTTAGAAGATTTGTGGTCACCTAAAAAAATCTCAACGTTCTGTGATGCTGACGTCTGCGTTGCAGTTAACGAACCTTTACTCTCAGAACAACATTCGTTCCCAGTTGGCAGACCTGCTGAGAGTTTAACCATATCAATACCTAAAATTCGAGTGACGTTAGACGTCGAGCATGGTTCATTTAAAAGACCGTTATTGTTAGCTACGTCTTCGTTTAATGTTGTAGCTCATGATTGGTCGTCGTTGTTAAATTTAAGAGGAGAGTTGCAGTTACAAGCTGCTTATTTAAATGAAGATGTGGGGGCTTGGGAGCCGTTAGTTGAGCCGTGTGGAGATGCGGAAAATGTTTATAGACCTTGGGAATTGGTCTTTCAAGTTTTTCAAGGGAAATCTTTCCCTATTTCGCCGCATGCGGATTATCAGAAAGAAAATTCGAGTAGCAGGAAGGAGAAAGTTTTGAATCAGAAGGATGAAACTGAGGATAGTGAAACGTCAGGGGATGAATCTGATCATGGCATGACGTTTTTGCGGCTTAGTAATTTTGATAACGCGCATGAATCGAGAAGACCAAATGGTAAGAAAATAAAAATTAAAAATTGTGATTCTTTAATTTAATTAAATTTATCTTTTTCAGATTTTATGCGATACGGAGACTCTTCCGATTCTGAAAACGAAGATGGCGCGCTCGAAAAATTAACAAGCGCGGTCGGGCATTTATTCACAGGCGACAGCAGCGACGGCGATATAAGCGAATCCGGAGATTCAAGCGCCCCTGAAGACGAAGACGAAGAAGAGGAAGTTGAAACAGAAGATGAAACAGCAAGCGCAAGAAGCACCGCACAAGAACGAGCTGTGTTTTTGAAAAAACATTCAGATTCTATCGATTCCGGGCTTGAAACCGAAGCAGTTGAACGATTAGCAACTCACGTTCTTATTCACACTCGAGATCGATTAGAATTAAACGTAACTCCCGCATCGCTGAAAGTTTTAGAAGAGTTAACTGATGCTTTTTCGGGGGCGCCGTCAATCCCCGCGCAAGGTTTAGCTCCGCCTATTACTCTCGTTAATTCCGTTGGTCCTGGGAGCGTTGTTAAATTAGTAAGCAAGGTAGATTCAAAAGCGGAGGAAGTTGTGCTAACTGCTAATTATGATAGGGATGAATCTCCTCCTAGTACTCCTGGCACACCAAATTCAATCGCTTCTCCAACTCCACCGGATTCTGATTCAGATTTTGAAAAGTAAGTTTAATTAAAAATTAAAATAATTAAATTGTTGTGTAATTTATAATTTTTTTTTTAGTTTCAACGAATCGTTTAATACTAAGAGAGGTTCTTTATCGCCGATACTTCAGTATCCACAGGAGACGGTTGCGAAGCTTTATAATAGGCTGACGGAAAATCGGCTACTAATTCAGGTTCCTGGTTTTAATGATTTGAAAGTTGTAGCGCCTAAAACTGCGTGTAGTAAATTGCATTTGCTTCAGCCAAGTCGAAATCAGATGAGATATTATGTGGTATTAACAACTCAGTATAAATTGGGGCTTAAGAAGTTCATTCTACGATCGCCATTGCAGGTAAGAAGCCGAGTATAAAGCCCTGATGTGGCATAATTTCTAAAATTGGCTAAAAATTACTTTTCAGATTCGAAATGAAACTTCTTACGCTATGGGAATCTACTACAAAAAAAGCATCATTGAAAATTTAGGAGAGAAAATAATCGGCGAAGCTACAAATCCATTCGATGACATGATTCGATTGGCCGTCGTTGAACCAGACGAAATTTTAGATGTTCCTTTATTTATTGCTTATCACTGCAAACTTCACATTCTTCCTTCGCACGTCAAGTAATTAAAAACCAATATTTTTCTAATTTTATCTTTCATAGACCTAATATTTTTTTTTTATTTTTAGTTCATATCAAATTAGCGAAACTGGATTGTCATGGCAAGACATGATGCCCGATTCCGGCACTGCTAAAGATTTATGCTGCCCTTCGAAACAAGAAAACGATCAGACTGTCTTTTCAATTCGGGTAAGTTTCCTAAATTTAAAAATTTTTAGCCATAAATAATAAATTTTTTCTTTTTTAGGCGTATTGTGAAGAAAATTTAACACTTCACAATATTCCAAGATGTTTACCCAACTGCCTAATCCGTCTGACTTCACCTTTAGCTGTTCATAATATGTTATCTTACGCATTGGAATTGAAATTACCGAATATTAAATACGACGTTCGGATCGAAGCCGGAGATAAAACAAATATTTATTTTTTAAATCTTCAAAAAGTTCAGAAAGTCGCAATTGAAATTCCTGAATATTTGGGAATTCCTTGGGTTGGATCTTTTAATTTAACGCCGGATTTAGAAGAGAAAGTTATTCAAATGGTGACTGAACAAGATACGGAAGGTGGAAATAAGCAACTTGGGCTAAGTCTTCGAGTTACTAGAAATTCGACTATTAATTTGTATCTTCATTCTCCGTATTGGATTATTAATAAAACTGGATTGCCGCTTCAAATCCGAGTAAGCCAAAATTATTTCGGCTTAAATTTTTTTTAGTAAATTTTCAATCTTGTAAAATTTTTTAATTTTTTTTCCAGGGCTCCACTTCTGATTTTATTCATGAATGGACTGGAGAAGGGCCATTACTCTTCTGCTATCGCAAGCAAAGACGACGATTAGTTCGTCTAAGAGCTTTTAGCTCGTCGTGGTCATCCGCATTTTCTCTTGACACTGTCGGTTGCTCTGGTCTAGTAATTTGCAAGTAAGTAAAAAAATTTTATTTTAGTTGGGGCAACTTTTTCTAATAAAAATTTTGTTTGCAGGGATCGGGAGAGGAAAAGACGTTACCGAATTCTCGTCCAATCGCACCTTTCACAGCTTTGCCCGCAACTGACTCGCATCGTAGCTTTCCTACCAAATTTTATCGTTACTAATGAATGCAGGAAACATCTTAGATTTATGGAAGATAATGAAAGAGCTGATTTGTGGATTGATATAGCTCCCGGACAGGTGAAGACATAATCAAGCCAAAAATTTTGGCCTGGACTAAAATCTGTCTTACTAGAAATTAAAATCAGACTAAAAATCTGGTCTAAAGCCAAACTTTTATAAGAGGCCAAAACTATTCTCGAAATTTCGGCTAGAGACCATAGTTTTGATCTAAGATCCAAAATCAGGCTCAGATTTTTGCCAGAGATTGAAATAAGCCAAATTTAAAGCCATTTACCTTGAAATGTCCAAAATTAAGCTTAAATTCTTGGTTGAGGCTTAAATAAAGCCTAAAATTGTGCCTATAGGGCAAAATAAGTCTAAATTTTTTTTAGAAGCCAAAATTTGGACAGAATCTTGTGCTACAGACTTCAGTTAGACAGAAATATTTCTTCGTTTCCCAAATCAGGCGAAAACAACAATCTCTGACTTAAATTTCTTTTTCAGTGCCTTCCATTTTGGCCCGAAACGGACTCAATGCGAATGTACGTTAAATTCAGAGATAGCAAATTAATTTCTCAACACTTCGCCATAACCTCAGTCCATGTAACTGTCCTCAGAATGGATAAAGGAGTAAGTATTTTAAATAATTCTAAAAATCAATATTCGGCACTGATTAATTTTTTTTCCAGTGTGGCCTAACCGTCGATGTTAGCGGTGGTGGCGATCAACCATTCTCAATCCGTTTCCGAAATTATCAACCAGGCGACGCTCCAGTTCGAATCGACAATCAATGCGAAGATCTTTTCTTAAAATTTCATCAAAAGGAATTAAATCAAGTCGCGCTTTTAAGCCCGTATCAGTCTATTCTCTACACGTGGGACGATCCCTCCAAGGATAGGATTTTATACTGGAATGTTTATAATAATAAAGGGAAAGAATTTTGCGTTCCGTTTTGGAAAGACGGCTTCGGTGAAGAAAGAGTGAGTTTTCATACGGTTCGGCAAGCGCAATCCGGCGCTGCGCCACACGAAACAGTTACTGCGAAATTATCAGCTGGTTTGAAAAGACTGACTCCTAAATCTCCCCCTCCGGATAATGGTAAGAGTAGCAGTAGTAGTGATGATTCTGATGATGAAGCACAAAAACCTCAGGTAGGCCAAATAAATTTTTATAATAAAAATGAATGAGAAATTAATTGGGAAAATTTTTAGTTGGCGAAAAAGACAAGGAAGGATAAAGTGGTTGTTTATTGGGCGAGCTATTTAGACGGAAGGCAGAGAGTTTTATTGCTGACGCAGGATGAGAGAATAGCGAGGAGAGCGAGGAGGGCCATCGATGCGGAGAGAAGCCATTTGGAATTATTTGTGTCGATTGCCGGAGTTGGATTATCACTGGTAATTAAAATTTAAGTAAATATCATTGTCAAATAAATTTTTAATTATAAAATAAAATTTCAGATCAATAAAGACAAGGAAGATAATTTAAGGGAATTGACTTACTGCAGTTTAACAGATTCAGCTGCACAATGGGAAGTCTTCGTGGCACATAGATGGAAAACCGTAGCTTTGGAATTAGCTTCTTGGTTAGAAGATAAATATAGGCAAGGATTAAGCAAAGCTCAAATCAAAGATTACATTCATGTAAGTTAAGTCGAAGATCTGCCGCCCTGACTCGAGCAGGACTTTCAATTTTTAATTTTTTTAGATCGACTTTGAAAAAATGCAAATGACGAAACCGTTTTTCGGTGAACTGCGAAGAAAACACCGCCCTGCCGTCTGGATTCAATACCGTAGATCAAAGCACATGTCATTGTTGCATCTCCAACTCCACCGATTACAAATCGATAATCAACTTAACGATGCAGAGTTCCCGTCTGTTTTATTCCCCGTGTCCGTTCTCGCTTCTAGCAAACAAGGCTCGAAACCCGCGTTGGAATTCGTACTACTCAAAAAATATTCAGAACAATGCAACGACGTTTACAAATACGCGAAATTAATTATTCAGGAACATTGCATACAATTGGAGAGGTCGTGGCTGGTTGAAATGTATAAATTTGGGGGGTCTTGGTGGCCCGAAGAAAAACCGGCAAGTAGAATGAGGCATGATATAGCTCTTGTCCATTTACCAATATCAGCGATTCCTTCTAAGGTAGCCTAATTATCCTACGCTAGCTTTTTTTGAAAATGTTCTTTTTTAAAATGAATGATTTTAATTAAATAAATTTGGCAGGTTTCGAGTAATAGCGGACACGAGAACATGGTCGAGTATTTTCACTGCGCACCGATTAAACTACAGATTAGTTTTTCACCGCAAAATGGAACGGATACGAAGGAGAGCTTCAAATCAGCCTTGGTTGATTATTTGTTGTCGAATTTAGCGCCGTCGCTTACTCAAATTAAGTCAATTCCAATTAAGTAAGTGTTTATAGCTTAAAAAAATCATCAGCGGTATCTGTCTGCCAATTTAAATATTTAAAATGACACTAGCACCATCTGTTTACAATTTTTTTTATTTCAGGCTTCTTTACTTTGAAATTGTTGGCCAGCCATGCAGCAAAAGTTTAATTTGGGATCAGGCCTACCAACATTTTAAATCTCAGTTCCTTCAACAGATTCATGTCTTGATAATGGGAATTGACGTTTTAGCTAATCCATATTCTCAGTTTTTGGATTTCAGCGATGGGCGACATCCGCTATTCTACGAACCTTATTTAGTTAGTAACTCTTAATTAATTTAAAAAAAATATGAGCCCTTCGTCTAGGAAATTAGGCCTAGAAATTTTTTTTGGCTCAGCTGAGCTCTAGCAAATAATATTTTTGATATTTTAGGAAAGTATTGGAATCCCTGAAGAATTTTCAGAAGGACTAAGCTCAGGAGCTTTAAATCTTCTCGGCCATGAAGTTGGGGGCCCAGCTGGAGCTGCAACATTATTAGCTGCGTCTTTAGGAACCGCATTACAAACTGTTATTCCTCACGAGGATTTAAATAAGAAAAAAGGATTCCGCTGCGAAATTGCTAATGATATCCCACCGCCGCTACTACAATCCTCTTCGAATTTCGTTTACGGCTGCGCTTTAGGTTTATCTGGGGTTGTTATGAAAGGAAATGTAGGAAACGGGCCGATGCAAGGCGTCGAGAGCTTCTTCAGAGGGCCAGGGAAGGGTTTAATGGGGCTAATGACAAAACCTACGAGTGGAGTTGGAAATTGTCTTTCAATGGCTACTGACGCCATTCGAAGGTAAAATATTTGAATAAAAAAAAAATTTGTAGCCAAATTTAATTTAAAAAAATTTTTAGAGCTGCTGAGGCGGGGGAAAATATCATAGGCAGGACGAGGCCTCCTCGATATGTTAATCCTTTACTAGTAAGTAAATTAAAATTATTTGTGGTCAAACCAATAAATTCTATCATGATTTTTTTTTTCAATTTTAGGGTCTTCGGCCTTATTGCGGCTACGACGCACGAGGATTAGCTCTCCTCCACACGCTAAGCCGAGGCCTCTACTGCAAAGACATTTACTGGGCCCACGCTTGCTTAACACCCGATTCAAAAACAATCCTCCTCATCACACTTCAACACGTTTTCTTAGTAGAAAAAACCCGAGCTTGGGGAACTTATGAACCAATCTGGACTCTACGTATCGATGATTTAATGGCTGTACCTCATATCGAAAACAATAAACTAATTTTCAGCGTTAGACAAGTAAGTTTTCAAATTTCCCAACTTCCTTTTTTGACAATCTTAATTTTTCTAAATTTTTTAGGATGAAAACATAAATGCAATTTGGAACGAGGAGAAAAGTGCGCACTCTGAAGATCAAACATTACTTCAGTGGTTAAAAAATCAAGCGGAAGCGGCTTTGGTGCTAAGCATGGAAGATAAACCATGTGCGTAGAAACCTTCAACGGTACCTTCAGGTGCTTTGAATTAATTTACGCTAAGAATTTTGCTTTTCTGGTACTATGGAGGTCAATTAAGTAAAGTGTACTTGGTATTTAATGAATTTGCTGTGCTTTAATAGTTGAGTGTATACAGAAAAATTTAATCTGTATCCTATCGTTTAAGTCTGAAGTACCTGAACTTTTAATTGTCAAGATCAAAATATATTTAAAAAAAATTTCAGCTGTTAAATTAATGCTGTGATTCTGTGGAAATATAAAAATGTTTAAAGTCAAAGGTTTCAATTTAATTAGCCTGATATTTAAAATAATATGAATGTATTTTCCATTGTAAAATTACATGAAATAAGTACGAGGTGTTCGTACTGAGAACAAAGGACCTCTCTTGGCTGATTTAACTCTCTTGGTAAGAGGGAACCTAATCTTGGGATCATGGAATTGTTTGATTTGTGGTCTTCTACAATCTGCTGATTTAACTTGCTCGACTTTGATAATTTGAATTGAATGCGCTCTAGCACGATGACGAGCTCCCATGTCACGATAGCATTGAGTAACTGCAGATGCTACACTCACATCTCTGTATTCCCTGTACATGTTATGTGTACCTGATCGTGAGTCGTACCTTAAGAATATTCCAAAGTTCTTGATTTTTGTTGGTGATTTCTCCGGGATCTAAAAGAAAAAAAAATGATTGGTATTATAACCTAACCTGGTCAAATTCAAACCCATATTTTCTAAACTTCCTAGACAATTTCATGTGTATTATGATTATTAATAGGTTCTTACCAACTTTAATGATACAATCTCGCCTGTTGTTTTCTTAAATTTCTTCAATTGACGTAAGAAATACCAAAATCTGGATTTAGCTACGATTGAATCAGGAGCGAAAATCCTCATTTTATATAAAGGCGGAGGGGTTTTATCCTTCGCGGTCGGTAATTTCCTACCGATGATTTCATATTCCTTCAGCTAAAACAAAATTAAATCGATTAATTTTAATTAAGAACAATCATACACGTGTACTCAAAGCAATATCGGTCGCCTGATGCATTAGAAAACAACGCCGGTTCTCGCTTTAACAAAGCAATTAAACGAACGTTTACACGTATTTTGTTTATTTAACAGTTATTACTAACGACTTTAATTAAAATATCGATTACATACCTCGCCCTTCGCTTTCATTTTTGGAAATTATAAATACAAATGGGAGACGAACTAACCGGAAATACCTCTCGTATATTAAAGAAGGCGTTGATCGACAGCAAAAATGTGACGGAAGCTACGATGGCGTCCGCAAAAAGTGATAATCGGCGGGTTTTGCGGTAGTTGTATCGTGTTTTTTCTTCTCTCTCGGCAGGGTGAAAAAAAAATCTCGTCGTAATGTTAATTATTAATTATAATATATCTTGATCGTTCGGAAAATGCTTCGTAAGTGTGCTCAGTGCGGGTTGAGCAATATGAATCGGGTGTTCGTGTCGCGATAACGGTATATGAAGATGATGATGCAATGGCTTGGTGGTCGTAACGGGTACGATGCCTATTCCAAGAATTTATCTTGATCAAGGTAAGGATTATGGGCTTGAATTATCATAATTTTCGTTTGTTATATCGTGGGTAATGTCATTGTAACCGAATGCTGCAATTGCCAGTTGTCTGTCTGTGATAAATTTTTTGCCTGGTGGAAGCTGTGTAATTGGTGTTAAGACTATGCATTTTCATCCCTATATCAAGCCATAACACGTGCATAGGCCATTGTTTTAGTGAATCACAGTGTTAAGAACGAAGGTGGCATTTTTTTTGGTATTCGATTTAAATCGTCACTTGAGGAAACGGTAATTGGATCAATGCAACGATGCCTTGCTGCTACTAGGTCCATTTAAACCCTTTGAAACGGGTTAAAGAGCATTATGCTCTGATTTACTCTTCTTTAAAAACCCATGCTGATAGCATATGTCTATCCAAAACTGTCAGTTAGTTTTAAATGATTTTTTAAGAGGATTGTTGTATACATTTTTGAGGATTGGTGTATTTTCTCAAAATAATGGACTCGTCAAATTATTCAGATTTCAAGGTCAAGCATTTGGAGCAATTTGCATTTGCAGCATTTGGACAAATTTAGCTTTATTAAACTCAAGCAGCAGCATTTATATAATATTTTCTTTAAAATAATTAGTGATTAAAGGAATTATCACAAGATTCATTTGGTGTTTGCCTATATATTGCACACCATGTGCTTACAGTAGCCCTTAAAGATAATTTTTGAAGATTTTTTGTGTTAAGAGCAGTTAGTAAATTGGAAAATGTGGAAGTTAAGAAGCAGTCAGAAAGGTGAGGTGGGCCTGATTTAAGAATTAGTGTTGGATTTGGTGTGTTTATCTAGAAACTAACGATTTTGATGAAATCGTCTTTTTAACACAAGTGCTGTATGTTGTTCAATTCTATTTGAAAATTACTCAGCCTTTTAATGTAAGAGTTAAAGAAAGAGAATGAGTTTGTGTTGTTTTAGTGCCATGGCAGAGAAATTTGTTTTTTTAACCATTGATTGTGCTTATTTTAAAAATTAAGAACTGGAAATTCTGGATTTTGATAACTTTGGAGCTCAAACCAAAAATTTTGAAATTTGAAATTGAAATTTTTGACACTTTCAGATGATAAGTAGGTTTTTGATTTGACATAAAAGCAGAAATCAATGCCCAGCAATAGTTGACACTTAAATTTTTTTGATCCCTCGTTAACTTGAAATAAAATTTAAGAATATCGAAATCCTTCTTTCAAAACTGTTACCAGGTTGTCTCACCTAGACAAGTTTGTTGAATATTGAGATGTTTTACAGCATTATATGTTGATACCCACTAAAAAATTTTAAAATTTTAAGTTTCGAGTTTCCCATTGTGGGCCAAAAAAATTTTTTGCTATTATTTTTTGTAGCCAAGCAATTCTTTGAAAAGTTTTAGGCACTAGAACATTGTTAAAAAAATTTTTAAGCCAAAGAAGTTAAAGAAAAGAAAATTTGAGTTAAGGAACTTGTTTGAAAACTTTTAAAAATGTTTTTAAAGCTAAAATAATTAATTTTTTTGAATCAGGAAAAATATTTGAATATTTGACCCTAAGCAGAGTCTTTTGTTCCGAAAAAATTTTATTTGTCTTTTGGGGTTGAAAGATTTTCCTGCATGAATCGAACAAGTCAGATCCCATATTATTTCTTAAGATTTTTGTCTGGTGCCAGCAATTTTTGAAAGTATTATTATAAATCCTCTTTGAAAATTGAAGCTGTTATGCCTTAAAAAAATACAAATAGGGACAGTCTTGCCGAGAAGCATCCCTTTTTCTCAAGTTGAAGCTGCCACCAAAAATATTTTTGTCGAATATGAGTTCTCATTAGCACTTCTAAGATTTCCTCCAGCTTATTTCTTTTCCGAAAATGTTGTGGCACATCACTGTGTCCATGAAAAAATTTTTAGAAGGCAAGAGAGAATTTGATGAGGTAAAAAAAATTCCAAAACTCCCCTTTTATGAACTAAAAATTAATTTATTTCTTCAAAAAGCTATACAATACTTCCATTAAAACAAAAACAGAATTTCCAATCCTCCACAGAAAACATAATTAAAAAGCCATTTAAAAATGACATAGCAAAAAAATTCTTGGAGTTATTAAATTCAAAAATTTAACAGATTTGACTTAGCTATGAATAAATATGTCCTACTTGAATAGGTGCTGCAAAAGTAAATAGGCTAAATGTGATTATGCTTAAATCGTTTCCATCTATTTATACAAAGGAAAAAAAATGACTTTATAAATTATGTTACGCTAGCCATCATTCTGAACTTAAACAGAATTAATCACAGAATCCGAAAAAAAATTAATTATTTAAATGAAATATCCAAATCCGAATGTTCGTTTTAATGCTTCCCAGTAGTATCTCTCCCAGTTTTCTTTCGTTGTTTCTGCTTCCCTAAAATCATAATAAAAATTCAAGTTAGGTTTGAGTTGGATAAAAATAAATGTTGAGGTTAGGATTAATACTTACGAGGCAGGTACTCCAGTCTGACGTACTTTCAACTCTGTATGATCCGATTGTTGAATAATTTCCATTGTCACAGTTGAAAAATGTCCATCTGGCCATCTCTTGTAACGCCATGTTTGAACTATTTTTTCATTCGGAACTACTTCAAGAAATTCTCCATGGATGTTGCCACCAAAGAGATCAAATTTACCTCCTTTTTTTAAATCTATAGTCACTGGGCCATGGGTGAATGCCATCACCATCTACAATAAAAGAAATGAGGTTAGTCCCAATTCCAAGAAAAAAAAATTAGACTGAATTTTTAACACTTACCTCAGTTACTGTAAGCGCATTAAATAATTCAGGACCTGTGCATTGAAAATTTTGAGATATTTCTAAATTAGTTGTATTTAATTTACGCCCAACTTGGGCTGGAGTGCTTTTAGCTGGTGCATTAACATTGGTGTTGTTCATTTGGACTTTATTTTGAAGATTAGTTGATAGGTTATTAATACTTTCTTTGTGTTTAGCATCATCACTATCTTTACTAGGCAGGATCATTCCTTGTGAAAATTCTAAAAAAAAATCAAGAATTATTTAATCTCCCTGTTTATTTCATAACAAGACAACAAAACAAACTCCACATACCTGCTTTTAATCCTTGTACATATTTTTCTAATTGTTCTCTAATTTTATCTCTACCAACTTCCCTCATACATTCTTTCAAGACATCAGCGTCCGAAGTCGATTCGTTGACAGTCACATTAACCTCAACTTCTCG
This sequence comes from Liposcelis brunnea, assembly GCA_023512825.1. NCBI lineage: Eukaryota > Metazoa > Arthropoda > Insecta > Psocodea > Liposcelididae > Liposcelis > Liposcelis brunnea. Next base: position 1,459,871 of record CM042069.1, read on the forward strand.
TACTTCATTCTCTTCACTTAAATTAGGAATATTAACTTTCCCCGTCACATATTTCTCCCCGTTAACTAATTTCCCTTTCCACTTAAGGTCGATATCCCATTCGTAGAAGAAAATTAATTTCCCTTTCCTATTGTTAGCAACTGCTTCTCCTTCACATTTTTCAATCTCACTTATCTTGCATTTAAATAATTCGTTTTCTATTTTGAAATCGGTAAACAATTCTTTAAATTTTGATTTCGACCAACCACAAGCATTTTTTTCTGTCCAATGCCAATTGTTTACATTAACGGCATCTGGTCGTTCTTCAACGATCCAACGAGGATCTCCTTCTCCCCATTTAGCCATTTTCCCTATAAATTCACCTACAATAAAAAAATGATGTCATCTGAATTTATTTACATGTCAATGTTGGGATTTAAATACGAATTAATTCCGGGAGAAATATATCTACTGAATGTAAATTTTAAAAAAACACCCAGACCCGCCCGGTAAATGATTTAAAAAATCAATAAAAATTATGATCTTTTACAAACTAACCTCAATTAAAATATTTTGAATCGTATTCAAAGTTTGTTTTTGTAAGACTGACTGCTCGGGACACTTGTAAAAGATTAGAATATCCTTCTAGAAACTTCTGGAAAAATTGGAACAAATGTGGGAGACATGGCGATTAGCAGAAGACGATTTGCTGTAATTAAATAGAGTTTGCTACGGGAAAAATGTCGACGCTTTGCGGAAATTTGACGCAACTGTCGTCATTTTAATTTTTTTAAAAAGCCGAAAAGTCGTAATGACCTTCGTGTTTGTGTAAAGTTTAATCGGTAAAAATAGTTATCTGCAGTGAACGACAATGGCTCAACGGGTGTACGAGGATTGCTTCGTGCAAATATCAACCATAGAAAGGTTAAAAATGAGATTTTTTGCATTTTTTATCGGTTTGTGGATCGTTTTAAAACATGCTTTTTGGACGTTATGGAAACCGGAGAAAAAATCAACGGAAAATCGTGATAAACCCATCACATGTTTAGTTGATAACACATTAGGTTATCATTCTTACATTAAACTTCAGGTATTTTAATATTTATGAATCACTTCAAAATATTTAATGTTCTTTTCATTCAAGAATCAATTTTTTCATTCAATTCATTCAAGTAATCAATTTTTTATCTTTTAGAGTGTCAAATTGCATTATGTTGAGGTTGGTGATAAAAATTCACCCTTACTTGTATTATTACATGGTTTCCCTGATTGTTGGTTAGGATGGAGGCATCAGATGAAAGTATTTTCACCACATTTTAGGTGAGTTTGAATTCTGTTAACCTTACAATTGATATTCGAGATCATAACATCAATTACTTTTTTTTTTAGAGTTATTGCAGTTGATTTAAAAGGATTCGGTGACTCAGACAAACCAGCATGGAGAAGAAATTACAAAATAAAAACAATAGTGCAAGAATTACATGAATTAATCACATCGTTAGACTCATATAGATGTACTATTATCGGACATGACTTAGGAGCTCATATCGGGTGGTATTTTGTAACATGCTACCCTGATCTAGTTGAGAATTTCGTAGCTATATCTTGCCCGCATCCAAATGTATTTTGGAATTACCTACCGAACTCAAGTAGGTTCAATTCAAGGTAAGTTCATTACTTCAAAGTTTAAAATCGCATCATGGTACAAAGATCATATTAATCTGTACTACTGATCATTAATTGTTCTAATGATTAATCAATTTTTTTTAGATGGATGAATGTGTGTCAGATTCCTTTACTGCCAGAAATAGAAGCTAGTAAGAATGATATTGCAATTATTGAAGACTGTTTTAATCATGTAAAAAAAGAAGATAAATTAATTGATGCTTATAAGTATGTTTTTTCACGAACTGAAGACTGGACAGGACCTATTAATTATTATCGTAATTTACCACATTGGAGAATTCATCAAGATTATCGAGTAATAGTACCGACTTTAATAATTGTGGGGAATAAGGATCCTTACATACAGTTGGAAAGTGTTGTGAAGTCAACAGAATATGCTAAAAAATTTTTATTGAAGATTGTTGATGGTGCAGGGCACTTCCCACATCAAGAAAATCCAGAGCTTGTTAATAAATTATTACTTTCATTCCTAACAGGTAAAATGAATGTTGTTATGGGCTTTAATTATTCGGTGGAGTAATGTTTTGATTTTTTTCAGTTCCTGCAAGTAATCCCTCTACTGAAAAGACTGAATCATCTAAAGGATTAATAGGTAGTTTGTATTCAAATACAATGAAATATGGAAGTTCACTTGTTGATAACGTGAAGAAGACAACGAATGGGGTGGTTTGGCTCCCGTCTCTTCCTTCTCAAATGTTGATAAGGAACAGTTGATTAATCATTTTGGTAATTGAGTTTAATTTTATGAGCATAATTAGTGAAATATCTATTTCTAGATTTTATTAATCAGTTTGCGGGTGTTTAATTTGAAGAGAAGTAAATATTTGGCTGAAATTGAAAATTGAGAAAATAGCTAGAGCTTTTTTGTTAGTTGAAGAATTGTTTTGATGTAAGATAGTTCAATGATAAAATTTATTTTCATGGGCAACGAGTTATTCAAATTCAGGCACTTTATAGAACAAATTTTAAACTTTCATCATTGCAACGTTAGAAATGTTTTCGATGGTTTAAAATTGGATGTGGAAAAACTTATTCTAATAATTTTGGAGATTAGACTTAAAACATCAAATTTTTTCTTGTCAAATGTAAATTTCAGCTGTTAGTTTTACAAGATTTGAAAGCTCCATTTCCAAGAATTCTTCTAGAAATATTTTGCTTTTTAAAATTTTTATCTTTACTGATCTAAGGAAGAGTAAGTTATGTCGAAGTCGTTTTCTGCTTTTTGACGACTTTGCTTTTAAGTATTTGCAAACATTTATGTAGCTTTAAGCTAAAATGCTAATAATTTCAGGTTACTGGTGCGTTATTAGATCTCAAGAAGTTTTCTAAATTTTTAATTGTTTAGATCTACTTAGCATTTCCGAAAAATTTCGCTAAGTGGCTTTCGTTGTTTCTTCATTAACTAATTGTTGAATCTTTGATGATAACTATAACTTTGCACATTTTCATAGCGAGATTTATTGGAAATCAGCCTGTAAATTTTTTTTAACTTTCTTACTCGGAATTTTAACACGTTTTTTTGGAAAAATGTTTATAAAATGAGTTTTAAATTAAATAATTAGCTTTTGTGCCAAATTAATTTTTCTACAATAACTATCTAAATATTTTTCAAAGTTTAGTTGAGTTAGCTCAGTTTAATGTTTTATAAAGTGCCTTAATTTCATTTAAAACCGAAATATTTCTAACACGCTACGTCGGTCATATTTTAATGATTTAAATTCTCATAATCAACTGCAGACGAGGTAATATTTTCATGCTAAACATCTTCAGGTTAAATTATACTAGTAATTAAAGGATAAGGAGGAATTTTTGCGAGGTTAAAACTAGTTATATTTTTTTGGAAGGAGAGAAGAAGCCTCTCTGTTCTCAATTTCATTAGGCGTCTAGGTTCATGAGCTTCGCAGCTCTAGGGGCAAAACTCCATAGCTTACTAAGTAAATTTGGGATCCTCCTTACAAAATATTTGGGATCCTCCTTACCTCATCTGCAAATCAAAAACCTTCTTTTCAATGTTCACAGTGAAAAATCATTTCAAACTCAAATCTACAACCGTTAATATATTATTTTTTATTTTTTCAGCATTTACAAGCTTTTAGCTGATAAGTTTCGACTGAAAGGCTAAAAAGCCGAATTCTACAAAGTGCAATAAGATACTCCAAAGTTAAAAACTTTAGTTTTTAGTTAATAATAATTTAAAATAAAAAGTGGGCTCAATTTTATTAGGACTTAAAAATCGATGTTAAAAAAAAAATTTAATTTTTTACACGTTTACATTATTTTTTTAAAAAAATTTATTTACAGTTTATACATTAAAAAAATTATAACGTTTATTCTTGGAAACAAAAAATTATAATTAAGAATAAAATTTAAATTTAATTTAATAATAAAATGATGGGATTTCCGCAAAATGATATTATAACAATTTTTTGTTGTAATATTATTAATTATTATTTTTATTAAATTTAATTTAAATTTTTGAAATCCAGAAAAAAGATATCCCCACTTTTCGTTTTATCTTTCAAGGGAATAAAATATATTTTAATTTTGTCTTATTAAATCCAACAAAAGGTCTCACCTTTGGAAAAAAAATCGAGACAGCCATTTTGTATTTATAAAAACTTGACATAATAACCCTTCTTGACTTTCCCTATTGTTAAAAAAAGAAACCCCCATTTTGAAAGAAAAAAAATTGAAATGTGTGTGTTTTTCGAGCATTGCACTCCCTTTTGTATGAAATTTTGACTTTAACAATGGATATTAACTTCACTGGCACCCTGTGGCGCTGAATAAATTTGTATCGTGTCTGGAAATCCATTGAGCATGCGTTTTATGTTTTTCAAAAAAAAAATTCCAACGTTAAATGATTTCCCGTTTGCTTAACAATTACATACGACTGTCGAGGTCATTTTACATTGAAAATAATATTTCGGTTTCTATTGAAAACAAGGGGGGAAAATTTTGAAATGTCTCCGCCTACTGTTGTAGTGTCATGGGGGATCTTGTGTTACGTCACCCTTGTTTGTTAATGCAAAGGTTATGAGAGTATATGAAATGTATACGAGTTCATTTCCTCATCTTACGTTAAAGTTTAATTGTTAAGCGATCATCTTGTTCCTGAATAATGTCTCCATAGGATTATATACGTTTCTTTTTTTTTTATTCGGGATCTATTGTTGAAATCTATTGAATTCTTTAGTTAATTCCCCCTCAGGGTAGATCAATTTAAAGTTTATGCTTAAGAGTTAATGATTCTTAAAATGGTAAATTAACGATTTTAGGGAAAGGTGGAAGTCAAGATCTTGGAATAATTTTCTTTATTTAATGTTAATTTTTTTTTTTTTTTCAGGTACTTGAGATTTTTTCAAGCGGAGTACACGTTTTTATTTGGGATGACTGATTTTGGACTTGGAGGCAACGGAAAAAAAGGTAAAGATTTTAGAAAAATTTGGTGATATAATTTGATTAATCGAGAATTGGTTTTCTTCGATATTTTGGAAAAATGACCCATGTTCCCGCTAATCACCCTGAATTCCTCGCTTGGCAGGTTCTCAGTGCTTTTTAATAAAAATTTCGTGATGGCTATTTTCTTTGCAAGAAAAATTTATTGAGATTTTTTTAGGTTTCAAAATATTTTCCTTTCAAAAAACTGTTTGATAATTTTCTTTAAATATTATTTTTTCTTGAAAAAATTGATTTGACAGGAAAAAATTATCAGATGATATTGGTCGACAAGAAAAATCTAACATAAGATTTGGTTGACAAGACAGAATTCAGGAAAAACTTGTTCGACTATTAATTTTCTGGAAAAACTTGCTTGACTGTCAACATTCTGAAAAAACTTGTGCGACTGTTAAAATTCTGGGAAGACTTGTTCGACTGTTAAAGTTCTGGGAAGACTTGTTTGACTGTTAAAGTTCTGGGAAAAATTGTTCGTCACTGTTGAAATTCTGAAGACACTTGTTCGACACTGTTGAAATTCTGAAGACACTTGTTCGACACTGTTGAAATTCTGAAGACACTTGTTCGACACTGTTGAAATTCTGAAGACACTTGTTCGACACTGTTGAAATTCTGAAGACACTTGTTCGACACTGTTGAAATTCTGAAGACACTTGTTCGACACTGTTGAAATTCTGAAGACACTTGTTCGACACTGTTGAAATTCTGAAGACACTTGTTCGACACTGTTGAAATTCTGAAGACACTTGTTCGACACTGTGAAAATTCTGGAAACACTTGTTCGACACTGTGAAAATTCTGGAAACACTTGTTCGACACTGTGAAAATTCTGGAAACACTTGACTATCGGATGAGGAAAACTTCTAAAAAAATCTCAAGGCAAGGAAAAATCCTAAAAAATCTTTCTTTAATCGAGAAACAACTAAGAATTTCTTATGAAGTTTTTGAAAAATTTTCTCCAATATGAAGTCATATTCCGGCAAAATCTTTTTTGAAGAGAAGAATCGATTGTTGGAATATTTTTTAACTCAGAGTTTTCGCACAAGAAAATTCCAAAAAAAATTTTGAACAGAAAAATTCTGGTGAGGCCTGATCTTTTGATGAGCAAAATTCAAATGGGGAAAATATTTAAAAATCGTGATATTAAATTCCAAACAAAACTATTCAGGTAGATCGCTTCTTAATCATCCCAGGAAAACCCAAAATTATCCTTAACGTCACATTGAAATCATATAATTCGCCTAAACAAAATCCATCACATATAAAAGATTTTGTCGGCGCAATATGTTTGAAAAGAGCGTAGCAGATTGTGCCGGAATCACATTATTCGAGCTTTGTTAGTAAGAGAGTTGGAACAAGGAACGAGGGCGGAATTTTAAGCAAGTCGTTATGGGGAAAACTGGAAAAGGTCCTTCCTTCCCTCCTCGACCTCACCTCATTCAATTATGTCAATTCGTTAACATCAAGTAGGCTACAACACAATGCCGGTGTGAATTCAAATTACTTTTCACTTCTCCCACTTGAAGATAATCTTTCAATAAAAATTCATCGGAGCGATTATTCAAACGTTCATTTTAATTTTCGTGGAATGATTTTTAGCCAAATTAACGATATATATTAATGAAAATAGAAGATACTGACAGAGACATAATCGATAATTGAAATAATATGACAGGATGTAAAAGGATCCCATAGGATTACGTCAACCTGTCTATCTAAAAGTCAAGGGATAATCCTCTCTAGTCTATATAGTTCCTTTTGCTTATCTAAAATCGGGTTTTAATGAAATGTTTTATACCTTTTTGTTTGTTTTGTTTATTATTAAAGATTTTTATAGGAAAAAGGAGATTAGTCATGCAAGGAAAGTGGCGTTCACGTTCTTTCAACCGTGTAGAAGAAGATTCTTCATTTCCTTTAGGAGGAAAAATATTAATCAGTCAGGCATGTGGAATGTGATGTAGGTTAAGTCTCGATTTCTGCTGGAACTAAAATAAGGAATGAGTAGGAGAGTTATTTACAGGGCCCGGGCAAGCCCTTTTCCCTATAAAAAATTTTAGACTTCAAGCAAAAAAAGTCCATCGTTGTCTTTCCTTGAGCTTCCATTATCTTGACTTGAGCGTCCAATTTTAATGATTTTAATTTTGTTTTTCTCGACTAAAATCTCTTAAAACTCCTCGAGCTGCTCGCAACTTGGATCAACTAAGCACAAACAATTTTCTCAGGTTCATAAAAATAAATCATTGTTAAAAATTTTCAAAAACGATCCGATCGAAATCTTGATTACTCTTTCCAATTCCTCAACATTTGCTACTTGTTTACAACTATCGTGCGAAATATTCGGATTGATAACTGATAAGGCAAAACTATCCCACGGATGTAATATTAAGGCTCATGAAAAACCCACAGCAGATTAACCCTAGATCCATATTCTCGATAAGCATCAATAGTAACTAACGTGTCAAAAGGGGTCTCTTCAAAAAAAATAATAATAACGAGGAGATTATTAAATAAAATTGGAAGATGATGCATCTGCCAGTACCTGAAAACAGGTACGACCTTATCGAAAAAAAAAAAAGAAGCCATTACCCTATCATGATATTCAATGACTTGCTGTTTACATAGCTCTATGGCGAGACGCTCATAATTTTGACAACACTATAAATATTATTGTATATGTTTTTTTGAAGGATCTTTTTATAAGGTTGTTGAAGCTTGGGTGGGATGTTTTATTAATTGCTCCCGTGTGAGAAAAAAAGGGGGAAAGTGTTTGGAAATTGGAATTCGGAGAAAAAAAGAAAGATTCGGGTGAGATGGAAACGGTGTCAGTTTGAGAGTCATCAAAGCTTCGGGGATTAAGAGCTCTTGAAATGTCACTCAAAATACAATTTTCACAAATGAACTTTTCTCCGTTTGTTCTTGAGAATCTGATTTTCATTTGCAGGGAAAAAGGAAAGTGAAAAAAGGGAAGGAAACGGTTCAAGAATAATGTTCGTGGGTCTAGTTAGCAGATCAAGGAAAGGAATATTCAAAAATTCGAGGGAAGAGCAATTAGCTCTAAAGTTGATGGCTAGGGTCTTTATATTTTCGGAGGAGGGCCAAGAATAGGATTTGTAGTTTAAATAAAAACTGGGGAAATTTTTTGAGAAGAAATTGTTAAACTTGAAAAAAGTAAAAATCAAGCAAAAAAGTTCTAGAAATTTTTTGAGGGTGATTCTCTTGCTTTGACCAGTGTTATTTGTAATTTCTTGTTTTCTTTTTCACTTTTAGTAGTTTGACTTTCGATTTTCGAAGTTATAAGGAGTTATTTTGAATCAATTTTAAGCCTTTGACAAAAGTTTAAAGCTTGTTTTTGTCATTTTTTGGTTATTTTTAATTTTTGAAAGTCATTTCTTGGTCATTTTCGCTTGATTTTTTAATTTCTTGGTCGTTTTTATCTTCATTTAGCTCATTTTTTTGTCATTGTCGCTCGTCTTTGTTATTTCTTGGTCGCTATTGTTTTTTCAAAAAAAAATTTAGTCATGCTCGTTTTTTAAAGTGGTTTTAAAGTCCTCGTTTTTTTTTATCTTGGTTTTTTAAATGTCGTTTCTTGGTCATTTTCGCTTTTTTAAGTCGCTAAGTCGCTTTTCTTGGTCGTTTTTGTTTTTCCAAAGTCATTTTTTAGTCATATTCGTTTTTTCAGGTCATTTCTTGGTCATTTTGGTTTTTTGAATGTCGTTTCTGGGTCATTTTCGTTTTCCTAAGTCGCTAAGTTGCTTTTCTAAGGTTATTTCTGAATCATTTTCGCTTTTTTAAGATTTTTTGTGGCCATTTTCGATCGTCTTCGTTATTTCTTGGTCTTCTTTGTTTTTTTAAAGTCATCTTTTAGTGATACTGGTTTTTTGAAGGTCATTCCTCTGTCGTTTTGGGATTTTTAAAGTCATTTTTTTGGTCACTTCGGTTTTTTTAGCGTCGTTTCTTGGTCGTTTTTGCTACTTCTTGGTCATTTTCACTTTTCTCAGCCATTCCTTGGTCATTTTCGCTTGTTTTTGTCATTTCTTCGTTATTTTCGCTTGATTTTGATATTTCTTGTTCGTTTTCAATTTTCTTTACGTCATTTTTTGGCCATTTTCGCTCGTCTTAGTTATTTCTTGGTCTTTTTAATTTTTTTCAGGGTATTTATTGGTAATGTTTGCTTTTATTTGTTATTTCTTGGCCATTTTCGCTTTTTTCGTCGGTTCTTGGTCATTTTCGCTTGGTTTGGTTATTTCTTGGTTATTTTCCATTTTCTGTATGTCATTTTTTCGTCGTTTTCGCTCATTCTGGTCATTTCTTTGCCAGCTGTGCTTGCTATTGCTATTTCTGACTATTAATCGCCGCCAAAAAAATAATCCTGGTTGCTTAATGGCAGTTTTTGGTCATTCATGAGTGTTTTTAAGTCATTTTTTGGCAAATTTCTTGTTTCATAAACCTTTTTTGTGGCCATTTCTTAACAACGACAACATCGTTGAGTTTGTGTTTCGAAAACAGGTTTGAAACTTTTTAAATTCTTATTGAAACTTTTAAGTTTACAAAACCAGAAAAAAATTCTAATTACTTCTTGTTTCTGATAATTTTTTCATTTTCTTAGCAAGAGTCTTGTAGCTTCAATTTTTTGGCCACTCTGAACTTTTTCTTGGTTTTTAGAGATAAATATTTATCATTTTTTCACCTCCTTAGTCGTTTATTAGCTTCTTGCCAAAACCGGAATGAAAATTAAATTGACTGCAAACTATGCTCAATAAATAAATCCAGACGAAATAATTTTTTCGATATTTTTAAGCCTTACATTTTTTAATTTTTGCTCCTAAAACTTTTAGTCGGGAACTTAACAACTGGATTAATTCAATTAATTAAAAGGATTCGATCGATTAATTAATTGATTATATGAAACCGGTCACATAATAACGTCGTTTTTATCAGTTTCATCGATCGAACCTCAGGAGCGTGCTCGGCTCGTTAGCCTGCCCCTAATTTAAAAGAAAGAAAAAAGGCAAAAAGGCGACCCGAATTCGTGACTTGTGGAACGCCATCAACAACTCGGGACAAGGATACTTGATCATCTTGACATGAATTGTATTTTATTTTTGAAAAACACCCTTCCCCGTTCATTATATTTTAACAACCCATCTGTTATTCTTGGGAAATATTACAGAAAAGCTTCCCTTTTCAAAATAATTATCCCCCATTCCATTTTATATATAGGAAAGACAGAGACAGCGCCGAGGACAAAAAACGGGGAAAGAGAGAAAGAGAAGGACAGAGTTAGAAACCTGGGGGGGTAAAAAAAAAATGAAATGTAATTATCTTAAATTTGATCTCCAGCCATTCAAACGAGGGAAAGCGAAGATTGTAATTTGTAAAATGTAACCGTGTAATCCGTTAAATTAACATGTGTAAGTCATAATGGCGTCGTTTCTGCATGAATGTGATTTCAATAGAGTCAACATGGATCCTTCATGGATCCACTGAGTGAAGGCCCTATGATTGCGTTATATTGAGGGTGCGAAAATCTATTGAAAATAAAAGGAGGGGCTTTTTTTTTTTATAGTTTCAATGGGGTGAATTTTATGTTCGTTGACATCGTTAAAAACTTGTGTGGAATTTTATACTGTCGTTAGTGTTTTTTTTTTGTCGCCCTGACTTTTCTTTGTTTGCGTTATTTAATTTTTGTAGAAAATTATTATTTCGCAGCAGTCGAGATTTTAATTGAAGGCAAATTAAAGATTTGCTCTGCTTTAATCACTTCCCCGACAAAACAAGAAATTAAAAATTGACGCTGAAAAATAAAAAAAATAAATTTTTATTATTAAGGAGTTTTTTTAAAACCTTTATTAGCTTAAATATTATTTTGGAATATTTCCCTGGAAAAAAAAAACTAGCTCGACTAGAAAAAATTATCAAATGATTTGTTTAGCGAAAAAAAGTTATCATAAATTTCTTGCGACCTTAAAAAAATTTAAGAAATTTCTCGGTTTTAATTTTTTTCTTTCTTAATTTCAGATACATTTGTTCGAGAACAGTCTAGAGTCTGGACTTCAAGACTTCAAAACCGAGAAAATAAGCCATAAATAAGGTAAGATCGATTTCTAAAATTTTACATTTACCAGGAATGACTATAGACTCATTGCTCTGGGGTATTCAAGTTTAGCCCCCCCCTCTTCCTGCACCCAGAAATAATTTTTCTCGGTGTTCAGTCCCCAAGAGTTCGAATTTTGTTCCCATCCTTTGTATATTCCTTTTAACCAAATTCGAAATACCTTGATATAAGACATTGGTTGGACAGCTCGATCCACCAAAAAACTCAAACCTCTTTTTTCTTCCTTTTTTTCCAAAATTACCTTTGTGCTGCGATCACAATTCTTGACATTGTGGGATTGCTGACTGCTTGGGAAAGTAGTTGGGTACACTAGTCCTCTGCTGGAAGTGTTAATGCTCAAAGCCGACACAGCTCCGATGATTTTCCGGAAGTCGCGCTACGTGTACCTCCCGGTCAGCCCCACCATCGGACCTTTCACGGAGAAAAATGTTGTTGTAATAGCTAAAATATGGTACCGCAGAGATCGAACTTTGTCCTTTTTTCCCAAAACAAAGCCCTTAAAAATTACTTTTTTTTAACATACAATTGGTAAAATCCCTATTTGCACGAACAGTAAAAATTTTGTGGTGAATATTTTTTTTGCAAAGAAAATTATTAAAATTTTTTTAGCTTTTGAAAAGTTTCAAAACTTTCTTAGAGCTTTTTAATATTTTTTTTGAAAATAGGGATTTCCTTTTGATTCCTTAAAATTCTGAAAATTGCTAAAAGCTAAAAAAATTTTTTGTTTTTAGTAAGTTCTTTAAAAGCCCTTATTCCTTTCCTCAGAAGATCCTAAAGTCTCAAATATTTTGAGAGAAATCGAGTTCGATCCCTGTAGTACAGTCAACTATTTTAAATCAATGAAGGATTAGGTGGCAAATAATTTTTCATAGTTGTTATTGCTAAAGTAACTAAAAGTAACTAAAGTAAAAGTAACTAAAGTAACTAAAGCTGTGACAACTATTTTCCGTCGTATTAAGAACTAAAATTCAAATCTGTCACCTACAATAGTTATCACAACGAAAACTATTTTCTCCGTGTTACCTTTATAGTCCAGGGCCCTGGATGGATGGCAGTATAGCGAGTGGTATACCGTGTGGTACGCGCTGATCTTTTTCTGGATATGACCACTTGAAAATTTTCGATCTTCGAAAATGTTCAAGTTGTTGTATACCAAGGAGATGACTGGCCGTACGTCAACACACACCAAAACGTTTTTTGTGATTCGCGGATTGCATTAAGCGGACCACTTGTGCTATATGAGCTCGTGCCTGTCCAGTGGTTCGAAAACCTCCGGGGGTGCAGGTTCATCTCTCGAGCCTAAGGAGACCTAGCGGGCTCCTTTCCTATCCTTCGCAGCTGTTGGGAAACAAATTCGAACTATTTCACCCTAGAGGACTATTACCTCTTCGGTGTCTCCCCCTCGATGGTTTGGGTGTGTTCCTCAAAAGTTCTAACCAGACGCTCTTCGGTTTTCCTATACCCCCTAAGTGCTTTAGGTTTTTGTGTTTGGTACCGGATGGTCGGAGGGGAAAGCATGCCAAGGAGTTTTCGGGCGGAGCTTAGTTGACGAGTCGTAAGCGGTGTTCGGCACCCTTTCTCCGGTTCCGTTCGAACAGGCTTGCATGTCGGTACCTGATGATGACCTGAAGGGCAAAGTTAACTTCCGTTGGTTGAACGGATTTTAGAATCGTTAGGCCCTTTTTATTAATTAACTAACTTATTGAGATGTAGATTTTTGTCCTCGATGTATTCGGAATCTCTAGGAGATTCACGTTTAAGTTTTACGCGGTCGGACTGCGCCCACGTCGACCCCGGGACCAGGCAATGGCTCTGCTCTGTGGGGATCACCCTGCCTCGGGCAAGAATGGCAATGGCCATCCGGCAAAATCGGCATGAGAAACGGCCGAACGTGGGACGTCTCATGTCGGTAGCGCGGCCAATAGGAAACCGAAGGGAAACTTTGCTTTTCTCGATCGGAATGCACGACCGTTATGCAGAAGAGCAAAACCAGTCTGTTTAGAGCTTTAAGGATCCCATTCAAATCCATCGAGGTAGCCCATTATTTTCTTTAAAATTTTCCTCGGGACGCTATCCCTAAAAATTTTTAATTGCATTTGTTTTCTCTTTTTTTCATGTACCTGCTTGATTTTATTCGACGTGGGAAACCGCAAATCTTTCCAAGCTGCAACCTGCAAGTTCTACAACAGAAGACAGCGCATAGAAGATTTTTTGGAGAATATTTTCTCGGAAAGAAAGATTTTGGTAAGTACTTTTTATGCTTTTAAACTTTACTTCATTGTTAAATATTTTTAAAAACTTTAAAACGGACCAGATTCCCTGAAATTTCTTATTAGGTTATTTGATCTCCACCCAGAATTATTCCTAAAGCCTTGACATAAAACATTTATGCGTTCGCCTAATTGTCTCCAACTTCTCAGTTATTTAAAGAAAATTT